>OZ024822.1:16590042-17855042 GCA_964016985.1 Anodontia alba | reverse complement strand
GGCATAACTTTAAGACCTTTCTTTTTTACTTTTTCTTTTTCAAAATGCCTCTACATTTATGAAAGATGGGCATGGGATAAGTTATATTTGACTTGTAATTACTTACACGACAGTTATTGTGGATTTCTGTAATTCATTACAGCTCCTTTAGAATAAAATTATCTGCAAACCACCTTTTACCTTGAGATTCTAATTTAAACATGGTCATATGTCAATAGAGCTTCCAAATTTTCAAAAGAAACCATTTTTGTGTGGAATAAAACATACAATGCTAGTAAATATTTTATGTGGATGTGGAAAAAAATGAAAAATAAATTGATCATATTCCACTGGGGACTAATGATAAAAACAGAGGGGTGCCAGTTAGTTGGGCCTAGTTTGTAAGTATTTGGCCTTCCTTGCTCTTTACCTATCAAGAGAGATAACAGGACTAGAAGTGTCTTTAAAAAGGACAACTGCCGATAGAAACAGACCCTGTCATTTTTAGCTCACCTGAGCCGAAGGCTCAAGGTGAGCTTTTGTGATCATTTACCGTCCCTCGTTGTCGTCGTCGGCGTCGTCGTCGTCGTCGTCCGTCTGTCCGTCCGTCCGTTCACAATCTTTAAACAACATCTCCTCCTCAAGGTGAGCTTTTGTGATCATTCACCGTCCGTCGTCGTCGTCGTCGTCGTCCGTCTGTCCGTCCGTCCGTTCACAATCTTTAAACAACATCTCCTCCTAAACCACTGACTGGATTTTGACCAAACTTCACAGGAATGATCCTTGGTTGGTCCTCTTTCAAAATTGTTCAAATGGTTCCGGTCAATTGCATATCTAGGTCACAGGAGCTAAAAATAGATTTTTTAACTAAAAACTGAAAAAAATCTTCTTGTCAGAAACCACTGGACCGATTTCAATGTAATTTTTGCAGAAATGTTCCTTTAGTGATCCTCTACCAAGATTGTTCAAGCCATTTGGATTCGTGAAAAAACATGGCCGCCAGGGGGCGGGGCTTATTTTCCCTATATATCTACAAAGAAAACTTTAAAAATCTTCTTGTCAGAAACCACTGGACCAATTTCAATATAATTTTGCAGAAATGTTCCTTTTGGTGATCGTCTACCAAGATTTTTAAGCCATTTGGATTCGTAAAAAAACATGGCCGCCAGGGGCGGGGCTTATTTTCCCTATATAATCTATATAGAAAACTTTCAAAATCTTCTCGTCAGAAACCACTGAACCGATTCTATATAATTTTGCAGAAATGTTCCTTTGGTGATCCTCTACCAAGATTGTTCAAGTCATTTGGATTCGTCAAAAAACATGGCCGCCAGGGGGGGGGGGGGGTGCGGGGCTTGCTTATATTTCCTATATATCTATATAGAAAAGTTTAAAAATCTTCTTGTCAGAAACCAATGGACCAATTTCAATATAACTTGGCAGGAATGCTGCTTTAGTGACCCTCTACCAAGATTGTTCAAGCCGTCATGTTTCGTCAAAAAACATGGCCGCTAGGGGGCGGGGCATATTTTCCCTATATATCTATAAAGAAAACTTTAAAAATCTTCTCGTAAGAAACCGTTGGCTCGAGTTCAATGTAACTTGACAGGAATGTTGCTTTGGTGACCCTCTACCAAGATTGTTCAAGCCGTCATGATTCGTCAAAAACATGGCCGCCAGGGGGAGGGGCTTATTTTCCCAATATATCTATATAGAAAATCTTCTTGTCAGAAACCAATGGACCGATTTCAATGTAACTTGACAGGAATGTTTCTTTGGTGACCCTCTACCAAGATTATTCAAGCCATCATGATTCGTCAAAAAACATGGCCGCTAGGGGGCGGGGCATATTTTCCCTATATATCTATATAGAAAACTTTAAAAATCGTCTCGTAAGAAACCGTTGGATTGAGTTCAATGTAACTTGACAGGAATGTTGCTTTGGCGACCTTCTACCAAGATTGCGTCCTCATGATACGTCAAAAATCATGGCTGTCAGGGGGCGGGGCTTATTTTCCGTATATATCTGTATAGAAAACTTTGAAATTCTTCTTGTCAGAAACTACCCGAGTGATTTCAATATTACTTGGCAGGACTGTTGCTTTGGTGACCCTCTACCAAGATTGTTCAAGCAATCATGATTAGTCAGAAAAACATGGCTGCTAGGGATGGGGCTTATTTTCCCTATATATAAAATAGAAAACTAAAAATCTTCTTGTCAGAAACCACTGCACCGATTTCAATATAACTTGGCAGGATTTTTCCTTTGGTGACCCTCTACCAAGTTTGTTCAAGCTGTCATGATTTGTCAAAAAACATGGCCGTTAGGGGTGGGGCTTAATTTCCCTATATATCTATATAAGACATTTTAAAAATTTTTTTGTCAGAAACCACTGGACCAATTTCAATATAACGGCAAAATTGTTCCTTTGGTGACCCTCTTTCAATATTCAGTTCAAGCCATCATGATGCATGATAAAAACATGGCCGCTGGGGTGCAGGGCTATAAAATTTATACAAAAATCTTAGAGCAGTGAACTTTGCTGAAACTTCAACAGTAAGTATGCAAAGCTGTTTGCTCAGGTGAGCGATATAGGACCATCATGGTCCTCTTGTTTTCTTATTTATTTATTTTTTATTATTTTTTTTTTTTCTGGAGACATTTTTATGCGTAAGCCGATGGTAAGGCACGAATCAGTCCAGATAATGACCCAAACGTTGAAATGGAATTAAAGTATCAACTATGATGGCTAGTATAATTATAAACAGTAGCCCCTATTTAACAGTAGCCCCTAGTTTGGCAGATTTTTTTCTGGATTTTCCTGGGTGTGCGTAAAACAAATTCCGTCCTGGCTACGCCACTGGGGCGGACTGTCATTGCGCCTACACGGTTAGTTTCTGTAGAGCTTTTGTTGACGTATCAAGGCAATGGCGTCACGCCAGAATTTGGCATACAATTGTTCAGGCTCTGAATTCTAGATAATAATAATGCGTATTTTGAGGCTACAACCAACTGAATTTGAGCCAAAATGAAATGTTTATAGCTATATACAACAACACAACTTTATTTTTTTCTCAGAATACTTAACGTATCAACTGAGAGTTGTGATACAAATATCAGAAAACATAATATGGCGTAACATATTAAACTGACAATGTACAACAGAAATGCAGAATGAGTGAAAGAAGAAGGGGGTAAAGATAGCAGGATTGTAGTATATATATAATAAAATAGTTATTACTATCGCGTTCTTTGATATCCCAACTGGGGACAATATTCGTCAATATTTAATTCTGTCCCTGCCACAGGCGATAATTATAGTCTTTTGCAAACAGCATAGATCCAGATGAGACGGCTCATAATGAGCCGTCTCATCTGGATCTACGCTGTTTGACATTCAATCTTTCAACTTAACATATAAACTTCTCACTTGCGATAGTTTGTTAAACAAAAAGCAGACGACAAATGTCGTCTGAAATTTAGCGCCAAAATGCAATGAATCTAGGAGCCGCAACGTCGGAAAAGGCACCTTCAGACCGGTGCCTCGAGCGAAGATTTAGATTAGCCCAGGCATTCGCACTGTCTGATCAGAATTTTCACTGAGCATATTTTGGAAAGCCAAGGATAAAATTTGTTTTTCGTGCGGACTCTGACTGTTCAGGTTGCCTATAGGCGCAGATGGATAGGAGTCTTCGTTGGACGCTCTTGTCGGAAGGTACGATTTGTAACTTTTACATTGTTTCTCACTTCTTCCCGTAAACATGGCATATTTCATCATTTCAGCGTCCAAAATTGAGCAATATTTTCCCACCTTGCTCCATTTCGCGGCCTTTCATGGTCTACAAGATCTGTGTAACGCCCTTCTTGATATGCCTGGGGCTATTGCTGCTTTTCATAAGAAGAATATTGATGATAAAGATCCCTTAGATCTGGCAGAAGAGCGGGGACATGAGGAGCTTGCAGATTTCATGAGTGCATTCCTGGTATGACTTACTTTTCTCGTATTCCACATCACGTGATCATTCTACAAAGTTTTCCAACGAGCCTGTGTATCCGCGCAGTCTGATCAGGGCGTTCACTGTCCGCAAACATAATCATTAGTATAGTATAAACATATTTTATTGCAGCTTTACATGAAGAATATACATGTATGCAATGGGGTTGGGCCACAAGTTCTCTCAACATTAGTTACGGCCCTCCCCCTACAATTTTAACACACCGTTGAACAACAATCACGTGACATTGCCAAAACTTTCAGTAATAAAAAGTATGCAGTACTTGTTGAATGAAATTCGATAAATAAATAAATAAATAAATAAATAAATAAATAGGATTGTGTGTCTTTATACGTTGAGGTTGTGGCACAGGAGGATATCAGCGGTAAAGTAGTAATTTGTCTACTTACTGATTTCCAGAGAATCTACCAGTATCCTTTATGTATGTCTGAACAGATTTGAATAGAGACATATTGACCTCTAAAGACATCTCGACAACGCCATAGAGTAGGATATCCAGGTTTTGAGGTTTCATTAAACAGTCGTGTACATTCGTTTAAATAATTCGGACAGCGAAAAAAGTAATGTTCCGCATTCTCGATTTCTAAGTTGCAATTACAAAATGGGTTAATTAGCAAAAAAAATTGATGCAAGTCGCTATTCAAATTACTGCATTCATTTCTTATTCTTGCATGCATAACAGATAAATATCGCCGAGGTCGGCAACATTCTTTCGTGGAGATTGATCATGCAATATTTTCTACGGTCATTCTCTCCCTGCCGCTGATTCAAGAAGGACAGTTGTCAGTTTCTGGCGAAAGAATGTGCACAATACTGGTTAACCGCTTAGAGGACTAAGCCAGCCCAGTAAACGTGTGGTTAGGTAAACTGACCGCGCTCGACATGACCCCATTGGGTTGACTGGGCCGTAAAACCTCAACAAAAAAAAAATCTATCACCATATAAGTAATGTTGCGGTACTCCGTGGATTGTCGAGTTGTGACGTTTTATTTCATACTTAAAGGAACTGAATGAAGAACTGTTTCGTGTGTTTTCATCAAGATTATTCCATAACGGAACAGAAGACGGTATGCAAGAGTTTCGAAATAGTTCTGTTCTGCAAAATGGAACAGTAATGTTATCTCGGTTTCTTAATGGATAGTTAGTGTTTCTCGTATGTGAGGGGGAATAATATCGCTTATATAAGAGGGTATTTGTCCATTTAATGCTTTGTACATAAAATATGGTTTCTGATTCTTGCGGCGTTCAGATAATGCAACCCACCCACATTATATAACGTTTCAAGTGAGACTTGTCTAGTCAAGCCAGTAACTATTCTAGCAGATTCGTTTTTGTAACTTTTCTAGAGCATAAGCGTCTTGATCGGAACAGTTGTCCCAAACTACTGATGAGTATTCTATTATTGGTAAGACATAAGAAACATAAATCTGATTTAATGCAATTCTGCTTAATGTAAATTTAAGCTTTCTCATAATGCCAACTACTTTAGCAGCACTATTTAAGATATTATCTATGTGTTTATGCCATTTGCCATTGCTGCTAAAAGTTAAACCTAAATGCTTATGATCTTCAACAAATTTAATTTGAGTATCATTGAAGATTAAATTAGGAAAAATGTTAAAATAAAAAAAATAAAATAAAGTAAAAAGTATTGCTTCAGTTTTCAGAGGATTGAATTTTATGAGCCACTGCTTTGCCCATACGACAATTAGTCGAAGATCATGATTTATAATCCCTTCAATATCTACTAAACTTGATGCTGAATAGAACAAGGAACTGTCGTCTGCAGAGAATCTTGTCAAACTAAGTAAGGATTCAGAAATATCATTTATATAGATTAAAAATAGTAGGGGACCTAACACTAAGCCCTGAGGAATTCCGGCGTTGACCCTTTTAAAATCTGACATGCAAGATCTAATAACAACTCATTGTTTCCTGTCATGTAAGTAATCAGAGATCCAATTCAACAAATCCCCGTCAGTTCCATAATGTCGTAATTTAAAAATAAGTCCCTTGTGCCATACCCTGTCGAAAGCCTTTGACACATCGCAAAATACCATGCAAGAATATTGATTACTATCTATTGCTTGACTTATATGATGATATATGTCGATCAGCTGAAAGGTAGTTGAATGACTAGGTAAAAATCCTGATTGAGATTTATAGATCAAATTGTTTTCGTCTAAAAAGTTATATATATTCTTAAAAACAATGCGTTCTTGTAGTTTTCCTATACCACTCAACAAAAAGACGGGACGAAAGGTTGATGGGTCTGAGTTATCCCCCTTCTTTGGCAAAGGTATAATGTTTGATCGTTTCCATAATTCCGAAAATTTACCCTCCCTGAAAGATCTATTAAACAAAATGCTTAATGGAATCGAAATTTCTTTGGCTACGGGTTTCATATTTTAATACTACTTCCATCAGAACCACAAGCTTTATTTTGGTTCAAAATTTCGATAAGTGACTGTATTTCTGATGCAGTACAAGATATATTTAACAGTTGACTTTGACACTTTAATTCAAAAGCAGGCAAATAACAATTAGTATCATCCAGTGAAGAAACGGAGGTGAAGTACTCATTCAGGCATTCCGCCTTTTCCATGTCTGTATAACAATAATCATTCTGATCATTTGGTGGAATACTTTGAAAGGGGGTATTGAACTGGAACTACTATTATTCCTGACAAAATGTCGAATGATACTCCAAAATTGTCTTTTGTTATTACTGTAGAAATCACTGATTGAAGACTCAAGGTTATTGTAGAACAGATCGCTTATATTATCAGGTATACTAAGAATTCCAGCATCTAAATAATGCATATCGTCTGGAATTACTATGGGATCAAGGATAGCATCTTGCCTGGTAGGATTTGTAATAACATTCTGTAATGAGTTTATTAACAATATGTCTCTCAAATTACGATAGTTTGGATTCAAACATAATCATTGGATACTTTAGAATAGTTCAGTGGAGATCAGTTAATGTCCGGATGATACTTTGTGCATGTGCTAGATGATATGAATCCGCACATTGTGTGCATGTTCGCATTACCAATACGCTTATTCAAATATATAGAAAATTTCGTATCCAAAAACTGAAAATTTTTTATACAAAAAACTCTGATAATTGTCATATTTCTGCTCAAAACAAAGATTGTGGGTACTCGTTAGAACCGCCTCGCCGGCGAGGCGGTACTAACGAGTACCAACAATCTATGTTTTCGAGCAAAAATAAGAAAAACAATGTATACCCATGTAAAGCCCATTTTTACTATATAATGGTGGGGTTTAAGGGGATCAAAATTATATAGGCATGTTTTCGTGATGAGGACACTTTTTTGCTTGAAGTGGCCAAAATAACTGATACTTATAAAAACAAAACTATCATAAGAATTCAGTTTGAAAACAAACCTTGAGTTCATTGTTGTAATAAAACCATGACACCATTAAAAATCTATCTTGCACAGACATCTATGCCTTGCCGCGAGAAATAGGCTTATCGGACTTTCCGTCGAATCATCTTTTAAGTGTGTGTGCATGCTCAGCTTCTCAGTGAAGCGACATGTCTGTTTCGTTGGCTGAGGATTCCTCCCTGACCCACCGCTTGCGAGCCTGCACCTTTGTTTTTCACATACTCTATAACGGCCTTTTTCCCCCCAAGATGCAGCTGATCTCTTGAGACGTTGCCGAAGCATATTAAAAGTGCAGTAACATCGAAATGACGGTGTTACGATATTATATATTTGCTAGGACACCATAAACAAGAAGACGACAAATTCGTGATATTTTAATGCCCCCATTCGAAGAATGGTGGAAAGGGCATATGGTGTTATCCCTGTCCGTCCGTCGCCGTTCGCAGGCGGGGATATCCGTGTTCTTTAGACACATTCATAGTTTCTTATTTTTTCCAGAGAACAGAGTTTGACATTGCATGAAATGTCTAAACCTGTTTTCTGGGGAAAATAAGAAAAAAAATGGAGACGTTGCATTAAATGTCACATCCTGTTTCCTGGGAAAAGAAAAATATTTTAAAATGTCGTCTGCTGAATTTTTATACGCCTATTTGAAAAACGAAACGTATTATGTCACGGGGTCTAGCGTCTGTCCGTATACGTTTTCGTTTCCGGCTAATCCCACCTACAGTACATCCGATGAAGCGGAAACTTGGTTTATAGTTAAACCATGATGTGGAGCAGCACATATTTTTTCGGGGTTACAGTCCATCAAATATTAGCAGAGTTAACTTTTTATTTCCGGCTAAATCCTCCTACAGTTTACATCGATCACACTGAAACTTAGTTTATAGTTAGACCATGCATAGTGTTTCGAGGTTACAGTCCACCAAATATTAGCAGAGTTATGCCCCTTTGAAAATTTCTGTAAAGTTTTCGTTTCCGGCTAACTCCTCCCACATTTTACATCTGATCAAGCTGAAACTTCATATATAGTCAGACGATGATGTAGAGCAGCGCATATTGTTTCAAGGTAACAGTCCACCAAATATTAGCAAAGGTATGCCTCTTTGTAAATTTCTGTAAACTTTTCGTTTCCGACTAACTCCTCCTACAGTTTACTCCCGTTCAAGCTGAAACTTAATTTATAATTAGACTATGATGTCGAGCAGTGCATTTCGAGGTTACAGTCCACCAAATATTAACTGAGCTATGCCACTTTGAAAATTCCAGAAATTTTTCGTTTCTGACTAACTCTTCCTATAGTTTACATCCGATCAAGCTGAAACTTCGTAAATAGTTACACTATGATGAGGAGCAGCGCATAATATTTCGAGGTTACAGTATACTAACAATTAGCTGAGTTCTGCCCCTTCGAAAATTTCCATAAACTTTTCGTTTCCGGCTGACTACTTACTCCTCCAGTTTACATCCGAGCAAGCTGAAACTTTATCTATCGTTAGACCATTATGCGGAACAGCGCATATTATTTTTAGCTAACAGTACACCAAATATTAGCAAAGAACTTTTCGTTTCCGGCTTACTCCTATCGTTTACATTCAATCAAGCTGAAACTTTTCATGATGTGGAGTAGCGTATACTGTTTCGAGGTTACAGTTCACCAAATATTAACAGAGCTACATGTATGCGTCTTTGGAAATTTAGGTAATTTTTTTGTTTTCCAACGAACTCCACTTACAGTTTAGATCCTGAGAACTGAATTATACAGGAGTCAGTATATGTGTTACATCTTATTACTTGCCACGGGCGTACACTCACTAGCGGAGCTCTTGATACCCAGAATACTAAGCGTTAAAGAACTACACATCATGTATGTGTGTTTGGGTCTTGACAGTTCTCGTAACGAAAACACGCCTATATAATTTTGACCCCCTTAAACCCCACTTTTATATAGTAAAACTGGGGTTTACAGGGGTATACATTATTTTTCTTATTTCTGCTCAAAAACATAGATTGTGGGTACTCGTTAGAACCGCCTCGCCGAGGCGGTTCTAACGAGTACACACAATCTATGTTTTGATCAGAAATATGAAAAATATCAGTGTTTTTTTTATCTGAAAATGTTCAGCTTTTGGAGGTGAAAATTTCTATATATTTCAATAGGCGTGTTTTCGTAATGTTATGCGATTTGCTGCGTCTGATCTGGGATTACTTTGGTTGCTCAGAGCTATCTGTTACAATACGAAGGATTGTTATGGTAATATAGATTCTGATCAAAGGGCAGCAATAGGAGCAGTATGGTTTGGGTCCACACTGTCTGGTCTGACATGTCTCTTCGATGTTAAGGATAAATAAGGCCAAATAAAAATCAAAGCACTGACAGCACTGGTGGGTCGATTGTCTCTGAGTGCAGGCTGGGAAACTGAACGGGGACTTGACTGTTTCATTTGACCCTAAACTTCCTTAAATTTAAGCAAACAGTGTAGACGCTGATCAGACGCCGCGTTCAGCGGCGTCTGATCTGGGTATGCACTGTTTGCCTATGTCCCAATCCAGGAAATTATGGTGTATACACTCGACCCAAATACATAACATGTTGGAACAAAATAGGCATGGTAGCCAGGGAATATTGTTTTTATTTATTTTGATATAGCATTATACCATAATTTTCAAAAATATTTAGACTCCATAATTTACATTAAATTCATGTCTGTTTCACTGCCCTTTGGTGTGTCTAAAAGTACTGATAGAATGGCAAACGGTGTAGGCTCTGTGTATCGTAAAGGAACAGTCTGATATGGGTCTACACCGTTTGCTCAGACCTAGGCGTCTAAATAGTTAGCATACAGATAATATCCTAGTAACACCATTTGTTTTTAGAATACATGAAAAAGGTTGCTAGATTTCACAAGGAATTTTAGGTAGAGCAGGGCTATCCTGAACACCCACGTTTTGTTTGGCCTGACTTATTTTGAGATACGCCAAAGTCCTAGATATATTGTATTATTTCTTTACATTGGTCGTTTCAATAATTTCTTAATTTTCCATGAAGACAATCGGACATGTTTTTGAGGAGATATAAGAAAAAACAGTTTGAACACCTCTGGTACCCAAATACACAGTAAACCTTCAATGTCTCGAACACCGATGGCTCATTGTCCGTGGCTAATTCAGTGTCGTTCTTTAGTCCTTAGGAATTCCCGATAACACAAGAAAACAAAAAATCTCTCTCTCTCTCTCTCTCTCTCTCTCTCTCTCTCTCTCTCTCTCTCTGTCTCTCTCTCTCTCTCTCTCTCTCTCTCTCTGGCTAAGTCAGAGTCGTTCTTTAGTCCACAGGAATTCCCGATAGCACACGTAAGTTCGATTGAAAACAGATTTATATAAGCCTATGGGCTTCTTTCTGGATCCTTTTGTAAGTTATTGTTTTTGTATAAAATGTATATGTGACTTAATAAGAAATAAAATAAGTTTAAACCAAAACAAATACTAAATACTTAGGGATACTTGAGGGAAGGTTTCTTATCTTATTTTGAAAATGTATGTTGTATGTATTCATTAGAATCGCCTCATCGAAGCGATTCTAGTGCATAAACGCAACACACCATCATTGTATACAAGATCGAAAAGATATCCCTAAATTATCCCCTTTAGCTTCCTGACCTGCAATGATGATTAATCCTCAGTGGCTCGAACTACCCATGTCTAGAACAAATTTGCATATACCGAAAGATATTCGATCCACTGAAGTTCGACTATACCTTGTTTGGAACTTTGAACTTTTTTCGATTTTTTTTTTTATTACTTTCAAGGAAATGCAAGAGACTATCGCCACTTACGAAGAATTTTATGTCCATATGAATAAAAACGTGGAAAAAGGTAAGAGCATTTTTTGCTATTGATGGTTTTGTTGTGCGTGCGTGTGTGTGTTATATGTTGCAACTGCTTTCATATAGTTTTGGATCTTCAGTGTGTGTGCATGGTGTATGTACGTGCGTGCGTGCTTGCGTGTGTGTGCGTGCATGCGTGCGTGTGTGTATACATCGATTTTTTATTAGTTCTTTGACCTTGAGTTCGAGTTGTATTACATTCTGAAGTGAAAAACTGTCGGTGAGGTGAGATCGGCACATACATTTTATTACGAAAACACGCCTATTCAAATATATAGAAAATTTCACCTCCAAAAAACTGAAAATTTTCAGATAAAAACTCTGATATTTTTCATATTTCTGCTCAAAACATAGATTGCGGGTACTCGTTAGAACCGCCTCGGCGAGGCGGTTCTAACGAGTACCCACAATCTATGTTTTTGAGCGAAAATAAGAAAAATAATGATACCCCGGTAAACCCCAGTTTTACTACATAAAAGTGGGGTTTATGGGGGTCAAAATTATATGGGTATGAGTTCGTGATGTATTCAATTCTTAAGTGAAACTGTCGGAGAGGTGAGATCGGCACATACATTTCAACCGCAATTTCACAAAACGTACATTTGGAGAAACGAGCAGAGCGAAGATTCAGATCAGCCTATGCATATATGCAAATTGATCAGAATCTTCTCTGGGCATATTTTGGATAGCCAAATATGCCCAGTTTCTTCATGCAGACAACGAAGGAACAGGTTATTAAACTCACTCTTGGGCGGCTCATTTGTATGATATATTGATTTTATTTCAATGTAGTCCGAATATACTGAGTTTGTTTTAATGTAATCCGGATATACTGATTTTGTTGTAATATAGTCCAGATATACTGATTTTGTTTTAATATAGTAAAGATATACTGACTTTGTTTTAATGTAGTACAGATATACTGATTTTGTTTTAATGTAGTCCGGGTATGCTGTTTTTGTTTTAATGTAGTCTTGATATGTTGATTTTGTTTAAATGTGATCAGGATATACCGATTTTAATGTTTGTTTTAATGTAGGCCGGATATACTGGTTTTGTTTCAATGTTCGTGGTATACCTATTTGGTTGAATTGTTGTATTGATATACTTATTTTGCTATAATGTAGTCGGGATATACTGGTTTTGTTTTAATGTAGTTCTGATATACTGATTTTGTTTTAATGTAGTCCAGACAGACAGATTCTGTTTTAATGTAGTCCGGATGTACTGATTTTGTTTTAATGTAGTCCGGATATCTTGATTTTGTTTAATGTAGTCCGGATATACTGATTTTGTTTTGATGTAGTCAGGATATACAGATTTTGTTTAAATGTAGTCCGGGCTTACTACTTTTGTTTAAATGTAGCCTGGATATACTTATCTTGTTTTAATGTAGTCCGGATATACTGGTTTTGTTTTAATGTAGTCCGGATATACTGATTTTGTTTTCATGATGTTCGGGTACACTGATTTTATTTTATTGTAGTCTAGATATACTGACTTTGGTTTCATGTAGTCGGGATATACTTATTTTGTTTTAATGTAGTCAGGATATACTGATTTTGTTTAAATGTAGTCCGGATACACTGATTTTGTTTTAATGTGGTCGTGATATACATATTTGGTTGAAATGTTGTCTTTATATATTGGTTTTGTTTTGATGTAGGAGGAATATACTAATTTTGTTTTAATGTGGGCAGGATATACAGAGTTTGTTTTAGTCCGGATATACAGATTTTGTTCTACTGCAAACCGAATATACTGATTTTGTTTTTATGTATCATGATTTTGTTTTAATGTTGTCGGGATGTACTGGTTTTGTTTTAATGTAGTCCGGATATACTGATATTGTTTTAATGTAGTCGGGGTTGACTGTTTTATTTTAATGTAGTCGGGATATACGGATTTTTAAGGTAGTCCAATTATACTTATTTTGTTTAAATAGAGTCGGATATATTGATTTTGTTTTAATGTAGTCCAGATATACTGATTTTGAATGTAGTCGGATATACAGATTTTGCTTTAATATAGTCCGGATATGTTTTAATGTAGTCGGAATAAAGAGGTTTTTAAAGTAGATAGACCGATTTTGTTTTACCCAAAAGTAGACTGAATGCACTCCCCCACACTTTATATTGGAAGATTCTAATTTTAAGTATGTTAGGCTGTGTGATTTAAATATTCTTAGAGAAGTATGACTGAACTATTTGCAAACAGTGGAGACCCTGATCAGACCCGGCGTCTGATCTCGGTCTCCACTGTTTGCCAATTATGCTTTTAAGGGTCTCCAGACTATAATTGATTCATGTAGTCGGGAGATACTGATTTTGTTTTAACGTAGTCCGGATATGCTGATTTTGTATTTATGCAGTCTGATTCTTTTTATTTTTTTTAATGTAGTTGGGATATACTGATTTTGCTTTAATGTAGTCGGATAAACTGATTTTATATAAATGTAGTCCGGATATACTGATTTTGCTTTAATGTAGTCGATCAACCAAACTACATGGACATGACTGGATGGGTAGGCGATGGTCAATACGATGAAGACGATTATGTAAAAACCTCCGCAAGGGCGATTGGTGTGACTGAGGTGCTTCCCGATGAGGATGTCAAAGAGGAGCCTCCACCTGGTAAAACACAACATGGGGAAAGGGCTCTTATGTCATATTCGAACAGCGAAATTCGAGATGAGCGTACGTGCGTTTCCGTGCAGTCTGATCTGGACATCACTGTTCGTCCCGAACATATTAATTCTGTAAGCAGACAACTGAGGCTAAAATCAGCCTGTGCGAATGCACATGTGGATCTGGGCCTGCGTTGTCCGCAAGTTGGATAAGGACCCAGGTATAATTAATGAAGAGTAGGCGCACGCGGACAGGGAAAACCAGCCTGCGCATTTCTCGGTCCGTTGATTATAAACCTTTCATTTACGCGTGTTCGAAAGAAACGTACCAGCTTCATTACGTTTATAAGTAATTTGTTCTTAAAGAAATGCAATACAAAATTTCTTCTGAATTGTGGTTATTTGTGTATATTTGATCATCAATTTTTGTATGCTGGAAGCAATATTACACTTTTATTGCTTTTGCATTGTGAATCATTCATGAGACAGTTTATATAAATATCTTGTCTTGATATGCAGTGGATTACGTCGTGTCATAAATATCGTATGACCACACCTGTAATAACACTTTGGCGGGAAAAAGTAGCGTCATGACGACGTCCATGTCAACCATGCATTTTCTGGTGAAGAATTGTCAAATTTCAAGGCGATGAAGTTCAGTTTAAAACGATCATATGATAAACAGAAGCTTACACCCGTGGTCATTTCATATAAAATTTATGATACTCGCCGAAGGCTCGTTTCATTGATTTCATATGAAATGACCACTCATGTAAGATCCTGTATGTCCATATTTTCTGGTTAGAGTTCTGTAAAATATTAACTGTTCTTTCCCTTTTCTGTCCTGTAAACCAACACATATATTTATGCAGTGTCGATCCAGATGAGACGGCCCGTTACGAGCCGTCTCATCAGGATCAACATTTTTTGCCATTTTGTTCTTGATTTTTGTCGAACACGCAGTTTGCATTAATGGGGGTATCTAACTTCAGAGATGGAAGAGTCCACTTCTGAGATTCAGGGGTGAAAGGGCTGAAACTTTTCCAGTGATAATAAATAGTGGACTCCCGTTATCTCGACATCGCATATCTCGAATAACCGCTTATCTCGAAGTGAAAATCTGGTCCCTTTTTAACATGGAAATCTACCAACAGGCAACAAGATATTGTGGAAAAGAGAATTTCTCCTCTTTTTCACACTATTTTCAATCTATCTCTAACTTAGGAGTCAAATTACATATTCATTCTGTTAAAGGTGGTTGTCCGATTTATTGTATTCCTCAGTTCCGCGCAAATCTGATATGTCGAAGTTCGGATATCTCGAAGTGTTTCATAGAGTCCCTTGGATTTTGAGATAACGCGAGTCGACCGTAATTAACATGAATATATATCTTTATTTGTAAACCATTGATTCTGCTGCTGGTCCTGTGTTATTAGGACTATTTCCAATCAAACCATATCTATAAGTGAAGGTTATATGCATTAACAGACATAAAATTGCAACAATTTTGTCTCCTATATTCATAGTTACACAAACTTATGTTTTAACTGGAATGCATCTGGTCAAAAGCAAACACAAAATCATAATCCTGCCACATTTACCTTTTATTTCTTGGATCGAATAATACATGAAAGCATTGCTCAAAAACATAAGCTCTAAGCAAAAGCAAACTTCAAACACATTAAAGGAAGCGAAAATAGCAGACTGTTCCATTGCGTTTGTTCATGAACAAACACCTCCCCCCCACCCACACACACACACCCCAGCCACCCCACCCCGCCCCAAGCGCCGGCTTAAGCGGTATTCGATTTTCAAAATAACCAGGATGGGCTTGATGAAGGAAATAAAATATAACTTGCACTATGGTGATGTACGGTGAGACTTTTTACGGCCGCCACACGGCACAACACCAGCTACAGTATAGTGAAATAAAAGTCACTCACACTATTATTTTTAGTTGTACCTCCACGCAAGCCTACGCCACCAGCTGCTGCCAAACCACCAAAATCTCTGCCTTTACCTCAGAGGGAGCATTCACCACCCCCACTAACACCTAGAAAGGTGTCCCACCAGGAAACCCCAGACGAATTCCTCAGCAGTAAGTAAACACAAACTGGTAAACGATATTGACCTTTTGATTTTAACATTTATATAAGTAAAACCTTTACTGCGTAAATAGTATTACCTGTATAGGTGAGCGAATGCCTGTCTCACATGAAATGCAGGATTTTCTGACTTCCATGCCTGCACAGGACAGTGGAGGTATCCTGGCGAATAGCGGTCAAAGCGACAGGTTCAAGATGGTCTATCCATACGCGTAGATATTTAACTGTGTACTATGTACGGTAAATGCTCGTACACCATTTTTTCTAACAAAATGGCATAGGCAAACGGTTTTGAGTCCCTCCTTCACGAGCAGTCTGATTAGGGTCTACACTTTTTGCCATTCCACAAGTAATTTGTGGAACAAATGCATAAGCACAGATTAAATAGGCAAAAACGTTTGTAATGAAATGTTTGAAATTTCAAGATATTTGCTGACTTTCTATTACAAGGCGAAAATTGAGATTGAGGAACATCAGTGTCACCGAGGGGTTTCTCTTTGGGTCATAAAGGAATACACAACCCGATATATATGTAGAAGTTGAATGTTTTAATTAGATGTTGCAGTCGGATCAAAGATGAATGGTCTGAAAACATATATAATATTTCCTATAAATACAACAGATCGAGAAAACCTATGGCGTGTAGTGGATATGTGCACTGAGCCATGCATTTGAACATGCATATCAAGCTAATAACGGTACATGTGTAGAAGGACAGGGGTTCAACACACTTAGTTGTATGCCCCATATCGCTAGGTGTGTGGATCTGCTATGAAGGTAAGTTTACTGGCGTTTTCGATAAATAGCCAGACCCTGTCCCAGACAAGCATCGAGATTTTATGCAGTCAAATTTTCTATTCTCTTACGGATTATAAGGGTTTAAGGCATATAAAGCAATTATAAGAGATTGTTACCAGTTAAATTGTCCGGTGTCAATATATTTTAATAACCTGATTGTCTGTATCGGCTCAGTTTTGGTAACTTTTCTCAGAGCGTCGCCATGTTGTTGTCGTCTGGTTGCTCGGCTGTTTCCGCGTGCCAAAGATTGTTCCGTAAGACGGAAATTGCCGACATGAATAGAATGGAATGAAATGACAGAAGGGGTCGTTCTTAGTATGGATAATCCATGTTTCATGGATTGTTACCCTTAATGTAAAATACGTTGTTATAACGTTGATACATTACGGGTTATTGTTCTGTCATTTGTATCATCCGGGTTATGATCATTGCGTGGCGGGTTTCTTCATTTTAAGACAGGACATTCAAGAAACATTTTATGTTTATTAATAAAAAGAAGTTAATCATCTCCTGATCGAATCTTTAAAGAAAATAAAGTAAATACATACATCTATCTTTTGAGATTGAGTAGACAACCATTTAATAATAATAATAATTGACTGATACAAAGTAATAACGAAATCAAGACTCAGGGGGGCGTTCGACAAGAACTCTTCAATACAGGGATCCAACGTTTATACTGCCTGCTCAGGTAGTTGTTTTATTTCCTATGAAATATGTTTGACGTACACATCATGACGATTGTTTATTCATTCATGTGTCCGTGTTTGTAGAACTTGATATCTTTAAATATTAAGTTTTACTGTAGGGGTAGTAATAAAGAAGATTTCATTGTGAATTAAAATCCTTTGTTAGCTATTCTTCAGTAATGCTCGATTCTGTTTGGTGTTAAGCATACAGTACACGCCATGACAACTGTTCAGTTGCCCGTCTGTACGTCTGAGTAGCTGCATATTAAGGTTACAGAGATTGATGGTTACTTCTGGATAGTAACAGTGGAGGTTTCGGTGCGAATTAATATCCTTCATTTGATGTTCTTAAGTGATTATTTAATTTTTGATTATACAGAACAAAAACGTTGCTTATCACAGTCCTGTCTATTCAATATTCTTAAGGACAACTTACATATTATTTTTACCGAGATTGATGGTTACTTCTAGATGGTAATAATGGAGGTTTCGGTGCGAATTAATATCCTTCATTAGCTATTCTTTAGTGATTACTTAATTTCTGGATTTTACTTATCAAGGGGATGCCTATTCCATTCTCTCAAGGCCAGCTTAAATAATTACAAAAAGAAATATACTAGGTGCTATGTAATTCAAACTAAGATGCTGTATTGTTATATTATCATGTATATGAAGTGTCTGTAACAAATATAAAAAAAAATGAAATGAATTAACTATTCATACCTATGTCACTAACCTGAATAGGTAAATAAATTCATTATCATTGGAATATCTTGATAATTGACTTGATGCACTCGTTTCCACACCCAGTGTCCGGATCTAATGGGGGGGTGGGGGGGGGGTAAACGACCCCTTCGCGGGAACTCTAATCAGGAGCCGGTTGACCCGACTGGTGAACAGACTCGTGGTTGGGAGCTTGCTGTAGGACTTTCTTGCTAAATTTTTGCCTTAGTTGGAGTTAGAGTTTCTGATGTGGGACAGTCGATATCCTAGTCGATTGTCCTAGTATTAGTTATCTGTTATACAGTGATCGGGCACCTGAGGCCTGAGCACTCGGTCCAGCACGGAAAATTTCGAATCGGTTACACATGAATTGTTAGTAAGGGAAGGTCGATATTTTATTTAAGGCCTGGTAAATACTATTGCATTTAACTATTACAACAGTCTCAATTGAACCTAACCGGCCCACCTGAGATAAAATTATACGATACATTATTTTTCTCATTAGTTCTCAAAAACATAGACATAGTAGGTACTCGTTAGAACCGCCTCGTCGAGGCTCTAAGACGATGCACGAACTAGTTGAAATACAGTCTGATCAGAGTCTTCGTTGTGCGCACATGTCAGAAGTTGTTCACATTATTTCAGTGCCTATTCAAAGTCCATTACACCCAGCCGCCCAAGGCTCTAATACGATGCACGAACTAGTTGAAATACAGGAAGCTTTCAAGCGAAAGGAAATAAATGAGTTTGATGTACAAATGCTCTATACCTCATGGAATGAGAGATATAAACAAGGATTTTTTTCTGCTTCCATGAAGGAGAGACAGGTATGTTAGATTAAAAATCTAAAGGGTTGCCTTTGGAAACAAAGAACAAACAAAGATGAAAATCAGAGACTCGGTTTTATTGAGTCCCTTCATATACAGCTGTGTCGTTTGTGAGGTTACACCTTAATCAGATAGGGACAGCAATAATGGCTGTCCAGCAGTGTTTAGTTTAAATTACCATATTTATCCAAAGTCTTGGACAACAACGGCCTTGGCAAACAGTGTAGACCCAACTACAGTGTTTGCCACACAACGAGCAGTTCGCAGACAAATTAGCAGGTAGTGAAATGGACGTGCAAATTTTATACGAAATTAATAATTTTTAGTTACCTTATTCCGGTTTGTTGGAGATAAATATAGACGATCTTATCATCACGAAAAAATGCCTATATAATTTTGACCCCCTTAAACCCCACTTTTATATAGTAAAACTGGGGTTTACATGGGTAAACATTATTTTCTTATTTCTGCTCTAAATCATAGATTGCGGATACTCGTTAGAACCGCCTCGTCAAGGCGGTTCTAACGAGTACCCACAATCAATGTTTTGAGCAGAAATATGAAAATATCAGAAGTTTTCATCTGAAAGTTTTCATTGTCGGTGGTTAAATTTTCAGTATATTTGAATAGGCTTGTTTTCGTAATGTACATAGAGCTTTTAAGTAAGTGTTCTACATCATTGCAATGGTGAAAGGTTACTAAGGTATATGATACACTTGTAATGCCTTGCGGTACCAGGCGGCTTTTCAGCAACGCTATAAAAGCCGGCTGGTACCGCAAGGCAGTACAAGTATATCACCACTACTGCATCCTTACTATGAAACTCCACAAGACCGTGCCTTTGTAAGATTGTATGTCTAATATTAGTTTGCGATACAAGTATTAGCTTTCACAAAAAGCTTGGTTTAATCTCAGCACACAATAAATGTTAAAGCTGATTTTAATACAGATCTTGGATTCTTTGCATGCAAATCTTGGCTAAATCTGCTAAATTACATAGGACAAAAAGGTTAATTCGAGAGCTCTAAATGAGGTTCCGTCCCGATGGCCTCACATTGATAAAGTAATTTCAGCTAACTTCACTTCACTTCTTTGGCTTACCTCATCAAATCTGAAATTAGTTAAGAGTATCAAATTTTGGTCACGCAGCCCCGGGAACGCTATAAATTGCATTTATAATAAACCTTATAATAAATTGCACTCAGCAGTACCAATACATCCACACCCTTTAAAAGTGAAATTGTCAAAAGGTACGTATAACTTTTGTGATAAAGTGTTGCAATGGTAATCTATGAGAATATCTACATAAATATGGTGTATCCAACAGTGAATGTGAATGGAGAACACCTTTTGTATATGTAAATTTTCCAATGAATATTATTTTATTCTATTATATTCAGTACAGCAGCTAGTCCCGGGTTTTAGTTATGGGCAACAAGAATGATGCACTGTGGATCAGTAATGGATCACTTCCGTGTGTCTCCTCTATATTGTCCACACGCGTGGGTGTCGACAATAATTGGAATCCTCGCATAAACGGTAAGGGTGAAAATAAGTAACCTACAAGAATTGCTTGGATTGGTTGATCTGAGACTGTACCGTTTGTCTGTGCCTTGAAATCCTCTTTTTTAGCGCAACTTAATGCATAGCATTTCTTTTATTTAAGAAACAACTTCAAGAGATGAAAGACAAATACAAGACATTGATCAGTACCGCTGGAAAGAAGCAGGAACGTGGATTTTTCGACAGACTAACCAAGAAAAAGAAAAAGAAAGTGGAATTGCAAATAGAAGTAAGTGTAAGTTTACCGTGGCAGTATACATGTGAGTTACGCTATGAGAACAGACGTTACACCTGGCACAAATGAACAGTAAATGCCCATCACAGCCTGTGCATCCGCACACTCTGATCAGCTCTTTTTGGGTTTCGTTGATGCCGCAGGCGTAATGTAAGATCTTTCAGGCCCGTGGGATGTTTCAGAGCCCATGCGCAAACGTAACCGGATTTAAAAGTGGGAAAGGGTGTGAAAATTGTCAGAATATTTCTGGCAAACTGGCGCATTGTCGTATTTACCTTAAATATTGGGAAACCTGAATTCTCAAAACCATACGTTCTAAAATTTGAACAAGTTTATTTTACTACAGTTAATATGTCTGGGCCCAGTTGTTCAAAACTGACGATATCGTTAGTTAACATCACGAAAACATGCCTATATAATTTTGACCCCTTAAACCCTTCTTTTATATAGTAAAACTGGAGTTTACAGAGGTAAACATTATTTTTCTTATTTCTGCTCAAAACATAGATTGTGGGTACTCGTTAGAACAGCCTCGACGAGGCGGTTCTAACGAGTACCCACAATGTATGTTTTGAGCAGAAATATGAAAAATATAAAAAAATTTTGTCTGAAAATTTTCATTTTTTGGGTGGTAAAATTTTCAATATATTTGAATAGGCTTGTTTTTGTAATGATTAAATATGGCTTATACGCTGTTAATTTTGTTGAAAAAAAAAATGAGTAGCTTTTGCATTTGCAAAAGCTACTCACATTTTTCAGCATAAATATCTGTGAATTAGATATTGTACTTACTAAAACAGTTAACATTTTGTCCAATAACAAGCTCGTTAAGCTAACGACGCTTTGAACAACTTGGCATTGACTGGCATGCTGGATTAGTGGCAAACCGTACATAATGTGGTATCTGATCTTGGTCTACAATGTTTACTCAGGCCTGTCTGTCCTAATCTTAGTGTTTTTACCAGTAATTCTGTAGTTGGCGTTCTTCTAACATACACTACAACCTCTTTGTAACACGGTTCGTTATAACACGGTTTTGGATATAACACGGTTTAAAGATGGATCACAAAAGTGTATAGATTATATTGAAAAATGATCATAAATGGTCATTTTTCAATATAATCTATACATGTTTGTTTGGAATAACACGGTTGTTTAACTAACACGGTTTATGTTAGAAAAACGCCGCCAACTACATAGTGTTATAAAGAGGCTGTGGTGTAATTACAAAATGAAACATTTACTTTGAGCAGCGCTGCATGTAAGCTCTTTATTCCATTTTACCCATTTCCACCCAGTATCGCGTTGAGGAACATTGGCCAGCAGTTTAGACCCAGATCAGACGCCTTAGAACACGGCGTCTGATCAGGATCAACACTGTTTGCATTGAAAACAGAAATTTCAATAAAACATTGTAATAATATAAACCTGCCAGACACCCCTTTTATTGGAAAAGGACTTGTCCAAAGAATTGAAGTAGCAGTGCCCATCAGCGAAGATCGGTTTAACATGCACATCTACTGCATATTTTTTGTAAAAGAGTACATCAGGGCCCAGTTGTTCAAAGCGTCGTTAGCTTAACGAGCTCGTTAAGGGTCATTTCGTTAACTGTTTTAGCGGATCCAATATACAATATTCTGATATTTTTTGCTGAAAAAACATTTTTTCAGCAAAAAATTTCAGCATATTTGCGTATCACTCGATGTAAATTTTAACGAATCGTTAACTAACGATGTCGTTAGCTTTGAACAACTGGGCCCAGAAATATAACGTTTTCTTCTATGAATCCTTACAGTACTAAGCAAATTTGTAATAGACCACATTCTTAAATTGATTGTGACATTTTTTAGGGAAATAAGACGTGATATTTCAAGCCTGCTAAGCAGACGATTCACATGAAATCACAAGCTTTATTTTCTCTGAAAAATAAAAAAAAAATATTTTAAAGTGTCGTCTGCTATAATTGTAATTTGCACTTTGCAAGTTAAAGGGAAATGCTTACTAAATGCTTTGAATGTCTCAAAGTATCCAGTTTTAGAAAACAAGCATTTTGGTGAAAATTTGATCAAAATCGGATAAGAAATAAGAAAGATAATGAATATGATATTTTATGTAACCTTGATCATGGGCGCCGCCATTTTAAATATATATTTAGTTTTTTAAGACCCAAATAAAAGTCGCCTGTTTACAGGAATATTCTGCTTATGTGAATTAGTTGACAGTTTATATGCAAATGAACACATTTACAGTTACAGAACGACAAAATATTGTTTCAAACGTGATTTATTCATTTTGTACATATCTGATTAGGTGGTTATGACGTAGCTCACTCACGAAAATGGCGGTTTCCATAACAACGTTTTCTACAATTTTAAAATCCAACAACTTTCTTATTTATCAAACGATTTTCATTTATTTTCTCCAAACTGCTCAGCTCATCATGTTTGTTGTTTTTTTTTATTATTTTTAACATGCTTATTGTTTGATATACCTTTTGCTTTAAAATCTACACTGATTTGGGTCAGACTGTTTATTACATGGTAATAATCACTGCAATAAATATTATAACCTTTATGGCTTTCTGGATTTATTCAGCAGACGACAATTGATTTTTTTTTCTTATTTTCTTAGAAAACAGGATTTGACTTCAAACAAATTGTCGACAATTTACATGAAATGTCAAAATCCTTTTTTGTGTGATTGTGGGTGACGGAGATGGTTGGGCGGGAGTACGAACTATACTTCTGGGCCCAGTTGTTCAAAGCTAACGACGTCGTTAGTTAACGATTCGTTAAAATTTACATCGAGTGATACGCAAATATGCTGAAATTTTTTGCTGAAAAAATGTAAGTAGCTTTTGCAGTGCAAAAGCTACTCACATTTTTTTCAGCAAAAAATATCAGAATATTGTATATTGAATCTGCTTAAACAGTTAACGAAATGACCCTTAACGAGCTCGTTAAGCTAACGACGCTTTGAACAACTGGGCCCTGATGTACTCTTTTACAAAAAATATTTTCATTTTTTGGTGCTAAAATTTTCAGTATATATTTGAATAGGCTTGTTATCGTAATGAAAAAGTGATCTACTCTAAAAGCAAACAATGTATATCCATTTTTGTTTGCTTTTAGAACAGACCCTTGTTTCGAAGGGAGGAGCAAACAGTTTTGACAGAGTTTCCTGCCCAATGAAAATTTATCTATTTCCCTGATTGTGGTATTTTGATTCTTCTTCCAGCATGTACCAAGCTCGAATCCGTACACCTCTTGGTCTGACATACCTACAGAATTTGCACCACCAGTACCTGTCTCAGGGAGGGACCCACGACTCAGTACACTGAGCACTCTATCCAACAGTAGTAAGTAGTTCGTAATTTGGATGCAAGTTACCCAATTAGCATTCTACTTAACCCTTGTCATGCTAAATAAATCAAGATACTAAAAAATAGTACTAGCTGTTTCTTATTATCAGCCAATCAGGGCTCAGTTGTTCAAAGCGTCGTTAGCTTAACGAGCTCGTTAAGGGTCATTTCATAACTGTTTTAACGGATTTAATATACAATATATTTTTTGCTGAAAAAATGTGCAGTGCTTGCACTGCAAAAGCTACTCATATTTTTTCAGCATAACAAAATTCAGCATATTTGCGTATCACTCGATGTAAATTTTAACAAATCGTTAACTAACGACATCGTTAGCTTTGAACAACTGGGCCCAGATTACTCGGTCCAGGTTGTTGGTACAAATTCAAGTACTGAATGACAAACAGTTCAGATCCAGATCGGCTGGCTTTTGAGGAAGCCAACTGACCTGGATCGAAACTGTTTTCAAAGGCAAAGCATACCCGGGTTCAACAGGATATGGTTAAATCTATATCGGACCGTCAACGGACCGACGAGAATCCTGTCAGGCTGATAACGGTCCGATGTAATTTTAAGCAGAATGCTAACTGGGTAACGCAAAACCTTTATCATCACGAAAACATGCCTATATAATTTTGACCCCCTTGAAACCCACTTTTATATAGAAAAACTGGGGTTTACAGGGGTATACATCATTTTTCTTATTATTGCTCAAAACATAGATTGTGGGTACTCGTTAAAACCACCTCGCCGAGGCGGTTCTAACGAGTACCCACAATCTATGTTTTGAGCAAAAATATGAAAAAATATCAGATTTTTTTGTCTAAAAATTTTCTGTTTTGGAGGTGAAATTTTCAATATATTTGAATAGCGTGTTTCCGTAATGGTAAACAGTGAATACCTAGTACAGCCGACGCATCGGCGCAGTGTGATCAAGATGGTCGCTGCATTTAACCATATATTATGTATTATGTCAAGATTCTGAAAATGAACAACAGAAAGCTTGACCAGATTGCTTAGATGCGAATGCTGTTTTGGGCCGTCACTGTCTTTATAAAGTGCTTTTTTTGGCTTACCTGTGAAACAGTGACAAGATGAGCTTTTTTGATCACATTTTGTCCGTCGTGCCTGTGTGCGTTTGTCTGTCCGTCCGTCTGTTAACAATGTCTTCAAGCGACACTTCATCTTAAACCACCGATTGGCTTTTGACCAAACTTCACAGGAATGATTCTTGGTTGGTTCTCTTTCAAAGTTATTCAGATGGTTCCGGTCCATTAATTGTACAGCTAGGTCACATGAGCTGAAATAGATTTTAACTATTTTTTTCTGAACTGGAAGGGCCAGGTCTTTGATATTTGGTATGTAGCTTCATCTAGTAGACCTTTACCAAAGTTATTAAAATTATTGCCCTGGGGTCAAAAATGGCCCTAAGCCGGGAGATCACATGTTTTACATAGGGTAAAGCTTAAAAAATCACCAGAAGGCCCGGGTCTTTGATACTTGGTACATAGCTTCACCTGGTGGACCTCTGCCAAGAATGTTCAAATTATGGCCCTGGTGCCAAAAATGGCCCCGCTGCGGGGCCGACATGTTTTACATAGATTTTTCTAGGTAAAACTTAAAGAACTCTTCTTGTCTGAAAGTGCAAGGACTAGGCCTTTGATATTTGGTATGTAGCATTGCCTAGTGGTCCTCTGCCAAGAATGTTTAAATTATGCCTCTGGGATGTAAAGAGGCCCAGGGCAGAGCTTTATGTTTTACATAGATCAGAAAGCCATTGCAATGATTAGGCCTAGGGCCATCAAACTAATAGGAAGGATGAATCTGAAGAGTAGATGACCTTTAAGTCAAAGGTCAAGATCACCGTGACCTTTAGTACCAAAAAGGTTTATAATTCTGCAATGCTTATGATTTCGACCCTCGAACTTAGTAGAGATGTTGGTCAACACCAATAGATGACCCTGAGGGCAACGGTTACCAGGATCTTAAGTACTAAATAGCTTGATAACTTGGCAATGCTTGTGGCTAGAATCCTCGAACACAGAGGGGTTGTTGGTTCTCACCAGTAGATGACACTGAGGGCAAAGGTCATGGTCAAGGTTACCCTGACCTTTAGCACTTAAAAGTTAATTCGGCAGTGGTTGAGACTAGAACCCTTGAACTTAGATGGGATGTTGGTCTTGACCAGTGGATGACCCAAATGGCATAGGTCAAGGTCATAGTGACCTCTAGTGCAAATTAAGCTTATTACACGGCAAAGCTGGGGACTAGGACCTTAAAATGCAGAAGGGATGTTTCTCCTGACCAGAAAATGATTCTGAGGTCAAGATCACCATGACCTTCAGATCCGCATCTTAGCCGCATCTCTGTTAGAGATGCTACGTATAACATGATTCAAGTGAGCGATCTCGGGTCATCATGGCCTTCTTGTTTGTGTTCTTTTTTTTTTTTTTTTGTTTTTTTTTGTTTTTTTTTTTTCATGGCGTTGCCCAGTTAATCGCACAATTATGGACGCACTTTCAATTAAGGGAACTGGATACAGGTTGTTAAATTTTCCAAAAGTTTTTGGGTCGATTGTTGACAATCGAGCAAATGAATACATACGCCAAAATTTCGTTGACCACGTGATTATCATTGACCAATGAAATGAAACGGCGCGTTTGTACGAGAACCAGGTAATTGTTATTTATTGTCGCTGTGATGTCAGACGCAATTCTTGTCGCTGTGATGTCAGACTGTAGTGTAAAAATGGTTATCTGTAAAACCTGAACTGAGACATTGATGCTGACCAAGATCAGCAGAACGCAGCTTCAGATCAGGATCTGCACTGTTCGATTAAATTCCAGGTTAAATGAAATAGTCTTAAGTCCCCGTTCAGGACTATTTTTCCCAGCCTATAATCAGAGACAATAAACCCACCCATCACTAAAAACATGCCTATATAATTTTGACCCCCTTAAACCCCACTTTTATATAATAAAATTGTGGTTCTAACGAGTACCCACAATCTATGTTTTGAGCAGAAATATGAAAAATATCAGAGTTTTTTATCTGAAAATTTTCTGTTTTTGGAGGTGAAAATTTCTATATATTTGAATAGGCGTGTTTTCGTAATGGGTCACAATAAAGCAGTCCAGTTTTCAAAAACAAATACAAAATTTGTATCTTTATGCTGTTGAATAGAGTTAGAGTAGAGTAGAGAAGAGATACCGAAAGAATCAAGAAACGATCTCGTGATGTTTCTAACGATTCTAGGTGTACGATGTAACACATGCATTAATATGAAGTAACGGTCATCCCGTTTCAAGCTCTAAAAAGCTTGACAATTTTAACAGAAAGTTTTATCAGTATCTTTTAATACAAACCCGGCGAATTGGTTGTATGTAATTACCTTAACCAATTAATGTCATGTGGATTTTCCTACCTCAACTCTTAGGGCGGGTCCATTTTTCTCTTGAAGGTGTGCCCGGTTAGTTTTTATTTGAATTATGTTTTGTAGAAATTTCTGCACTTAATGCAAACAGTGTAGACCCTGATCAGACGCCGCATTCTGCGGCATCTGATCAGGATCTATACTGTTTGCATTAAGTGCAAAAATTTCTACAAAACATAATGGGTCTGCACTGTTTGCCAATGACCCTTTTATGGGTCGCTAGGCGTAAATGGGCTATACTCCTGAGCAAACAGAGCATTTTCGCTAATCGCCTAGCAGTTTTGATATAAATGAATACGATCAGATTTTAGTATATGTATGTAATGATTTCTGTTAAGTTTGTCTATGATACATTAAGTGGCTTGTTCCCTCATGTATGCTGTTTGCCGGTATTATGTGATGTGTAATATAGAAAAAAGGACCCTTGTCGCATAAGTGGTCAAAGAAGGCACAAGATCAGTCTGCGCAGTCACACAGTCTGGTCAGACCCTTCGCCCCCATTCATAGTCAACAGATACCGTAGTATAATTAGAGAAGGCATTATCAGACTGTACGGATGAGCAGGCTTATCTGCGCCTTATTGTTGACACAGGTTTGCACACTGCGATCGAAGCATAGAGCATTACATCTCTTTTACCACCTTGAACACTAACACAGCGTTGAGTAGAGCAAACTAGGAACATAAGGGGAAATGATACACGTTTAAGGGTGGGGGTAGGAGGCAACACTGTCAAAATTGTTTTTCTCGCTTCTGAAAAGGGTCTACTATCTACATCTACAGCTATGTCGTTACATGAAGCTGTCATTCTTGACAATTTTTTAATGGTGCGCAAGAGAAGATCTAAAAAGAGACAGTAGAAAAGAAACAATTCGTGTATCAGACATCAGACTTTGCTCCCAGCCACTTTTCGCCCATCTGAATTTGACCAATCCAACTTCCCTGGGCTACCTGGTCAATACTCGTCCCCTGAGCTGCATGCATGGCTGGGAAGAGAAATCCCCTTTAGATCGTTACGTCAGACAGCTCCCTCTTGAAGGCTATCAAGGAGGGAGACTCAGCTACTGTTGCCGGTAGTCGAATCCATAATGGTATTGTCCGGGCTAAGAACAGTACGAAAATATGCCTGTTAAAATATACTGAAAATTTTACCACAGAAAAATGAAAAAAAAAATTCAGATAAAAAACTCATATTTTTTATATTTCTGCTCAAAACATAGACTGGGGTACTCGTTAGAACCGCCTCTGCGAGGCGGTTCTAACGAGTGTCTACAATCTATGTTTTTGAGAAGTAATAAGAAACATAATGTATACCCCTGTAAACCCAAGTTTTACTATATAAAAGTGGGATTTAAGGGGGTCAAAATTACAAGTATATAGGAATGTTTTGTGATGAGCTGCGAGGCGTTCTAACGAGTATCCACAATCTATGTTTTAGAGCAGAAATAAGAAACAATAATGTATACCCCTGTAAATCCAAGTTTTACTATATAAAAGTGGGGTTTAAGGGGGTCAAAGTTATATAGGCATGTTTTCGTGATGAGCTGTACTTGTAGCAGTCTGTAGATGAAGAGTACTGCTGGAACTTGAAAGGGTGAGCTGATCTTGTCCTTGAAGTTGCCAGTATCAAGTACTCCTCGGATGGTATTTCGATAAAGCCATATACGATTTCAAAAAGAACGGTCAGCTGCAATATGCTTCTTCTTGTCTCATGCGACTCCCAAATGAGATAGTCAAGCATGTCTGTGACGCAACTGATGTTCCTACCCAGCGGGCACATAGAGGATCTTATATGAGTGGTCATTTAATATGAAATTTATAAAACGAGTTTGGGTAATTTTGGTATTTTGCGAGTTTTAGCGAGCAAAATACCGAAATTACCCAACGAGTTTCATAAATTTCATATTAAATGATCACGAATGTAAGATTCTGTTTATCACATGGCCCTTCCGATGATAAAAATGCACAAAATATATTTTTAAAGATGACGGCTTTCCATAGCTAAGCGGAACAACTCACTACCAAGGATTCAATAGTACCACGCAACAAAAATAGTTCGCATATTATTTAAGCACCAAAAATAATTAGAAACAAGATAAATATGCCATTTATTACTTCGTTAAACTGAAGGAAATAATGATGATTTTTATTTGAGCTAATAAACATTTCATTTGAATTAATCAATTCAAAACTAAATATGCCATTGAGCAACGTCATTCAGCGAGTCAATACGTCACTGAGAATCAGTAGGGAAATCCCCCACAATCAGCTGTCATACGTTACATGTATTTAAAGGTCATTGACCTTGATCAATAGAGTTTTATGCGCAGGACACTACACTTCTTGGGGTGAAATTCCATTCTCCATTTCTTCCTCCATGAGACGAGTTTGTCCAGAGCCTGCTGAAGCAATTGCTGATCGAGGTCAGATGTTATCTCTCTCTATAGTATGCAGTCGTCGGCAAAAAGTCTTGCTCTTGAACTGAGGTTCTCAGGAGATCAATGATAAAGATCAGGGCCCAGTTGTTCAAAACTAACGATGTCGTTAGTTAACGTATCGTTAAAACTTTGATCGTTAAATATGGCATATACGCTAATATTTTTGCTGAAAAAATGTGAGTAGCTTTTGCATTTGCAAAAGCTACTCACATTTTTTCAGCAAAAATACTGAAATGCAAAAGCTACTCACATTTTTTCAGCAAAAATACCTGTGAAATAGATATTATTCTTATTAGAACATTTAACATTTCGACCACTAACGAGCTCGTTAAGCTAACGACACTTTGAACAACTGGGCCCAGGAATACTACCGGACCGAGGACGGATCCCTGGGCACGCATGAAAGTAGTAATGAAATGTAAATAGTAATGGCCTAACAGATGGTATATCCCGCTGTCATTCTATAAACAGCAATCAAGTATAAAGTTAACATTTTCTGCCACCAACTTCAAATAAAACGGCAAGCCATGCACCATGCCCCGCCACACAGGGACATATTCCCTATGCACTTCTGTAGTATAAGGGCTGAAAACAATCTAAGTTAAACATGAAGAGAAGCAATAAACAGTTATTTCATAACTCAAAAAAAAAAGTCTACGTTAAAAATGCAATAAAAAGTGATAAAAAATAATTTCAGGATTCTGAAAAAAAAACAACAATATGCATATCTTCAGACCACCCTAAAAGCGTGTGTAAAGTTTCAAAAGGATCAGCCTGAAAATGTAGGAGGAGTTGCGCGTACAAGGTACATACTCCCTATACATTTCTGTAGTATTTGGGCTCGAAAAAAGTCTAAGTTAAAAATGCAAAGAATGTAATAAAAAATAATTTCAGGATTCTAAAAAAACAATATGCATATCTTCAGACCATCCTAAAAGCGCCTGTGAAGTTTCAAATGGATTAGCTTAAAACTGTAGGAGGAGTTACGCGTACAAGGTACATACTCCCTGTACATTTCTGTAGTATTAGGGCTCGAAAAAAAGTCTAAGTTAAAAATGAAAAAAAAAAAAAAAAATGATAAAAAATCATTTCAGGATTCTGAAAAAACAATATGCATATCTTCAGACCATCCTAAAAGCGCCTATAAAGTTTGAAAAGGATTGGCCTAAAACTGTAGGAGGAGTTGCGGGCAGAAGGTACATACTCCCTATGCATTTCTGTAGTATTAGGGCTCGAAAAAAAGTCTAAATTAAAAATGAAAAAAATGTGATAAAAAATAATTTCAGGATTCTGAAAAAAACAATATGCATATCTTCAGACCATCCTAAAAGCGCCTATAAAGTTTGAAAAGGATTGGCCTAAAACTGTAGGAGGAGTTGCGGGCAGACGAATGGTTGGGGCGCTGACGGATGGACGGACGGACGGACAGACAGACGGATGGACGGACGGACGGACACTCAAAATTTCAGAGGGTATAACATAATACCCCGCCACTTTTTGATGGCGGGGCATAAAATGTCGGAGCGGCAAATTGCTTTTGGGTCGTTGGTCCGTCCATCTGTCTGTCTGCGCGCCACGCAAAGCACGCGGTCAAGAACAGTTGCGGTTAGAAATAGGATCTTGAAATCTTATTTATGGAATAAGGATCGAAAATAAGCGGACACATATTTTTTTTTTTTTTTTTTTCTTTTTTCCGTCGGACTTGTAGTTCCGAAATTATGTCCCTTTATCGACTCCTGCATTGTGAGCATATGGGACGTAATGGAATTTTGTCAGCAAGATACCTCGAAAATGTTTGAACTAGGGCCTTGAATTTTGGTGAGCTTATTGAAGATGGTAAGTAGATCACCTGAAATGCTTGAAAAAAAAATTCGAATTGCTTTTGTCAGAGTAGTGCCCCTTTCCTACTTTGGCATTTTGTATGTACAAGCATATGGAACACATTTCTAGTTAGGTTTGGTTTGTTTTATTCTTCTCATAACGAAAACACGCCTATTCAAATGTATTGAAAACTTTACAACCAAAAAATGAAAATTTTCAGATAAAAAAAAAACCTGATATTTTTTCATATTTCTAATTTCTATTCAGAACATAGATTGTGGGTACTCGTTAGAACCGCCTCGACGAGGCGGTTCTAACGAGTATCCACAATCTATATTTTAGCAAAATAAGAAAAATAATGTATACCCCTGTAAACCCCAGTTTTACTATATAACAGTGGGGTTTAAGGGGGTCAAAATTATATAGGTATGTTTTCGTAAAGAATAGGACAAACTGTTGGCAAGGCCAAAAGTGTGATCTTTTAAGTGTGAAATACGCATAAATTTCACTTTCTACATTATATGCATTGTTTTGAATGAAATATGATGTGAGAAGTAGGTTGTGCTTGATTTTTTTTTATTTGATTTGTGGTTTTACGACCCGATCAACACTGTTAAGTCATGTAGAGTTAATCATCCCTGGTGAGCTTTAATCCTCTAAGCGATTAGCCAATACTTTGTACACATACTTTTGTCACAAACTGACAACTGCTCTTCTGGAATTAGCGGAAGGGGCAGAATGCAGAAATTAGGAAGTGAAAATGACAGCTTACGAGATGTCCAGTCCATCATTACATATAAATACAATAATTTTCCAAACTTTGCTGACAGACAGGCTTGAATAAACAATGTAGAATATGAGCAGTCTGGTCAGTCTGCATTGTTTATCGCGATATTTTCAAGCTTCAATAACAGACTGAAATAATTAAAATATTCTGTAAACCCTTTAAATAAAAAATGGACTCTTCCGATATTCATGATGGAGGAATTCAATGATAAGATTCTTGTGATGAGAACATCCAATACTATTTTTAGCACTCAGCATGCTGGGTAAAAATTTCGATAGATGACATTCAATATATTTTTCTTACTTTCCCAGATAACAGAGTTGGACATAAGTCAAACCTTATTTTCTGGAGAAAAAAAGTAAGAAAATGCATCAGTTTATCGTCTGCTGCATTTGTCTACACAGCGTCTAAGGTCAAATTACTTTGTCGTGATTCCACCAACACGTACAAGACATAGCGCACAAAGAGGACGATCTGAAATAGTGATATTGTGATTGATTGGTCGAGTTTATTTTGACAGGCACTTCGAGCTCCAGTAGTTCCGGTTCCCGAGACAGTGCTATGAGTTTGACAAATATTCCTGAGTTAGATTGGGACGATGAAACGGTAAGAACACAGTACACAAGATAGACGAGGGTTGCGTTCAATTACCCGAGACGTTCGCGGTCTCTCGCAAAGAAAAGGAAACTTTCCGTTCGGTTGTGCGACAGTTGTCGGCGTATGTAGTGTTGCGAATATCCGCAAAGTATTATCAAGTTGTGTTTTGGCACAACCAAGATGGCGGACTATGTGAATAAAATTGTGTATGTTCGTTCGTAACAAAACAAAAATCGAAATGTTACTGGATTGATATTATGCCTTTGATGCCTTATTAAATTAATAATTATTGATATCATTTATTTGATCTAATATCAGAACTCGTCAACGAGAATAGGAGGTGGTTGGGTGTGGAGAATGTATCGTGTATCTTACGTCACCTGGGCGTCCAACTGAGACTGGCTTACAGTTGGGCAAGGCCTGCTATCCTTGTAGCAGGTAAGGTAAAGGGGGAATGTTTTTTTTTTATTTCTTCTGTTTCTTCACTTTCATTCCTGTTTCTCTTTCTTCCCTTTCCATCTCTTTCATCTCTACTGTCTCCTATCTCTTTTTCTCTGGGAGACGACACAAAATGGCCCACAAAGGTTGACGTATCGTTAAGCCCCAACTCAATCAATCAAGCCAACGAGAATAACGGCTCCTCTTGAATTTGATTTCACGAAAACATAGCTTTATAATTTTGACCCCTTAAATCCCACTTTTATGTAGTAAAACTGGGGTAAACAGGGGTATACATGGTTTTTCTTATTTATGCTCAAAAACATAGATTGTGGGTACTCGTTAGAACCGCCTCGCCGAGGCGGTTCTAACACTTAACCACAATCTATGTTTCAGAGCAGAAATATGAAAACTAGCAGAATTTTTTTCCGAAAATTTTTAGTTTTTGGTGAAATTTTTAATGTATTAGAATAGGCGCGTTTTCGTAATGGAAATCACATAAGACGGTTTTATGACAACCGTTCAGAAGATGTAAAATAGGTTTTGAAAAACTCTCGCGACGCGAGTGATTTGCTTTATTGAACGCAGCCAAGATATCATTGTCTCCTATTTTTCTCTTTTCCTTTGTGTCTTCCTTTTTTTTTTTTTTTGTTTTAACCCTTGTCTTGCTGAACCCGGGTATACCCTGTCTTTGCAAACAGTGTAGATCTGGATCTGCACTGTTTGCTATCAAGTATGTGAATTTATAGCAACAATTCAGATCAGATTGGCTGAATATTAGAAGTGGGTGTGGCACAGGACAAGGGTTAAGTGTGTTACGGTAGCTGACATGCTAAATTTGGAGTCAAAATGTGTGTATCAGAGAATCCGTCCATTTCAAAAACACGCCTATTCAAATATATTGAAAATTTCACCTCCAAAAACTGAAAATTTACAGATAAAAAATTCTAATATTTTTCATATTTCTGCTCAAAAACATAGATTGTGGGTACTCCTTAGAACCGCCTCGACGAGGCGGTTCTAACGAGTACCCACAATCTATGTTTTTGAGCAGAAATAAGAAAAATAATGTATAGCCCAGGAAACCCCAGTTTTACTATATAAAGATGGGGTTTAAGGGGGTCAAATTTATATAGACATGTGTTCGTGATGCTAATTAAAAACACCCTTGGTTTTAGACAGTCAAACGCACGAAAGAGCTTGTGTTAATTGTTTTATATCTGTCATGCCATCTAAAATACAAATCTTATCTTAACTTATTTTGGATCATTTTTTCTTGGCACTTAGCAATACCAAGAAAGTTTTATACATAATTCTAATGCGTCTCAAACTATAGTCTGCAACTCAAGATTGGAACCCATATACTACAATCCCTTGAAATAGTCCATTTACTTCGAGTGGACATTTCTACCGCATGTCTGGACCGGCCTGTTTCTAATAGCAGGGTGTCTGGCTAGTTTTTACACTACTAACTACGTTTTATAGAAATTCCTGTATTCAATGCAAACAGTGTTGACCCTGATCAGACGCCGTGTTTTGTGACATTTTGAAATAGTTTTTTTTTTTTCAGAAAATAGGCTATGACATTTCATGCAAACTTTCTCCTAAGGAGAGAATATGCATGATATGTCAAAGCCTATTTTCCGGGAAAAATATAAAAAAAAAAACCCGATCAATTCGCAGTCTGCTGAATTAGCCCAGAGAGAAGTAAACCATGTTAACCTCGTCCCATATTCTGTATGCATCACCATGTGCTTAACGCTTAGCACTCTGGGTAAAATTTTCAGCAGACGACATTTCGAAACATTTTTCTTATTTTTCCCAGAAAACAGGATATGACATTTCATGCAAATTGTCTCCTAAGGAGACAATTTGCATGAAATGTCAAATCCTGTTTTCTGGGAAAAATAAGAAAAATATCATCAATTTGTTGTCTGCTGAAAATGCCCAGAGAGTGGTAAAGGTTAATGATAGTTATTTAGTGTGTATTTGTTTTATACTTCTTGACTCCCAGTGCTACAGAAAAGGACCTGGTTGTTCAAAACTAACGATGTCTTTAGTTAACGTATCGTTAAAACTTTGATCTTTAAATATGGTATATACGTTAATATTTTTTGCTGAAAAAAATGCGAGTGGCTTTAGAATTTGCAAAAGCTACTCACATTTTTCAGCAAAAATACCTGTGAATTAGATATTGTACTTACTAGAACAGCTAACATTTTGACCACTAATGAACTTGTTAAGCTAACGATGCTTTGAACAACCTGGCCCAGGTTGTTTTGTTAGGTCATTATGTGTAAGTGAATCACCGGCGTTTTCGCATCGATAAAATCAATCCAGGTTTTGTATAGTTTGTGAGCGATTAAACGGCATTTTCTTATAATACCTCCTAGGTCATATTTACGTTGAAAATTTGGGTAAACACTGGCGCAAAAAACAATTACTTGAATTGGATTTATCGAAGTATAAATCCCGTTTTCAAATTGCTCTCTGCCAGTCAAATTGCGCTATATAATTGTAAGACTGTTTAGTTGGAATTATTGTTTTATGTCTTTTATATCCGTCACGAAAACATACCTATATAATTTTGTCCCCCTTAAACCCCACTTTTATATAGTAAAACTGGGGTTTACAGGGGTATACATTATGTTTGTTATTTCTGCTGAAAAACATAGATTGTGGGTACTCGTTAGAACCGCCTCGAAGAGGCGGTTCTAACGAGTACCCACAATCTATGTTTTGACCAGAAATATGAAAATTATCAGAATTTTTTATCTGAAAAATTGCCATTTTTTGATAGTAAAATTTTCAGTGTATTTGAATAGGCATGTTTTTGTAATGTACTTCAGGATGAACCTCCGGAAGTACCGACCAGAAGAACATCTTCACAAAAGACCAAAGGTGTACGTGTTTGCAAATATGCTTCCTCTTTTACATCATATCTTTTTGTCGTACCTTCGTAAGCATGAGCAGCTGATTTTGCAGCCCATGTAATTATAGTTGACTCTTGTTATCTCGACCTCGCTTATCTCGAATAACCGCTTATCTCGAAGTGAAAATCTGGTCCCTGCCTAAACATGAATTCTAATAACAGGTTACAAAATATTGTGGAAAAGAGGAGAAATTGCTCCTTAGAAGCAATTTCTCCTCTTTTCCACAAAATTTTCAACATACCTTCGTTAGCATGAGCGACTTAGACGAGCACTTTTCCGTTCATTCATCATTTGTCTGTTCGTCCGACCTAGCGTCCACCCAGGCGAAGACTGCAAACTGTAAAAGTTTACAGTTTGTTTCACTTCACTGATTGTTTCATCTCTGACTGAGCTAAACAAGAATGACAACTCTCGCTCTTTCATCTCTGACTGAGCTAAACAAGAGAGATAACTCTCGCACTTCTGGTGCTTTTTTTCACGTTTTAGTACGCAGGTGCGACATAAACGAAGTTACTCTTACCACTATATGGGCAAATTGAGCAGACGAAAAATTCATGATCAGTTCTATTTTTTTTCCAGAAAATAGGCTTTGACGTTTCATGCAAACTGTCTCCAGATACAATTTGTATGAAATGTCAAAACCTGTTTTCTGGAGAAAAAAAAAATAGATTTTTTTAATGTCCTCTGCTGACATTTTACGCAGCATGTTAAGCGTCAATGGCTGAATGCAAACTGTGATTTCAAAGTTTATTCCGACGATTTGCTTCTGCATGGTAAATGTTAACCCTTCTCTTGCTAATGACGTCAAAGAAGCCAACTGATCTGGATCTGCACTGTTTGTCATTAAGTATGTGAATTTCTATCAAAAACTCGGATCAAGTAATCTGATTGGCTGGAAATTAGAAGTGGGCGTGGCATCTAATTTATTCAGCATGAGAAGGGTAAAGTTGCTAAACAACAAACTCAAGGTGGATGTAACAGCATGGAGAGTATTGTCTGCGTGCATGCGCATGCGTGGTTGCACTTTTTGCTGCAATATGTTCTCTTACTTCTAGCTTTGCAGCATAATGCTCTCCTTTCTGATATTATCTGGCATTAACCCATTTGTGCATAGCGACCCATAAAAGGGACATTTGCACACAGTGTAGACCCAGATCAGACGTCACAGAACGCAGCGTATGATCAGGGGCAACGCTGTTTGCATTAAATAGATTGATTTCTATAGTAAGTAAGTAAGTAAGTAAGTAAGTAAATTCTTTATTTTGAGAGGGTAACCCAATTGGCTGGTAGCCAATCTTCCTTGGGACCCTCTTTAGCAACAAATACACAAACAGTACAAGCGTAAACAAATATGCATGGGCATAATATATAAAAAATACATCAAACTGAGGTGTGAAGATTAACATACATATATGTATATTTACAAAGATAAAACTTATTGGAGAATGAATCAATAACAATGGAAATGATTTCATGGCAACAAATCAGCGATAAGAGAGAGAGAGAGAGAGAGAGAGAGAGAGAAACATGGTAGTGATATAAAGTAACCATACACCTCTTTATTGGAAATGGACCTGTCCAAAGAGTTGAGGTCGAGGAGTTCACTCGGCATAAATGTGTTAATGATGAATCTGCATTAAGTTCACTGGTGAGGCCTGGATTTCCTTCCTTTTGTGGCATTGTGGCTGTTCGCTGCGGAGCTTTTTTATGTTCTCACACAGTAGCCGAAATTTCCAACATTCAACATGATATATCTTGGGATGTGGTTGGTCTGCATACCCGAAAATGTGATAAATCTTTTATACCACGGTTCTGCGCATTATTGCCATGGTACATGTATAAATCTTAGTTTTCTGATTTTGCAGCCCATGTAATTACAGTTGACTCTCGTTATCTCGACCTCGCTTATCTCGAATAACCGCTTATCTCGAAGTGAAAATCTGGTCCCTGCTTAAACATGAAAATCTAATAACAGGTAACAAAATATTGTGGAAAAGAGGAGAAATTGCTCCTTAGGAGCAATTTCTCCTCTTTTCCACAATATTTTCAACATATCTCTAACTTCAAGAGTCCAATTACATATACATTTGTTAAAAGCGATTGTTCAATTTATTTTTTTCCTCTAGTCTGCAAATCTGATATGTCGAATTACGGATATCTCGAAGTATTTTAGAGAGTCGTTTGGAATTCGAGGTAACGAGAGTCGACTATATGTGGTTGTGTTAAACGCCTTATAATTCTTGATTTTACTTTTTTATCTTTCAGGAAAACCGAAAATCTTTAGGCGAACAGCTTCTACTGTCGGTCCAAAATAAGCCATTATCCAGACTGCCTCCGCCGCCGCCGCCACAGCACAAGCCAAAAACTCAGTCCCACACCCCCTCCAAGACGCCACCGAAAGTACCAGTACATGCGTCACCATCTCTTCCTTATTCAAAACCACCTGCTGCACCGCCAAGGAAAATTTCTCACTAAAATTACTATAAGTTGCTTCCCTATTGGAATGGGAGATTTGTGTATTTTGTTATATGAAAGTTCTATAGGTCTGTCCCGAATTTTAAAGGCTTCTGTGATGCGCGACTGGAGTAATCCAGTATTAATAAGGTTGAATGCACATGCCATAACCGTGAGATGCGTTTGACTAGAAAATAAGTCTTGATATTTCATGTGAATCGTCTGCTGAGCAGACGATTCACATGAATAGCCAAGACTTAATTTCTATGAAAAAAAATAAATAAATAAATAAGAAAAAAAAAAGCGTTGTCTGGTGTAGTTGTGATTGGCGCTTAAAGTTTTAAGAGCCACAATAAGTGCTCATCAACTGTAAAGTAGGTTAGTTTTCAGATTTTCATGGTTAAATCGTCATGTAAAGCCTGCTTATCCTATTATACCTATTCAGGACTGATAGACATGCCTGAGCAAACCGTGTACACCCATATCTGCACCCTTTACCATTCAGTCAGCACTATTAGATACGTCACCAGTAGTCAAAATTGCTAGTTCAAATTTTAGTTGTGTAGCCAGGAGTTACGGTGTCCGATAGTTAGGGTACATACGGTATTTGTCGTTCTGCTGACTTGCTCTGTAGCATTTTAATCCTTACAGCGCTAAGCACAACAACAGCAGACGGCTCTTTAAAACATTGTTTAGAGAAAATTATACTTGGTATTTCTTGTGCTAGGCAGACGATTCACAGCCATGTCTAATTTCTCTGAAAAATAGTAAAACAAAATTAGAAGGTCGTCTGCTAGAATTTTGCTTAGCACTTTAAGAGTTAAAAGTTCTTTTCTAAAACAATTATAAGTGTGCTAGACGTTCAGATAGAAATATCGTATGCTATACTTGTAATACATTTGTTCTATACTAGTGTTGTCCCGATGATCGATTTTAATGTACTATCGGTTACTTATGCCTCTTGTGACCGATACTTGGAAAGAATTTTCATAGCCGACTAATAGGAAAAATAGGAAAATTGTCAATGATTTTTATGAACATAATTTTACTCTTGTTTTAGCTCACCTGAGCCAAAGGCTCAGGATGAGCTATTGTGATCACTTGTCGTCTGTCGTCCGTCCGTCGTCTGTCCTCCGTCCACACCGTGGAACGACTTCTCCTCTGAAACCGCTGGGGCAGTTTTCTTCAAACTTCATGTGGAGCCTTCTGTCAAAGAGGAATTGAAAATTATATAAATGGTCATGGTCCGTTAATTAAGAGGAAGCCATGCCCATATATGGTAAAAACACTTAAAACTATTCTTCTCCAGAACCAAGAAAACTTTGAGGCTGAATATTATTAAATAGCATCGGGGACTCAAGGTCTACCAAGTTTATTTGAATGATGATCGTAGGTTGACCTTTGACCTTTTCACAGCAAGGTCAAATTTGCATGCCCATACATTTGTTTTGGGAAAAGGTTGAAAAAATCGTTTGTTTGTTTTTTTTGTTTTGTTTTTTTTTTTTCAATATATAAAACAGGGTGGCCACGCACTCTGGAAAACAGGGAAAACAGGGAAAATGGTGAAAAAAAATCCCTGCAGGGAAAAATCAGGGAATTTGAAATTTTGCTGAAAATCAGGGAATTTCAAAAAAATCTTATCTTTGTAAGGTCAAAATATTCAAATTTTATAGCTGTTCAGATGTGGCTACTGGTGGTTTCTTTCTGCCATATGCTTAAAATACCTGCAGATCTAATCTTACTTAAAGGTGGAGTACTTGTTAGGTGGAGTACTTGTTTGCTGTATATTCTGTTTTTTCTTTTTCTCATTCCGAAGTGGACATTTTATTGCAAACCCAATGTCTGTCATTAAATTTTGATGCAAAGATATACATCAGTGCAGTTAGAAGCCAAAACGGAATTGAGCAACCGTTGCCCCAGAGCTGGAGGTGAAGGTGTGGCTACAAGGGGAGGTTGGAGGCCATATATTGTACCAGTTTTGATTTTGAATACCATGAAAGTAAATTAGCACATGTACATCATATTTTAGATAAATGTTCATCTAATTAAGAATATTGTGACAGCATTGTGTATAAACATGTCACTTGACAGCATTTGAATCAGTATATGACTTCTAAAAGTAGGGGCCATTGCGATAATATTAAGGTTTTTAATCAGGGAAAAATCAGGGAATTTGATTGCTAAAAATGTGTGGCCACCCTCTAAAAAAACTAATGGCTGAAACTTACAATGTATGATTAAAGCAGTAAAACTTTTCATTTACAATCAAAATTTTGTCCACCGGTGGATCTGCCCTTGCCTCTGAGCTAGATACATGTACAAAATCATGTAATCTATAAACGTATTCTCTGAAATCGTTTGACCAATAGTCACTAGATTTCACATGGGGTCTTCTGTCGAAAGGATGTTGACAATTTGTTCAAATGGTTCTGCACCATTGATCAAGATGGCTGGCATGCCCATAACACTTAAAATCTTCTTCTCCAGCACCAAGAAAGCTTTGAGGCTGAATCTTGGTATACAGCATGTGGGACAATGTTTACCAAGTTTCTTCAAATGACGATACCAGGTTGGTATTTGACTTTTTTCGGCAAGGTCAAATTTGCGTCCCACACATTTGTATGAAGAAAATAATGAAAAATAAGTTTCTCAAAATGTATTAAGACAAAGGCTGAAACTTAAACTGTATGATTAAAGTAGTAAAACCGGGGATGGTTGGCGCAAGGGGAGGGGGGCGGCTGTCTTCCCCCCCCCCCCACCCCCCCGAACACACACACACACACACCTCCGCGCGAGAATATATATCCTGTATAAAAGCGTGTAATCTTTAAATATCTTCTTCTCTGAAACTGCTTTACAATTTTCATTAGACTTCACATGGGGTCTTCTGTCTAAAAGATGTTGACATTTTTTTTCAATGGTTCTGCATCATTGAACAAGATGGCTGCCATGCCCATATATGTAAAAACACCTAAATATTTTCTCCAGAACCAAGAAAGCTTGAGGTTGAATCTTGCTATACAACATCTGGGACTCAAGGTCTACCAAGTTAATTCAAACGATGATACTTGGATGACCTTTGACCTTTTCATGGCAAGGTCAAATGTCTTTGTTGCTGTGGCGATACTGGAAGACTGCTGCATGGGATCTGCAGATATGCAATTGCTGTTTTACTCAGGTGAGCAAATCGTGGCCCATGGGCCTCTTGTTTTATTTTAGTAGGCAAGTTGTAAATACTGAGGCGCTACGCTGTCTACTGGGGTCATTTTTTACTTTTGGTTAATAAAGATGAACAAAACTGACAAATTTATTGTGAAATAAGCATGGCTTCTACTGACTGCCCAGAGCGTATATTTTCATGGAGGTTAAATATTATAAGGATACTCCCTTCGATCGGCAGCTTTGAATAAATACCTGAAAGCGGACTACAGATAAAAATGAATATTGTTTATTCAAGTCAACTTTTAGTCGATGATCAGTCGGCTTCTCAAAACCGATGATCGACCATGAAATTCTGGCCAATTCCTAACACAGGTCAAACTCAAAGATGCCGACAGACAAGTAGCGTCTGTATGAGAGGGTGTCACAGCTAGACGATGCAGCAAAAGTCGGCAAAAATAGACTTTTGCTTCACTCATTGAGAGAATCGGTGTCACAGCTAGACGATGCAGCAAAAGTCGGAAAATAGACTTTTGCTTCACTCATTGAGAGAATCGGTGTTTAACTCTTAGCATGTTAGGTAAACTTTTCAGCAGACGACATATTTAAATTATTACTATTATTATTATTATTATTATTATTGCCAAAAAGAGGGTTAGGAAAATATGAAAAATAAAGATTTGTCGTCTGCTTAATCTTCTCACAGTGGTAGATTTAGATTCATCTAAAAACTGCACAAACTCATCCTCGGTAACCCAGGTGTGATCCATTACGTTACACTTCATTCATCACCCCTGGGACAACTCGCTTACGTTTCTTCGTCCTCATGAATTATTAATTAGGGCATCTGATTGGTGATCTCAGTATTTCCATGAGAAATTTTAATCTATTTTTATCTGGCGTACTCCGCAAATAACGTCATCGTTCTATGTTTGTTTTGCGAATATCCAATCATATCGTTCGTTGCAATCCAGGCATGGTATTAATTGCTGACGAAAACGTTTATCGGGTTTTCCTGAGTTATTTTTAGTAACGGAAGAAGAACAAATGAATCTTCCGCAGAAGAGAGTAGCGCTATGTTAGCGACATTTTGATTAGCTATTGAGGTATTCCCCGATGTTATGAATATTCATAGAAAACGACGTTTCGTCAGTCAGTTGTCCCAGGGGTGATGAATGAAGTGTAACGTAATGGATCACACCTGGGTTACCGAGGATGGCACAAACTATGCACTTAAACATACTGAATTTAAATATAAGCAAACAATAGCTCTCTAAATTTAGATTTTACACACACACACACACACACACACAAACAAGTGTGTGTGTGTGTGTGTGTGTGTGTGTGTGTGTGTGTGTGTGTGTGTGTGTGTGTTTAGAAAATAGTTCTGAGAGGTCCAACACATACCGGCTGAAAATGAAAGTTCATGTCTCCAGAGTTCTTTTGTTTGCGTTTTTTTTCTGTGTGTGTGTGGGTGTGTTTGTGTGTGTGAGGGAGGGGTGTTTGTTTTTCGTTTTTTTGTTTTTTTTTTTGTTTGTTTTTTTTTTTTTTTTCAACAAAAATTCTTATATTTGTGTATTTATTTCTCAGAAAAAAAAAACATATTGTGTGTACTCATTAGAATTCCGTAGCCGATGAGCTGCTAATGATAATCATATGTTTCCATATAGTAAAAAGAGCAATATAAGGATAGCCTCTTATTCTGACACGCGGAAATGGTTTCTAATTTAAATAGAAGTGTCAGAGTTTATGTGCAATAAATTGAGTAAATAATCATTTTTTTTTTAAAAAAAGTAGGATTATTAGTCGAATAGAACAACCTTCATGAAAGGTGATATATTCGTTCTGCCACAGAATCAGAAACTAACATATAAACTGGTTCATAATCTACCCTAGAAATCATGTTTTGGATACAAGAAAATGTAATGTAGACTTAAGTTAGTTGAAGTTGACTATGGCGTGATATACGTTGCAATATTATGTCTGATAATATATTTGTTCCAAATTTAAAATATGTATTCTGTTTTCTTTGCGATAAATATTTTTGTTGCAAATTAAATATGTATTAATACAGTATTTCATTTGGACAGTAAGAAAAATCACAATATATATATATATATATATATATATATATATATATATATATATATATATATATATATATATATATATATATATATATAAATTGTACTGACAATATTTACAAAAATATTCAAGTTAAGTTTAAAAAAAGAATATATATATGTATTACGGAAACGTTTCCCCGCCACCCTTGTTTTACAAATATAGAGTGAGTTTGGGTCGGTTTATTTTGATATTAAAGATAACTAACCAATTTTTGTGTAAGTATATATATATATATATATATATATATATATATATATATATATATATATATATATATATATATATATATATATATATATATATATATATTTGAAACATATCACGTGTAAAGCTGGCGATATATACTTTTTAAAATAAATTTAAGTCATTATGCGATGTTTATACATCTGAACTGAAAATATAATTCGTAAAGTTTAAAAGATGATTGTCTGTTTATTTCACATCCAAACGACAGTTATTTCAGATTAATGTTCGAGACAACAGTGTTTTTGTACTTGCACCAGATATAGTATGACTTAGCTCTTGAAAGGATTCTCCCTTGAGGGCAATGAAATCAAAACAGCATTTGTTTGAGCCACATCATAGATCAGTAAATCTTAAACCTTAACTCGCTAGGACTTGAGGGAGTCTTTAAGTCAGCACAGTAGTGGAAAAATAACAAAACTATAAGTAAAGATACCCAAGAAATTCCACAGTCACGAAGCACAGAAAGAAGAAAAGCAGAAGAAACACTGAGAAACAAGCGTCATACGTATTTGCAATAGCCGACCCATAAACAAAAACAGATCTGCAAAAGTGGAACGGTCAGTAGAAAAATTACTGGGAGGGACTTCTCCCTTTATTCTGAGGCAGCTCCTGATTCCAAATATATGTTCGGTCCTTAACAAGGCGGTCTTTCTGTTTGCAGCTTTTCTTATTCCTATCTCGGATATTGCAGTTGTACAAGCCTGTTCAAATTATAGCCCTTGGGGTCACTTGTTTTACATACTAATATAACGAAAAACTTAAAAAATATGTGTGACAATAGAAGGCTCAGGACCTTGATATTTGGTATGTAGCTTCATCTTGTAGACCTCTACCAAGATTGTCCAAATTATGTCCGGGTTTCGCATGTTTCACATAGACTCATATAGGAAAAATCTTTACACAGCATCCTTTCGAAAACTAGAAGGGTCAGGCCTTTGAAGATCTTTGATATTTGGTAGCTTTATCTAATGAACCTCTACCAAGATTATTCAATTAAATCCCCGGGGTCAAAAATGACCCTGCTCAGTGGCTCCTTTATTTTACATAGACCTATTTTGGACAAAAAAGTGTAAAAATCTTCTTGTTTGAAACTAGAAGGCACAGACCTTTGATAAAAGGTTTGTACATTCATCTAATAGGCCTTTATCGAGGTTGTTCAGATTATAGTCCTGGGATCAACAACGACCACGCAAAAGGGGTCTCTTGTTTTACACAGACCGCATTAGGGAAAACTGGAAAAACAAATCTTCTTGTGTGAAACTAGAAGACTTAGACCTTCTGTATTTGACACGTAGCGTCATCTGTTAGACCTCTACCATGATTGTTCAAATTATAGCCCTAGGGTCGGAAATATCCCCACCCAGGGTCACTCGTTTTACATAGCCTCATATAAAGAAACACTTTAAAATTCTTCTTGTGTGTAAACTTGAAGGTTCGGGCTTTTGATATTTGGTAAGTAGCTTCATCTAGTAAATCTTATCAGGATTATTCAAATTAGAGCCCTAAGGTAAAAAAATTGCTCCCTCCTAGCGGTCACTTGTCCTCTCGCCTGAGCTTTTGTGATCGGTCACCATCCGGTTTTGTCAGCCGTCCGTCGTTTTTACCAAATTTGGATGTACTGATACTTGGATGGTCTTCTTTGAAAGTTGTTTAAAGATCGGATAAAAATGAGGCACTGATTGCCATACACGGTATTGCTACTCCATTTCATAGGACTCCTAAACATGAGATTTATACAAAAACTCTTACAGCAATCTACTTGTGCGAAATTTTAATATGAAGTATGCAAAATCTGTTAGCTTATATGAGCGATAAAGATCTATCACGATCCTTGTTTCATAGTTCCTCTATGGTCGTAACCATTGTCCATTGTGGGAATTGTGGGAAATACCATATATATATATATATATATATATATATATATATATATATATATATATATATATATATATATATATATATATTGTTTCAGTAGAATATATATATATATATATATATATATATATATATATATATATATATATATATATATATATATATATATATATATATATATATTGTTTCAGTAGAATATATATAAAACGGACAAAACTGACGATATATTGATAAAACAAAGAGTGGCGGGGAAACGTTTCCGTAATATATATATATATATATATATATATATATATATATATATATATATATATATATATATATATATATTACGGAAACGTAAAACCGCATGCATATTTATTTTTCATATCTTAGTTCTTGAGAGCTTTCTTTTTGCGAAAGATATTTAACGTAGGTTTTTCAGACGAATTATACTTTTCATACATACTTGCATTTATCTCGTATATATTATTTGAAGATTAAGAAACATCTAATTTTAAACTCAAAGATCTTCTCTGAAAAGAAAAAATGTAAATTTACGCTATGATTTATTAAGATGTTTTTCAAAACACATATGTGATGAGAAAATACTATTTTTAGATTGTCAAAATTTATTTTACCCATTTAAAACAGACAAAATACAGTTGTTTCGAACATATCAACAAAATGTAGTTGTGTCGAATATTAATCCAAAGAGGAGTATTAAATTACTTATTAACGAGAAAAAAAAAACATGACATGAAAATAAATGCTACAAACAAATATAAACGGACTATGAAAACGAAAAATAAAGAAATGTATTATAAATATAGTCATGCGGTTTTACGCTTCCGTAATATATATATATATATATATATATATATATATATATATATATATATATATATATATATATATTGGGTAAAATTAGCATTGTGGGACATGATGTAGCCTTGTAACAGAAGTTTTCATTGATTCCATGAAATTTCCGGCGGTTCGATCCTTGGTCAACTCGCTGCTTAGATTTTCGCACCTTAGACTTTCGTCCTTAGATGCCCCCATGTTGCCAGTTTCCTAGAATTTAGAGACTTTGTTGCAGTTTCGTTAACACGCCTATGAGAACTTAAGCTCTAGTTTTCCAGTCTGCACGGAAACATTAGAATAATTAGCCACTTATGGATTAGTGGTCCAAGATTGGCCTCAAGAGCTAGACTATATATTCAAGTATATAATACTTCAAGTATACAATACTTTTAGGTTTAAAAAAATGCATATGGACCGTTATTTCGTGGGATTACAAGTGACTTCTATAACAAAGAAACTGCGACACACGAGAGAAATATTGCGTGTCGATTTCACTTGTGTCGGTAGAGAAGCTAGTCTGGGAGTACGAAGTGACAAAGAATCAAAAGGTGCGAATTGACTAAGGTCGAAACGGCCGAGGCTAAAGTTGACCATAAACCGCGAACCAAAACAATATGACAGCGCCCTGTGTAGTCAATGGAAGCTGCCATTATTAGGTTTCACAGCCAATGAAATTCGCTGTTGCAAAACCGTGTCATATCCCACAGTGCTACTTTTACCCAATATTTTTGGCACATTGCAAATAAATGTTGTTGTTTTTATTGTCACATAACAAAATAATGATTCAATAAATATATATTAATTTTGTTAAACATATTTTTTATTTTAAATGAATATATTTTATTGCCAAAACATATCTTTCGTTGCCGATTAATATGCTTTTTTTTTATTTTGAAAAGAAAACTATAATTTTATTGCCAATAAATATATCTAATTGCCAATAAATATATTCTATTGCCAATGGATATTTATTTTGCAAATGAATATATTTTTATGGCCAATAAATCAAATCAATTGTCAATGAATAGTTTTTATTGCCAATAACTATTTTTATTGCCAATAAATAATTAATTTTGCAAATAAATATATTTTGATTGGTCATAAAAATCTGAATATAGAATACATATTTTAATGTGGAATAAATATATTACCAGATACAATATTGCAACGTATATCACGCAATAGCTGACCAGTCTATATCTTCGTTATCTTGGTACAAAATTTACTTCAAAATATCCTTACCCAAAAACAAAATTAGAAATCCTATCAGTTAACCCATTTTAGTCTGGAGACCCCAAAAGGGTAACTGGCAAACAGTGCAGACCCAGATCAGACGCCGCAGAATGCGGCGTTTGATCAAGGTATGCACTGTTTGCAATTAGTTTAGCAATTTTTTTTCTAGGAATATCTAAATCACATAGCCTGACATACCTAAAACTGAAATTCCACTCTTCCAATATATAGTGTGGGGGAGCTTATTCACTCTAAATGGTTTAAATGGCATTTAACACGAATTCTCCACTCTCAATGTCATTTGTTATCTGGTTTATTCTTAGTATATTTTAACATGTAAGCTCTTGTCCAGCACTTTGTGTTAAACTGTGTTTAAATAACACGTTGTTTTGTGTTTATTTTTATGAAACTGTCCATATTTTGCATCGTAATAAAATGGTTTTGTTTGTAGTGCTCGTTCAGTTATGTTATTGTCTCAAAAATATTACAAAATAAAGCCAAGTGACACACACCACCACCACCAGCCCTACCCCGTCTGACGCAAAGGTTTTCCAGGTATCAAGGGCAACAGACAAGTTCTGAACCCAAGCCAAAGAAGTAATTATGCCGTGCCAGCGACGTGACAGTGCGCTAGCGCGAGCGTTGACAAAATGGTCATCTGTCTCTTTAGATAATTTAATCAGTAACTTGTTGGCCTAAGATCTTCATACTTTGAAGATAGTTGAATCTGGGTAAAAGCAGCTGAAGACCACCGTCTATGTATGCCCATGGCCTACTCTTCATGCATCACTTTATTATGTTCACCATGCGTGTTTGGCCAGTTGTTCAGAAACGGTAAGGCCTAGGTCCTTCATAACACTTGCGAAAACACGCCTATATCGCAACGACCCCCTTAAACCCCAGTTTTATACAGTTTTATACATTAATTTTCTTATTTCCACTCAAAAACATAGATTGTGGGTACCCGTTAGAACCGCCTCGCCGAGGCGGTTCTAACGAGTACCCACAATTTATGTTTTCGAGCAGAAATAAGAAAACCAGAATTTTTTATCTGAAAAGTTTTCATTCTTTGGTGGTAAACTTTTCAATATATTTGAATGGGCGTGTTTTCGTAATGAGTGCAACGAATAGTTAAGTTTATTAAAGTCTCATCATGGTGTACACATATTTAAAACACCAAGCCATTATATCCATTCTATACAGAATTATAAGAGACTACCACAGATATATTATACAATTAATGCAGATGAAATTATATCAATACCTAAAAAAATAAACTTCTGTTATAAAGTAATTTTCTAATTCACATTATCACTTAGACATTTAAGCGACGAGATACCATGATGGAATAAAACGTGGTAAAACTGAAGCACCCATTCTGCACACGACCGCCTAGGTAGATCCAGTGAGCTGTTACAGTCAACCCTCTTTATATCGACACTCGATACAACGACAAAATTCTTTATAATGACAATTTGACTGTCACGAAACCATCATTCAAGAGGTGACGGTTAATGAGAAATTATGCAAGAACATTGCATTAGAATTTCAAGCATGTTTTGAATATTTGTTAGAATTGCCTCACTGAGGCGATTCTAACAAATATCCAAAACATATGTTTTATGAGTAAATAAGAATACATGTAAAAATAGGTCTATCTAACATATCATTTTGTCCATTAAGGATTCTTTACAACAGCAAATACATTATAATGGCAACATCTTTGGGAACAAATGCTGTCGTTCTAACGAGGGTTCACTGTACTTTCTGTCTCGTGAAGGAATTTGGGTGCATACAATCACCAGATCGGACCCAATCAGCGGTTTGGACCCTCTTTTACCAGATTTTGTATGTTATATTTACTTTTTCTTCGATATTTCATTCTTTGTGCACAGCTTGGCGAGATTTGATGTTACCGTATATCTTAATTCCAATACCGAAACCAAAAACACATCATAGCAGCCATAGCTGAATGCACACAGGACAGAAATTGCCTCTAGAATGAATGTGAATTTTTCACCCTCTGGACAGTAGATCTACTGCCCTTTCGACATCTCTCAGAAAGACGTTGTTTGCTTGGCGTTTTATTTTGAATGAAAATATTTTGTTCTGATTGACCATATCTAATCAGAAACCATTTGTCTTTTCTGTTTCAGTGTTTTGTTCTCAAATATTTACAGTAAAATTAAATTTACGGCCAAAAATTGGTCTGACAAAAATTAACAATTTCTATAGTAAAGTGATTTTTTGGAGTTTTTGTCTTAGAAAATATTTTTTACTCTTCTTTGCTGAATTTAAATAAGTGATGTTTCACAACAATATTGTGAAAATTTCAGAAAAATTGAACAAGCGGAACTTGTTGAAAATCTGTCTCCAAGTTACCTATCCTACAGAGTTCTGCAAAATTCGCATTCATTTTTACTATAGGAAAAAGTGAAAATATTTGATTTTTTAAAATCCAATGAATAGAATAAAACTTTTTGTGCATAGGTAGTTACGACAAATGTTTTTGCATTAAATCATGACAAAAGTTTGCAAATTTACTTTTTTGTGTAAAGCGCCAAGCAAAAAAAAAAAAAAAAAAAAAAAACTTTCTGAAAGATGTCGAAAGTACAGTAGTCATGAAACCAGTATTTGTTAGTTTTTATTTATTTCATACATTCATTCATTCATTTTCGTTCATTCTTTCATTCATTCTCTCATTCATTCATTCATTCTCTCACTCATTCATTCACTCTCATTCATTCATTCATTCATTTATTTAATCATAAGGCCATTTCCACTTTAAATGAATACATACGTGAGAAAAACCAGCTCAGATAATTATGCTTCTCTGTTTTGTCACAAGCACTTGAAGTTCTATCCTATTAAACATCTAAAAGCATGATAAATATAATGTTACCCCACTCTTCTATGGCCAAACGGCTGAATATACTAGGGTGTTTATAAGCTATATGCTAGGGTTTTTCTAAGCATTTAGCATACGAATTAACCCATTTATGCCTACTGGACTCTTCTACTATAACTCTTTGGATCGGTCCATTTCCTACATAAGGAGTGTCTGGTTGTTTTTATTTTATTATTATTACAATGTCTTATAGAAATGCCTGTATTTAATGCAAACAATGTAGACCCAGATCAGACGCTGCGGCGTCTGATCTGGGTCTACACTGTTTGCCATGTGTTACGCCCTTGGCGGCCAAGACGCACTGAGGGTGACTTCCAATTTGATGAAGCTCCGGGTTGGGCGATGCCTAACTGTACAACTACACAGAAGATTCTAACAAAGTTAGAATTTTTACAATCTTGTTTTACATATACTATTTACAACACATAATACTATACAGATATTAACATAACAGAACACTTCACACACATTTTGACGCAAATCTCTTCGCGTTGGCACGGTTGGGGAACTATACACGGATATAACTTGATTAACATGGCTTGGTTAATTCTCTGTCGTTCGTCTGTCATTACTGACAATGACCAATTCTAGTCAGCTGTGTGATATGTTGTTATTTGTGTGTTCTAAGATGGCTGATGAGACCAATCTTAGCTATAAACTGCCTGTAGCAGATAGAACAAGAGAGGGCTGAGGAAGAAAGCTCTGTTGGTGATGTCTTAGTTGGCTTTCCGCTGTGCACGTTTCTGCTCGGCTTCACTGATTCTGTTTGCTTCGTATTCACCAGCTCCGCTTCTTATGAGGCCTCGCCACTTTGTTCGATCCTGTGCAATCTGTTCCCACGACACTGTTGGTATATTGAAGCCTTTAAGAAAGGCTTTGAGGTTTTCCTTGTATCGCTTCTTCTGACCACCAAGGGAGCGTTTTCCAACACGTAGTTCTCCACAGAGGATTTTCTTTGGCAAACGTTCATCAGGCATTCTGGTAACATGGCCTGTCCATCTTAATTGTGTCAATTTCACGGTGCAAATTTCAGAAGCGTATGTACACTCTGCACCCCTGGCTTTTTCAGGACTTCTGTGTCTGGAATCCTGTTTTGCCACTTGATCTTTAGAAGTTTTCTAAAACAGCTTGTATGGAAGTGGTTCAGTCTTTTGGCATGCCGTTGGTAAATTGTCCAAGTTTCGCGTGCGTATAATAGTGTTGGCAGCACCACCAATCTGTATACTTTCAGCTTTGTGTCAAGTCTGATTCCAGTTCGGTCCCAAATACTTCCACGTAGCCGGCCAAATGCTGCACTAGCTTTGGCAATTCTAGCATTGACTTCATCATCAATGTGCACAACTCTAGACAACGTGCTTCCAAGGTAGGCGAACTTGTCTACCACTTGCAGTCGTTGACCTTTAATTGTGATGGTAGGCTCCTTGTAAGGCTTTCCATGTGCTGGCTGATATACTACCTCAGTCTTTTTGATGCTGATTGTGAGATCATAGCTGTCACATTAATCAGATACTTGATCCACACCTTTTTGCATTTTCTCTTCTGTTGGAGCACCCTTTGCCATGTCATCAGCAAAGAGGAACTCATCTAGCCCCTCTGTCTGCACCCTGGATTTAGCTTGCAACCTTCTTAGGTTGAAAAGTTTCCCATCAAAGCGATACTTAATAGGTAAACCATTGTCACCATTCTGGAAATCATCTGTAAGCATGGTAGAAAACATCATGCTGAACAGTGTTGAAGCTAATACACAGCTTTGCTTAACTCCATTTGTCACAGGGAATGGATAAGAAAACTCGCCATCATTTTGGACCCTTGCAAGCATACCATTATGGAACTGCCGCACCATTGCTATGAATTTGGCAGGACAGCCAAACTTTGCCATAATTTTCCAAAAGTCCCTCACGACTGATTGTGTCAAATGCTTTGGTAAGGTCGACAAAGGTCATGTAGAGGTCCACATTCTGTTCCTGGCATTTCTCTTGCATCTGTCGTGCTGTAAAGATCATGTATATTGTTCCTCTGTTTTTCCTGAATCCACACTGGCTTTCTGATAGAAGCCCCGACTGTTCAAGGTGTTCATTCAATCGATCCAGTAGGACCCTAGCAAGGATCTTCCCAGCAATTGACAATAAAGAGGTTAATGAATTTAATTAACTCAATATATACCCAACCAAATGAGGATAACTCTGTGCCAATGTGAAGAGATTGCCTCCCTTTCTTATATTTCTATGGCGCTTTTATTTTATTTGGTAAGTTTTATTATACTTTTAATTATTGATCGACCTCATTGTTTTAATTATTGATTATCTTATTTTTCATATCTTCATATCTATTTATTCACAGCCTTAATGTTCTTGTATGTCGGAATCGCTTGAACATTTTGTTCACTGTTCACAGTTCTGGCTGTTAACAACATCGTATTAGAATCTTCTTATTCGATGGATTTGGCGGCCTCTGCTCCCCAAAGACTGGAATCTAAGTACTGCACCTCGTATTGAGATCAACTGTCCTTGGAAGGACATGGAAGGACACAACTAAAAATAAGCAAAACAAAGACTAAGGACATATTCTATAATAACCTTAGATGAAGTCTGTTAAGATTCTACCCATTATTCTACAATGACGCACGTCACCGTATAGAGCGAGTGACTTCATTGATGTCGCGACTGAATATCCGACGCCATAATAGACCAATCACTGACGTCGACGTGACTCATACGTGACCTCTATCCCTATTAATGACGTCGACGAGGTCGACGGTGAGCGTTCGCTAACCGTCGGCAACGTCGTCCGCTTAACGTCATAACTTCATATGCAAGCTCCATTTCCATACATACACAAATGATTATTATGTATGAATAACAATCAGGGACATGACGTTCCAAATGTCGCAATCCTAAATGTCACTAGACCTTACTAATATCAAACACCATTTCTAAAAAACATGAATTAAATTATCTATTAAACTTAGAAAAAGAGAAAAAATGCGTATGTATGTGGGTGTGTGTATGTTCGTGCGTATGTTTGCATATTGCGTATGCGTATGTAACACATATCAAGTCTATAAATTTCAAGTCTACGCGATTTTATGGTACCGCGCATTTTACATTGGCTATTCCGATCCTGCACTGTTTTTATTAAATTGTATAAGCTAAATCACACTTTGCGCCTGCTGCTCCAAAAAAAGTTGGTCAGTCCGCACATGCCAGCTCGCGCCCTGCTCAGTGTCCCCGATAGCAGTTACAATTCTCGCAACCTGAGAAATTCCGACCAGAGTGCACAACCTAGTCCAGCCTGCTCGGCATTCCTGAAATAACCCAGGTAACATATGTAGAATTGGACTAGCGTGCGCTGCAATATAAAGTTTATGGCTTTACTATTCAGACACGGATATTTTTCTGCTTTTGAAATTTGAACAGAAAAAAAATACAAACAATTAAATAATATTAATTCAAATTTACGACTCACCGAACTGTCCAAATTTAATACAAACGGATCAAGACTAAGTAAGGCTATACTCTTGCTACGCATCAGTTGCACGATATGTGCGGGATTTTGCAAATATTAAGCGATTTTCTCGTTTTCTGCGTTTCGCAACCAGTTTACCCTTATTAAAGTGGCGTAACTTTTATATCACGCTACTATTAAATTCAAATGGTCCGATTGTAGAAAACGGACCCTACTTAAATATACAAAACTTGGTCAGCTTGCACTGCAGTCTGCTCTGGGTCGTAACACAATGTCCCATTTATAGGACACTGGGCGTGAATGGGTTAATATGCTCAGGAGAAGTTTTCAGACCCCTACTGCAAGAACTGGCATTTACAAAGACTCAGTCTTGAGATTGAAATGCCCTTCAAGATACAATTATTTCCTCCGCTGAAGATGCGAAGGATGGCGTGGCTAGGTTTACCTATATGGTGAAAGCTAGGGACTAATTTCCCTTATCAAAGGTCCTAGTGAATGAATGCCATTTGACGTATCACCAGTAAACATTCTAATTCTGATACATCAAACTGAATTACGAAAATAATTACATGGAGATGATCCTTCGAGTGAGGCCCAAAGATGACGGAGTGATAATATCGAATCCGCTAATATGAAAGGACGTCAAAAAAAATAAGAAAAAAAAAAAAGAAAGAAAGAAAGAAACACGAATTAAGCCAAAATAGTGTGCGATCCGGTGGAAGACTGCCAGCAGGGTCTAACCATGACGTACTTTTCATACTTCACTGACTTCGTTAATTTTAAGTACACCTTATGCATGTATGTAACTGTAAGCCCTATGTCCCGCATGCTTGGATCACAGATGCATCTGAGGCAGAGCAGTTAAAAGCCACTGTCAATGTATGAATATGACCTTTTTTCACACTCCATCGACTTACTTTTATGTTCACCATGTTGGTTTCTATGGCAACCCGTCATTTTTTTTTTTTTTTTTTTTAATTTGAAAAGTAATATTAATGGGAGAAAGCAGTCAGTTAACTCCCTTGAGTACACCCTGTAAATAATCAGATCCAATTAACTGGATTCCCCTGCTTTTATCACTAGCGTTTCCATTAAGTATCACTTTCTTTTCTTTGATAAATCTAATTTTAACAAGGTCATATGCCAATACAGCTTCTAAAATAGTAAAAAGAAACATTTTCTGTACAATGAAATATATAATATCAATAAATCTTCCATGTGGTTATGGAGAAATGTAAAGTTAAGAATCTGTTAAATTCCACTGATGACCTATGATAAAAGCAGAGGATTCCATTATAAAGACCTTGTTAGTATTTGATCTACCTTGGACTTTACCTGTCAAGGGAAATAACAAAAATACTGCTGCTATCTCTCATTGTATTTGTACCGTTAGCAGCTACTAAATAATTGTCTTTGTCAATTACATATAAGAACAAATGATGCTTTTGCTGCAGCATTAATTGACTTTTTATTATTTTTTTATTATTATTATTTTTGCAACGTGTGCAAAGAAAGTTTCAAACAATTTAAAACAATCGAAATGGGAGACTATTTTGCATTGACTATTTTGGCTCCCCCTTAACCTTTACCACTCTCTGGGTTAATTCACCAGACGACAAACTGACGATGCATTTCTTATTTTTCCCAGAAAAAAATTAGGACTTGACATTTCATGCAATTTGACTCCAACAGCATAATCAAAACCTGTTTTCTGGAGAAAAATAAGAAAAGCATGTCAATATGTGGTCTGCTGAAAAGTTTATCCAGAGTGATAAGCATTAAAAAGCTAACCTGAAGAGCATGACAAGGGGAATAACCACAGGAAAATAGAAATTCCGCACTATAAGTAGTAGTAATAGAACAAGTATTAGCTTTCACAAAAAGCTTGGTCTACGCTTCGCACACAATAAACGTTAAAGCTGATTTTAATAGTCTTGGGTTCTTTACATGCAAACCTTGGCTAAATCGGCTAAATTCAAAAATGCAAAGGGTTAATTGTAGAGCTTTAAAATTATGACAGCTCGTCTGAATGAGATTGACCCTAGCTCACATTAGAAAATAATTACAGCTAAACATCGCTTTTTAAGCTTACCTCATCAAAACTAAAATAAGTAGTTATAAGAATATCAAATTTTGTCACGCCGTCCCGGGAACGCTATTAATTGCGCTTAGCAGTACCAAACCATCCAACCACTTTAAAAAAGTGAAACTGTCAAGATTAATGTATATCCCATAAACTTTGCTAAAGTACTGTAATGGTAACCTTTTAGAATATCTATATAAGTGCAGTGTGTCGAGAAAAGTGCACGCAAATGGAGAATACCCTCTGTATATGTAGTTGTTCCAATACTTGAAAATATAATTCTATTTAGTGCTATATCTAGGCCCGGGTTTTACTTGGAAACAACGCGCATAAGGTGCATTGTTGGTCAGCAATCGAATCACTTCCGTGTATATCATCTATGTCTATGGGCGTAGACAATCATTAGTATTTTGTTGTTGTTGTTGTAAAACACAAAAGGTCTTGGCAAGTCATTTCAGTCTGACCAGTTTTTTTGTGCTTTGTATAAACGAGGATGTGAATGGGGTTTATTGCTTCTCCTAGCTGCATTCTAGAAATTAAAACATTTTCCGGGGAGGTCCCCGGGGGGACCCCTGGACCCCTTTGACAGGAACTTGACGAATGCATTCATGACATGAATCATTAGTTGGTTTTGGCCAACAGTCGTTCAACGTTGTTAATCGCCTACCAAGTTCTAACCGTAAGGAGTCAGGTATCTGGGAATCAGATTCAGGTGTCACAGAAATCCGAGAGAACAGTCCTGTGAATTAATGGCTGCGTTCAGAAGTGCAAGTTACTCGCGAGTGTTTTGTGCTGGACCCCTGCTCCTGTTGGCGCGCTCGTCGTTAAGGTACAGGCAACCAAGGTAAAACGTTCGCTATCACGTCGCACTACTGCAGCCCCGGTCAACACATATGTCCATTTGGAATGAAAGGGAGGATACACTGAAGCTTGCTAGACATCAAGCATGTCAAAAACCTTGAGCAGGGGAGTACTGATTATTTGTTGAAAATGAAAAGTAAAAAATAATCAGGTTCATAAATAGAGATATCTGCATTTCAGATACAATATGTCCATTCAAATTAGAAATATCTGTATTTTTCTATAAATACAGATATCTGTATTAAAAATACATATATCTATTAGAAATTCAGATACCTCCATTTGAATTGCAGATACATGTATCTATATTTAAATGACAGTTATAGATACCTGTATTTCAGTTAGAGATATCTGTATTTCAAATATATCTAAATCAAATTCAGATGTCTCTATTTAACAACCAAAAAGAGATATCTGTATTTTAAATTGATTTTTTTTTATTGCTTGGTGCACTTTCCGCTTTTAGCTGTTAAGCCAAATTCCCACCCCTCAGATTATGTGAAATGGTGTCTGATTTTCAGTCCTGTCTGTATTAAAGGGATTTGATACGAAAGCGCATTAGGGCGACATATACTTTTACTCCGTTGATAGGTATCCCAAAATTTCGGCTTACTATCTCAAACTTTCGACCAGTTATTCAAATTCAAAATTTCGAAAAGAACTCGAAATGTAGACATATTATGTCAAAATTCTGACTTAATAACGCAAAATTTCGACTTAATAACTCGAAATTTAGACCTGATATCTTGCAATTTTGTTTTAATATCTTGAAATTTCGACTTATTATCTCGAAATTTTGACATATGATCTCGAAATTTCCACTAAGTTTGTCGAAATTTCGAGATAAGAACTCAAAATTCCGACTTTCTATTTAATATCTTGAAATTTTGACTAAGTACATCTTGAAATTTCGACTTATTATCTCAAAATTTCGACATAAGATCTGAAAATTTCGACTAATTATGTCGAAATTTAGACTAAAAAAACTCGAAATGTCGACTTAATTTGTCAAAATTTCGACTTTATAACTCGAAATTTCGACTTCGTATCTAGAAATTTCGTCTTATCATCGAAGCCGAAATTTCGACTTATTATGTCGAAATTTCAAGTTAAGTCGAAATTTCATTAACTCGAAATTTCGAGTTATTTAGTCGAAATTTTGACAAATTAAGACGACATTTCGAGTTTTCAAGTCTAAATTTCAACATAATTAATCGAAATGCGAGATCTTATGTCGAAATTTTGAGATAATAAGTCGAAATTTCAAGATTATAGGTCGATAACTCGAAATTTCGAAGTCGAAATTTCGTTTTATTATATCGAAATTTCGAGATAGTTAGTCGAAATTCCGAGATACCTATCAACAGAAATAAAAGTATATGTGGCCCTAATGCTCTTTCGTACTACGACATATCATCTATTATTATAATAAATTTCAGGGTATTGAATTGCTTTGTATGGATTTGAATTAACAGCTTGAAGTTAAAACGAATCAGACAATTAGCCAATTATAGTCACACAAACTGATACTTCAATCATTGTCCTAATGACAATAAACCAAAATAATTATTGTTTGATCAAAGATAAGTTAAGATATGTTGTTGTTTCCGTTAAATACTTAAGTGCATGGGGTGGGACACTTTGAGGGTAGGAAACCGAAACATGCACAACCCCTGCACCTGCGATTCGAGATACCTTTAAGGAATTTTTATAAAACGCTTATTATTTTAAAAAGTGAATCCATATCATTTATCTATATCATAATACTGACCAGTGTTCTGATTAAGCTCCCCAGTAAGCATTCTACATAAATCTACAGCGGGCCGTTATCGGCCCGTCAGGGTAGCTGACGGGCCGATAACGGCCCGCTGTAGATTTATATAGAATGCTAGCTGGGTAAAGTATTTTACTCTTCAGTTTTATTGATGGCTGTAACTACCTTATAGCAATTCCCAGTAAACATTCTTTATAAATCTATAGCGGGCCGTTATCGGCCCGTCAGCTACCCTGACGGGCCGATAACGGCCCGCTGTAGATTTATAAAGAATTACTTACTTTGTGTGTATCATGTTTCCATTTTAATTGAATGACATCTTTAATATAAATGTTAAGTGTTCAAATTAAACTTTTAAAATTTTGCCCAGATATACAAATGGCATGGTCAAGGGGAGGGTGAGGATTTTGTCCGGGTGGGATTTTGTCTGAGGGGGATTTTAGCCACTGTTACAAATGAGAGGGATTTCGTCTGGGCAGATTTTTTTTTCCGGATGCCAAAGTGACCTATTAAACTTTAACTGTCTGATTCTTGTGTAAATCTGGTTTGAAATCAGATAGCTGAACAAAATTTTCTCACACTCCAAGAACACAGCGAAGGAAGATTAATACAATCGAAACCTACCTATCACACACACATGCAATGTGCACGTAACTGATCAGTCTCAAATGAAATGAGACACGTCACGAGCCACGTCAGGGGAGAACATGTCTTTAGGGTTTCAGACCAGATAACACACAAACCGGTCTGCTCAGTTATAGAAACTAGCAGGACTATGCTATCTCAGCAGTTAACAACAAAGGTACTGATCAGTCTGCGCAGACTCACAGGCGATACTTCGTTGTTCGTATAGGTATAAAGTAGGTTTTCTCATGACGAGGCTCAAATACATGTGGGCTTTGATATCCGAATTTATGAAGTTAGCTGGTTAAACATACAAACCTCTTTCCGTTTTGCTCACATTCCACAGCAGAGCATATTTTTTTTTGCAAATAGGCAAACAGTGTGGACCCAGATCAGTCTGATCTGGGTCCACACTGTTTGCAACAATGACTTTTAAAGTAACCGGCAGAAGACAAGGCAGACGACATTTGTTGTGATTGGCGCTTTAAGGGTTAAGAAATATCTAACTTGGTACAGTCATTTGTCTAGTTCCGGGTAAGGTTATGCTTCATAACGATCTCAAAATAACTGGCTGATCAAAACTTGATTTTTTTTTTGGTTGATACATAGTACTATACTTCCTTGAAATACCACACAAAAGAATTTGTCATTCGCCTTTGGTTATCTGCCCTTGCGATGACTGTGTAGTGCACCACTGATTTGGCTAGTTCCGAATAGTTTGCTAGTTCCGAATAATGAATTAGGGATCAGTTAAAAATCCCTCGGATAATGTAACAGCCTGTATATATTACTTTATTAAATTGTATTATGTGTTACGGTGGAAATTAATTCAATATACATCACGAAAACATACCTATATAACTTTGACCCCCTTAAACCCCACTTTTATATAGTAAAACTGGGGTTTACAGGGGTATACATTATTTTTCTTATTTCAATCAAAACATAGATTGTGGTACTCGTTAGAACCGCCTCGGCGAGGCGGTTCTAACGAGTACCATCAATCTATGTTTTGAGCAGAAATAGGAGAAATATCGGAGTTTTTTCTTTGAAAATTTTCAGTTTTTGGAGATGAAATTTTCAATATATTTGAATAAGCATGTTTCATAATGAAGACATTCGTCACAAAGGTACAGGTTCACAAAAACCTTAAAACGGGCCCTGTCAGCCCAAATCGCATAATTCATGGCATAACGATTTTTCGGCATGTACATCCTACTTACTGCAAGATTTAGCTCCTGTTTTCTAGATTTAATAAGCTTTCCACTATAAAAATATTTCAGTGAGGTTTAAGAAGTTGAAAGGAGAATGCGCATAAGGTCCTATTTTACCCCTTTCTGAAGCCCGAAAATAAAAATAAGCTTGCAGTAAAACCATGTGTTAATTAATCCAATTGTAGCTGGTATTTTAGCGATGTGTGATGCCTCACAAATTCTCGCCTTACTTCATCAAAGTTCAGATAATATATAAGCGACGACACGAGAAAACCCATCTTCGAGGTTTGTAACCAAGTAAGACTCAGATCGGCCTACTCAGCCATAGACTGGCTAACTCAGCCACAGCGCCGGATTAGCTAGTCTTGAAAGTTTTGATAGATAGTATATTTGTCTCGACAGCGAACAACAACGGTGCTGATCAGACTGCGCAGATGTACCAACTATGTGTCTTTGTTGTTCGCATATGTCATAAAGCAGTTTATCTCATGACGAGGCTCATATTTTCGCTTAAATCGTCTGTTACGTGTGTTGGATTCTTTTACATACACTACATCGATATCTACACACCTTTGAACACAGTATGTAAATACCTTTAATACCATGAACTGACTAAATCGGATGCATAAATTAGCGATCAATTAATGGTTGAAAACAAGCGCTTTGTTGAAAATCCGTGCAAGAGCGTTTAAGCAGATGTTGAAAAGTACATCATGTATGTTCTACTCAAAAGTTGAACAAAAAAATGTTTAAATTGACTGTCTACTTAAGTATATCTAGGCGAATGTTATTTACACATTTTATAAAATTTATTTTATGCGTAAGATTGCTAGGGGACATTGGGTGGTATCGATCAATAAGGTTATATTTTCCATATTTAATTTCTGATATATGAAGAAGAATAAATGAACGACAGAACCATACCAATTTTTCCTTTTTAAATTTGACTGCTGTCGTGTATTTGATGACGATCTTTTCACTTATTCGGAACTAGCTAAAACCCGGAACTAGCCAAATACGATTACAACTGCGTGTGAAACAAGATACGAGGGTCGTGCAAAAGATTCGGTCACTTAATAGGTTTCCTAAGTTTTATCCCAGGTATATATTAAAACGCTTCATTGCACTTGAATGGTGTGTTGAATAGCTAACGATACACGTTTATTTCGTGCAAATTGCTTTCAACTGACCGAGTTATTTCAAATTGAAATAGATACAGTCATATACATTGACCAATTTACTTGTTACAGTGGAACATGGACCAAGCAAAGGATGGTCAGGAGTTCACCTTTTACATGACAACGCCTCCTCTCATAAGTGTGAGGTTGTTTTGGCTTCTGAAAAGATGAAAGTTTAGAACCATCCACCTTATTCACCTGACCTGAGTCCCTGTGACTTATTTTTATTTCCAAGGCTTAAGAAAATGCTTTCTGGAAATAAGTATACGTCTAGAAGTTCTCTTGGCAGCGCTATTTATCAGTGTCTCCAACAGATGCCAAAAGAAGACTATTTATTTGCTTTTCGCAACTGGGTAAAAAGGTTACAAACATGTGCTTCAGTAAAGGGGGAATACTTTGAAGGTTTGTAATAAAAATATGTTTGATAAAACGTGGCACCGAAGTAATCCGAAGCCAGTGACAAAACCTTTTGCAGGACCCTCGTATTGTGTCACCAGTGCAGGTAAAGAAATAAATTATAAACGTAGCTTTGTATCATAGATACACTCGCGTAATGTCAATTCCGGACGGCTAGCCTATTCAGTGTGCCCTGATTAGAAGTATGGTTCCGGGCTGCTAGCCCCCGAACGGCTGGCCTCCGAGGCTAGGCGTCCGGTTCCGGACGGCTAGCCACTTCCTATTTTAAAGGACCGATTTTTTCCGTGAAAAACCCGTCCAAAAAAGAAAATGGATCCTTTCAGTGGAAAAAAATAAAACAAATAAAATAATAAATAAACGTAAATAGTAGACTCGGTTTTATTGAATCTGTTCATGAACATAAATAGTAAGATATATGCATAGCTCCAGATAAGGCACTTTTTTCAACTGAAAAGTTTTTTTTTTTTCTTATTTCTCCATGAAAACATATGTTGTGGGTACTCATTCGAAGCGCCTCACCGAGGCGCTTCTAATGAGTACCCACAACACAATTTGTCGTGGAGAAACAAGATTTTCTTTTAAGTGAAAACACACTCTTATTTTGAGCAGCAGTGATCACGCCTCCTAGCTAATTACTAAGCGAAACCCTACTTAAAATAAATCTAGATACAATGTGTGCTCAATGATCCCTAAAGTGACATTCTAAATGAAGCACTAGGCATTCCGGTTATGACCTCACAGTTAGCCTACTAGGTTCAAGATTGCTCTTCCTTGTTTGTGCATTGCATAATAACACATTTTTTGTTCAGCCTGGCTTAATAGCAATGAACAATATTTTGATGCCCATCGACTGGCGGACGCATGTCAAGCAATGAGAGACTTCTCAAGGCTAATGGATACACTTTCAGGGGAAGCAACTCTGCCAAAATTGTTTTGTCTCCCTTCTGAAAAGGGATCTACTATAAAAGGAAAGAATTTGCTCCCACCGGGAGCATTTTTTTTCCTTTTATAGTAAATTCCTTTACAGAAGGTGCAGTTTTTGCAATAATCAAACAGGAAGTCACTCTAAAGTATATATGTAGCATTGTGTCAAAAGTCATTGGTCAGTTCTCATTACACTGCATAACTCTCGTAATATTAACACTGACAATGGAACAAGGAGTCAACAATATTTTGTGAAAGCACACAGTTTTACATGTACTCTAATTCATACAGTTTTAGCATTCTACGCTCAGTTTTATTGAAGGTCCCGCCGTACACACCCTGTACGAATATTACGAAAGCAACCAAAAGAATGTTGTTGGTTTTGTTATAAGAAAATGCAACAAGTCGTTCAGCACTACTTCCTTTAATCAAGACGCTGCTTCCTGTTCCGTCTGACTTGACAACGCATATTTTCCCGAGGTTAGATGAGTGGAGAGTTATTGCATTCCCTTCTTCATCGCATACCATCTTGTTTGGAATTTCGGAACTTGGATAACTAAAAACCATGGACTGTTCTTTTGTGACACATTTGAAGAATGTGTCTGTCAATCCTTTATCACTAAAATACGTAATATTACCATCTTTTCTGATACAAAAACACCTCAGATCATCGAGCAAATATATATTCTTTAAAGTATCTCCTTTCGGTGAAAGTATTTGGATACGGTGGCAACTGAACATATTCCGTTCATTTAGAGCACGACTGTAGACGAAAATTGTTCTGTCGTAGCAGACCAATCCGTCACATTTATACTTTAACACTATTTCCCGCCCAGGTTTAACTGTCGGTTTTATGTTAATTATCTGAAGACATTTCAGGCCGTGTATTGATATTACAACGCTGTTGTTGTCCAAAAGCTCGATATGTTCTGGCGAACTATCGCCATATAGTGGCAGTTGCACTTCTGTACTCGTATCATTTTCCAGTATTTTCAAGCACTCGGAGTCGCACAATATTATTTGACCGTCTGGCAAAAGGCAACAGTCCTTGATATCAACGCTTTGGACAGTCTTAATCTCTTTTGTAACAGAACAAGCCTTAATATTACAAAATAACTTTTCTGTCATTGTTTCTGTCACTTCTTGAGAACCATCCTCTTCTATATCAGACATTGCAGAGATCGGACTTTTAACTTGTTTCATAGTTTGCATCTGCGGAACACCTGCTAAATTTATTGGCTCCCTTTCCACGTCTTCAAAAGGATAGCGTAATGGTTTATCCATTTGACAACTTTGATCCATCGTCTGTATCTGGAATCCATCACACTGTATTGTATCATTTGCTGTAAGCTGAGATTTTGGCTCAATGTAAGAACTTGTTTTTCTGCAACATGTATCAGACAGTTGCTGAATCAAAGACGGGAAGTTTTCATCTTGAACTAAAAATGATCCACACTCTTCCGTTTTATTGTGAAGTTGCTCTAGAAATATTTTGTACTTGTTGTACACACGAATAGATTCAACAAGAGACGAGAACAAGCTTTGGTCATTCATTTCTGGTCTAGTTTGTTTCACTGACTTCAAATAAGCTCCCACTTTTCGCTCAAAGCTTGTACATGTCTGTAAATTGGAATTCAAGATTTCTAAATCCGTCTGTTCTTGTAAGTCTATTTGATTTTCATAAATATTAAACATATTATCAATTTCTTTTCGTAGGTTTCTTATTTTAGTTAACATTGCTTTTTTGTCTTTGGAATACGTACTTAGTTTGTTTTCACTTTCTCTTCGTATTGTCTCCAGCTGTTTTTGCAATTGAAATAAATCTTCGAATTTGGCATCAAGTTCTTCGGTTATGTTTCTTCCTTTCAAAGCATCCTGTATCGTTTTCACTTCACATTTGCTGTGCTTTGTCGACTTACAAAATTTACAAAACACACAATTGTGTTGCTTGCAGAATAACTCAACCGCTTGTTCGGTGTGTAATTTGCACCTAATAATTGTTTTAGCGTTTTTTTCTTTCGGCATTTCACTTCCGTAAACAAGTTCATGTCCGGACAAAAACTGTCCATGATAATTTTCGCACAGAGCACACAAATATTTCCCGCAGTGCAGACAAAATCCATGAGCTTTATTCGTGTTTCCTTTGTCTCTACAGAAATTACATTGAAGTGACTGCTCAACTCCTTCTACTTCCTCTTTCTCCTCAGCATGTTTAGACGTCGCCATTTCTGTTTTTGAGCATGGATAGATCACATAACACACTTACCTAATAGTTTACACAACACAATTACAAATAGTTTATCTTCACTGGGTATTTTAGGCGAATCGATAAAAATTAAATGCTGTGGTTCGAATAAGTGCTTCTTTTTCCTCTTCTTGTTGTCGTTGCTTTTATAGACCACAAATTCGTCACTTTGACCTTTTTATTATAGGCCTAGCATACCTTTACTGCATAAGTGAGGCCCTCTCAGGGGGTGAGGATACATGTTCCCTCGTACCCCTGAAATAAATTGGTATTTTCCTTGTTCAAATCAAAATCTTGATTTTCTATGATCCCTGTTCCCCCAAACTGCATTTGTTTCCTTGTTCCCTTCATTATTAGACTTTTGTTCCCTTGTTTCCCTGAAATAAATGACCTTGTTCTCTAAAACCCCCGGGAGGACTACATAAATTTACATGTAATTACCAGTAAAAACTGAGCAGAGCTGTTTCACATGGAATACAGGAAGTCCTTATAGCTACCATCGACACATATATAAAATGGCTATAAAATGATTAATAACATATAATACAATAATTTGGCTAGTTCCGAGTTTTAGCTAGTTCCATATAAGTGAAACATCGTCATTAAATACACGACAGCGGTCAAATTTAAAAAGGGAATATTGGTATGGTTCTATCGTTCATTTCTTCTTCTTCATTTTTTAGAAAATAAAATATCACCGCGTCCAACCGTAACGCCGGATAACTGGTCTTAACGCCGAATTTTTGGTCTAATAACACCGGATTACGGTATTTTTCGAAGGATTTTGAAGAACCGCGTTTGACGATGGGTAGAAAACATCATTTATTTAAAATATTAGGATAAGTTGATCGAATATGAAAAGTAGCCTATCCGGATCTACATACATTCTTCTAACTGCCAAATCTTCAATTGATACATATTCTTTGCCGAAATTGTCAAACACTCAATGAGAAAATTGTTGTGCAGGTTCGGCCATACGATAAAAAAGCATTCTTACCAGAAGGGTTCGTACTTTTTTCATTTTCTTAAAATTCATGACCAACTGATGGTTGAAAACGCATTTGAAAATGACCTTGGGTCATAAAGTGACCGTTCCTGATATTTTTTTACCGAAAAAAGCAAAGACCGAGACACAATCCACGAAATTCAAGGTAACGCCGGAAAAAAACGGTATCTTCTTGATCTACAACTGGCCAATATTCTCGCAGACAAAAACACTTGAAAAGGTAAAACATTTTACCTACACATTCCAGTACCAATTAATCGACACTATAAATTGTCTAAATTTTAGTTTATGAAGTATTTGACTGATCGATCATATACAAGCTCGAACATATCTGTATACTTCAAAAAGTATTTAAATCTAAGTACTTTTCATCAACAGCTTTTATCCAGTATTCCCACGGACAAACATATCCCACGTGTGCGTGCGGAGGATTTGAAAGTGCATATCACTTTTTCTTTGCATGTCCTAGGCTCGCTCTTTTTCGAAGATATTTCTCGGATTCTCTTTTAAATTATACGGTTAAAGATTTTCTCTACGGCAGCCAAAATCTAACCTTTCAGGAAAACGAACAGTTGTTTCTTAAAGTGCAAGAGTATATAGTGAAATCCTGAAGATTTTTGTAGTCCCTATAAATGACTATGTTTGAGGAACTGGGAATCAGCCAAAATATGTTCATGTTGCCGCTAGAAATTTTTACAGCTGTAGCATTTGAACTGAACAATATGCTTTGTGTTTCATAACAAACACTAAATCTACCTGTGTATCCGCTGAATTTACTAATCAGTTCGATTGTTACTTCATGTCAATACATATGAAATTTCTTTCGTTTTCTTTCTTTCTTTCTTTTTTTTTTTTTTTTTTTTTTTTTTTCATATTCATTAAATGTGTTACACTGCCTTCCATTCATAGAGGATGCAACGTATGCTGTTTATTCCCAGGAGATGACTCAAATAAGCACTTGTGCTTACCGTCAAATCCTGTGACATATATGTCTAATGCATGCGTTGTATATGTCTACTATAAAGTCAAATAAATACAGTTTAAACCAAACATACTTGAGCGCATTAGTTCAAAAACATGTAACAATTAGATTATGCAAAGTAGAGTTAAAAGTAATCGTTAATAACCGTTGTTCAAGTAGTTTGCAGACTCCCTCTGGATTCCAGTAGAAAAATGGGGTGATTATATCGCTTACCTCATTTCTTATCAACTTGCATTTAACTTGGTTCTATTACATTTTCCCATTTATTTTAAGAAGCCTTAGGCAAGGTTATCATTGAATGGAGAGGCATAAATACATATCAGGGAGTAATATATTCAATAAATGGTGATAGGTTTAGTTGTAATATGTTTTATTTAAATTACTTTGCGGGATGCATGTAACCGGAGGAGTTAATAATGTGTTAAACGCCCGATTCGACTGAACATAGCATTTATATAAACAAAAATCGCTATCATGGCAGGAACAGTTGTATCTACTACAGTTGCTCTGAGTTGTCTTTTTCCCAGAATAAGTCCATCTAGCGAGTTAAGTATTTCATTATTTCTGTATTTGAGGTCCCTGTATAAAACATGTCATAACATGACTAACATCTCTCTCCATACATAACATCAAGCCCTCGCGTCCGTGTTTGATCAGGTAATATGGTAAAGGTTTCGAAGTGCTGTTGCACAGTTGTCGTGTGGGCGATGTGCACGCAGTACGTGTGTTTGTAATTGATGACATGCTTTAATGGTGACCTCATAAAGCAAATGTTGCCAATGAGCTACTTGAGACATATCATTCGGAAGTTCTTTGATCACCCCCATTGCCGTACTCTCCAGACCTGAGTCCTCATCCTCTCCCCACAACCCTCCCCGATTTTGATTTGTTACCAAAACTAGAGGAACCACTACGGGGAATAGGCTACGACAGTTTGAATAAACTAGAGTGTACCGTGAACGGGGAGTTCCGACGGATCAGCTTGAGTTACTTAGAAATCGTCTTCGAAGCGTTGCCATAGAGATGAAATTCTGCTATTCAGTCCTTAAGAGGTTAGTTTTAGGGATTATAAACAAATAAGGTGTTTATAATACAATTAAAAAATTATGAGGCAATGATCTGTTATTTTTGACTGTCCCTCATAGTTCAATTTGCAGGATTGCAATTGACTTTTAATATAATGCTCGTTCTATTTTCGTTCTGTGGTATGCGACTGCCAGTCCAAAACCGTGACCGTACCCTAGGACTAGAGTACTAGACTTGGACTAGCTGATAACCTCCTCCACCACGAGCCTTACATGATATCTTGAATTCTGCTTCTTTACAATTAAATGACTCATGTTTAAAAAGTGCATACATAGTCTACTGGCCAATAGGAAATCCACACAAAGATTTCAAGTAATTTCCAACAGAACGATGTTGCAACTATTCTTATAAAGATTTGTGATTGCCTTGCTTTAGACAGAGTCAGCATTTTGCTCTGCTTGTTATTTGTACCCTTAGGTTTATGTTATGTCGGAGTTGTAATTATGAGTCCATGCACTTGATTCAAACCCCAAAACGCTAAGAATGTTTGCACTATAAAGAGTAACCCAGCTAGCATTCTACGTAAATCTACATCGGGCTGCCATCGGCCCGTCAGCTACCCTGACGGGCCGATGACGGCCCGATATAGATTTACGTAGAATGCTGACTGGGGAGGGCGTGCCACAACCACATGTACCCAGTAAGCATTCTTTATAAATCTATAGCGGGCCGTTATCGGCCCGTCAGGGTAGCTGACGGGCCGATAACGGCCCGCTATAGATTTATAAAGAATGCTAGCTGGGTACTGCATTGCATTATAACCAACATGGCAATATATAATAAGAACCACACTAGAACCACAGATTCATTTCTAAAATTCTGTTTACAGCTGGTTCAGCTTCACACTTGGTTCAGGTGTAATTCTGAAAAGCATATATTGTCGAAGATTCTTCAGAATGTGTGGAATTATAATTGTATAATTATATTCGCATATACCAAAAACATATACAAAAACACTTTAAGTTGCTCTCAATCTTCCGAATTTTGTCGAGTTATTTAGATCGTCAGTGCTTTGGATACCCTAAACCTTTGCCTGGGATGCTTTGTTATCAACAGAAATATTTCTGTGTAACTGCGGCTTCATAGAGGACGGGTTTAATAGAAGCTATTGGCTATCTGTATTTATAATTATGAGACTGGTCTGCGTTCAGTATTGCAAAGTGAAAGCAAAAGTTTTGCCCTAGCCCCTATACCAAGTGACGAGCGACAACAGGAGCAGGGATCCAGGGCAAAACAGGCACAAGTAACTTGCACTTCTGAACGCAGCCTAGATACTACATTACATATATTTACATTACGTTCAAATATATTTTCAGGTATAGATCATAATCTCAGCAAGTGCATCGTATATGGCAAGAGCTTCGATACTGCTTCGTCCTTTCGACGCCACTCCGAACAACTGTAATTTGAATTGAGGGTGAATCCTTGCTTCTGTAGTTCAGTTGCCAGGATGCAAAGCTGTCAGGGTGCACCACGGCTTTTGTAGCTGAAATGTCTGCCAAATGGCGAATGTAGTTGAACTGCTAGGGTGCACACTTGCTTTAAGGTTGACTTTCAGGGTGCACCCATTATATGTTTGGGAGAACTATAGATCACTATGAGCATATGCTTGGATATAAGGGGTACACGTGCACTAAGTGCATAATTACATGGAGATGATCCTTTGAGTGAGGCCAAAAGATGACGGAGTGATAATATCGAATCCGCTAATATGAAAGGGCGTCAAAGAAATAAGAAAAAAGAAATAAAGAAAGAAACACGAATTAAGCCAAAATAGTGTGCGATCCGGTGGAAGACTGCCAGCAGGGTCTTACCATGACGTACTTTTCATACTTCACTGACTTTGATAATTTTCTGTACACCTTATGCATTTATGTGACTGTAAGGCCTATGTCCCGCATGCTTGGATCACAGACGCATCTGAGGCAGAGCAGTTGAAAGCCACTGTCAATGTATGAATATGACCTTCTTTCGCCCTTCATTGACTGTTTATTTTATGTTCACTATGTTGGTTCCTATGGCAAGCCGTCATTTTTGTTTTTTAATTTTGAAAAGTAATATTAATGGGAGAAAGCAGTCAGTTTACTCCCTTGAGTACATCCTGTAAATGACCAGGTCCAATTAACTGGATATCCCTGCTTTTATCATTAGCGTTTCCATTAAGTATCACTTTCTTTTCTTTGATAAATCTAATTTTAACAAAGTCATATGCCAATACAGCTTCTAAAATATTAAAAAGAAACATTTTCTGTGCAATGGCATATATAATATTAATAAATCTTCCATGAGGATATGGAAAAATGTAAAGTTAAGAATCTGTTAAATTCCACTGATGACCTATGATAAAAGCAGAGGATTCCATTAGAAGGACCTTGTTAGTATTTGATTTACCTTGGACTTTACTTGTCAAAGGAAATAACAGAAATGCTGCTGCTATCTCTCATTGAATTGTACCATTAGGAGATACCAAATAATTGTCTTTGTCAATTACATGTAAGAACAAAGGATGCTTTAGCTGCAGCATTAATTGACTTTTTTTTTTATTTTTGCAACGTGTGCAGAGAAAGTTTCAAACAATTTAAAACAATATGCACTGTGATCTCGAAAAGGGAGACTGCTTTGTATTGACTATTTTGGCTCCGCTTAACCTTTACCACTCTCTGGGTTAATTCAGCAGACGACAAACTTATGATGCAGCTTATTTTTCCCAGAAAAATAGGATCTGAAATTTCATGCAATTTGTCTCCAACAGCATGAAATATTAAAACCTCTTTTCTGGAGAAAAAGGAGAAAAGCATTTCAATGTGTGGTCTGCTGAAACTTTTATCCAGAGTGATAAGCATTAAAAAGCTAACCTGAAGAGCATGACAAGGGGAATAACCACAGGAAATAGAAATTCCGCACTATTATTATTAGTAGTAGAACAAGTATAAGCTTTCACAAAAAGCTTGGTGTACGCTTCGCACACAATTAATGTTAAAGCTGATTTTGATAGTCTTGGGTTCTTTACATGCAAATCTTGGCAAAATCGGCTAAATTCCAAAATGCAAAGGGTTAATTGTAGAGGTTTAAAATTATGATATCTCGTCCAAATGAGAATGACCCTAGCTCATATTAGAAAATAATTACAGCTAATTAAACATCGCTTTTTAAGCTTACCACATCAAAACTAAAATAAGTATTTATAAGAATATCAAATTTTGTCACGCCGTCCCGGGAACGCTATTAATTGCGCTTATCAGTACCAATTCATCCAACCACTTTTAAAATAGTGAAACTGTCAAGATTAATGTATATCCCATAAACTTTGATAAAGTACTATAATAGTAACCTTTTAGAATATCTATACAAGTGCAGTTTGCCGATAAAGTGCATGCAAATGGAGAATACCCTCTGTATATGTAGTTGTTTCAATACTTGAAAATATAATTCTAATCTATTTAGTGCTATATCTAGGCCCAGGTTTTACTTGGAAACAACGCGCATAAGGTCAATGGTTCATTGTGGGTCAACAATTGAATCATTTCCGTGTCCGAACCAAGTCGTATATAATCTATGCCCATGTGCGTAGACAATTATTAGTATTTTGTTGTTGTTGTAAAACAAAAAAGGTCTTGGCCAGTTATGCTTCATTTCAGTCTGACCAGGAGTTTTTCTGTGCTTTGTATAAATGAGGGTGTGAATGGGGTTTATTGCTTCTCCTTCCGGAGAGGTCCCCGGGAGGACCCCCGGACCCCTTTTACAGGCACTTGGCACTTAAGTGTATTCATTACATGAATCCTTAGTTGGTTTTGGCTAGAAGTCGTTCAACATTGTTAATCGCCTAATTTGTGAACCAGATTCAAGTGTCACAGAAATCCGAGAGAACAGTCCTGTGAATTAATGGCTGCGTTCAGAAGTGCAAGTTACTCGCGATTGTTTTGTGCTGGACCCCTCCTCCTGTTGGAGCTCGCCGTTAAGGCACGGGCAGCCAAGGTAAAACGTTCGCTATCACGTCGCACTACTGCAGCCCCGGTCAACAAATTAGTGTCCATTTTGAATGAAAGTCAGGATACTCTGAAGCTTGCTAAACAATCAAGCATGTCGAAAACCTTGATCAGGGGAGTATTGATTATTTGTTGAAAATGAAAGTAGAAAATAACCAGGTTCATAAATAGAGATATCTGCATTTCAGATACAATATCTCTATTCAAATTAGAAATATCTGTATTTTATATAAATACAGATATCTGTATTTGAAATACATATATCTCTATTAGAAATTCAGATATCTCCATTTGAATTGCAGATACATGTATCTTTATTTAAATGATAATTATAGATATCTGTATTTTAGTTAGAGATATCTGTATTTCAAATATCTCTAAATCAAATTCAGATATTTCTATTTAACAACCAAATAGAGATTTCTGCATTTTATATACAGATATCTGTATTTGAAATGCTAATTACTCTATTTAAATGCAGATATCAGCATTTTAAATGTAGATATCTGTATTTAATGAGTTTAACCCCATACGGGCCGCTAAAGGTTTCTGTACGTAGAGTGAAATTCTCTGCCCATTTCTTGGTGCACATATGAACATGTTTTAGTACTCCTAGTGTAACACAACTGAAGAACTGTGCATGTACGCCCAATGAAGACTTAGATCAGTTTGCGCATATCTGTGCATGTGCGTAGGCTGATCTATCTTCGTTGTCCAACTAAAGACGTTTTGGATCCTGGGCGACACGAGTTCTCCGCAAAGACTGATCATACTGCACGAATACGGAGATTGTTTTGAGTCTTCATTTGGTGCACACATTTTTGTTGGAAATGTTGTGCCCCGCCTCATTTGCATCTTTGTTTTTGGTTTGTTTTGTAATGTGTGATGCCCGTCGTAGACCATTTACTCTTTCTCTTGGTTTCATGAGTTTGTGGCGTAGGACAGTCTGGTGTGAATCTTCACAAAGAATCCATGCACTTTCTTGTCAAACTTTGACTAGTTTGTTGCTTCTGAAAACTGTTCCTGTACATCTTCTCTAACCCATTTCAATAAGCCAGTGTTACCGCAATAAACCATTAAATGAAGCCAGTGGATAGCCTTCCGGAACCGAACGTCTACTCAGGGGCTATAGCCAGCCGGAACCGGATGCCTAGAGGCCCGCCGTCCAGAACCGGACGCCTAGACTCATGGGCTAGCCGTCCGGAACCGGACTTCTAGCCAAGCTACTCAAAGTGGGCTAGCCGTCCTGGAATTAGGTCGATACACGCATGCGATGTATATGTTCTGGTGTAATGATTTTTTATTGTGATTTTGGCGTAATTCGACATTCGTATTATAAAATAGATGAACATAAATCCTGATGTAATAAAACTGATAATCAAAATTATTGCCTAATTGATACACTGTCGGAATGTGTATGTAAGTTGGTGTATAAAGGACTAAAACATTCAATTAGGAAAATTTAACTTATTAATAAACGATTTTAACAAAGAAGTATAAGCTTTTCAAAAAAAGTTTGCCATCTTTTCAGCCCATTGATTCTTTCTTTTTTTTTTTTTTTTTTTTATTTATTTATTTTTTATTGCTTGGTGCACTTTCAGCTTTTAGCTGTTAAGTCCAAGTCCCCCCCCCCCCCCCCCCACCCCCCACCTGCCTCAGATTAAGTGAAATGGTGTGTGATTTTCAGCCTTGTCTGTATTAAAGGGATTTAATACGAAAGAGCATTAGGGCGACATTTACTTTAACTCTGTTGATTTGTTTGTTTGTGTTGAGGTTTTACGGCCCAGTCAACCCGATGGGGTCATTTCGAGCGCGGTCAGTTTACCTAATCACACGTCTACTGGGCAGGCTTAATCCTTTAAGCGGTTAACCAGTATTGTGCAAATTCTTTCGCCAGAAACTGACAACTGTCCTTCTTGAATCAGCGGAAGGGAGAGAATGACCGTAGAAAATATTTCATGATGAATCTCCACGAAAGAATGTTGCCGACCTCGGCGGGGGTTGAACCCGCGACCTCCTGGTCTTCAGTCGGACGGCGCATCCAACTGACCGAGGCCGGCTATTTACTCTGTTGATAGGTATCTCAAACTTTCGGCTTACTATCTCAAAATTTCGACATAAGATCTCGAAATTTCGACAAGAACTCGAAATGTAGACATATTAAGTCAAAATTCCGACTTAATAACGCAAAATTTCGACTTAATAACTAAATTTAGACGTGATATCTTGTAATTTTGTTTTAATATCTTACAATTTCGACTTATATTATTACGAAATTTTGACATAACATCTCGAAACTTTGACTAAGTTTGTCGACACTTCGACATAAGAACTCGAAATTCCGACTTTTTACTTAATATCTTAAAATTTCGACTAAATAAATCTTGAAATTTCGACTTATTATCTCAAAATTTCGACATAAGATCTCAGAATTTCGATTAATTATGTTGAAATATAGACTGAAAACCTCGAAATGTCGACTTCATTTGTCAAAATTTTGACTTTATAACTCGAAATTTCGACTAAGTATCTAGAAATTTCGTTTTATTACCGAAGTCGAAATTTCGACTTATTATGTCGAAATTTCAAGTTAAGTCGAAATTCCAATATATTAACTCGAAATTTAGAGTTATTCAGTCTAAATTTTGACAAATTGTCGACATTTCGAGTTTTTTAGTCTGAATTTCGACATAATTAATCGAAATTTGAGATCTTCTGTTGAAATTTTGAGATAATGTCGAAATTTCAAGATTATAGGTCAAAATTTCGAGTTATTAAGTCGAATTTTGAAGTCGAAATTTCGTTTTATTATGTCGAAATTTCGAGACAGTTAGTCAAAATTCCGAGATACATATCTATAGAAATAAAAGTATATATGGCCCTAGTGCTCTTTCGTACTACGACATATCATCTATTATTATAATAAATTTCAGGGTATTGAATTGCTTTGTGTTGATTTGAATTAACAGCTTGAAGTTAAAACGAATCAGACAATTAGCCATTTATAGTCACACAAACTGATTTATGATATTTTAATCATTGTCCTGATGACAATAAACCAAAATAATTACTGTTTGATCAAAGATAAGTTAAGATACGTTGTTGTTTCAGTTTAATATTTCAGTGCAGGGGTGGGACACTTTGAGGGCAGGAAACCGAAACATGCACAACCCCTGCACCTGCGATTCAAGATACCTTTAAGGAATTTCTATAAAACGCTTATTATTTTAAAAGGTGAATCCATATCATTTATCTATATCATAATACTGACCAGTGTTCTGATTAAGCTCTCCAGTAAGCATTCTACATAAATCTACAGCGGGCCGTTATCGGCCCGTCAGGGTAGCTGACGGGCCGATAACGGTCCGCTGTAGATTTATGTAGACTGCTAGCTGGGTAAAGTACATTTTGTATTTTACTTTTCAGTTTAATCGATGGCTGTAACAACCTTATAGCAATTAACCCAGTAAACATTCTTTATAAATCTATAGCGGGCCGTTATCGGCCCGTCAGCTACCCTGACGGGCCGATAACGGCCCGCTGTAGATTTATAAAGAATGCTAGCTGGGTAATTACTTACTTTGTGTGTATCATGTTTCCATTTTAATTGAATGACATCTATAATATAAATGTCAAGTGTTCAAATTAAACTTTTAAAATTTTGCCCAGATATACAAATGGTATGGGCGAGGGGAGGGGGAGGATTTTGTCCGGGTGGGATTTTCTCTGAGGGGGATTTTATCCACTGTTACAAATGAGAGGGATTTCGTCTGGGGAGATTTTGTCCGGATACCAAAGTGACTAAACAAACTTCTATTGTGTTTAATCTTGTGTGTAAATCCGGTTTGAAGTCAGATACGTACATGTAGCTAAACAACCAAGAACACAGCGAAGGAAGATATAGTCACACACACATGCAATGCGCACGTAACTGATCAGTCTGAAATGAAATGAGACACGTCACAAGCCACATCATGGGAAAACATGTCTCATTACGAAAACAGGCCTATTCAAATATATTGAAAATTTCACCACCAAAAACCGATAATTTTCAGATAAAAATTCTGATATTTTTCATATTTCTGCTAAAAACATAGATTGTGGGTACTCGTTAGAACCGCTTTGCCCAGGCGTTTCTAATGAGTACCAACAATCTATGTTTTTGAGCAGAAATAAGAAAATAATGTATTCCCCTGTAAACCCCAGTTTTACTATATAAAAGTGGGGTTTAAGGGGCTCAAAATTATGTAGGTATGTTTTCGTGATCCCAGCTAGCATTCTTAATAAATCTACAGCGGGTCTGTCAGTTACCCTGACGGGCCGACAACGGCCCCTATAGATTTATGTAGAATGCTTACTGGGATGTTAGGGTTTCCGATCAGATAAGATACAAACCGGTCTGCTCAGCTATAGAAACTAGAAGTAGTATGCTATCTCAGCAGCGAACAATAAAGGTGTTGATCTGACTGCGCAGATGCACAGGCGCGCCTTGGTTGTTGGTATAGGCAGAAAGTAGGGTTTCTCATGAGGCTCAAATCCATGCATCACGAAAACATACCTATATAAATTTGACCCCCTTAAACCCCACTTTTATATAGTGAAACTGGGGTTTACAGGGGTATATATTATTTTTCTTATTTCTGCTCAAAAACATAGATTGTGGGTACTCGTTAGAACCGCCTCGGTGTGGGTACTCGTTAGAACCGCCTCGGCGAGGCGGTTCTGACGAGTACCCATAATCTATGTTTTGTGCAGAAATATGAAAGATATCTGAGTTTTTTTTATCTGAAAATTTTCAGTTTTTGGAGATAAAATTGTCTATATATTTGAATAGGCTTGTTTTCGTAATGTAGGCTTTGATATCCGAATTTAATGAAGTTAGCTGGTTAAACATACAAACCACTTTCCGCATTCAACAGCAGAGCGAAATCGCATCTTACCCAACCCCTTTAGCTAGAAATTAATAATTATATACGTGTACAGCTCGTACAATGCGCATATAAATTAAGATATACCAAACGAGCTAATGGCCCTACGGTTACAACTGCGTGTCACCGGTGCAGGTAAAGAAATAAATTCTGAACGTAGTTTTGTTATCACAGACACACAGTGTGGCCCGGCTAGAAGTCTGGTTCCGGACGGCTAGATAGCCTCCGAGGCTAGGCGTCCAGTTCCGGACGGCTAGCCACTTCCTATTTTAAAGGACCGATTTTTCCTTGAAAAAAAAAAAACCGTCCAAAAAAGAAAATAGATCCTTTCAGTGCAAAAAAATGAATAAAATAAAATAATAAATATGCGTACATAGCAGACTCGGTTTACTGAATCTGTCCATGAACAATAATATACGTGGCAAAAAAAGTTAGGGATATTTTTATTCTTGAGTGAAATGTATAACGGGTATTAATCCAGTCTATTATATTTATGGTGTAATAATAAAGTTTATTCAATAACAATAAATTTTGTAGAACTGAAATCAGTTCACTCTCTTGTACAGAAAAAAAAAACATGCACAATACAACAGTAGGGTTGAGTGAAAAATGTCACAAATACACAATGCTCAATTTTCACCGGTGAGCTTTGCTCATCACCTGAATTTGAGCGCTAATCCTTTCAAAAGTGAACAAATTTCTGGTTAAAAAATCTATTGCTTTACTATTGACAACATCTGTTCTACTAGCGTTAAAATGCCACAACGTCGACATCTGCTAAACGACGCGCGCTTACGCGCTATATTGGAATGCTCGAAGCTGGCATGAGGCAAGTCGAAGTTGCTAGACGTTTGGGTGTTTCACAGAGTGTGATCAGCCGCCTACGAACTCGGTTGGCACAAACCAACAGCACGTTAGATCGACGTCGAAGTGGGCGCCCGAGGTCTACGTCGCAAGCCCAGGATCGGATCCTGTGTATGTCAGCCTTGCGATCACGATCAGTTAGCGGCGAACAACTGCGCGAACGTCTCTCAAGAACTGGAACAAGAGTGTCTGTTCAAACCGTGCGGAATCGACTTCACAGCGCTGGACTTAGAGCTCGGCGACCTTACGTTGAGGAGCCACTATCCCAGAGACATAGACAAGCCAGGCTAGCATGGACAAGGCAGCATCGTCGATGGACTAACCAACAATGGGCGACTGTACTCTTTACCGACGAGTCACGGTTTCTGCTGGATATGCTTGACAGACGACGTCGCGTTTGGCGTCGCAGAGGTGAGAGGTACGCGAACTGCGCCATTGTTGAACATGACCGGTATGGAGGAGGAAGTCTTATGGTACGGGGCGGCATATCTGTTCGTTCCCGTGCAGAGCTGCTTGTGTTTAACGAATTCTGACAGGCCAACGCTACATCAATGAAGTGCTACAGCCGGTTCTGCCTTTTGTTCAACAACACCACGTAGTGCTGCAGGATGACAACGCAAGACCTCATCGGGCGAGGATAGTACAGCAGTTCCTGCAGCAGAACAATGTGGATCATCTCGATTGGCCTGCTCGATCCCCTGACTTGTCGCCAATCGAGCATGTTTGGGACATTCTCGGCCAGCGTGTACAACAGAGAGTCCCACAACCAAGAACGCTCCAAGCTTTGGGCGCAGCCTTGCAGGAGGAGTGGAGGAGGATACCCCAGCTACAGATTGCCAGACTCATCAGGAGTATGCGTCGTCGTTGTGTGGCCTGCATAGATGCAACAGGTGGACATACGCGATATTGACAGATTTGTGAGGTTTTATTGGTGACCCTAGTGATCTTCCATACAAATTTTCTCATTCACATCTAGTGCTACAGACTCCAACGGATGGATTTTTGTCTGTAAATGAAATGATGTAATCAAATATATCAATTTCAGATTTCAGATATGTCTTAGTTTCCTTTTATTTCACCGTACATACAAATATCCCTAACTTCTTTTGCCACGTATAGCTCCAGGTAAGGCACTTTTTTCAACTGAATTTTTATTTATTTATTTATTTTTCTTATTTCTCCAAGAAAGCATATGTTGTGGGTACTTATTAGAAGCGCCTCGGTAAGGCGCTTCTAATGCGTACCCAAAACACGTTGTCGTGGAGAAATGTGGAAACTTCCTCTTATTTAGAGCTCTGTATATGTATATGTTAGGTGCAGCACTGATCACGCCTCCTAGCCAATTACTAAGCGAAACTCTACTTAAAATAGATCCAGATAAAATGTGTGCTCAATGGTACCCAAGGACTAGGAAATATAAACTAGAGTAGAATGAAATTCTAAATGAAGCACTATAGGCATTCTGGTTATGACCTCACAGTTCGCCTTCTAGGTTCAAGATTACTCTTCCTTTTGTGTGCATTGCATAATAATACATTTAGGTTTTTGTTCAGCCTGGCTAAATATCAGTCAACAATATGCCTACTAAATGACAAACGTATGTCAAACAACAAAATACTTTCTTTCCTTTCAGGGGAAGTAACTCTGCCAAAGTGGTTTTGTCTCCCTTCTGAAAAGGGATCTACTCTTAAAGGAAAGAATTTGCTCTCCCTTTGGAAGCAAATTCTTTCCTTTAATAGTAGACCCCTTTTCAGAAGATGTGTTGAGTGCAGTATAGCAAACAGAAAGTCACTCTAAAATATGTGTTTAAAGTTGTTTTAGTTCACATTACACTGGATGACTCTCGAAACTTTTTCATTGACACAAGAGCAAGGAGTAAATAAGGTTTTGTGAAAGCACACAGTTTTACATGAACTCCAAATTATACAGTTTTAGCCTAATCCCAGAGAAAAGGGAACTCCCTGTATGATATACTTCGTATATTTCGAAAGCAACTAAAAGAATGTTGTTGGTTTTGTTATAATAAAATGCAACTGGTCTTTCAGCTTTACTTCCGTCAATCAAGACGCTGCTTCCTGTTCCGTCTGACTTAACAACGCATATTTGCCCGTAGTCAGATGTGAAACGAGTTATTGCATTCCCTTCTTCATCACATACCATCTTCTTTGGAGTTTCGGAACTTGGATAACTAAAAACGACAGACTGGTCTTTTGTGACACATTTGAAGAAATTGTCAACGAAATACGTAATGTTACCATCTTTTGTCATGCAAAAACACTTCAGATCATCGAACAAATATATATACTTTAAAGTATCTCCTTTCGGTGAAAATATTTGCATACGGTGGCATTTGAACATATTCCGTTCATTTAGATCACGACTGTAGACGAAAATTGTTCTGTCGTAGCAGACCAAGCCATCACATTTATACTTTAACACTATTTCCCGCCCAGGTTTAACTGTCGGTTTTATGTTAATTAGCTGAAGACAGTTCATGCCTTGTATTGATATTACAACACTGTTGTTGTCCAAAAGCTCGATATGTTCAGGCGAACTATAGCCATATAGTGGCAGTTGTAATTCTTTACTCGTATCATTTTCCAGTATTTTCAAGCACTTTGAGTCGCACAATATTATTTGACCATCTGGCAAAAGGCAACAGCCCTTGATATCAGCATCTTGATAAATTTTAATCTCTTTTGTAACAGAACAAGCCTTAATGTTACAAAATAGATTTTCTGTCATTGTTTCTGTCACTTCTTCAGAACAATCCTCTTCTACATCAGGTATTGCAGAGACAGGACTTCTAATTAGTTCCGTAGTGTGCGTCTGTGGATCACCTGCTGAATTCATTGGCTCTGTTTCCACGTCTCCAAAAGGATCGCGTAATGGTTTTCCTATTTGACAACTTTGATCAATTTTCTGTGTCTGGAATTCATCATACTGTAGTGTATCATTTGCTGTAAATAAAGGTTTTGGAACAGCGTAAGAACTTGTTTCTCCGCAACATATATCAGAAAGTTGCCGAATCAAAGACGACAAGTTTTCATCTTGAACTTGAAAAGATCCACATTCTTCCGATTCATTGTTAAGTTGTTCCAACAAGATTTTGTATTTGTAATATACACGATCTGATTCAACAACAGACCAGAACAAATTTTGGTCATTCATTTCAGTTCTAGTTTGTTTCACTAACTTCAAATAAGCTCCCACTTTTTGCTCAAAGACTTTACATGTCTGTATATTGGCGTTCAAGGTTTCAAAATACATCTGTTCTTGTGAGTCTATCTGGTCTTCATAAACATTTAATATATTATCAATTTCTTTTCGTAAGTTCCTTATCTTAGTTAGCATTGCTTGTTTGTCTTTGGAATATGTATTTAGTTTATCTTCACTTTCTCTTCGTCTTGTCTCCAGCTGTTTTTGCAATTCAAATAAAGCTTCGAATTTTGCATCAAGTTCTTCGGTTATGTTTCTTCCTTTCAAAGCATCCTGTATTGTTTTCACGCCACATTTGCTATGCTTTATCGACTTACAAAATCTACAAAACACACAAATGTGTTGCTCACAGAATAACTCAGCTGCTTGTTCGGTGTGTAATTTGCACCTAATAAATGTGTCAGTTTTTTGTTCATTCGGCATTTCTGTTCCATAAACAAGTTCATGTCCGGACAAAAGTTGCCCATGGTGATTTTCGCACAGAACACATAAATATTTCCGGCAGTGCAGACAAAATCCATAGGCTTTATTTATGTCTCCTTTGGCTCTGCAGAAATCACACTGAAGCGACTGCTCAACCCCTTTTACTTCTTCTTGCTCCTCAGCCTGTTTTGACGTCGCCATTTCTGTTTCAAGCTTTATCACACACTAATCCAATAGTTTTTACACAACACGATTACAAATATACCTTCACTGGTTATACTAGGTGAGTCGATAAAATAAATGTTGTAGTTCATGCAATCAAATTCTTCAGTTTCATTAAAGGTTAACAGCGATTGTTGTTGTTGTTGTTGTTGTTGTTTTATAGACCGACCTAACCTGAGCCTTCTCTGACTTAAAAAAAAACAAACAAAAAAAAAAACAAACAAACAAACAAAAAAACTTCTGATATTTTGTGATTGGCAGCTGTAGCCAAAAAAAAAAAAAATAAATAAATAAAGCTTTGAGCAGCCAGAGAAGGCTCTGGTTAAAAGCTAAAGACAAAAACGAATTTACATATCCTTTTTATTACAGTACGAGGGACGTTTGGAAAGTCCTGAAACTTGTGGCGCGTTATGCCACTACATTCACCATTCCAAATTCGACTAGTCCAGCCCCTCAAAGTATTCACCTTTGACCTCTACACATTTTTTCAAGCGTTTAATCCAGTTTTTGAGTGCGCTTTTATAATCACATTTAGGTATACTGTCTGTGCATTGAAATAACGCTCTTCTAACAGTTGTGCGGGTTTCGAATTTGCGTCCACTAAGGCACTTTTTGATAACAGGGTTCAACCAGAAGACACATGGTGCCAGATCTGGACTGTATGCGGGATGTGGTAAAGTTTTAAATCCTTGTGTTTTCAAATAGTCCTGCACCACGGCTGATCAGTGGGCTGGGGCGTTGTCGTGGAGAAGCTTCAGGCCCCGCACCTCGGTTCGTGGACACGTCGCCATATAGTGGTTAACAACAATAGGTAGAACTTGTTCAGCATAGTAATTACCAGTGACAGTCTTGTGTTCAGGAACAGGAATTCTGGCCACAATTCCTCTAGCGTCAAAGAATAATGCGTATAAAACACGTTTAACAGACCTGGATCTACAGGCAATTTGGGGCCTAGCCCCGTTTTCTCCAATCCAAACTTTGTTATTCTCCTTCCCTTCAGGTTCAAAGAATGATATCCATGTTTCATCACCTGTTACGATTTCACACAAACGTTTACCATCACATCCATCATATAGTTGTAATAATTCCGAAGCGATTTTCACTCGCCTGTCCTTTTCAGCTTGGCTTAAGAGGTGGGGTACCCAACGCGCACATATCTTGCGTAGTCCTAATCTTTGCTTCAAAATCATAAGCACCGCTGACAAATTAATGCTCAATGACTCAGAAATCTCATCCACTGTATAACGAGCGTCCTCATCTAGCAGACGTTTGACGGCAGTGACGCCATCTTCACTGAACGCTGACGAGGGACGTCCTGAACGGGGGTCATCTTCAAGGGACTCCCTACCCTGCTTAAATCGCAAGAACCATCTTGTAATTGTGATATATGACACAGCTTGACTTCCATAAATAGTGTCTAGATCGGCTTTAATATCCGTTGGCGTAGCCCCTAATAATGTACGAATTTTGATGTAAGCCCTTTGCTCCTCAAGAGCCATAACTGCTGAATTTATCGAAAATCTTGTCAATAGCAAAACCCTTGCATGAAACGCCTCGGATTTATACATGCGAGTTTGCATCTGCACGTGAATTTCATATACCATGCTCAAGAGGGAAGATGTAGCTTTCCGTGCATGAAAATCCGTGCACGGAGCTCGGAAATATCGTGCGAGTTTCAGGACTTTCCAAATAACCTTCGTATATCAACAGACACATAGCGTTGAAATAACGCCTTTTTTTAACGTTGATATAACGTCCTGAAATGACGTTGTTTCAACCCTGTTTGTCCGCTGGGATACGGTAAATGCATAAAAAACTAAGCGAAAGTTGTTTCTCGTGGAATGCAGGACGTCCTTTTTTGCTGTGCCAAAATTATACAGTGGACGCGTCCTAATGAACATCAAATGGAAAGATCAAAGTGACTGGCAAATTTGGTCGGTCTTTGCTTTTGCGGAGTAAAACCAAAACACTTTCCATAAAAGTAAACAATGGATCGTTTTAAAACAATGATTATTAAGATTAAGGGAACAATAGATATACTCGGTACATTTTCCGCCATTATTTCTAAGGGAGACAACTTTTGTGACTTCCAGTTTGCTTTCCTGGACCGTTTAACCCTTCTAAGGGGGAGTACATGCTTTACGTTTAGAGTAGCACCTTTCCTGAGCTGAGCGCGAAAGCTTTTTTACAACATCGGGGCCTGCCTGACCTAATTTATCGATTCGCATAGAATCCTGGGTGTTCTTGCATCAATGGGAGGGAGTTCGATCACGTACCGCGCATAACCGTAGTTAACCAAACTTTGAACGAACTGTCTCTGGTTCAGTGGCGGAAAAGTCACTCTAGTCCAACCAGACCGCAGCGTGGGTTGCTCTGACGAAAGGTATGAAATTTTGCCCGTCCATGAGAAAATACCCATTTTAAGGGTTGTTAAAACATGCAGATTTGTAAAAAGATGTTTCAAGGAGACAATATGATAGAAAGAATCGGTGGAAGAGAGAAAAAATAACAGAATAGTTTTAGATCTTGAATTTTTATGTGCTGGCTCCAAAGTTCATTTGTAAACAATACTCGTGCCATGAGGGTGGTGGTGGGCGGGGGGGGGGGGAGGGGGCTGGGGGGGTGGGGTGGGGTGGGGCAGAGGCTGGTCGATCACGCTTTGAGTGAACATGCGCAATTTGACTTCCGGTACTGTAATCGAACTCGCTCTACAGCAGATCATTTATAACGACATATAATTATGTTTCAGTGCTTAACCCAATACTTGGTATTACGGTACATATACTACAAAAGATTTATTAAGTGAGACTGGACGAATCTGGATGAAACCATGTATGTGTAACTTGTAGGAGATGTTAGGGACTAATTGTCAACCATTTGGGATTAAGTACCATGAATTTGGCTGAGAGCAGTAGGCTACTGACACATATATTGATTCAGCAACGCAAACGGGCCTTTAATTTTTATATTAGAAATATTTTTGTTCTAAAAAAAGCAAGTGCAGCATGCGTTTTCCTTACCTTTCATGAATGTATATCTTACAATATTCTGCCCAAAATAAAATAATAATGATACCCAATGTAAAGTCTTATCTTCCTATATGAGCGATGGGATATCCTTTTTTTTTTTCACAGACGATTCTTTCAAAAGAGTAATTTAAAGTCAAAGAGACACACCCTATATTTTTTACATTATTAGCACGACCTGCTATGCACAGATATTTCAGTATGGTGGTACAAATTTACCATCACCAGTAAAAACCAACATAACACACTACGCAGATAAGCCTATTTATCGATAACAATCTGGATTTAGAAACATTTCATGTCGGTCGCAAAAAATCAACAACCGTACAAGACTTTTTTTCCCCATGCATGCTTTATATGAACGGGCGAACAAACTATAAACATGTCCCCGTGTAAAAAAAAAAAAAAAAATCCATTTCTTAACTGTATGGTTCGTCGATCTTGTCTGAAAACAGTGTCACAGACTTGAAGTTTTTATAAACCAATTAGTAAGGCAAAGTATTTACATGCTCGGCCTGTATACATACCAAATTCTTGTTGCAACTTCTACAGCCTCACTGAAGTGACCTAACATCATTAACACGAGGAATCATTCGATAAAAAAGTAATTCCATAAAATAAATAAATAAATAAAATAAAATAAAATAAAAATGATTATTTTTAACATTGGTGCTTTCCAACCGTTTCATACAATCTGTTTTTAACTATTCAAACTAAAATTAAGAATTATAAAAGGTATCAAAAAAGTCACGATCCTTTACTCACCGGAACTATGTGGCGAATTATTTACTTTATTTTATTTTTATTTTTATTTTTTTTTTATTTTTTTTTTATAAAGGCTCTTCTCTTCCATTTCGTCAGCTTTCACTTTACACAGGGATTACACGGGCTTCAGCTGCTGAAAAGTATCTCAAATAGTAGCTTTCCTAAACAACGATCCACACAGTTAACAGTAAATGATTCTCAAATGATTGTGCTTCACGAAAATGGACATTTTCCTGCGATCAAGGATGCTGAAGAGTGTTTGTACACCTATGCATTCAGTCTTTACAGTTTCGTTTTCTCGTTTCAAGATGGCGAACTCGTCACGTAATCATACCTGTATGCTTTGGGTTGTTTGTTAACAAAAACAGTTTCTGATAAAAAAAAAATCTTCCTTGGTTCACCTATATATTCATTTGAAACTGCTGATGGCCTGAAAAGGGAGCGGGTTTAAAGGTGTTCAACAACTCCTTTAAACCCCACTTTCATATAGTAAAAATAGGGTTTACATTATTTTTCTTATTTTTGCTCGAAAACATATATTGTGGGTACTCGTTAGAACCGCCTCGGCGAGGTGGTTCTAACGAGTACCACAGTCTATGTTTTGAGCAGAAATATGAAAAATGTAAGATTTTTTTTTATAGAAAACCTACAGTTTTTGGTGGTGAAATTTTCTATATATTTTAATAGGCGTGTTTTCGTAATGAGCCCTTAATTACATGTACACAACCTCTAGGGAGGAACTATTTAACCTTAACTTATCTCCGGGCTAGTTCAGCAGACGACAAATTGATTATGTTTTTCTTATTTCCCCAGATAACAGGATACGACATTTCATGCAAATTGTGTTTTAATATATATATATCAAATCTATGAATGGCAAATATTCAAATATACTGAAACTTTTACCACCAACAACTGAAAATTTCCAAATAAAAATTCTGATATTTTTCATATTTCTGCTAAAATATAGATTGTAGATACTCGTTAGATCCGCCTCGGCGAGGCCTTATAACGAGTACCCACATCTATGTTTTGGAGCAGAAATAAGAAAAATAACGTATACCCATGTAAACCCCAGTTTTACTGTATAAAATTAAGGTTTAAGGTAGTCAACATTAAATAGGCATGTTTTCGTGATGCCTAGAATCATCATTTGACCAAGCAAGGGAGACCTTATATCCCATGCTGTATACCAGTATGCAGCCATAACGCATTATTGATCTGGATAGGATTTTAAGCATTTCACGACATTTGGACATGGCGGACACTAGACTCAGGTTGGGTTGGGTGTGGGGGCGGGGAGGGGTGGGGAGGGGGGTGAGGCGACTTCCTATATATAGCATAATACGGATGTGCGTGCCGAATGGCCCCCTTTTTCAGCCCTGCCAAGTATATGATTAGCTCCCTTTTTTCAACAAAAAGTATAAAATTGGTATATGAAAGGCCCCACTTTTCTGACATCCCGGCATATGCACATATTTTTCACTCAGGGATTTTTCGAGGCTGCTTGTTCTCTTGGTATTCAATGAATTGACTGCCATATTTGTCTAACTACCAGCAATAAATGGGTACAAAAAAAAATCAAAGGGCAGTATATGAATGGGGCAACATTTCAGACGATCTAGTATATGAATGGGTCCGTTGTTTTCAAAGGCTAGGTATATGAATAAGGTAGGTTTTGAAATACGACGGTCCTGCAAAAAGTTCTGTCACTAATAGGCTTCCTAAGTTTTATCCCAGGTATATTTTAAAATGCTTCACTGCACTTGAATGGTGTGTTGAATAGCTAACGATACCCGTTTATTTCGTTCAAATTGCTTTCCAACTGACTGAGTTATTTCAAATTGAAAACAGATGCAGTCATATACACTGACCAATTTACTTGTTACATTGGAGCATGGACCAAGCAAAGGATGATCAGGAGTCCACCTTTTACATGACAACGCCTCCTCTCAAAAGTATGAGGTTGTTAAGTCTTTTTTGGCTTCTGAAAAGGTGAAAGTTTTAAACCATCCACCTTATTCACATGACCTGAGTCCCTGTGACTTCTGTTTATTACCAAGGCTTAAGAAAATGCTTTCTGGAAATAAGTATACGTCTAGAAGTTCTCTTGGCAGCGCTATTTGTCAGTGTCTCCAACAGATACCAAAAGAAGACTATTTATCTGCTTTTCGCGACTGGAAAAAAAAAGGTTACAAAAATGTTTCAGTACAGGGGGATACTTTGAAGGTTTGTCATAAAAATATGTTTGATAAAACGTAACACTGAAGTAATCCGAACCCAGTGACAAAACTTTTTGCAGGACCCTCGTAGTTGCTCGCACACCCGTACCAAAATTAACCCCAAATAACCACCCCACCCCTCCCACGAGACATTAGAGCTAAATCATTGGAACAGACCTTTATTTTCCCTTCGACCAGGAGACTCCACATTGTATGTTATGGAAATTTTGGCCCGTCAGTTTCCGAGTAGTCTAACAAATTGTTATGATTTTATAAATGAGCCGACACATGAAAAAGGGCACTTTGAATTCTCCGATTTATAATTCTTTAATCACGCATGCGCAGCCGCTTAATTTCTAACTTTCCGAGAATACAAAATCAAACAAATACAGGGATGTAACAACGATGAGGAATCAACAGCAAGGAATAACTGAAATGCTGAAGCAAAAGAAAACTAACAGTTGGACTCCGGTGGACCCGATAAGAGCCAGAACATCAGACACCTAGCGACTAACTTAAAAGTCTTTAGGCCGGAGCCGTCATAGAATGCTGCATGATGATTATCTAGACATTGGTACATTCATTTGGAGGTTATTAAAGGGAACATGATGATTATCTTGACATTTGTACATTCTCTTGGAGGTTATTGGAATGTACATACTGATTATCTAGACATTACTACTGCTCTTGGAGGTCATTGAAGGGTAGATGCCGATTATCTAGACATTGGTATATTCTCTTGGAGGTTATCGAAGTGTACATGATGATTGTCCAAACATTGCTACAATCACTTGGAGGTTATTTAAGGGAACACGATGATTTCCCAGACATTAATACAATCAGGTAATTGGGGGTACGGGCTGATTATCTAGACATTGCAGGTAAATCACAATATTGTGGCTACATATGTTGCACTTAGGGGTAAAAAATCAAGTTTGCAGGATTTTTACAAAAATATGTTGTTGCTTTTTTTGTTGTTGTTTTTGTTTTTTGTAAATCAGGGTTTGTCCGAGAGAAAAGGACTGACACATTTTTTCATGCATTTTGTTTCAATGGGTCAAAGTGGTTACGGACACTACAGGAGAGACATAACAATCCAAAAATATTAGAAAAGACCCATAAAGTTGCATAAATGTTCTATTTTAAACATGACTAGAAACATAACCAATTTGAAACAGGAAGGTTTTGTTTGAATCATAAAATTTGAATTCATACTACAGGCAGTATTTCTTGCAAATGGTTTGAAACCCAAATCTGACAACCAAGCCTTTACCTGTTCTTCTTAATCTGACCTTCAGGGTTGTCTTAGATATATTCAGAAACACTCTGCGGTCATTCCTGCTTACAGAAAGCAAATATTCGTCCACAGCTCTATGATTATATATATTTTTTAGACAAAAACAGTCTTTTATAAGGTTACAGACACTACAAAATTGATTTACATATATAATTTTGCAAAATGTTATTGATATCTGCATGATATTTGCAAAACACACACATGGAAAGTTCAGATTATTATTAAATGAATTCATTTACAGCAAGAATAGACATAAAAGTCTTTGAATCGCTTAGTTGTGGGTCCCTAAACTCGTTAATCATTAATCAGAAGAGCAACTAGGTTTATCAATATATTTTCCAATAAAACTGGTTATATATACATTTAAAAGGACTGAATAAAGAATAGGATTGATAAAGTATCCAAACCACATGGATGTTTTATTTTAAAGAAAAATCTTACTGGATATCATCTCATAAACAGGTTAGGGACACTACAGTCAGTTAACATTATGTGGAATGTTGCATATTCAGATAATCAGTCTTGTTTTGGATATTTATAAGCAATTTTGAATAAGTAAAGAAGAAAATAAAGAAGAAAATAACTTAATACATTATATAAAAATAATAAAACAATATATAATAATAATAACTAGGAAGTTTAGTTTGGGATTCTGTAAAGCCCCATCAAAAGTTATGTTGATATTTGATTTGCTACAGGTTTAATAGAAAGAATGAATAGCTCAGAAAGTGTTGAATAACAAAATGATCTAGCTATATTACTGTATCCTTCATTTTGAGTATCAAGTGATTGGGTACAAATATTGTTTTTAAATTACTTTGTCAGTTTTGTTTGCTCTGAAGTTTCTACTTTGGGTTTGGTGGTCTTTATTCTTAGTCCACAGCGAATGTATCATTAATGCAAACCTCTGCTTCTGAGATAACTTTATTTTATTTGCTATTTATGTGGAATAAAATCAAAACTACACTACCATGATATGTTCATATAAAGAATATCAAATTCATCTTTCATTAATATGAGCGCTGTGGCTGGCTATAATACAAACAATTATGTGATCAATTTTAAGTATGTGGACTGCAATGAAAGAGACTTTAATGTGCAATTATTTGCAGATAAATTTTGTTTTAAACATTAGAATATTAATTCTATACATGAAGTGAACAAAACTTTAGCAGATTTTTGACAAGTTCTTCGAAAACAGTGAAACAGAATACAAAATATAAATCAGCAACTTTTGTAGTGTCCGTAACCATTTTGGGACTGCATAGGTTTTGTCCCATTTATGGGACAGAACTGAAGCATTATGGTCTTAAATTATTTCTGGTATGTGAATAATCAATAAAGTAAGCTTTGAATTAGTTTATGTCAACATTTACCTTAAATAATCTGAAAAATGACCATTACTAGTACAAACCCTGCCATATATCGATGATTTTAAAAACAGAAAGTATAAATACCTTTAAAGTAGTTTTTTTTTTTTTTTTTGGTATTCGAAGTATGATTTGTTTAATGCAATCATATTAATTTCAAAGTCAAAAGTGTCTCTTTGGAACCTGAAGTCAAGATTTTTTTGAAAGATAACAGCAAGAAAAGGTTACGGACACTACAAAAATGCTGATTTGAACAGCATACTATTTCTTCAGAGACTGGCTGTAAAGAATGTTTCTCCACATTATTCAGTAGTAACAACAATGCCTAACATTGCTTTAGCAAAGTTGTCTCTTTAAAATCTAGTGTAAAAATCATATGAAACAGTTTTGAAATACTGGTGCATAATTTCATCTGTTATATTACCCTACTCCCTTAGCTACGGCACAATGTTTTGTCAGTTTTATATGCCACAATATCCATCACATTACTTTAATACAGTGTTACACCTTTTAATGTCCAAAGGTTTTAAGAGATTTACTTTATATTAAGATGCACAAATTTAGGTTATGGACACTACCACTGTTTTGTAGTGTCCGTAACTACAAATCGTACGATATATAATGATTGTTGCAAACAATGCTAAAAGTTTTGTATCTTTTAACATTTTTTGTGAAAGGACACATAACAAAGTCCACTTGATTGCAAACAGACACAGGGAAAATAGAAATATTTGACCTGGTTACGGACACTACCAGTTTTTTCGTACCGATTTTTTTCATGAAACAGCATTTATTATTTCTTACACTGGTTAGACTCGATAAAAATCCTTTATATCCACATGTTTGGCAATCTAAATGAAAACTTTGAAATTGAAATTTAATAGAATAAGTCAATATCTTCTATTTCTTTAGGGAATATAACAAGATGGAGTGTGGCAACATCCTAGAATATATAACAAAGTACTTCTATCACAATTTTGGTAGTATCTCGAATAATGTTTGACTCAGGTATAAAGTGTTGGTATCAAAATTTTCTTCAATGATTTTCCACATGATCATATTTTTAACTCTAAGTGACTAACATGGCATCATAAAATAAATTTTCTTTGAAAACTTGTGTTTTTTAAAGTGCAACACATAACGGTGAAAATAACACCATTTTTATGGCACTTCGATGGCTGGGAAAATTCAGTATTTGTCTAAACATATTTCTGCTTATCCTAAAGACAGAGAATGTATATGCGCAAGTTTCTGACATAACAGTTGGGGTTTACAACTAATAATATGACCTGTAAGCTGATATAACATGCTGCAGTTTGAAAAAGCCACAATACTGTGATTCACCCGTTGGTACATTCTCTTGAAGGTGATTGGAGGTACAGGATGATTCTCTAGACATTGATACATTCACTTGGAGGATATTGAATGGTACATGACTATAATCTTAACATTAGTATATTCACTTGGCGGTTATTGAATGGTACATGATGATTATCTAGGCATTAGTTCATTCTCTTGGATGCCATTGAAGGGTACATGATTGTTATCTAGATACTGGTTCATTCAGTTGGAGGTTATTAAAGGTACCTGATTATCTAGACATTGGTACAGTTATTTGGAGGTTATTGAATGGTACATGATTATTATCTAGACATTAATACATATCGAAGTGCACATAATATTATCTATACATTGCACATATATTCACTTGCAGATCATTAAAATGTACACGATGATTATCCAGACACCAGTATATTCACTTGGAGTAGATTGAAGGTACAAAATTATTATCTAGACATTAACTTGGAGCTCATTGAAGGGTACATGTTGATTTGCAAGACAGTAGTACATTCACTTGGGGGTTATTGAATGGTCCTGATCTTGATAGCTGTACATCCATTTAGAGGATATTGAAGGATACACAATATTTATCTAGACATTGGTACAATCGGTTGGAGAATATTGAAGGGTAAATGATGATTATGTAGACAATGTTACATTCTCTTGGGGGTTAGTGAAGGGTACATGATGGTTATCTAGATATTGGTACATTCACTTGTAGGTTATTGAAGGGTACGTGATGATATCTAGACATTGATGCTTACTCTTTGAGGTTATTGAAAGTCACACATGATTATCTAGACATTAGTACTTCACTTGGAAGTTAATGAATATTACGCCATAGGCGGCCAAGACGCACTGATGGTGACTTCAAATTTGATTAAGCTCCTGGCTGGGCGATGCCTAACTGTAACACTTTACAGAAGACTCTAACAAAGTTAGAATTTTTCACAACTGTTTTTTTCTTCTTCTATTTACATTCAGTATTTACAACATATAATCCTATACACTCAGTATGACCCCAACCAAAATGAGGAGAACTTGTGCCAATGTGAAGAGATTGTCTGACTTCCCTTCCTTCACCTACTGCAGTACGTTTTCTCCCTTCTTACTCTAGTGCACTGTTCATTTTCTTTAGAGGTCATATTTGACGCGTTTTTCCCGTGAAACATTTCACTCAGAATATATTCCAGTTTAACAGAGCCTTCGCGCTGTTTATATTATACTGGCCATTGAGACCCTATGATTTTCCTGATGAACCTAAAACTTCAGAGAAACAGTTTTCCATTAATTTGTTTGTCGGCTTCTGCTCGACCTCCTGCTCTTTGTTTAGGTATTGAGTATCAAAATGTTCCTGGAAGGTCACAACGAACTATCCTCTGACGGCGCTGTTTCGTTGCCTGATTGTCCTTCATTTGGAGAGTGTCGGTGGGTGTATATATAGTAAGGCTATAATCTTGAAACGCATCACTTCCTTGCTTTATGCACTTTTCATGCTTTATGCATTTAGCAACCATTGATATACAAGTGGTACTGAAGGTGAAATGGTACCACCTGTATAAAAACTAGAATGTGGTCAGCTTGTGCCGCGGTTGCTCTGAGACTTAACGCGGTAAATGATGATTATCTGTACATTGGTACATTCTCTTAGAGGTTATTGAAGGATACATTTTAGTTATCTAGACATTGCTACATTCACTTAGAAGTTATTGAAGGGTACATGATGATTATCCAGACATTGCTAGTCACTTGGAGGTTATGGACGCGTACATGATGATTATCCAGACATTGCTAGTCACTTGGAGGTTATGGAAGGGTACATGATGATTATCCAGACATTGCTAGTCACTTGGCGGTTATGGAAGGGTACATGATGATTATCCAGACATTGCTAGTCACTTGGAGGTTATGGAAGGGAACATGATGATTATCTAGACATTACTACATTCTCTTGAGGCAGTTAACGGGTACATGATGATTATCCAGACATCGGCACATTCTCTTGGAGGTTATTGAATGTTAATTGATGATTATCTTGGCATTAGTATATTCACTTTGAGGTGATTGCAGGTACACAATGATTATATATACACTGGTACAATCAGTTAGAGGACATTAAAGGGTACAGGATGATTCTTTAGATATTGGTACATTCTCTTGGAAGTTGTTCAATGTTATGTGAAGATTATCTAGACTTTTAGTCCTTTTAGTATTGCGATTACCTCGCTTGGGGAAGAGAGAGCTAATCTTAGTGCTTTTCGTACGTTTGTTCGGTTTGTGCTTGCTTAGATTTGTCGGTTTCCTCTTCCTTTTGGGGTCTGGGAAGGCTGCGGTTTGTGAATGTGGCACTCCCTGGACTTTTCTCTTACCTTTTTCGTACAATCACTTGGGGGCTATTGAAGGGTATATTAAGATTATCTAGACATTGGTACATTCTCTTGGAGGTTATTGAATTGTACATGATGATTATCTAGACATTGGTACTTTCATTTGACAGCTATTGAAGGGTACTTAATTATCTGGACATTAATTCATTCACTCGGGGTTGTTGAAGGGTACATACTCTTGGAGGTTATCGAAAGATGCATGCTGATTGTATAGACATAAGTACTTCACTTGGAGGTTCTTGAAGGATACGTGATTATTATCTGGACATTGGTACATTCTCTTTGGAGGTTAATGAAGGGAACCTAATTGTCTAGACATTGGTGCATTTTTCTTGAAGGTTATTGAAAGTTACATGCTGATTATGTAGACATTATTACTTCCTTTGGAAGTAATTGAAGCACACATGATGCTTATCAAGAAATTGGTGTTGTTATGACTCAGAACAGACCGCGGCGCAAGCTGACCACATTCTATTTTTACTATTTCATCTATAGTACCACTTGTTTCTAAATAGAATCTTTAATTCAGCTAAACTGATTGCAAAGCGCATAAAGCGTGAAAGTGATGCGTACGCATAAAGCGTGAAAAACGCATAAAGCGTGAAAAGCGCATAAAGCGTGAAAATGATGCGTTTCAAGGTTATAACCTTACTATATATCCATCCAACGACACTGTCCAATTGAAGGATAATCAGGCCACGAAATAGTGCTGTCCGTGGACAGTTCGGTGACGGTATTTTCATATTATTTAATTGTTTGTAGGTTTTTCTGTTCGAAATCCGAGAAGCAGAAAAAAGTGTCCGAGTATGAACAGGAAACCCGCAAACTACATGTATATATTGCAGCGCAAACTAATCCAATTCTGCATATGTTACCCGATTTATTAAGGAATACCGAGCGGGCTGCGCTGGGTTGTGCATTCTGGTCGGTGTTTCTCAGGTTGCATGAATTGTAGTTGCTGTCGTGAACGCTCAGCAGGTTGCGCTGGCATGTGCAGACTGATCAGTCCTTTTGTGGCAGCAGGCACAAGTTTTTAGTTTGTGCGAAAGAAGATAGTACAGGGTCGGAAAAGCCAATTTATGTGCGGTACCATATGAATCGCTAAAGCAGAAAGATTAGGTTTTACAGACGCATACGCAACACGTGAACATACGCACTTACTTACAGGCATGCACACACCGACACACATACGCAATGTTTTTTTTTATGCTAAACATTAATTTAAATCAATTGTTTAAAAATGTAATGGTTGTTATGTTTGTAAGACAACTTTTGTACTATTTTTCCGTCTGCTGAGTAATGTTAGACTGTCTACCGTCTAACTGATATTTGAATCAGCATAAAACTGATATATATTATATATATATATTTGAATCAGCATAAAACTGATATATATATATATATATATATATATATATATATATATATATATATATATATATATATATATATATATATATATATATATATATAATTACATGCATAACCAAGAAATACCATGATTTCTACCAGACATAAAACTGGTATTTTCCTTGTTTTCCTCTTAGCCGGGGAAATAAATCTCTTTAACCGGAACTACTTTTTTTTTGTAACATATGAACAGCCTCGATTTTGACCCTGCTGTCAATATCATTTAGGATAAAAACAAAAGCTATCCTAAATATATTATTTATTACTACGCCGACCCAAAATAGAAATGACAGCGTAAACAAACTGACAGACTAGACTTGCCACAAAAGCCTCTTAAATGGTGTACTCTATTGCGGCGAAATGCATGTAATATACAGTTTATTCATTTCTCCTATTTTAAATATGGGATTTATAAACCTCGGGAGGTAAAAAAATCCGATAAAGAAACTCGTGTTTCGCACTCGTTTCTTTATCGGATTTTTTTTTACCTCCCTCGGTTTATAAATCCCGTATTTAAAATAGGAGAATGAATAAACTCTATATAAATCCTCTACAATATTTTTCTCTCTGATTTGGCTGACCAGTTAGACTGGTAAAGTTTGCAAGCAATCACATTAAGTATTTACAGAATTCCCGAGACATCCAAAACAAAGTTTACCAGGCTATGAGTTTCTGATGGGTAAGTGAGATGATACACGCAGACGAATAGTCAAGGAGGAGTACTTTTACCTTTCACGGTTACATTTAAACTAAAACTGATACGAGGGTCCTGCAAAATGTTTTGTCACTGGGTACGGATTACTTCAGTGCTACGTTTTATCAAACATATTTTTATCACAAACCTTCAAAGTATTTACTGAAACACATTTTTGTAACCTTTTAACCCAGTCGCGAAAAGCAGATAAATAGTCTTCTTTTGGTATCTGTTGGAGACATTGATAAATAGCGCTGCCAAGAGAACTTCTAGACGTATACGTATTTCCAGAAAGCATTTTCTTAAGCTTTGGAAATAAACAGAAGTCACAGGGACTCAGGTCAGGTGAATAAGGTGAATGGTTTAAAACTTTCACCTTTTCAGAAGCCAAAAAAGACTTAACAACCTCGCACTTATGAGAGGAGGCGTTGTCATGTAAAAGGTGGACTCCCGATCATCCTTTGCTTGGTCGTTTCTTATTGTAAAACTCTTTCACTTTTTTTCAGTACAGAGCTCTTGTAGAATCGGCCAGTGACTGTATGACCAGATGGACAAGTCACTTGAACGACTGGCCCACTTAAAGAAAAAATTGCGTACAACAATGGTTCTCTTGGCAATACATCAAGGACTGAAAAACCTCTCTTGAAAACGAAAAACAAGCGACATAATCCAATCTGCTTGCGTGACTGCTAGCCGCCCGGAGTTACCTTGCTTAGTGGATAAACTGATACAGAAGTCAATTATCATTGCCTGACAATTATTGATTACATGCTCGGTAGTTTCCGCTATGCCGATTGTCGGAATTACGAACATTTCTTAAGAAAAAAGAACAATACCACTGATAGAAATGTCAAAAAAGGACCAAAAAAGTTTTTATTTGATTTCAATGAAACAAAAACCAATTTTTTCAGCAGGCACAAAATGCCACCAGCAAAAATATTCCAGATTGTAATTTAAATGAATTATTTGTAAGTTAAAAATTCAAACAGCGAAAAAATCGTCGTTATCACTATATTTTAATCATTTGAAGGGTGCATTTAAAAAACCTGACAAAGGACCTAAAAGTTTTCGTTTTAAAAATATGAAAAAAGTATCAGCGTATTCCTGAAAAAAAAATTGGAATCAAAAGCTACCAGCAAAAATATTGTATTATTTTTCATACTTTCGAACACTGATGTATAATATAGCTTTCCTATATAAGTCTTTACATTTTACTGTAGCGGTTCGCACCGGTAAATCTTGGGCTGCGGTTTTTCAAAGTTGGCTATGACATGGGCGTTTTTTTTGTTTTTTTTTTTATTTTAATTTTTCGCTTCCATTGCTTATTATCAGCCCTTCTTTGTGGCTCAAATATGTGCACCCAAGTTTCATCACCTGATAGCAAGTTAGAAATAACCCGACTATTACAGCCTTTGTAAGTTTTCGGTACCTAGATTTACCGAAACGAAACCGAAATACCGAAACGAAACCGAAATACCGAAACAGACTATTAAAAATATAGGGAAGATGCATATAGTTAGTAAACGCTGGGACGAAATTGATAACGAAGTACTTTCCTAAATATATTATACATAAACATACATACAGTATAAAATCTTCACTCAGGAGGAAATAAGTGACAAATGATTAAAACTCATTGACGTGACGCCTCCGAAATATCGGAACGGACCATTAAAAATATAGAGAAAATGCTGTTTGTCAATAATTTTGCAGCAATATGAATAATAAAAAAAATTCTCAAATAAATATAATATATAAACATACATACAGTATAATAACCACACTAAAGATGAAATTGATAGCAAATGAATAAGCCTAATTAATGGGACGCCTCCGAAATACCGGAACAGACCATTAAAAATATAGGGAAAATGCTACTACATGTAATCAATAATTTTGCGGCGATATGAATAACAAAATATTTTCTCAAATAAATATATAATATATAAACATACATCTGCACTGAGGAGGAAAATGATAATGCCTCATTTACTGTGACGCCTCCGAAATACCGGAACGGACCATTAAAAATATAGGGAAACTGGTGTTAGTCATTGATTTAGCAGAATATATTCTTAAATACCATTTACAGGAGCCAAAATACCTATGCATGTAGGACAGTTTTAATGAATAAATAAACAAATAATAATTTCTTTGCAAAAAAAAAAAAAAAAAAAAAGATTAAAATGTTTTACATAATAGTTACATGCTATTAAAACTCTTATTGTCCTTGCGCTTCTTAACGAAATTCTCTATCAAAGTTAGTCCCATTGTGTCTCTTATGCGCATATGCGTTTCTAACAATACCAAAACAAAACCAGAAGCCAGTGCCATAAATGTAAATTGGACTCTTTCCCTATATTTTTAATAGTCCGTTTCGGTATTTCGGTTTCGTTTCGGTAAGTCTAGGTACCCGTTTGTTTGTTTGTGTTGAAGTTTTATGGCCCAGTCAATGGGGTCATGTCGAGCGCGGTCAGTTTACCTAACCACACGTTTACTGGGCAGGCTTAGTCCTCTAAGCGGTTAACCAGTATTGTGCACATTCTTTCGCCAGAAACTGACAACTGCCCTTCTTGAATCAGCGGAAGGGAGAGAATGACTCTAGGTACCCGTAAGTTTTCAAAAGTTCCCGGGCACATTTAAGGCGTTGTCTTTTGCTCCTCAGCAAGCAAATGAGGTGCCCACCTAGCACAAAGCTTTCTCAGGTCCAAACCTTTTTTTTTTTTTTTTTCTTTTTCAGAATTGTTTGCACACTGCCTTCTGATATGCCAATACAACTAGCTACATCTTTGACAGACAAATCGCGCATCCTGTTCGACCACAATCTTTACATTAGCGATGTTAGCCTTGGTAACAGAGGTTTTAGGCCTTCCAGGACGGGTATCATCTTCAACAGAAAATTTCTCAGCTTTAAAAGCTTTAACCCACCTAAAAACTGTGCGCATTGAAATAGTCTGAGGTCCATGTATACCACACAATTCATTAAATATCTGCTTTGAATCTATATTAAGCCTAGTGCGGCATTTAATAAAGCTACGAATTTCAGTCTTCTGGTCCATGTTCCAATGTAACAAGGAAATTGGTCAGTGTATATGACTGCATCTATTTCAGTTTGAAATAACTCGGTCAATTGGAAAGCAATTTGCACGAAATAAACGGGTATCGTTAGCTATTCAACACAACATTCAAGTGCAGTGAAGCATTTTAAAATATACCTGGGATAAAACTAAGTAAGCCTATTAGTGACAGAACTTTTTGCACGACCCTCGTAGCCATGGGGCCAGGCTAAATGTAGGTTACTTAAATCTATTCCTATTTCGTCTGATCAGGGCACAGAGTTACTAAAAATTAGGAGTTGATTCTATACTTCTCACCCTCTGATCATAATTCGGAAGTCGGGTGCGTTTCACAATGGTATTGTCAGTGACATTTAGGATTGCGACATTTGGAATGTCATATCCCTGATTGTCACTCAGACATTATAATCGGTATAAAGCCGTATATATTGAAATGGAGTTTGCATAAACTGAGCGACGTTGCCGACGGTTAGCGACGCTCACCATCGACCACGCCAAAGTCATTAAATAGAGTTTATTTGGTTGTTTTGATCGATTACGGAGAAATAATTCACTAGTGTTCTAAGGCTTGCGCGTAAAAAACGAGTGAGCGAAGCGAACGAGTTTTTTTTACAAGCAAACCTTAGAACACGAGTGAATTATTTCTCCGTAATCGATCAAAACAACCAAATAAACTGTTTATTACATTTTCATCCATGTTTTACCTTTGAATTTTTACATTCAGCCGTTATGATTTCCTACCAAAATAGTTCGTCAGTGCATGAATTTCAAGAGGCGTGGTTTAGTTTGAAAATCAGTCGCAATCTGGTTTTCACTTTAATGCAAAAATCATCCTGTGCAGACACAAAAATGTCACGAAAGTTGAACTGCATTATCAAGAAAATCATACTTTATACGTCGCCTAACAATTATGACGTCAAAACGTTCGAAATAAAATAATTCACTCGGTGAATTATAGATTTATAATTCACTGATAAATCTCAGTAAATCACTGTTGAAAAAGTAATAAAAGGGAAATAAGACACGGATGAGTCACATCGACGTCAACGATGCATCTGCCACGGCGTTGGGGAATCAGCCGCGACTTCAGTTACGCCACTCGCCCTATATGGTGACGCCCGTCATTGGAGAATAATGGGTAGAATCATTACAGCAGACTTCATCTTGTATTATTGTAGGATATGTCCTTAGTCTCTGTTTTGTTTATTGTAGTTATGTCCTTCCAATAATATTTTGATTTTGATGTTCAATATCTAAAAAGAGAACAGGAGGTCGAGCAGAGGCCGACAGAGGAATCCACTGAAGAATGTTTCTCTGAAGTTTAGGTGCATCAAGAAAAAAATTAGGTCTCAATGACCAGAAGAATACATACAGCACGTAGGCTGTGTTTAAATAGATTATATTCTATAGTGAAAATAAAACGTATGGCGGGATATAATAAAATGAACAATTAGGCAGTGCTCTAGAGCAAGTAAAAAGGAACATACTGCAGTAGGGCGAAAGAAGCAAAACATTGGTGCAGTCTTCTCCTCATGTTGATTGGGGTTATACTGAGCGTATAATAAGAGTTGTCAGAGGACAACGCAGCTCGCCGGAAAGCGCTGGTCGGACAAGAAAACAATCTTCAAAATATTAAAGATTAAACCCAGAACTTAAACAACGCTGTGAATGACAGAATATGACCCGACTTCGATGTCGGATGAATGTCAAATTTTGGGATGGGGTAATTGCCATTGAAACATCTTTCAAAGGTTGGTGTGGACAAAATATGAAAGCTATATCTTACACGCTGAATCCCTTAGGTTGGTGTGGACGAAATATGAAAGCTGTATCTTACATACTTCAGCAGTCATGCACACTTTTTAAAACTTACAGCTGTAAATAACAAAGTATGACCTGACCTTGACCTAGGCAGAAGGTCAAACTGAGGAAGGGGTTTGTACTATTGAAAGATCATACCCTAAGGTAGCTGTGGGCCACATATTAAAGCAGCATCTTGAATACTTCAGCATTTACAAACACTTTTCAAAATTTAAACGCAGAACTCAAACATGGGTTTAAATGACAAAGTATGACCTGACCTTGACCTAGGCAGAAGGTCAAACTGAGGAAAAGGGGTGTGCTATTGAAAGGTCTTACCCTAACGTTGGCGTGGGCCAAATATTAAAGTGGTATCTTGAATACTTCAGCAGTTACACTTTTCAAAACTTAAATGCAAAACTCGAACATGGGTTCAAATGACAAAGTATGACCTGACCTTGTTTGTTTTGAGGTTTTACGGCCCAGTCAACCCAATGGGGTCATGTCGAGCGCGGTCAGTTTACCTAACCACATATTTACTGGACAGGCTTAGTCCTCTAAGCGGTTAACCAGTATTGTGCACATTCTTTCACCAGAAACTGACAACTGCCCTTCTTGAATCAGCTGAAGGGAGAGAATGACCGTAGAAAATATTTCATGATCAATATACATGAAAGAATGTTGCTGACCTCAGCGGAGGTTGAACCTGCGATCTCCTGGTCTCCAGTCGGAAGCGCATCCAACTGAGCCACCGAGGCCGGCCAGACCTGACCTTGACCTAAGCAGAAGGTCAAACTGAGGAAGGGGTGTACTATTGAAAGGACTAACTCTAACGTTGGTGTGGGCCAAATATTAAAGCTCTATATGGAATACTTCAGCAGTTATGCACACTTTTCAAAACTTAAACGCAAAGCTTAAACATGGGTGTAAATGACAAAGTAAGAATTGACCTTGACCTACATAAAGGGTCTCACTTGGGGATGGGAGTGTATGCTACTGAAAGGTCTTACCCTAAGGTACGTGTAGGCCAAATATGAAAGCAGTACCTTAAAGTGTTAAAAAACTAAAACCTTTGAAAACTTAAACATTGTGCTAACCACAAATGCCGACGCGGACGCCAACGACTGGGTGACAACATAAGCTCTCCAGGGACATAGTCCCGGCAAGCTAAAAATTGACTAAACTGGCTTAAGCCAGGTTAATCAAGTAATCTACATAGTATACGTCCCCAAACATGCCAATGTGAAGAGACTTGCTTGGAATTGTGTATTGTGATATATACATGTATGTTGTAAATGGTGTATGTAAAAAAAAAAATTGTTAAAAATTCTAACTTTGTTTAACAGCGTCTTCTGTATAGTGGTACAGTTAGGCATGGCCCAACCCGGAACTTAATCAAATTTGAAATCACCCTCGGTGCGCCTAGGCCGCCTTTGGCGTATTCTTTTGGAGATTATTGAATGGTACATGATAATTCTCAACACATTGGTACAGCTTACTGAAGGATACATGCTGGTTATCTAGACAGTACATTCTCTTGGAGGTTAATGCCGGGTACATGTTGATTATCTAGACAGTGGTACATTCTCTTGGCGGTTATTGAAGGGCACATGATGATTATGTAGACATTGGTACAATCTAATAGAAGTTATTGAAGGGTACATGATCATTATCTAGGCATTGTCACATTCACTTGACGGTGACTGAAGGGTACACGATTTTCTAGGCATTGGTACATTCACGTGGAGGATTTTGAATGGTACCTGATGATTATCTAGACATAGTGCTGCACTTGGAGATAAATGAAGGGAACATGCCGATTATCCAGACATTGCTACATTCACTTGAAGGTTATTGAAGCGTACACATTAATTTTTGTTTGTTTTTATCCAGACATGAGTACATTCACTTGGAGGTGATTGGAGGTACAGGATGATTATCTAGCCATTGGTACATTCACTTGGAGGTTACTCAATGGTTCATGACGATTATCTAGACATTAGTACAATCACTTGCAGATTATTGAATGAAACCTGATGATTATCTGGCATTAGTACATTCTCTTGGAGGTTATTGAAGGCTACATGATGATTATCTAGACACTGACACATTCTCTTGTAGGTGATTTAAGGTACATGATTATTATCTGGACATTGATACCTTCACTTGGAGGTTATTGAAGGCTTCTTGATACATTAAATTCTCTTTGATTTAGTGAAGGGTGCATGATGATTATCTAGACACTGGTACATGCTCACAGAGGTTATTGAAGGGTACATGAGTATTATCTAGACAATGGTTGATTCACTTGGTGGTTATTGGAGGGTACAGAAGGTCATCTAGTCATTGGTACATTCTCTTGGAGAATACTGAAGAGTCCATGACGATTATCCAGACATTGAAACATTCTCTTGGAGGTCCTTGAAAGGTACACAATGATTATCTGGACATTGGGACATTCTCTTGGAGGTTATTGAAGGGTGCATGATGATTATCTAGACATTGCTACATTCACTTGATAGCTATTGAAGGGTACATGATGATTATCTAGACACTGGGACATTGTCTTTGGGGTTTGTTTGAGGTTTTACGGCCCAGTCAACCCATTGGGATCATGTTGAGCGTGGTCAGTTTACCTAACCACATGTTTATTGGGCAGGCTTAGTCCTCTAAGCGGTTAACCAGTATTGTGCACATTCTTTCGCCAGAAACTGACAACTGCCCTTCTTGAATCAGCGGAAGGGAGAGAATGACCGTAGAAAATATTTCACGATCAATCTCCACGAAAGAATGTTGCCGACCTCGGGGAGGGGGGAGGAGGGGGTTGAACCCGCAACCTCCTGGTCTCCAGTCGGATGACGCATCCAACTGAGCCACCGAGGCCGGCTAAAGTACATGATAATTATCTAGAAATTGGTAAGTCTCTTAGAGGCTATTGAAATATATATGATGATAATCTAGACATTGGTACAGCACTAGGAGATTATTAGAGGGTACCTGATCATCTAGACATTAGTACAGTCACTTGGTGCTTATTGAAAGTTACATGTTGATTATCTAGACATCAGGATGAAAATTTAGAATTTTAGGATGGAAAGAGGTATCCTCCCTTGTATTCAAAAAATGGAATCATGTACACTCATGACAAAATTTCAATGTACGCATAGTGGACCGCGTAATGGACCATCTACAATCTGCTTTTCACTTTGAGAATGTCTTGCTTCTTAACAATACACTGTAGTAATAGTTTGTTTGTTTGTGTTGAGGTTTTACAGCTCAGTCAACCAAATGGGGTCATGTCGAGCGCAGTCAGTTTGCCTAACCACACGTTTACTGGGCAAGCTTAGTCCTCTAAGCGGTTAACCAGTACTGTGCACATTCTTTCGCCAGAAACTGACAACTGCCCTTCTTGAATCAGCGGAAGGGAGAGAATGACCGTAGAAAATATTTCATGATCAATCTCCACGAAAGAATGTTGCCGACCTCGGCGGGGGTTGAACCCGCAACCTCCTGGTCTCCAGTCGGACGGCGCATCCAACTGAGCCACCGAGGCCGGCTGTAATAGTTTGAATTACCAAAGTTTTGCATACTACGAATTGGAGAAGTATCCTCTGGTCCTTTATAGAAACATGCACATTTTAATCCAAAATGCAATTCATGCAGATCTGCAGACCACTGTTTGCCAATAAGTAATAGCATTTGTATCAAAAACTGGGATCAAGTAATCTGATTGCATGAAAATTATAATTTAATTTACTCAGCATTTCAAGGGTTAATAGCATTGCCCACGGTGTGTACATGACAAAATAGGTACCACAAAGTCATTTAAACTTGTTTTTAGTTTATTCATTATTATATTTTATCGGTTTGTATCTGAATATATACATAATGTTGGGTAATGGTTAAGATATGAGGGTGAAATGACCAGCATTATACATTGAACATCTTCAATCAACAAACACAGCCATAAAACAATGAAAAGCATAGCTCCAGATAAGAGGGGTTATCTACATATTTTTTTCTGATTTCTCCACAAAAACGTATGTTGTGGGTATTCATTAGAAGTGTCCTACTTAGGCACTTCTAATGAGTCCAACATATACTTTAGTAAAGAAATAAAATATCAGTACTTTTCGGTTGAAAAAAAAAAAAGTGCCTTATCTGAAGTTAAGGAAAAGATAAAAGTTTAAGAGAAATAGGAAGTGAAAGCCTACCTGATTTTAACTCTAACCTTTATCGCTCTCTGGGCTAATTCAGCAGACAACAAATTGATGATATTTTTCTTATGTTTTCTAGAAAACAGGTTTTGATATTTCATGCAAACTGTCTCCAACATAGACAATTTCCATGATATGCCAAAACCTGTTTTCTGGGAAAAATAAGAAAATTCCTTATGTTTCCTAGAAAACAGGTTTGACATTTCATGCAAATTGTCTCCAATAGAGAGAGTTTGCATGAAATGTCAACCTGTTTTCTGGGAAAAATGAGAAATATTTCAATGTCATCTGCTGAAAATTTAACCCATAGAGCTAAGCATTAACCAAGACCTGATAGGGTTTCTACATTGGCCTGGGTTGTCACTGTTACACAATATCTGGCCCTTGCAAACCCCAACATCAAATAAGGAAGTCCTTGATCAGACTGTGCAGATGATTTGTATTTCCATCTAGCATAAGGGAGAATTTATAATGCCATATAGCATACTGCATAGCTCCAGATAAGGCATTTTTATTTTCAACCAAAAGGTTATGATATTTTTCTAATTTCTCTACAAAAGCATATTTTGATATATTCACTAGAAGCACCTCAGTCAGGCACTTCTAATAAGTACCCACAACATATGTTTTCATGGAAAAAAAATACTCATCTACATACCCACCTTATCTAGAATACTACCATATTTACCTAGATATTGAGACCTCTACTCCTTACCATACTGGTCCTATAATTTGTAAAAGTATATACCTCTTCTTGTACAACATTGCTGGAAGAGTGGCAAACAGTGCAGACCCTGATCACATGCCACATTCTGCAGCATCTGATCTGGGTCTACACTGTTTGCTCAGGTCTGTCTGTCCCAATACTTAGGGTTATTACTGTACCTGTTGGTAAAACTCCACTGTTACTCTTAATGTGATCAATATTAGATGACATTTTTTGATATTTTTTTCTTTTTTTTTCTTGAAAATAGGGCCCCACATTCAATGTAATACTTTTCAGGAGATGATCAAATGAAATGACAAGCCCTCTTTTCTTAGAAAACTATTAAAATATCAACAACAATCAGCGCTGAACATTAAATTAAATATAAGCAGGTGATGACACATTGTTTTGCTTTTTATATGGCTCAACATTTTTTCTTGTTAACCCTTGTCCTGCTGAATAAATGAAGAGGCCACGCCCATTTCTAATTTTCAGCCAATCAGATTACTTGATCCAGATTGTTACTAGTAATTCACATACTTTATGGCAAACAGTGTAGATTCAGATCAGTTGGCTTCTTCAGAAGCCAACTGATCTGGATCTACACTGTTTGCAAAGGCAGGGTATATCCGGGTTCAGTAGGACAAGGGTTATCTCATAAGGAACCATTTATATTAGGATACTACTCAAATTTTCTTTGAGGAAAATCTTGGAGACACTACATTCTGTTGCAGCAACTGTTCCAGGTCTACATCTTTTATTCAGGCTGTCAGTCCGAATAGTAAGCATTATCAGTAGTCCCATTATTAAAGAGAAATGCATACTTGACAATCCAAAGAAATTTGAAAAAACTAACCATTTTGGTGGAACTTTTTATGGCATACTCCAATTAAGCATGTTTTTAAAATTTAAAACTTACAAAATTCTGAGCTGAAAAAATTACACATAAACTCCATAAACTCCCAATACAAAAGCTGGAATAACACATGTACATGATCATATAAAGACCAATATACTGATTACATGTTCTTTTATATGCACTATAATGAGTAGGCACCAAACAAAATTTCAAAATGATAGCCTTCATATCAATCTGAGAAATCTAAAAGGCCTGACATTATGAAAACACGTCTATTCAAATATACAGAAAATTTCACCTCCAAAAACTGAAAATTTTTAGATAAAAAACTCTGATATTTTTTCATATTTCTGCTCAAAACATAGATTGTGAGTACTCGTTAGAACCGCCTCGTCGAGGCGGTTCTTACGAGTACCCACAATCTATGTTTTTGAGCAAAAATAAGAAAAATAATGTATACCCCTGTAAACCCCAGTTTTACTATATAAAAGTGGGGTTTAAGGGGGTCAAAATTACATAGGCATGTTTTTGTGATGTATTCCAACCTGTGAGGGCAATTACCATGAAATTTTTCTCAAATATAACAATTTGTTAAAAAGATGAGCCAGCACATGAGAAAAGAGTACTTATCACATTGGTGACCAGCAAAGGCTCAGGAGAGCCTGTGCATAAGAGTGGTCCTGCCAGTCTTTACCATTTGCAGACATACAGTAGAGACCTTGAGGAAGCTTCAGGTAAAACAAATGCATGTCTGTAAGCCCAAACATGGAGTCTGTGCATGCGCATTTGAGGAGCCATAAACAGAAAAATCATAAAGTCCCTTTTTTCCTATGCCGGCCCATATTTCAAGTTAAGCTCAAATCAATTTAGTGTGCATTTTTCTTTATAGTATAAGCAAAAAAATTGCTTGTGTATTTAAAGGGAAATTGACATTGTCATTTAATTTTGTGTCCTTCTAAAAATAGAATCTACTATAAAAGGAAAGATACACTTGCAAGGGAGCCAACTCTTTCCCATTTTTCTTGCTCCCTTCTGAAAAGGGGTCTAGTTTGAGAAGAAAGAATTTGCTCCCTGTGGGAGCAAATTCTTTCCTTCAGAGTAGACCATTCAGAAAAGAGTTTGTGTGTAAGAAAGCAAACAGAAAATCGCAAAAGTTATTTTGCTTGTAAAAATGGCAGACATACCCAGCCCCTTAATAGACATTTATACATTTTGGTCTCTAAGTGGAGGCTCGCATCTGAAAATTTTAAAAACTTCTTGAACTTAGTACTAAAAAAAAAAATAATTTTAAAAATGATCTATCATAATATACAATATTACATGGAGGTTGTACAATCTAAAAAAACTAAAAAACAAAACAAAAAAAAACTAGAAACATGTCAGTATGACACAGATGCCCCACCCAGGGCCATCCTCACCCACACGCAGGCATTTTGCAAAAGATGAAGTTGAAAAAAAGGGCTATCACTCTCATAATAATTTATGATTATATACCTGTGTATAAAATATGAATCCAATACACCAATCAATCTTTTTAAAAAAAAATATCGTGAGGAAAACATTTTTTGAAGGTGAGAAAGGGCCATTATTCCCATAATAATGGGCTGATTTTACCCTAATTCGAACTTGATCTCTATTTTATGATTATATACCTGTGTATTAAATATGAATTCAATACACTAATGTTTTCAAAAGATATCAAACTGAAACTACTTTTCAACTTTGAAAAAGGGCAGTAACTCCAAAAATAATTGGTGGATTTTACCCTTATTCGAACTTGACCTATATTTTATAACTGTATGCTTGTGTATTAAATATGAATCCAATTCACTAATCTTTTCAAAAGTTATGGAACGGAAACCATTTTTTTCAAAGCTGAAAAAGGGCCATAACTCCCAAAATAATTGGTGGATTTTATCCTTATTCGAACTTGACCTATATTTTATAACTGTATGCTTGTGTATTAAATATGAATCCAATTCACTAATCTTTTCAAAAGTTATGGAACGGAAACCATTTTTTTCAAAGTTGAAAAAGGGCCATAACTCCCAAAATAATTGGTGGATTTTATCCTAAATCGAACGACCTACATTTTATGATTATATACCTGTGTATATAATTTGAACCCAATACACTAATCTTTTCAAAAGATATCAAACGGAAACCATTTTTCAATGTTGAAAAGGGACGTAACTCCAAAAATAATTGGTGGATTTTACCCTTAATCGAACATGACCTATATTTTAGAATTATGCTCGTGTATAAAATATGAATTCAATTCACTAATCTTTTCAAAAGTTATGGAACGGAAACCATTTTTCAAAGTTGAAAAAGGGCCATAACTCCAAAAATAATAGGTGGATTTTACTCTAAATCAAACTTGACCAACATTTTTGATTATATACCTGTGTATAAGATTTCAATCCAATGCACCAATCCTTTCAAAAGATATCGCATGGAAATCATTTGTTATGTACAGGACGGATGGATGGGACAGACGGACGGGACAGACGTATCAGGGTATGTACAGACAGCGGTGATACTATATGCACCCCCATTGAAAATGGCAGAGGAATAAAAAAAAAAAAAAAAAAAAAAACATGTTCAAAAGGAAATGAACAAGTGTATCTATAATAGTGACAGAATGTAAGAAAATGTGCCTTAAGATACATGCACCTAGTAATGACTAGGTTCAATCTTCAAATCCACGCAGTCTGATGCACTGGATAGCCAAGGATCTAAAGTTTCCTCAGAGAATGCAGATCAACACGGTGATTTGAATCATCTCTGGGTACAAGTGTGAAGATACTTTTCTTACATAGTGGCACATTAACACTTCTCATGCCAGGAAAAAATTCAGATGATAATTTGAAACATTTATCCCCGAAAAGAGGCTATAACCATTCATGCAAATTAGGAGACAATTAGCATGAAATATCAAAAGCCTATTTTCTGGGAAAATAAGTAAGATATCAACAATTTGTCATCTGCTGAGCTTGCCCATAGAATGATGAAGTTTAAAGTACTGCACTCTGCCCACAGGTAATACAAAGCTTCATGTAAACCTAGAAGACTTGTCAGTGAGAATGCTTAGCACTCTGGGTTAAAATGTCAGCAGATGTCATTTTGAAATATTTTTTCTTATTTTTCATAGAAAACAGTCTTGCATGAAATATCAAATCCTGTTTTCTGGGAAAAATAACAAAAATTTTGCCAATTTGTTGTCTGCTGAATTAGCCCAGAGAGTGATAAAGGTTAAAATCACAACAGTAAGAAAGGTCTTAAACTTGGTAACCTTCATAAGACCATATTCATCCTTAATACTGAGACACATTAAACCTTACCATACTTATTCTACTTGTCCTATAGACTGAACTAGAGCAAGTGACCATGGGGTCACATATACCCTGCCTAAGGCCACTATCAAAGCTAATGTATGGTATTTACACCACAACCTCTTTATAACGCTATTGTTGGGGTCCATAGCATAAACTGTGTTAGTTAAACAAATGTGTTATATCCAAACAAAAATGTATAGATTATATTGAAAAATGACCATTTACGGTCATTTTTCAATATAATCTATGCGTTTTTGGGATCCATCTTTGAACCGTGTTATATCCAAAACCGTGTTATAATGAACCATGTTATAGAGAGGTTGTAGTGGAGTATTGATCTTAGGTCAATGGCAGCAGCAGAAATGAATGGTCAAATGAGCCATCTTGAAGTAATATTACCCACATATCAACAACTTTTAGTGGAACTTTACAGTAAAAGAACTATCGTAATAACCTTAAGTATTGGGAAAGGCAGGCCATTGCAAACAGTGTAGACCCAGCTCAGAAGCCACATTCTGTGGCATCTGATCAGGGTCTACACTATTTGCCATTCATCCAGCAATATTTTAGACACATGAAAAGTGGTAGAACGGATTCCTTAAAGTTTTTGGACAAATATGACAAGTAAATTAAGGTATCCCAATACTTAGGGAAAATATGACTAACAAAAAACTTTGACCCAAATGTTAACAAAAGTCTGTTCCCTTGACCCTTTGTCTGCAGCACGACAAGCTGATGCCAACTGACCTGTATCCATCCTGTAGTAAAATCAATCATACATCAACAACTTCAGTTGAAGACTTTCAGAAATATACGCAAAGCATGACAAACCCAAAATGTTGATGTAAATGTTAACAAAATAAAGATCAAAAAGAATCCTCATCAGATTACCTGGATGAACACACTGACCTGCACCTTCAGTGTTCACACAAAGATCCTTTTAACATGGGGTTTGCCGACTATTAAAATTTTGAGCAGTCCTATGGGAAAATGACCCAGTTTGCATTTGCAGATAATGACAGCCCAGACAGACTAGCCTGTACAGCGAAATACTTGTACAACTTAACTCCTTACCAAAAAGGTACTTGTCAAACATCACAAAAACACGCCTATATAATTTTGACCCCCTTAAACCCCACTTTTATATAGTAAAACTGGGGTTTACAAGGGTATACATTATTTTTCTTATTTCTGCTAAAAAACACAGATTGTGGGTACTCGTTTTAACTGCCTCGGCCAAGCGGTTCTAACCAGTACCCACAATCTATGTTTTGAGGAGAAATATGAAACATATCAGAGTTTTTTATCTGAAAATTTTCATTTTTTGGTGGTAAATTTTTCATGTTTTTGTAATGAAATTCCATTTTACCACTTATTTGTGTGTCTGAAAACTGCTGATCAATGGCAAACAGAGTAGACCATGATCAGATGCCACAAAATGCGACATCTGATCAGGGTCTACACTGTTTGCTCAGTTTGTCTGTCCAATATCGAGGGTGAACACAGTAGTTTGACAAGGGTTTCACTAAAGAAACTGGTCTAGCTATCTGCTGATGTTATGCTGGTAACCGCTTTTCCCATGGAAAATTATGTCTGGATTTACAAGTATTGAGAATTCATACAACATTACATTTCTCATCCCAGAGCTGTTCCTTATATAAACTGTACATGTATAATAATATGTTCATATTGCTGACTGAGATTCGTTCAAAGACATACCGTCTCAATAAATAATAATAATACACTGACATATAAGCAGGATAATCCAAGACTGTATACTGTGATCAAATTCTAAGAAGATAAGATGGTATCTTACATCTAAGCACATTTTAAGTTATGGAGAGGGTATGTTTCACACTATTTTTAACCAAACTTGCCATCTTAAAACTTAGAATGTTGGGTAAAAAACTTCAGCAGATAACACTATGAAATATTTTGTCATATTTATGCCCAGAAAAAAGGTTTGATATTTCATGCAAACAGCTCCTTAGGAAACAGTTTGCATGAAATGTCAAACCATAATTTAATTTTTGAAATATCAAACCATATTTTCTGGGTCAGTTTGCCGTCTGCTGAATTTGCCTAGTTTGCCATGAAGGTTAATGTTTGGGGAATTAGTTAACCCAGTATTTTTGTCTTCTCTTCAGTGGCGGATTTAGAGGGGGTTCGGGAGGTTCAATCGAGTCCAAATTATTTCATTTCCATGATGAATTTTGAGAAAATGCTAGCAAAATGGTCAAATCAAATTCCCCCTTAGCAAATATGAACTCTGTATCTAAAATTCCTGGATCCGCCCCCGCTCTTAATATTATATTAACCCTTAAAGTGCCGATCACAACTGAGGCAGACAACATTTTCAAATTCTTTTCTTTTTTCAAAGAAAATATGTCCTCACATTTGATGTAAAGTGAAATTTTGTGTTTCCCAACTTGAACTCTGCTTTGAAGTCTAAACCCTAATTCTGAAATCCTGGATCCATTCCTGGGCCCAAAACTAATGATGTTGTTAATTAATGAATTGTTAAAACTTTGACCAATAAATATGGCATATACACTAATATTTTTGCTGAAAAAAAGTTAGTAGCTTTTGCATTTGCAAAAGCCACTAACATTTTTTCAGCAAAAATACCTGTGTATATCTGTGAACTAGATATTGTACTTACTAGAACAGTTAAAATTTTGACCACTAATGAGCATGTTAAGCTAATGATGCTTTGAACAACTGGGCCCAGGGTATCAAGATAAATATTTTTGTTATGTCTCTATAAATATGTATGTTGTAGATGCTAATTAGAATAGTCTCACTGAGGCATTTATTTATATGAGTACAATGAACACAAATTTCTGTTCTGTTTTTTTTTTTTTTTTTTTTTTTTTTAAATCTCACATCTTCACCCGGGTACCTATGGCAAGAAGAACTGTCAGAAGGCTGGACAATGAAGAGATATCTGTGATATAAGAAAAGGGCACATCACTTACATGTATGCAGCACTGAAGGCCCAGATCTGCCTGTACATGGCATAGTCCAACTGCATTATGAAAACATGCCAGTTCAAATATACTGAAAATTTCACCACCGAAAACTGGAAGTTTTCAGATAAAAATTCTGATATTTTTCATATTTCTGCTCAAAACATCGATTGTGGGTACTCGTTAGAACTGCCTCGCCCAGGCAGTTCTAACAAGTACCAACAATCTATGTTTTTGAGCAGAATTAAGAAAAATAATATATACCCCTGTAAACCCTAGTTTTACTATATAAAGTGGGGTTTAAGGGGGTCAAAATTATATAGGTATGTTTTCGTGATGAGGGTCTTCACAGTTCACACAGTAAATGGTAAGGAGTTTAGGGTAACTATAGTGCCAACAGCTCAGACCCTAAACAGACTGTGCTGCTTATCTGGCAGTGTCTGTTCTGTGCTCTCACTTTATGTTCTAAATCCTCAAACTACATGTGTGCCGTGTCAAGTGAAAAAGCTGACTTCAAGCATATGTGAAATATGCAGATTTAAATCATCCTACACATCCAGCCAATCTCACCAGGGATGAACATTGCTCTCTATCAATACATTCAACAGTAGAAGTATTAGCTTTCACAAAAAGGACAGACCAAGCTTTTGGTGAAAGCTAATTCTTGGTTATAAAATACTGAGCAGTCCATGGAAAATAGAATTGGACCAGTCCATGACCTTTAATAAAGTACTTACGGAGCAACACCAAACTCTAAGATTGTCTATGCACATGGTACTGTAAGCACCTAAGCTCCAGAAAAGATGTTTTTTTAACCAAAAACTACTGATGTTTTGGGTTTTGTTTTTTTTTTATTCTGCATAAAAACATAATGTTGTGGGTATTCATAAGTAGCGTCTCTGTAAGGTGCTCCTAATGAGTACCAACAACATGTTTTTGTGGAGAAATAAGAAAAATATTTTTCCAGACACTCCTCTTATCTGGAGCTATGATCTGATAGACAATGATTATGCCAGCTAATTAATACCTTCACTACCCACATATGCTGGAAGACACCTTTTCACATGGAATGGCCCACTTAACACCAGCCTTCTGTCGAAAACGAAACAATTCTTCTTTTTGCAAAAACTGTATTAGATAAAAGAAAACCCTGAAACTTTTACTCTTGTAAATGTCCTAAAATTTCTAACACTTTATTCCATACGTTATTGGCCTAAATTTGATTTTTATGAGGTTATATCTTAGTTATATGGCAAACAGTGTAGACCCTGATCAAACTGCTCCTTCTGGGTCCACACTATTTTCATATGCCATTTTATCAGAAACTGGTGTACAAAATTTTAGAACATTTACCGTACTTATACCAGGTTCTCCAAATAGAAACCAATTCTATTGATATGGAACCAGTATAGGCTCAGATCAGCCTGCACATCTGTGTGGTCTGATATGGGTCTATTTTGTATACTTACTGGCTCTTCAATCTCAGAGCTTCAAGTAAATAAACATAGCGGGACACTAGGTCAGTCTTGGTCTATACAAGTCACATATCTAACTTTTGAGCCGACATAATGCACCAGTTTACCCTATTAAGCTTTTTGTATCGAACTTCTACATAATCTCGGCCCAGTTGTTCAAAGCGTCGTTAGCTTTATGAGCTCGTTAAGGGTCATTTCATTAACTGTTTTAGCGGATTCAATATACAATATTCTGATATTTTTTGCCGAAAAAATGTGAGTAGCTTTTACATTGCAAAAGCTACTCACATTATTTCAGCAAAAAATTTGAGCATATTTGCGTATCACTTGATGTAAATTTTAACGAATCGTTAACTAACGACGCCGTTAGCTTTGAACAACTGGGCCCAGCTACTCAATCAACATTAATTCACAACAGCAGCAGTCAACACTCTGTACTGTCTTTTTTTTTCTGTGTGTGTGTTTTTTTCTTTCTGAGAAAAAAAAAGTTTGACATTTCATGTGAATCATCTGCTAGAGATTCACATGAAATATCAAACCTTACTTTGTCAGAAAATTAAAAAATAAAGAAGAAAAAAAAAATGTTTTAGAAAGTTGTCTGAAATAAATTTGAATGTCAGTCTATGGTTATTTGTACGAATATGCATCATGCAAAGCAAAAAAAAATCCAAAAAGTGCAGATCTTAGACCACACTTGTATCAAAGTCAACCATTTTCTGCACTCAATCTCTGGACCTTCTCTATACAGTGGATGGTAGGTGTCCAAGTGAAAGCCTATTAAATATTTCATAGCTCTAAATAGGGGGTATCAAGATAAATTTTTTTTTTATTTCTCCACGAAAAATGCTCTGAGGGAACTCATTTGAAATTTTTCTTTTTTGTGTGAAAAAAAAAAAAAGAATAAAAAATAAAACGTTATCAAATTTAAAGGTGACACTGAATTTGTGTATGTTTTGAGTTCCTGTTTTGCTTGGCACAGTTTTTATACATGCATGTATCATATACATGAATACAATACAGTTTACATTCCATTTACCATAACACATTGCCGTTAACATGCTAAACAGTTAACCATTTCACCCCTGAGTTTCTCGGCATCTTGAGAGAGGTCATTTACCTAACCACATGTTTACTGGGCAGGCTTGGTCCTCTAAGCGGTTAACCAGTATTGTGCACATTCTTTTGCCAGAAACTGACAACTGCCCTTCTTGAACCAGCGGAAGGGACAGAATGACCGTATAAAATATTTCATGAGCAATCTCCATGAAAGAATGCGAATCCAAGCCACTGAGGCTGGCATGTGCAGTATTGTAACTCTGTATTAAGCAGTCATTTTATCCAACTTGAGATTCAACAATACAAATTTATTATCTCTAAACAGAAAATACAATAAGGCATTTTTTTTTTTCTTCCTAATGAATATGGTCTGCTTTATTCTGACAAAAAATTGCAACTACTGGTTGTTATAAAAATTCCTGTCTATCTGTTTTGTGCCACCATTTATCTGGGAAAGATAACAGTGATGGTCAACCCAGACCAGCTTGCAAACCATGCAATCTGCATGGTAACATTATTTACCCTAATTATTCAGACAGACATACGTGTGTAAACCCAGATCAAATGGCTTCTACATAAGCAACTCGATCGTGATCTGCACTGTTAACCTTTCACCCCTTAATATTTAGGCATGTTACCAGGAGCCAGTTGTTCAAAGCATCGTTAGCCTAACGAGCTCGTTAAGAGGTCAACTCGTTAAGTGTTTTACAACTTTATTACCAAATAAACTAATATTTTTTGTTGAAAAAATGTGAGAAGCTTTTGCAAAAGCTTCTCACATTTTTTCAATAAAAAATAACGGCATTTTTGAGATATTAATGTTTGAAATTTTAACGAAACGTTAACTAACGACATCGTTAGTTTTGAAAAACTGGCCCCAGATTGGCAAATGTTCAGTTTTTATGATCAATATGGGCAGCGCCATGTGAAAATGTGTTTACTGGGATAAGCAGACAGTGAAGGCCCAGAGGACTGCACATTTACATTCACACAGTCTGATCATGGGCCTTCACTGTCCACAAACAAACTCGCGTTTCGATGGAGAGTAAATGCCTGGGCCCAGTTGTTCAAACCATCATTAGCTTTACGAGCTCTTTAGTGGTCAAAATATTAACTGTTCTAGTTAAGTACAACATCTAATTCACTTGTATTTTTGCTGAAAAAATGTGAGTAGCTTTTGCAAATGCAAAAGCTACTCACATTTTTTTCAGCAAAAATATTAGCATGTATGCCATATTTAATGATCAAATTTTTAACGATACATTAACTAACAACATCGTAAGTTTTGAACAACTGGGCCACGGATGGGACTGCATTTGCAGGATGATGTACATTGGCACATTCTGCGCACGTTTGAAGGCACTTTTCGCCTCAAGTGGCCCATATGGTAATGACTCCATATGGTAATGACTGAATGTATTCAAATATTTAGGGTAAACATGATAGTTATTTTGATATTGTTAATTTTGCAAAGTTCAAATATGAGTATAAACATTATAAAGCCCCTGCTACTCAAATGCACATTCTGTCCTAGGCTGTCAATGCCTGTATATCACATTAAAAAACACATTTTTCCACATTAGGTGGTCACAGTTTACAGATATTAATAGCTCTTTGTACCACAATTTTTCCATAAAGCACCATTTTATGGAAATATGTCAATACCTGTTCATCGTCCCCATTATCGTACCTAGAAATACTTCTATGGGCTTATTTTGGCAGTCTTTAACTAGCACCTTTCTCCTTCATTGCACATTAGGACTATCCTTTCTTAAAACACTATATATAAGATATATAGTATCATACATGAATTCTGTACTTCACTATCTCACTCCTTCACTGACATAATAGTACTGGTAAATTAACAGGCCGGTCCATGCAGATAGCTCCAGATAAGGCACTGATTTCAACCAAAAATTATTGATATTTCTGTTATTTCTCCATGTAAACATATGTTGTGGGTACTCATTGGAAGCGCCTCGACGAGGCGCTTCCAATGAGTACCCACAACACATGTTTTTGTGGAAAAATAAGAAAAATATTAATCTGGATACCTATCTTACCCGCAGCTATGAAAGGGACACTTGTAGCATCTATGAGCAGTGTAGCTCCGACACAGTCTGCATATCCCTGCAGTCTAATTGGTATCTTCACAATTTCTGCACACATTCAACAGTATCCAATCTTCCTGTAGGTGAACAGAAAAGCCCATGATCAGACTCAACATCAGCATGTACCATAGCTCTAGGTATATGGGCTATGGGCTATTTAGAATAAGAATTTTCTTATTCCCTCTTAAAAAAAATTAACATATGCTGTGGGTACTCATTAGAAGTGCCTCACAGAGGCACTTCTAATGGGTACCCACAGCATATGTTATCATTGAGAAATAAGACAAATATCAAAACATTTTTGGCTGTAATAGCAATACTTTCTGATAAAAAAAGTGCCTTATCTGGAGTTATGACAGTCTGATTAGAGTCTTTTCTGTGAAGCCTGACATGAATTCAATAATGCAAAACAACTTGTACTGGACAGATCTGTAATTAACAGTATCTTCATAAACTGTACTTATGCCATTTAGAGTTTCCTTTAGTTAAGAACCCGATTTTTTAACTGGGAGTCAATACACATGAGAACATTAGTGCCCACATTTAGACTAAACCTCTGGAAGCCCAGCATTTGATATGTACCAACTTTGCTGTGCATCTCCCATCCTTTAATGCTTAGCATGCTGGGTAAAAAATTTCAGCTGATGACGTTTTGTAATATTTTTCATTTTTCCCAGAAAATAGGTTTTGACATTTCATGCAAAATTGTCTCCTTAGTTGCATGAAATATCAAGCCTACTTTCTGGGAAAAATAAGAAAAAAATATTGTCAATTTGCCGTCTGATGAATTAGCCCAAAGAGCAGTAAAGGTTAAAACACTTCACTTGTAGAATAGTTTCCTCACCAACACTCCCTTCAACTCATTTCATCCTCTTTAAAACATCTGCTAAAACAGTTTGTACTGCTGTTACCAGCTATCACAGACATCGCCATGGAGATGAACTTGGAGCAACTACAATATTCCAGTTGCTATGGCTACTGCTGCCAAGTACATGGCTTCTTCCTGTCAACCTTAGTGATGACCTTAGCAACAAGAGCCTCGGTTTGAAGATTGCCATAGTAATATCATGTCTTCTTCAGACAGCTGACACCTGTTCTTCTTCTTCATCATCATAATGACCTAGGAATGTAAACAATGAGGAAATTATTTATTGGTGTAAACATAATTTATTTTTTATAACAAACTTCGCCTTATGAAGTTAACATCTACCACTCTTTGGGTAAATTCAGCAGATGACAAATTGGTGATATTTTTCTTATTTTTTCCCCAGAAAACACACTAAGCCATTTGCCATGCAAATTGGAATGTCAGTCTATTTTCTGAAAAAAATAAGAAAACTATTTCAAAATGTTGTCTGCTGCAATTATTACCCAGCATACAAAAAGTGAAAGGTATACTGCTACCTTCTAGTACATTTCCAATTTACCTTAACCTTTACCACTCTCTGGGCATTTTCAGCAGACGACAGATTGATGATATTTTTCTTATTTTTCCCAGAAAACAGGATTTGACATTTCATGCAAATTGTCTCCTTAGGAGACAATTTGCATGAAATGTCATATCCTGTTTTCTGAGAAAAATAAGAAAAATATTTCAAAATGTCGTCTGCTGAAAATTTTACCCAGAGTGCTAAGCGTTAAATATTCAGACAATTATGTAGACCTAGATCAAAATGCCATGAGCAAATTCTGACCTGGTTCTACACAATTTGCCATTCAGTAAGTGCTGCACTTTCAGAAGGGAGCAGAACCTATATCTGACAGGGTTGCTTCCCCAAAAAGTGTATCAATTCTCCTAATTGATTACAAAATAAAATTTTAGAGGGAATGCCTTAAAAAACATCATCTAAATCATGGTAATTGTTTAACCCATTTAAGATTGAATAACTCTCCCACACTATATATTGGAAGACTCCGTTTTCAATTTTAGGTATGTCAGGCTATATGATGTAGATGTTCCTACAGAAAAATGGTTGAACTATTTGCAAACAGTGAAGACCCTGATCAGCTGCCACATTCTGCAGCATCTGATCTGGGTCTGCACTGTTTGCTTTAACCCATTTTGGGGTCTCCAGTCTTCAATGGGTTAAATATGTTCATGTTTTTTCGGTGTCACCTAACTTTAATACCTGAGTGAAAGCTAATTTTGTAAAAGATCATGATCGAAACTGTGTTTCATGCATCAATTTTTATACCAATGCACACATCTAAAATCAAAAGAGTGCAACTTTTTTTTTTTTTTTTCGCTCATTACACAGTACTATTTAATAATTTTTAACCTGATTAGTTTATTTTACAAGAGTTTCATTACTTAAATAAACAAATGAATGTATGAATTGAATAATAAATAAATAAATAAATAAATAAAATAGTTTAATTCTCTTACAAAAAACTATAACACCAGTTTTTTTACTCACTGACAAATTACAAATGCTCTATCACAATAAAATCACAAAGTCTCTTCATGCCTTTCAACAAGAAAATAAACACCACTAAATCACCTACATTGTATTAATATGCAATCAACTATAATCATCTACCAAACAGAAAACTGTTATCAATAAGTTGAACAACAGAAATGAACAAGCAAACATTATTGAACTGTGATTTTTTTGTTTCAAATTTTAATTACTTTTTAACAATCCTGTATTAGTATTCCGTTAACCTTTAAAGCACCATGCAAAAATTGCAGCAATTGACACAGATTTTTTTTTATTTATTAGAGAAAATAAAACTTGACACTGCATGTGAATTTTCTGCTTGGATTCACATGAAACATCGAGCCTTATTTTCTTTGAAAAAAATATGTCATTTGCTCCTGTTGTAATTTGTGCTTTAAGGATTAATATATAAATGTGGATATTAGTAATGAATAATATCCCCCCATTATGGCAATGGTGTTCTTTTTCTGTCTAAATATGTTATTAGCACCTTTTTATACAAGAGTTAATGAAAGCCTATAAGTATCAGCTGCGATGTGAGAAATTGTACCTCTGAATGTAAGCACCCAGCATAGATTCTGTTCAGCCAGCCTGACTAGTTATAACTGTGCTCTTTGGCGAGCCATGTATCCAAGACTTCTTCAGGTCGACAGCAAACACTGACCAGATTGCACATATGTGCAGGCTAACCTGAGTCTTCTGAGGGTACACATGTCCAAAGATATATTTCCTCATTGTGGCACATATATAATCATATGCGTATTCAGGGCGTATGTAGGCAGAAAGACCCAAGTCAGCCTATGCACCTCAGCAGTATGATGATGATGATGATGGTTTATGTCCCTTTCAACAGTATTTTAGTCATATTGTAATAATAGATGATAATGAAAGGCACTGTGCAATGAAGTGCTGTTCAATCATATGCTGAATTTGGCTTCCTGCAGGATTATGAACCCAGGACCTCATGATCCGAAATCAGGAGTGCTGATCACTCGGCCACCCAGACCCTTCAGCGGTATGATAAACAGCTCTTTCATCTACTCAATGGATACTGCAGACCACTATGATAATACTTTGTATTCGGACAGACAGGTCTGAGCAAATGTAGACCCTGATTGGATGCTACAATCTGCAGCAGATGCTGCAGATTGTAGCATCCAATCAGGGTCTACACTGTCTGCCACTCGTCCAGCAGTTTGAGACACATCAATAAAAGTCAAATAGACTTATCAAAAATTTTAGGAGAAATATTGTATGGAGATATGGTATCTAGGGTTAACCCTTGTCCAGCTGAATAAATTAAGTTGCCACGCCTGCTTCTAATTTTCAGCCAATCAGATTACTTGATCCAGATTGTTGCTATAAATTCACATACTTAATGGCAAACAGTGCAGATCCAGATCAGTTGGCTTCTTCAGAAGCCAACTGATCTGGATCTACACTGTTTGCAATGGGTTCAGCAGGACAAGGGTTAATACTGTACATTAGTAAATAGTAATAGTCTTGATCAGAATGCATGAAAGTCCAGGTTTATTTTAGCTTTTCCTGTTTACATCTACCCCGAAGACCTTTTTCTTATGACAGAGTTCACAAGACTCAGCAATCAAAGAGAAAAATATCTTTTCAAGAAGCCCATAGAAAATGTGCATAAAGATGGACGATCTGCACTTAGGGATGGAATGGTGCACTAAAACCAAACAAATGTCTATATCATGCTCATCAGTTGAGAGCTTGACAAAAATTAAAAAAAAAAAAAAAAGAAAAAAAAAATCTTTTTCTTTTGGCTGTAAGCTTTTCTTTCATTTTTTTTTTCACTGTACATGTAAATTCTTTTAGAATCCCTATTATAAAACTTTTTCATAAACATCTGCTAGCCCCTGCAAGAGGCCTCCACCCCTGCCAACCCAAGACCCCCTCCTACACACTCACTTAGGTCCCAGACCCACAGAGAGAGCGTAGTGAATTTATTTTAGTTTTGCCATTATAATTAGAAAGAGAAACATAACCATTTTTTTTAAAGAAGGTGATCAAAATAGTTTCCTACAAAAAATGATGGATTTGCCCTACAAATAGGGAGGCTTGTTAGAGGCCAGAACTTCTAAAATTGAAATTTTGAACTAGATATAACATTATTTTTTTGGTGTTTTCATAATCATACGTTGCTTGTATCTGGTTTGCATAATTCTTAACTTAGAGTACAGACAGATGAAAACTAATGATTTATATTTTATGCCTGATCCTTATTTCTCCTTTTTTTTTTTTCTTGCAACAATAGCATAAGCTGCATTATGGGAAAACTCTATTTAAAGAGGATTTGCATATTCATCAGTCTGAACAGCAGTCCTCACCACTTTCCTACATGACAGCAGTATTCTGTAAAGATTCACTGTAACCTCTTTATAAGGTGGCTCATTAACCCCGTCCTGCTGAATAAATTAAGATGCCACACCTACTTCTAATTTTCAGCTAATCAGATAACTTAATCCGGATTGTTCCTATAAATTTGCATACTGAATGGCAAGCAGTACAGATTCAGATCAGTTGGCTTCTTCAGAAGCCAACTGATCTGGATCTACAGTTTGCAAAGGCAGGGTATATCCGGATTCAGCAGGACAAGGGTTAACAGACTGTTTCAAATATAAGACAGTTTAAAGGAGGACCTCAGTGAACAGGTCAAAGGGCTTTTTTCTCATGTTAAGGCTCACAAGAGTATATTAGTGATCCAATACCAGATCTCCACAATATCAATATACATACCAAGTTTTGTGAAAATCCATTGGTATTTACTAAGTTATTGTCCGGAAACGAAAATATGGATGTATCTATGTACAACAGACAGACCCAAGACAGAAGGATGGACGTACATACATCATCTGTGTTTGAGTTTTAAGGTCCAATCAACACTTTTAAGGCAACTCCAAGCTGGTCAGTTAATCTTACCACACTTATCAGGGCTCTGGAAATTTTGAAATCTGAATCGGTCCAGCCGATGACGATGACGTCATCAATGAGCCCATTTCCAAAACAAAAAATACGTGTATATCACCTGTCACGAAAACTAATGACAATTGGCAGTCCTATAACTCCTTTTAAATAATACACCTCAACTCCGTTATATGACGGAAGTCCGGGTACAAAGAGCATGATCAAAGCTGGCGTCATCAATAAATACAGTCAGGTATGTAAAAAGAAAGAAAAACAAAAAAAAAAAAAACCAAAAAAAAAAAGAAGAAGAAAAAACGGTTTTGTTGTTATTTCCACCTCCGCAGGGTTTTCCTAAACTATTTATAAACAACTGATTCCCGTCTTGTATAAGCGCGAAGACGGCGGGAAACAGGAGAGACGGAACGAAACGACTTTCATGGACCTAATTAGGTCTAATAAAAAAGGCCTGCGCCACGGGCGGTTTTGCAGTTTTCAGTGTTTCAAGATTTGATCAGACTGCTTAAATTTTAAGCACTGACCAATATTGCCTAGCGCAAGTGGTGCATTACTTATTTTTTACTGTGAAATCTACCTTGAATTATACTCGCGTGTTACGGCAAATCAACAAAAAAAAAAAAAAAAAAAAAAAAGAAGCAATCAATAATACCCAGATCAGACGCCGTTGTATGCGACATCTGATCAGGACGTACATGGTTTGGGAATTCATTTATCGAATCTGGGACCGACAAACCGTGTTGATCAAAACAAAAAAGAAGAGGAAGAAAACAGGTGCGTTCAAGCGGTGCATTCTTTTATCACTCTCAGTAAAGCGACCTTTGATCTTTTGGACACGCCGACTGCACCTGGATGTTTTGCAGTCTCAGTGTATTCACACGTGTCACACAAACGGATTAATTATCAGACTACCGTTACTGATGATTCGTGTTAATTGCTTGTTTACCGCACAAAGGTCAGTGAAGTGTTGATTTTTTGACAATGTTTGGATAATGACGTAATTAATTTGTGCTGCGGGGAAGGTTGCCGTTATTCAGCTGTCTCTCCAATATACATGTCAAATGACCGTTTAGAGCCTTTTAACTACCATAATATCGCATTTAAAAAGTGCGCGGACGTTGTCAGTTTGGAAAGACTTGACCGTTTGTGATTTTTTAGACATCATTGATTTGTGAAAATTGGTTGGTTTGGGAAAAATGGGGTTCAAGGCACAAACCTGTTGGACCGATTTATTAGCGTTTTGGGGTGTTTGAAATCGGTCCAGAATTCTTAATTTCGGTCCAGACCGGCTATTTTTCCGGTTTTCCCGAGCCCTGACACTTATACTGGGCAGGATTAGTCCTCTAAGCAGTTAATCAGTACTTATTCATATTCGACATAGATGGATGATAGACAAAAGGCTGGACACATGGAGGACAAATGTGAAACCACAGCTGGTTTTATTTGTTTATGTTGAGGTTTTACAGCCCAGTCAACCCAATGGGGTCATGTCGAGCACAGTCAGTTTACCTAACCACACTTTTACTGGGCAGGATTAGTCCTCTAAGCGGTTAACCAGTATTTGTGCACATTCTTTTGCCAGAAATTGACAAATGCCCTTCTTGAATCAGCTGAAGGGAGAGAATGACAGTAGAAAATAATTCATGATCAATCTCTAGAATGTTGCCAACCTGGCCCCACAAACACAAGTGACCCAGAACTGTAATGGGACAATCGTGCACATCCACTTAAGTACTCTGGGACAGCATCAATTAGTGTATTTACTCTAACTATTGGGACACCTTTTCTACTTACCATACTTGTCCTAAAATTTAAAATAGTCCATTCTACTACCTGCAGTTGATGTATCTAAAATATTGCTGTATATTACTTGTATAGCAAACTGTGTAGACCCTGATCAGATGCCTCACATGGCTGTGAGGGACATTATGATCATGATGATCAACAACTTTTTTTTTCCAGAAAGTGTATGGATAAAAAAAACCTGTCCAACCTGGAGTGCTGTTTCCATATTTACCCTAATTACCTTACTATTGAAACACCTTAACTCCTTTTCATATTTGTCCTAAAATTTAATTAACTCCATCTAACTCCCTACTTTTGTGTCTAAAAACTGCTAAAAACGTGGCAAACAGTGTAGACCCTGATCAGATGCCACATCATGTGGCATCTGATCAGGTTCTACAATGTTTGCCCAGGCCTATCTACCACAATACTTAGGGTATATATGGTAAGTTCTTTGTCCCAGAGTGAGGCTTCACAGTAACACTGACACAAGTGACAGAACAAGAGCTCCGCCAAGCAGGGCATTATACGCCCGTGGCAAGTAATAAGATGCAGCACATTAACTGGCTCCTGTATAATTCAGTGCTCCGGATATAAACTGTAAGGGGAATTACAAAAATTAAAAAAAAATTCATTGGGGCATAATCTCTGCTGATATTTGGTGAACTGTAACCTAAGGGTCCAAGCTGGCCAAGAAATTAAGGGAGAAGTTTGCTGCTTCTAGGGAGAAGTGCTTTCTGACGGAGGACACACCACAGAAGCATGGCTATATTATAAGCTCATATGAGCCTTTGGCACACTATTACCTCTAAACAATATGCTGTGAAAAGTTTACAAAAACTTTCAAAGGGGCATAAATCTGCAAATATTTGGTGCACTGTAACCTAAAAATAATATGTGCTGCTCCACATCATCGTGTAAGTATTTATGAAGTTTCAGCTTGATCGGATGTAAACTGTAGGAGGATTTAGCCGGAAACAAAAAATTAATAGAAATTTTCAAAGGGGTTTAACTCTGCTAATATTTGGTGGACTGTAACCTTGAAACAATATGCGCTGCTCCACATCATGGTCTTACTACAAATCAAGTTTCAGCTTGATCGGATGTAAACTGTAGGAGGATTTAGCCGGAAACAAAAAATTAATAGACATTTTCGAAGGGGTTTAACTCTGCTAATATTTGGTGGACTGTAACCTCGAAATAATACCCGCTGCTCCACATCATGGTCTAACTGTACATGAAGTTTCAGCTTGATTGGATGTAAACTGTAGGAGGATTTAGCCATAAACTAAAAATTAATAGAAATTTTCAAAGGGTTATAACTCTGCTAATATTTGGTGGACTGTAACCTTGAAATAATATGCACTGCTCCACATCATGGTCTAACTATACATGAAGTTTCAGCTTGATCGGATGTAAACTGTAGGAGGAGTTAGCCGGAAACGAAAAGTCAACTGAAATTTTCAAAGAGGCATAACTCTGCTAATATTTGGTGGACTGTAACCTCGAAACAATATGCGCTGCTCCACATCATGATCTAACTATACATGAAGTTTCAGCTTGATCGGATGTAAAATGTAGGAGGAGTTAATCGGAAATGAAAAGTTTACAGAAATTTTCTAAGGGGCATAACTCTGCAAACATTTGGTGGACTGTAACCCCGAAACAATATGCGCTGCGCCACATCATGGTCTAACTATATACCAAGTTTCAGCTTGATCCGATGTAAACTGTAGGAGGAGTTAGCCGGAAACGAAAAGTCTATTGAAATTTTCAAAGGGGCATAACTCTGCTAATATTTGGTGGACTGTAACCTTGAAATAATATGCGCTGCTCCACATCATGGTCTAACTATATATGAAGTTTCAGCTTGATCGGATGTAAAATGTAGGAGGAGTTAATCGGAAATGAAAAGTTTACAGAAATTTTCTAAGGGGCATAACTCTGCAAACATTTGGTGGACTGTAACCCCCAAACAATATGCGCTGCGCCACATCATGGTCTAACTATATACCAAGTTTCAGCTTGATCGGATGTAAACTGTAGGAGGAGTTAGCCGGAAACGAAAAAGTTTACGGACGGACTGGCGGACGGACGGACGCCATACCCCGTAACATAATACGTCCCGTTTTTCAAACAGGCGTATAAAAAGTAAAGAACGATAACCATTAATGCTTAGCACGCCGGGTAAAATTTCAGCAGAAAATATTTTGAAATGTTTTTCTAATTGTTCACAGAAAAATAGGCTTTGACATTTCATGCAAATTGTCTCTTGTCTAATTAGGAGACAATGTGCATAAAATGTAGAAGTCTGATGTTGATTTAGTGTTTTACACCACTTTCAACATTTTTAAGTCATATCACGATGATGAAAGATGATAAAGAAATGCTCTGAGGAATGAAGCGCTGTATGGTCATGAACTGAATTCCACCTCCAGTGGGATTTAAACCCGGGACCTCATGATCGTAAGTCGGATGCCCGACCTCTTGGCCACCCAGAGGCTTCAATGTCAAAGTCTATTTTCTGGCAAATATAAGAAAAAAATATCATCAATTTGTCATTTGCCAGCACGCTAAGCATTAATAACAACCATGGCCCGGTTGTTCAAAGCGTCGTTAGCTTAATGAGCTCGTTAAGGGTCATTTCATTAACTGTTTTAGCAGATTCAATATACAGTACTCTGATATTTTTTGCTGAAAAAATGTGAGAAGCTTTTGCACTGCAAAAGCTACTCACATTTTTTCCGCATAAAATTTCAGCATATTTGCGTATCACTCGATGTAAATTTTAACGAATTGTTAACTAACGACGTCGTTAGCTTTGAACAACTGGGCCCATTAAATTATAACACTGCTATGGTTATCTAGACATAACAACCTGTATAAACTATATGTTAAACACCAAACATTGAACTTTACCCATTCATATGAAGGTTAAGTAAACTGTAAAATCGTATGAAGTGTCATCAGTAATACTGTAAATATCTTTAATAACTGTATGCCCAACTCCTCATATTTATCCAAAAATTCGAACGTCCAACTGACTGCCTCATGAGGGTCTAGAATTGACTGCGGAATGAGGAACAATGCAGACCTTCATCAAACTGATCCTTTACCTCTTAGCATGCTGAGTAAAAATTTCAGCAGGATGATATATTTTCCAAGAAAACAGGTTTTGACAGGTTCTGGGCAATATAGGAAAAATATCATCAACTTTTCTGCTGTAATTTTTGCTCAGTATGATAAGCTTTCAGCACAATTTGATCGGTCAGGTCTACTATGTTTGCTCAGCTCAGACATGACTGTCCAAATATTTAGAGTAAATACAGTATAGAGATGTTATGTGCTCAAGACATGCATACACTACTGACTACCATGGCAACCAAACTGGAAATATTAGACAATGAAGATAAACAAATCCTTTGAAGGGACTTGAATGAAGCCGAGTCTGATGCAGACTTCTTGACAAAAATGTGTGCTTTGTGCCCATCACTAATTTATTTTTGTTGCCATATCAACTGTTAGTTTTAACCCTTACAGCACCAATCACAACTGTTCTATTTTTTTTTATTACTTTTTCAGAGAAAATAAGGCCTGACATTATGTGTGAAATGTCTGCCTAGCAGACAATTCATATGAAATTTCAAGCATTATTTTTTCTGAACAAACAGTGTAGACAAAGATGAGATGACTCATCATGAGCCATCTCATCAGGACCTACACTGCCATTCTTTTTTTTTTTATTTTAGACTGAAACCCTTATTTGCATCAATGGAAATATCCAAATTTAAGGATGGAATAGTCCATTTCAGAAACACAGGGGAGAAAGGGTTAATGTGAAAACTATAAAAAATTGTGCAATCGGGAATCTTGCTCCATTCTTTTCTTTGTACAGTGCACATTTACATGCTACATCTGTTTGTCTAGACATATAAAATATGCGTGATGCTCTTTATCTGAAAAAGGCCACAAAACTTGTACAAAATATGCATTTATTTGGTGAATCATTTTGTCAGACCAGATAATTGAATAAAACAGACCATTTTGGAGTGAAGTTTTCACTATGTGCATGCATGCTGCCCTGAATAAATCAGAAACTATCATTCTACATTTATCTTCCAATTAGTCATTAGTTTTTAGTTTTATAGGCCTATCCTAAGCATATGCTGAACAGATTGACATACATGCACACACCTCCTCAGTTTTTTTTTCCTGACCTTCAGATTTTTCCAGATAAAATGTGAATTTGCCAGGCTTTCTCCTGACTTAATATGATCATGATGCTTAGGTGTTTTACAGTCATATCGAGACAATTTTTCCTGACTTAAAAAATTCAACAGCAATGGGGAGCCAATATATTGTTTTCTTAACACAGAGTTTTACAAAAGCGCAAATCAATACCGTATTTCCCATATGTATTCGGACTGACAGGCCTGAGCAAACAATATAGACCCAGATGAGACGCCGCAGAATGCGGCGTCTCATCTGGGTCTACACTGTTTGCCACTCATCCAGCAATTTTTAGACACAACATTGGGTATTGAATTGTACTAGTTCAAATTTTAGAACATATATGGTAAGGAGTTGAGGTGTCCAAATACTTAGGGTAAATACGGTATATCAAAAGCACAGATTTTTATTTATGAAAGTTTAAAAATTTTCATATCAAAAGTGTGACCGATATTTAAACCTTGTCCTGTTGAATAAATTGACGCCACTTCTAATTGTCCACCAATCAGATCACTAAATCCCGATTCTTACTCTCTTCAGAAGAACTCAACACTTAGCATGCTGGGTAAAAATTACAGCTGATGACTTTCCGAAAGACTTTCTTATTTTTCCCAATAAATGGACTTTGACATTCCAAGCAAATTGTCTTCTTTGGAGACAATTTGTATGGAATATCAGTCTATTTTCTGGGAAAATAATTTGGGGACAATCTGCATGCCACTGGAATGTCAATCTATTTTCTGGGAAAAATAAGAAAACATTTTAGAATATTGTCTATTGGCTTTGATGCCATTCTTGTCCTTAATGAAATCTAATGCTTCTAAGATTAGATCTGAACATGGGTAACTGTATTGTTCAACTATATGCTCCTTAAAATGTCCCTAAGGCACAAGCGAGAATGATAGATTAGCACAAACTCAGAAAATACCCTGTACCCATACCCCACCCATCAAAAGTACCATATTTCAAAATAAAGGACTGCATCATGATCAGAACTTTTTATCTTTCTTAAAATTTTATCACCAAAAGCCATGAATTCAGCTATCAGCTGAAAATTCTCACCCTGCTAAGGTGTCTCTTCCTTTTAAAGACACGATCTTGTATAGTTTTGAAACATTACTGTATGATTTTCGCGATTTTGATGTACGCCCTCTTAACATTAACAAAGCCTATGGCTCTGATTACATAGTCTCCTAACCATGATTTAAAGAATAAATTATGCAAATAATGAATGAATACTATACAGCTGTGTTATCTTTAAGGCTCAGATAAGTTTACTTTAATATGACTGCACTGATGAAAGATTGTGAATATTTCTACAGTAACCTCTAACCCGCTAGATTCAAGGAGGCTGGATACAGTTTGTGGATTACCTATCATATTTACAAGGGAAACGACTTTGCGACTTCCTGTTTGCTTTTCTGCACATCAGTCCCATTCTGAAAAGGGGTCTACTCTACAAGGGAAGAATTTGCTCCCAAGGGAGCAAATTTTTCCTTTTGGGAGTAGACCTTTGTTCAGAAGGGAGCAAAATTAATTTTGACAGAGTTGCCTTCCCTGAAAGTGTATCCATATCCCCTTAAATAGCAGCAGATGACCATTAACAATAGTTTTCTTATTTTTCCCAGAAAACAGGGTTTATTGTCTCCTTAGGAGGTGAAACCCAATTTCCTGGAAAAAATAATGGTAATACAATGCCAATGTATAATCTGCTGAATTTGCTCAGAGAGTGCTAAAGGTTATAACACAAATTTTTTTCTACAAATGACACCTACCATCATTCGGATCGTCATAATCATCTTCATAGTAATTACTGGCTATAGTATTATTGCGACCACTGCCGCCATTTAGTGATTGCCACTGGTGTCGACTGCGAGCGAGCTGGGCCATGTGAGTCGCAGAATGGTAATCGGGCAGTGGAGGGCGACGGACATTTGTGTATGTACTGTGGATGTACTGACTGTTAGCTGTGGGAATGAAAGGAGAAAAAGGCTAGGCTATAAGTTCAGGGTATACAATCAAAATACAAGCCATTCAAAAGGAAATCATGCAATAATGGAGAAAAATTGTTTTGCATACACTTTGTTCCATGTGTCAATTTTCAAATACAAAAAAAAAGAAAAAAAGAATACCTTAACACTTTGCATGCTGGCTAAAAATTGCAGCAGACAACATTCTGAAATATTTTTTCTTATTTTTTCCCAGAATATACACTTTGGCATTTCATGCAAATTGTCTCCAGCTTCCTTAGGAGACAATATGCATAAATTGCCAAAGCCTATTTTCTGGAAAAACTAGAAAAATATCACAGACCTTTCGCCTGCTGAATTAGCCCAGAGAATGGTAAACTCTGAATTACACTACAACCTCTTTATAACACGGTTTGTTATAACGTGGTTTTGGATATAACGTGGTTCAAAGACGGATCCCAAAAATGTACAGATTATATTATGGTCATTTTTCAATATAATCTATACATTTTTGTTTGGATTGTTTGTGTTGAGGTTTTACGGCCCAGTCAACCCAATAGGGTCATGTCGAGCGCGGTCAATTTACCTAACCACACGATTACTGGGCAGGCTTAGTCCTCTAAGCGGTTAACCAGTATTGTGCACATTCTTTCGCCAGAAACTGACAACTGCCCTTCTTGAATCAGCGGAAGGGAGAGAATGACCGTAGAAAATATTTCATGATCAATCTCCACGAAAGAATGTTGCCGACCTCGGCGGGGGTTGAACCCGCGACCTCCTGGTCTCCAGTCGGACGGCGCATCCAACTGAGCCACCGCGGCCGGCATTTTTTTGTTTGGATACAACATGGTTGTTTAACTAACACGGTTTATGCTATGGACCCCAATAATAGTGTTATATAGAGGTTGTGGTGTATCACCAATATAATCAGTATGATCTCCACCAGACTTTTTGCTTCTCTGGTGATCCTGGCTCACTTTTATCATAACAAAAAATACAGGAACAAACTGCATCAAAACATTAACCCATTTTAGTCTGGAGACCCTGCAAATGGTAATTGGCAAATAGTGCAGACCCAGATCAGATGCCGCAAAATGTGGCATCTGATCAGGGTCTCCACTGCTTGTGAAGAGTTAAGCCATTTTTCTATAGGAATATAGATACCACATAGCCTGACATACCTAAAATTGAAATGGGACTCTTTTAATATATAGTGTGTGGAGAGTTTATTCAGTCTAAAATGGGTTAAAATACCTCTAGATAAGATCATTGTTTTTCATCCGAATAATACATATCTTTTTCTTCTTTCTCCATAAAGACATACTATATGCTGTGTATACTCATTAGAAATGCCTCACTGAGATGATTCCAACAAGTACCATAATATACGTTTTTATGGAGAAAAAAGAAAAAAACACTTATCCGGATCATCACGAAAACATGCCTATATAATTTTGACCCCCTTTAACCCCATTTTTATATAGTAAAACTGGGGTTTACATGGGTATACATTATTTTTCTTATTTCTGCTCAAAAACATAGATTGTGGGTACTCGTTAGAACTGCCTCGGCGAGGCGGTTCTAACGAGTACCCACAATCTATGTTTTGAGCAGAAATATGAAAATTATCGGAATTTTTCATCTGTAAATTTTCACTTTTTGATGGTAAAAATTTCAGTATATTTGAATAGGCATGTTTTCGTAATGATTCCTCTTATGTAGAGCTATGATTTAATATCAGTTGTACCACAAAATGCACCGGTTAAGAAAAAAATCAAATCAGTTATGTAAGTTAACATAAAAAGATAAAAGGTGAACTAAAATAGCATACTGTCATTAATTTGTCAAAAACTAGCCATTCTATTAAAGTGTTGGGTTATTATTAATTTTTACATGATCAAATTCAATTAAAATGACAAAAAAAAAAAAAAAAAAAAAAAAAAAAATAATAATAAAAAAAAAATAATAAAAAAGTGTAATTTTATTGTGCATGTGTATGTGCACCAGAAATCTATTTTACATACATGTAATTTCCTCAGTTTTTATAAATACTAGAAAACAAACAAATCCACCTAAATCTATTATGAGAACAAAGGAAAGTGATGAAATACAGCAAAAAAATGCTATATTAAGTATTTGGACAGACAAGCCTGTGCAAACAGTGTACACCCACATCAGATGCCATATCATGAGGCATCTGATCAGGGCCTACAGTTTGCCACTCATCCAGGGACCAGTTGTTCAAAGCATCGTTAGCTTAATGAGCTTGTTAAGGGTCATTTCGTTAACTGTTTTAGCGGATTCAATATACAATATTCTGATATTTTTTTGCTGAAAAAATGTGAGTAGCTTTTGCACTGCAAAAGCTACTCACATTTTTTCAGCAAAAAATTTCAGCATATTTGCGTGTCACTCGATGTAAATTTTAATGAATCCTTAACTAACGATGTTGTTAGCTTTGAACAACTGGGCCCAGAAGTGTTTCACACTGTGCAGGCTATGGGCATAATCAGCAGATAACAAACTTATGTTTTTTTGTTTTTTTTCTGTTTCTTTTTGTTTTTTTTTTTGGCTTTTTTTTTTTTTCCAGAAAATAGGATTTGACAGTTCATGTAAATTGTCACAATTTGAATGAAATATCAAATCCCAAATATATTTCAAACTGTCATTGCTGATTTTTTTTTACCCAGCATGCTAAGCATTAAAAGGTAGCAGATGATTCAGATGAAAAATAATCAAATGTCATCTGAGTTTGTAACACTTTTTTTTGTTTGATAAAGATTACCAGATTAATTACCCAATTATAACATTCAATGAAATAATACACACTTTTTCTTTTTTTATCCCAATATGTGTAGCATATCCATATACCATGTCGCTTAAATAAGCATTTCAGTCTAAGACATTTTTGCATGACGCTCCAATTCCAAAAGCCTAAAGCTTTTTCACAAAATAACCAGGTTAAAACTGAATTTATGACAAACATAAATATATATAATAATGATATTATTAGTTTGATGTTTTAACCCTTGTCATGCTGAACCCAGATATATCCTGCCTCTGCCAACAGTGTAGATCCAAATAAATTGGCTTCTGAAGAAGCAAACTGATCTGGATCTGCACTGTTTGCCATTAAGTATGTGATTTTATCGCAACAATTCAGATCAAGCAATCTGATTGGCTGAAGATTAGAAGTGGGTATGGCATCTTAATTTATTCAGCAAGACAAGGGTTAATGAGTTAGTTCTTTCAACCTGTCTTTCCATAGCTCCAGATAAGGAACTTTTCACAGCTAAAAATTGCTGGTATTTTTTTCATATTTCTCCACAAAAACATGTTGTGGTACTCATTAGAAGCATCTCGATGTTTTCATGGAAAAATCAGAAAATATAATGTAGATACCCCTCTTATCTGGAGCTATGCTTTCCAACTGCTGCTGAAACATTATAGAGTGTCTTCACTGCTCATACATATAGTACCATAAACATATACATATACATGTACAGTTGTGTCAGGTAAAAGAAATGGCCTTATGCTTCATCATACCCCTCCAATTTAACTATCTTATGACATTGATCTTTAGTACTATATTTTGGTCTGTAAGGGAGTGCCTGTGGCCCTTATTAGACTGCCTGGATAAAGGAGACAGGCTATACTTGTCTTTCTGTACATCAAATCCCGTTTGAAAAAAAATGGTACTTTCTTAAATTGTTTTTAAGGAAAAAAATACGGACAATTTTTTTTTTACACACTGTTATTATTACTGTCTATTCAGAGATAAAATTTACTGTATCTGTGAAGACAATGACTATGGCTGAAAGCCATTAAACTTTTTATTTTATACAAATTTTCAATTCAGATCAAACCATAAAACTACTTTGATTATTATTATTTTTCGAATTTTCATCTTCAAGCGATGGTACAGATTCTGAACATTGGTACAGGCAATGGAAACATTCTGTATGACTCCAGATAAGAAGTCTGTTTTAATTAACCCTTGTCCTGCTGAACCTGGATATACCCTGTCATTGCAAACAGTGTAGATCCAGATCAGTTGGCTTCTGAAGAAGCCAACCGATCTGGATCTGCACTGTTAGCCATTTATATGAATTTATAGCAACAATCCAGATCAAGTAATCTGATTGGCTGAAAATTGGAACTGGGCGTGGCATCTAACTTTATTCAGCAGGACAAGGGTTAATAAAAAGAAAAATGTATTTTCTTATTCCTCCACAAAAACATCTTTGAGTGCTCTGACATTAGAATGGCTATTGGTAAAGCAATTCTAATGAATACTGAGACAAATGTTATCATGGAGAAATAAAAATGAAGCCCTCTCATCTGGAGCCTAGGATCTATGGTTAAAACAGTCACTTGATTGAATCTCAATCATGCTGTGATGAAACAACACACAATGGATTAACCAATTTTAGTCTGGAGACCCCTAAAAGGTTCTGGCAAACAGTGCAGTCACAGATGAGATGCCACAGAATGTGCCATCTGATTAGGGTCTCCACTGTTTGCAAATAGTTTAGTTATTTTTCTCCAGGCATATCTAAATCACATAGCCTGACATACCTAAATTTGAAATCGACTCTTCCAATATAAAGCTTAGGGGAGTTCATTCAGTCTAAAATAGGTATATGATACTACACAGTTTGGCTCCTATTGGTACAATACATAAAGGAATGGATGTGCAAACCCATAAAGTCTGCAGATAACCGATTGTAGTCTGGAGACCCCTAAAAGGGTAAGTGGCAAGCAGTGCAGACCCAGATCAGACACTGCAGAACATAGCATTTGATCAGGGTCTCCACTGTTTGCAAATAGTTCAACCATTTTTCTATAGGAATATATAAATCTGACATAGCCTGACATACCTAAAATCGAAAGTAGAAGCATCCAATATATAGTGTGGGAGAGTTCATTCATTCTACAATGGGTTAAGGCTGCAAACCAGGCACAGCTATACAAAGTATTACTTTATGATGTACTGTATTCCCTAAGTACTGTTTTCAACCTAAGAAGGTTGCAAGCCAAATCCAAGGTGCAGACAGAGGTGCTAGATGAGTTCCTCTTTGCTGATGACATGGCAAAGGGTGCTCCAACAGAAGAGAAGATGCAAAAAGGTGTAGATCAAGTATCTGACTCCTGTGACAACTATGATCTCACAATCAGCATCAAAAAGACCGAGGTGATTTATCAACCAGCACCTGGCAAGCCTTACAAGGAGCCCACCATTATAGTGAAAGGTCAAAGATTGCAAGTGGTAGACAAGTTCAACTACCTTGGAAGTACTTTGTCAAGAGTCGTGCACACTGATGATGAAGTCAATGCCAGGACTGCCAAAGCTAGTGCAGCATTTGGCCGACTACATGGTAGTGTTTGGGATCGAAGTGGAATCAGGCTTGACACAAAGCTGAAAGTCTACAAAGCTGTGGTGCTGCCAACACTATTGTATGCATGTAAAACATGGACAGTTTACCAAGGGCACACCAAAAGACTGAACCACTTCCATACAAACTGCCTTAGAAAACTTTTAAAGATTAAGTAGCAAGACAGGATTCCAGACACAGAAGTCCTGAAAAGGGCAGGAATGCAGAGTGTACATTCGCTTCTGAAACTGGCACAGTTAAGATGGACAGGCCATGTTACCAGGATGCCTGAGGAACGTTTGCCAAAAAAAATTCTCTATGGGGAACTAGAAATGGGCAAACGCTCCCATGGTGGTCAGAAGAAGTGATACAAGGACACCGTCAAAGGATTTCAACATACAAACATTTCACAGCAAAATAATTAACTTGCCAACCTTTTCTGTATAAAAAATTAGTTCCTCAAAATTTTATAACTGTAAAATTTGAAAATTTCAAAATTATTTATTTCAAAATTATTTAAGAGAACTTTCATATATAATACTAATCCTAGTCCTGCTGAACCCAGATATGTCCTGCCTTTGCAAAAAGTGTAGATCCAGATCGGTTGGGTTCTGAAGAAGTGAACTGATCTGGATCTGCACTGTTTGCCATTAAGTATGTGAATTTATGTCAACAATCTGGATCAAGTAATCTGATTGGCTGAAAATTCGAAAATGGATGTGGCATCTTAATTTATTCAGCATGACAAGGGTTAACAGAAAGCTTTGCCTGCAGCAAAATGTTTTCACAAATCTGATGCTACTAACCCAATCAACATTTTTCTTTATTTGGAGATTTACAGCCCAGTCAACACCATTAGGGTCACACTGAGCTGGTCAGTTAACCTACTCACACTTTTCCTCGGTAGACTTAGTCCTCTAAATGGTTATCCAGTACTTTTTGCCAGTAACTGACAACTGTCCTTCTTGAATCAGTAGTTGGAGAATGACTGTAGAAATTAATTCATGATCAATCCCCATGAAAGTAATGTAGTTGAGCTGGCCTTTTATAATATGTCGTAATGTACATGAGAAAGAAGACAGAACTGTGTAGTAAACATGCATTTATGTATATGATAACACACATGATTTAAACTACCCATTAAACAAAAACAACTTCCGCTCCTTCTGTATCTTATTCATAAACTTTAATGGTATATTACTGATGAAGTTTTGACTGAGTTCTGATAATCAACTCATGAATCTGTATCTTATTTTTTCTTGTGAAAAACTGACACCTAGGACAACAGGTAAGAAAAAATACCAAAATATCTTAAATATCTGCTTTTATATAGTCTCCAGGATAAAGTTTAAGCTTTCGATTTTGGAACCTCTCTAATGTGCTTGCATAAAGTTAAGCTCTTTTGTCTGTTCAACCCCAGGTCCAAGTGGGATTAAGTAAACAAAAAGGTCTCCTAAATTATTTCTGAGGTTTCAAACACAACCATAAAATGAAATATACTCCATTTATTCAGAAACTGAGAAAGTATGAAGACTAGGTGATGCTAGGTCCAACTCTGAAGTTCTAAAACACATAGAAGGAAAGAAAGTTTGTGTACGATCATAGCTCGAGATAAGAGGAATATCAACAAGTATTTTTCTTATTTCTCCATGAAAATGTGATGTAATTAACCATCAGAACTGACTCATTGAGGTGATTCTAATGAGTATCAACAACACATGAAATGATGATCTTGTGGAGAAATAATGAAAATGATGATTTCAGATTTAACAATGCATCAACCTATAAGGGTCATTTGCATCAAAATGGAACATTAACTTGGTTAGTTATTGCAACAGCTATTATCATTATGAAAACAGGCCTACTCAAATATATTGAAAATTTTACAACCAAAAAAGGGAAATTTTCAGATAAAAAAAAAAAAAAAAAAAAAAAATTCTGATATTTTCTTATTTCTGCTCAAAACATAGATTGTGGGTATTTTTTAGAACTGCCTCAGTGAGTCGGTTCTAGCAAGTATCCACAATCTATGTTTTTGAGCATAAATAAGAAAAATAATGTATACCAATGTAAACCCAAGTTTTACTATATAAAAGTGGGGTTTAAGAGGGTCAAAATTATATAAGAATATTTTCTTGATGGGTAAGTCAAAAATAATGAGAATATCAATATTCTTTGTTGAAAATGCATCTTATCTGAAGCAATGTTAAAATAACTACAGCTCTGGATAGAACAGAAAGGTATCCACATAAATATTTTTCTTATTTCTCCATGAAAATATATGTTATGGGTACTCATTAGAAGTGCCTCAGTGAGGCACTTCTAATGAGTACCCACAACATATATTTTCGTGGAGAAATAAGAAAAATATCAGTTTTGGGTTGTAAAACAGCGCCTTATCTAGAGCTATGTAATAAAATTAATATAACCACACACAATGACAATGTGAGTATTAGGATGACTGGTGCTAAGATGGGCCATGACTAGGCTGTACCTGGCGAGTTTTGCATCACAACATGATACGGTGGTAACGGCGGACGATTTGACGGATTTGGAAGAGGCGGGACTGGCTGATAAACATTAGAGACTGCAAGAAAACACATCTTACTGCATAAATAAAGCGGGTTCCTGGAAAATCTCAACATTCATAAATACCCTCTGTCATGAGACAACTATTTCAATTTTTTTTTTTTTAAGATTTATTTTATGTGGCTGAAATAAATAAGAGCCTACTTCTGCCAATGATCGGAGCACATACTGTCTATTCAAGTGACTTAATTAATAATATCATTAGCAAGGATAGCATATATTGTCAAAATTAATATGCACATTTTTTTCACTTGCTAGTTTGGGAAAGTACCTTCGATCTGGCACCTGCCCACTTGCTGTCCTTCAGCAATAAGAAACATGTTGATGGATGTTAATTGAAGAAATCATTTAAAGCTGAGGCAAATTCAGAGTAACTATATCTGCCTGTTTTTTGTTCACATCTGACAGAGAGGGATTGCAGAGAGTGGAAGCTCTCGGCTATCAACCCTCATGACAGACGTACCTGGAGATCTGGTGTGAGATCTGCCATGCGTGCAGCAAGCCAGCTATCTGGAAGGGGGCCCACTGATGTGGATGCTGCCCCTGTACCTGCACGTTAATAAAAAATCCAATTATGATATGATATGATCTATATTCTCTCTTTTCATTTTTTTGTTTGTGCTCAAATGTTCTGTATGCAGTGAAAATAATATTCAACCAGACAGTATTCTTTGATAATTAAGTTGAAGCAATAGGCTTATTTATTAAAGAAATACATTATGAAAAGAATGCTAACACAAAGGTTTCTAACAATATTGCCCGAATGATCAATATATGATAATTTTTTATATACCATAAAAATCCTAAGTATTGGGACAGATAGATTTGAGCAAACAGTGTAGACCCAGATCAGATGCTGCAGAGTGCAGCATCTGATCAGGGCCTACACTGTTTGCCACTCAATCCGGCAGTTTTTAGACAAATAAACAGTTAGTAAAATGCAGGACAAGTATGGTAAGAAGTCAAGGTGTCCAATACTTAGGGTAAATCTGGTTTATACTGATAATCCTTTTACTGACTACATTACGAAAACATGCCTATTCAAATATACTGAAAAGTTAATCACCGAAAAATTGAAAATTTTCAGACAAAAAATTCAAATATTTTTCATATTTCTGCTCAAAAACATAGATTGTGGGTACTCGTTAGAACTGCCTCGCAGAGGCGGTTCTAACGAATACCCACAATCTATGTTTTTGAGCAGAAATAAGAAAAATAATGTATACCCCTATAAACCCCAGTTTTACTATATAAAAGTGGGGTTTAAGGGGGTCAAACTTATATAGGCCTGTTTTCGTGATGAGATCTGCAAACAAAGGGTATTTATGTTTATACAGCTATACATACAAAACAAACGATCACAATAGGATACCAAATATCAATAGTCACTTTACAAACTCAAATACACAAATTAACATATTGAATATACCAAAACTATTTGGACAGACAAACTTGAGCCAACAGTGTGAACCCAGATCACCTCTACACTGTTTACGATTCCACCAGCATTTTTATAAGAATCACTAGGTATTCTAATTTTACAGTAAGTACAGTAAAGGGTCAAGGTGTCTTAATATTTAGAGAAAATGTATCAAACAGGCTAGTCAGGCTGCTGCTTCATTATCTTCATGTTCATGCGTGTGTGTATGTGTGAGTGCATGCACGGAGTGACAGTTACGTCACTTAAAAGACAATTAATTTACACTCAAAGTATCTTAAATATCTGGACATCATCTGTCCTTTATCACCATATCATACAAAAATTACACAAAAATAATGTTACCTAACTACAGGTAATAAGGCATAAGAGTACTCATGAAAAAATAAACAGTGTCAACTCTTTTGAGGAACAGTCTGATCTGGGTTTAGCCTGTTTGCTTATGTAATTCTGGCCAAACACTTACAGTAAATTATAGACTGACCAAACTAACCCGTCGCTGACCATTCAGGTATAATGTTTATCAGTACCCGTAATTCCCTGCGTATACCACGCACTTTTTTCACCCAGAAAACGGAGCAAAAACTCCCCTGCGTGTAATACAGTGGCACAGAAAAATAACTATGTTTTTCTCGAAAACTCGGCAGGTCACTAAAACCCTTTACATATACAATGTGACATATTGTGATCCTCGAAAAATTCTTCTAACGTATTATTTCATTGAATAATTTATATCACTAAAAATGCAATCACTGTTTCAATCTCAGACATCAACCTTTTCATGCAGATTACCTTTTATTGGCACAAAAATTGTTTATTTTCCACATTTTGACAGGAAGGTTTATCTAAATATACGTAATGAACCAAGTTGTCTGAATCTGAATAGACTGATAAAAAAAAAAATGGTTTGTTGGGAATACAGAAATTTGATGTTTTATGAAAACTGCTAAAAATAATAATAATAATAATGATTATAATAATAATAGTAGCAAAAATAACAATAATAATAAAGACATGTAACGATAGTTTATGAGTTAAAATTTAAAATTTTATTTGTTTCTCAAAAAACAGAGTTGATATTACAGGCATTAACCGTACTTTTCTCAAAACGAGGGCCAATTAAACTTGGTGTGTTTGTAAACAAAGTTCTGAGCTGCACAGGTCATCGGTTTCTTTGAAGTCAGGCATTAATTCACCTTTTAATTGACAGTGAATGGAAAATGGGCTTCTTTGATTGAGTGAGATGTTTAACTCACGCTGAGAAGGTGTTAATTATGAGATTTGACACTAAGAAGGGAAATATACATATAACCAGTCAACTGTTTTAATAGCAGCCAATCAAAAATCGTGTACTTTCATTTTCAATCAAAATGGCATCGGAGATAGCATTCTGTGACACTGGGAAAAAGCATGTGCGTGTTTTAGATAGGAATATCTTTTTTTCCACAGATTTTGGACTTGGAATTTAGGTGCGTGTTATAGATGAGTGTGTGGTATACACAGCGAATTATGGTATGTGTTAACTGTGTAAACATGTAATACCTGTAAAGGAGATCTAAATGTCACATGTGGAATGCAGTTATGAATATCAAAAGTAAAGGTCAATGTGACAGGTCAATTTGATCAATGTATACAATAGTTCAAATTTATAAGTTAAGATAGTAAATGTATACAAGATGGGATATCAACAAGTAAATCAGGGCCCAGTTGTTCAAAGTTTGGTTAGCTTAACAAGCTCATTAGTGGTGAAAATGTTAACTGTTCTAGTAAGTACAATATCTAATTCACAGGTATTTTTTCAGCAAAAAAATTAGCATTTATGCCATATTCAATGATCAAAGATTTAACAATACGATAACTAACGACATCTAACGACATCATTAGTTTTGAATAACTGGGCCCCATTAATTATTACAACTGGTATTTCAGGAATTTGAAAAGTAATTTGAAAAGTAATTTGATAAAAGAGAAAATCAGTCCTGTAATGCCAAAAATGTGATAATAAAGGCGAGGTACATCATCAGTAAACCTGTGCATAGCAACAGATAAAAGTGGGTATCCACAAATTATTTTTCTTATTTCTCCATGAAAGCATATGTTATGGGTACTCATTAAAAACACCATGAGGTGCTTCTAATGAGTATCCACAACATGTGTTTCCGTGGAGAAATAAGAAAATATCAACACTTTTCGGTTGAAAAAAAAAAAAAGTGTCCTGTCTGGAGCTATGTCACCACTGGTAAAGAAAAATCAAGCCCAAGTCTACAGAAATAAGCACCCTTTTCTTCTTTTATTTTTTTTTTTTTTTTTGAAAAAAAAAAAAAAAAAAAAAAATACAAAATTAAAATCAGTCTGATTTTTTAGCAATCTGAATTTAACCTTTATACTGCTCTAAACATATTGAGCAGATAACAAATAAGTGATAGTTTTCCCTATTATTATTTCCTACAAAAAAATAAATAGGGCTTAAAATTCAATTCAAATCATCTTCAATGAGAATGACAGAAATGAAATGCCAAACCTTATTTTCTGGGACATCACTAAAATAGTTTAAAATGCTGTCTGCTGACATTTAAGGCAGATGGATACACCCGGTGATTTTCTCATCATTTTTCGAAGGAATAACAACTACTGTGGACAGAAATTTGCTTCACATATTAAATTCTTCAAAAGTTAGGGCTCTCCTTAAAGACTCCATATTCCTCAAAAATAGACATTTTATTATCCAAGAAAGTTTTAATAAATTGATATATGGTATTAATGCAATCATAAAATGTGGCACCTGACAGCCTGTAAAATTGCAGTTTCTCACTCGTTCTTGATATGAAATGACTTTTTATTGTATCTCTAAATTAATGTTGCCAACATTAATTCAGAGATACGATAAAAAATCATTTCATTTTTGATCTAATTCAAAAATAAGAGACTAACTTAAATTTTACAGGCTGTCAGATGCCACATTTTCTGATTGTATTAATACTATATATCAATTTATTAAACCTTTTTTTGGATAAAAAAAAAATTGTCTATTTTGGAGGAATATGGAGTCATTTAAAGTGAAGAATTTGACTTCCTGACGACCAAACTATTTCCTTAAAGAGTAGCCACCAATGAGAGCGGAGGCAAAAATTTCCACATCTGGGCCCAGTTGTTCAAAGCTAACGATGTCGTTAGTTAACGATTTGTTAAAATTTACACCAAGTGATACACAAATATGCTGAAATTTTTTGCTGAAAGCTACTCACATTTTTTCAGTAAAAAATATCAGACTATTGTATATTGAATTCGCTAAAACAGTTAACTAACGAAATGACCCTTAACAAGCTCGTTAAGCTAATGATGCTTTGAACAACTGGGCCCTGATTTATTTCCCTTGCGAGTGTATCCATTCTCCTTATATTCAGCAGGCTATTAAAAGAGAAACATTTAGGACCACACAGATTGACAAATGATGCGAGCACAGGAAACCATGCCCTCTGATATAAGTAACTGACAGAGAACCAGACTGTCCTGTGCACCCATCTAGTGTTATCATAAATTTAGTGCACCCACAAAGTGTAATCACAAATTTAGTGCACCACTGTAGTGTAATCAAAAATTTTGTGTTATGACACACAGTCTACAAACTGAAGAAGTTGTTGGTTGGTTGGTTTGGAGTTTAATGACCCAATCAACACTATTAAGGTCATGTTAAGCTAGTCAGTTTACCTAACACTCTTTTCCTGGGCAGGCCTAATTAGTCCTCTAAGCAGTTAACCAGTACTTGTGCACATTCTTTTGCTAGAAACTGGCATCAGAAGAGTTATTATGGAGGAGTATTTGATAATAACTCCGGGAATATTTTCTATAGTTCCCCATAAAAACATAATTATGTTTTGTGAACTCATTAGAGGCGCCTCAGTGAGGCTTTACTTATGAGTATCCACATCATATGATTTAGGGAGAAATAAAAAAAAAATTATCCCAAAACCATAAAAAAATACTCTTCAACTCCTCTGCTGCAAAACCAAAATACTGAGCACATCTACAAACAGTGAGCATATGGCCAAGATGTGAGGGACGATCTGGGTTGCTGCCAGTCAAATATATCAAGCTGATATCCCGTTCCCAACTCATACGAGGAAGGATCACGAAAAAGGTCATGCTGGGAGCACCAAAGTATCAGAGGACTGCATGCATTATCAGGGCTAAGAAAAGAAATTTTGGAGATCAAAGATACTGGCAATTACATCATATATGCACAGTTCCAGATTAAGACAAAGGTATCAAGGATAAATTTTTCTTATTTCTCCACAAAAAGGTATGTTGTGGGTATTCATTAGAAGTGCCTTGAGGCACTTCTAATGAGTACCCACAACATACCTTTTTGTGGAAAAAATAAGAAAAATATCAATACTTTTTGCCTTCTCTGGAGCTGTAATCATAGGGCTATATAAGGAAGAACAAAAGTAGAACTATGTATAAATTATGTCATGTTTATTGAATCACAGGACCGCAGACATATCCGTATTGAACTAGAATTGAGGTGTTTCAAAGGAAAACTTCCTATCCATATATGTAAATAGCACAAGACATTTTTTCAAACCAAAACTTGAATTTTTTTTCTAATTTCTGTATGAAAATGTATACTGTGTCTACAACTGATAACAAACCAAGGTGATACCAAGGGTACCTGAGCAAGGAGAAACAAGAAATATCAATAAGCAGTGCTTATTAGATATCCCCCGTCAGAAACCAAAACATGAGAGACCGGCATATGAACAGACATGAAAACAGTATACTGCCACAAGCTCTGTTTGCGGGGAGTATATTAACTCTAGCTACATAGATGTATGGACTGATCTTGTCTTGCTGTCTATATATGCATTAAGCAACGGTGTGCATGTCAAAGCTTAATAATTATTAACCAAAGAAATAATTGAGCCGGGGCACAGCATTTCCCACAAGATTGCATGTGTGCCCAGCCAAGACTCAGATCAGCCCGCACAATGTGCAGGCTGATCTGTCTTTGCTGGATACACAATGTAACCTTGGCTGATCTGAGTCTTCGATGGGCACACATGCAATTTTGTAGGAAATGCTGTGCCCTGGCTCAATTTACAACCTCCTCACCTGTTTGTGGGACTTGATGTGGGACTTGGTGATGATGTGACTGTGAATGAAGATGCTGATGATGACCGGATGACGATGATGATGATGGTTTCCTGGAAACTGAAGGGGAGTGCGAAGACCCTGCTGAACACGAACTGTGGTTATCGTAACTGGACACTGTATTGCTGGCATGACTTGAGTCAGACTCATAGTGGGCACTGTTGCTATGGTAACTCTTTACACTTCCTGTAGGACTTGCTGATTCAGCTGATCCAATTGAACCTGTAGGAAATATTAATTTACTATCAATCACAAAAATAACTGCTGATTTCAGCGATATTTACAGAAGGTTACAAAAAGTGCTAGAATCAAAAACATATATTTGAATTAAGATAACTTAACTCTTGCCATGCTGAACAAATTAAGATAGATTAATAATTTTTAGCCAATCAGATTACTAAATAGAGGTTGTTGATACAAGTTAACATACCTGATGACAAGCAGTACAGATCCATATCTGTGCTCTACACTGTTTCCAAAGGCAGGGCATATCCAGGTTATGCAGGACCAGGGTTAATTCATAGCTGAGGCCACAAAACTGTCTTTTTTTTTTTTTTTATAAGCTAATTATTCAGGTGTTTATGCAGTAACAAAAACTTTCCTTTCTCTTACAATACACAACAAACAATTAACCCTTGGCCTGCTGATCCAGGTTATGCCCTGCCTGTGCAAACAATGTAGATCGAGATCATGAGAAAACTGTCCCATATCACCCTTCAGACAATGAAGGTTCAGATCAATGTAAATCTAGGCTTGAGCATCTCCAGTCTCATAGCTACAGATAAGAGGGGGTATCCACATAATATTTTTCTTATTTCTCCACGAAAACATATGTTGTGGGTACTCATTAGAAGCGCCTCAGCAAGGCGCTTCTAATGAGTACCACAACATATGTTTTCATGGAGAAATAAGAAAGATATCAGCATTTTTCGGATAAAAAAAGTCCTTTATCTGTTGCTATGAAGACTGTCTGTCAATAATTTCCTTGGCAAAGGTCATTTTCAGACTGTGCAGATGCACAGGCTGATCAGATATTCATTGTCAACATATGCAATAAGTACTATTTACTCAAGAGACGGTTTATGTTATGAAGCTAAGAGACACACATTTACGCAGATAATGATTCTCGTCCATACCTTTTCTACCGCACTGAAGGTGACTAAATACAAGTGGTTTTCAGTTTTCAGATTTTTAACACTGCCAGGCAACTGAGTCATATAGATGCAGCGCATACAAATGGAAGGTTTTCTTCCAGTTTTATAAGGGAGACAAAATTTGCCACTTCCTGTTTGCTTTCATGCACACCATCTCCTGAAATGGGGTCTTTACATTTAAAGTAGACCCAATTTTAGATTGGTGAGTGTGTGTGTGTGTGTGTGTGTGTGTGTGGGGGGGGGGGGGGGGGGGGCAAAAACAATTTTGACAGTTTCCCTCCCCTGAATGTGAATACACCATAGGCATTACCAGGGTTGTTTTTTGTTTTTTTTGCAGTTGTTTTTATTGTGATTTGTTTGCACAATTCAGATTTTTCAATGCTTACTTGTTTATTAAATCAATTTTTTTAATGCTTACTTTTGTTAATTAAAGAAAAAAAAGTTTTTTAATCTACTTCTTTATAAGAGCATATGTTATGGGTACTCATATGAATTGCCTCAACTTGTGTTAGGCAGTTCAAATGAGTACCAACAAGCAAATTAATAAAATCTATGTCCCCAGCCTTTTAAAAATCCTCCAAATGTACCTACTATGTATACAGTTTGAAAGTGTTAGAGATCGAAAAATGACAGTAAAAAATGCAGAAAAGTAAGAAAAAAAAAGACATATGTGGAAAAAGTGATAAAAATTAATCTGAGGATTATATACAAATAACTAGCACATCTTCAGACTATGACAAAAACATCTGTACAGTTTCTAAAAGAAAAGATCAGCATAAAACTGTAGTAGGATCTACTGACACTAGGTAAGACAGTCAGAGGGTGCAGAACAAAGCAACACAAACCACATTAAGCTGAACACCATGTCCCCTCGCTTTTCTTCAAAAACAAGCATGGTCAATAACGTATGCTTTTATACAGATCAGAAAAAAATATCGCATAAGCATCATTAAATATGTACCTAATGTCCCAGTCAGCATTCTACGTAAATCTATATCGGGCCGTCATCGGCCCGTCAGGGTAGCTGACGGGTCGATGACGGCCCGATGTAGATTTACGTAGAATGCTAGCTGGGGTAGTCCTCTGCTGATACTTGGTGGATATTTTACTACAAGTTTTTCAAGTAATTTTGAAAAAACTAAGCACACTGTCTATTAGGTATTTCTTTGTTTTTATGTTGTAAATTCAATGCAAATCCAACTCCCTCCTGCCCCACCCTCCTACAGGCATAAACACAAATATTCAACAGTATGGGCTACATAGAAATGCAAGAAACAAACACATTTGTAAGCATTTAACACTATTTTAAACATGTCAAAAGGTTCAAACGAAAGAACACACATGGTTAATAAGCATACCGATTAACTAATAAAGCAAATAGAAACACAGAGAATTAGTTGTTCAAAGCATTGGTTATTAACTCTTGTCCTGCTGGTCCAGGATATGCCCTGTCTTTGCAAACAGTGTAGATCCAGATCAGTTGGCTTCTGAAGAAGCCAACTGATCTGGATCTGCACTGTTTGCCATTCAATATGTAAATTTAAATAAAAAATCTGGATCAAATAATCTGATTGGCTGACAAGAAGTGGGCATGGTATCTTGATTTATTCAGCATGACAAGGTTTATATATTAATATGCTACCTGTTCTATTAAAGCTTATTCCCTCATCTTATGTTTATAAATAAAAACAATCCAAATAGACCATCATAGGAATTTTGAAGACATTCAATCCCCCCCCCCACCCCCTCCCTCCCCCACCCCTACCCCATGAAGCTGTATGCAAAATTTTCCCTGGCAAAACTCAAATCTGATCATGTAAAATGTTTACTTAGTCATAGCTCAAACCCTAAAAAATATTATATCCCCAAAATTTGAATAATGCTTTGAACAATTCAAAGAAGAGAAGAATTATCTTTAAGCTTGCAGCAGACAAAAATTAGCAGATGACAAGTTCAGTCATACTTTTTCTTAGTTTGGAGCTTGGCACTTCATTAGAATTTCTTAATCTTTACCTAGAAAACACACAATGTTGTATCAGTGTTGTCATTTCTGTGATGTGATATTGCAATGGTGCTGAAACAATGTTACCATATTGTATGTTTGCCGGGTACAAATGACATGAATTTTTTTCTTGAAATTGGGCTTGACATTTCATTTGATATATCTCTTACAGAGAGACAATACAAACACATTAAGACTGCCTATTAATATAAGAATTAAGAATGTTAACCCTTTCAGCGCCGCAGACCAAAACCAATACCTGTGCAAACAGTTAAGATCTAGATGAGATGGCTCATAATGAGCCGTCTCATCAGGATCTACACTGTTTGCCGTTCTGTTTTTGATTGTAGGCTGAAACCCCTATTTGCATTAGTGGACAAGTCCTAATTCAAGAATGGGCGAGTCCACTTCAGAAACTCAGGGATGAAAGGGTTAAAAGTTAAAAAAAAATGGTATGTTCCAAACAAAATGCCAAGCCCTATTCCCAGGGAATAATTATCAATTCAAATGTATGTGAAAAGCTTGTTTACAGCGAAATATAGAAGTAAGATAATTGAATTTTAATAAAATACTAGGTTTTGTTAGTATGGAAAAAAATATCCAAAACATTCAAAATGTCTTCTGCTAATGTTTAACCTTTAGCACTCTCTGGATACAATCGGCAGATGATACATAAACAATATTTTTCTTATTTTTACCAGAATGGTCTTGATATTTCATGCAAACTGTCTCCCAAGAAGACAACTGGCAAGAAATAGGAAGCCCAGTTTTCTGGAAAAAAAGTAGGAAAAATATTTTAAAACTTGTCTGCTACTATGGTAAATCCCCTATAATTTCATACATCAACTTGTCTGATAAAACGGCCTATTCAAACAGTGCAGACCCACTGAAGGAGCTGTCTGATCAGGACTACACTGTTTGCCATTCTACTAAGTTTTTTTATGAAACAAATACATGCATAGAGTAAAGTGTTCAAAATTTTAGGACATTTACCGTATTTAAGTCCAGCAGGTCAAAGGTTATAAGCAACGACAAGAAGCAGAAAAATTCTTACCCGTTTGACTAGGTTTTCGATGAGCAATATTGCTTAAACTAACTACTGATGAACTCTCAGCTGACAGTTGCACTGATGGCCGCATGTGGCGGGGAGACACGGGCTGTCGCTTTCCCGACAGACTAGGACTAGTTACAGGGGGCAACGGCACTTTGGGATCGTGGGGTCGTACCTTCCCACTGAGTGCCATGAGTTTGCGTGTGTTTTCAACAGTTTCAGCACCTAGAGAAGGGTACAAGGTAACTTACACAGTAGAATCAGGGCTCCAGATAAGCAAATAATATCACTCCAGATAAGAAACTTCATTTGGGCAGCGCCATGCGAAAATGCTTCTTTAGGCATATGCAGACAGCAAAGGCCTTGATCAGCCTGCGTATCAGCAGTCTGATCAAAGCCTTCAGTGTCTGCTAACAGAATTATTGGATACTGCTGAATGTATCAATGGAGAAGAAAGGCCTGTGTGAGACCTTGCCCATGCACAGGATGATGTGAACCCGCATATTTTGAGCATGCTCGAAGGCATTTTTCGCTTGACACAGCCCATTTTCAACCAAATGCTATTGATATTTTTTTTTATTTCCCCATGAAAATGAATGTTGTGCATACTCAATAGAGTTGCCCTGGAAATCTCTAACAATTCTAATGTGTGCACACAACACATGTTCTTGTGGAGAAAAAAAGAAAATGTTTATCTAGGTACCCCTCTTATCTGAAGCCACATGAAATATTCTTATTTCTTCACAAATTCAACATGAGAAAGCATAAAAAAAATTGGCCAAGTGAAAATTTGTCTTCTGGGCATATGAACAGTGAAACCACAGGTCAAACAGGGCATTAACCCTTGTCATGCTAAAACCAGGTATACCCTGCCTTTGCAAACAGTGTAGATCCAGATCAGTTGGCTTCTGAAGAAGCCAACTGATCTGGATCTGCACTGTTTGCCATTCAGCATGTGAATTTGAATAAAAAATCAGGATCAAGCAATCTGACTGGCAGAAAATTAGAAGTGGGTGTGGAATCTCAATTTATTCAGCATGACAAGGGTTAATGCATTTGTACCTCCAAATACCTCAACTAAAAAGTGCTGATATCTTTTTCTTATTTCTCCAAAAAGATATGTTGTGGGTATTCATTAGACGTGCCTCACTGAGGTGCTTCTAATATGTACACACAACATTTTCAGGGGGCAAAAAGACAAATATCTGGTTAGAATCAGTCAGATCTCCGCTACACTGTTTGCTCATGCATGACTGTCTGAATATATATTGTAACAGCTGTATGGTCAACCTATCTTTTTCATTCGACATGACCCAAATAGGTTTTTGATGCATAGTAGAATAGCATACTAGATCCGACTTAATTGTTACCACTCTCTGGGCTAATTCAGCAGATGACACATTGATGAAATTTTTCTTAATTTTTCTAGAAAACAGGATCCACTGATGACAATTTGCATGAAATGTCAAAATATGTTTTCTGGGAAAAATACGAAAATTTAGTATGCCATCTGCTGAAAATTTTACACAGAGAGCCAAGTGTGAGCTGCCTAGTCAGACCTTAATATACTCAAAAGTATCAAATGAACACATTAACAAACATCTAGGACTGATCAGAATGTTGGGTTACACAGGCTGATCTGTGCCTGTATTGTACTTCTATGCCCAAAGCACAAACTGCCTTATAAATTATGCTGTGGGACCACATCAAAATCAGTCCAGGAAGAGCATAGCTACAGATAAGAGGGGGTATCCACATAATATTTTTCTTATTTCTTGATGATAAATATGTTGAGGGTACTCATTAGAAGCGCCTCGGCAAGGCGCTTCTAATGAGTACCCACAAAATATGTTTTCGTTGAGAAATAAGAATGGTATCAGCATTTTTCGGATGAAAAAGCACCTTATCTGTTGCTATGGAAGAGGATCTAAATGAGAGTCCACAGCAACTGTTTTGAACCCTTTAAGTTCCAGTAACAACAGCAGCAGACAACAGTCTCAATTTCCTCATATATTTTTTTTTTTGGGGGGGGGGGGTGGGAGGGGGGGAAGGGAGTTGCTTCTACTTTTCCTGGAAAATAAGACTTGGCATTTCATTTGAATTAAGCAAATGATTCAAATGAAATGTCAAAAAATATTTTCATGGAAAAAAAATAAAAAATAGAATGCCTTCTGCTACAATAATGAAAAGGAAATTTAAGGATTAGTGAAGAAATAAGAACAAAATTTTATTTCCAAACAAGAGCTTATCTAGAACCTTAAGAACACATGCAACTCAAGTAAGAGAGACATGCATAACTCAAAATATACACTGTTGCAGATGATAAGTAGCAGACGATAACAGATCATAGCTCTTGATAAGGGTTTCTTTTTCTTTTTTCTTTTTCAAAACCAAAAAATATCAATATTGTTTTCCCCCCACAAAAATATGCTCTGGGGAGTCATGAGAAGCACCACTGAGAGGTGCTTCTTACAACTACCCACAACACGTGCTTTATGAAGAAAACAGAAAATCAGTTATTGAAATCATTTTTAGAGCTACTGAGTATAGTAATTTTCTAAGTTTCTCCCAAATTAGGATTTGACATTTCTCTGAAGTCCTCATAAGAGAAATTCTGAATGAAATGCAAAGCCTTTTAGAAGGAGGGAGGGGGGGGGGATGATTTAAATATCATCTGCTAATTTTCAAATGTGGTGGACAGAACTTAAAATGCACAGAGACAAATGAGGTACACCATGGGAAATCCATAAATGTCCCATATATCAACACCATAGTCCAAGACCAACCTGCATATCCACAATTTGGCTAGTGTCTCTACTACCGTAATAACCCTAAGTATTGGGACACTTTATTTACTTACCATACTGAGCCCAGTTGTTCAAAGCTAATGATGTCGTTAGATAACGATTCATTAAAATTTACATAAAGTGATACACAAATATGCTGAAATTTTGTGCTGAAAAAATGTGAGTAGCAATTTTTTTCAGCAAAAAATATCAGAATATTGTATATTGAATCCACTAAGATAGTTAACAAAACAAAATGACCCTCAACGAGCTTGGTAAGCTAACGACGCACTGAACAATTGGGCTGTGGTCCTCATTTTTGAAATAGTTCATTCTACTACTAATTGACGTGTCTAAAATATTACTGTACATAAGGCAAACAGTGTAGACCCTGATCAGATGTCGCATTCTGCGGCATCTGATCTGGGTCTACACTGTTTGCAAAGGTTTATTTGTCTCAATACTTAGGGTTCTTATGGTATTTGCTGTATAATTGCAAAAGCTTCATGTTGATATATTCTGTTGGTAAAAAGTAAAGACTTTATTTGAATGGATTTGCAAGGTTGGCCAGGTTTTCATTGAATGTGTATGGAAAAATGTATTTTACCCTTATCACTCAGACCAGACAGGCCTAAGCAAACAGTGCAGACCCAGATTAGATCCCACAGAATGTGACATCTGATCAGGGTCTATACTGTTTGCCACTCATCCAGCAGTGTTTAGTCACAGACACATTACGGGGCAGTAAAATGGGTGTTAAAATTTTGAGGAAAGTATGGCAAGGTTATGGTGTCCAAATATTTTGCACTTACACACTATGGGCAGATTCAGCAGATGACAAACTGATGATATTTTTCTTTGAAAATAGGATCTGACACTTCATGCAAATTGTCTCCTAAGAAGACATTTTGCAGGAAATATCAGATTCTATTTTCTAAGAAAAATAATAAAAATATTTCGAAATGTTGTCTGCTGAAATTTTTACCCAGCATGCAAAGCGTTAGGGTAAATATGGTATTATTGTTTTTCCTATGCTGTACCTCATGTGGATATAATTAGAATCAATGCAGTCATCACAACATTAAAATCCAATATGGACCATTTTAACAAACACATATAGATCGTGTTATTAAATATCAGGGCCCAGTTGTTCAAAGCATCATTAGCTTAACGAGCTCATTAGTGGTCAAAATGTTAACTGTTCTAGTAGATACAATATCAAATTCACAGGTATTTTTGCTGAAAAAATGTTAGTAGCTTTTGCAAATGCTCACATTTTTTCAGCAATATGCCATATTTAGTGATAAAAGTTTTAACAATACGTTAACTAACGACATTGTTAGTTTTGAACAACTGCACCCAGATTCCTTGCCCTATTACTGATATCTTCCATAATATATAGAACCTATTAAGTCCAAAAAGGGTAACTGGCAAAAGTGCAGACCCAGATCAGACATTGTGTTCCACTGTTTGCAAATAGTTTAGCCATTTTTCTCTAGGAATATCTAAATTACCTAAAATGGAAATTGGACTCTTCCAGTATATAATATGGGGGAGTTTATTCAGTCTAAGATGGGGTAAAGGAATAAAGTATGGCTCTCCATACTAAATAAGCAGTTTATAAACTGCATACTCAGGTCATAATATTACAAATAACATAAGATAGACCATAATTCTAGCCATGAAATTAGAAGAATTCTTAGAGAAAACTGTATTAGAATCTTGTTATTGTTATTTCTATTTAGTTTCAAACAAAAATTACATACCTGAGAAAAAAAAAAAAAAGATATTTAATATGATTGTGATTGTAAATAAATATATTTAATATGATTGTGATTGTAAATAAATTGATCATGAAAAAAAAATGCAAACAGTGAAAATATGATTTCAGGAAAAGGTTTAGGTTATAATTTCTTCAGAAGATGACTTTAATATGCAACATAAAACTGACTTTCAACTGCAACTTCAATTTTCTCCAAAGCCTTTGTTTTTTTTTCTTTTAACACAAGAACTATTTGATTTGCAACCTAAGAAAATGTATTTTCTGGCATGTGCGTCCAAGGGAGACTAAAATCAGCCAGCATGCACCCAGTATGATCAGAGTCTTCGTTGAAGAAACTTTGTATCCTTTGTTATCCAAAATATGCCAAGGAGATTCTGATCAGACTGTGCAAATGTGCAGGCTGTTCCAAATCTTCACTTGGCACACGTCCATTTTTGTCCAAGCCGGGTATGTTTTCTGACATTGCAATTCATATACATCATGGAATTTACCATAAAGTTGCTTTTTCTGATGTCAAGGAACTGTTTACATTTAACCCTTTTATCCCTCAGTTTCTGAAGTGGACTCTTCCATTCTTGAATTAGGACTTGTCCACTGATGCAAAAAGGGGTTTCAATCTAAAATCTAAAACAGAATGGCAAATAGTGTAGATCCTGATGATATGGCTAGTTATGAGCCGTCTCATCTGGATCTACACTGTTTGCACAGGTATTGGTTTTGGTCTACCAGGCTGAAAGGTTTAACAGAATCTATTAAAAGTTAATGCCAAGAAAACTGGAAAGAAGTGAAGCCACATACCAAATTTGGGTCCAGTATAAATAGGCTTCTTTTCTTCAGTGGACAGAGAGAGGCTGGATGAGCTTCCAGTTGGGGTAGACAAAGAAGCATCACTCTTTTTTGCTGAAACAGAAGGAAAATATTATACAAGAGCTCCACAAGCGCACGCATCATACACCCGTGACAAGTACTGTAAATGTCCTGAAAATCTGAACACCAAAGTTTCTGAAAAAACGACATATGCAAACAGTGCAGACCCAGATCAGACTGCTCCTGAAGGAGCAGTCTGATCAGGGTCTACTTGTTTGCCATTCCACTAAGTATTTTAAGAAACAAGTGCATAAGAAGCAAAATTTAGGCCAGAATAGTGGAGAATAATGTGTTCGAAATTTTAGGACATTTACCGTAATAAGATGTAGCACATATACAGACTCCTGTACATTTCAATGCTCCAGATGTAAACTGCAAAAAAACTACCAAAATTTTCAAAGGGGCATAACACGGCTAATATTTGGTGGACTGGAACCTTGAAACGAAATGGGCTGCTAAACATTATGGTCTATTTATGAAGTTTCAGCTTGATTGGATGTAAATTATAGGAGGAGTTAGCCGGAAACATAAAGTTAACAGAAATTTTCAAAGAGGCATAACTCTGTTAATATTTAGTGTACTGTAACTTTGAAATAATATGGGCTGCTCCACACCACGGTCTAACAATAGATCAATTTTCGGTTTGATTGGATGTAAACTGTAGGAGGAGTTAGCCCGAAATGAAAAGTTTATGGAAATTTTAATGGGGCATAACTCTGGTAATATTTGGTGTACTGTAACCTCGAAATAATATGCACTGCTCCACATCATAGTCTAAGTATTTATAAAGTTTCAGCTTGATCGGATGTAAACAATAGGAGTTAACCGGAAATGAAAAGTTTACAGAATTTTCAAAGGAGCATAGCTCTGCTAATATATGGTGGACTGTAACCTCGAAACAATATGCTCTGCTCCAGATCATGGTCTAACTATAAATCAAGTTTCAGGTTGATCGGATGTAAACTGTAGGCGGAGTAACAGTGTGGGGAATCCATGTTTGTTTGTTTGTGTTGAGGTTTTACGGCCCAGTCAACCCAATGGGGTCATGTCGAGCGCGGTCAGTTTACCTAACCACACGTTTACTGGGCAGGCTTAGTCCTCTAAGCGGTTAACCAGTATTGTGCACATTCTTTCGCCAGAAAAGGGGAATCCACGTGACCAAATGACCAGGAACACGGAGTTTGTAACTATTTTTAGCTCTGCATAAGGTAGGATTTTTTTAGAATATCTCTATTCATATCAAATGGAATTTATTCAAATAAAGCGCAGAGTACACAGAAAATCAAGCTCTTTCTGGTGGTGTAAGTGCTATTCTGCTATCTGGTCTAATTCTTGAGAACATTCAAAAGATGTTTTTGCTGTCAATCAGGGCCCCAGGACAATGTACATGAATTTTGATAAAAACATTCTCTGAATGTTCTCGAGAATCAGACCTGATTGCAGGATAGCGCTCACACCACCAGAAAGAGTTTGATTTTCCATGTACGCTGCGCTTTATTTGAACAAATTCCATCAGGTACAAATTGAGATATTCTAAAAGAATCCTACCTGATGCGGAGCTAAAAATAGTAACAACCTCTGTGCACCTAGTCTTTTGGTCATGTGGATACCCCATACTGAGTAAGCTGGAAACAAAAAAATTACAGAAATTTTCAAAGGGGCATAACTCTGCAAATATTTGGTGGTCTGTAACCTCAAAACAATATGCACTGCTCCATATCATAGTCTTACTATAAATCAAATTTTAGCTTGATCAAATGTAAACTGTAGGAGGCGTTAGCCGGAAACGAAAAGTTTACAGAAATTTTCAAAGGGATATAACTCTGCTAATATTTGGTGGACTGTAACCTCAAACAACTATGCACTGCTCCACATCATGGTCTAACTATAAATCAAATTGCAGCTTGATCAGATGTAACCTGTAGGAGTTAGCCAGAAAGAAAAATTTACCGAAATTTTCAAAGGGACACAACTCTGCTAATATTTGGTGGACTGTAACCTCAAAACGAAATGCACTGCTCCACATCATGGTCTACTTATAAACAATTTCAGATTGAATGAGATGTAAACTGTAGGGGGAGTCAGCCGGAAACAAAAAGGTTTATGGACAGACGGCAGACCCCATAACAGAATATGCCATTTTTCAAATGGGCGTATAAAAATAGGTACAAAGGGGGCATGCAAATAGTGGTAGCCCAAACCAGTCTGCACATTTGTGCAGTATGCTAAGGGCCTTAGCTGCTCATATATTTTACAACTTCCAGAAACTATACCAGACTCAAGGTTACAAAACTTTTTTCATGCTCCTCAGCTGAGCATAAAATTTTCTCTGCTAACACATATGAAAATGCCATCAATAGTTGGCATTTTCATATTTATTGGCTCAGAAATGTTCATGCTCTGACAGCTATGTTTAGCAAGAAAAAAAACTTCCAATTATTAGTAATCTGAAATTTATTACCAGGACAAATTTCAAGCTAAGCTGAGTTGAGCACAAAAAAGGTTTTATAACCTTAGGGCCAGGTAAAGCATAAATATCTTGATGAGATTGTACGGATATGCAGGATCACAGCAGCAGTGTACGGATATGCAGGATCACAGCAGCAGTGTACGGATATGCAGGATCACAGCAGCAGTGTACCGATATGCAGGATCACAGCAGCAGTGTACGGATATGCAGGATCACAGCAGTAGATCAGGATTTTTTCACCCCGCACCCCACCAAAAAGAAAAACACCCTTCCCACCCCTCTCAACAAAATTTATACTTATATTTTTCTTCACGATGACATATGATGTGGTTCTCATTGGAATTGCCTAATTGAGGCAATTTCAATAAGCATACACAACCCGTTCTCATGGACAAATGAGATAAATAATTCCCTGCATATTCCTCCTATCTACAGCTGAGAGATGATCTGGAAATCATGTAAACCATGCAGTGGAAAAGCAGACAAAGACACAGATTGGACAAGGTGAATGGGGCCTGGGTCTCAACCATTTGCTATACAAGTCTGAGATTTTCAGGGGAATGGATACATTGGACAATACTGCGAGACATGAAAATAGTTCCCTAGTGCTTGAATCCCTTCAAAATTGGGGGCTACTCATTATAAGGAAAATGGGAGCAGATTCTTTCCTTAAAGAGTAGCCCTCACTAAGAAGAGAGGTTGATATTTTCAAGTCAGATTATTTCCCTTGATGGTACACCACAACCTCTTTGTAACACTATTTCTGATATCTACAGCAAAAACCGTGTTAAACAAACCTGTTGTATCCAAACAAAAATGTGAGATTATATAGAAATATGACCATAAATGGTCATTTTTCTAAATAATCTATACATTTTTGTTTAACTACATTGCTTTTGGGGTCCACTTTTAAACCGTTTTACACCCAAAACAGCCTTATAAAGACAAACAAAACTATAAATTATATAGAAAAATTACCATAAATGGTCATTTTTCTATATAATCTATACATTTTTGTATAACTACAACACTTTTGGGGTCCACATTTAAACTGTCTTATATCCAAAACAGACTTATAAATACATTCCTCCTCATACCAATTGTGAAGATACTGACCAGACTTGTATATGTGCATGCTGGCCACAGTCTAATGGGACAAAGTCAACTTCTGCAAAATGAGTTTCATAAGTCAATAAGAGCTTACCTATACTATTCCTCATTATGTTTTCTGTCTCTGTATGGCTAATAGATACATAACAAACTGCAAGACATTTTTTTAAATACGTATGCAAATCCTTGGGTACAGATAAATAAAAACTGTTGCCTTTAATTTGAAATATGCAAATTAGCCCATTCTCTATGTATTTTCAATTAACCTTTACCACTTTCTGGGCAATTTCAGCAGATGACAAAGTAAAGATATTTTTCATATTTTTTCTGGAAAATAGGCTTTGATATTTCATGCAAATTGTCTCCAATGGAGACAATTTGCATGAAATGTCAAAGCCTGTTTTCTGAAAAAAATAAAAACAAGAAAAATATTTCATAATATTGTCTGCTGAAATTTCTACCCAGCATGCTAAGCCTTAAAATACAACTGTACTGTGTTGCAAGAAAAGACAACTGGTGACAGAAGACCACACATACCCAAAATATTTGGACAGACCATCCTGACCAAACATTGTAGATCCAGATCAGATACTGCAGAATGTGGTATCTGAACAGAACCTACACTATTTGCCATTCAACTAGTAGCTTAGAATATCTTGATCAGACCATATGGGATGCACAGGCTGATCTGGGTATTTGTCTGTAGGTATTTTCTATGCTGCCACTCTTGTTATTCCATAACTCCATAAAAGGGACTTTTTTTTTTTTTTTTCAAAAGGAAGAATATTCTTATGTGAATATTTCATATTGTTGTGTGTACTCATTAGAAGCATCTCAATGTGGCACCTCTAATGAATATCCACAACATATGTTTTTTTTTTTTGAGAAATAAGAAAAATGTTAAGGTGGATATGCCTGCCATCTGAACCTATATAATAGTTCCAAAAACAAAGGTGGGCCCATACTCACCAGGTGGTTCACAGGAGTTTGAAGCCTCCGCTAGCTTATCTTCGTCTCTATTGCTGGGTTTATTACTGAGGTAGGATTTAACTTTTCGCGTCATCTGAGCTTCCTCGTACATCTTTCGTGCATTCGGAACTGCTGACGCTCGTCGATTTTTTGTTCTCTTCATGGTAGCCATACCTGATAACCATGAACTCTCATACATGCTGGGAGTACCTAGATACATCGTATTCACATCCTGAAAAAGTATTGATGATGATGATTTGGTGTTATGGTCTCTATCAACATTTACCGTATTCGACCTAATTACCGCACTGTCCGCTTAGGTTTTTCAAAATTACAGGGAACACTCGGCTGTGGTAAAATACGTATCTACCTGCTGAGGATACACTATTAAAAAAAGTCAGAAAAGGCCTTGTTTGATAATTATGCGTTTTTTTTTCTAATTTTATTTATAAAGGCATATGTTGTGGGTACTCATTTGAATTGCATCGACAAGTCGATGCAATTCAAATGATTACCCACAACATATGCCTTTATAAAGAAGTAAAGAAAAAGTACACTGGCTGTAATCTGAAGACTACGGAATTTCTCGACTGTGCGCTTATAGGGGTATGTGCGGTAATTAGATCGAATACAGTATGTCATATTAAGATGATGAGCAGTGATAATGAAAGGCTCTGTGCATGGAAGCGCTATAACTTTCATGGGCTTAATGTCACCTCTAGCATGATTCCAATCCAGGACATCATGATCCGAAGGCTGGAGCTCTAAATGGTTGCCCACATGGATGTTTCCCTGAGGAAATGAAGCTTCAACTACAGGTCATGAACAAAATGGTACAAAAGTAGATGATAAGCATAGCTCCAGATAAGAGGGTTATCGGGAAAATATTTTTCCTATTTCTCCAAGAAAACAGTATATTGTGGGTACTCATTAGAAGTGCCTCGATGAGGCACTTCTAATGAGTACCCACAATATATGTTTTGTGGATATGTTTTTGTGGAGAAATAATATTACATGCAATTTTTCGCTGAAAAAAAACAAAACAATGTCTTATCTGGAGCTATGGATATGTATTAACAAAACTTCCTGATGCCTGATCAGTTCAGCTTGTCAAAATATGGAGAAACTAGTCAATTTCCATGCATGTCAAATGACTCAGATGCAAGCTCACAATCTGATAGTATGATAGAGTGATTTCATTACGAAAACACGCCTATTCAAATATATAGAAAATTTCACCTCCAAAAACTGAAAATTTCCAGATAAAAAACTCTGCTATTTTTCTTATTTCTGCTCAAAAACATAGATTGTGGGCACTCGTTAGAACCGCCTTGGCAAGGCTGTTCTAACGAGTACCCACAATCTATTTTTTTAAGCAAAATAAGAAAAATAATGTATACCCCTGTAAACCCCAGTTATACTATATAAAGTGGGGTTTGAGGGGATCAAGATTATATAGGCGTATTTTCGTGATGTGGTAGTATGATAGGGTGATTTCTTGTTATTAATTTAAAGGTAATTTTTTATTTCCATTAACTTTTTTCTTAATCACGTTAATTTTTATGATGTGATATGGCCAAAAATAATGTTATTGGTATTTCTAACAGGAGAGGTGTTGGTAGATTTTCTTCCAGTTCAAATGGGTGTTGGCTGTTGATATTGCAATTTAGTGCCGATTTTGATATTTAGCATGCTGCGTAATCTGACTAGATTCTTTGCTGTCTATGTGAAATAGCCCTGAATCCTTTGCTGTTCAAAGAGTGCCCAACAAAGACTGATCAGACTGGGCAGGTGTGCAGGCTGATCCAAGTTTCACTGTTAGCATGTGTCTGAATGTGTACACACTTACGTTGCTAAGAGTTAAAGGGAAAGGTCACTTAATGCAACATATGCCTTAAAATATTCAGCTTAAAATAAGCGTCTTGGCACAAATTTGAGCAAAGTCGGTCAAGAAATAAAAAAAAAAAAAAAGAAACTGTAATTTGAAGTTTTTTATAACAGTGAGCATGGGCGCCACCATTTTGAATATTTAATTAGATAATAAATTTCTGAGGCATTTAAATTGCTAGTGGATAGGAGTATATTGCTTATGTGAGCTAGTTGATAGTATATATGCAAATGAACATATTTATACAGGTATATGGCAATGAAATATTGCTTCAGATGTGATTTATTTCATTTTTTGCATATTTTAATTAGGTGGTTATGATGTCACTCACTCACGAAAATGGCGGCTTCCGTGACAGCATTTTCTAGGTTTTCAAAGCCTAACATCACGAAAACATACCTATATAATTTTGACCCCCATTAACCCCACTTTTATATAGTAAAACTGGGGTTTATAGGGGTATACATTATTTTTCCTATTTCTGCTCAAAACATAGATACTCATTAGAACCACCTTAGTGAGGTGGTTATAATGACTACCCACAATCTAGATACTCATTAGAACTGCCTCAGTGAGGTGGTTCTAATGGCTACCCATAATCTATATTTTCAGCAGAAATATGAAAACTATCAGAATTTTTATCTGAAAACTTTCAGTTTTTGGTGGTGAAATTTTCAGGCGTATTTTCGTAATGCAACTTTCTTATTTCAGAACCGATTATCATAAATTTTTCATCAAAATGCTCAACTAAATAGGTGTTGTTTTTTTAAATGGTTTATTACTTGCTGTGTGTTTTCCTTTAATGTTTAATGGCTCTGTCAACAGCATTTCAGTCATGTTGAGTCGTTTCCCACTGAGAGATAAAAGAAAAGACAAAACAGACAAGAGGAATAAATTTAAAACAGCCTCAATCCAGCATGAGCTGCAAGCAAAAAAGGTGCTCACCCTATCTTAATCCTTGTCCTGCTGAATAAATTAAGATTCCATGCCCACTTCTAATTTTCAGCCAATCAGATTACTTGATGCAGACTGTTGATATAAACTCACATACTTAATGGCAAACAGTGCAGATCCAGATCAGTTGGCTTCTTCAGAAGCCAACTGATCTGGATCTACACTGTTTGCAAATGCAGGGTATATCCGGGTTCAGTAGGACAAAGGTTAATCTAAACCAGTAGGACACCCCAGCACTGAACGCTATATGGTACCTTTGCACCACCCAGCTACCCATTCTCATTTTGCAGCTGATATAATATTTCAGAAACAAACACTTACATATTTTGCAGAACACATGTTGCATATATGACGTATCTCTTTGGCTATCATTCGTAATTTCTCAAAATTTACAAGTCCTTCCACCTTGGAGTCGTTCCCCAGATCTATAAATGTCAGATCCTTCTTCGTCATAGGGAAGAAAGGCAACTGCAAGGAAAACAAAACAAACAGAAACATAGCTGTAGATAACAGGTAGATATTCAGATAAATAATTTACTTATTTCTAAATGAAAATATATGTTATGAGTACTTATTAGGTGGTTCTCATGAGTACTACTTACATATGTTTCATGAAGTAAAATTATTAAAAAAAAAAGAAAGCAAAAAAAGTGCCCAACCTGGAGCTATGCTCATTGGTCCAGATTCCAGATAAGGTGAGGTATCCACATTAATTTTTTTCTTATTTCTACATGAAAACCAACATTGTGGGTACTCATTAGAAGCACCTCAGCGAGGTGCTTCTAATGAGTACCCACAATATAGGTTTTCATGGCAAAATAAGAAAAATATCAGTCTTTAGTTGAAACATGAGCTTTATTTGAAGCTATGTATGCTAAAAAAACAAGATTTGTTTGTTTGTGTTGAGGTTTTACGGCCCAGTCAACCCAATGGGGTCATGTCGAGCGCGGTCAGTTTACCTAACCACACGTTTACTGGGCAGGCTTAGTCCTCTAAGCGGTTAACCAGTACTGTGCACATTCTTTCGCCAGAAACTCTGATAATGTTTAGGCATAATTTAGTCTAAATCTGCTGGTGGCAATGATACTCTTTTAAAGTGAACCCCCACCACCGACACACTGCAGTATCATGACATGATACTACCACCAGTCTTAGCTCTTCATACTAATGATAAGTGCAAGTAAAAGCGCAGCTAATATGAATTTTTGGAGGTCTTAGGTATCATCAGCTGGAGATTGAACCCGCAGTTCCTCTACTATCTGATTTTTTGTTGATTGTGCTGGGGTTTAACGACACGTCAACCCTTGAGAGTCATTTTGTGTCGTCTCCCAGAGAAAGGGAGAAAAGAGATAGAAGAGAGAGTAGAGATGAAAGAGAGGGACAGGGAAGAAAGAGGAACAGGAATGGAAGTGAAGAAACAGAAGAAATAAAAACATTCCCCCTCTACCCTTACCCACTACAAGGATAGCAGGCCTTGCCCAACTGTAAGCCAATATCAGTTGGACGCCCCAGTGATGTAAGATACACAGCACCTTCGCACCACCCAACCACCCCGTACTATCTGATTTACCTGGAACAGTTTTGTCAAATGTGTTTACAACTGCCTAAGCATTTTAATATAGCAGAACTTGAATAACTGAAGTCATCAAGATATCATGTCAAATACCATGCTATGGCCAAATTCAGCAGACAAAAAACTTCTATTTTCTAATTTTTCCTAGAAACAGGGTCTTACACCTCATGCAAATGTTCTCCTTAGGAAACAAATTGCATGAGGTGTCAAATCCTATTTTCTAAAAAAAATAAGAGAAGTATTTACAAACCTCTTCTGCTGAAATTTTTACCCAGCATGCAAAGTTTGGCAATATCCCATTATCCTCCCACTTTGTTATTTCCATCCCCTTCCACCAAACCCACCCTCCAGATTTACTTGATTTACATTTTTAGAAAATCAATTACAGAATGAACCTAATTTGTATATTTTTTTGCTCATTTGCATATTTAATTACCTTCCTTGAATGTACTTTATTCCGTCCTGGGAGGATAACGGGATATTGCCCAAAGTTTTAAGTATGTGTTGTTCTAGTTATCAAGGGTTATAAATTTATACAAAATCTTCAGAAAAAGGACGAGAGGAGCTCTAGGTACTGTAATACCCTAAGTATTGGGACAGACAGGCCTTTGCAAACAGTGCAGATCCAGATCAGACTCCACAGAATGCAATGTCTGATCAGGGGTCTCACTGTTTGTCTTACATTAAAATTCTAGACATATCAAGAGGTAGCAGAATGGACTATTTCAAATTTTAGGACAAGTATGGTAAGTTGATAAGGTGTCCCAATACTTAGGACTATTACTGTAACTCGTTAAGCACCAAGCAAAATAATAGCAGATGACATTGTTATTTTTGTTTGTTTTGTTTAATAGACGATAAACATTACGAAAACATGCCTATTCAAATGTACTGAAATTTTATCACCAAAAATGAAAATTTTCAGAAAAAAAAATACTGATATTTTTCATACTTTTGCTCAACACATACATTGTGGGTACTGGTTCTAACGAGTACCCACAATATATGTTTTTGAGCAGAAACAAAAAACAATAATGTCTACCCCTGTAAACCCCAATTTTACTATATAAACATGGGGTTTAAGGGGGTCAAAATTATATAGGCATATTTTTGTGATGTCTTATCATTTCATGTGAATCATCTGCCAAGCAGACAATTTACATGAAATGTCGAGAATTATTTTCTACGAAAAAAAATAAAACTGCTGTCTGCTGCAGTCGTGATTTGATTTTTAAGGGTTAATGAAGGTTTTTTGGCCACTGAAGAAAATATAAAAAATAAACACAATCTGAAAAAAAGAATCTATCAAAAAATATCACAAAACAAAAAAAAATCCTTGTTTAGGGCTGATGACATAGCAAATAATCATGATATTAGTCATGAACAAACATAATCAGCTGTCTTTTCATAACAATAAATAAAAAGAAAATAAATAAAAAAAATAAATAAATTGAAAAAAAAAAGAAAGAAAAAAAAACAACAAAAATGATGGTTTCCATTATTTAGAAAATTAAAAAAGGTAAAGTAATGTACCTGAAACATGGATAAATCTCTGTTGAATGCTCCTTTATACAGAAAGTGAAATGGCTTGTAATCATAGCTGCATTTTTTTAAATCACAGGAAATTAATATAAACTGCTGAACAACAAATATCTAGGGAAGTAATGTTATGTACTTTAACCCTTGTCCTGCTGAACTAAAATTTACTCTGCCTTTGCAAACAGTGCAGATCCAGATCAGTTGGCTCTTCTTCAGAAGCCAACTGATCTGGGTCTGCACTGTTTTGCCATTAAATATGTGAATTTATAGCAACAATACAGCTCAAGTAATGTGACTGGCTGAAAATTAGAAGTGGGCGTGGCATCTTAATTTATTCAGCAGGACAAAGGTTAATTCAGTTTTGCTGACAGTGCTTGCTTTCTATAGACCTTTTTAAACACTTCATCACACAATAAAAATCACCTGAAACCTCTCGGTCTTTAACGCAGAGTATGTTCTAGGCTCGTACCTACTGGAAGGCAGAAAGTTGTTGTTTTCGTTTATTGGACAGTAAAATTGCTGATTTCTTTTCAGAAAAATAAAGTATTTTCATTCGTCAAAAATTTTTTTTCAGAAAAGATTCTCATCGAGTAATCATTCAAATGTCATAACCAGAAGTATTAACACACATTTTGACTATATACTAGCTAAAACTAGGCGTTAAAATGGTCACCATAAAGCAAAATTATGGTTGCCTGCTGATATCGGAAAAATATCCTTGAAACAGTTGTATTTGTCTTAGGAAAAGCAGTCAAATTGCTTCCTAAAGCTGTATTTTTAAACGCTAGATAAAATTTACAAGTGAATATTGACCAAAAGGAATGTATTATCCAAGTAAAGTTTGGCTAGACTCAATTAGCATCAATGGAACCGGAAATGTTTTTGCCATCCACAGTTATTGGTCACATGACATAATATTGTTATCACGTGGTCATATAACCCGGATGAAAACAATAACATTAAAAAGGTCTATACTAACCTAATTTATTTTAATCTTTCAATTGCTAGACCTAAATCGCAAGAGACAATTTTTAGGAAGTGTCAAACCCTAAGCTTGAATTCTTCCAAGTCTGGTAACAAAGTTTAGTCCTGATAAAAATTCAGGATAGTAAAAATGTAAAATACAACTCAACTTTTTACCACCAGAATACACAGGTAACTCAATACACAATGCAGGTAATGTTTTGGCTGAGAGTTTTTGATAAGGTCTGTCTTTGTTTGTTTATACCCCACTTCAATGACAGGAAACTGAACTAATTTACTATTACATGGATTATAATCATTTCCTGTAATACTGTCAACACCTGCATCAGGTGAAAGAGGTGTCCACAGTGTTGATGCACACAGTGAAGCCACAGATTAGCCTCAAAACTTTTCGAATCATTAGATACTTTAGAATATACTGGAATATACTGACATACACAAAAGACCTTGGTCAGATTGTGGTTTGAGGTTTATGGCCCAGTCAACACTGTTAAGGTCATGCTGAGTCATCTCAATAAACTACAATCGTCTCAATTATGAATAGTATCATTAATGCTTAACATAATGGGTAAAATTTCTGCAGACAACATTTTGGAATGATTTTCTTATTTTTCCCCCAAAACATGCTTTGATATTCCAAGCATATTGTAATTTGCACAAAATGTCAATCCCAATTTTCTGGGGAAAAAAAGAGAAAAATATTGTCAATTTGTCGTCTGCTGAATTTAGCCAGAGTGTGGTAAAGGATAAAAGGTTTTCAAGAAACAGGAAGTGTCATACATGACAGGTTATTAATAAGACTTACAACAGAAAAAATCTCCCATACTGCATACACAGTGAAAATCTACTGTAGGCCAGACTGCACTGTAATGTGTATGACCTCTAGTCTGGTCTGGGTTTCTGCTGTCTTTGTGGACAATTCCTGTACTTTCCAGCACGCACACAGTTATGAACAAATTGATCAGACTGCACAGATGCTTTCAGGGGACAGGATAAACCTTGAAGGGAATAACTCTGATATTTAAATACTTCCCTCCATTTTCAATTGGGGCTTCTCTTAATTATTTCTTTTAAGCCAGGCCCCTTTTTATGCCCCTGCATTGGATGATGCCAGGGGCATATAGTTTTTCGGTTTTCCGTGTGTGCGTCCTTCTGTACGTCCTTCTGTATGAATGTGTGTATGTAAGTACGTACGTACGTAGGTGATCCTGTTAGACTCAGGTTAAGGCATTTGTACCAGGTAGAATTTTGCAGTTTTATAGTCAGGTACCCCACAGCGGGGGCATTCGTGTACTTTGGACACATTTCTAGTTTAAAAGGACTTTAACTCTTGTCATGCTGAATAAATTAAGATGCCACACCTGTTTCTAATAATCAGCCAATCGGATTACTTAGTTCAGATTGTTGATATAAATTCACATACTGAATGACGAACAGTGCAGAGCCAGATCTGTTGGCTTCTAAAGAAGCAGAAGCCAACTGATCTGGATCTACAACAAATGCCCCCCTGCAAAATTTGTCTCCCTTTGAAAACATGAGGCAAAATCTATCTAAGTGTGCATCTAAATAATTTTATTGCCCTTTATCCACTCTGGGACAATTCAGCAGACAACAAATTGATATTTTTCTTTTTTTTTTCCATGAAAAAACAAAGGGTTTAACATTTCATGTAAATTGTCTCTAAAGGAGACAGGAGATAATCTGTATGAAATACCAAAGCCTATTTGTTGGAAAAAATAAGATTTTTTTTTTTTAAATGGCAGCTGCTGAATTTTTTTACCCAGCATACTAAGTGTTAAATCACAGCTCCAGTTAACACTCTTTTTTTTTTTTTTGATAGAAAGAACTTAAGTTTTCCTTCTCCTCCTCAAAAAAAAAAAAAAAATGTTATGGAATTCATTTGAAGCACTTTGAATGAGTACCCGCAACAAATGCTTTCATGGAGAAGTAAGGAAATAATTAGCTTTCACTTAATACCCCTCTTATCTATAGAGGTATGCATTTGGAAACAATTTGCATGAAATGTCAAATTCTTTTTTCTGAGAAACCTAAGAAAAATATTTCAAAATGTCATCTGCTGAATTTTTTAACCAGAGTGCTACCTAAGTGTTAACCCTTGTCCTGCTGAATAAATTAAGAAGCCACACCCATTTTTAATTTTCAGCCAATCAAATTACTTAATCCAGATTATTGATGTAGAAACACATACTCAATGGCAAAAAGTGAAGATTCAGATCAGTTGGCTTCTTCAGAAGCCAACTGATCTGGATCTACACTGTTTGCAAAGACAGGGTATATCCAAGTTCAGCAGGACAAGGGTTAATGTGAGAAAGAGAGGTAGTTTTTCTCCTTCACTGACTGGATTATAGTCAAGTTCTGTGTCCCATATAAACATACCAAGTGGATTAACTCTTTGCATGCTGGGTAATTTTGCATGCTTTTTTGATATGTCTAGATTTATTTAATTTTTTTTTTAAATTAGTTTTTTCAAAAAAGCTTTCAGGAATACCAAAGTGTCAAACAGTTTGAATCCAGATCAGGCCCAACCTTTTGTCGGGCCTGATCTGGGTCCAAACTGTTTGCAAATGTTATCAGCAGATGATAAATGTTAATAATGATTATTTCCGCTTTTTTATACTCCTGAATAGAATTCAATAAACTTTTCATTCATGATTATATTCTTTTACAATATTATTTTCAACTTCCCCATGAAAAAGCTAAATTTGCAAAGGAACAGAAGACCTGTTGAACAAAAATATCACGTATCTCAACATGAGAACATGTACCTTCAGACGTGCACATAGCAAAGACTTACACCAGCCTGTACATCTGTACACTCTGTGGACAGCCAAGAAACCAAGGATTCTAAATGCAGGCAGAGATCGACTGTGTTTGGGTTTAACAATATGTCAACCCTTGTGGGTCATTCTGTGTTGTCTCCCAAAGAAAGGGAGAAAAAAGATAGAAGAAATAGTAGTGGAGATGAAAAAGAGAGACAGGGAAGAAAGAGGAACAGGAATGAAAGTGAAGAAATAGAAGAAATAAAAATATTCCCCCTCTACCCTTATCTACTACAAGGATAGCAGGCCTTGTCCAACTGTAAGCCAATATCAGTTGGATGCCCCGGTGATGTAAGATACACGACACCTTCGCCACACCCAACCACCCCCAAAATGCAGGCAGTGAAGACTCTAATCAGACTGCATGTAAGCACAGGTTTATCTGAGTCTAGGCTGGATGCTCCTGATATGATACATTGTATCACATGGTACACAGTGAAGACCCAGATCAAACTACTTGTAGATAGAGTATCTTAATGTGGGGGTTCTGACAGTTCATTAAAAAAAAAAAAAAAAAAAAAAAAATAAGCACTCTGAATGTCCTAGCACGACTGCTCTGTACGGCTATAGTTTCGCAAAATATTCCAAAAGAAATGTTTGAGCAAACAGTGTTTACTAAGGTCAGACAAGTAGTTAGCCCGCCCTAATATCTACAATGTCTGCCACTTATCCAGCGCCCAGTTGTTCAAAGCGTCATTAGCTTAACAAGCTCGTTAAGGGTCATTTCGTTATCCGTTTTAGCGGATTCAATACACAATATTCTGATATTTTTTGCTGAAAAAATGTGAGTAGCTTTTGCACTGCAAAAGCTACTCACATTTTTTCAACAAAAAATGTCAGCATATTGGCGTATCACTCGATGTAAATTTTAACGAATCGTTAACTAATGACATCGTTAGCTTTGAACAACTGGGCCCAGAAGTTTTAGTCACATCAACAGATAGGAAAACGGAGTTGTTCAAACTTCACCACAAATATGGTAAAAGTTTTTCAATATTTAGGGTAAATACAATGATATGAAAATAGACAACGTACATGTACGACAAGAAATGTTTTCTTACCATAGGTGGTTGGACAAACTGGCTATTAAGGAGATTCCTGTATTTTGACATATTTCTGGACGGATCCATCAAATCTTTCATGTCCTGTAAGACAAAATCATTCAGTGGATACAAATATAATTTCATTCTAGTCAGAAGACCAACAACTATATAGTGATTTATTTTAACTAAGCCTTTAATAGATTTTGAAATTTTATGCCAGGACAAATTTGAGCATAATTCATTTTGTTTATTTTCTTATATCCTATTATGTGTTTGAATAAAAATTCAGCATTTTTAATTAGCAAATTTTTGTTGTTATGAATTACACAAACAGAAAAATAACCTCATTTATATGTTTAATTCATGCACCTCAAAGCAGAATCCATTTTTCTCTACCTAGAGCTATGAATAATTTCCTAGAAAAAGAAAGAAACAGTTAACCCTTAACTCTTTCCCCACAAGTGGCGACTTTTGTCATCTGCTCATAACCGTTGCAAACAGTTTGAACCCTGATCAGGCCCGACAAAATGTCGGGCCTGATCTGGATCCAAACTGTCTGACACTCTGGTGGTATTCCTGGAATATCTTTTTGAAAAAATATTTGATTTTAAAAAAAAGTCCACAGACGACAAAAAAAAAAAAAAAAAAAAAATGCAAAATTACCCAGTAGCAAAGTGTTAAAGCTCCAGTCACAGCATCAGCAGCAGATTTAGTTAATGGAAAAAAATATTTAGGAAAAAATAGGACATTATAACGGGAGCTTAAGGGTAACTAATTTCAAGGGTAAACTGTTGCCTGGAAAAAGAAAGTAATTAAGTTAACTTACCTCATACATTTTTCTGTATTTGTTAGGTAGTTTCTCCCAGGTGTTATGTAACCTGGACACTGAAGAATGGTTCAACCCACTTATTATTGCAAACATGGAGTTAAAATTCTTACAGTCCTTGCAATGCTCTGAAACAAAGAGTAACAAGAAATGTCAATAAGCAGTGCAAAACCCAAGGGCCTTATCTCTCTTGTAAATTTGTTTGTGTTAAGGTTTTACGGCCCCGTCAACTAAATAGGGTCATGTCAAGCACAGTCAGTTTACCTAACCACGCTTCTACTGGGCAGGCTTAGTCCTCTAAGTGGTTAAACAGTATTGTGCTTGCAAAATAAAAATGCCACATAACAATCCCAACCTAGATCTGGTTAAGGTCAATGCATAAGCAAAATTTGACCAACTTCCATCAATTCCTTCACAAGATATTGAGCAGAAATGAAATTCTGACAATAATTAAGGGCAATAACTGCTGAATATTTGCGAAAATTGACACGTAACAATCCAAAACTAGATCTGGTTAAGGTCAATGCATAAGAAAAATTTTATCAAATTCCATCAATTCGTTCACAAGATACTGGGCAGAAATGAAATTCTGACAATAATCAAGGGCCATAACTCTGTTGTAAATTTGCAAAAATTGAAGTGTAACAATCACAACCTAGATCTAGTTCAGGTTAATGAAGAAGCAAAATCTGATCATATTCCATCAATTTGTTCACAAAATATTGAGCACAAACAAAAATTCTGACATTAGCCAAAGGCCATATCTGTGTTGTATATTTGCAAAAATTGACATGTAACAATTCAAACTTAGATCTGGTCAATGTCAATGCATATGCAAAGTTTGGTCTAATTCTGTAAATTTGTTCTCAAGATACTGACTGAAAACGAAGTCAGAATGACGTAATCACTGACAACCTGGGCCCAGTTGTTCAAAGCTAATGACATCGTTAGTTAACGATTTGTTAAAATTTACATCAAGTGATATGAAAATATGCTGATATTTTTTGCTGAAAAAATGAGTACTCACATTTTTTCAGCAAAAAATATCAGAATATTGAGTATTGAATCCGCTAAAACAGTAAACGAAATGACCCTTAACGAGCTTGTTAAGCTAACAACGCTTTGAACAACTGGGCCCTGAAAACAGTATACCCTGCATACTTTGCATGCAGAGGGTATAACAAATATTCAGGATTATTTACTAAGAGTTTGACCTAAGAAAAGGGGATAATATTTGGACAAGCTGAGTGAAACACGGCATGCATCACCTGCATTTCATAAAATTCCTAAAATCCCCCATGAAAATCAAATAATTCTATTTGAACCCTCTTGATGTGCCTGTGATGTTTAACAATTAAGCACAACAACAACTCTATATTATTTTTTAACCTTTACCACTCTCTATGCAAATTCACCAGACAACATATTGATATATATATATATATATATATATATACATATATATATATATATATATATATATATATATATATATATATATATATATATATATATATATATTATATATATATATATATATATATATATATATAAATTATTTTTTTTTTTTTTTTTTTTCTTCAGAAAATAGGATTTAACATGTCCTAAGTAGGAGACAATTTGCATGAAATGTTAAATCTTATTTTCTGGGAAAAATAAAAAAAAATGTTTCAAAATGTTGTCTGCTAAAATTTTTACCCAGCATGCTATGTGTTAAAGACAAGTAGTTCATCAAATAATGTCCTGTTCACATGAAAAAAAATTATATGGTTAATTTGACAAACACTACTCTTATACAGATTCAAAACCTTCTCAGAGAGAGAAATGCTAGAACATTCACAAAGAAAGAAAGAGATCTCTGTTCAATTAAGTAAACCTATCAACCGATGACACACTCTTTATGTTCAGACCAGGACCATTTTTTATTAGAGAACTCAGTAAGAGTTCATTTACATCAGACAAAGTCTTCATCCAATAAACCTACTTAACTATGACCAAATAAAAATGCGGCATATTGTTTGCTGAGTCACACAGGCACAGTTTTCAGTCATGGATTTAACCCTGCTATCCTTGCAGACAAACACAGGCACCTCTGCAAACAGTGTCCATCCAGATGAGATGGCTTGTAATGAGCTGTCTCATCAGGATCTACACTGCTTGCCATTCTGTTTTTGATTTTAGACTGAAACTCCTATTTGCATCAGTCCACAAGTCCAAATTCAAGAATGGAGCAGTTCACTTCAGAAACAGCAAAATAGTTTTGAGAGGTCATCTTCTGAGACTGACTTGAGATAATGGCTCAAATAGTTTGAAATTATGGATACAAAACTGAGACACCATAAATGGGACATAAAAATTACAATTTCAAACATAACACTTTCTTTGCAGGAAGAATTACTTAATCCAAATGTGTTTTATGTTCTTGATTGACTGTGCTGGGGTTTAATGAACCGCAAACCCTTGTGGGTCATTTTGTGTCCTCTCCCAGAGAAAGGGAGAGAAGAGATAGAAGAGATAGTAGAGGAGATGAAAGTGAGGGGCAGGAAAGAAAGATTAACAGGAATGAAAGTGTTGAAACAGAAGAAATAAAAACAAACCCCTCTACCCTTACTTGCTACAAGGATAGCAGGCCTAGCCCAACTGTAAGCCAATATCAGTTGCATGCCCTGGTGATATAAGATACAAAACACCTTTGTCATACCTGACCACCCCTTATTATTATTTTTTTATCATTATTATTATTATTTTCTCTCAATTTTTGGGAATGTTTTCTGCCTCATGGCCTTTATCAGCCCAGAAACTAAATTTCACTCTACATCTTGTGTTACATTGTACTGTGAAGCATTATATAAAGTGGTATTTCTGAAGTTTTAAACACAACCATAAGTTAAAATGTTTCTTTTATTCAGATAACAGTTATCCATCCCGAGCTTCCCCATTTCACCACTTTATATGGTAATAAAAAGGGAAAATCAGAGGGATTAGGAATTCTTAGGATATTCATGTGATGAATCCTCAAAGACACCTTTTCATTTTAAGAATTTCTGGTCCAAGAAAACTGAACAATGAAAAAACCATTACGAAAACACGCCTATTCAAATATATAGAAAATTTCACCCCCAAAAACTTAAAATTCTAATATTTTTCATATTTCTGCTCAAAACATAGATTTTGGGTACTCGTTAGAACTGCCTCGGTGAGGCAGTTCTAACAAATACCCACAATCTATGTTTTTGAGCAGAAATAAGAAAAATAATGTATACCCCTGTAAACCCCAGTTTTACTGTATAAAAGTGGGGTTTAAGGGGGTCAAAATTATATAGGCGTGTTTTCGTGATGAACAACAGTTGTGTATGACAAAAAAACTTACTTGCTATTTTAATAAAATGCTTCATTATTTTCATCCGTTTGACTAGATTAGATTCATTAACAATCTCTGTTACTACCCAGAACATTTCTTTGTTCACCAACTGAAACAGATGCATACATGATTGTAGACAGCTATTTTATACAAACAAATCTTGCAAAATAAATTCTTTGCAAAATTATTAACATCAAGTCAAATCCTATCTCTTAAAGCGCCAAACAAAATTTGTAGCAGATGACATTCTAATTTCTTTTTCTTTTGATTATTTTTCATAGAAAAATCTATGAAAAATAGATCTTGACATTTCATGTGGATCATTTATCAAGCAGACAATTCACATGAAAGGTCAACTTATTTTCTATACATATACATATACATACACACACACACACACACACATATATATATATATATATATATATGTGTGTGTGTGTGTGTGTGTGTGTGTGTGTGTGTGTGTGTGTGTGTGTGTGTGTGTGTGTGTGTGTGTGTGTGTGTGTGTGTGTGTGTACATCCTCTATTGCAGTTCTGAAAGGCATTCTAAGGTTTAATCATCAGCCCACATTTTCACACTAGGTAATCTCGTAAGGGGTAGCCAGTCAGTGGTTATGCACTCAAATTCTTTACACAAACTTCTGGCCATGACTTGCGAGACATCTAACTGTCAACAAACGGGTAAGTTCTCCTCATTTACTTTTAGTCAATTTCATAGACATATTTCGAAAAACTGTACAATGCTGTTCCCAACAACTTTCATTTTTGTATCTGAAAAAATAGACGTGGCCTTGAAAAAAAAACAAAAAAAAACAAGCATCTAATTTTTAATTCGATTTCACCTGGAGAAGGGTACAGCGGTATTCTTGTTCTGACTTTTTTCCAGTGCAAAGTGAAAGTATTTTCAGCTATCCTTGCTATGAAATATTTTGTTAACAAATCAAATAAGAGTGACTGCATCCTATATCTACACTGAAATATATAAGATGCTTTTCCCAAGCATTTGCTCTGGGGACTGAAATATTTGTGCTGAATATGACTTACAAGGCCGATTACCCCTTACAGGGGCATTAACCCTTACAGGGACAAGAAAGCCAACTGTCCGGTGTCTGATTACAAGGCCTCATTATCCCTTATTGGAACATTAGCCAATACAGAATGCCCCACATCTGAAAACATGCAGATTTTAGGCCAAACCAGTTTCAATATATTCCTTTACATATAAACATTCAAACACCATGAAAGGTTTTCAAATGAGACAGCACGTATCAACAGGGATTTGATATGGCACGTTTGCATATATTTGAAGCTTTCAACTGAGCAAATTCATACAGAAGTTTCATTTTACTGTCGTAAAAAAATCACTTTGTGATGTATAGGCCTTTTCGTCCCCATAAGCAAACAGGAAGTCAGAAGAATTGTCTGCCTTCTAAAGACTGACTGAAAAACTATCAAGAGTATCTAGTCCCCTTAATGAGCGTCCTAGAAGCACATTTACTGCTATACTACTAAGCAGCAATGAAATTTCATGGATATAAGAAATCTAATTTTTGTTGTTAAAAAACAGATTTCTAGTTCTCCATTTTTTTGTAACAAGTATTAACTGTCACAAATGCTTGCTATGCTGTTGGCAAAGACAAAATGGTACAGACTGTTGATTCTTATTCAATGAAATGTCAGGATATATATTTTCCTGGAAAATAACAAGTAAATAGTAATATTTTAGATGCAGAACAGCTATAAAGACAGGGTTCTCAATAAAGCTTTTGTAACATTTGTGGATCATATAACAAGGTCTTACGACATGAAAAATGTAACAAAGGAATGAGGCATAGCTGAAAAAATTTCTTGCCTATGGTGGGATTCCAACCTGCCAAGATAAAAATCCACTGCTCTAACCACTGAGCTAAAGTGTCCACTCCCTAACACAGTTGTCAGAGATTGAATATATACCTACAGGCTATGCGAAATCTGCCAAGACAGATTATCGAAGATAGGAGTGATAGGCCATAACACTCCCTCTCTTCAAGGAAGTCATCGTTTATGATGATGTGAAGCCATTTTCGGAGAAGTAGAGTCCAATCTCGGAGGAGCCCCCATCTTACGACATGAGTCATAACAAAGGAATGAAGCTTAGCTGAAAAAATGTCACACAAATCGTGGGATTCAAAACCCGGTCTGTCGGGATAAAATCCAATGCTCTAACCACTGAGCCAAAGAGTCGACTGCCAGACGCAGTTGTCAGAGACTGAATATATACTTACAAGCTATGCGAAACCTGCCAAGACAGATTATCTAAGATAGGAGTGATAGGCTGTAACAATTGGTAAAACACGCTATGGGCAGATGACAAACTATTTTTCTCATTTTGCCTAGAAAATAGGATCTGACACTTCAAACAAATTGTCTTCTCCCAAGGAGACAATTTGCACAAAGTGCCAAATCCAATTTTCTAGTAAAAGTAAGAAAAATATTTCAACAAGACCTGTCACTAGACAGGATAGCTCGCCTGATATTGCACATTTTGTTTCTGGAAAATTCTAAGTCTGTGACCTTGATTTTGACATGACCTGGGGTGGGGTGGGGGGTGGGGGGTGGGGGGGATTTCAATGTGCAAAATATTCATCAAACCAAAGATGAATCAATTCGGTGATAAGGTTAGGAAATAATAAGGTCTTAAAAACGTAAACGAAAACTTTAACATTTTTAAAATTCTGAGTGTGTGACCTCGACCCCAAGGTCACTGTCATGAGTGCTGATGGTGCTGATAAAAAAACTTTGGACCAATATATATCATGATACCAAATATAAATTAAATCCATCATTTGGTTTAGAAGTAATGAGGTCCTAAAAACTTTGACATAAAATTTTAACAGGAAAATTTTTGCATGACTGTGACCTTGACCTTAACATGAACTCGGGAAGTGAGGATGGAACTGGGCAAAATTTTGGACCAATATGTATCATCATACCAAAGATGAATCAAATCGGTGATAAGGTTAGGAAATAATGAGATCATAAAAACTTTAACAAGAACTTTAGCATTTAAATTCTAAGTTTGTGACGTCAACCTCAAGGTCACAGTCATGAGTGCTGATGGTGCTGATAAATGTTTTGACCAGTATCTATCATGATACCAAATAGGAACTAAATCCATCATGTAGTTTCTAAAAAAGATCCTAAAAATTTTGTCGTAAAATTTTAACATGAAAATTCTATGTGACCTTGACCGTGACATGACCTAGGGTGGTGGGGATGGTACTGCGCAAAATTTTGGACAAATATGTATCACCAAACCAAAGATGAATGAAATCGGTGATAAGGTTAGGAAATAATGAGGTCTTAAAAACTTTAACAAAAACTTGAACATTTAAAGTCTGTGACGTCGACCTTAAGGTCACGATCATGAGAGCTGATGGTGCTGATAAAAACTTTTGACCAGTATCTATCATGATACCAAACAGGAACTAAATCCATCATGTAGTTTAGAAGTAATAAGATCCTAAAAACTCTGACATAAAATTTTAACATAAAAATTCTAAGTCTGTATCCTTGACCTTGACATGATCTAGAGTGGTGGGTATAGTACTGCCCAAAATTTTGGACCAATATGTATCATCATACCAAAGATGAAGCAAATCGGTGATAAGGTTAGGAAATAATGAGGTCTTAAAAACTTTAACGAAAACTTTAACATTTGTGGACGCCGCAACGCCAATGCCGGGGGTAGTACAATAGCTCTCCGTGAACGTTGTCAGGCGAGCCAAAAATGTCATCTTGCTGAAATTTTTACCCAGTATACAAAGTGTTTTGACAAATATCTTCATAAGACAATCAGTATGGTTCAGATGACTTGTTAAGGAGGAGTGTTTGGTGATTATTCTGGGATTTTGTTTTCCTATTTCTTCATTAAAACAAATGTTGTGGGTACTCATTAGAAGTGCCCACAACATATGCTTGGAGATATAAGAAAAATCCCAGAATTACTACCAAATACTCCTCTTTAACAAGTCCTCCATCTTAAGTATTCAGACAGAAAGGCCTAAGTAAACTGTGTAGACCAAGATCAGACACCAAGAACATAGGGTCTAATGACTGTCTGCATCATCTGCCGCTCATCCAGCCATATCTTCAAAACATGAAGAAGTTAGTAAAATGAAGCTATTTTCCAACAGCAAGACCACCTACCTCAGCAAACTTTTTGAGATTAGGACATCCGTATTTTGAGTCAAGTCCGAAGATTTCATCGATATACTCAGTATCCTGTATCTCTTTGAACACCTTGAAATCCTCTAAGGTGAGCTGAGAGGCCACCTCAAGTGTGTTTAACTGGGTCAGGTATATCTGGGCTTCTTTGATGAGGTCTCCCATCAGTTCATCTGGCACCAGGGGCTCGGTACTCAGGTTGTTCTTAAGGTAGTATCTATGCACACAAGGAAGAGCTCTCCTGAGTAATTATCAAACATGAACATTAACCTTTGAACTTGACCTTTGCTGTAGAAGCATGTGATTGGTTAATATCGTTTACTCAAACTTTTATTTAAGTCCTGGTTGGTAAAGAAATAGTTTTTTTGTTAATAAGTGCTGCTACACACAACAAGTTTCAATTGCAGAGGAAATAGAAAGAACAGAAAAACACTAACCCATAATACATTAATTTAAAATATTAACAGAAAACAACATTCTGAAATGTTTTTCTTATTTTTTCTTCAAAATAATAAAGTTCTGGGACAGACAGGCCTGATCAAACAGTGTACACCCAGATCAGATGCTGCAGAATGCAGTGTCTGTTCAGGGTCTACACTGTTTGCCGCTCTTCCAGCTATGTTTTAAACACAGCAACAGGTAGCGGAAAATTCTTTTACAAATTAAAGTACAAATATGGCAAGGAGTTAAGGTGTCCCAATATTAAGGTTAAATACGGTTGAATTTCACAGTACATGCGAATATGCTTAACCCTTAAAATGCTAAACACAATCGCAGCAGATGGGATTTTCATTTTTTCATTGTATTTTTTTTTTTCAGAAAAAAATGAGGTTTGACATTTTATGATTTACATGAAATGCCAAGTCTTACATTTGCCGAAAAATTATAAACAAACATAGAATGTCATCTACTAAAATTTAGCTTTAGTTCTTTAAGTGTTAGGAAATAAAGATTGTCAATACATGATGGGTAAAAAATGACATAATCACAGCCAATGGCTCTGTCAAGAAAACATTATTTAGGCAGGTGACGCTCTGTTTGTATTTGCAGAGAAAGGAAACAGATTTGTCATTTGTTGCTTATGTTTGCTTTGGTATGAACTTGTCTAAAAGCATAGAGTGTAGTGCAACTATCTGGACTTCTAGCTTGCTTTTAATGTTTAGGTTAATTGTGAAACATGGACTATTTCGCTGGCCTAAATCATGTTTGTTTTGGGTAGCCAGCAGTACTGTCTTCAGTGACCCAAGTGATTCAGACATGAGCTTCATATCTGACATTATTAACCTAAACATTTAAAGATAGCTTTAAGTCCATAGGGTGGAGAACATAGCTTTTTGATTGTATGTTTTTTTTTGCACAAAACATATAAGGAATGCTGATATAATCAGCCACAACAGACGAGATAATTTTTTCTTAACCCTGGTCCTGCCAATGGCTCCGATTATGTTGAAGTTTCCTGCCCATGGACATGTGAACCAATGATTCATGCGAAATGTAAATCCTGATTTTCAAGGAAAAATAAGAAAAATAAGCAGCTAATTTCACCATCAGTGTATTATGGGTAATTAATGAGGCATGATATAAAATGATGTTATTCCATAAGCAAACAGTGAACACCCAGCAGACTGAGGCTGCAGAACCATGTGACTTAAAATGTCATGCTACTGACAGGTTAGCATGCATATTAGCTTTACCCATTTATGTCCAGTGGACTCTTCCACAACTCTTTGGATCAGTATATTTCCAATAGCAGGGTACCTAGTTAGTGTTTATTACTAGTACGTTTTATAGAAATTCCTGTATTTAATGCAAACAGTGTAGCCCCAGTTCAGACACTGCATTCTGACCTTGGTCTGCACAGTTTGCCAATTACCATTTTGGGGGTTTCCTGATTAAAATGGGTTAATGAATGACCTTTTTGATCTGCAAAAATGACTGTTTATGTTTTTGTTTTTTTTTTATTTATGCAAAAATAAATTTACCTGAGCTCAGTAAGTCAAACAACAGTGCTTTGGTGCTGGTGATTGGTCCAGTAGTATTGTGGTACTGATCTCATAGCTCCAGATAAGATGTTTTGTTGTTGTTGTTTTTTTTTTCAATCAGAAGTATTCATATTTTTCTTGTTCTTGTGAACATAATAGTGGGTGCTCATTAGAACCTGATTGAGGAGAAATAAGACAAATATTGTGTGGCTTCTCTTATGTGAAGATATGCTGATACATTTGTATTTCTATGAACCATTCTTTTTTCAATGTTATTTATTATTTTTTTTTTTTTAAAACAATGTTTTAAATCAAAAATATCTTCTGTCTTAGTGGATTTTGACTTCCCTTCTACAGGTATATTTGGCTTCAGTTGCAAGTGTTCATGGTAGTTAGCACCTCTCTAATGTCTGCATTGGTCTTGTTTCATGGGAAGGGGCAGTTGAGGTGGCTCTGTGGGAAATGCCTGTTTTCTCATCCTGTGCACAAGCACTTACCATCTGCATCACGAAAACACGCCTATATAATTTTGACGCCCTTAAACCCCACTTTTATATAGTAAAACTGGGGTTTACAGGGGTATACATTATTTTTCTTATTTCTGCTCAAAACATAGATTGTGGGTACTCGTTAGAACCGCCTCGCCGAGGCAGTTCTAACGAGTACCCACAATCTATGTTTTGAACAGAAATATGAAAAATATCAGAGTTTTTTATGTGAAAATTTTCAATTTTTGGAGGTGAAATTTTCTATATATTTGTATAGGCGTGTTTTCGTAATGATTTTGATTTTAAATTGGAGTTATACGACCCAGCCAACATAGTTAAGCTGGTACCTCCTGCGGATGCCTGGTATTTGCAGATCATGACAGCTGATGTGAGCTTGGTGTGAGGTATGCAGTGCTTGCCAACATCTGCACTTAACTATTTTACTTTCAACTTTCGGGGTTTATAAGTGTCACTGATGAAGATAAATTTAAAAATGTGCTCATTTGGCACAATTAATTTGGTAGTTTATTTTACTAATGCATATATTTCAGTATCTGTATATACCATACTTACCTTAAGGATTTACTAAGGATTAAGACAGACAGGTCTGAGCAAACAGTGTAGATCCAGATCAGATGCCACATAATGTGGCATCTGATCAGGATCTACACTGTTTGCCAACCATCCAGCAGTTTTTTTTTAAACAGGAACAGTTAGTAAAATGGATGTTTAAATTTTATAAGTATGAAAAAGAGTTAAAATGTCTGAATACTTAGGGTAAATCAGTTTAGCCCATTTTAATCTGGAGGCCCCCAAAAGGGTAACTGGTAAACAGTGCAGACACAGATCAAATGCCACAGAACATTGGGTCTGATCAAGGTCTACATTGTTTGCATTAAATACAGGTATTTCTATAAAACATAGCAATAATAAAAACTAATAGCCAGACACCCTGCTATTGAAAAAACACCTGTCCAAAGAGTTGTGGTACTACAGCCCACTTGATATAAATGGGTTAATATAGTTTGGACAGTCCTGACAGACCTCTTTGTATTATACACTGTTCACATATGGAATAATTATAAACATAAGTTATGCAGCACCTCATTTAAAGCTGTTAGTGAAAAAAAACATTAAACAAAAGATAATTCAGTGCAGTTTTCTTTACCACATAGAAGATTTCATAGCTTTAAACAGAGCGAACAACTAAAAATAACTTGTTAATTTTGCACCCAAATATATTTTGTTGGCACTCAAAAGAATTGCCTCACAAAACAACAGAAATTACCCTTAATTTCTTCAATTATCACCTTATCTTGAGTTATGCTTGAGTATGAAAAGAGAAACAGTGATGTTGATTTTTCTATCAATGAATTAGATGCCATTATTTCATGAAGGCTCTTAGAATGCAAGCAGGTGAGTATGATAATATTGATGGGGTGGGAGAGTGGAGTTGTGGAAAAGGAGGAGAGTTAAACATCAATTTACAGTACATGTATACCTGTCATCTGTCATTTTTTGTTACCATCAACTTTTCCAATGTTACCCCACTTTGGCTGATATCGTGCAAAGTAGAGTGTGATGAACTTCCAGGACAATATGACCTTGCCAACATTCAATATGGTAGAATATTAGTCACTTTTGACAGTGCATTTTAAATAGGACAATATTAAAGTATATAATAACTTGACTTCTTGGGCCAATGACTGAAATTTGCATAGTAAACAATGTAGATCCTGATCAGACACTGCATTCTGAACCAACATTGTTTGCCAATATTCCTTTTTAAGCTCAAAATATGTTAATAGGTTAAACGGAAAATAGATGGAAATAAGACAAAAACATGAGCTACATGAGCTTTTGCTGTTGTTATTCATTGATGTGGTAAAAATGAAGTTTTTAAAAGTAAAACATATTTCAACTAGCAATACTTAACCTATAGATAATGTGCTATTCTATTCTGTATTTCACACCTTTCACAGAAAAAATGACAGTTCAGTCTTAATCCCGGTCAAGTTAGGTAGTTACCTGTGTAACATCACTCTTCCCACTATTTTAATCAAGTGTCAGTTTCTTTGAAGGATAAAACAATAAAACTGAGCTACACTGGGAAGAGAGGGGGGATTCTCTTATCTATAGGTTAAGTATTGCTAGTTAAAATATGTTTTACTTTAAAAAACTTCATTTTAACTGCACAATACATTAACCTATAGATAATGTGCTAGAATTTGCTGATTAGGAGGGAGGAGCTCTCCTATGCCTAACACAAATAAAACATATAAACCCTATACCTCTGGATTAAGACTCTGGAAACTCTAAGGAATAAGATACATTCCTGATATATAATCCTAGGAATGATCTAATTTCCTAACATATATATATATAAGATATTAATTACCTTAGTATATGTACTGTAGGCTATGGAGGATGTCAGTCTTCTTTTAGCATCAAAGGCTCAATTCTCCTGACCCCACACCACTTTTTGGGCAACAACAATTGGGTCCAAAGTTTGAAGATTTGCTGCTTGTTGAGACATGTCTCTCAAACAGAATTTAGCAAAAGCAGAGGACTGATTCCAGACTGCTTTTCACTGAGCGGAACCTATCAGATAATGCCCAGGAAGAAGATAGTGCCCTAACTTCATAAGCTTTAATCTTTAGGAAAGAAATGTCTCTATGGGTGAGTTTTCTATAGGCAGGTTTAATAGTGTAAGATATCCATCTCCAGACAGAAGCTTTAGAGATATCTTGGTTGCCTTTAATTGGTAGAAATAGTCTAGTTCTATTTTGATGATAAGAGCTAGTCATTTTAAGGTAAAATTTTAATGCTCTTATCAGGCATAAAAGTTTATGTGTGTGTTCCCTTTTACATGTTCAAGCTAAATTAGGAATAACTATAGGATCTGGGCAGACGGACAGAAGCTGATTCTTAGCCCAAAACTCGGTTTGTACTATCACTGAGCCATCAGACTGATTTAATCTTGAATGATTTGCATCCATTGCCAAAGCATGAATCTCGCTGCATCTTTTGGCAGTGGCAAAAGCTAATAGAAAGGCTGTCTTAATTGTAACATGAAGTCTAGATGAGTTATGTAGAGGTTCATATGGGGCTTTCTGAAGACAGAATAAGACCCAAGATAAATCCCATTTAGGAGTAAGAGATCCTTGTACTGAACATTGCAATTCAAAAGATCAAATTAATTCTGACAGACAGGATTAGATCCGATCCTATTACCAGTCTTAAATTTGAGAGTATTTGAGATCATAGATCTATAGCCCTTTATAGTACTTATTTGATACATTTTCTCAGAGAAAAGGTAAATGAGGAAGTTGGCTGTTACAGTAAGAGGGGCCCCGAGACCGGATAAACCTTCTTTCTATGATACCAATTGGAGTATACAAACCATTTTGCATCATAGACTTTCTGAGTTGATGTTTGTCTTGATTTTGAGACAAAATCTGCAACGTTTTGCGAAAACTTTTTTTTATCTCTGATTGATTGTTTGATAACTCCTAAGCGTGAAGGTAAAGTAATGGGCGATTTGGATGTTGAAACTTTCCTTTTGCTTGTGTTAGTAATTTTGGAAAGAGTGGATGATGGAGCTGATACTAACCATTGTAATACCTCTGAGAACCACGGGCGTTGGGGCCAACGAGGAGCAATAAGAACTATTCTGAACTATTAGAACGAGACTGATGTATCTTGGCTAGAACAGAAGGTATCAGAATTGTTGGAGGAAATGTAAAAGTATGAAGAAGATGCCAGTTCACTGATAATGCGTCTATCACTAAGGCATGATCCAGAACTAAAGATACATATACTGGGAGTTTGTGATTGAAGCGTGTAGCAAACAGGTCCACATTGTGGTAACTGAGCATCTGGAAAATGGAGTTTGCTATTGATTGATCCAATGCCCATTCTGTTTTGAGAGGTTTGTCCATTCTCCAGAGACGATCTGCCAAAATATTGAATTTGCCTGGGATATCTGATAACAACATCATGTTGCAGGCACCAATGGAGGATCTCCCATACCTCTACACATAGGTTGGGGGAATGTGTAGAAATCATGACACAAGAGTGGTGTATATATCTTATGGCTTTCTTTAGTGCGAAACGAATGGCCATTATTTCCAGTATATTGATATGGAGAAGCTCCCTATCCGTAATGACTGGCATCGGTATAAAGGAATCCATTGGGATCTGGAGGATGAATGGGTGTTCCCTGAACAAAGCAATTGGTGTCCATTCACCATTTCAAATGGTTGATCGGAGCCTGATGATCGAGAAGAAGAATGCGAGGTCTCCAGACAGATAATAGACGTTATTTGCAGAGGTCGGAAGTGAAGCCTGCCTAGCAGAACGAAGTCTGCTGCTGCACTGAGTTTGCCCAAAAGAGAAAGGAAAGTTCGTGCCGAAACTTGAGTCTGAGAAAGGAATATCTTGATAGTCAGAATAAGAGAATTGACTCTACTGGTAACCGGACTATATTTTGTTGTGTCAGAAATTCCATGCCTATAAATGCGAATTTCTGTGCTGGTCAAATCTGACTTGATTTGGTATGAAACCTAGACTTTGAAGGCAATAGATTGTGTGAGATATTAGTTGATTGCCAATCAAATCTCTGATCAGTCAATCTTCTAGGTACTGAAACAAGGATATGGCACACTGACGCAAGTGCACTGCTATTATGTCCATTAGTTTGGTGACAATCCATGGACTTAGGGACATTCTGAAAAGTAAATTGGTAGACTTGATGTCCGTAGATGAACCAAAGATATCTCCTGGATTGCGGATGAATTGGGACACAAAGATACGCATCTGTCAGATCTATGGAGACAGCCCAGTCATTGACCAATATTGTCTTACTGACTTAACTGTCTCAATCTTGAAAGGTTGTTTCCTTACGTATTGATTTAGTATAGAAAGATCTACTACCGGACTTAACTTTCCATTCTTTTTTGGTACGAGAAATAGCCGGGAATAAAAGCCAGGAGTTCCCGGATCTTGTACACTTTCCATTGCCCGTTTTTGGAGAAGTTCTGCAATCTCTTCACGTAATAACGGGGAGGAAGATTGACTCAGACTTATCGGAACTACCGAAAAAGGAAAAGCTAACCTGAATGGTATCCTGAAACCGTTTCAAATGATAGAGAGGACCCATTTGTTGTCTGTCAACTCTTCCCATTGTTCCACAAAGTGGGCCAACCTTCCTCCCACTAGAATGTCTGGCCGTGGCAAGACAGGCAGTGGAAAGGGGGAAAGGGTTGTATTTCAGAACTTTGTGGAGGATGAGGCATGTTTAGAGGAGGGAACTGTTTCAAGTTACCACTACTCTTTGAATAGTCCTTTCTAGTACCGGACGAAAAGGAGACTGGCTCTGACTTTTAGCCCTGAAAGGTTGTGTCTGTTTAGGCCTAGAAGGCTTATTCGGCTGTCTAGGTCTCTTAAATGCTGTTGGAGCCAAATAAGCCATCTTTTGTTGTTGTTGTAAGTTTGTATTGGTTGAGGAAGATGCCAAGAATGTTTGCTGTTGCGCTTCATAATTGCCCTTAGTAATTTCCCTGATTTTATTGTCAAACAGAGACTTGGCATTAACTGGAGCATTCTGTAGTTCGTAATAGGAATTCAAAAATAGAATCTTTGATGTGGCTAAAGCGGCATCACGTCTAGCCTGAAATAATTCAGTAGCTAAGATAGTAGACATTGCTGTGGCATGTTTAATAGACTAAGCCACAGCCTCTAAAAGTCTAGACAGGGCTGTGACAGACATGGACTGCTGTTGCAGACATAAGTATGCAGCAGAAGAGAACAAGTCTGCATGCAAATTTATTGACACTAATTTGCAAGCTCTTTTTTCCCATGTTCTAGACTTTTAATGGGTACAGAACATCTTCCTTTGCTGGATAAATCCAGCAAAGAAGCGTCTGCTTCTAATGGTGAATATTTTCAGTTGGGAAATACTGATTTTGGCTCTTGTGAAATTTAGATGGCGCCAATGATGTGACTAAGCTTTGTGAACATAACCAATCTTTACCACATTTCTCAATTTATTCTAGAGAAATTTTGTGGTATTCTCCACCAACTTTGATTGTGGTAGCACTAATAATGGAGTTGCGTGAGACTCCATTAAGTGCTCAATGCCAGAAAGGGGCTTAGCAGGGGTTTGTTCTTCTGTACATCTAGGACATTACTCCTGAGGCAAGAGGCTGAACACCGTATTTATGGCTCTGTCAAAGGACCAGATCTCTTGTTCTGATTCAGATCCTGTGTCCTTTGCAGAGTTCTGTGCAACATTATCAGATTGTGGTATAGGTGTTACATCAGTTGTCTCTGCAGGTTGTGGCATAGATGGTACCTTTGCAACCTGCAGAGTTGATTTACTTCTTTTATATCTGCTGGAATCATTCACAGAATGATTAGAAGAAGGGGAAGAAGAAGAAGAAGTTGATCATCTTCCTATCCTCTTATGAGACTGTTTAGACCTCTTAGACTTCCTACTACGTTTATGCGAGTCTAAAGAGGATGATCTAGAAGAGGAGGAAGAAGAAGATGATCTATGCATTCTTTTTCTAGATTTGTGTTTTCTTTTAGTTTGATCTCTTCTAGAACTACTTCTAGTCTGAGATGTCTGCCTATTGTCTGACCTCCAGGAACTACTAGGCGGCTCTATAACTATACTGGGGTCAGACATGTTGCTAAAATCAGGTTCAAGAGGCAATAATACTTTTTTTTGCATTAGTTAGGTTCTGAGGCTCATTTGAAAATAAATGTTCAGAACCCAAAACTATCTGGTTAGCTACTCTGTATTCACTGCCTATAGCATGAATACTGCTAACTGGAGCCTGGTAAGATGACTTGCACGGTGACTGGTGCCTGGTGATAAAATGCCCGGTGCCTGATGACTGGTGCCTGGTAATCAATTTCCAATGACCGGTGACTGGATGACCAGTGACCAGTGCCTGATGCCTGGTATTAGATGACCAGTGCCTGGTTGACCGGTGCCTGGTTGACCAGTGTCTGGTTGACTGGTGAATTCTTGCCCAGTGCCTGGTCGACCAGTGCCTGGTTGACTGGTCCCTGTTTGTTGCATTTCTCCTTCATCACTGACCTTCTGTTGGAGTATGTCCTTCTCTTATCGGCAAGAATCCATGTACTTTCAGACCAATTACTACATGTAGAACAGATCGACAACCTGGAACATGAAGAACATTTCAAACAATTTGGGTGATTATCCCACCACGCTTTAAAATGTCCACAATTGCCACCAACGATCGTCATGAAAAGTCATGAAAACTCATGACAAGGAAAAGCGATCAATAATATCAAGAAATTGAAAAACGATATAAACAAAGAAATAAGATATATGGTGGAAGGAATGATAGAGGAACATAAGAAAGACAAGGATTAAGGAAGTTAACCAGAGAAACAGAAAGAAAATATAGATTTTTTTCACTCAAAGAAAAATCCTTTGTTTACTTTCTTGTCCACAGAAAAGAAACTGACAAGTGATTAAAAGAGTGGGAAGAGTGACGCTACACAGGTAGCTGCCTAAGGGACCTTCTGGATTAAGACTCTTAACACAACTGAACTGTCATTTTTTCTGTGGAAAGTGTGAAATACAGAATTTAATAGCACATTATTTATAGGTTAATGTAGTGTGCAGTTAAAACAATGGCAGCTGTCAGTTTTAGAGATCTGTGTACAGTGGATGTGTCAAGGACTTGTTAGCCAATCAAATGCCAGTGCCTAGAAATTTCTTTGTAGTATAGCAAAGTTTGCCATTTTTCTTTGATGCTTGACTGATATCTCTCTTTGCAAAAACAGGTGTGTCCAAATTTGAAGACAAAAGTGTCCACTTCAAAACCTCAGGAGGGGGTAAGGGTAAAATAGAGAACAGTGGTAATTTTTCAGGCCCGGGCTTATAGGCAGCTAGGGGAAATAAGATGCTTAATCATCTTACTTTTTTTCTGAAATAATGGCAAACTCATCTTAGTGAAAAGCGTTCTTTTTTAGCATTTTACAGTGAAACTTCTCACATCACGTAGTAAAACTGGACTTGTTCTAATTTTGGGACATGTATGGTAAGGTATTCTGGTATCAGAATACCAAGGGGTTACTGTAATAACCCTAAGTACTGGGACATCTAGGCCTTTGCAAACAGTGTAGACCCAGATCAGATGCAGCAGAATGCAGCATCTGATCAGGGTCTACACTGTTTGCAATACATGCAGCAATGCTTTAGAGACAGCAGCCCAGGAATAGAGAATAGTGGTCATTTTTCAGGCCTGGGTCAGGTCTTTACTTAAGAGCAGATACAGGCAGTTAGGGGAGATAAGATACAACAATAGTTTAATCATCTTACTTTTTTCTGAAATAACGGCAAACTCATCTTAGTAGCTTTTGACCAAAAGAGAAAACAGATGATATGTATGTTTTCTAAGGAGCACTATATGGGAAAATACATAATCCCATAATGAAAAGCCTTCTTTTTGGCATTTTACAGTGAAAATTTTCACATCATACAGTAAAACTGGACTTGTTCAAATTTTGGGACATGTATGGTAAGGGGTTCTGGTGTCAGAATATCAAAGAGTTACTGTAATAACCCTAAGTATTTGGACTGATAAGCCTTTGCAAACAGTGTAGACCCAGACCAGATGCCACAGAATGTGGCATCTGATCAGGGTCTACACTGTTTGCCATACATACAGCAATATTTTAGAGACAACAACAGGTAGTAGAATAGACTACTTCAAATTTTAGTACAAGTATAGTAAGTAGATAAGGTGTCCCAATACTTAGGGTAGATATGGTAAATATAGTAAAACCCTTTTCTTATTCCTTTATTGTGGGTAGTCACTGGCATTGCTCCAGATAAAAGATGTATCCAGATAAATAATTTTCAAAATTTCTCTATGAAAACATGCATTGAGGAATTTCATTAGAAAAGCCTCAGCAAGATGCTTCTATTATCAGAGGAGTAATAAACAAAAATATCGAAAGTTTCAGGTTAAAAAAAAAAGCCTTCTCTGGAATTATGCATTTGTATTACCTGGCTGAGGCAATAAAAATGAGTACCACATGTTTTTATGGACAAAAAAGAAAACTATTCATCTGGACACTACACTTATAACAGCTAACATGGAAACTGCATGTGACTGACATAGCAGGATAAGAGGGGGAATATATTTCATATCTCTCCACATAAGAAAAAAAAATATTGAAGACATTTATTAGAATCAAATTTGCTACGCCCAAAACATACAAAAAAACTATTATGCTTTTTCACTGAGAAAGTGGGAAAAAAATGAGTATGCCTTGACTGAAAACAGTGTCTTATCTTGTTATGATATGAATAAATAGAACTTGCTACGGGAAACTAAGCACCTTCCAATAATGATATAAACACACCTGAATATCTATTTTCCCTAAACACTGGGACACTTTAACTCCTTACCATACTTGTTCTATAAGATGAACTAGTTCATTTTATTACATGTTGCTGTGTTTAAATGCTACTAGAGTAAAACTGCTGTGTTTAAATGCCACTAAGTAGCAGCAAACAGAACAGACCCTGATCAGATGCTGCATTCTGCAGCATCTGATCAGAGTCTACACTGTTTGCTCAGACCAGTTTGTCCCAATACTTAAGGTAAATGCAACATATATTTTTGTGCAGAAATATGAAAAAATATCAATCCTTTATGGTTGAAAAATGGTGCCTTATACTGAACTATGGTTATCCTACAGAATGCCTCAAACGGTGTGTTAGAATAGTAAACATTGTTAGTATGATCACAACAGATTTTTTTTTTTATTGAAATACATGTATATCATGAAACAGATGAAACAAGATAAGCAAAAAAGAATTAAAACATAATAGGAAACTGATATTGCAGTTTGCACTTAAGTAAAACACAGATTTTAAACTGTGCTGACAGCAATAAAGAAATAAACAGATCCTAAAGGGAAGGTATAGAAAAGGCCAGGAACACAAGAACAAAATGACAGAAGATTTACAAATGATGACTAAAAAACTAAACTACTACTATTATGAGGACAAAGCTCTGTATAGTTAAATTTTCTTACACACTACTGATCAACTATTTTGATTTTTTAAATAGAATAAAGAAAAACAAAGAAAAACCAAAATCGGTATACAGGCAAGATAAATAATGTTGTCATTTAAATGCATCATGTGACCCAAGTACTAATCATATGGCATAACCAGGGATTAAATATGCAGACATATTTTATTTCATTGCCCATTACAAAGTGTCTGAATCTTACGGAATGTTGTTATAAGCTCAAAAATGTATCTTTGAAATAAATTACAGAAGAAAAAGATTACAATCCTGGTATTACCATTAAAAAAATCTCATGAGAGGACTGCCTTTTTTAAATGTTTTTTAAAATATTAATTTAGAAGCAAATTTGCTTTTGAACCATCAAAAATTTAAGACAATCTTATCAATTTGAAAGAATTCACCATGGAATTCATTTCATGATTCTTCTTCAAAAGCTTGACTTAACCAAGCCATAATTAAATCTTTCAAAATAAGTGAACAGTACAAATGGGAATGTACACTAAATCACAGATCGGGAAAGTATAGCAAAAACTTTATATCAAGTTAGGTCATAGCTTGAAACAATATTGATAAAATTTGTTATTTCTCTACCAAAACGTATAAGCCACAATATTGGAAAACATTCCTTCTGAAAAGACATGCACCAACAAAGACTCAAATCAGCCTGAATCCTTGGCTATCCAAAATGTGCCCAGCGAAGAGTCAGATCAGATTGCGCATATGCGCAATCTGATCTGACTCTTTGCTGGGGGCACATGCCACAAGGTATGTTTTCTGACGTTGTAGCTCAATTTTTGACATTCCTCACTGTAAGGCTATTGTGTACCCATAAGATACGTTTGATGCAAAGATAACAAAATTTACTTTTGGAGAAACTTCCCTTGCCTGGAAATTTGTGTTATTGCCAAACTATACAGAGGTTTGTCACAAGATTTTCTAGGAGCATGCAATGGCAGGACAAGGTGACTACATTTTTAGAGAGACTATACACATAGCACATGCTAACCAGGCCTAAAACTGCGCATAAAAATTTCCCCATGCCAACTTAATACAACAGAAAACCAAATGATGAGCATTACTAACCACGCCAGAAATACCATGCAACCAACCAATTTCTCGCAGAATTAATAATTGAAGCCTACTGTTAGCGAGTCAACATTTTCTGCATACTTAGCTCTTTCATACGGACCCATATAGATACCTTTGCAAACAGTGCAGATCTAGATGAGATAGCTCGTAACAAGCCGTCTCATCAGGAATTACACTGTTTGCCATTCTATTATTGCTTTTTGACTGAAACCTCTACTTGCAGCAGTAAATATGTCCAAATTCAGAGATGGAAGAGTCCATGCCAGAAACTTGGCAGGAGAAAAGGTTGTCCAAAACCTGGGTCAGACTGTGCAATTGACCCAGGCATTTCATCTCCATGAAAATATATTCTCTAGAAAGTATATTATCAACGGTGACAATATGTGAGCAAACAAAGCTCCAGAAAAGAGGACTACTTAGGCAAATATTTTCTTATTTCTCCATGAAAATATTGAAAAGCTCATAGCTCCAGGTAAGAGGGGGTACCAATGGAAAGTTATGTTGTGTGTTCTCATTAGAAGCACCTCAGCAAGGCACTTCTAATGAGTACAACAACATGTTTTTTTCTAGAAAAATATCAACCATATTTTGGTCGAAACACCACGAAAACATGCCTATATAGGTTTGACCCCCTTAAACCCTACTTTTATACAGTAAAACTGGGGTTTACAGGGGGTATACATTAATTTTCTTATTTCTCGCTGAGGCGGTTCTAACAAGTACCCATAATCTATGTTTTGAGCAGAAATATGAAAACTACCAGAATTTTTCATCTGAAATTTTTCAGTTTTTGGATGGTAAAATTCTCAATATATTTGAATAGGCGTGTTTTCGTAATGAAAAGCGCCTTAACTGGAGCTATGAAAGGTGTTGTGGTACTCATTGGAAGGGTATTGCTGAGGTGTTTCTAATGAGTACCCAAAACACAGGTTTTTCAGGAAAAAAACAATATATAAATACTTTTTGGTTGAAATTGCCTTATCTAGAGCTTAACAGTCAGCAACTGATGCACTGTTATATTCCGAGTTGTCCCGACTTAGTGTCCTGGGCCCAGCTGTTCAAAGCTAAGAATGCCGTTAGTTAACATATCATTAAAACTTTAATCATTAAATATGGCATATATGCTAATACTTTTGCAGAAAAAATGTGAGTAGCTTTTCCATTTACAAAAGCTACTCACATTTTCTCAGCAAAAATACCTAAGAATAAGGTATTGTAATTACCAGAATAGTTAACATTTTGACCACTAACTAGCTTGTTATGCTAACGATGCTTTGAATAACTAGGCCCTGGACTTACGCTTGTTTGGAAAATGTTGAATTTCTACAGCAGGTCTCCATTATGATTTTGTTAATGTTTCTCAAATTTTATTAATAAGCTTTAACATGAAGGTCATATTTTGAGAGTTGCGTCAGATTAAAAATATCATTTTAAAGATAAAATATTGATTAATACTGTAATCACGAATATTATGCAATTTTTAATTTTTCCTTATTGTCATTTTGCTATTTTTGATTGTTTGTTAATTTCTAATACATCTAAATCTATGCCGTTATACAAATGTAAACTATTAGAGGCCTTATTTTAATACTTAACCATAATAATTAACCAATCACATGATAGTTTTCACCATGGCAGTGGCCAACGTCCAGAGGTTGATGGAAATACTTATATCTGTCCTTCTGCTTAACATCTTGCATACTTTTGTGCGAAACTTGTGAAATTCAGTTTAGCACCATCATCCAAAAATATAGCTCTTTTCCCTCTTAAGAGCAGCTTAAGATTTATACTCTGCAGGCTAGATAAACATTTCAGACATTTTGAAATATTTTTTCTTATTTTTCCCAGAAAATGGGCTTTGACATTTTGTGCAAATTAGGAGACAAATATGCAAATTGTTAAAGCCTATTTTCTAGGAAAAATAAGAAAAATTGCCAATTTGTCATCTGCCGAATTAGCCCAGGGAGTACTAGGGAAGCAATTTTGTGTCTGTAAAAATTGTCTTCCCCCTGAAAAATGGTTACAAGATCTTTCACCTAAAGGTATATGTGAATGAAGTCCAGATACTATCAATCTGATTAAGGTGAATGACTACATTTCAAAGAAAGCTGTGATCTCCCTTCTAAAAGGGAACCTCACCAGCAGAATTTGACTGAGCATCTGATCAGGGTGTACCCAGATGGCACTCATCAGTTCAAGTGTGAGGCAGAACAATGCTTTAACCCTTGTCCTGCTGAACCCAAAAATCACTTGCTTTTGCACAGTGTAGATCCAGATCAGTTGGCTGAAGAAGCCAACTTATCTGGATCTGCACTGTTTGTCATGTCAAGCCATTTAGTTAAACTTCTCACACTTTTCCTGGGCAGGCATAGTCCTCTAAGCAGTTAACCAGTAGTTGTGCACATACTTTTGCCAGTAACTGACATATAACTGCCTTTCTTGAATCAGCAAAAGGGGCAGAATGACTGTTGAAATGATTCTATGATCAAATCTCCATTTAAGTTAGGTGGCCGAGCTGGGATTCAGACCTGGGACCCCTGAATCTGTAGTCAGGCATGCTTCTGATTGTGTTATGGAGCCTGGCTTTCTTTTCTTACAAGAGAGACAACTTTTGTGACTTATCGTTTGCTTTCCTTCACACCAACCCCTTCTGAAAATGGTCCTATTTTAAAGGGACATAATTTGCTTTGTTCTGTTTTGAGTAAATGTAAATGCCTTTTCAGAAGGGAGGCAAAAAAGTCATATCAATATTTCTTAAAACTGGATAATTTGGGCCCTGCCATGCAATGCAAAACGTGTCTTCAGGCACATGGGGACAGTGTAGGGCCAATATCAGCCTGCACATTTGTGCAGTCTGATCAGCGCAGTCTGATCAGGGCATTCTCTGTCTGTTAACAGAATCATTTGATACTATAGAATGTATGAATGGAGAGCAAAAGATGGGATGATACTTTGTACATGCGCAGGATATCGGAATCTGTGCATTTTGTGCATGTTCGAAGACACATTTTCACTTGGCGTGCATGGCCCATTTAAAAATCTTTTCAGAAGGCATCAAAAGAATGTAAAAATGCATTTTACAATTTTGTTTTGCATTCTTAGCACTCAAAGAAAGAACTTTCAGCTAAAATCTGAATACCTTCTATCTTTCGTAAGTAAGCAAGATGTTTGAAGCAGATATCTCTTTCTACAAAGACTTGAAAAAATCCTGCAGAAATGCAAAAATGTTACAATATTTAATAAGACATAAAAATCACTTCAATACAATATTGGTTCAACAGCAACAGGTGGTTATTTTAAGATCTGTCAACAAGCACTTTTTAATTTAATGTTAATCCTTAATGCTTCACATATTTGTTAATAAGCGGCCAGCTTTCGGAATTTTTTAATTTAAACCACTTTGTAGATTTATATTTTAAACAACTGAGCAACAACGCCAAAATACATAGCTTCGGCCATGTGTGCTCAGTGAAGATTCAGATCAGCCTGCATATTCACACAGTCTGATAGGAATCTTCAGTCAGCACATTTTGGACAGTCAAAAATGCAAAGTGTCTTCATGCAGACAGTGGAGACTCTGATAAGACTGAGTAGATGCACAGGCTGTCAGAAGTTACATTTTCTCAAGTTGTGGTTCAATTTATTACAGAGTTTGAATGCTACATCTATATATGTGGATTCGAATTAAAAATCTTTCGCAATTGAAAAGTTTTGCATCAATTTATATACATAGTCATATTTTTTTGTATTCCATCATGAAAACTTTGATTCTTTAATACACACACATTTCTTGAATACACACAATTAATTATAAGATATGTAGAATATATATATATATATATTATTCTATCTAGATTAAGTTGCTGTGATATTAAATGTATATATTATAGGCATATAAAATGTATAAAAAGTGTTTATGAAATCCCTCAAACATATATACACACTTAGAAAAGACATTAATAAATTCCATCACACATTAAATCCATATACCGATAGGTGCAGTCATTCCATGATATGAATTTTTAAGTAGTTTTAAAATCATCAATATGGGAATGCAACAGAAAACAAAAATCAAAAAAGAAAAAAAAAATACTTTATGACATCTATAAACACACCACAGAAAAGAAATTTCAAACTACTCTCTTTAACCCAAAACCTAAATAGTGAATGGGGAAAAGCACCAAAACTGGATCAGTTTTTCAGAAGGAAAATCTTGTCTAAGGGAGACTATTCTCAAATTAAAGACTGGGTTTCTAATCATGTTGTTTTCAAGGCCTGACTACCAGTGCAAACCACTAGAAGAAACAAACCTACAACCAGTCTAAGTTATAAATACTACCACCAGAACAGGATAGAAAGTTAGCAAAATTAGATAAATACAAAGAAGATAAACAATCTTGCAATCTGATTTTCAAATGTTTAAATTTAAGCAGAAAATGAACCATTTTAACAGTGCCATTTGAGGAAATTAAAGCAAGGTATAAGAAATTTTACAGATTTGGGCTGGAGACCCCAACCAGTGAGCACTCAGTAGAAGTGCCTCAGTGAGGTGCTTCTAATGAGTACCACAACATGTTTTCATGGAGAAATAGGAAAAACATTGCAATTTTTCATTAACCCATTGTAGTCGGGAGACCCGTAAAAGGGTAACTGGCAAACAGTGCAGACCCAGATCAGACGTGGCTTAATGCGGCGTCTAATCAGTGTCTCCACTGTTTGCATTAGTTTCGCCATTTTTCTCCAGGAATATGTAAATCTTATAGCCGGACGTCCCTAAAATTGAAACTGGACTCTTCCAATATATAGTGTGGGAGAGTCTATTCAGTATACAATGGGTTAAAAAAGCGCTTTATCTGGAGCTATGAGAGTAGAACTAGATCAGACATTACACAGCACAGCAACTGATCAAGATCTACACTGTCCGCCATTCAACCACAATCTTTCTAGCTTTATCACCAGTGCCCAGTTGTTAGCTTAACGAGCTCGTTAAGGGTCATTTCGTTCACTGTTTTAGCGAATTCAATACACAATATTCTCATATTTTTTTGCTGAAAAAATGTGAGTAGCTTTTGCACTACTCACAATTTTCAGCAAGAAATTTCAGCATATTTGCGTATCACTCAATATAAATTTTAACGAATCGTTAATTAACGATGTCGTTAGCTTTGAACAACTGGGCCCTAGTGGTCAAATGTATGAACAGTTTGCTCAGGCCTGTCTATCATTATACTACTTAAGGGTCATAGCTCCAGACAAGGCACTTTTCTCCACCAAAAGGGACTGATATTTTTCTTATTTCTCCATGAATACATCTGTTGTGGTGCTCATTAGAAGCACCTCACTGATACCATTCTTATGAATACCCACGTTTTTGTGGAGAAATAAGAAAAATATTATGTGGATACCTTCTCTTAACTAGAGCTATGCTTTGAGTGAATACAGTATTCTTCAGAAAAGAACCTGGTTTTTATTTCCTTCCTGTATCATTAAGGCACTTCAATGATTCAAATTCCTATACATCTCTGGACTACAAGTATATCAACACATTGAGGTGTACATGTATGGGTACCATGAAAAGATGTTGCAACCAATTTGACAAGGAAGACAACTTTTGTAGACACGAAGCTGCCTTTATAGTATTTGAAACCTGTAAAAAAATGGAAGCTACTCTTAACCCATTTATGCCGAATGGACTCTTCTACCAAACTCTTTGGAGAGGTCATTTCCTATGTAAGAGGTGTCTGGTTAGTATTTATTATTATCATGTTTTATAGAAATTTCTGAACTTAATGCAAACAGTGTTGACCCTGATCAGACATTCTGCAGCGTCTGATCTGGGTCTACACTGTTTGCCTATGTCCCATTTATAGGACGCCAGGCTTAAATGGGTTAAAGAATTTGCTCCATAAATTCTTTACTTTAAGAACAGCACCCCACCCCTCGCAATGAGATGGTAGGAAAATATTTCCATGTCAGAGATACTTCCCTTGGACAGATTTTCATTCCCCTTAATTTCCATTTCAGAAAAAAATGGGGCATTTCGGCAAATGTGGACTGCAAAGGCCCCAAATCAGCCCATACATATTTGCAGTCTTGTCAGCGTCTTTGCTCTCCCCTAAGCCTCACTGGATAATACAGAATATATCAAACAACCAGGAGCAAAAGCTCTGATAATATTGTGCAGATGTCCATACTGATCACTATCTTGAATGTTTGCATAGGCACTGTAGAACCCCTTCCTCATGGCACTCTTTATTTTCCTTTATTCAAATTTTCTTTTATTCAATCACAACAAGATGATTTTAAGGAGATTCTCAGAATATATGAGCCACGCAATGTGAAAACCTGTCTCCAGCCATACATGGACAGCAAACACCAGATAGGACTGCGCATCTGCACAGTCTGCAGCTCTGCCTGCACATCTGCACAGTCTGATCAGGGCTTTCACTTCCCGCTTAATAGAATCATTGGCTGCTACAGATTGAATGGAGAGAAAAGTCTGGATGATACTCTGCACATGCGCACGTTGATCTAAATCAGCACATTTTGTATCTGCTCAAAGGCTTTTTTTCGCTTGGTGCTTTCCATATGTTTTAAGGGAGAGAAAATTCATTATCAGAACAATGCTTATTCCAGTAGTACCTTAAGCCATTTTTGTAGTCCAAAGATGTAGAAACACAGTAAAAATACCATTCTAAAAAAACCAACCCTATAAGATTACTTCCATCCTTACCCTAAATATTCAGAAAGATATGACTGAGCAAACAGTTCAGACCCCAAACTGTCTGATCAGGGTCTGTACTGTCTGCCATTCAGCCAACTCTTTTAAGGTAAACTGATACACCTCGTGGAATTTCTGCCATTTTTAACCAGGGAGACAAATTTTGTGACTTCCTGATTGCTTTCATGCAAAACCAAGCCCTCTCTGAAAAGGGGTCCCTCTAAAAGTCCACTCTTTTAAAGAAGGTCACTTTTCAGAAGGGAGGCAAAACAGTTCTGATGTAGTTGATCCCCTGAAAGTGTATGCATTCCCCTACAGACACACATCACGGAGTAGTCTAAATACAGACAACCCTCTTTACACCGACGCTTGATACAACGGAAAAATTCGTTATAATGACAATTTGACTGTCACAAAACCGTCGCTTATGCGTAAGAATTACACAAATTATGCAAGAATATTGTATTTAATACTTTGAAGGAACATATGTTTTGGATATTTGTTAGAATTATGTTTTGGATATTTGTTAGAATTGCCTCAGAGAGGCAATTCTCTCTGAGGCAATTCTAACAAATATCCAAAACATATGTTATATGAGGAAATAAGAATAAAACAAGGCCTTTCTTACATATCATTCTGTCCATTAAGGATTTTGTTTGTGTTGAGGTTTTACGGCCCAGTCAACCCAATGGGGTCATGTCGAGGATCTTTACAACAGCAAATTCATTATAATGACAACACCTTTGGGAACAAATGCTGTCGTTGTAACAAGGGTTCACTGTACAAGACACAGTAACAACTTATGCTGTCTGAATACTTAAGGTAAAAATAGTATAAAATATCACACCTTCAAACTTTCACATACAGCATAATGACCATGTACCAAGGAAGGCTTTGTCCATGTTAATATACTCATCATGTTCCACACAATAAACACTTTATTTAGAATGAAAGTATTTTAATTCAGCATTAAATCATGCTGAGTTTGCAGTTCAAAACACCTTTTAATTTCAATTTTAACTCAAATAAGCAACAAAATTATTTTAAACAGAAACTACTGTACCTCAAACTCAATCCAAGAAAAAAAAAATGTTTTAAATCTCTTCATAGCTTCAAAAGAGATAAATATAAATAAGCAAACAAGAACATTTTAAGAAATGTTGTACTAAAGAGTTTGAAGATGTACCCAATGACATCCCATACAAGCACCTGCTATTACAGTGACAGTTTAAAGCCATCTGAGTAGAAAAGAACCTTCTGACATATGTAGCCTGTGTAAACCAAGATAAGCCTGTGAAATGTGCTGTCTTAGCTGGATATAGAGCACCCAATAAGGTAGTATGTCAACCATGAATATTCTCTACAGAGGAAGCAAATACCTAATCACAGCTCAAAATAAGGGATGTGTGGAGATAAATATTTTTCTCTTTTTTCTTTGTTTGGTGTGTTGAGGTTTTACGGCCCAGTCAACCCAACAGGTTCACGTCGAGCGTGGTCAGTTTACCTAACCACACTTTTGCTGGGCAGGCTTAGTCCTCTAAGCGGTTAACCAGTATTGTGCACATTCTTTAGCCAGAAATTCTCATATATCTCCATAAAAAATATGAATGTGGCTACTTATCAGAAGCACATCTTGCAGGCTCTCAAATGAGTATCTCAAACATAAATATTAACCCTTAAAGTGCCAGTCACAACTATTGTCGTCTGCTTTGTCATCTGCTTGTGATTTTAAAAGTCATTTTTGCAAACAGTGTGGACCCAGATCAGACTGCTCCTTTAGGAACAGTCTGATCAGTGTCCACACTGTTTGCCTGTATGCAAAAATAGGTTTGAAAAGTCTGCAAGAATATTCAGCAGATGACATAAACAGACGACATTTTCAGATGCAGTTTTTCTTGGTGCTTTAAGGGTTAATATTTTTTCAGTTGAAAAAGTGCTTTATCTAGAAATAGGGATCCTGATGCACAGGCTGATCTATATCAGCTGCATATGTCATAAAGTCATCCTTCAAAAGTCTCTGAGTAACATATAGAGAGTTGTTTCCTATCCCTAGTCTTACCTTCCATTAAGGCTGAGTCTTTCTGGTAAATCTTGCAAGGAATCAGGAAGTCTCTTCTGTTTGATAAAGCCTTCTGTTTCTACAGTCACTTCGCACAGAGAGAAATTACTGTAAACATTCATAGTGTATTGATTACTGCTGTAACACCATGACAACTTGGACATATTAAGACAGTTGTAATGACCCTGCCCCACATAAGGGGACTGGATACACTTTGTAGGTTTTTCGCCATTTACACCAAGGAAGACAACTGTGACTTCCTGTTTGCTTTACTGCACACCAAAGCCCCTTCTGAAAAGTGTCTATTCTATAAGGAAAGAATCTGCCCCCTATAGGAGCAAATTCTTTCCTTACAACCTATAGGAGCAAATTCTTTCCTCATAACCATTGGAGCAAATTCTTTCCTTATAGAATAGACCCCTTTTCAGAGGAAACAACAATTCTGACAAGAGTTGTCTCCATTGAAAGTGAATTGATTCCCCTTTAAAGATTACTGTATTTACCCATTAAGCTGACCTGAAAAAACTGTTGGTTTGCTGTGCTCTTACCTACCCACCAAAACTGACCCTACCCATTTTTTTTTTTTTTTTTGGCCATTCTGGAGATTTTTTTTTTTGTTTGTTTTGTAAAAAAGCCTTTTACATTCACTACAATCTATTTATCATAAATTTTATTTTCAGTTGTTTTGAAATATTATATTTTTATGGACAGCATTTTGAGCCATATACTGTCTACAGTAAAAGAAAAAGTATATCTGATTCAAAAAAGAAAAAAAAATGACCTACCTACCCATTCCCAAGTTGATGGGTAGGAACACAGCAAACAAAGAATATTTTAAGGACGGCCTTATTGTGTTGGGGTTTAACGACACGTCAACCCTTGTGGGTCATTTTGTGTTGTCTCCCAGAGAAAGGGAGAAAAGAGATAGAAGAGATGGTAGAGGAGAAAGATTAACAGGAATGAAAATGAAGAAACAGAAGAAGTAAAAACATTCCCCCTCTACTCTTACCTGCTACAAGAATAGCAGACCTTGTCCAACTGTAAGCCAATATCAGTTAGACTCCCCGGTGGCGTAAGATACACGACATCTTCATCACACCTCACCACCCCCTCATTTACCCATTAGATGTACTTGGAGATATATGTCTGAGTAAACAGTGCAGACCCTGAACAACCTGGCTAAGGTGTGAACTTGTACTGTTTACCATTCAGCCAGAACTTACACACCACCATGTAGTCAAATGGACTTAATCAAATTGTTGGAAAAGTATTGTAAGAAGTTATGGTATCTGAATAGTCAAGACAGACGCCATATTTGAAATGACAAGCCTGAACAAACATTGCCCAGTCAGCATTCTACGTAAATCTATATCGGGCCGTCATCGGCCCGTCAGGGTAGCTGACGGGCAGATGACGGCCCGATGTAGATTTACGTAGAATGCTAGCTGTGTGTATACCCAGAACAAAGTTCCTAGAGGAACAGTTTGATCAGTGTCTACACTCTTTGCTATTCTGTCACATGTTGGACACCTCATCAGTCTTTAAACGGACATGTATGCTAAATAGTTTAGATGTCCAACTTTTTAGGGTACACAATTATGCATGAACAAACGATGCAGACTGTTTACTTGTGTAATGCTATCATCTTTGTAAAATGAATTTACTAAATTTTTCAAAAAATGCAATAGAGAATTACAGACAGAAATGGCAGTAAGGGTGGATGGAAGTAACCCATTACTCCACCCTTGTTTTCAGTTAATATACTCACTCAAGAAATTATCAACCAACAAAAAGTGAAAACAGAACTTCAAATCTGATATCTCGGATGAGGTGAGGGCTATTCTTACCATATCTTAATTAACCCTTGTCCTGCTGAATAAATTGAGAAGCCACACCCATTTCTAATTTTCAGCCAATCAGATTACTTGATCAAGGTTGTTGATATAGATTCACATACTGAATGGCAAACAGTGCAGATCCAGATCAGTTGGCTTTTACAGAAGCCAACTGATCTGGATCTACATTGTTTGCAAAGGTAGGGTATATCCGGGTTCAGCAGGATAAGGGTTAATATAAATATTTGGAGAGAAAGTCTTTGTTTGCTTTGAGGTTTTACAGCCCAGTCAACCAAATGAGGTCATGTCAGGCACGGTCAGTTTACCCAACTACACTTTTACTGGACAGGTTTAGCCCTCTAGGAGGTTAACCAGTATTGTGCCCATTTTTTTTGCCAGAAACTGAAAACTGCCCTTCTTGAATCAGCTGAAGGGAAAGAATGACCATAGAAAGTATTTCATGATCAAATCTCCACGAAAAAATGTTGCTGACCTGTCAAACCCCCAACCTCCTAATTACCAGTCAGACCTGTATCAAACTGAGCCACCGAGGCCGGCTAGGAGAGACAGTCTGAGAAAAGTCTGAGAAAACAATAGACCCAGTTCAGAATGTGACAAAAGGATTAAATGTGATAATCCTTGAATGAATGCAGTTATAAAAGGCCTACCTGCTGGGATCTGTAACACCAAACTCTCTCAATGACAGCATTACGATTTCTCTGGCTGTTGTTTCCTGTAAGATTGAAGCTAAAATTAGCCTGCCACAAATTGCAATTACATGTAGTACACAACAAATTTGTTTTAGTTTTGTTATTTATCTTAAAAATAGGACCACAGCTTCTGATCAGGTACTTTTTCTCAACCAAAAACGTATTGATAATTTTCTTATTTCTCCAAAAACACGTATGTTGTGGTTCTCATTACAAGCACCTCCACAAAGTGCTTCTAATGAGTACCCACAATACATGTTTTCGTGTAGAAATAAGAAAACTATTTACCTGATAATCCTTCTTATCTGGAGCTATGTAGGACTGAATTTCAGGTAAGCATTTTTTTTTGTTTTTTTAATTTCTTGGTGACAACAAGGTATGGTACCCAGTTTGAATTATCTTGGTGAGATGTTGCTTCAACCAAGTGATTTTATTAAAACAACATACAGTTTTGATCAGAGGATAGGAAAGAAAACGGAACAAAACCAACAATGGATGGTTTAAAAAGATGTATAATAGTCAGATGTTTTTGGTTGTACAATGACCTTCTTCAAGATGTTAGTCATACTGAAAAAGCTTACTGAAGTAATAATAAACGGTTAAGTAATGTCACATGATCTTAACCTTTACCACTCTCTGGGCATTTTCAGCAGACGACAAAATGATGTTATTTTTCTTATTTTTCCCAGAAAACAGGATTTGACATTTCATGCAAATTGTCTCCTTAGGAGACAATTTGCATGAAATGTCAAATCCTGTTTTCTGGGAAAAGTAAGAAAAATATTTCAAAATGTCGTCTGCTGAAAATTTTACCCAGAGTGCTAAGCGTTAATTATTCTAGTGTACACTGTATGTATACTGTACTAGTGGGTTGTGGCTACTGATGGTCACTGATGAGTTCTAACTGGCTGAAACTCGATAGTCTGGCCTCAACACTTCAGCTGCATTGTTTTGTGAGTAGGTTCATTACTCTCAAGGGTCATTCCTTCTAGAATCTATTTACCTTGCCATAGTCATTTTAGAGTACCCATAACACATGTTTACATTGAGAAATAAGAACAATACATTTTCTTTCTTAAAATGAAAATAAGAACGTATTTTGGGTATTAATCAAGGGCCAGTTATGCTTCATTAATCTTTAGCATGCTGGATAAAAAAAAAAAAAAAAATTCTGCCAGCAATTGTTTGAATTCTTGTTTAATGACACAACAACCTTTGATCATTTTGTGTCATCTCCCAGAAAAACAGAGAAAAAAGACAGAAGATTTAGTAGAGGAGAGGAAAGTATTATAGAAGGATGAGGGAAAAAGCAAATGACAGTGCATCACGAAAACATGCCTATATAATTTTGACCCCCTTAAGCCCCACTTTTGTATAGTAAAACTGGGGTTTACAGGGGTATACATTATTTTTCTTATTTCTGCTAAAAAACATAGATTGTGAGTACTTGTTAGAACCGCCTCATCTATGTTTTAAGCAGAAATATGAAAAATATCGGACTTTTTTATCTGAAAATTTTCAGTTTTTGAAGGTGAAATGTTCTATATATTTGAATAGGCGTGTTTTCGTACAAGCAGAAGGAATATTATAGCAGACCCTTACCACCAGCACAATATTTTGATTTTTTTTTTCTTCTTTACCCTAAAACAGGGTTTGTCTTTTCATACAAGATGTCTCCCAAGAAGACAATTTGCATGAAACATCAAACCCTGTTTTCTTTGAAACATATGAAAAATATTGCAACTCTGTATCCATTGAAAGTGCCCAGGGAATGACAAAGGTAAACCTAGAAGAAATACAGGATATATACCCTGTTGCTGTGAATACCATAAACATTTTCAGCGAGTGTAATGAAAACATCAGTATTTTCATGAGTGTGAAGCACAAGTGAAAATATGAAAGTTTTCATTACATGAGATGAAAATTTTTATGGTATTCACTGAAAAAGAGAAAAAATTTCTTTTTATTTTATTGTTTACACGCCAATTTGTTTGTGTTGAGTTTTTATGGCCCAGTCAACCCAATGGGGTCATGTCAAGTGCGGTCAGTTTACCTAACCACACATTTACTGGGCAGACTTAGTCCTCTAAGCGGTTAACTAGTATTATGCACATTCTTTCGCCAGAAACTGATAACTGCCCTTCTTGAATCAGCAGAAGGGAGAGAATGACCATAGAAAATATTTCATGATCAATCTCCACGAAAGAATGTTGCCAACCTCAGAGGGGGTTGAACCCGCAACCTCCTGGTCTTCAGTCAGACGGCGCATCCAACTGAGCCTCCGAGGCCAGCTGTTTACATGCCAATGCACACATCTGAAAAGCATACTTCTAATGTCACCAAAGAAACATGAACGTCATGGCGTCGCATTCAATCACAGTGCTTAACAATATTAATGTGAAGTGTTGGAGAGACAAAAACAAAAAGTTTCTGCAAATCAAAACAATCTTATTACCAAATGTTCGTTACATTATAACTAAGAAAATGCATACCAAAACTTGGCAGTTTTGTTCAGACACAGAAAAATTAGAGGTGTTAAAAAAAAAGTGTGATCGACATCTGTTTGGGAACCAACAAAGACAACTGATGTTATCTGAAATGAGGAGTAAAAATAACATGACTAGGTTATTTTTCACTAGTGAAAATATCGTATCCTTTCACTGTGTGAAAATATTTTTTTATGTATTTTGGATATATACTGATTTCACTGCTTGCAATAAATAAATAGACATTTAAAAGTACTTACCTTATGAATAAGTAGATATTTAAATGACTGATCTGCCCTAAACACCTTTACTACATGTTCTGGAAAGTCTGTTTGTTTGTCGTCAACAATTAACCCAACTGATGAGAGGTCAGGATTGCTAGCACTTAGATGATTGGACATGGCGGTGTTGGATGATGAACCAGATGATGTGGACGATTTCCGAGACAACTGGAAAATGTTTTCTTCTGATCGATTTAATGAGGTATCACTGAAATTATAAATTGGTTTGTTGTAAAAATGACAGCAACAACTAAACAAATCTGACCAAGCCTTCTGTAATAACATAGCTCCATTAAGAGGGGCATAAGAAAAATACTTTTCTATTTTTTCTCCATGAAAAGATATGTTATGGTACTCATTAGAAGCGCCTTAGCGAGGCGCTTCTAATGAGTACCATAACATATTTTTTCATGGAGAAATAAGAAAAACATCAACAATTTTTTGTTGGTAAAAAAGCACCTTAAGGAGAGCTATGTAAAAACCCTAAGAACGGGAAAAGACAAGCCTGAGTGAATAATGTAGACCTCAGTCATATGTGGCAGAAGGCTGTTAAAATATCTTTCTTTTTTTTTTTTTCACTGAAAACAGAGTTCAACTTTTAATGTGATTACAATTTCAATGCTGGATTGCCATATTTTCATTTTGGAAAAAAATTTCAGACATTTTGAAATATTTTTCTTATTTTGCCCAGAAAATAAGGTTTGACATTTCATGCAAATTATGAAATGTCAAAGCCTATTTTCTGCAGAAATGAAAAGAATATATCATCAATCTGTCATCTGTTGACTTTGCTCAGAGTGGCAAGACTAAATCATTACCATCTTTTTAGGTGCCAAATGTGTGTATTCAAATTCAACTTTGATGTCATGAAATCTGGTCACAGTTACAGGTGAACTTCAATGGCTCGAACATCTTTGGGACCATGGAAATTTGTTCCAGAGATGGGTAGTTTGAGCCAATGAGATTTAATAATGGCGCAAGGACAGGAAGCAAATGGCGATAATTTATGGAAATTTGATTTTCAACAAAATAATGGTATATTGCATGTACTATTTAGAATTACCTCGATGAGGCGATTCTAATGAGTACACACAACATACAATTTCATAATAAAATAAGAAAATTTCCCTCAATATTTGTTTTCTTGAGCTACTGGAAAAATTCCGTAGGTACTCAAAAATTAGTTCGAATAAGCCATGGTAAATGAGCCATCGATGTTCGAGCCATTAAAGTTCGACTGTATAAAGATAAAGTGCTATGTTTCAAGCACTAACCAAGACCCAGATCAGATGCAGAGTGTGGCATCTAATCAAGCTCTACACTGTTTGCAACTCATCGTGCAGTAAATATGTTATTTAGTATTATGAAAGAAGACATTACCTATGTACACTACTGTTACTCAAGTTCCTGGGAATAAGGTTCCTTAGAGCTTTCCTAATCTTAGGTTTACTACTTGCTATTGTCATCATAAATGTCTTGTCTTTCTTATTGGGTTTCTTGCTCTCCACAGGGGGAGATAATAAAGTGTTCTCCAGATCAGGGGCAGATAATCTCTGCTTATGATTGGTCTGTGCAAACTCTTGCCTCTTACTGTTTGCTGACTTGTCCTGATTCTGTAACATTTCTTTGAATTCTGAAAGAGCAATGGCAATTATAAATAAACTAGAACTGTGTGTTTGCAAAACCATTTGCCCCCAGCTATATGCTTGTCCCTACAAAATGACAAAGATAAAAAGGGACATAACTCTTGCAAAATTAATCGCTTTTTTTTTTTTTTTTTTTTTTTTTTTTCAAAAGTATCAGGTGATCTACTCTCCAGCCCTAATAAGCCAGTGAACCCAAGTTTCAAGGCCCTAGCACAAATATCAAGATATCTTCCTTACAAGAAAAGCATAATAAACAGGACCCAGTTGTTCAAAACTAACAATGTCGTTAGTGGACATATCGTTAAAACTTTGATCATTAAATATGGCTGATACACTAATATTTTTGCTGAAAAATGTGAGTAGCTTTTGCATTTGAAAGCCACTTACATTTTTTCAGCAAAAATACCTGTGAATAAGATATTGTACTTACTAGAACAGTTAACATTTTGACCACTAACGAGCTCGTTAAGCTAACAATGCTTTGAACAACTGGGCCCAGACACTTTTTTCAACCAAAAATGTATTGATATCTTTCTTAATTCTCCACTAAAATACATGCTGTTGGTACTCAATAGGTGGCCAAGTCGCAGACCTCTAATGAGTACCCACAACATGTTTCCGTGGAGAAATAAGAAAAATATTTATCTGGACAAGCCTCTAACCTGAAGCTATTAAATATTATTCCTAGCAGACAGAGCTTAGCATTTGGGCTGCATCATGTGAAAACGTGTCTTAGGGCATATGCCAACAGAGAAAGCCCAGATCAGACTTCACATTCATGCAGTCTGATCTGATCAGGGCCTTCACTGTCTGCTAACAGAGTCGTTGGATACTATAGAACGTATCAATGGAAAGCAAAAGCCCAGATGACCCTTTGCACATGCCTTGGATGAATCTGACTCAGTGCATATTGCACAGTTCATTTCAAGCAAACAGTCTTTGTAAAAGACAATTATACAGTCGACTCTCGTTATCTCGAATTCCAAGGGCCTCACTGAAACACTTCAAGATATCCGTACTTCGACATATCAGAGCTGAGAGAGTGAGGAAAACAATAAATTGAACAACCACATTTAACAAATGGATATGTAATTTGACTCCTGAAGTTAGAAATATATATATAAAATAATGTGGAAAAGAGGAGAAATTGCTCCTTAGGAGCAATTTCTCCTCTTTTCCACATTATTTTGTTACCTGTTGTCATAGTTTCATATTAAAACAGGGACCAGATTTTCACTTCGAGATAAGTGGTAATTAAAAATAAGTGAGTTCAAGATAACGAGGTTCGACTGTACTTTGAAGACACATCCACAAACAAGCTTCATAACAAAAAAAAAAATTGACTATAAAATCTTTAAGAAATTGAAAATAAACAAACATAAAGAATTTGATTATTTTTAATAATGACATTTAATCAACAGCACAAAATATAAAGATTTAGGATCAGTCCTAGTTCCACCTACCTAAGAGATTCGATTTAACAGTTATTGAGAGATGCGTAGTTTTCCTGAGTAATTCTAATGCCTTGTTGTGTGAAATATTCAACATGCTCTGACCATTCACCTCCAAAATCTGAAATAAAATGAATAGACTATAGACCTCATCTCAAACCAATCGCTCCAGACAAGAAGAGATATTACAAATTAATGAGGTCCTTGTAGGGAAAAAAAATAACAAAAACAACAGCTTTTTGCTGCAAATGTGTTGGGAGTTTTATGGCCCAGTCAACCTAATGGTGTCATGTCAAGCATGGTAAGTTTACCTAACTACACTTTTACTAGGCAGGCTTAGTCCTCCAAGTGGTTAACCAGTATTGTGCACATTCTTTCGCCAGCAACTGACAACTACCTGTGACATCTGGTCACTTATTGCCTGTTCTTCAACACAATATCTAACTCTTCCAGAATAAATACATGGATATCTAATACAAAACAATGCAAAAAGACTTTAAATCAAGGTGCAAATCATCACTATTTTCATTGTTCTGATAAGAAATAGACTAAGGCATCAAAGGTAGCAAGGATGAAAATAATATTTAGAGACTTGATGTTCTGCCATATTTTGCTGCTATTCAAATATATTGAAAATTTCACCACCAAAGACAAAGTTTTCTGATAAAAATTCTGATATTTTTTCACATTTCTGCTCAAAACATAGGTTGTGGGTACTCCTTAGAACCGGTTCTAACAAGTACCCACAATCTATGGATCTAGGTGGACACTGTTTGCTGAGCCACGTCTGTCCAAATATTTAGGATACATAGGACATACACAATGTAATACATGCCTGATCACCACGTTTGAGGCCCGCCTCATACGCTTTCGAGTTCTTTTCCACTTTTGTAATAAATATTCCACAACCCCGTTCCAAGCCACCAAGAACTTGGAAGTAAAGTATTTCTTCCCGTGTAGCTCGAGTCAGAGTTACCGTTCTTGGGCGAGCTTTACTGGCACATGCAAGATTCAACAATCGTAACTGGCCGTTCATTCTCTGAAGAAAAGAAGAATGCAGGTTAAATAATAAGCAGATAAAGAAGATCTAGTTGCAGCTAAAATACATAGAGTATTGTGCTTGTAGAAAAAATATAAAGAAGCTGATAATAAAGGTATCTTCAGATGTACACATTTTACCCAGTATTCAGAGAGACAGGTCTGAGCAAACAGTGTAGATCCAGATCAGATGTCAAAGAATGCCAAAGCCGATCCTCTTCACTGTTTATCCTCTTCACTGTTTGTCATTCATCCAGCAGCTTTTAGACATACCAACAGGTAGCAATACGTAATTGTTCAAATTTTAGGGCAAGTATGGCTATTCTCTACGGTCTTAGCTCCAGAAAAGAGGGGTATCAGAAATTTTTTTTTTTTCTTATTTCTCAACAAAAATATATTGTGGGTACTCTCCACAAAACATACATTGTGGGTACTTATTAGAAGCACCTCACTGAGGCGCTTCTAATGAGTACCCACAATATATGCTTTGTGGAGAAAAAAAAAAGAAAAATACAAGCATATTTCATAGAAAAAAAAAAAAAGCATCTTATCTGGAGCTATGTAAGATGTCTGATTATTAAGGGTAAATACTGTATGTGGATGAATGAGAACAAAGTCAGCCTTACTCTTAAATGTTTACTTGAGGTGAATAGACACACCTCCAAGAGAGATCACTGTCCTGAAAGTATCTGTCTTCCTTCTCAAAGCAGGGCTACTCTTAATGTATTTGCTCCCATTCTTTCATTAACCCTGGTCCTGCTGAACCTGGATATGCTCTGCAAACAGTGTAGATACAGATCAGTTTTGGCTTCTGGTGAAGGCAACTGGTTTGGATCTACACTCTTTGACATTAAGAATGTGACTTTGTATCAAGAACCTGCATCAAGTAATCGGATTGGCTGAAAATTTGAGGTGGGCATGGCATCTTAATTTATTTAGCATGGCAAGAGTTCACTCTTAAACAAATGAATCTGTTTCATGGGAAGCAAATTCTTTCATTTAAGAGTGACACCACATTGAGAAAGGATTCATAGACCATTTTTTTTCTGCTACAGATCAGGAAATTATTTTTTCTGCTAGTGATCTCCCTTATCAGAGTTCTCTCTCTATGAAATGTATATATGTACATTCACTGGATACTGGCAAACACCCTGATGAGACTGCAGAAATGTATTTATTTGAATGTATCAGATGATCTGAGCTTTTATTGTAAGGCTCAGTTTTTCAATGGGTGGCTCATACAGATATACATGTGCAAGTTTACAAGTATTAGCTTTCACAAAAAGCTTGGTTTACGCTTAGCACACAATAACTGTAATAGCTGATTGAATATTGACATTTTCTAACGTTGCATCTCATTTATGGTCTGCTAAATCTGCCTATAAAAAGCACGAGTGTGCTTAAAGGCTCCATATTCCTAAAAGATATGGAGCCTTTAACCCTTAAAGCGCCAAGAAAATCTGCATCGGAAAATGTCGTCTGCTTATGTCGTCTGCTGCATCTTCTTGCAAACTTTCAAACTTACATTTTGCATATAGGCAAACAGTGTGGACCCTGATCAGACTGCTCCTAAAGGAGCAGTCTGATATGGGTCCGCACTGTTTGCAAAAATGACTTTTAAAATCACAAGCAGATGACAAAGCAGACGGCAATAGCTGTGATTGGCGCTTTAAGGGTTAAAGGAAACTGATACACTATCAATGGAGAAAACTGTCAAAATTGGGGTCTACTCTATAAGGAAAGGACTTGGGAGCAAATCCTTTCCTTTTAGAGTAGACCGATTTTCAAAGAGGGATGGTGTACAAGAAAACAAATAGAATGTCTCAAAAGTGGCCTCCCTTGTCAAAATGGCAGAAAATCTACCAAGAAGAATCCATTCTACTTAAAACAAGATTCCTATAACAATGGTTTTTGGACACACAAATTGTTCAACATCTCCAAGCTGTGGTTGAATCTTATATTCATTTTAGCTCAGTAAGTCTACATTGCAATTACCTTAGCTAATATCATGCGTAAAAAAAAAAAAAAATATATATATATATATATACAAAAGCAGAATATATAAGTTCAGCCTTCAAATCATGCATCACAGGACAGACATGAATAGCCTTAACCTTTACAATACTACACAGGCAGGAATTAGATTGCATTTTAGACCATTTTATTTCTCCCTGTAAACAGATTTTGGAATTTAATTTGAACTTTCCCATAAGAGATGAGAGATGATTATAAGAGATGCAAACCTCTGTTTTCAGTATATTGGTTGTGTAACCATAACTCTAGATAAGAAGCTCCTTTCCGCCAAAAAGTACTGTTTTTTTTTTGTTTTTTTTGTTTTTTTGTTTTTTTTTTATTTTTCCACGAAAACATATGTTCCATGCCAAGGCACTTCTAATGAATACATACAACATATATTTTTGTTGAGAAATCAAATACTGATTTGGAAATTCCTCTTATCTAGAGATAGCTATGGATTCACATTTCTGTCAACTATGGATATTATACATAGGTCTAGATAAGATTGGGTATCTGGTAAACATTTTTCTTATTTCTCCACGAAAACATATGTTGTGCCTACTCATCAGACGCACCTCGGCAAGGTGCTTCTAATGAGTACCCACAACATATGTTTTCATGGAGAAACAAGAAAAATATTAATACTTTTGGATTGAAAAGCATCTTATCAAGACCACTGACAAAAATGGCCTCAAGTTTAATATACCAAATGTAACCTGAGTTTTCTGACATCTTTACTCCTTACCATATATATCCTAAAATTAGAACCATTTATCAATCTGGGCCCAGTTGTTCAAAGTTAACGACGTCGTTAGTTAACGATTTGTTAAAATTTACATCGAGTGATACGCAAATATGCTGAAATTTTTTGCTGAAAAAAATGTGAGTAGCTTTTGCAGTGCAAAAGCTACTCACATTTTTTCAGCAAAAAATATCAGAATATTGTATACTGAATCCGCTAAAACAGTTAACGAAATGATCCTTAATGAGCTCGTTAAGCTAACGACGCTTTGAACAACTGGGTCCTGTTGATGTGTCTAAAAACTGCTGGATGAGTGGCAAACAGTGTGGACTCTGATCAGATGCTGAGTTTTACAGCATCAGATATGGGACTACATTGATTGCTCAGGCTGTATTCCCAAATACTTAGTGCAAACAGGGCATGCAATATTCAACTGAGATGCATTCTAACAAGGCTCCACATAATGGCAGTGTTCTGAAAAACAGTTTTTGGTTATTTCAGCAGCTAATAGTATGTTGTGAGCATCCATTAGAATTGCGGTGAGGCCATTTTAATGGAGCATAAAAAACACAAGAATTTTGTAAAAGGAGATGTCACACCTGTCAAGGCCAGTGACATAAAAAATGACAAAGTCAGTAGAAAATAAAGAATTGGTCATGGTCATAAAATGATGCCACATTGTTTGATTCCTTGTTTGGGAGTCAGTGTATGGCAGGTAGGAGGATTGTAATTATTCAGAAACCACGTTCAATGCTAGGGTGGTCACAAATGTTGACAGACAGATGGCTGGATAGACAGACAGAAAAACAGATGCCTATATTTCACCTACTTGCATTTAATTGTTTTAGCTTTGTTTTTGTTTAAAATTATACTTCATTCCCAATATGTGATTTTCAGAACAAGATCAAAGAAAAGAGGAACAGTAGCAGTACCCTTAACAGCAACTGTACCTAGATATGCAACCAGTGACATTAACATTCATCAGAGTTTTAATCCTTAAAGCGCTAAGCAAATGACATTCTAAAACTGATTCTGTTACTTTCTGAGAAAATCAAACTATTTTCGGAGAAAACAAGACTTGATATTTTATGTGAATTGTCTGACTGGCAGATGATTTACATGCAATATCAAGTCTTATTTTCTCTGAAAAATAAAAATGTTCAGTGTCTTCTGCCTGTTTGTTGTTTTGTGTTGGAGTTTTACAGCCCAGTCAAAACTGTTAAGGTCACGTTCAACTGATCAGTTAACCTACTCATACTTTTCCTTAATCCTCCAAGCAGATAACTAGTACTTAAAGTCTTTGTGCACATACTTTTGCCAGTAACTGACAACTGCCTTTCTTAAATCAGAAGAAGGGGGAGAATGACTGTAGAAATTTATTTCATAATCGATCTCCAAGAAAGTCATTACGAAAACATGCCTATTCAAATATACTGAAAATTTTACCACCAAAAAATGAAAATTTTCAGATAATTCTGATATTTTTCATAGTTCTGCTCAAAACACAGATTGTGGATGCTCGCTAGAAGCACCTCGATGAGGTGATTCTAGCCTGTACCCACAATCTATGTTTTTGAGCAGAAATAAGAAAACTATTGCATTACCCTGTAACCCCAGTTTTACTATATAACAGCGGGGTTTAAAATTATATAGGTATGTTTTTGTGATGTATGTGGCTGATCTTGGATTCAAACTTCTGACCCTTGGAACTGCAGACAGACGCATTACCAACTGTGCTAATTGGGGCCGGGCAATGGGTCCATATGAAGGGACTATTCAGAATAGTTTTTGTCATGTTTGCACCACAATGTGTCTTGTGGGTACTCCATGTAGTCACCTTAACCAGCTGTTTCCAGTGTGGACCCACAAAATATGTTTTCACTAGAAAAATAATCACAACTTATCACACAATTATTGCTTTATACGGAGAAGTGAATTATGCACAGTAAAGCAAACGTTCTCAGTCTTGATCACTTTTTAAATTCTTCTGGAAAGACCCGCACCATTTAGCTCTAGATAAGAGGGGGTATCAGGAAAATATTTTTCTTATTTCTCCATAAAAGGTATGTTGTTAGTACACATTACATTATGAAAACACGCCTATTCAAATATATAGAAAATTTCACCTCCAAAAACTGAAAATTTTTAGATAAAAAACTCTGATATTTTTTTCATATTTCTGCTCAAAACATAGATTGTGGGTACTCGTTAGAACCGCCTCGCCAAGGCGGTTCTAATGAGTGCCCACAATCTATGTTTTGAGCAGAAATAAGAAAAATAATGTATACCCCTGTAAACCCCAGTTTTACTATATAAAAATGGGGTTTAAGAGGGTCAAAATTTTATAGGTATGTTTTCGTGATGAGAAGCTTCTGAGTACCCACAACATACATTTTTGTAGAGAAATAAGAAAATATCAACAACTGTTCTTTAAAAAAAAAAAACAACAACAAGTGCCTTATCTGGAGCTATATATATACTGACCAGCCTGTTCAGACAAGCAGCTGGTATGAGACATTACTGTTCACACATGATATAGCTGTGTTTCACACAGCACCGCTCCATGTTTTATGAGTAGTAAAACACACTGTAAATCAGGAGAAGTTCAGCTTGCCATCAACTGAAAAGAGTGTGGCTAAATAAAGTGGGAATAAAACTGAAATTTACGGCAGTATAATACTGTGTTAGTAAGGATGATTAAGGACTGTCAGACAGAGTGGAGTGACCTTGTTACATTAATTACTAGTGCTCAACAATACTCCTGATGAGGCCCAAAATTCTACTAAAAAGTATATGAATCTTTTAAGCACCAATTATAGCTGCAGCAGATTATTTATTTATTTATTTATTTATTTTATTATTATTATTATTTTTTTTTTTTTTTTGAGTTTTCAGAGAAAACAAGTTCTGACATTTCAGTCACATCTCATGAGATGTCAAAAACTTATTTTCTCTGAATAATAAAAAAAAAAAAAACATAAACGTTTTTTTTAGAAGGTTATCTGCTACAATTTTTTTCATTGCTTTGAGGGTAAATATCCTTATTTCTCCTTGAAAATATGAAAACATATTTTATGGGTTCTCATTAGAAGCGCCTCAGTGCGGCGCTTCTAATTAATACCCATAAGATATGTTTTCATGGAGATTAAGAAATAAATTGGTCTGTACTCCATCATATTCGGAGTTATGGCGCACTATTGAGCACTTCAAATATTACTGTCTGCACAACTCCATTATCATGAAAGGGACAAAAGATCCAGAGAAGCAGAGTGTTCAGAAGGAGTTTTTTTTTTTTTTTTTATTTCTACACAACACATATGAACAGCAGCATGAGAAAAATACACCATATCGAGGGTTGAGCGCAAGACTGGCGTAAGTCAGATGGTTGTTTTTCCCCAAACCTAATCTCCTCACCATGAAGGTGTTATGAAGATTACAACATTTCTTTCTGTAAACAATGAAAATTTAGGTGCCATTGCTCGTATGAGCAATGGCACCTAAATTTGCATTGTTTACAAAGGGGTCCAAGTTGCCCCTAAACAAGGGTTTCAAAAATATGTTTGAGTTACCATAGTCTTGCGCTCAACCCTCGATATGACATGTGCCCTGCAAAGATTTAGATCTGCCTGAATAGCTGCACAGTCAGTAGTCTTTACTGTCTGCTTGAAGAAATCTTGGATCTGTGCTATCCAAAGCCATAGCTCTAGACAACAGGGGGTACCCTATAAATATTCCTATTTCTCGCTAAAACTTATGTTGTGGGTAGTCATTACAAAAAGCTAACAAGTACCCACAACATACGTTTTTGTCGACATTTCAGTTAAAAAAAGTGCCTTATCTTCCAAAAAGCATCTGGCCAAGACTGATCAGGCTGGGGCTGATCTGAGTGTTTGTTGGCAGTACATGTCCAAAGGTACAATTTTTCAAACTGCAATTCATATGCTTTGGGATCTCATTTGAAGATCTGAAGATGCTTTATTTCAACCAAAAAGTATCTATATTTTTCTTATTTCTGGAGGAAAACATATGTTGTGGGTACTCATTAGAAGCGCCTCAGCAAGGCACTTCTAATGAGTACCACAACATATGTTTTCCTCAAGAAATAAGAAAACTATTTACCCGATACCCACTCTTATCTAGACTTACGTCATAACTCTAGATAAGAGGGGGTAGCCGCATAATATTTTTCTTGTATCTCCACGAAAATATATGTTGTGGGTACTCATTAGAAGTGCCTTGGTGAGGGGCTTCTAATGAGTACCACAACATATGTTTTCCTCGAGAAATAAGAAAAACTATTTACCTGATACCCACTCCTACCTAGACCTATGCATCTATACAATAAATGAGATCCCTCAACCAATCCTTTGTGGAGCACAAAAAAAATATACCTGTATGTTTTGTTTTTTCTTATTTTCTCTCCAAAGTTACAACATATATGAACTCTGGGAGATTTCAGCTGCATCTAAAAATGGGAAACACTGTCACATTTTCATTCCTATCATACTGCATGCATATGCAAGCAGTCTGATTGGGACCAACACTTGTTCCTATTTTTCTGATGCAGCTTGGGTAAAGAATTCCTTCTGAGAGAAATGAAGAAGTAGCTTTCAACATTTTGTTATCCATCATGCATACTCACATCTCTTGTGTATTTATCTAAATATTCCTTCTACAAGGACAATACAAGACAATAATCTTAACAATAGTTCCTTCTTAACTGTTACCACTCCCTGGGCAAATTCAGCAGATGACAAATTGATGATATTTTTTTCTTATTTTTGCAAGAAAATAGGCTTAAAGATTTCATGCAAATTGTCTCCTCTGGAGACATGAGGAGGCAATTTGCATGGAATGTCAAAGCCTGTTTTCTGGCAAAAATAAGAAAAATATTTCAAAATTTTGTGTGCTGAAAATTTTACCCAGCATGCTGAGAGTTGAAGATACTTCTAAGGAAATTCTACATTAGCTACTGTCTAGATGTAAATTGTCGAAAACAGAAAACATTTCATATATCAACGTCTCTTGCCTTGTCAAATTACAGTCTAGTTAAAGCAAGTAATTTTATTAACATTGCAAAATAGCACTGCAAAAAAAAAAAAAAAAAAAAAAAAAAAAAAAGGTAATTACTCACTCAACCTTTCATAATATTTTTCCAAGAAACAAATAAAGAAATCTGATAAAAGTAGTTTCAGTCAATTAATAAAGAACTGTAAAAAGTTGTTCAGTTTCTTTAAGTGTAATGCTGCCTATTATATATCCAGCTAAGATCCCAAAAAGCTTGCACAACTAAACATTCTGATCAGGACATTCCCATTTGCTCCAAGTAAAAGAGAAAGCCTTGATAAAATGTTCAGATTCATAATCTGATTCGAGTCTCTTGCTGTTTTTATATGTGTCAATTTTTTTATATAGGCTCCTATTGGCAAAACTTAATATATCTTCTTGTCTGAAACTAGAGGGCCAAAGCCATTGATATTTGGTATGTAGCTTTATCCTGTGCCCCCTTTTAAAGCATGAATGGCTAATAAATCAGCACACAACAGAAGAAAACCAGGGCCCAATTGTTCAAAGCTAACGATGTCGTTAGTTAACGATTCGTTAAAATTTACATCAAGTGATACGGCAAATATGCTGAAATTTTTTGATGAAAAAATGTGAGTAGCTTTTGCAGTGCAAAAGCTACTCACATTTTGTCAGCAAAAAATATCAGAATATTGTATAGTGAATCCACTAAAACAGTTAACGAAATGACCCTTAACGAGCTTGTTAAGCTAACGACGCTTTGAACAACTGGGCCCTGAGGATCAATGGTCCTGTAGCTCACCTGTGACTATTTGTTCTGAGCAAGCTTATTATAACATTTTTAAAGAATGAAACATATGGATATGGTAGCCGGTACATTTTGAAAAACCTTTGGTCTAAATATCCTACAGTTACTTGGTATGGAATTTAGCTTTAATTAATTTGGAGAAACAAACTTCACATAAAATATAGCTTTGATAAAGTGACATACCAGATATCAAAAGCATGTGACTTCTAGTTTCACACAAGAAGATTTCCAGAATTTTTTCCCCATATGAGTCTATGTAAAACAAGTGACCCCTAGGGCAGAGCCATTTTTGACCCCAGGACTACAATGTGAACAATCTTGGTAAAGGTCCACTAGATAAAACTAAGAACCAAATGTTAAAGGCCTAGGCCTTCGAGTTTCACACAAGAAGATATTTACAATTTTCCCCATAAAAGTCTATGTAAGACATGACCTCCGGCCCAAGAATTTGAACAATCTTGGTAAAGGCCCTCTAGCTGAAGCTACATACCAAATATCAAAGGTCTGGGCCTTCTAGTTTTCAGACGAGAAGAGTTTTAAAGTTTAACTTTACATGAGATTCTGTAAAACAAGTGATTCCTGGGGTTGGGCCATTTTTGACCCCAGGGCTTTAATTTAAAGGTTTCCCCATAAGAGTCTATGTAAGACATGTGACCTCTGGGACGGAGCCATTTTGACCCCAGGGCTATAATTTGAAAAATTTTGGTAAAGGCCCTCTAGCTGATGCTGAATACCAAATATCAAAGGTCTGGGCCTTCTAGTTTTCAGACAAGAAGATTTTTACAGTTTACCTTACATGAGACTACGTAAAACTAGAGCAAGTGCCAAGAGGGTCACGAATACCCCCAGCCGGCGCCATTTCTTAATTATACAATGTTTTTAAGTTAATGACAATGAAGGCAAGATATAGTTTACAATGTCAGTCTCTGCGTGACACTGATCTATCAGTCCAAGTACAACTTTCCTGGAATAAATAGTCTTAAAGACATGAGGCGAATTTGCTGGGCCATAAAATATAGGTCACTGACCTACATATCTTGAGAAACAAGGCAAAATCATTGGACCATAAAAAGTAGGTCACAGTGATCCAAATGTCTTATCAGGTTATTTTTCATGTTGAACTTATATCCAAAGTTTCATGCAAATCCATCATGTAGCAGTAAAGATATAAGGCAAAATCACTGGACCATGAAAAAGAGGTCACAGTGACCCATCTGTCTTATCAAGTTATTTTTTATGTTGAACTGAACTTATATCCAAAGTTTCATGCAAATGCATCAAGTAGAAGTAAAGATTTAAGGCAAAATCACAGGACTGTGAAAAGTAGGTCACAGTGACTCCCATGTCCCATCATGCTGAACTGAACTCATGTTCAACGTTTCATACAAATAAACCAAGTAATAGCAAAGATACAATGCATAATCACAATAATTCACATAAAACTATGACGTAAACATCACACAATTTTTCTAAGTTCATGACCTTGACCTTTGGTCAGTAGCTGTAGCAGCAGGAAGATGTCAGCTATTGACCTTTGGTCAAAACCTGTAGCAGCAGGATGATGTCAGCTATTCTGTAATCATCCAGCAGTAGTTCAAATCACGCATTAATAACCTTAAGTCAAAGCTTTCAGAAATACAAGCAAAAGACAAAACTTCACGTAAAACTTTGACGTAAACATCACACTATTTTCTAAGTCTGTGACCTTGACCCTGGTACAGCAGCATCAGCAGAATGATGTCAGCTGTTCTGTAATCATCTAGTAGTAACACTAACCACACATCAACATCCTAAAGTGTAAGCTTTCAAAAATATATGCAAAAGGAAAAAACTTTGAAGCAAAAATGTTAACATTCGTACGGATGCACACACACACGGATGGATGGACGGACGGACAAATGGAAAGACAAAAACTATATACCCCTCGACATACTTTGTATGCCGGGGGTATAATAACAAGTGACCCTTGGGGTGAGGCCATTTTTGACCCCAGGGTTATAATTTGAGCAATCTTGGTAGAGGTCCACTAGATGAAGCTGCATACCAAATTTCAAAGGCCTGGGCCTTCTAGTTTCCAACAAGAAGATTTTTAAACGTTTTACTTATAGGAGTCTTGTAAAAAAATTTGACCTTCCCTTAAAAAAGGTCAAGGTCAACCCAAGGTTCTCATTTTTTCAAACTACATTGGGCCCATCTCCCAAATTGTGCACACCAAGTCCCAAGGCCATCGACAATTTGGTTCCAGAGAAGATTGTTAAAGGGTTTTTACTATATATGGGCATGGCAGCCATCTTGGTCTTGTGACCCAGATGTGGTGATCAAACTTCTGTTCTCCCTACTCACTGAGGCCCCATGTGAAATTTGGCTTTGGTTGGACCAGTGGTTTCTGAACAGAAGACATTTGAAGTTTTCCCTGCATGAGTCTATGTAAATCAAGTGACCCCAGGGGCAAGACCATTTTGAACAGTCTTTGTAGAGGTCCACAAGATAAAGCTACATACCAAGTATCAATGGCCTGGGTCTTCTAGTTTCAGACAAGAAGATAAATTAAGTTTTGCCTATAGGAGCCTATATAAAAAAACTTGACCTTTCCATAAAAAAGGTCCAGGTCAACCCAAGGTTATCATTTTTTTCAAACTTTATTAGGCCCATGATGTCACCAATGCTGCATACCAAGCCTCAATGCCATTGGCCCTTTGGTTTCGGAGAAGGAGATTTTTAAAGGGTTTTTACCATATATGGGCATGGCGATAATCTTGGTCATGTGACCCACACGCGGTGAACAAACTTTTGTCCCCCCTACCCATTTAGACTTTATATAAATTGGCTTTGACTGGCCTAGTGGTCTCTGAGGAGAAGGCGTTTGAAGAATGTGGACGACAGAAGGACAGTGACGGACGGACAGACAACGGAGTCTGCCTATAGTATAAGCTAACCTATGAGCCTAAAGGCTTAAGTGAGCTAAAAGAAGACACCTACATATATTCTTGCAAGAATACAACTACATGTACACATATTTTCACAAGAATACAACTGCATTTATTCTTGCGAGAAAACAACTGCATGTATTCTCACAACAATACAACTAAATATACTTTCTAACAAAAATATAACTACATAATTATATTCTCACAAGAAAACAAGTACATAATTATATTCTCACAAGAATAAATCTATGTATATATTCTCGCAAGATAGCAACTACATATATTCTTACAAGAATATAAACTACATATTTTCTCACAAGAAAGCAACTATATATTTTCCCACTAGAATATAACTACATATATTCCCACAAGAATACAACTATATATATTCTCACAATATGAAATGTGTTTCACTGAAGGCACAACAGGCATAGCTCTATATATAGTAAATGTCCTAAAACTTCTAACACTTTATTCCATAGCTTTTTTGCTTAATTTTTTATATTTATGCAGTTGTTTCTTGAAATACTCAGTGGATTGGCAAACAATGCAGACCCTGATCAGACTGCTCCTACAGGAGAAACTATAGTGTTCAAATTTTTAGGACATTTACCGTACCATAAATAGGGTATCAATATCAATATTTTTCTTATTCCTCCAAGAAAACAATCAATCTACCACAAATGTCCTAAAATTCGAACACCCAAAAGTCTGACAAAAAGACATATGCAAACAGTGCAGACCCAGATCAGACTGCTTCTGATCAGGGTCTACACTGTTTGCTATTCACTATTTTAAGAAACAGCTGCATTACATGCGCAATTTTGGCCACAATAGTATGGAAAAAAAAAGTGTTTGAAATTTTAAGACATTTACCGTATATTACTGTGTATGCCTTCTTATATAAACATTTCCCACTGCAAAATGGCATTTACCGTGTGATACTAAAAAGCAGGTTGTGCGTAAATCTGTCTAAATCTGACTATATATATAATCTTTAATCATGTATACAAACGAAAAACCACTATTATTTTTTTTTTTAAAGAGAAGATATACATCACACCTCTTTATAACACGATTGCGGGAATCCAAAGTGAAAGCCGTGTTAGCTAAATAACCGTGTTGTATCCAAACAAAATGTCTAGATTATATAGAAAAATGACTATAAATGGTCTTTTTTCTATATGATCTATACATTTTTGTTTGGATACAACACTTTTTAAACTGTCTTATATCCAAACTGTCTTATAACGAATCGTTTTATAAAAAGGTTATAGTGTATTTCATGTGAATCACCTTCTTGGCAGATGACTCACATGAAATAACACGCATAACTTTCTCTGAAAATAAAAATATTTAGAATGTTGGCTGCTGCAGGCTAGAACAACACTTGAAGGGTAACTGTCAGAAAAAAACACAGTATCTGCAGTAAAATATCACTTACCTCCCTTTCTAACAACTGTTCAAAATGTTCCAGAAATTCACACATGTCAGCATTTGTCTCAAAGTCATTGAAATGGTTATTAACCCATAGTAATACTACCCTTGTCACCTGAATCAAGAAAAATAATGTTATAAAACAGTTAGAGAAGAAAAGCTGACATTTTGGCAAGTGATTAAGAGAAGGTTACAGATCAACTATGTTGTAGGCATATATTAGAAGTGCCTTGCTGAGGCACTTCTAATGAGTACCCACAACATATGTGTTTGTGCAGAAATAAGAAAAATATCAATACTTTTTTGGTGAAAAAAAAAAGCACCTTATCTGGAGCTATAGATCAGGCTGCCCATCTAAGAAGCATGACCAGTGTCTTTGCTGTTTTTGTATTTACAATATAAGCAACTTATACAATATATATACCAAACAAAAACAAGTATACACTGAAGGAATGGTAAAATATTGAGGCCATGATATACTTGATTAAATAAATGGAATAGAACAAAAGAGGGATGGATATGCATTCAATGGCTCCCTTTTCTTTGAGGGTTACTCTTAAAGGAAGGAATTTGCTCCCAGTAATTTGTTTTGGGAGCAAATTCTTTCCTTTAAGAATAGTCCCCCGTTTTGAAAGGTGTCAAATACCAGGGAAGCAGTTTGCTGTTTGCAACAGTTGTTTTCCTTTGCAAAAATGGTTGCAATGGTGTATTTATTTACCTTATCCTTTAACTTACTAGACTTAACTGGGACCAGATTACCATATTAACCTTAAGTAGTTGGACACCTTATCTACTTATTTGTCCCAAAATTTGAAATAGTCCATTCTACTATTACTTGATATGTCTAAAATATTACTGTATGTATGTCAAACAGTGTAGATGCTGATCAGATGATGCATTCTGCAGCATCTGATCTGGGTCTACACTTTTTGACATACTGTTTGTCTGATCTGGGTCTTCACTGTTTGCAAAGGCCTATCTGTCCCAATACTTAAGAGTTATTACGGTACATTTTAAATTTCTTACTCCTCCCAGAAAATAGGGATTGACATTTTAGAATGGGGCATCTGATCAGGGTCCAAACTGTTTGCCATACAATCAGCAATATTTTGGACACATCAAGAGGTAGTAGAATGGACAATTTCAAATTTTAGGACAAGTATGGTAAGTAGATAAGGTGTCCCAATACTTAGGGTAAATATGGTAAATGTCGAAATATTTGAACAGTTTCATTATACTTCCTGTTAATATGCTTAAAACATTGCTGGACGAGCAGTAAACAGTAGACCCTGACATTCTGCAGTGTCTGTTCAGGGTCTACACTGTCTGCTAAGGCCTGTTCCAATACTTACTGTAAATACAGCATAAAATGTTTATGGAGTTTAAAACCAGCTTTACCTTAGCTCTGAGTGCGGGATCTTCAAACCATTTCATAAGTCTCTGAGTGAGTTCTGCTGGGGAAGGTAGAAATGTTCTGTAGGTTAACAGAAAATCTTCTACAAATGTTGGGTCGACCACCGAGTGATCCTCAACTAAATGCTGCATCAGTCGACTTGGTGTACCCTGTAAACAGAAGCAAAGAACATTATAGCATTATGTGTTTGGGAAAAATCAACCATATGTTGTGTAATGAGGCACTTCTAATGAGTACCCACAACATGTGGAGAAATAAGAACAATATCAATTTTTTATTGTTGAAAAAAGTGCCTTGTCTAGAAGTATAAGTGTTGATTATGCTGTCGAGCTATGTTACTAGTGTAAGGAACAAAATGCATCTTGCAAAACACATCAAAATGCATCTTGCAAAATGCATCAACCTGGAGTGAACAATGAACAATTATATACCAGCTTGACAGCTGACTTCAGTATCCAAACTTAACACCACAAGAATGTGCATTCATGAATTTACTAGTGAATTACCTTTCCATATCGAAGACCTCCCCCTTTGAGAATAAACAATGATATACTGAACTCTTAATAATGGAACTCTATAGATTTCAAAGGTAACAAAGTATTTTAGAGTCAACCAGTTTGGATTCAAATATGCCAAATTATGATAATGTTATAGACCTTGCTGACTGCAAAATGAACTGGAAATCCTTAGATCAGCTACCATATCTTTGCAATTTGACCAGGACCCTTGGTTCTAGTTAAGAAGGTAATCCAGACATTTTTCTTACTTCTCCACAAAAACATATGTTGTGGGTTCTCATCAGAAGCACCTTTGTGACATTTCATTTTGGTGTAACCTGTGCAATGGTTTTTAAATTGACATTAGTCATGTTTATCATACCTACCCTTATAACAATATGTCCCCGCCTGTTGCCACCATCAAACACACGGTGTTCTGTTACCATGACAACTTTACCATCTTCTTCATGACGTCTTGTGTTTTCCTCACCCTACAAAAAAGCACACATGTTGTTTGTCTAAAATATCATAAACCAACTTTTCTGACATACACAAACAGTGGAGACCCAGATCAGACTGCTCTTAAGGAGCAGTCTACTCTTGGTCTGCACTGATTGCTACTTCATTAACCCTTAAAGCGCCAGTCACAACTATTGTTGTCTGCTTTGTCATCTGTTTGTGATTTTAAGTCATTTTTGCAAACAGTGTGGACTCAGATCAGACTCTTCCTTTAGGAGCAGTCTGATCAGGGTCCACACTGTTTGCCTGTATGCAAAAATAGGTTTGAAAAGTCTGCAAGAATATTCAGCAGACGACATAAACAGACAACATTTTCAGATACAGTTTTTCTTGGTGCTTTAAGGGTTAAGTGTTTGTTTTTTTTTAACTACTGCAAAAAATAGGCAACAAAAAATAAAAAAAAAGAAAATATATGTTTGAAATTTTAGGACATTTATCATACTGTGCATTGGGGCATTGCAAGACCTACATGCATTTGAATATGCAAACTGAAAAGACCCAGTCTAGCTTGTGGCTCTACAAGGCCAGCCTTGTCTTCACTGTTTACTCACATTATTTGTGCTGCAGTAGTGAGAAAATCTAACTCTTGTAGTGTGCACCTAGCGAAGATTACAGTCAGCTTACCCACAGCCTTATTAATTTGCTTTGACTCATCACGAAAACATACCTATATAATTTTGACCCCCTTAAACCCCCACTTTTATATAGTAAAACTGGGGTTTACAGGGGGTATACATTATTTTTCATATTTCTACTAAAAAAACATAGATTGTAGGTACCTGTTAGAACTGTCTCACCGAGGCAGTTCTAATGAGTACCCACAATCTCTGTTTTGAGCAGAAATATGAAAAATATCAGAGTTTTTATCTGAAAATTTTCAGTTTTTGGAGGTGAAATTTTCTATATAGTTGAATAGTCATGTTTTCGTAATGTCTTTATTGCTGGCAAAAAATGCAAAGCCTCTTCTTGTGGACAGCAAAGATTTCTCAGAGACATCTTTAAAGGGCACACAAGTCACAATGTACATTTTCAAAGTGATCAGTGTAGGGCATGACCTTCATATTTTATTTATATACTATATTTACCCAAAATATTCTGACACCTTAACCCACTTTATTCTGAATAAACTCTCCCCTACTATATATTGGAAGAGTCCAATTTCAATTTTAGGTATGTCAGGCAATGTCATTTAGATATTCCTAAAGAATAATGGTTAAACTGTTTGCAAACAGTGGAGAACGAGATCAGACACCACATTCTGCAGCATCTGATCTGGGTCTGCACTGTTTGTTTGTTTGTGTTGAGGTTTTACGGCCCAGTCAACCCAATGGGGTCATGTCGAGCGCGGTCAGTTTACCTAACCACACGTTTACTGGGTAGGCTTAGTCCTCTAAGCGGTTAACCAGTATTGTGCACATTCTTTCGCCAGAAACTGACAACTGCCCTTCTTGAATCAGCGGAAGGGAGAGAATGACCGTAGAAAATATTTCATGATCAATCTCCACGAAAGAATGTTGCCGACCTCGGCGGGGGTTGAACCCGCGACCTCCTGGTCTCCAGTCGGACGGCGCATCCAACTGAGCCACCGAGGCCGGCGTCTGCACTGTTTGCCAACTACCCAGGTAACCCTTTTAGGGGTCTCCAGACTACAATGGTTTAACTCCTTATCATTCTTATCTGAGAACTGGAACATGTCCATGATTGCTTGGTAAGGTGTCTAAAATGTGACAGAATGGCAAATAGTGTAGACCCTGGCCAAACTGCTCTTTTAGGAGCAGTTTGATCTGGGTCTACACTATTTGCAGGCATAGACACACCTGTTCAACAAATACTTAGGGTAAATATTGTATGTATTTACTCCTGCTTGTTTCTGTCTATTCTATGTAGTTGTTTGTTGTTGTTTGTTTTTTTGCTATCACAGCAGAAAATGTCTGAAAGGTCTAAAGTCTGACTAGATTTGTAATCATTACCAATTTGCTACAAGAAATATTTCTATTTAATGAATTTATCTAGAAATTGTTATATGTGTATGACTCAACTTTATGTTAATTTTCAGACAGAGGTGTTTCACTGACAGGGAAAAGAAGCTGATATTTAGAGATAATTCTTATGAGGTGCCACAATATATGATCTGCATTGTAAGAAAATATTTCTTTGGACATGTGTACCTAGTGACGATTAAGATCAGCCTGTGCATCTGCACAGCAGCCTGCACATTTATGGTCTGTCAGCATCTTTATTATTACATAAAAAGCAGTGTCCCACATTATTAACAGCCATGCATTAACCGGCAAAAAGCCGTGTATTAACAAGGCAATTCGTGCGCTGTTAATGCACGGCTACACAACTTTCAATATGGTCGTACCGAGGCCACATATTTGCTGCTGTTATGAGATGTGTACTGTCCGGCCCTAGAATGAGCATAGTCTGCGGAAATTACGTTCGCGAGACATTGGTGAAAAGGCGAAACAAAATAGTGCAAGAAATAATGCAAAATGTAGCAAATTTTTTCAGTTTTTATGCAATAATAGCGATCGAACATGGTTTTTCAATGCATTAACATTCGCCAAGTCCCTTGGGAGGTATTGAAAACCGCGGCCTTCGGCCTCGGTTTTCAACACCTCCCACGGGACCTGGCAAATGTTAATGCCTGAAAAACCATGTTTGATCGCTATATTGGATGCAATTAGGATAGCCAAAGATGCAAAGTTTCTTCATGCAGACAATGAAGACTGATCAGACTGCACATAAATGCAGGCTGATTTAAGTCTTTACTGGATGCACATGTCAGAAGGTGCTTTTTCTCATGATTCAATTCACATATTCTAAGATAATTCTAATTGGATAGGGCAATAAGAAGGGTATTAAAGCTGGTCAGCTTATTTAGTGTTAATCGTTTTTACCTGGTGCTGGATTCTATAGTAGTCAGCCTGGGCTATACAGACAAATTGACAGTCATCAACACATGTGTGCATCGTTCCTCTGTGATACAACTTCTCCATTGTTGGAGTGATACCAAAACTAAAATAATAATAATAATACATTATTGCATAAAAAGTAGTGCAGCATGTTATTAACAGCTGTGCATTAAACAGCGAAAAGCCATGTATTAACAAGGTAATTCACGTGCCGTGAATGATGGCTACGCAACTTTCATTACGATCGTACCGGGGCCACAGATTTGCGGCCGTTATGAGATGTGTACTAACCGGCCCTAGAATGAGCATAGTCCATGGAAATTACGTTTGCGAGACATCGGTGAAAAGGCGAAACAAAATAGTGCAAGAAATAATTTGAAATGTAGCAAATGTTTTCCGTTTTTAACATTTGCCAGGTCCCTTGGGAAGTGTTGAAAACTGCAACCTTCAGCCTCGGTTTTCAACACCTCCCACGGGACCTGGTGAATGTTAATGCATGAAAAACCATGTCTGATCCCTAAATAATACAATGGAACCTCTCCATAAGATGGTTCATTATAAGATGGTTTCGGATATGAGACAGTTTCAAGGTGGACCCCAAAAGTGCTGTATCAAAACAAAAAATGTATAGATTATATAGCAAAATGAGGATTTATGGTCATTTTTGTATATAAATATACATTTTTGTTTGAGTACATCACAGTTGTTTAGCTAACATTGTGTTTGTTTTGGATCCCAACACCAGTGTTATAAAGAGATTGTGGTATAATAATAATAAAAATAAAAATGAATGTGTCTAAACTATTTGTGTTTGCATTGCAGTTTTATGGCCCAGTGAACCCAATGGGGTCATGTCGAGCCCGGTCAGTTTACCTAACCACACGTTTACTGGGCAGGCTTAGTCCCCTAAGCGGTTAACCAGTATTATGCACATTCTTTCACCAGAAACTGACAATTGCCCTTCTTGAATCAGCGGAAGGGAGAGATTGACCATAGAAAATATTTCATGATCAATCTCCACGAAAGAATGTTGTCGACCCAGCAGGGTCGAACCCTCAACCTCTTGATCACTAGTCGGACGCACATCCAACTGCGCCACCGAGGCCGGCTGTCTAAACTATTGGCTCAGCTTATGGAGTCTAGAGTAAACAATGACACTGTATATGTCCTGTTAAGTATTAGCAGATACTTGTCTTATTTCTTTTGTTTGCCAAATATCAAAGCCCTAGCTGAAATACTTTCTGAGATGTCTTGATCTCACAGTAAAGTGTGACGAATGAAAGGAAAGATGAACAAAGCAAAAAGAATATCTCCTGTCAACTTTTTCCAAGTTGTGGCATAATAAGGAACATTTTATATATATATATATATATATATATATTTTTTTTTTTTTTTTTTTTTTTTGTTTAAGCATTATTTGTTAGAATGCACATTTGCCTCTTATATTTTCTGGAACCTTCAAAATCTAAAAATGCTGAATGCGTGTGTAAGTAAAGTTGAAACCAATGTTAAGTATTCACATTATTTTCCCATTTTGTGTGAGGGAGGTGGCATGGGGGTGAAGAGGAGGATGTTTTGGTAGAAACAAGTTAGCAGATACTAATACTTGGAAAACTGGTATATCTGAGTCATATAAATTTCAAAAAATATATATTATCAATAATAAAATCTTCAACAATTGTCTTCCTAGAAATATGGAGTGTGGGTGTAAATGAATGACTGTATTATCTATAATTAGCAAAATAAAGTCGAGCCACAACAAACACAAGAGTACCTTACTGACTATGCACAATGTGCACTATGATTTTGGTCTATGCCACTAGCATACTGTGACAACTTAGGATTTGGCCCCTGCCCATTTAACTCTTAAAGCAAAAAAATCCAAGAAAATTAGGCTTGGCATTTTATGTGAGATGATTCACATTAAACGCCAAGTCTTATTTTCTCTGAGAAATAAATAAAAAAAAAAAAAAAAAATAAGAATGTTCTCTGCTACAATTTCCGTTAGTACTTTACAGATTAAAGGGCATCGTAGACAATCGTCAACACTTGAAAAATAAGGAAGTTTTTAATATAATTAAGTTTCATGAGTTTTCATGAGATATAAATAAATATACAGAGAACAATAAATATCAGCTGGGGCTGTGTAACATTATTGTTTTTGTTTTTTTCCATATCGAATACTGAAAACGATAAAAAACAAAGTGCAAGTTTTGCCTCAAACAGCGACTTGAATCCCTGTGGCTTCTACTCTTTTTGAAATACTAGCTCTACTCCTGTGTAGCTATTTGCAAACTCACAAAACTAAAATATTTCACAAGACTGAAATATCTTTTTTTCATGGCTTGGAATGTAAAATTATGTTTAGAGCATGCACCTCAGCATTTTTGTCACAAACCAAGCCAAAGTGCTTGATCAGAGGTGTAGTATGGCATAGTTCTAGATAAGAGTGGAGGTATCAGGTAAATATTTTTCCTGTTTCTCCACAAAACATATATTGTGAGTATTCATTAGAAGCACCTCAGAGAGGTGCTTCTAATGAGTACCCAAACATATATATTGAGTACTCATTAATTGATTGATTGTGTTGGGGTTTAACGACACGTCAACCCTTGTGGGTCATTTTGTGTCGTCTCCCAGAGAAAGGGAGAAAAGTGATAGAAGAGATAGTAGAAGAGATTAAAGAGAGGGACAGGGAAGAAAGGAACAGGAATGAAAGTGAAGAAACAGAAGAAATAAAAATATTCCCCATCTACCCTTACCTGCTACAAGGATAGCAGGCCTTGCCCAACTGTAAGCCAATATCAGTTGGACGCTCCGGTGACGTAAGATACACGACACCTTCGCACCACCCGACCACCCCAAGAGAGTACTCATTAGAAGCACCTCAGAGAGATACTTCCAATAAGTACAGTAAATGTCCTAAAATTTCGAACACCAAACTATCTGACAAAATGACATATGCAAACAGTGCAGACCGAGATCAGACTGCTCCTTCAGGAGCAGTCTGATCTGGGTCTGCACTGTTTGCCTTTCCACTAAGTATTTTAAGAAACAGCCACATAAAAAGCAAAATTTAGGCAAAAATAGTATGGAATAGTGTTCGAATTTTTAGGACATTTACCGTACCCACAATAGATGGTTTTCGTGCAGAAATAAGAAAATATCCATAATTTTGGATTGAAAAAAGCTATGAATTCATGATAAATATTGTATGCTAATTGGGCCATAAAAACGTATGAGTACTCAATTCTACAATAAAACAAATGCAAAATAGTTCAAGGGGAACTGATACACTTTCAGGGTAGAGAACTCTGTCATATTGTTTTGCCTCCCTTCTGAAAAAAGGTCTACCCAAAAAGGATTTTGATTGAGGTTTTACAGCCCAGTCAACAAGGTCAGTTTACCTAACCATACTTTTCCTGGACAGACTTAAGTCTTCTAAGTAGTTAACCAGTACTTGTGCACATTCTTTCACCAGAAACTGACAACTGCCCTTCTAGAATCAGCCAAAGGAAGAGAATGACCGTAGAAAATATTTCATGATCAATCTCCACAAAAGAATGTTGTTGGACCTGGCTGGATTGAACCCGCAACCTCTTAAACACGTCAGACGTGCATCAGACTGAGCCTACTGCCCCTCTGGACCAAATTCATTCCTTTTAGGGTAGCCCTTTCAAAAGCCTATTGGTGTAAAGGAAAGCAAACAGGAAATCATGAAAGTTGTCTCCCTTGTCAAAAATTGCAGAAAATCTACCTGGTGTATCCATTCTCCTATAATAATTTTTTTGCGGTATGTTTTGGTGGAGACTAACAAAAACGTACATCTGGCCCACAAGGTTATAAAACTTTTTTCATGCTCAACTCAGCTGAGCATGAAATTTGTCCAATTAATAAATCTCAAATAACTAACAATTGCAAATTCTTTCTTGCTAAATATAGCTAAGCATGAAATTTTCTCTGCTAATAAATAAGAAAATGCCAACTATTGTTGGCATTTTCATATCTATTAGCAGAGAAAATTTCTTCTCAGCTGAGTTGAGCATGAAAAATGTTTTATAACCTCGGGGGCCTAGATGTACTATCAACGGCACCCAAAGGTTCAATTACCTGTCTCCCATCTGTAGAAACTTTGAACCAGACTCTGTCTCTATTTCTACCTGCCCATTTAAGATGACAGACCAAGAGTCCAGCTCTTCCCCGTCTTTCATCACTATGGTTCCTGCTTTGTCTACAACAGCAAACACCATTACAGCACAGAGAGCACGCCGTGTAGCTAGGGTCATGTTGGCAAAGGCCTGAAATGATACGGAAAATGATGAATACACTGAGAAATAAATGCTCAAAGTCAGAGGTAACAATGTCCTGTATATGTTGCTCGGGTTGTATGATCCCCGCCACCCGCCCTGGTCCCCGTTCATGACGTGTGGAGAATGATGTGTGGAGACACCTACGGGCATTGTTTACAACTAGGAACCAGTCTAATGGTAAGAAGTCCTTGTCCCATGACATCACAAGGTCAAGATCACAGTTTGATGATGGTTCTTGATGAGCTAAGAACCGAAACTGTCACAGTAAGAGAATGTTTCTGCTTGGATAAGACAATAAGAAATTTGTGGAATAATGTGATATTCTATCCTGATGAACCTATTTACGGTAAATGTCCAAATATTTCGTACACCAAAGTGTCTGAAAAAATGGCATATGCAAACAGTGTAGACCCAGATCAGACTGCTCCTGAAGGAGCAGTCTGATCTGGGTCTACACTGTTTGCCATTCCACTAGGTATTTTAGGAAACAACTGCATAAAGAGCATAATTTGGGCCAAAAAGGTATGGAATAAGGTGTTCGAAATTTTAGGACATTTACTGTAGTGAATCTTTATAAGATGGCTCTTTATAAGACGGTTTTGAATATAAGACAGTTTGAAGGCGGGCCTCAAAAGTGTTGCATCCAAACAAAAATCCATAGATTATATAGAATTTTGTTTGTGTTGAGGTTTTACTGCCCAGTCAACCCAATGGGGTCATGTCGAGCGTGGTCAGTTTACCTAACCACACATTTAAGTGGTTTATCTGGGGCTATGAAGGTCAATATAGGTCACAGTGACCTGAATTTCATAAGCAACAAGTAAATGTGTGGCCTCTAAGCGGTTAACCAGTATTGTGCACATTCTTTCGCCAGAAACTGACAACTGCCCTTCTTGAATCAGCGGAAGGGAGAGAATGACCTTAGAAAATATTTCATGATCAACCAGAATGCTGCCGACCTCGGCGGGGGTTGAACCCGCGACCTCCTTGTCTCCATTCAGACGGCGCATAAAAATGACCATTTACTTCTAGTTTTTTCTCAGTTTATACAAGGTAATTATGAGGCAAGAATTTCTGTATTTCTGAAAACATCAGTAATTTTTAACACCAGAAAGCAGAAGCAAAGATTACCATATTTACATTAAATTACCCCAAGCATTTGGACTGACCTATGCAAACAATACAGAACAGAGAGCAAAGAATACAGCATCTGATCAGGGTCTATACTGTTTGCCACTCATCCTGCAGTTTCAAGACAAAGTGGTAGGATATTGATACTGACAGTTTTCTTATTTCTCCACAAAAAAACATATATTGTGGGTACTTATTAGAAGCACCTCACTGATGTGCTTCTAATGAGTACAAACAACATATGTTTTCATTGAGAAATAAGAAAATTACAGTGGGGATACCCATAGGTCTAGATAAGAGTGGGTATCAGGTTAATAGTTTTCTTATTACTTCACGTAAACATATGTTGTGGGTACCCATTTGAAGTGCCTTGGTGAGGCACTTCTAATGAGTACCCACAACATATGCTTTTGTCGAGAAATTAGAAAAATGTGGATATGTTTTTGTGGAAAAAAGTGCCTTATCAAGAGCTATGGGATACCCCTTCCTATCTGGAGCTATGTGAAATGGTCATACTTCCTGGTCAGTTCAATTGTTTTTCCCCCATTACTCATCAATATACTAGAACTAGAAAACGGACTGGTCAAGAAGGGCCCTGCTAAGGAGCCTATGAATGAAGGGTATGGCAAACATACAGAAGTGACAAGAAGACAAATACATTGTCTCTCATCAGAAGAAGTATGTACAATGTATCTAAATATAGTACACAAAGTAAACAAGTATTTTTTTTCTGTATTGCAGGTCATAGGTCCAGATAAAAGGGGGTATCAGGAAAATAGTTTTCTTATTTCTCCACGAAATCATATATTGGGGTACTCATTAGAAATGCCTCAGTAAGGGTCTTCTGATGAGTATCACAACTTATTTATTTGTGGAGAAATAAGAAAAATAGCAACAATTTTTAGCTGAAAAAAGTGGTTTATCTGGGGCTATGTAGGTCAATATAGGTCACTGTGACCTGAATTTCATCAGCAACAAATGGTCATGAATTCTGAGATGTAGCCATACACCAAGTCTGGTCAGCCAAGGCCATACAGGAGGTCAAACATTTTTTTTTTTTTTTTTAGCTATGAAGGCCATGTCAAAATAGAGGTCACAGTGATCTGTTTGCATTCATGCTAGGCAATGTGACAACTTTACTGATGTATCCATACAAGATATTTGGTCAGGCAATACCAAACAGAAAAGGAGACAGGCACTGCAGAAAATATAGGTCATACTGATGTTTATGATACCCGATACTATATGACACCACACAACAAATTTGGTCAGCCTAGATTATACAATACAGGAAAAATGGTTAGGAAAAATATGTGTGTACAAATGGATGTAGTCTGACAGATGATGATTAATCCTTGCCATGCTGAATAAATTAAGATGCCACACCCACTTCTAATTTTCAGCCAATCAGATTACTAGATCCAGATGAATGATATAAATTCACATCCTTGATCGCAAACAGTGCAGATCCAGATCAGTTCAGAAGCCAACTGATCTGGATCTACACTGTTTGCACAGGAAGGGTATATCCGGGTTCAGCAGGGCCAGGGTTAGTATAGACTATCTGCAAATGTGTGGGGAATCCACGTGACCAAATGACTGAGTACACGGAGTTTGTTACTATCTTTAGCTCCCCTTCAGGTAGGATTTTTAAGAATATCTCTATTCATACCAAATGGAATTTGTTCAAATAAAGCGCAGAGTACGCTGAAAATCAAGCTCTTTCTGGTGGTGTAAGCGCTATTCTGTGATCTGGTCTAATTCTCGAGAACATTCGAAGAATGTTTTTGCTGTCAGTCTGGGTCAACGGGACAATGTACATGAGTTTTGACGAAAAACATTCTCCCAATGTTCTCGAGAATCAGAACAGATTGCAGAATAGCACTGACACCACCAGAAAGAATTTGATTTTCCACCTACTCTGTGCTTTATTTGAAAAAAATACCATCAGGTATAAATCGAGATAGTCTAAAAAATCTTACCTGAAGCGGAGCTAAAAATAGTAACAAACTCTGTGCACCTAGTCATTTGGTCAGGTGGATTCCCCATGTGAAAAAGATATACACAGGTACACTTCAAAGAAATATCAGCAGAGAACTTCATGAGGAGAGTATTTAATGATACTTACACAATATTTTTCTGACTTTCTTTATAATAGCGTATGTTGTTGGTACTCATTTGAATTGCCTCAACTTGTTGAGGCAATTCAAATGAGTACCAACAACATATGTTTTATAAAGTAGATAAAAGTACACTCGCTGTAATCTAGAGACTACTAAATTTCTTGACTGCACTTATAGGATCATATGTGGTAATTAGGTCGAATACAGTACCATATATTAAAAGTGGGATAAATTCTTATATATTAAATACAGATTAAAAGTGGGATAAAATCTTTTGTGTTGTGGCATACTGGTGGAATATATCAACATCTCAAAACTAATCTAGTTTTCAGAATGCCAGGTTATCATATTAGTATTACAAATATTCTACACTTACACGAAAATGTTGCATAAAATCTAGTAAGATTTCGATGTCATCATCTTTCCTGTCTGCCGGATCTTTTTCCAAGCATTCCCGCACAGCGTCACGTACTGGCAGTGACTGAAACAGAACATTAGTACTATTGTACTGTTATCAAAAATAACTTTCTAGTCAGGTTCTTCACTGTGTCTTATCTAGAGCTATGCAACTTTTACATCACTGCACTGGATAAGAGGGTATCCAAGAAAACATGTGGGTATGGAAAATGTCCAAAATTTCGAAAACTTTATGCCATTCTAGCTTTACCTAAATTTTGTTGTTTTTTTACGCATTTATTTAATAAAAAAAATACTTGGTAAAAATGCAAACAGAGTAGACCCTGATCAGACTGCTCCTTCAGGAGCAGTCCGATCTGGGTCTGCACAGTTTGCATATGCTACTTTATGAGACAAGCTGCTGTTTGAAACTTTGGACATTTACGGTAGTTATCATTAACGGTGCCTTGATGCAGCCCTTTTACTGAGTACCAACAACATAGCTTGTTTTTCTGCTGTTTTTATGTTGTTGTTTTTTTGACAAATAAGAAAAATATCAGATACCTGTAAGAGAAGTATCCATACGAATAATTTTCTTACTTCATAAAAACAAAGATTGTGGACACTCATTAGAACTGCCTTGACAAAGAGTAATGGTAATCTTGGTAGTGATGATCGTCTTCACTGATCAGACTGTTCTAATAAGAAGTTTGATTTGGACATTGTTATATGCACACAATTTTTTCTACTAGCATGGCTCTGACATATGAGAAAAGGACTTGTATATTATATGCAAATAGCTAAGACTTATGTCAGCCAGCACTTTCATGGTTTGATCAGAGACTTTTGTTGACCAATATATTCTACAGCAGTTACAGGTTCTGTCAATAGACAATGAAGACTTTGATAATAACTCCTCATAAGATTTTTTTTCAACCAAATGTACTAATAATTTTCTTATTTCTATACGAAAACATATGTTGTGGATACTCATTAGAAGCGCCTCGGCGAGGCGCTTCTAAAGAATACCCACAACATATGTTTTTGTGTAGAAATTAGAAAAAATATGTTCCTAATACCCTTTCTTATCTAAAGCTGTGTGATAATACTGCATAAACATGCAGGCTGATCTGGGTCTCTATTGCCTACATTCTGGTAAGGGTCCTTTTCCTGTATTTGGTGACATATATTAGGAGTCCTTTTTTCTGATGTGATAAGAAAATGACCTATCTCAATAGCTCAACACGAAATCAATACCACTGATAGACAATGGACAACATTTTTAAAAAAAAAAACAAAAACAAAACACTTTGTGAAAAATTTCATCTTATCTTTAAAACCAAGCAAATTTGACAATATTTTCTTCCTGTTTATTAAATAGATATGCTACATGATAGTATATTTACACAGTCATAGTATATAGTATATCAAGAGCAAATTGGTAGTTTTTGTGTTTTTTGTGTTTTTTTGTTTTTTTTTTCATTGTTTTGTTTTGTTTTTTCAAATAAGTAAAATTTTGGTAAGAAAGTGCAGTTTAGTAAAGGTTAACAACTGTTACAATGTCAGAGAAAATGAAGCTGTCCTTGCAAAGAAAAATTTAAATAAATAAAAATGTACAAGGGTGTTTAGAGACTTTTTCGGTAAAAATGGTTTAAGGGTCAAACACAACTGTTGCAGACAACCATTTTTTTTTTTTTTTTTTTAGGGAAACTTAGCCTTGACATCTGCATGATGCACATAAAAATATCTACACTTATTTTCTCTGAAAAAAAAAAAATATCTATAAATAAAAAAATATAAGAATGACATCTGATATAATTTTGTCTGGTCTTTTAAGGCTTAAAAGAAAAGATGAGGAAAAGCTTAAGAGTTCTTAAGTGAACTACAAGGAAAAGTCATCCGAAGTCGAGAACATAAAACAGGATATTGTCTATTTCGATAAAAGATGACATATATGATGAGCAGTTCCTTTTCATCAAATATACAAATAAGCTCCACCCCACCTCCCACCCACCCACGCATGCATGCATGCACGCATGCACACACACACACACAAGTTAGCCTTATACATTAGATTCTTACATTCTACAGAACACAGGTACATTTATTAAGATAAATTTTTTTCTCATTTCTCCATGAAAACATGTGGCACTCATTAGAAGTACTAGAGTTGCTAAAGCTTATCCACTGACTTCCTTCTTATATTAACCCTTAAAACGCCAAGAAAATCTGCATCTGAAAATGTCATCTGTTTTTGTCGTCTGCTGAATATTCTTGCAAACTTTTTCAAACCTATTTTTGCATACAGGCAAACAGTGTGGACCCAGATCAGACTAGGAGCAGTCTGATCTGGGTCCACACTGTTTGCAGAAATAACTTTTAAAGTAACCGGCAGAAGACAAAGCAGACGACAATAGTTGTGACTGGTGCTTTAAGGGTTAAATTTTATTAAAATAAAAAAAGAAAAGTAAAAAAAAATCATATCCCATATCTGAAATGACTCTAATGAGTACTCACAATATAGGTTGTGTTTTTTTTGAGTGTAGAAGTATCGAAAATACCCCTACTTTTTTCTTGAACATACCATTTTGACTTTGCTTAAGTTGGAGTTTTACAGCCCAGTCAACACTGTTAAGGTCATGTCGAGCCAGTCAGTTAACCTAATCACACTTCTGCAGGGCAGGCTTAGTCCTCTAAGGGGTAAACCAGTACTTGTGCATATAATACTTTTGCCAGTAACTGACAATATACAACTGCCTTTCTTGAATCAGTGGAAGGGGGAGAATGACCGTAGAAATGATTTCATGATCAATCTCCAATCTCCAAGAGTTATGTGACTGAGCTGGGATTTGAACTTGCAATCTCTGGATCTGCAGTCAGACATGCTACCAACTGTGCTACGCAGCCAGGCTAAAAAAACAACAAAAAACTAGTAACTGTTTTCAGAGAAAACAGATGTCCCCACCGTGAATTTTCAATTTTTCTACCGTTGTGATCTTGAAAATTAGGTCAAGGTCACAAAAATCTAATCAACTCTTTGTTATGTCCCAATTAAATATCCATGAAAATTTTGTAAGAATCCAACCACTGGTTTATAAGATATTGTGAGGACAAGAGTGTGAAGAATTTTCAGTTTTTCTACTGCTGTGACCTTGTAAATTAAGTCAAGGTCACCAAAATCAAATTGGTTCTTTGTTATGTCTCAATTATATAGCCATGAAGATTTGGTAAGAATCCAACCACTAGTTCATAAGATCTAGTGCAGACAAGAAAGTGTGATGCTGACGCCGACACCGATGCCAACGGGATCCTCACCAAAATCAATGTCCCCCTTACCTTAGGTGGTACATACTAGATAAGATAAAATAATGATAATAAAAAAAAACACATTATCTAGAGCTACTATGTAAAAGTATGATATATGAAAACTGATTTAAATACCTCTGTTGATTCTCCAAAACCTTCCTCTTCATCAGAGTCCACTAAACTTTCCATGAGATTTGATGGTAAGTCACTGTCGCCATTTTCTTGATCATCCAGGGATGACTGCATCATGTCAGAACCGGAGTAGGCACTGGACGTATCGCTGGCTCGTGAACACCTCTTGTACTGTTCATTGCGGATGTATGGATCCCTCACTGTGTACCCTTGTGTCAAGTCAGAAGAGACCATAAGGCCCTGAAGCGAAACAATTCCAACATTATTTTCAAAACTATCTTTTAACCTTTACCACTCTCTGGGCAAATTACGTAGATGACAAATTGACAATATTTTTCTTATTTTTCCCAGAAAATAAACTTTGACATTTCATGCAAATTGTCTCCTTAGGAGACAATTTGCATGAAATGTCAAAGACTATTTTCTGGGAAAAATAAGAAAAAATATTTCAAATGCCATCTGCTGAAATTTTTACCCCGCATGCTAAGCGTTAATATAATGTAGCAAGCACAATGTCAATCTATAAATCAACAAAATAATACAAACTGAAGCCTGCGGAAAAGTATCAACCAGTCTGTAAAATCAGAATTGTCTAATTATAAACAACAAAATTTACTGTATTTTCCTTAACTTTTCCAAAATACATGCCTTAGTACTGTAATTACCCTAAGTATTGGGACAGAAAGGCCAGGGCAAACAGTGTAGACCCAGATCAGATGCTGCAGAATGCAGCATCTGATCAGGGTCTACCCTGTTTGCCACTCATTCAGCAGTTTTTACACACATCAATAGATAGCAAAATGGACTGGTTCAAATTTTAAGGTAAAGTTCCCAAAACCTAGGAAAAATACTGTAGTCCCAGAACAAACTGCTCCTAAATCAGTTGAATATCTGTCCAATATGTCTGGAACTTGATGGGTAGAGCTCTAGATAATTTTTCATTATTATTTTTCTGAATTATCTATGAAAACATATTGTAGTTACACATTAGAAGCACCTCTCTGACGTGTTTCTAACAAGTTGAGTAATACAATTCTAATAAGTACCCATGGAGTAAGAAGAAAAATATCTGGAGATTCTGCTTGTCAAGAGTTATGTAACCGACAAAGGACCTGGAACTTGCTTGAAGTGTATAGCTTTGTGCTCTAGCATCTCTTAACTCTTTCTATACTGAATAAATTAAGATGCCATTCCACTTCTAATTTTCAGCCAATCAGGTTATTTTATCCAGCTTGTTGAATGACAAACAGTGCATATCCAGATCAGTTGGCTTCTTCAGAATCAGAAGCCAACTGATCCAGATCTACACTGTTTGTAAAGGCAGGACATAGCCAGGGTTTCATTTTATTTCTACACCATGTTTACCCTTTGTATTTGGATGACAGCCTGAAACAAAATATGTAGGCCCAGATCAGACAGCGAGAAGGCCAGGTCTGATCAGGGTCTACTCTGCTACTTAGGCAATTTTTAGGTCAGGACTGCAGGACTTTTTAAATGAGCCAAGGATTGACCTGTACTATTGTGATTTACACCCATTTCTCCTGATGGAAAACAGCAAGGTTAGAAAAACCTGACAAACTTGCACTCTTAGGTCAGCATAGCTACAGATACAATGATGATTACTATTTTGTATTTCTCTGTTTAAATATAGCACATGCTGTGTGTGGGTACTCATCAGGGCCCAGTTGTTCAAAGCGTCGTTAGCTTAACAAGCTCGTTAAGAGTCATTTCGTTAACTGTTTTAGCGGATTCAGTATACAATATTCTGATATTTTTTGCTGAAAAAATGTGAGTAGCTTTTGCACTGCAAAAGCTACTCACATTTTTTCAGCAAAAAATTTCAGCATATTTGCGTATCACTCGATGTGAATTTTAACGAATCATTAACAGGGCCCAGTTGTTCAAAGCGTCGTTAGCTTAACAAGCTCGTTAAGAGTCATTTCGTTAACTGTTTTAGCGGATTCAGTATACAATATTCTGATATTTTTTGCTGAAAAAATGTGAGTAGCTTTTGCACTGCAAAAGCTACTCACATTTTTTCAGCAAAAAATTTCAGCATATTTGCGTATCACTCGATGTGAATTTTAACGAATCGTTAACTAACGACATCGTTAGCTTTGAACAACTGGACCCAGAATTCTCTAAAGAGTACCCATAACGAAAGTTTTCATGGACAAGAAAAATTTCAATACAGCGTCTGATCAGAGTATTCATTGTTTGCTCAGGCCTATCTGTCTGAATACTTCAGGTAAATTCTGTAATTTTTTGTGAGCTGCCAACAACTGTTGGTAAGATTATTACAAAAACCAGTGAGGAAATAGATTAAATTATCAATACTGTTACTGATTCTGGAAATTACAAAAGACTTAAGTTACTGATTGAATGATAAGATAAATTTTATGAAACCTCAAAATGAAATAACGCAACAAAAATACTACACTGAATATATTGGTTTGGAGTTTAACAGCCCATTCAATACTAAGTAAGTATCAAGGTCATGTCGTGCTGGTCAGTTTACCTACCCGCACTTTTCCTAAGCAGGTTTAGTCCTCTAAGTGGTAAACCAGTACTTGTGCACATTCTTTTGCCAGAAACTGACAACTGCCCTTCTTGAGTTAGCAGAAGGGAGAGAATAACTATATAAGACAATATTTCATGATCAATCTCGATGAAAGAATGTTGCCGGATCCTGCAGAGATTGAACCCACAACCTCCTGATCACATCGGACATACATCACACTGAGCCACTAAGGCCAGCTATACGGAATATTGTATACCTCATCACGAAAACACGCCCATAAAATTTTGACCCCCTTAAACCCCAGTTTTACTATATAAAAGGGGTATACATTATTTTTCTATTTCTGCTCAAAAACATAGGTTGTGGGTACTCGTTAGAACCGCCTCGCCGAGGCGGTTCTAACGAGTACCCACAATCTATGTTTTAAGCAGAAATATAAAAAAAATATCAGAAATTTTTATCTGAAAATTTTCATTTTTTGCTAGTAAAATTTTCAGTGTATTTGAATAGGCATGTTTTCGTAATGTCTAGAAAATGGCAGCTGTCAAAAGACACTTCTTACTTTTGTATCAACACAAACATTGAGGGTATTCATTGGAATTGTGTCAGTATTGCAGTTCCAAAGAGTACCCACAAGACATGATTTGGAGCAAAAATAACAAAAAAAGTTAAAAAATGATCACTAAAAGTATAACATTATTGGCCGGCGCAATTCGCACGTGGATCGCGCCGGTCTCTTAATACAGCTTTGGATTTTTATGTATGGAGAAGTGTTTGATTAGCGCAGAGCATAGTTTTGGTAAGTCTGAATATGACCTGCAGTCCATCTTTGGTAAATTTGACTATGTCACCTGTGGGCCATACTAAAAAAGTTCAAAATTATTCATATCTGATGCATTAGGTAAAATTTGCGCCAGTACTTAGACGTTTACGTCTAAATATTTTGTCTTGCCTGGACCTACGATACTGTAATAAGTAAATCCATGTTACTTGCAATCAATAAATGAACCTTCACCACTCTCTGGGCTAATGCAGCACATGATAAATTGGTGATATTTTTCTTATTTTTCCCAGAAAACAGGATTTGACATTTCATGCAAACTGTCTCTATCGGAAACAATTTGCATGAAATGTCCAAACCTGTTTTCGGGAAAAATAAGAAACTATTCCAAAATGTTGTCTGCTGAAAATTTTATTCAGAGTGCTAAACATTTAATCATGGATCTTAGTTTAAGGAATATGAAACTGCTACATTACCATATGCCAAGATCATATAACCAGACAAGCCTGCATGTCTCAGAAATCTCAGCCTTGTTGTTTAAAGCACCACTGCCTATAATTATAACTGAAGTTGTTAAGTCAATACTGCCATGTTAACCCTTGTCCTGCTGAATAAATTAAAATGCCACACCCATTTCTAATTTTCAGCCAATCAGATTGCTCGATCCAGATTGTTTATATAAATTTGCATACTTCGTGGCAAACGGTGCAGATTCAGATCAGTTGGCTTCTTAAGAAGCATACAGGTATATTGTGAAGTTTACAAAAATTTACTTGAACTAGAATAGTGTTTTCGGAGTAAAACGTATGTCCCCCCACCAGTTTGAACAGACATATTGTTAAAATAGATTGTATCTATAATAAACTCAAGGTCACAATATTACTCTTTGTAAGTTTGGTCAAAATTCATCCATTCCTCAATGAAATAGGGTGCTGACAAGCCATTTTCTAAAATCATAGCCCTTGTGTAACCTTGAAAATGGGATCAAGGTAATAAAAAATCTAATCAGTTCTTGTCTCTGTCTCAACAATATAGCTGTGCAAGTTTGGTCAAAATCCATCCATTCATTCAGCAGATAGCGTGCAGACAAGCCATTATCCAACAATCTGAGCCCTCCTGGGACCTTGAAAATGGGGTCAAGATCACCAAAATAAAATTATTTTTCATGCCACAACAATTTGGCTGTGCAAGTTTAGTTAAAATCAATCCATCCTTTCAAGAGATACAGTGCAGACAAGCCATTTTCCAACAATCTAAGCCCTAGTGTGACCTTGAAAATGGGGTCAAGGTCACCAAAATCTAATAGTTCTTTTCCATGTCACAACAATATAGATGTATAAGTAAGGTCAAAATCAATCCATTCCTTTAGGAGATAGGGTGCAAACAAGCCATTAACCAACAATCTAAGCCCTAGTCTGATCTTGAAAATGGGGTGAAGGTCACCAAAATATAATCAGTTCTGATGCATGTCCCAAAAATAAAGCTGTGCAAGTCTGGTTGAAATCTACTTATTCCTTCAGGAAACAAGCCATTTTCCACCAATCTAAGCCTTAGTGTGACCTTGAAAATGGGGTCAAGGTCATTAAATCTAATCAGTTCTTTTCCATGTCTCAACAATGAAGATGTAGAAGTTTGGTCAAAATCCATTCATTCATTTAGGAGATAGGGTACAGACAAGCAATTTTCCAACAATTTAAGCCTTACTGTGACCTTGAAAATGGGGTCAAGGTCACCAAAATCTAATCAGTTTTTTTCCATTTATTCGTTCAGGAGATAGGGTTCATACAAACCATTTTCCAACAAATCTAAGCTCTCCCATGACCTTGAAAATGGAGTCAAGGTCACCAAAATCTAATCAGTTCTTTTACATGTCCCAGCATTGTAGATGTGCAAGTTTGGTCAAAATCTATTCATTCCTACAAGAGATAGGGTGCGAACAAGCCATTTTACGACAATCTAAGCCCTCCTGTGACCTTGAAAATGGGGTCAAGGTCACCAAAATCTAATCAGTTCTTTTACATGTCCCAGCAATATAGCTGTGCAAGTTTGATTAAAATCTATTCAATCCTTCAAGAGATAGGATGCGGACAAGCCATTTTCCAACAATCTAAGCCCTCCTGTGACCTTGAAAATGGGATCAAGGTCACCTAAATCTAATCAGCATTTTTCCCCCTCCCAATGATATATTTGTGTAAGTTTGGCTAAAATATGTCCATTCAATAAGGAGACAGAGTGCGGACAAGATGCTACGCCCCATTTTCCAACAATCTAAGCCCTCCTGTGACCTTGAAAATGGGGTCAAGGTCACCAAAATCTAATCAGCATTTTTTCCCCTCCCAATGATATATTTGTTTAAGTTTGGCTAAAATCTGTCCATTCAATTAAGAGACAGAGTGCGGACAAGAGGCTACGCCCCATTTTCCAACAATCTAAGCCCTCCTGTGACCTTGAAAATGGGGTCAAGGTCACCAAAATCTAATCAGCATTTTCCCCCCTCCCAATGATATATTTGTGTAAGTTTGGCTAAAATCTGTCCAATCAATAAGGAGATAGAGCGCGGACAAGAGGTTACACCCCATTTTCCAACAATCTAAGCCCTCCTGTGACCTTGAAAATGTGGTCAAGGTCACCGAAATCTAATCAGCATTTTTCCCCCTCCCAATGACATATTTATGTAAGTTTGGCCAAAAATCTGTCCATTCAATAAGGAGATAGAGTGCAGAGAAGTGGTTACGCAGCCGCAGCCGCAGCCGCTGACACCGACGGGATCAGCACTAAAAACAATATGTCCCCCCTCCCCCCCATAGTGGGGGGGACATAATTGTCCGTTGTAAATTTGCCAGCTCCTGATGTATTGATGGAGCTTAGTTTAAGCTGCAGCATTCCATGTCCTAGACCCTGACAGTGGTGTTTGTTATTTGATTTTAACCAGGTCTGTTTCATTTTTTTTTTTTTTTTTTTTTGAGTTGGAATTTTACTGCCCAGTCAACACTGTTAAGGTCATGTTAAGCCAGTCATTTAACCCATGCATATACCATATTCAACCTTATTACCACCCTATAAGCACACAGTCAACCAACTTCATAGTCTTCAGATTGATTGACTGAGTCAAGGTTTTACAGCCCAGTCAATCCTTTAGGGTCATGTCTGGTGTGGTCAGTTTACCTAACCACACTTTTCCTGGACAGGCTTCGTCCTCTAAGCAGTTGACCAATACTTGTGCACAATCTTTTGCCAGAAACTGACAATTGCCCTTCTTAAATCAGCTGGAGGGACAGAATGACCATAGAAAATATTTCATGATCAATCTCTACAAAAGAATGTTGCTGTGCCCAGCAGGGATCGAACCCGCAACCTCCTGATCACCAGTCGGACGCACATCCGACTGAGCCACTGAGGCCAACCATAGTTTTCAGATTACAGCCTGTGTACTTTTATCTACTACTTTATAAAAGCATATGTTGTGGGTACCATAGCTACAGATAAGAGGGGGTATCCACATAATATTTTACTTATTTCTCTATAAAAACATATGTTGTGGGTACTCATTAGAAGCGGCTCTCCGAGCCACTTCTAATGAGTACCCACAACATATGGTTTCATGGAGAAATAAGAAAGATATCAGCATTTTTCAGATGACAAAAGCACCTTATCTGTTGCTATGGGGTACTCATTGAAGTCAAGCCAATTTAAATGAGTATGCTTTTAATGAGCACCCAAAACATATGCTTTTATAAAGGGAAAAACATTGCATAATCATCATTAAATAATCTTCTCATGAAGTTTTTTTATACTAAAAGCTTTTCCAGTAATTTTGAAAAACCTAAGTACGAAGTGCAGTAATTAGGTTGATGTGGCAATATGTTTTCATGAAGAATTTATATATTTCTAAATACCCTATCTTGGATAGAAGTGAATCCTCCCGAAATCATCCAGGGAGATGCTCTTGTTTATTCTGTCTGACAAATGGTATAGATACTTCATTCCATGAATATTTCATTGTCCATTATCACTCTGGGTAAAATTTTCAGCAGACAACATACTGAAATATTTTTCTTATTTTTCCCAGAAAACAGCATTTGGCATTTCAGGCAAATTGTCTCCAATGGAGACAACTTGCATGAAATGTCAAATCCTGTTTTCAAGGAAATATAAGAAAAATATCATCAATTTGTCATCAGCTGCATATGGTAGACTGAATAGACTCTCTCACACTATATAATGGAAAAGTCCAATTTCAATTTTAGGTACGTCAGGCTCTGAGATTTAGATATTACAGAAAAATGGCTAAAAATTATGCAGCGTCTGATTTGGGTCTGCACTGTTCGCCAATTACCCTTTTAGGGTCTCCAGACTACAATGGGTTAAAAGGTTAAATGCCATATAAAGCAGAGCTCTGGATCAAGGCAACATTGAGATAAATATTTTTTTGTATTTCTCCATAAAAATATAAAACAAGTGGGAACTGATTGGAATAGGGCCACTGAATTAAATAATGAGTAGCCATGATATGTTTTTGTTATGAAAGGTTTAAAATATAACATCAATACATTTTGGTTTGCAAAGTCAATGTGATAAAGCACAGACACAGTTTTATTAAGTCTGCTTAATATCAGATTAACAGAAGACACACAATATGTTTTAATATCCTGGGCCCAAAAGTTCAAAGCATTGTTAGCTTAACGAACTCATTAGTGGTCAAAATGTTAACTGTTCTAGTAAGAACAATATCTAATTCACAGGTGTTTTTGCTGAAAAAAATGTGGGTAGCTTTTGCAAATGCAAAAGCTACTCACATTTATTCAGCAAAAATATTAGCATATATGCCATATTCAATGATCAAAGTTTTAACACTTATGTTAACTAACGACATCATTAGTTTTAACAACTGAGTCCAGATCATCCTATAAATATCTTCTATATTTCTCAATGGAAACAAGTTGTGGATATATATTTAGAAGCAGGCTGACCAGGGCTTTCTAATAAGTACCCATAATTTTTTATGGAGGTAAGGAAAATATATGAATAAAGGACTTCTTAGGAGGAGCATTTGGTGATAATTCTGGGATAATTTTCTCCAGTTCTCCATAAAAACATATGTTGTGGTACACATTAGAAGTGCTTCCTATGTTTTCATGGTGAATTAAGAAAAATCTTATGATCATTATTAGGATTTAATGTATCTTAACATATTCTTTTAAATATTCCAGCTAGAATTTGGTTACTATAGGTGAAGAAAACCAAGGTTAACACCTCCATCGAGTGAGACATAACTTTTTAGGATTTATTTTGCCTGAAGAGTTCCATGCCAATCGTCCGTATTTGCCTCTTTGCCATGCAGCAGAACATAAAAATAAATAAATAAATTTTCAGGGCCCGGTTGTTCAAAGCGTCGTTAGCTTAACGAGCTCGTTAAGGGTCATTTCGTTAACTGTTTTAGCAGATTCAATATACAATATTCTGATATTTTTTGCTGAAAAAATGTGAGTAGCTTTTGCACTGCAAAAGCTACTCACATTTTTTCAGCAAAAAATTTCAGTATATTTGTGTATCACTCGATTTAAATTTTAACGAATCGTTAACTAACGACATCGTTAGCTTTGAACAACTGGGCCCTGGTATACATAGGTTATTAACCATTAATATGATTTTATGGATCCCAATTACTTCAGTTTACTTTTCATATTCCTAAGCTTCAACTTATGGGGATTTGTTACACATAGTAGATTTTTTGCCATATTTAACAAGGGAGACAAATTTTGTGACTTCCTGTTTGCTTTCCTGCATACTAACTCCCTTCTGAAAAGAGGTCTACTCTCAAAGGAAAGAATTTGTTCCCTAAGTTCTTTCCTTTCAGAGTAGAACAATTTGATGGAGTTACCTCCTGAAAGTGTAACCATTCCCCTTAAGTCAAATGTGCATAAAATACTCTATTAAAAAATGTCCTGTTTTCTTTATGTTTTTTACAACTTCAACTTCCTGGATCAAAACTGCTGGACCTGTCTGAGAAGCTCACAACTATCAATGTAATATATAGATAAAAATGATAAACAGCCAGAGCCATTTTCAACTGTCAGCATGTCAGATTCCTTGATAGTGAAATCAGTGACCTTCACTTTAACTCCATCTGATTATGGTTCTTAAACATTGTAAAATTATATTAGCTCCTTGTATAAGCTAGATTTGTCACTTGGGGAAAACATTAATTATCATTTCTTGTACAGTCGACTCCCGTTACCTCGAATTCCAAGGGACTCACTGAAACACTTCGAGATATCCGTACTTCGACATATCAGAGTTGAGAGAGTGAGGAAAACAATAAATTGAACAACCATATTTAACAAATGAATATGTAATTTGACTCCTGAAGTTAGAAATATATATATAAAATAATGTGGAAAAGAGGAGAAATTGCTCCTGAGGAGCAATTTCTCCTCTTTTCCACATTATTTTGTTACCTGTTGTCATAGTTTCATGTTAAAACAGGGACCAGATTTTCACTTCGAGATAAGCGGTAATTCGAAATAAGCGAGTTCGAGATAACGAGGTTCGACTGTATTTGCAAAATAAGTAGGTCACAGTTTCAGAGCCCTGGGTGAACTGCTACACATGAATGTTAGAAGAAATGGAAAAGCCAGTGTAGCCATCCTTGGCCCTAATTTCTAGCCAAACTATGCAATCTAACATCCTCTATACAGCTTTGAAGATCCAGACAGATATTCCATATCGTATAGGAACTGTGAGTCAAAGTCTATTTCTAAGGAAATGCAATAACCCTGTCAAGCAATTAACAGATTCTGCTCTTAACAAGTTCAAACCATTGATTCCTTCCTGATGCTAATATGCAAGCAAAATTTGAAAGACTGCTGCAAATAGATACTCAAGTTTCTGACTGGAAATGAAATGCCCACAGATGCACATACAGACAGACAGACATCGAATGGTATTACATAATACATACCCTGCCACTATAATGTGGCAGGTTGTAAAAATCACCTCATTTCGTATCCCCTTCATGTCCACATTTTCTAAAATATAAATACTTTATCATAGGTCTAGATAAGAGTGGGTATCAGGTAAATATTTTTCTTATTCCTGGACAAAAACATATGTTGTGGGTACTGATTAGAAGCGCTTCACTGAGGTGCTTCTAATGAGTACCCACAACATATGTTTTTGTCAAGAAATAAGAAAAATATAGATACTTTTTTGGTTGAAAAAAGCGCCTTATCAAGAGCTATGCTTTATGATTGAAAAAAGAAACATATCAAGAAATATGCTGTATAGATTTCATACAAGGTGTATATGTTAATGGTGGAAGCTCTTCTGTATCTATTGAAGAGCAGTAACAGATCACCCTGATCATTGCCACTGATAGATATATGTAGATTACAGCAAGTTTTATCACCCAGACACCTGCCCTTTCTACAAATCATCACAAATTTTTATCTCAGATTCTCTCAGCACAACTACTGTAAATGAGGGCTGATCATTAACTGTCCAGTTTAGGAATAAAAATAAAAGTCATTAGTAAAATGAATAAAGCCTGAGTTACAGTTTCATACACAGTCTTTCACATACACTAAGTAAGCAGCTACCTCAGTTATCCAAGTTTTTTGTTTTATAATGACACATCAACCCTTGTGAGTCATTTTGTGTCATCTCCCAGAGAAAGGGAGATGACATAAAGCAGAAGATCAAGTAGAGGAAAGGAAAGACAGAACTAGAGGAGGATAAAGTGAAAAAGCAAATGGACAGTGCAGAAAAGGAAGAAATAATAACATCAATGCTTTCAGCACTCTGGGTAAAAATTTCAGCGGACAACATTTTGAAATATTTTTCTTATTTTCCCAGAAAACCGGTTTTGCAATTTCATGCAAATTGTCTCCGCTGAAGACGATTTGCATGAAATATCAAAACCTGTTTTCTGTGAAAATAATAAAAATATCATCTATTCATCGTCTGCTGAATTAGTCCAAAGAGTGGTAATGGTTAATACCAATAATAAGACTTCTCATTACCAAAACACGCCTATATAATTTTGACCCCCTTAAACCCCCCTTTTAAATAGTAAAACTTGGGTTTACAGGGGTATACATTATTTTTCTTATTTCTGCTCAAAAACATAGATTGTGGGTACTCGTTAGAACTGCCTCATCGAGGCAGTTCTAATGAGTACCCACAATTTATGTTTTAAGCAGATATATGAAAAATATCAGAGTTTTTTACCTGAAAATTTTCAGTTTTTGGAGGTGGAATTTTCTATATATTTGAATAGGCATGTTTTCGTAATGTGCTGGATGTGCAACAATGCAAATTATTCCTTAAATAGGGGTATTTTAACTTATTCCCAAACTGGAGAAAAAATGTACTGGCTGACGAGCAACATGAGAAAATCGTCCCCATGCCATATGAGAACAGCAAAGACCAAGCTAAATCTGTGCACCTGTTAAGTCTGCTAGGGTAGGGCCTTCTCTGCTTGTAAATATCTTCTAAATCAACAAACTTTATCAATGGGCAAGGAGGGCCGTAAGCAGACTGTGATACACAGGCTGATCTGGAAATGAGTTGTCCACACTAAGCGTTTTTTTTTTCTCACACTGTGTCATATTTTTTGCATTACTACAGCTCCAGATAAGAAAAGCTATCCGCAATGTTTTTCGCACTTGTTATGTTGTGGGTATATACTCTTCGGAGGCAACGCCATTTTTCATATTTATCCATGAAATGTAAGTAATGGATAATTATTAGATGCGCCTTATCCATACCAACAACATAAATTTTTGAGAAAAATAAGAAAAATATCAGCATTTTTTGACTGAAAAAAAAAATGTCTTATCTAGAATTATGTAAAAATTACTATTATTGTGTAAACAGAAGAACCAGACTGAAGCCATCAATGAAAAACAAACTGTCTTAATCAACAAACAGTATCATCCAGGTCCATCTGTTTCTTTATATCAGCTGTATAAACAAACCAACACTGATTCATAAGTGGCTTTACACTCCCAATAATCATTTATATCCTACAAATAGCTACCGAAAAGGCACTTTTTTTTTCAAGCAAAAAGTAGACATTTTTCTTACTTCTCCACGATTACATATGTTGTTAGTACTCACTTGAAAGCTCTCTCCATGGTGCTTCTAATGAGTACCTATTGTGGGTACACAATATATGCTTTTGTGGAGAAATAAGAAAAATATTTTGTGGGTACCCCTCCTCTTATCTGGAGCTATGCTACATATGTAAAATTAGGTGTTTTCTCTTGAATATATGCTGCTTTTTCAGGTCAGTATGACTAGGCCTTTCATCATCAGCTGTGCTACTCCTTGCTGTTACACTACTACAAAATGATGTGGAACCCATGAAAATGGCCCTTTTGCAAATTCCGGACAACACAGGCCCAGATCAGCCTTCGCATTTGTACAGGCTGATCAGGACCTTTGTTGTTCCCTTACAGAATCAATGGATACTGTAGTGTCGACGAACAGAGAATGCTCAGATCAGACTCCACAGATACGCATGCCGATCTGGGCCGTCGATGTTTGTATATGATATAAGAGCCCTTTTACCACATTGTGCATCAAATAGGAATGCCCCAGATAAATCAGTCTCCAACTAGCTCATGATAAGGCATATTCTTATTTCTCTATGAAAACATAGGTTGTGGGTACTCATTAGAAGTGCCTCATACAGGCACTTCTAATGAGTACCACACCTATGTTTTTAGTTGTTTTTTTTTTTATTTTTTTTTATTTTTTTTATGGAGAAATAAGAAACATGTTAATACTTTTGGTAAAAAGTAACAACAAACACCTTTGACTCGATTTGTTTCTGCAACTGTCATTTTGTCATTCTTTCTATCACTTCCTGTTGCCTTATTTGTCTTTCACATTTCATTGTTTTGCTGGAGAAATGATCTTTTTTGAACTGAGGGACACAACAGATTAGAATATTGCAAGCCGGGTAGCCAGTACACTTGAAAAGACACAGATACCAAGGAAAAGATGGAGTTTGGAAACAAATTAACAGATTAACCGATTCACCAGACTGCAGATATGGAGGAAAAGATGGAGTCTGGAGACAGATTAACCCTAGTCCTGCTGAACCCGGATACGTCCTGCCTTTGCAAACAGTACAGATCCAGATCAGTTGGCTTCTGAAGAAGCCAACTGATCTGGATCTGCACTGTTTGCCATTAAGTATTTGAATTTATATCAACACTCACTGGATCAAGTAATCTGATTGGCTGAAAATTAGAAATAGGCATGGCACATCTTAATGTATTCAGCAGGACAAAGGTTAACAGATTCACTAGACTGTAAAGCACCAGATAAGAGTTTGTTTGTGTTGAGATTTTACGGCCCAGTCAACCCTATGGGGTCATGTCGAGCGCGGTCAGTTTACCTAACCACACGTTTACAGGCTTAGTCCTCTAAGCGGTTAACTAGTATTCTGCACATTCTTTCGCCAGAAACTGACAACTGCCCTTCTCGAATCAGCGGAAGGAAGAGAATGACCATAGAAAATATTTCATGATCAATCTCCATGAAAGAATGTTGCCGACCTCGGCGGGGGTTGAAACCGCGACCTCCTGGTCTCCAGTCGGATGGCGCATCCAACTGAGACCAGATAAGAGTGGATATCAGGAAAACATGCTGTAGCACTTCTAATGGATACCCACAACATGTGTCAATGGGCAAATAAGAAATAATATCCATAGCACTAGTTAAGACGCTTTTTTCTATCCAAAAGTATTGATATTTTTCTTATTTCTCCACAAAACCCCATGTCGTGGGTACTCATTAGAAGCCCCTCGCCAAGGCGCTTTTATGAGCACCCACAACATATGTTTTCGTGGAGAAATAAGAAAAATATTTACCTGATACCCTCCCTTATCTAGACCTATGAATTATCAACAATGTTTGGTTGAAAAAAAAGTGCCTTGTCTGGAGTGGTGAGACTGGTTTTGCAAAGGGCATCTTATCTATATAAGTCTGGAGTTTTGTTTGCAAATACTTCTGGAGCTTTTTGTGCATTCCAATCTCACTTGAAATAATGACAAACAGTGCCAGGAACATATAGAATTTGTATTTCCAAGTATTTCATGGACACTTCTGCAAACAAGTCTGTTGGTTGGTTTGGAGTTTAACTGCCCTGTCAACACTATTTAGGTCATATTGAGCTGGTCAGTTTACCTGACCACACTGTTCTTGGGCAAGCCTAGTCCTCTACATGATTAACCTGTACTATGTCTTGTTCATTCCTTTGCCAGAAGCTGACAACTGCCCTTCTTGAATCAGCTATAGGGAGAGAATAACTGTATAAAATATTTCATGATCAATCTCCATGACAGAAAGTTGCCAGACTCAGTGGGGATTGAAACCGCAACTTCTTGATACCAGTCGGACGCATGTCCAGCTGAGCCACCGAGGCCAGCTAAGCAAATAAGGTTGATAGAGAGATCTAATGGTTTGCAATGAGACTCGAGGCCTGCTAAGCAAACAAGGATGATAGATATCTGATGGCTTGCAATGAGACCACCAAGGCCAGCTTAAAGCAAACAAGGCTGATAGAGATCTGATGGTTTGCAATGAGACATTTCAACAGGACCTGCATCAGGGTTTTCATTAAGAGGCGGCTGGAGGCCAAAATGACTGTCTCAAATACTTTTCTGGCTGCCTAAAATCCTTTTTCGTTGCATTACAGTACAGTATTTACCCTAAGTATTCAAACACCTCAACTCCTTTCCATACTTATATAATTTCAACAAGTACAATTTACTACCCATTATTGTGTCTAAAAATTGCTGGATGATTGGCAAACAGTGTAGACCCAGATGAGACGCCGCATTCTGTGGCGTCTCATCTGGGTCTACACTGTTTGCTCATGCCTGTCTGTCTGAATACCATTATGTAGGCAGTAGCCATTTTGGCCACCTCAAATTCTGCTCTTGCCTACTATAAAAAATTTTTACTGAAAACCCTGCCTGCATGGTTTGCCATTTTATTTTAAGTTACTGACTGAGCTGACATCTCTATTCTCAGCTATTTATATGTTACCGGTACTTATTAGAAACAATTCAGCCAGGAGCTTCTAATGAGTACCCAAAATGTATGTTTTTATGGACATATAAGAAAAATATCAGTACTTTTCGGATGAAAAAAAGCATCTTACACAGCAAACACACTGACCTGATCTGTACATGTGGTGGTATCTACGTTCAATCTTTTCATTCGGAGATCATCCTGGGGATCATACTGAGGTAATCTATCCAGGTTCATCATGTTACAGCCAGCACGAACACCGGACTTCATGGCATGCACCTCCGGGTAGTCGATCTGTAATATATGTAAGTGTATGCTAAGTTGCATGCTGTTTGAAAAAACACAGGAGTTACCATATCTCCAATGTGCTTTTTTTTTTTTTTTTTTTTTTAACCTACTGCAGTCGGGAGACCCTAAAAAGGGTATTTGGTAAACAGTGCAGACCCAGATCAGATGGTGCAGAATGTGGTGTCTGATCAGGGTCTTCACTGTTTGCAAATAGTTTGGCCATTTTTCTCTAGGAATATCTGAATCTCATAGCCCGACCTACCTAAAATTGAAATTGGACTATTCCAATATACACCACAACCACTTTATAACACTAATGTTGGGGTCCATAGTATAAACCGTGTTAGTTAAACAACGGTGTTCACAACAAAAATGTATAGATAATATTGAAAAATGACCATTTATGGTCATTTTTCAATATAATCTACGTATGTTTGGGATCCATCTTTTAACCGTGTTTTATCCAAAACCGTGTTATAACGAACCGTGTTATAAGGAGGTTGTAGTGTATAGTGTGGGTGAGTTCATTCAGTCTACAATGGGTTAACCTAAAAATACACCACAACCTCTTTTTATTACTACTGCTGGGATCCAAAGCAAACCATGTCAGCTAAACAAACCTTGTTCTTTTTAAACAAAAATGCATAGAATATTATAGAAAAATGACCATGAATTGTCATTTTTCTATATAAGCGATACGTTTTTGTTTGGATACAACACTTTTGGGGTCCACCTTTAAACTGTCTTTTATCTTAAACAATCTTATAATGCATCCTCCTATAAAAAAAAAAAAAGTTCCAGTGTTTTGACATTTTTCTTATTTCCCCACATATTGTGCATACTCTCTGTCAGGTGCTTTTAATGAGTACATATAAAATGTTTTCGTGGTGAAATAAGAAAACATTTATATGTATACCTCTTTTACCATAACAGCTATGAGAACTACTGTCCTTTCTAAATTACTAGGAAAGACATTTTTACTTGGCATTTTATTTTAAATGAAAATATTACATTCTGAGAATGTAATATTTATCAGAAATCATTTGTCCTTTCTGTTTTTATCCCCGCGCTTTTCAAAGAAAAAGTGGAGATATTGTTATACCCCTCGTCCGTCTGTCCGTCCATCTGTAATGTCACACCATTGCTCCTAGACCATTTAAGCTAGAATCTTAAAACTTTCACAGGCGATAACCCTATGGATGAGTATTGGAGGAACACATTTGGAATTTTGATGTGCATGGAGATATGTGATGGCGCTGATGCAGGGATATGCTATGGCTTGCCAACGACTTGCTCTGGTTGTGTTTTGTTCTCGAATGTTTGCCCTAAAATTAATTTATGGCGAAAAACTGGTCTGACCTATGAAATTTTCTATAGTATAGTGATCTTTTGGAATTTTTATCTAAGAAAACATTTTTTTTAGTTTTCTTTGGGGATTTTTATTTATGTTTCATGAAAATATTGTGAAAATTTCAGGAATTTTGAACAAGAGGAATCCATTTTTACTATGGGCAAAATGAAAATAAATCTGATTTTTTTAAAACCAATGACTAGAATAAAACGTTGTGTGTTACGACAAATGATTTTACATTAAGTCGTAAAAAAAGTTTGCAAATTTACTTCTTCTGTGTAAAGTGCCAGACAGAAAAACAACTTTCCAAAAGAAGTTGAAAGGAGAGTAGTATGCCATGGAAACTGGGACATAATGAGAGTAAAACAGTAAATGCCCAGATCAATCTACAACTGCAATCTCATCAGGCCATTAGTACTAGCAAACATAGCAAACACATTCTACAATATCACATGACTCCATGAAAAAACAAAAAATAAAAAAATATACATAGCTACAGATAAGAGGGGGTATCCAAATAATATTTTTCTTATTTCTCAACGAAAACATATGTTGTGGTACCATTAGAAGCGCCTCACCGAGATGCTTCTAATGAATACCCACAACATAATTATGTTTTCGTTGAGAAATAAGAAAGATATCAGCATTTTTCGGATGAAAAAAGTGCCTTATCTTTTGCTATATATATATATATATAAACTGTGATAAGAAAAATGGTGTCTTCAGGATATATGAAAATAGCAATGCTATTGTTCTGCATCAAGACCACACAGTCTAACAAAGTCATTTGCCATTGTTTGGTATACTGAGCAAGTCAATACCATTTGACTGCTTGGCGAAGTGTCTAAAAGATTACTGAATGGCAATCAGTGGAGACCCTGATCAAACTGATTGGGACAAAAAAAAAAAAAAAAAAAATACGTGTGTTTCAGGTTACATGGAATTTCGAAATAGGGACGGTTGGTGGGATTTTTTTTTTTTATTTTCCTCAGAGTTTTAATATGGGATGAAAGGGAAAAAATATGTCCGAATGTGGAAATACCTTGGAATTTCCCTTTCTCTGAAAATCCTTTAAAAAAAAAAAATAGGGTTGGGGGTAAAAAATCAAGCATGGTTGGGTGACCTGAAACACACAACATTTTTTTTAGGCCTTGGGTTTACACTCTTTGCTTATGTGCTTCAACCATCTGAATATTTAATGTGTAGATGGTAAAATAAAAATTACGTAACTAATATCTCAGTTTCTGGGCTCTGAGATTTTACTGTAAAACCACATAAGACTAGGTTCCATAGGCATGCAGCTCAAAATAACAGCGTAAACATAGAAGACGTGTCCACATATTTTTTTTTTTTTCTTCACAATGAAACATATGTTGTGGGTACTCGTTGGAAGTGCCTTGATGAATAAGCATACGTTTTTGTGAAGAAAAATGTCAGCACTTATGGTCTGCAAAAACAAACCTCTTAACCCTTGTCCTGCTGAACCAGGATATACACTGCCTTTGCAAACAGTGTAGATCCAGATCAGTTGGCTTCTGAAGAAGCCAACTGATCTGGATCAGCACTGTTTGCTATTCAGTATTTGAATTTGTATCAACAACCTCGATCAAGTAAACTGATTGGCTGAAAATTAGAAGTGGGCATGGCATCAAATTCATTCAGCATAACATGGGTTAACTGGAACTGTGTTACAGCACATATGGTTTATGTATAAACAAATGTAATTTTCAAACACCTGGTATTTTTAAAATAATTGTTATAAAACTGCAGGGTACTAACTCTGGACTTGCTGAGAAGACTGCAATGCATGATAAATAGTCTCATCTCGAACAAATCGGTCCTTTCAAAACGAAAATAAAACAAACAAGAGCTGTCGGAGGACAGCGAGCTCGCCTGCTGGGTACATTTTATATTGTAACATTTTTATCATTAAGCCATATAATATAGGTCACACTGACCTAGATGTATTTGTATGTAAATCATTTTGTCACTCAGATATAATAATCCAGGTATGACACTTCTCCATGAAATAGTAATAAAAATAAAAGGCAAAATCACTGAAGCATGAAATATAGGTCACAATGACCTAGATATAGTAAGTGGTCATTCATTGGGTCACATGGAACTAATATCCCAGGTGTGACATTTATCCAACAAATATTCAAGATATAAGGCAAAATCACTGAACCATGAAATATAGGTCACACCAACAGAGATATATTTTGACGTCAATAATCGGGTCACAAGGAACTAATATCCCAGGTGTGACATTTATCCAACAAATAGTATTCAAGATATAAGGCAAAATCACTGAACCATGAAATATAGGTCACAATGACCTAGATATAGTAAGTGGTCATTCATTGGGTCACATGGAAGTAATATCCCAGGTGTGACATTTAACCAACAAAAAGTATTCAAGATATAAGGCAAAATCACTGAATCATGAAATATAGGTCACAATGACCTAGATATAGTAAGTGGTCATTCATTGGGTCACATGGAAGTAATATCCCAGGTGTGACATTTATCCAACAAATAGTATTCAAGATATAAGGCAAAATCACTGGACCGTGAAATCTAGGTGACCTTGACCGTAAAATGTAGGTCACCATGACCTTCACTCTCTTACACTTAAACTGATGTCACATAGTTAGCTGATGTATAACCAGCTGTGTCTATAACCTGTAGGCATATAAGATTTTACAAATGTGTCCTAGATTTTTACCCCTAGCCCCACCCCAAGGCCCACCCTGAGGTATGAACCCAGGGGTATGTTCTTTTGGAATCTCAGAAGACTCGTCCAGGTACCCAAATTCTAAATATGAATGCTCTATGAGGAGTGAAAGTCAAGATATAAGAATTTGAAAAACTTTAACACAGTATTACAAAGGTGTCCTAGATTCTGACCCCTAGCCCCACCCAGGGGCATGAACCCAGGGGTTTATTCTCTTGGAATCTCAGAAGATCCTCCAAGGTACCTAAGTTCCAAATTTGATGCCTCTGTGAGGAGTGACTGTTGAGATATAAGCATTTGAAAAACTTTAACACAGTGTGACGGGAACGGGAACGCAAACGCAAACGCAAACGCAAACGTGGACGACCGGGGTGACTACAATAGCTCTCCTTGTACTTCGTACAGGCGAGCTAATAAAAACTACCCGGTACCATATCCAACCTTAATTACCAAAGTGTGCACATACCTTTTTTCAAAATTACTGAAAAAAAATTGTAGTAATGTGAGGGAACACTCAAAAGAACATAAAACTATTATAATTAACCCTTGTCCTGCTGATTAAATTAAGATACCACACCCACTTCTAATTTTCAGCCAATCAGACTACTTGATCCAGATTGTTGCTATAAATTTACATACTCAATGGCAAACAGTGCAGATCCAGATCTGGATCTGGATCTACAATTTTTGCAAAGGCAGCGTATATCTGGGTTCAGCAGGACAAGGGTTAAGTAAAATTTTTAAACAATACCTTGGACAGCAATACCCAGTCAGAAACATTTCTCCTGAGAGACTGACTATATTAATCCAATTGTACTGCAGTCATAATTCCATATCAACACAGTATTTTTTTTTGTTTTGTTTTGTTTTACAACATTTTCCCCTTTATTTACTTATTTATCTTTTTTTTGGTTGTTGTTTTTTCTTTCAGTAATGTTCTTAACTCAGTAAGGGGAATGGATATACCTTCACGCGAAATAACACTGACATGGTAAATAAATTGCCTACTTTCTCAAGAGGCTCTTCCTTAAAGTGGGAGCTTCTTTTAAAGGAAAGAATTTGCTCTCTCGGAGCAAATTCTTTCCTTTAAGTGTAGCTCCCAATTTCTGAAAGGATTTATATACATGGGAAGCAACTCAATTCCTGCTTGCAAATGTTGTCCCCCTTTGAAAAATCATAGGAAAATCTCCACCTTATTTTCACAATCTAGAAATCTTTTGTGCACTAGTACTTCCTACTTACTGAACAGTTACAATCTCTTCCTGGTTTAGCGGTTCATTCTAGGGAAAATCGAAAATCTCTGATATCAAGCACCATATCCTTAAATTTTTTTCAACATGATAAATGGCAAACAGAATGAATAAACTATATGAGAAACCTATATAGAGACTTCAGTCTGTCAACACCAGCTAAAATGCCTGATTCATAAAACAGACTGTAAACATATCAAGTTTCACAAAAATACATGCAGAAGATGTTTGGGGCCTAACATAAATATAGCCTGCTACTGTATTGCTGTAGATAATACCGTATTTACCCTGAATATTAAGACACCCAACTCCTAACCATACTTTTCCTAAAATTCGAACAAGTCCTTTTACTACCTGCTTATGTGTCTAAAAGCTGCTGGACTGAGTAGTAAACAGTGTAGCTCCAGATTAGATACCACATTATGGGGCATCTGATCTGGATCTACACTGTTTGCTCAGTCGGTAGGTTCCATCATTTAGGATTATTACAGTTAATAGAACTTACAGCATGTGTTCAGTGGGATTTTTTTTGCAGTCAAATTGAATATTATGGTTGCTACACTAGAAGCTGGTTGGAAAAAGAAAAAAAAAGAAAATATACTGTGTATTATGCCCAGGGCATTGCAATTCATTGCTGCTAAAATGACAGTATTGAGTCCAAATTTTGGGCACAAGTAAGATATTTTGATGGCCTAAACTCAATTTTGCAAGTGTTTAGTAATTATGCTTTTCTCACAGAAAAGTAGGAAGGGCTTTTATTTGAGAGAAGACTCATATTAGTATAAATATGGTATATAGATTCTTGTCTGTGTGCTGATTTTAGATGAAATTCATCAAACAATAACAACAAAAAATAAAACAATATTATTTCTTTTTTCAGAGGATATATGTATTTCATTTTTTGTGGCTCTTCAATTGCTTTGCTCAAAATGAAAAAAATAATTAAATAATGCAAACGTAATGTCTTTAACTGAACCTTGTGTTGAGGTGTATTACCTGAATCAGACGACTGGGACCATTCTTGAAATAAACTGTCACAACATAACTTTTCCATGGGATAAAAGAAAAGAAAATTCTCCAGATACATTACCTGGGATACATACAAAAAGAATAGACTTCTTCAAAGGGAGGCAAAAGAGGATTTTGACAGAGTTGCCTCCCCTGAAAGTGCATCAATTTTCCACATACAAGATAACTTGCTAACGTTCAACATTAGCACTCTCTGAGCATATTCAGCAGAATACAAATTAATGATGTTTTTCATTTTCCCAGAGAACAGTTTGACATTCCATGTTAACCCTTAAAGGAGACAATTTGAACGAAATGTTGAACCATTTTTTTCTATAACAACCAAGAAAATACCTCAAAAGTAATGCAAGCCAAAGTTTTCACCAGCATGCTTTGGGTTAGGCAGGTGTGACATTTTGCACTCTCCTGTCAATCCATAAATAGAACTGGCAAGGCCCAGCATATTTGGCCCAGCCTCAAATATGCAAACCATGATATTTACAAAGCATCCATTATTAAATTCTATTCTTATAATTACCCATAATATGGTATAGCTCCACTGATGAAGTTTTTTTTTTTTTTGGTTTTTTTTTTGTTCAACCAAAAAGTACTGATATTTTTCTTATTTCTCCATGAAAACCTATGTTGTGTGTACTCATTAGAAGCACCTCAGTAGTACCACAACATAGGTTTTTGTAGAGAAATAAGAAAAATATTAAGCAGATACCCTCTCTTATCTGGAGCTATGACATGGTACCAAATACAAAAAAAAAATCATTCCACCAACTACAGAACTACACCACAACCTCTTTATAACACTATTGTTGGGGTCCATAGCATAAATGGTGTTAGTTAAACAACCGTATTATATCCAAACAAAAATGTATAGATTAAATTGGAAAATGACCATTTATGGTCATTTTTCAATATAATCTATACATGTTTGGGATCCATCTTTGAACCGTGTTATATCCAAAATCGTGTTATAACAAACTGTGTTATAAAGAGGTTGAAATGTACTTCAGATTATGTTTGTAATGGCCTTGTCAACAATACTTCAGTCATTCCAAACTACCTCCAAGAGAAAGAGAGATAAGAAGGATGGGATAGATGAGGATTTTTGATTGTGTTGGGGTTTAACGACACGTCAACCCTTGAGGGTCATTTTGTGTCATCTCCCAGAGACAGGGAGAAAAGAGATAGAAGAGAGTAGAGGAGATGAAAGAGAGGGACAGGGAAGAAAGAGGAAAAGGAATGAAAGTGAAGAAACAGAAGAAATAAAAACATTCCCCCTCTACCCTTACCCACTACAAGGATAGCAGGCCTTGCCCAACTGTAAGCCAATATCAGTTGGACGCCCCAGTGATGTAAGATACACAGCACCTTCGCACCACCCGACCACCCCCAAAGGATAGATGAGGAAAAGGCTCAAATATCCTTCCTACCAAAAGCCAAGGACAATAGGGCCAACCTTCTGTGCAGGAGGGCACACCTCCCCACGATCCACACATCACGAAAAAATGCCTATATAATGTTGACCCCCGTAATCCCCACTTTTATATAGCAAAACTGGAGTTTACAGGGGTATACATTACTGTTCTTATTTCTGCTCAAAAACATAGATTGTTGGTACTTGTTAGGACCGCCTCGCCGAGGCAGTTCTAACGAGTACCCACAATCTATGTTTTGAGCAGAAATATGAAAAATATCAGAATTTTTATCTGAAACTTTTCATTTTTTGGTGTATTAAAAATTTTCAGTATATTTGAATAGACTTGTTTTCATAATGAAATTTCAGATACTGGTTAAATAAATTTAACAATTGTAGATTAGATGCTCTAGATGATTATTTTTATTTCTTGATGTGGGTACTGCTAAAAATTGATGATGGTTTGGTATTTTATGTCCCTTTCAACATTACCTAAGTCACACTGAAAGAATGGAAAGGTGATAATGAAAGACCCCGTGCAGTAAAGAGCCCTACCTTCAGTCATAAGCTGCATTCTGCCTCCAGCAAGATTCAAACCCAGGGCCTGGTTGTTCAAAGCATCGTTAGCTTAACAAGCTCGTTAATGGTAATTTCGTTAACTGTTTTAGCAGATTCAATATACAATTTTCTAATATTTTTTGCTGAAAAAATGTGAGTAGCTTTGCAAAAGCTACTCACATTTTTTCAGTAAAAAATTTCAGCATATTTGCGTATCACTCGATGTAAATTTTAACAAATCGTTAACTAACGGCATCGTTAGCTTTGAACAACTTTGTGATTTGAAGTCAGAAGCATTTTCTAGGAAGATGATTCATATGAAATGTCAAGCCTTATTCTCTTTAGAGAAAGAGGGGAAGAGAGAGAGAGGGGGGGAGAGAGAGAGAGAGTGAGACTATTTCAATATGTTGTCTGCTGCAGTTGTGACTATTTAAGCACTTCAAGTCTTAATATTTTATTTTTTGTTGGAAAAAAAATAGAGCTTAACTGGAGCGTTGATTTAATGTGAAGAAGACCTGGGCCTTCACTGTTTTACATATGCACTAAGGCCCCATTTTCTAAGATGATGCCCAGATAGCAAGGCATGACAAATAGACTTATTCATGGGCTAAACCATCTGCATGAAGTGGTTTGACACACTGACTGACTAGGACTGGAGATGATGGTAATCATGTACAATGGACTTAAGCACTTGAAAAATTAGCTATTCTTAAGTACCTACTGATGTAAAAACTGTCTATTTTCAGTGCATGTAGCAACAAAATTCTTCAGTTTATGTATATTGATCACATTTTTGTTTGATGATAAATTTAGAAAAGCAAAATATAAAACATGAAACATCTACAGAATAAACTATTTATGGCAACAAAATTGATACCTCCTTTGACACTCAAAAAGACAATTCTTTTTATGTAAAATATAATATGGTATATTCTCAAATAAAATCTCTCCACTCTCAATTTTTCATTTCAGGAAAAAGTACTTGAATGATTTAACCCTTAAAGCTCCAATCACAAACAAAGCAAACGACAATTTTGATTTTTTTTTTTTTTTTTAGAAGAAAACAAGTCTTGACATTTCATGTGAATCGTCTGCCATGCAGACGATTCACATGAAATATCAAGACTTGTTTGCTCTTAAAAATAAAAAAATAAAAATTTTTAGAATGTTGTCTGCTACAAATTTTGCTTGGCGCTTCACCTGTACTTTTCTTACAGGTGAGCTAAAAAATTAATCAGTATGTGACTCTTATAAAGAGCTATGGGAGGTATGAAAAAAAGTTCAACTAATGTTTTCTGAGATGTTTGGAAGGCTGTTACAGGATGTCTGCATGTCAACATGACAGTCTATCAGTTTTTCTCTTCTGCTTCAGCAACAAAGAATGCCATTTCTTTCCAAAGGTACTCTGATAATACTGAACAGAGAACAGACTGGCTCCAGTCTCCAGTGACTGAATATTTATTCTTATAATCCTGTTCGATAATCCATTAAAATAAAGCCAAAATAATATCATGACTACAAAGGCTGGTCACAAGTGACCAGCCTTTATAATCATGATATTATTTTGGTTTTAATTTAGTGGATGTAATCAAACAGGATATTATAAGAATAAATATTTTGTCAATGGAGACTAAAGCCAGTCTAAACAGAAAACAATATAAGCTGTAAAAAATATGGAGTCAGCAAGGGCTAAAATGTTTCACCTGCATAGCTTTTCCAGAGCTCTGATTACTTTGCATTGCTGGGTAAAAATTTCAGCAGATCACATAATTTTTTTTAAATATTTTTCTTATTTTCCTTAGAAAACAGGACATGGCATTTCATGCAAACTGTCTCCTTAGGAGACAATTTACATGAAAAGTTTGATCTTTTAGGAAAAGTAAGGAAAATATTTCAAAATGTCTGCAGAATTCGCCCCTAGCATGGTAAGTGTTAACCCTTGTCCTGCTGAATAAATTAAGATGCCACACCTACTTCTAATTTTCAGCCAATCAGATTATTTAATCCAGACTATTGATATAAATTCAAATACTTAATGGCTAACAGTGCAGATCCAGATCAGTTGGCTTCTGAAGAAGCCAACTGATCTGGATCTACACTGTTTACAAAGGCAGGGTATATCAGGGTTCAGCAGGACTAGGGTTAAATATCATATGGAGGCAAGGAATACATGAACCCAGATCAGCCTGCAGATTCAGATTTATATTTGTTGTCCGCCTAGTGACTTACAGAATCAATAGGTACTGTAAAATATATCAGAGCACACTGAAGCACAGTTTAATCTGGATTTTCACTGTTCAGACATGGTGTAAACACCATTTTCACACCTTACACATCATTTCTTTTTGATGTTTCACAACACTTCTTGCTTGAAAAAATTTTGATTCAAGGCCAAAGTCTGCAAGTACAAATCAAATCTTTGTGAATTACTGAAGGTATAAATTCTGTCAGCTGTGTTGTACTTCCCTGCAAAATCCCAGTCGCAAGAATTCCAAGACAGAATAAACCCCATGACTGGCATCCTAGGACAAGCAAGTCTGTTAAAATCAATGGCACTGGGTCACTCACCTGAGCTCAAGATAGCTTGTGGAAAAGATAGTGTCACTGGCTTGAGAGATGTCCATTAAAGGTTTTTCTATTTTTAGCACTGGTCCCTTCGGCTAAAAACTTATTAAACACTACCTTATGTTTTGAACAGGTACCTTTACAAGTAGTGAAAGAGTTTAGTAATGCTGCTTGGGTACAAAGGCTAACCAAATGTTCTTGGTTCAACTGCCTGATGGTATACCTTTCTTATGATAGGGTTCAAACCTTTGGCATTTTTATTCAGGCTGCAGTTATGATTTCTGTCTGTTGGTTGATTCAGCCAAGCGGAACCATTTAGCAATTTTGGTAAAGGGTCATATGATGAACATGACTGAAATTATTTTGAAATAGGGCCATTGGCCTAGATGTCTTTGAAAGTTTTTTTTTTTTTTTATTTTTAGCTCTGGCTGCCACTTTGTTCAGCCAAGCATAACCATTTTAGCTATTTTGGTAGAAGATCACCAAAGGAACACTTCTATGAAATACTTTCAAACTCTACCCTTTTAGGGTTAAGGAGGAGAAGTTGTTTAAAAGTGTTTTTCTATATTTAGCTCTGATGGCCATCTTATTCAGCAGAGCCGAACCATTTTAGCTATTCTAGTATGAGGTCAAACAGCAGGTCAGAGGTTAGAATATTTCCTTACATCTGCTTTTAAAATGACTGACACAATCTTCATTATGTATCCCTAATCATGTACACCAAATTTGGTAAGATAAGGCCATTAAAGTTTCTTTTTTTTTTTTCTTCTGCAATGTATTAAGGTCTTTAGGTCACTTAGGTCATGTGATACAATAGCTTTAATATCAGATATGGTCTGTCTAGGTCATACAGTTTGGAGATATGCCCCCCACCCATAACTTTTATAAAGTAGGTTAGAGGTCAAGGCCCACTGGGCCAAGCAGGCTACTTCTGGTACCTATAAAGATATGTATCAGGTAAGTGTTCTGTATGGAGGTCAACATTTTGGTCACAGTGACTTGGTATGCCATACCACCTCTGGTACATCCACTTGGGCAAGACAAATATTATAAGTACTGCAGAAAAGCACCTGATGTTTTGTAGAATACTGGCTAGGTAAACATATGGGTAGCAGCAACCTACTTTTGGTATGTCACTCCCTCTTCAACAGATCTACAAATACACCAGCGCTATGCATCAGACAAGATTTTTGTATAAAGTTAGACAGGTCAAAAGACGGGTCACTGGCATACAACAAGCTGTGTTCAGCAAGTGATCCAAAGAAAATAGACTTTGACATTTCATGCAAATTGTCTCCTTAGGAGACAATTTGCCTGAAATGTCGAAGTCTATTATCACATAAAATTTGGAAAGTTCAGACCATACAGTACAGGAGAATGCCCCAGACAACATCTTGGACAGATGGAAGAATGAAAGATGAATGCCATTACTATACTGACTTTGACAGCAATTACCTTTGCTTTAATCATTTCTTCTTTATATTCCCGATGATCAACGTAAAACTGCGATACTTCTGGCTGCACACACACATCTTCATGGAGTTGTCGAGTTATATGTCTCACAAATATTGATCTCTTACGGTACCTAGTGATAGTATATTCCATTATGTTGGTCCAGTTCTTACTTACAACACAATTATGTTTTTTCTTTATGAATTTCTTTTTTTTTTTTTTTTTTTTTTTTTTTTACTCCTTTTTTTCACATCTGCATTTAATTCAACTTAAAATCTCTAGTCCATCATACTGAAGTGAGGATCCATTCATGAAATTACAGTTCTGCTCCAAGAACTATCACTTAGTACCTTGCAAAGTAAACCATAATTACCCTACATACTAGGACACTGTACTTCTCATAAAATTTCAGCCAATCATTTGACTGCCTGGTGGTTTGCCAAAATAGGGTTGGCCAAATGGTAAACAATGTTGACCAAGATAAGATGGCTCCCAACACTTACTGTTTATTTCAGGTATGTCTGTCTGATATTTATCCTAAATATGATATGATATTTATCCTAAATATGGTATTAACTTCAATAAAATATCTCTACTGGATCTGACTATGTTATAAAATAGGATATACTTATGACCTTTAGTTATACAGCCTTTCCATTAACAGGAGGCAGGAGGCTAAATTAATTGCCTTCTATTCTTCAATAAGCCTTTTGACCTTTACCACTCTCTGGGCAAATTCAGCAGACGGATATATTTTCTTATTTCCAGAAAATAAGCTTTGACATTTCCTGCAAATTGTCTTCTCAAGAGGCAATTTGCATGAACTGTCAAAGCCTATTTTCTGGGACAAATAAGAAAAATATTTCAAAAATACTGTCTGCTCAAAATTTCCCCCAGCATGCTAAGTATTGAATGGCTCTACAGTATATGCCCTCTTCTTACGGATTTTAGCCCCCTACTTCCAAACTTAATGAAAATGCTGCTTATATCTTAACATTTTTTCTTCTTTTTTTCTAGGGAGTTTATTCCATTGTAGCAATAGCTTGTTTTCTAAGAAAAATAACAAAAGAATCACTCAGTTGTTCTCCACTTATTTCCTCTTCTTCTAATTGATATTAAAAATTAGTATCAGTATAATTTTATCCAATAAAACACATATAGTTTTATAGCTCAAGATGCATTTATTTACTTTACCTACTCAAATTTAACTGTTTCCAAGAAGAGTCTGTGAACTAACAGATTAAAATCTTAGCCTGATTACATAATTTTCTCTAAACTTTCATTCTTAAAGCTTATCAACAGCCATCAAAGATTCTTAAATTCTTTAAACACACAACTCCAGGGAAAGTTAGAATCTTTATAAAACTTAACAATACACACAGGAAGTTGCAATATAGTAATGGAAATATGCCAAGTAAAAGTGAACCTTACTGCAAATACAAACAGTAATGACTCAGATCAGCATGTGCATTCACAGTCCAATCAGGTCCTTTACTGTTGGGCACTGCAATTATCAACTTCCAAAGATCCTGTAAGCAAACAGCTTGGCCCTGCTACATATGCACTAATGTGCATGCTGTTTGCAAGCAATCACTATCAATATATGCTTCAAGATGCCTTTTTGCATGGACAGCACAATTATAATGAAGTGGCCTGGATAGGCTCAGGAAAAGGTGGAGAAATAGATACAGGCAAACTCATTCAAAATGTGACATCACTTCCTGAACTTTGCAGCTTCATCCAATCCTTTAGTGACCTAAATCACCTTATTGTCCATTACAATAACTTTCACAAAATTTAGTTCATTCTTATTTCTGATAAATTTAACAATAGCTCAGGCTTTTCATTGAAATTGTTTTTATATATTTTTTATATTCATTTATATAATTATGAATACTTGAAGTATGAGAGATGATGATCCGTAGTGCTAGATAAGAGGGATAATTAACATGCTGGATATTATTTTGTAGACAGCATTTTGAAATACTTCTTATTTTCCCCTGAAAACAGGCTTTGTTTCATGTAAATTGTCTAATTTGCATGAATTTGAAATGTCAAAGACTTTTTCCACGGGGGGGGGGGGGGGGGGGGGGGGGAACAGTGAAAAAATATGCCTCAATCCTGCTGAATAGCCTAGAGCACACTAAGTGTTAAACCTGATATATATTTGTCTTATTCTTACTCCAAGGAAACATGTTTGTGAAAACCATTAGAAATGCCTTAGTCTAGGCCAACATCACAAAGGCTTTGGCATAGATAGGCTTTTGCAAAACCCGGAACTGACCTCTTTTGCACAGGATTACTTTATAATGTGCAGATTTATTTTCTTATGCACAGGCTTATTTTATTATGCAAAGGCTTATTTTCATATGAACAGGTTTATTATGCACAGATTTATTTTCTTATGCACAGGCTTATTTCATTATACACAGATTTATTTTCTTATGCACAGCCTTATTTCATTATGCACAGATTTATTTTCTTATGCACAGGCTTATTTCATTATACACAGATTTATTTTCTTATGCACAGACTTATTTTATTATGCACAGATTTATTTTCTTATGCACAGGAATATTTTATTATGCACAGATTTATTTTCTTATGCACACTTATTTTATTATGCAAAGGCTTATTTTCATATGAACAGGGTTATAATGCACAGGTTTATTTTCTTATGCACAAGCTTATTTCATTATGCACAGGTTTATTTTCTTATGCACAGGTTAATTTCTTATTTATGGAGTACATGACATATCCTAGAACTTAAAGTTTAATCCTAGACAATTTTCAAACTCTTTTCAAATGTTTGCCAGGCTCTGGCATCAAGTACTTTGCCTAAGATATTACATGAATCTAATAAATCCATCCATTCTCAAAGTTAACAGTCCAATTCTTCAGACTGGTGTTAGCAGAAAAAGGATAATACCAAACTTGCTGTTTAAATGGTGAAAGAAGACATTCTTCAAACCTGCATCCAACTTCAAAGCCTGGTGCCAACATATGTTAAGTTCCAATTAATGTGTAACAGAAATAACTTCCAACTATATATCAAACACCATCAAAAATTTCTTCACAAGTTTTATGTGTACTTGAACAAATTTGCCACTAAAATAACTCCAAGAATCTCATTAAAGTGTGTAAATTGTAATACATTTAGTAATTACCGTAATAACTCTAAGTATTGGGACAGATAGGCCTTTGCAAACAGTGTAGGTCCAGATCAGATGCGACAGAATGCAGCATCTGAACAGGGTCTACACTTTGCCATACATACAGCAATCGTTAAGACACATCAAGAGGTAGTAGAATGGACTATTTCAAATTTTAAGACATATATTTTAAGCAGATAAGGTGTCCCAATACTTAGGGTCATTACAGTATATTTAGTATCAAAAAACACAGTGCTTTTTTTCTACTGAAAATTACCATTATTAATTTTTTTTTTTATTTCTCCACAAAAACATGTGGGGGTTGATGATGATGAGTTCAGGTTTAACAATGCCTCAATCCATAAGGGTCATTTGCATCAAAATGGTATATTAACTTGGTATATGTTGCGGGTACTCAATGGAATGGTGCTATAAAACACTCTGTGCAGCAATGAAGCCCCTTAGTCATGAGCTGAATTCTGCCTCCATTGGGATTCAAACCTGGGACCTCCTGATCCAATGTCAGGAGCATGTACCACTTGGCCATCTGGAAGCTTCTTTTCTGAGAAAATAACACTTGGCATTTCATGTGAATCCTAAGCCTGTTGTGATTAGTGCTAAAAAAATAACCCTTTCAGCTCCATGAGCCACCTCAATTCGGGATCTAGGCAGTTTGCAACTGAGTTCTAGATTTTTGACTGACATCTCTGTTAGCAACAATGGATGTGTCCAAATTCAATACGGAAAAGTCTACTACAGAAACTCAGGGGTGAAAGGGTTAAGGTTTAATAACAGATATTATGATCCATGTTAGTTCAACAACAAAACGAGCCAGATTTCATTCTGATTCCTGCAGTACTGTGACAGCTCAGCAATTTTTTACACTTAAGTTTTAGTTTTTAGACCCAGGTGCTGCCAAAACCCGGGTATGCCCTGTCTTTGCAAACAGTGTAGATCCAGATCAGTTGGCTTCTTATGCCAAATGATCTGGATCTGCACTGTTTGTCATTCAGTATGTGACTTTGTGTCAAAAACCTGGATCAAGAAATCTGATTGGCTGACAACTGGTGGTGGGCGTGGCATCTTAATTTATTCAGCATGATAAGGGTGAAAACTAGGGTGAATGGATACATCTGAAATATTCTGCCAACATTTTGTAGACAGGAAATTGCAAAGAAGGCAACATTTGAAGACAGGATATTGCCTCCACATTATGTGAAACCTTTCAAAAATGGCATCTGCTCTCAAAGAAAAGACAAAAGAGAGAGAAAATTTGTTCCTTTAAAAGACCCCTTTGAGAAGAAGAAAAAGGACTGTCAGGTTAGTGTTATCTTCCATTGAGTATATCTTTTTTTGAAATGTAATTTGTCTTTGAGAGCATGTTTCTAGGGAAGTTTTTATTTGTTTGAGTTCTTCTAATATTCTAACAGTAATCAAACCTGGAGAAAAACTAAGTGGAAAAAGTAGAAAAAGTTGGTAAAAAAATAATGGGAGGATAACCGCAAAACCATATGCACATCTACAGACCATGTAGAACAAATATGCATAGTTTCAAAATGATCCATGGAAAAACTCTAGGTATCTCTTCTAATACACAAGGTATCTATTCGAATAGTAATCTGACCTGGAAAAAACTAAGTGGAAAAAGTTGATAAAAATAAAGGGAGGATAACCCCAAAAGCACATGCATATCTTCAGACCATGAAAAAAACACCTCCAAAGTTTCAAAAAGATTGGTTAAAAACTGTGAGAGGAGTTGCTTCTACAAGTTACCCATCTCACTGTGTCTATGGATGGAATCTCGGACGGATGGACGGACGTACTTATAGGACAGATGTTGTGAGGTTATCCCTTTGATTTTCCTTTGATCTTTTTTAACCCAACACCACCATTTTTAACCCCACAAAGCAAATTTTAACCCCACAATGACGGAATAAACCAGACACTAATACAAATGCTAACCTCGGAATGTACCTGGCATCTGCCTGGACACATGGACGGATGGACAGACAAACCAATCTTAATAGTCCTCTTCAACTGAAGATGGAAGACAACAAACTTGGTAGATCTTGAGTCCCAGATACTCAGATTCAGTCCCGATTAGGCTTTCTTGGTTTATAGAAGATTGTAAATGTTCTTACCATATATGGTCATTGCAGACATCTTGTTCAATGATGCGGAACCATTTAAATACAATGTCAACATCCCTTTGACAGAATACCAAATGTGAAATTCGGAAAAATTAGTTAGGTGGTTTCAGCGGACAAGTTGTTAAATATTGCACTTTTTTCCACATGTACACAGCTTAGTGGCAAGGGCAGATAATCCCTTGGGAACAAGCTTTTTACAGTAACTAAAAGGTTTTGCTACTCTGATCATACATTGAAAACCATAAGTCTTTAACACAAAGCCATTGTATGGAAAAATCGCTTCAATGGCTTTGAAGGAGTTGTTGTTAGTCTTAACAGACAGGTGGACAGATGGATGTTCTCACAATGTATGGGTATGATGTGATACTGATGGTTATGTGACTTTTTTTGTGATCTGCCACATTTTTTATGTGACCTGCCATATAAAATGAAAATTTTCTAATGAAATGAGTATTATGTGACACTTTTACAGAATAAGTCACATAAATCAAAGGATAAGAGGAAATACAGAATGAACAACCAAACAACAGGCTTTTTTATCGTTGTGTGTTTATTCGTCGACCGGTTTCGGTCTACCAAGACCTTTTTCAAGACAAACCATAATAGTGAAAAGTTTCCTGAAGTATTAAAAAACGGATAAATTGGATCACGTGAAATGTATTGTTCTAAAAATAAAGACACTCTGTGACGTCTTATGCACTGACAACGAAAGTAGGAAAGTACTAATAAATGTGGAAGATTTTGGATCAAGAAAGTTAAGTGTAAATGGATTGTTTCTAGTTTTTAGGTGTATGTTAAACCCCATAGATAGTGGGGATGGTTATGTCCATAGGTTCTTCCTCTGGTAGTTCGTCCTGCGTGATGGTACTCGTTGAAGATGAGGGGGATATTTCCAAATCCTTCATTACTTGTAGTCTGTTGAGTCTTGCAAGCGTGCATTCGTCGTTGCTGATGGTTACAAGGGCCTTGTCTACGGTGAGAGGGATGTATGGGTTGAATCGGCTTGTCCTTCTCTTAGGTTTAATGTTGTTGATGTGACTCTGTTCCGATGCTGGCGGAATTTGTGTAGTGTATACAGTCCCGGACTTGTTTACTGTTGTCTCGTTGATGTCCGCTGTGGACTTGATCATTTCGTGGAAAGAGTTTAAGGCGTCTAAAAAGGAGCACAGCTCCTCACGTGAGTGTTGCCATATCATAAAGATGTCATCGATATATCTCCACATATTTGTCTCTATCGTATTAAAAAGCGGAAAAATAATGTCACGTGTTTGGATAAGTTATTTTGAGCTGCCGGGTGCTTGGCTCTTTTGTGTTGAGAGGTATTTTTCAACACACATATATGCATGGACAAATCAAATAACCCCTTTCGTTAGTCCAGATGGAAGGGCTGATGACGGACAAAAAGTGATCGCTATTGCTCATCCTGAGCTATGTTTAGGTGAGCTAAACATTCGAATGCTGTCTGCTCCAATTTTGCATTGCGCTTTAAGGGTCAACACAGTCAAAGATAATGGTTGAATGACTGTATGGTGAGATGTATAATTGTTTTCTAAAGTAATTTATGAAAATTTTTGTACACTTTTCAGATTTGGTTTGTTGTGCTGTTGCTGAATTTTATAGTATAAGAAAACAAAAGACTTACCACAATCATTTCTGATGGTTCCAGAATAAGACACTCGCTGGCCCTTCGAGCACATCCTGGTGTCCGCTTACCAAAACTGAAAATACAACAAGTTCTCATTTAAGTCTTAATTTATTTTGCAACACTGTACCTAAGCTTTGTACCCTAGTTCAGGTAAAGCAAACTTACATGATGGAACTGTTAGTATTAAGAATGATCAGCCTCTGAGACTCCAAAAGAGAACTCTTATCCATCCCTTGGTACCTCATGAATATAAATGAGGTGGGAATGACCCAAAAATGTCAAATCTCAATAACTCTTGTAAAAAATTTAGAATATTCTGTCAATGGGGTTTTCACTTCAGATATCAGCAGCTGCATGCCATTCATTTTAATATGCATACAAACAAAAGTGAACTAGGTAATTCATCTGCTTTAATTCTTTCCCCACTAGTGGCGACTATTTTTGTCTGCTGATAACCTTTGCAAATAGTTTGGACCCAGATCAGGCCCGACAAAACATCGGCCTGATCTGGATTCAAACTGTTTGACAGTCTCTGATGGTATTCCTGAAAGTTTTTTTTGAAAAAGTTAATTTAAAAAAAAAAAATCCACATATGACAAAAAAGCATGCAAAATTACCGAGCATGCAAAGAGTTAAGTATATTGATGGAGAATGAAAGCAGATATGACCAGCACTTTGTTGTTTTGTTAGATCTGTGTGTCTAGTACTTCTGTGAGTTAAGCCTTCAAATCAGAAACTGGAAGCTTCAAATCTGTCTATGGAAGAATTACTGACATGGATATACATATCTCCAGATGTGGCATTTTCAGCCAAACAGTACTTATATTTTTTCTTATTTCTCCGAGAAGACATATGATGTGGGTACTCATTAGAAGTGCCTCAGTGGCACTTCTAATGAGTACCCTCATGATATTTTCATGGAGAAATAAGAAAAATATTTACCTGGTACCCCTTCCTGCCAACAGCTATGACTATACATCTCTTTAACAGGACAGCTATATATATTAAGGGACAGAAAAACATTCCTTCTCATCATCATTTTTCATCTTCAAAGACAACTTACCGTATTCGACCTTATTACCGCACTGTGCGCTAAGGTTTTTCAAAATAACTGGGAACACTCATGCATGCAGTTGTGATAAAATATGTATCTACCTACTAAGGATACACTATAAAAAAAAGATCAGAAAAGGACTTATACATGATGTTTATGCGATTTTTTCTGATTTTCTTTATAAAGGCATATGTTGTGGGTACTCATTTGAATTGCATCAACAAGTCGATGCAATTCAAATGAGTACCCACAATATATGCCTTTATAAGGATGTAAAGAAAAAGTACATAGGCTGTAATCTGAAGTCTACGGAATTTCTTGACTGTGCGCTTATAGGGGTATGTGCGGTAATTAGATCGAATACGGTATATTAATGCAATCATGTTCTGGAGCCTTTTTCATTACTACAGGAGCTATCTGTTCTACAGCTTTACAAAAAAAAAACAGTTCACAGTGGATTACTAGTAAATTATTAGATTAAGCTACAGTGTTCCAGCAGGAAGAAACAGAATAAAATCAACTATGCTAAGGTGCACAACCCGCCTCATTCTTGCCTATGCCTCTACTTAGCCTCGGGCTTTTGGCTATTCCTTTGGCTAGACTTAATGTGTATACAACATTTTATCAAAATATTCCACATTGCTGAAGACCTATGGCTATTTCTATATTTTGGCCTCTGTATTGCCTTGTTCAGTGAAAATTAGCATTTGGCAAGCCCAATATTGGTAACATCTTGTCAATATCAATCAATCTGTGTGCAAAAAATTATCAAAGTATTCATAAGGTTTCAAGAGTTACGAGTAGTTTCACTGTCACATTTTGGCCTCGGCATTGCCTCAGTCAAGGAAAAGTGGCATTTAATTTGGCAATTCCTTTGTCTGAATCTTGTCAATATTAAAGTGTATACAAAATTTTATCAAAATATCCCATATGGTTGAAGATCTATGGCAATTTCCTTATTTTCACTTCGGTGTTGCCTTGGTCAAAGAAGAGTGACATTTGGCAAGGGTATTGGCTAGATCTTGTTGGCATCTATCAGTTATAATGCAAAAAACTATCATAATATTCCCAACAGTTTAAGTGCTATGGACATTTTGGCTGACTGACCAAAAATCCACAGATGGGCTCACAAGGTGATTACAAGGCACTCTTGCGAAACTTAACCTTTCGATATAGCAAAGCCATAAGTTTCCAATTTATACTATTAGATTCAGCCTAATACACCATATACACTGTTACTGTGTTTCATTTTCCTTTCACACAGAAGCTTTTAAGAGTATTATTTATCAAATCTTTTGGTGTATATACTTGAAGCACCTACTGTACATAACAAGACATGTGTCCAAAGTACACAAATGCCCCCACCCTTTGGTTTTCACCCATGGCAATAACATCTGGATGCATAGATTTTAACAACTGTTTTCAAAATGCTCAATCTGATCTGTTATACATTTTGACCACTAGCCCCACCCCAAGACATGACCCAGGGGCAACTCTAGCAATGAGTTGAAGGTTTAGGTATTATTAAACAGCACCCCAAATTTCAACTTCCCAGCATAAAAGATACCCAAGTTACGACTTCCACGAGAGACACGGATGTAAATGTCAATGTAAATTTGAATTTCAACTTAAACATTTAGAAGTCTATCTCTGGTTACAAATGTGATAATATTATGCAAGTACCAACGTAACGCTATATACCCTACTGCTGCCTTTGGCAGGTGGAGGCATAAAAAAGGAAACCATCTGACCTTCTAAATTTAATGTACAGTATATATAAATCTGAATTAAATTAATCATTCCCTACATTACTATAATACTGAAGAGTATATAAACATCATTAGATAAATCAAAATTCCCCTTTAAAATGTCAGGTTGGCTACATCTTTATTTTTCTCAATTAATAAATTCCTCCCAATCAGTTCCAGGTACAAAGAAATCTTAAATTCAGGCTAACAGAGATAGCATGCCAGTTTTGAGATAAGGCAGTTCCTTGCTTAAAATATGCTGCCTGGTAGAGGTATATTCCAAGAGCTTAACACTTAGCACTCTGTGTAAAACTTTCAGCAGACAACATTTTGAAATATTTGTCTTATTTTTCCCAGAAAACAGGTTTTGACATTCATGCAAATTGTCTCCAATGGAGAAATTTGCATGGTTTGTCAAATCCTGTTTTCTGGAAAAAATATAAAAAAATGTCATCAATTTGTCATCTGCTAAATTTGCCCAGACAGTGGTAAAGGTTAAATATTGCTCTGAAAATGAGACCCCCTGATGCATCCATCAGCAAAGAAATTGATATAATTTTACACATAAGAATCCACATTTCATTTTAGAAACAAAAATCAAGAATTTCTGAAGCGAACAGCATAGCTCCAGATAAGAGGATGTATAAGGTTTTTTTCTTATTTCTTCACAAAGACATAATTATGTTGTTGGTACTCATTAGAAGCACCTCAGCGAGGTGCTTCTAATGAGTACCCACAACATATATGTTTTATTTGAGAAATAAAAAAAGTATTAAAACTTATTGTTGCCGAAAAAAAAGACCTTATCTGAGTCTATGCAATAGACATAATCTTTTCAATTTAGATTATTATGCCAACTTTTTCTCCACAGGAAATTTTATCTTCAAGTGTTACCATTTCTCAGAGGCATTATAACAGTAACCTAGATTTAAATATATGTAAAACACTATGCCCCCACCTATACACTTGTCGATACAAAATGCCAAAGTTGCAAGGGGGCATAATTCTGGCAAAAGCAGAGCAAAATTCACCAAAATTTAATCTGGTCATCTACACATTGGTTCCAGATTGCTTGCAAAATTTCATGAGCCTAACTGAAGTGGTTTCTTAGATATTTTGCTTACAAGATTTTCATTTGTCAAAGTCTGAAAGGGGCTTACACAGGAAAAAAAAAAAAAAAAGTCAGCTAATTTTTCATATGCAATGCATATATGAAATTTCAAAATCCTAGCATACAATTGACAGCCATCTTGGTCAATGGACCCTGACCATTTTAGCAATCTTTCATTCCTCTGCCCCAAGGAGGCTCCACATGAAATTTGAGCAACATTCAGAGGAGAAGTCATTTGAAATCATCACCATTTTTTCCATACAAATGTATAGGGCCCAAACTTGACCTCTCCGTAAAAAGGTCAAATGTCAATGTTCGACCATCATTTTAGCAACTTTGGTAGACCTCCCGTCCCTGATGATTTGTGCAAAGATTCAGCCCCCAAAGCATCCTCTGTTCTGGAAAAGATTTTTAAAGGTTTTTACCATATATGGGCATGGTGGCCATCTTGGTTAATGAACTGTGACCATTTTAGCAATCTTTCATTCCCCTGCCCCAAGGAGGCTCCACATGAAATTTGAGCAACATTAGCCCAGAGGCTCCAGAGGAGAAGTCTGAACTTTTCCCATATAAATGTATGGTGCCCATACAAATGCACATGGAAGCAAACTTGACCTCGCCATAAAAAGGTCAAATGTCAAAGTACAACCATTATTTTAGCAACTTTGGTAGACCTCCTGTCCCAGATGAGTTGTGCAAAGATTCAGCCCCAAGGCATCCTCGGTTCTGGAGAAGAAGATTTTTAAAGGTTTTTACCATATACGGGCATGGCGGCCATTTTGGTCAACTGACCCCAACCGTTTTATCAATCTTTCATTCCCCCAACCTAAGAAAGATTCCCCCAACCTAAGGAGGCTCCACATGAAATTTGAGCAAAATTGGCTCAGTGGCTTCAGGAGTCATTTCAAAATGTTAACGGACGGACGGACGATGGACAAAAAGTGATCACTACAGCTCATCCTGAGCATAGCTCAGGTGAGCTAAAATCTAATTGTTGACGGCAGACAATGACTGATGACAGACAGAGGGTGACCACAATAGCTCACCCTGAGCATTTGCTCAGGTGTGCTAAACATACAGGTCAGCTATTTTTTATAAGCAATGCATATTCGAAATTTCAAAATCCTAGCATACATGGTTCCAAATATATGAGAGAACTCAAAAGTATGACATACAGACAATGGCAGATGGAAGGATGGACAAGTGCAAAGCAATATGCTCTCTTAACTACTTCGAAGCTGGGGATTAAATACAGAAACAGGATCATAATGTCTCATCTGAAGAAATGGAAGCCCCCGACTTAGAAGGCATGTAGTTTAACAATAAATTGTGTGTACTAGGTAGAGGGAGCAGGAAATTATCTGACAAAACAAGCATAATGATGTCAATCCCTCAAGATTGTAGACTCAAGATAATAGTACAGTGTGAACACTTAACTTAACCTTATTTGAACAGACATGATGACACAGTGTAGACCCAGATCAGATGCCACAGAAAGCAGTATTCCATCTGTAGGTTTACACTGTTTGCCATCCATCAAACTGTCTTTAGCTACCTTTTTGTTCTAATACATATAAAGTAAATACGTAGTATACAACTATTCATACATTTTGCAACAGTCAAAACTATCAGCCAATCGGTGCTGTGGACTACCTGATGAACTAAAGTCCAAGGCCAAAGTTCATCAGGTAGTCCACAGCACAGAGGGGCTGATAATTTTGACTGTCACCCAGAAAAGTATGATATTTCACAGCAACTGTTAAATAAGCCCTAACATTTGCATGCTGGGTAAATTTTCAGCTGACTACATTTCTGGGAAAAATAAGAAAAATATTTCAAAATGTACCATAGCACTCAGTTCTACAGTGCTAAGATTTGTTTACTGTCATACGGATGCAAATATTACAAATTATACCCAGAAATAGCTACAAATTATAGGCAGAAAGCAGCTTCCATGAATGAATTGTCATTAATTTCCCAAAGGCTTTCCAGAGTAAAAATTATTTTCGCATTCAAATGAACTTTCCAAGCTCAGCATTTGACAATTTCTCTTAAACACATGGTTCTAGAAAAAGTGCTTAACACTAAGCATGCTCAGTCAAAATTTCAGATGACATTTTGAAAATTTTTCTTATTTTTCCTGGAAATTAGGCTATTGCCTGAATTATATAAAAAAAAAGTATTTGTACTGTGCTCATTTCTCCAAAATTAAAACAAAAAGACACCTGTATGGTAAAATCCCCATGAAAGTTTCTTCTTCAAGAACTGATCTGAACAGCTCTGTTCAGAAACAGTTCCAGAGCACTGTCTTGAATGTTCTGGAACAGTTCGGATCTAAGTTCTAGTATGATATATTCTGAAAGTAAAGCTTTTTGAATCTGTTCAGAAATAAAGTGCATTTTCTGCCTTCTCCAGGTAGCTGTCTAATATTTGCATCAACTGGGTTTGCTGAGAGTGTTTCACAAAGAAAGAAAACATAATGTTCAGCATGGGGATTTGAGCCCATGGCCCTCATTTTGTCCCAGATTATTTAAATGCTCTAATTATAGACTGGCTCCAATCTCCAGTGACTAAATATTTTTTTTTTTACAATCCTGTTAATGGCTCGAACTACCCATGTCTCAAATAAATTTCCATGGTCCCAAAGATGTTTGAGCTATTGAGGTTTTACTGTTATATACCTGTTCTCAAGGAGGTGACATTACTCCCAGTTGAAACTGTCAGTCCCTGTATGTCAAATAAGCTCAAATAATATACCAAGGAATTCCTTTCCTGACCATGTATATACAGTACTTACCCTAAATATTTGGACAGGGCAAGCAGTGTAGAAACAGATCAAAATGGTACTTGGTCAGGGTCTACACAATCTGCCATCTTGTTACAATGTAAATCAAACAGACCTGTGCAAACTTTATTTCTAGTAAGGGGTTAAGATATCGGAATATTTTAGATAACTATAGTAATAGTATATAATATATAGTGGATAATTGTTAAATTAAGGAGTAGTTGATGGTAATTCTGGGATAATTTTCTCTAGTTCTCCATAAAAACGTATATTGTGGGTACTCATTAGAAGCGCCTCACCAAGGTGCTTCTAATGAGTACCCACAACATATGTTTTTATAGAGAAAAATTGAAAAAATATATCCCAGAATTAACACCAAATACTCCTCCTTAACAAGTCAGTAAATGTCCTAAAATTTCGAACACATAATTCTGTACTTTTTTGCCTAAATTTTGCTTTTTATGAAGTTGTAAATTCTTGAAATACTTAGTGGAGTATCAACCAGTGTAGAACCTGATCAGATTGTCTTTCAGGAGCAGTCTTATCTTGGTCTGCACTGTTAACACATGCCATTTTGTCAGAAACTTTAATGTACAAATTTTTTTGGACATTTATTGTAATATCATGCCTTCTACAAATGAAATATCGGCACAGAAAAGAACCAACACTAGCAGATTTTCTTACATTTTGTGTGAAATTTAAAGGTATGAAACTTTACCTGGTAAACGTACACTGCCTTTGCTCCTGCACATTATCATCCCAGTGGGAGTCTACATCAAGACCTAGAATATCTACTCTGTCCCCAGGAGGATTTATCCCCTCCATGTCCCCTCCTGGGTTCTCCAGAGTTTCTTGTACTGACTCATCTTCCACAGATTTCTTATCCTGTCCCACTAGATATATCAACATTGTCAAGTAATCCACACATCACACATCCTATCCATGCTACTTATCTTTTAAACTTAAATACACCACCATTTGTCTATCGATATACCTTCAATATATTTTATCAAGTACATTCCATTCGAAAACTCAATCACTACACAGACCCTTTTCTTCAGTAGGCAGTTACTGTTTATTCTAAAATGAAGATACCATAATATTGAACTCATAGCTCCAGATAAGGCACTTTTTTCAACCGAAAAGTATTGATATTTATCTTATCTCTCCAAGAAAACATATTTTGTGGGTACTCATAGGAAGCACAGGTCTCTCTTCTAATGAGTACCCACAACATATGTTTTCGTAGAGAAATAAGAAAATTATTTACCTCCTAAAGGTATGTAGGTCATTATGTTGTTCTATTAGATGACAATATTACTTCTTCCCAAACATTGTCTCTCAGTTCAGTCCAATTTATAAGTGCACTTCACTGCTAAGAAACATTTCCCTCAATTCAATACTTCAGCACAATATTACAACATTAGCATACTAATCAAATCATGTATCCATTTTTCCTCTGTTGAATAATTGTCCATAGTGTGGTAAAGATTAATTAACCTTTTGCCAGCTGAAGGACAACATTTCAATGATTACATATCATAGTTCATGATTATAAAGTGAAAACCATGGCAATAATTTAGTATTCTTATTACTTTGCATCAAAACATACGCTGTGGAATCTCACCAGTATTACATTGCTGAGGTGATACCAATGGGCACCAACAAGATATTTTTTGGAGCAAAAATTACAATCAATATCATCTGGACTTTTTCACTTTTCTTCTGTTTGCCTAAAAGTAAGGCTTGACACTTAATTCAAAGTAATCCTTTAGAGATGAATGAAATGTCAAACCATTATATTTTCAGGTAAAACTAAAAGAAAGCATTTTTAAACAAACACAGTCTTCTAATTGCTGTCATCTGCAGCTTGGTAAGAATTTGAATACACTATCAGTATCCTGACCACAAATTTCCATAAACAATTGGAAACAGATTCTAGACCTATTAACCCTTAACAATGCAGCAGACAACAACTTTTATAGGCTTTTTATTATTATTATTTTTTTTTTTTTTTTTTAGAGAAAACAAGTCTTGACATTTTATGTGAATCCGAAAATGTAAATACTTAAATTGCTTTCTCTGAAAAATTAAAAAAATAAATAAATAAAAAATTTTGGATGTCGTCTGCTACAAATTTTGCTTGGTGCTTTAAGGGTTAAAGTAATTCTGATCTACTATTTCCCAGTGGGGTCTGACCCATTCATGAACCAAAGAAAGATGATTACTGCTTTAAATACCACTTAAATCCTTCATATCACCTAAAAACACATACTGAACTGGAGCGGCACTGCTAAATCTGCATAAAACATGCAGGGGGCAGATTGTTGTCTTTTATCTCACAAATGCACCTTCTTTTATACTATCAAAACTGTATTTATTTTCTCTCTTCCACAGAAGCTGAACAAAGAACAACTATTAACTTTGTGAAACACCATCTTAGCTTATCTAAGCAAATATTATGATAAAACTTATTTCAAGCAGGGTAAGTTTCAATACAGAAGTTTTGTAATACATCCATTATTTCACTGACAGAAAACATAAAATTGAACAGTGTGAAATATACTGCATGGTTGGTAGTAGTAGGTTTGTTGATGATGTTTATCAACACAGCCCCAGTTAAGAGGGGGTATCAGGAAAATATTTTCCTTATTTCTCCTCGTAAACATATATTGTGGGTACTCATTAGAAGCACCTCACTGAGGCGCTTCTAATGAGTACCCACAATATATGTTTTTGTGGAAAAATAAGAAAAATACAAACAGATTTTTTGTACAAAAAAGAGTCGTATCTGGAGGTATTATTATCAGGAAAATATTATAGTGTTGTAGGTAGGTAAGTAGGCCTCTGGCATAAAATATAGGTATGAATCAGCAGGGGAGTTGTTTAGGAAGAGTATTCAGCAATCATTTTGTGATAATTTTCTCATATTCTCCATTAAAACATACATTGTGGGTACTCAGCGGATTTTTTTTTAGCTTCAAAAGAGTACCCACAACATATGTTTTTATGGAAAGATATGAAAAATTATCTTAGAATTATTGATGGAATCAGTCACAGCTCTAGATATGGTCTAGAAATTTATTTACAGAAACACCTTGGTGATGCGCTTCTAATATAAGTACTCGTTATATTTTTTTTCACAGAGAAATAAGAAAAAGAAAAAAAAAATCCTATCCAGATGAAGGAATGATTCACTCACTGCCTTTGTCATAATAAACATATACAACTTGCCAATTCAATCTATTGTGTGAAAGAACAATTTACACTTAGCAGGCTATGGGCAAATCCAGAAGACCACAAATGGACAATTTTCTAGTTTTCCCAAGAAAAAAGGATTTGGCATTTCATGCAAATTGTCTCCTTTAAGGAAGGAGACAATTTGCATGAAATGCCAAATCCTATTTTCTGGGAGAAATAAGAAAATATTTCAACATGATGTCTACTGAAATTTTTACCCAGCATGCTAAGCATGTATTATTATATCAGCATTAAAAATCTTAATTAAACTGTATGAATAATATTTAGGGCAATATTACAGTATCCACCCTAATTATTCAGACATACAGGCCTCAGTGTCAATAGTGCAGACCCTGAGATTACAGATGCTGCATGCAGGCATCTACACTGTCTGCCACTCACCCAGTACCTTTTGCTGAGCCTGCTGGTGGTGAGCAAGACATAGTTGCCTCTTTGGTTTCAATGTGTGCACCACTGTTCACTGACTGTGGCATCTGATCAGGGTCTACCCTATTTGTCACTCATCAATCAAATTTCCAGACACATCAATACATGTAGGTACTAAAACAGACTTGTTCAAAGTTTTAGGCAAGTATGGTGGTTTGAATACTTATCTACTTTACTTAACCCTTGTCATGCTGAATAAATTAAGATGCCACACTCACTTTTAATTTTCAGCCAATAAGATTACTTGATCAAGAGTGTTGATATAAATTCACATACTTAATGACAAACAGTGCAGATCCAGATCAGTTGGCTTCAAAAAGCCAACTGATCTGGATTTACACTGTCTGCAAAGGCAGGGTATATCCTGGTTCAGCAGGACTAGGGTTAACAAAGTCCTAAAATTTGAACAAACTCATTTTAGCATCTGCTCGTAGCACTGTAATAAGAGCTGTTGCAGGACAGGGAAGCTCACCTGAATCGTACTTTGCCTCTAAAAATTTTAACCAAAAACTTAAACAAAAGTTCCTTCTAAGTCCATGACCTTGACCTCAAGGTCACTAATGCGCGTATGGATGGTAGTATCTAACATGTCATCAGGACCAGTATGAACTACTTCCCTCCAATGGCTCAGGAGATACAGCTGTTTAAAAACTTTAACCAACACTGACGCCACTGCTGATGTCATCGTGACTGCAATAACTCTACCTGTACTTTCGTACTGCAGGTCAGCTGAAAACTGCTGGAAGAGTGGCAAACAGTGTAATGACCCTGATCAAATGCCACATTCTGCAGCTTTTGATCTGGGTCTACACAGTGTTTGCTCAGGCTTATCTGTCCCAACAGTTAGGGTAAATACAGTAACCTAGCAGATGAGGTTAACAGATTTGTGCATCTAATTAATAACACCAGGAATGCATCTCTGTCAGAGAGAAAAGAAAGCACTTCAACTCACTGGGTTTAACAAACAGCAATATATTAATGCATTGCTAAGTAAAATTTCCAGTAGAAAGCACACTGAAATATTATTTCTTTCTTCTTTTTTTTTTTTATTTTCCCCCAGAAAAAAGGTTTCATGCAAATTGTCTCTAATGGTGATAATTTGCATGAAATGTCAAATCCTGTTTTCTGGGGAAAATAAGTAAAATATCAATTTATCATCTATTTATTAGCCCAGAGAGTGGTAAAGGTTAATGTAATTAAGCATGCACATCCCCATAATGTTTAGTAGTTTATCCCCTTGTGTTATGGAGCCATAGCTCTACAGATTTCGGTATCAACCAAATATATGACTATTATATACATGAACCCTCGTTTTTGTCCTGTCACTCTTTTTGGAGAAACACCCAGTTTAATGCAAAGTGTCTCGCTATTTTTCTTTCAAGAAATTTCCCTATATATTTAATATAAAAATATTTTTTTCCAGAATCTCACTCATTTCTATTTTCAGACCTTAACACAACTGTGATTTAGTTAGAAGCCACAAAAAAGTTGATAATCCAAACACATGTACACAGAAACTGATACTTGAAATTGTTCCAAATTTTCCACACTAGTAGCTCTTGCCTCTCCAAATATGTGAGGCAAGTGACATTAATCCAATATCATTACATCACCACTGTCAGTAATGTAATTAAACTGCAGGGACCCCCTTGGGACACACTGCTTCCAAACAAGCACAAACTCTGCTGGCATGTTTTCAGTTAATTGATTCCAGTTTCAATAGTGGTACTTGAATAGAGTTGACACAAATTCCCAAATCAGGAAGCTCCAGATGAGGCATCCAGAATTTGCTTAACCCTTGTCCTGCTGAATAAATTAACATGCCACACCCACTTCCAATTTTCAGCCAATCAGATTACTTGATCCAGATTCTTCATATAAGTTCACATACTTAATGGCAAACAGTGCAGACCCTGATCAGTTGACTTCTTCAGAAGCCAACTGATCTGGATCTACACTGTTTGCAAAGGCAGGGTATATCCCGGTTCAAGGACAAGGGTTAATATGTACCATATTTAGTCTAAATATTGTATCACTATAAACCTTAACTCTTTGCATGCTGGGAAATTTTGCATGCTTTTTTGTCCTCAGGTTTTTTTAACATCAACTTTTTTCAAAAAAATCTTCAAGACTACCATAAGATCAAGAGTGTCAAACAGTTTGGATCCAGATCAGGCCTGACATTTTGTCAGGCCTGATCTGGGTTCAAACTGTTTTCAAAGGTTATCAGCAAACTACAAAAGTCGCAAGCAGCAGGAAAAAGAGTTACCTTAAAATGCTAAATCATAACTGCAGCAGATAAAACTTTCATATTTTTTTTTATCTTTCAGAGAAAATATGGCTTAGCATTTCATATGAATTCCCAACCTAGCAGAGGATTCACTTGAAATGCCAAGTCTTATTTACTCTAAAATAATAATAATAATAAAAAAAAAAAAAATAGAATGTTGTCTGTTACATTTTGCTTAGCACATCAAGAGTTAACACTTAGAAAATAGCGTGCAGGATAAAAAATCAGCAAATGACAATTTGAAATATTTGTCTTATTTTCCCCAGGAAAATGGCTTTGACATTTCATGCAAATTGTCTCTCTAATTCCCAGTAAGAATATCATGAATTTGTTGACATTTCATGCAAATTGTCTCTCTAATTCCCAGTAAGAATATCATGAGTTTGTCATCTGCTGCATTTGCCCAGAGTGGTAAATTTAAAGCTTCGTTGTCTTAAAAATTAAACAACTCCATATATTACCTCTTACTGTAAACATCAAACTGCTGACTTAGTAGCAATGTAGAGCCTGATCAGTCACTGTGTTCTGCTTCTATACCTATTTGCACAGGCCTGTCTGTGCAAACTCATAAAGGGTAAATAAATTTCCACATTGCATGATAGCGATTGTCACAGATCTAGAGGCGATCCTAATGAATGTCAAAATATGTTTTTTTATACAGAAATTGAAAATAATAACAAATAAAAATGTGAAACGATAATACCCCTCCGGTATCCTGCAGTGGGTAGATAACTATGTCAATGCACATACCAAGTTTGGTGATTTGCTCCTGTTGAGGTTTTATGGCCCAATCAACCCAATGGGGTCATGTCAAGGTCAAACAGTTTACCTAACCATACTTTTACTGGGCAGGCTCAGTCCTCTAAGTGGTTAACCAGTATTGTGCACATTCTTTCACCAGAAGCCAAGTTTGGTGAAGATTTGTTAATTTTTACTCAAGTTATCATCGTCCAGAAACGAAAATACAGACATCTGGAGGGCAGATAACTGTCAAAACTTGACGAAATCTGCCCATTAGCAATCCCAAACCAGATCTCCATAATATTAATGCACATACCAAGTTTGGAGAAAACCCACTGATATCATCCAGAAATGAAAAACAGATGGACGGACATACCTAAGACAGACGGATGGATGGACACATAGACGTCCAGCATGAAACCATCATACCCCAACATTGTCATGCGGTGGGGTATAAAAAGAACTTTTCGCTAAAATACCTTATCTGGGTTCCTGAACATGTCACTTTCAGCCACTTGACATACAGTTGGTGTCACAAATCAAGCATAGCTCCAGATAAGGCACATTTTCAACCAAAAGCATGTTGTGGGTACTCATTAGAAGCACCTCATTGAGATGCTTTATGTCAGTAGCCACAATGTTTGTTTCCACAGAGAATAAGAAATATATTTATATGCATATTACCTTTATCTTGAGCTATGAATTCCAAAAGTCTGCTGCAAAGATTACTGTATTTACCCTTAGTATTCAGACACCAATTCCTGAATTATCATACTCATTATAAAATTTGAACAAGTACAATTTACTTCCAATGTTGTATCTAAAAATTGCAAGATGATGGAGTGGCAAATACTGTGCAGACCCTGATAAGATGCTGCATCTGTGGCATCTAATCTGGATCTACACTGTTTGCTCAGGCCTGTCTGCCCAAATACAAACAGTATATACGGTAAGAACAGTTTAGTTTCCAGGGCTCAGTTATTTGAAACAAAACGTAATTAAGTCAGTATAAGATAATTATTATGTCCACCCATTTATGTAAAGTGGTTTTTTCTACCACACCTCTTTTGTCTATTTCCAATAGAAGGGTGTCTTGTTAGCATTTATTATATTTATTATAGAAATTCTGGTAGTGCAAAGTGTTGGCCCTGATCAGAGTGACCAGAGGCTGTGTTCTGCTGCAACTGATTTGGAACTGTACTGTTTGCCAATTATACACCATAACCTCTTTATAACACTATAGTTGGGATCCATAGTATAGACCGTGTTATTTAAACAACTGTGTTATATCCAAACAAAAATGTATAGATTATATCGAAAAATTTATGGTCATTTTTCAATATAATCTATACATTTTTGGGATCCATTTTTGAACCGTGTTACATCCAAAACTGTGTTATAAGGAACCGTGTTATAAAGAGGTTGTAGTGTGCTTTTACTAGTCTCTGGACTAAAATCTGGGTTGACCCTTTTGCCAATTGTTTCAGACTCTTCCATCTTTGAATTTGGACACATCCATTGTCGGGTCTCAGTCAAAAATCAGAAGCAGAATGGCAAACACTGTAGACCCTGAACAGATGGCTCATCATGAACCATCTCATCTGAATCTGCACAATTTGTAAGGGTTACCCCTTTTGGTCTGCAAGTTTGAAAGGGCTATACACCGCAACCTCTTTATAACACTATTGTTGGGATCCATAGCATAAACCGTGTTAGTTAAACAACCGTGTTATATCCAAACAAAAATGTATAGATTATATTGAAAAATGACCATTTATGGTCATTTTTCAATGTAATCTATACATTTTTGGGATCCATTTTTGAACCGTGTTATATCCAAAACCGTGTTATAACGAATTGTGTTAAAAAGAAGTTGTAGTGTATATTGTTACCGTAATAACCCTAAGTATCGGGGCAGAAAGGCCTAAATTTCAAACAGTGTAGACCCAGATCAGATGCCGCAGAATGTGGCATCTGATCAGAGTCTACACTGTCTGCCATACAAACAGCAATATTTTAGACACATCAAAAGGTAGTAGAATGGACTATTTCAAATTTTAGAACAAGTATAGCACTTAGGGTAAATATGGTATATTGTAAATATTCCGACCCTGGAGTCCTTAACTCCTTGATATACTTATACTATAACTGGAGCAAGTCCTGAGCCCAGCTGTTCAAAGCTTCGTTAGCTTAATAAGCTTGTTAGTGGTCAAAATATTAACTGTTCTATTTCTGCTGAAAAAATGTGAGTAGCTTTTGCAAATGCAAAAGCTACTCACATTTTTTCAGCAAAAATTTTTTATAGCATATATTATGCCATATTTAATGATCAAAGTTTAAATGATATCTTAATTAACAACATTGTTAGTTTTGAACAGCTAGGCTCAGTTAACTACTTGTTGATATGTCAAAAAACTGTTGAATGAGTGGCAAATAGTGTAGACCCTTATATGATAAGAAGCGGCTTTCTGGTTAAAAAAAAAAAATAATAACTTAGCTGGAGATATGACTGGAAAATCTTTATAATAGAACCCTTCAACCTTAACCACCAGATAATATTTCTCTTATTTTTTTAGAAATAGGCATTAAGATTTCCAGGAAATTTCTTGATAAATTTTCTGGAAAAAATAAGACAAATATTTCAAGTTGTTATAATTGTTTGGCGATTTTTTTTTTTTTTTTTTTACCCAGCATGCAAAGCCTTAAAAAGATCATGGATCCTTCTGACATCCATAATGGAAGAGTTCACCAAATATATCCAAACTAACCAATATTAATGGGTTCACAATAATCAATCATTCACATAATAAAATACCAAAATACTACGAAAGTGATTTCTCCTATTCACATATCCACAATCTGCCTATTTTTTCCCATTCTGCTATTGATTTAGAGTATGAATATTATCAAAATAATCACCATCCAGCAGGGAAATTCTTGGCAAAGTCACAGTGCTTCTCTGATAGCAAGAGGAACATTAATCCTTATCAAAAATAATTGAGATTCTGTTGGAAAAATACCCTTTTTAATTCTGTGTTATGTTGCAATTCAAACTATTGCTTTGTGTGTGAACCAAGTTCATTTACTTAAAACGCTAAGCAAATTTGTAGCAGATGACATCTTAAAATTGATTATTTTTTTAATGAAAATAAGGCTAGACATTTGATGTGAATTTGACATTTCATATGAATTATTTACAAGGCTAGAGAAAATAAAGCTTGACATTCTGTTTGAATGGCCTGCGTCACATAAAATGCTAAATCTTATTTTCTCTGAAAATTAATTTAAAAAATCAAAATGTTGTAAAACTTGCCACAATTTTGCTTAGTGCTTTAATGTTATGCTACATTTACAGGTTAATTTTTTTTGATGTACAAAACATTTCTATTATGCTTATATATTCACATACATTTCTCTAAGCACGTTTATCCAGATTATTATTACTCTATTGACTTCTGCCATGATTTATACAAACTTATCACATTTGGTAGGCAGTGTTCCAGGCGAAAATTCCACCCAATGTTGGGGCCATTGAAGTGTACCTGAATATATTCTTCAAGACTTATCTCAAACATTTAAATAAATTGGAGTGATCAGTAGAATAATATCATTTCACTAAATCTGTTTTCTGAATCCAAACACACTACCATAATAACCCTAAGTATTGGGACAGACCTGAGCAAACAGTGTAGACCCAGATCAGATGCTGCAGAACACGGCATCTGAACAGGGTATACACTGATTGCAAGTGATCCAGCTATATTTTAGATACATCAACAGGATGCATAGGTCTAGATAAGACGGGGTATCAGGTAAACATTTTTCTTATTTTCCAACAAAAACATACGTTGTGGGTACTCATTAGAAGTGGGTACTCATCAGCAAGGCACTTCTAATGAGTACCCAAAATGTATGTTTATGTCAAGGAATAAAAAAAATATAGATACTTTTTTGGCTGAAAAAAGCGCCTTATCAAGAGCTATGGGAAGTGAAATAGAATCATTCCAATTTTAGGACAAGTATGGTAAGGAGTTAAGGTGTCCCAATACTTCGGGTAAATACACTATTATGTCCGACTATATACAGTGTAACTGGTGGATGAGCTCCTCCCTGAAAAATTTTAAACCACTCTAATTTGACAATAAGATAATACGTCAAAAATCTGCTTACTGGGTGGCAAACAGTGCAGACCCAGATCAAACTGCTTCTTTGGGGCGATCTGATCTTGGTCAACAGGATTTGCTCAGGAGATCATGTCCCAATAAACAGTGCTATTATGGAAACGCAAAAACTGAACGGTGAAATGTGTCTTAAATGGCAAACAGTGTAGACCCTGATCAGACTGCTTCTAAGGTCAAGCAATCTGATCTGGGTCTACAATGTTTGCTTTTGAATATACTGTATTTGATTGCCTAATTACTGCACAATGCGCTTAGGATTTTCAAAATTACTGGAAACCCCTTGTAATAAAATATCCACTTAAGAAAGATAAGAAGATGACTTCAAGAGATGATTATTTAATGAGAAAATTCAAATGAGTACTAACAACATATGCTTTACTAAAGAAGCAGATTAAAGATCAGTTATGGAGAAATCTAAGGTAGCGTTTGTTGAGAGGATCATTTTGTGGAAGACCGCATGAAAAAAATCCCAGCCGTTCAAAATTTATACCGATTTGTTTAACAAACATACTATTTTTCAAGCATGGGTTATCTTCCTTGATTTTTGACAGATACTTACCTACAATGCATCATTCTATGACATTACAGATGATTTTAATGAAAATTTTAAACCAAAATAAAGTACAGTCTTAAATACAGGTCAGTCCCGTTAGTACTCGCGTCGTTAGTGCGCGAATACGGATATAACGCGGGGACGTCATGCCTCCCAAAATTTTTTCGAAGGGTCCCAGTTTCCCCATCCTCTAGGTCAAAATAACAAAATGTGTTTTTTTGTTTTTCAGAGCTTCGATCTGCAGAAAAAGAAATTTACTGCTGTTGTACATGTCATAATAGCAAATAAAAAAAATGATTTTGAAAGAATAAAGCTAATCAATGTATTGTCTCTGTTGTATTTTTGTTTGTGTACGTGCGTAATGACCGTAATTGACCTTTTGATGTTTATTATAAGAAGACGAACTTTTGCCAATTAAAACTTCATTTAACTTTTAAACGATACAAACATATCTATCAAGAAATGGCTTATCCCGCATCTAAAGAATGGGAAAATGACTACAGTTATCCATAATTAATTTGTAAATACTTGAAAGACACCGAATTTTCCAGTTTGATATGGCCGCCTTGCCGACCTAATTAGATATTCATCCAATCAGCGACGCGGATCACTGGACGTCGATTACTGCGCACGCGGTCAGGTAGTAGAGCGTGTAACTGTGAAATTTGTCCGGCACTCATTGTCTGCTATCAGATTAACACTGATTAAAATGGAAAACCAAAGAAGAAAACGAAAAGCCTTCACGGTTAAAGAAATACTTGAGGTCATTGAACATGGCACTTTGTTGGAAATCAAATGCTTTGGTTTTAGTCATTTTTTTTTTCTTTGAGCTTTCGTTCTATTCTATACAAGCAGAAAGATTAAAAAACTTAACGATTTCCGCCGTTTTATTAATAAGATTCCTTTTACTGGACTAAAATAATTCGCTATGCTCGCGGGGACCGGTATTGATACCGGACTTTTTATGTGACTTACACCGCACTTCAACACCGTCTGTATTACAACACCGGCAAATATGGCGGATCGAGCCACAAAATGGAAACGTAAATAAAGTATTTAGCGTATATATTGCAGAAAAAGTACATCAGAGGGTGTAAAAAAGACAAAACATACAACGTTAGTACTCATTCGTTTATTTATATAAATAACACATGAAATATCATTGTTTTCATTCATAAATCCCTCCAAACATGTATATTCGTGTGTCCCGTACAAATGTCAACATTTATAAAGTCTGATCAGTCGGCTCCGAACTTACTACGCGCCTCGCCTATATCGCGGTCTGGATTTGTGCATCCCGACCAGCGCGTAATAATGGGACTGACCTGTAGTCAGCCACATTTGTAACAAACAATATTTGCAAAATCTGTCATACTTCATATAGTGAAGTAGAATATTAAACCATATGATCACATTTCAACACTTAAATTCAATTTCTAAATAAATTTAAAATAAGTTAAAAAAGTATTTTGAAACATTTTCTTTTAGTTTGGTCTAAAATAATTATAATGTAAGATCTTTGGAATAATTTACTCTGGGCCATTTAAATTGAAATTTGAATAATTTAAATAGGAATTTCAATCTAAATTTTTTTTACCATTTTTGTCCTGAATATTAAGTCTAATTTATTTTCCTTAGTTTTAAAAATATTCTACATAATGCTTCTATACAAATTTCAACCATATAGTATTCCAAAATTTAAATTTAAGTTATTAAATGATTTATTTAATTTTTTTTTAAATTTCATTGTTCCTCTGTGACATCATAAATTCGCTCATGAATATTTATGAGGCACATGAAAACAAGTGTCATATGCGGTTGTATTTCAACTACAAGTCTTCATATCTCAGGAACTAATAAAGATAATTTGATGCTGTTTTCGATTTTTAGATGCTAACTTTAAATACTTTTATTTGAAGTATGAATCAAATACCTCCATAATTGACCTTTAAAGTAAATGAGCTGTAATTTGAAGACTTGACTGTGCGCTTATAAGGGTATGTGTGGTTATTAAGTCGAATACTGTTTGTTTGTGTTGAGGTTTTACGGCCCAGTCAACCCAATGGGGTCATGTCGAGCGCGGTCAGTTTACCTAACCACACGTTTACCGGGCAGGCTTAATCCTCTAAGCAGTTAACCAGTATTGTGCACATTCTTTCGCCAGAAACTGACAATTGCCCTTCTTGAACTAGACAAAGTGCCCAGTGGGGCACATATACCCCCGACTAGCGCTACCGCCACCTTTTAAAGAGCACAAAGTATATAGCTTTGACTCTGGAGATGGCAGTTGTATGTTATATGTTATAACATTGAAAAATTCAATCACACAGTAATATGAAGCCCTTGACCTCAAATGATTGATTGTGTTGGGGTTTAACGACAAGTCAACCCTTGTGGGTCAAAGGTCAGGCACAGGTGCAGGGATTGAGCTAAATAAAACTTTAGCCCTATAACTATCACCATATACCAGTGAAATCAGTCTTTATAATATAAGCAAAATGACATTTGTATGAAACGTCTGTGACCTTGACTTAAAAGCCATGCCCCAGCTTGTGAATGGTGCCGAGAAAAACTTCAGACCTATATATACCATCATGCTTAATATCAATGAAACCAACAAAAGGGTCTTCATAATATAGCTATATAAACTTAGGCCATACCAAATTAATTTGTAGATTCTCATCCCCGCCCGCCCGTGGTCAAAACTGCCCGCCCGATTTTTTTTTATTTCACGAAAAAAAAAAAAAAAAAAAATAGCCGAATTATTTCGGTGCGAATATTTCGTCTAGCAGAGTCATCCGCGTCGCTGTGACGCTTAATTCTACGTACAATATCCGATATCGAGCATCTACCTGTTGTTTACCTGATCAATTTCCGGAATAAAATCCTGAATTTTTTGGTGTGTGAAATCTAGCAAAAGTTTACCGTATTCGGCGATATACTGATAGAAAACCACCGGCAATCGGCAAATATGTTCGTGGTTGTTCGAATTCGTAAAGGAGCAGAGATCGTCAAAGATTGGTTTGGCGTTAGATGTGCAGAAAATTTGACGCTTGCCGACTTGTTCGAAGAATTTAGAAGTGGTAGTTTGGATCATAAGCCGCCACTAGAACTGAACAAAACAACTTTAAGTGTCTCAGTTGGGCAAAAGAAAACAGACTTACTAACAAAATTATCCCCAGATGTCAGTCTTGGTGAGGCATTGCCTTGTCTGGGCAACTTTATTGACTTTAGCATTATTGAAACTGACAACAAAGATTATTCAGCTGGGTTTGCCAATGTGTGTTATTACTGTGGAGTTGATCACCAAGATGTACCACCAGATCAACTGCAGAATCATTACCCCATTTGCGATGAATGTAGCAGTAATGGAAAGATGCCTTTCCCCAGGAGAAAACGGCTGCCTGCCCAAAGAAACTAAAACTAAAACAATTCATTCTGGATAACTAGTGTGGGGAAACTTTCTGTATGTTTATACTAATATATATGAAGATTGGTTTTCTTCAAATCCTTAAATATCTAGTCAGGTACATCTTTCAGACCATCTCCATAGTACAATCCAACACATGGTGTATTCATTTTGTATTAACCTCTCACAGCATTTTTGAATACAGCCTACTAGTCATCAGTTTCTAGTCAACATCTTTACACCTTTTTTTGTTTCTGAATTGAATAAAACTAATAAATCAATGGTTTATAATTTTATTTCATTAAACAATGCAATTTCATGGTCTAGTCAATTCATCTTCCCACACTGGATTGCTTGTCAAAGCCTGCTGAAAAATAAAAAATAAAAAATAAAAATGTTCCACCCACCCCAATTTTTCATAAATTTTGGATGAGAATCTACAAATTAATTTGGTATGGCCTTAGATGCAATTTTTTTTTTTTACTTTTATATGAAATTTCTAAGTCTGTGACCTTGACCTCAAGGTCATACCCCAGGATAAGGATGATGCTGAGTAAAACTCTAGACCTATATCTACCAACATGTAAAATATAAATGAAATTCCTCAAAGGGTCTTGATGGTATAGCTATATAAACATAAACACAAAAAATTTGACTTATTTATGAAAATTCTAAGTCCGTGACCTTGACCCCAATGTTATTCCCCGGGATAGGGTTGGTGCTGATAAAAACTTAAGCCCTATATCTACCATCACGCCAAACATGAATTAAATCCATCAAAGGCTCTTCATAATATAAGGTCTTATAAACTTTAACATAAAAACTTTGACCCTAAGACAAAAATAAAGTATGAACAAATAATGCTTCAACGGATGGATGGACAGACAAACAGATTCCTTGCTGATAGCTATATCCGCTCAACCTTTCAATTAGGGTATAATAAAATTTAACAAAAGGTCTTGATGATATAACTTAACAGCAAAAACTTTTACTTTTAAATGAAACTTCTAAGTTCGTGACCTTGACCTCGGTCACACCCGGGGTGGGGATCATGTGGAGTAAGACTCTAGGCCAATATATAGCAACACGTCAAATATAAATGAAATATTGTCTGGGTCTTGACGATACAGCTATATAAACTTAAACACAAAAATTTTGACATTTTTATGAAAATTGGAAGTCCGTGACCTTGACCCAAAGGTCACCCCCCGGGGTGGGGATGGTGCCAATAAAAACTTTAGAGCTATATCTACCATCATGCCAAATATGAATGAAATCCATCAAAGGGTCTTCAAAATATGAGGTCTAATAAACTTTAACATAAAAACTTTGATCCTAAGACAAAAATAAAGTATGAACGAATAATGCTTCAACGGATGGACGGACAGACCAACAGATTCCTTGCTGATAGCTATATCCGCTGGCCTTTCAATTAGGGAATACTAAAATTTAACAAAAGGTCTTGATGATATGATTATATAAACTTAAACGCAAAATTTTTTTACTTTTATATGAAAATTCTAAGTTCGTGACCTTGACCTCGGTCACACCCTGAGTGGGGATCATGCGGAGTAAGACTCTAGGCCGATATCTAGCAACATGTCAAATATAAATGAAATTCCTAAAGGGTCTTGATGATATAGCTATATAAACTTAAACACAAAATACTTTGACTTTTTTATGAAAATTCTAAGTCTGTGACCTTGACCCCAAGGTCACCCCCGGGGTGGGGATGGTGCTGATAAAAACTTTAGACGTATATCTACCATCATGCCAAATATGAATGAAATCCATCAAAGGGTCTTCAAAATATGAGGTCTTATAAATTTTAACGCAAAAACTTTGACCCTGTGACGGAAAGACGAACGAACGAACGAACGTACATACGAACGAACGGACGAATGGAAAAGCGAAACTATATACCCCCACATACTTCGTATGTCGGGGGTATAATCAGCGAAAGGGAGAGAATGACCGTAGAAAATATTTCATGATCAATCTCCATGAAAGAATGTTGCCGACCTCGGCGGGGGTTGAACCCACGACCTCCTGGTCTCCAGTCGGACGGCGCATCCAACTGAGCCACCAAGGCCGGCTCGAATATGGTATGTCTATACAAATATATAGGATAAGTACAGTAAAAATAATGCCACTTTCATAATATGGTTTGTATATGTGAATATATCTATAATTCCTGTGCAATCACCAGAAAATTCTGAATACTAGCAATTAAAGTATCTTGAATTGACTTCAGGTTTTGCTGAATGATCTATACAATCTCCAATATAAAACATTCATGGCTATACATATTGGTATTTCAAAACATTTCAAACTCAAATGAAAGCTGTTATACCACAGTTATCCTAAGTTTTCGGACAGACAGTCCCGAGCAAACAGTGCAGACCCTGATCAGATGCCGCAAAATGTAGCACCTGATCTGGATCTTCACTGTTTGCCTGTCATCCAGACGTATTTAAAACTATGAATAGGTAGCTTGATAAATTTCTTCAATTTTCAAACAAGTACAGTAAGAAGTTAAGGTGTCTGAACATTTAGGGTTACTACGGTAATGTATCAAAGGAATATCAATGTCTGAGATAACTTTAATACATCTGTACCAGGCAGATCAGCATGCAAATGTTGCTGTTTATTGTATTAGTACAGCCAGTTATCTGTTTAATTATTCTCCAACACTATGATTGATTGATTGATTGTGTTGGGGTTTAACGACACGTCAACCCTTGAGGGTCATTTTGTGTCGTCTCCCAGAGAAAGGGAGAAAAATGATAGAAGAGAGAGTAGAGGAGATGAAAGAGAGGGACAGGGAAGAAAGAGGAACAGGAATGAAAGTGAAGAAACAGAAGAAATAAAAACATTCCCCCTCTACCCTTACCCACTACAAGGATAGCAGGCCTTGCCCAACTGTAAGCCAATATCAGTTGGACGCCCCGGTGATGTAAGATACACAGCACCTTCGCACCACCCGACCACCCCCTCTCCAACACTAAATACAGTAAATATCCTAAAACATTTCTGACAAAATGGCATATGCAAACAGTTGTCACTAAACCTACATCAGACTGTGAGGAGCAGTCTGATCAGTATCTACTCTGTTTGCCATTCCACAAAGTATTTCAAGAAACAACTGTACAAAAACTTTTTCAAACAGTAAGATGGCCCTATATCACTCATCTGAATTATACATAGAATTGCTAATAGAGATGTGGTTCTAAAGGTCATGGTGATCCTGACCATGACCTTTGCCCTCAGGGTCAACTTCTGGTCAGAAGAAACATTCCTACGATGTTTGAGGGTCCTAGCCTCCAGCACTGCTGAATTAAAAGCTTGTTTTGTACTATAGGTTACTGTGACCTTGACCTTTGCCATTAGGGTCATCTACTGGACAAGACCAACATCTCATCTAAGTTCAAGCGTTCTAGCCTCAAGCACTGCTTAATCACAAGCTTTTTAGTACTAAAGGTCATGGTGACTTTGACCATGACCTTTGCCCTCGGTGTCATCTACTGGCGAGGACCAACATCCCTTCTAAGTTTGAGGGTCCAATCCCCAAGCATTGCCAAGTTATCAAGCTTTTCTGGTACTAAAGGCCATGATGACCTTGACCTTTAACTTAAAGGTCATCTACTCTTCAGGTCCATCCTCCCTATTAGTTTGATAGTCCTAGATCAAATCATTGCCAATTGTTTTTTTGCTCTATGTAAAAAAAGTGACCAGCCACCACCCCTCCCCCCTGTGGGTGGGGTCTCTTTTCACCCAAGGGGCATAATTTGAACACTCATGTCAAAGGACCTCTAGGCAATGTTACATACCAAATATCAAAGGCCTAGGCCATGCACTTTCAGACAAGAAGATTTTTTAAGTTTTTTTCCTATATAAGTATATGTAAAACATGTCGGACCCGGGCTATAATCTGAACAATCTTGGAAGAGGTCCACTAGGTGAAGCTAAGTGACAAATATCAAAGACCCGGGCCTTCTGGTTTCAGATAAGAAGATTCTATGTAAAACCTGTCAGCCCCTGGGCAGAGCCATATTTGGCCCCAGGGCAATAACCTGAACAATCTTGGTAGAGGTCCACTTGGTGAAGCTATGTATCAAATATCAAAGGCCTGGGCCTTCTGCTTTCAGACGAAGATTTTTAAAGTTTTTCCCTATATTGGTCTATGTAAAACAAGTGACCTCTGGTGCGGGGCCATTTTTGACCCCAGGGCTATCATTTGAACAACTTTGGTAGAGGTCCACTAGATGAAGCTACATCCCAAAAATCAAAGACCTCGGCCTTCTGGTTTCAGACAAGAAGATTTTAAGTTTTCAGTTAAAAAATCTTTTTTTGGTCCTGTGACCTAGATGTGCAATGGAACAGAACGGTTTGAGCAATTTTGGTGGAGGTCACCCAAGAAACATTTCTGTGAAATTATTCTAAAATCTGTCCGGCAGTTTTGGAGAAGAAATTGTTTAAAGCAAAAGCTGACGATACACAGACTGACGGATGCACGGACAGACGACGGACAAAGACTGATCGAATACCTCACCTTGAGCACTCCGTGCTCAGGTGAGCTAAAAAGTATGGAATACCATAATAACCCTAAGTATTGGGACAGACAGACCTTTGCAAACAGTGTAGAACCAGATCAGATGCTGCAGAATGTGGCATCTAATCAGGTTCTACCCTGTTTGCCATATATACAGCAATATTTAACCCTTGTCCTGCTGAACCCGGATATACCCTGCCTTTGCAAACAGTGTAGATCCAGATCAGTTCAGAAGCCAACTGATCTGGATCTACACTGTTTGTCATTCAGTATGTGAATTTATATCAGCAATCTGGATTAAGTAATCTGATTGGTTAACAATTTGAAATGGGTGTGGTGTCTTAATTTATTCAGCATGACAAGGGTTAAGATAGTAAAGTGGACTATTTCAAATTTTAGAATAAGTATGGTTAGAAGATAAGGTGTCCTAATACTTAGGGTAAAGAGGGTAAGGTTTGAAAATTGTGGAGAATTACCCATTTAGCCTAAATATTGGGATATCTTAATGCTGCCATCAAAACTGCAGTAGATGATGCTATACAATATTTTTTATTAATTCATTTTTTCTATGAAATTTTGAATATATTTTTTTATTTGTCATAGAAAGTAAGTCTTAACATTTCATGTGAATCATCTGCCAAGCAGACTTATCATCTGTGAAAAATAATAAAAAAAAAATAGAATTCTGCTACAGATTTTGCTTGGTGCTTTAAAAGTAACTACACACCACAGATTGTCAACCCACTGTAGTCGGAAGACACCTAAAAGGATAATTGGCAAACAGTGTAGACCCAGATCAGAAGCCACAGAATGGGGCATCTAATCAGGGTCTCCCCTGTTTGCAAATAATTTAGCCATTTTTCTCTAGGAATATGTAAGTCTCATAGCCGGACGCAGCCTAAAATTGAAATTGGACTCTTCCAATATATAGTGTGGGGAAATCTATTCAATCTACAGTGGGTCAAAATTTGAACCAGTCGAACTTGCTTCCTGTTGAAGCTAAAAACTGCTGGATTCAGGGGCAAGCAGTGTAGATCCTGATCAGACATTGCATTCTGTGGCATCTGATCTGGGTCTACACCAGTACTGTTTGCTCAGTCTCATCTGTCTTAATGGATAAATATGGTAATTCAAATTAACTCAAGCTTAACCTGGGCTTTTATTCATACCAGTTCACTTTTTATGGCTCAAATCCTATCAAAAGTATTAAAGGATCCGAATAAAGTATCCCCAACAATCACAACAGTTAGCTGGGAAACATAAAAATGACCTTCAAAGCCCAAAGAGCCTTTTTCTTGTGAAGAAGTTCATTTCCATTGAATCAACCTTTCAGTGTGCATGCCCGGCCCCTTAGCGAGCATGTCTACTTCTTTTGGCTGAAGTGTTGTCCCCTTTGCTTACTGCTTGAGCCAACAGCATAGGTTCTGGTGAAATTATTATGAGTGAATGTTCAGTCTCGTCAGAACCATTGCTGTTCGCATATGCTAAAACAACTCTTTTCCCATGACTCTGCTCAAATAATAAATACAACCAATGAATGCAAATATAAAGCATACAAATTTGCACTTCAAAGAAAGTGAAATTTCACATATACTGTTTATAATAAACATAGAAAAATAACCATTAAAGAGCCAGTCACAACGTCAGCAGACCACATTATAGTTTTGAGAAAATAAGGTTTACATTTCCCACTTAAGAATAAAATTAATATGAAATGTTATGCTTTATATTCTCAGAATAGTAAATTCTTGATGGTGTCAACCACCCAATTTAACCCTTGTCCTGCTGAATAAATCAAGACTCCACGCCCACTTCTAATTTTCAGTCAATCAGATTACTTGATCCGGATTTTTTATACAAATTCACATACTTAATGACAAATAGTGCAGATCCAGATCAGTTGGCTTCTTCAGAAGCCAACTGATCTGGATCTACACTGTTTGCAAAAGCAGGATATATCCAGGTTCAGCAGGACAAGGGTTAATTAAGAACATTTCAAAGTAAAAGACCACAAAATAAAAATTCCAGTTGGTTCAAAATTACCACGTATTCATAATATTATATTAAGGCAAATTGTTACTGCTAGGCAGATGATTCACATGCAATGTCAAGCCTTATTTCTCTTAAAAGTAAAAAACAATAAAAAAAACAACAACACTAGACATGTGTCCAAAGAACACAAATGCCCTTGCCCTTGTTTGCCCATAGGGCAAACACATCCTGTCTGCATAAATTTCAACAACTATTTTCCAAATACTCAAGTCAGAGCTGTTATACATTTTGAGCCCTAGCACCACCCCCTGCCACCCCCCTCCCCGTTATGTCACGACCCAGAGGCAACTCTAGCACAAAGCTGAAGGTTTAGGTCTGGGTATGTTCCATACCAAATTTCAACTAGCCTAGCATAAAAAGTACCCACGTTATGACCTCCAAGAAAAATGCAGACGTACATGTCAATGTAAATTTAAAAGTGAAACTTTTAAACATTTGTCAACCCTTGTCCTGCTGAACCTGGATATACCCTGCCTTTGCAAACAGTGTAGATCCAGATCAGTAGGCTTCTAAAGAAGCCAACTGATCTGAATCTGCATTGTTTGCCATTAAGTATTTGCATTTAAAGCAATAATCCGGATCAAGAAATCTGATTGGCTGAAAATTAGAAGAGGGTGTGGCATCTTAATTTATTCAGCAGGACAAGGGTTAAGATTATCACAGGTAACGAACAGGACATACACACATGGGCATGTATGCATGTAAGGATGTTACATCACAGCAAAAAGCTATATGTTCCATTGCTGCCTTTGGCAGGTGGGGCCATCAAAATCAAACTGTCATCTGTTGCAGTTGTGATCAGTGCTTTAAGGGTAAACACCAAAAGACAAAAGGAATAGATTTATGAAACAGATCCAATTTAAATTTCTCATTAACATGTGAACAGAAATGAAAAAAAAAAAAATCTCGTAAACGTCTTTCCAAAACACTAAAGAATCACACAAGCTTACAGTATAAACTGGAAATACCTCCAATATATCCATTTGCCTATATGCAATATGTCTGGTAACTTCAGATTTATATCACAAATCGATCAACTGCTTCCTTTATTTTGTCTGAATGCGTGTAACTTATTCCAATTTAACCCTTTCAATCCTGAATTCCTGAAGTGGACTCTTTAATCCTCGAATTTGGACATGTCCACTGATGCAAATAGGGTTTTTAGTCTAAAATCAAAATCAGAATGGCAAACATGTCTCATCCGAGTGGATCTACACTGTTTGAAAATGTAGCCATTTGGGTCTATGGGGCTAAAAGGGTTAAATTTGCTGCTTAACCCTTGTCCTGCTGAATAAATTTAGATGCCACTACCACTTCTAATTTTCAGCCAATCAGATTACTTGATCAAGACTACTGATACAAATTCACATACTTAATGTCAAACAGTGCAGATTCAGATCAGTTGGCTTCTTCAGAAGCCAATGATCTGGATCTACACTGTTTGCAAAGGCATGGTATATCCGGGTTCAGCAGGACAAGGGTTAATAAGACAATCCCAAGTTTAACAAATTTTTCCCCTATAAAAACAAACATAATCAAACCATGAACAGATTAAAAAATATAATCCAGGGCTCCAAATAAGTCAGTATTCTGAAGTTTGTCAAAAAAATTCCCATAATTTATTATGCTTTAACACTTAGCAGGATACGTAAAATTTTCAGCAGATGGCATATTTAAACATTTTTCTCTTATCCCAAGAAAACAGGTTTTGACATTTCATGCAAATTGTCTCAAACGGAGAAAGGTATTGATATTTTATGCAAACTGACTCCAATGAAGATTCTGGGAAAAAGGATTTGACATTCCATGGAACTTGTCTCCATTGGAGACAATTTGCATGAAATGTCAAGTCCTTTTTTCTGGGAAAAATAAGAAAAATACATTAAATTTGTCCTCTCTTGAATTAGCCCAGAGAGTGATATAGGTTAAATATTTGGGCTTCATAACTTCTTACTATACTTACACTAAAAACTGAAAAATTAAGTCTTAGAAAATAAGTCTTGACATTTCATGTGAATCATCTGCCAAGCAGATGATTCACATGAAATTTCAAGGCTTATTTTCTAAGAAAAATATATATACATTTTTTAGAATGTTGCCTGCTACAAATTTTACTTGGCCCTTTAAGGGTTAATGTTATCCCTACTGCAGTGCTGCTGCTACAGTATTATTATGATGCTTTTTAGAAAACAAAAGGACTGCAGGACCATGAATGTCCTATATCACTCACATGAGCTAACAGACTTGCCTACTTAATACTGGTTTAACACAAGATTGCATTGCTTTAAGATTTCTGTATAAATTTTATGCTGACAGGTGGGGCCTAATTTGACCCCAGGGCTATAATTCAAACAATCTTGGTAGAAGTCCACAAGATGAAGCTTAACATACCATATATCAAAGGCCTGGAACTTTGGGTATCAGACAAGAAGACTTTTAATGTTTTTCTCTATTTGAGTCTATGTAAAACAAGAAAAATGTCTAACGGCATTATGGACGGGTTTTTTAAATAACGAAGAAGTAAGAGTTGTCTCTCTTGCATGCGAAACATCTACTGGTCCTCCTCTTCATCCCTACCAAATATGAATGCATTCCATCAAAGAATAAAGGTAACATATAACTTTGAAAAAAGGTTAACCAAAAGGTAAACCTCTGACGACGTCTGCCGGACGCCCGCCCGGACATTGCTATTTTTAAAGAACGGATTTTTTTAAAACCCGTCCAAAAAGTGACCCCTGTTGTGGGACCATTACTGACCATCATGATGTGTTATAATTTGAACAATCTTGGTAAAGACCTATTAGATGAAATTGCATGCTAATATCCAATGCCTGCCACATTATACTGGAATTGGTCCAGTGATTTCTGACAAGATTTTTTAAAGTTTCTATATAGATATAGAGGGAAAATAAGCCCCGCCCCCTGACAGCCATGCTTTTTGACAAATCATGATGGCTTGAACAATCCTGTTAGAGGGTCCACAAAGGAATATTTCTGCTAAATTATATTGTAATTGGTTCAGTGGTTTCTGACAAGAAGCTCTTTTAATTTTTCTATATAGGGAAAATAAGCCATGCTCCCTAGCTAGCAGTAATGTTTTTGACAAATCATGATGGCTAACACTCTTGGCAGATGGTCACCAAAAGAACATTTTTGCCAAATTATATTGAAATCCGTCCAGTGGTTTCTGATAAGAAGATTTTTAAAGTTTTCTATATAGTTATAGAGGGAATATAAGCCCCGCCACCTAGTGGCTATATGTTTTGACAAATCATTACAGCATCAATAATCTTGGTAGAGTGTCATCAAAGGAACATTTCTGCCAAGTTGTATAGAAATCAGTCCCGTGGTATATGAACAAGAAGATTTTTTAAGTTTTCTATATAGAGATATAGGAAAGATAAGCCCCGGCCCCTGGTGGCCATGTTTTTTGACAAATCATGATGGCTTGAACAATCTTGTTAGAGGGTCACAAAAGCAACATTTCTGCCAAGTTATACTGAAATCGGTCCAGTGGCTTCTGACAAGAAGATGTTTAAAGGTTTCTTTTCTTTTAGTTGCCATGGCAACCAGAATCCTGCATGGGTTCCAAATCTTTGAACAATTTTGTTTCAGTATCATCCGAGGATCTGTCCTGTGAAATTTGGTTAAAATTGGCTCAGTGGTTTAGAAGAAGATGTTGTTTAAAGTAATTGTGGCTGGAGAGACAGCGACAACAAAGATGGACAGTGAGTGATCACAATTGCTCCCCTTGAGCTTTTGGATCAGGTGAGCTAAAAAAAAACAAAGCATTCCTCATGAATCAGACGATACGCATCTAAAACAATATGTCCCCAACTCCCCAACCTCTGATGAGGGATACAATTCCATTTTGTAATTTTTTATTTCAGCAAGGATACAGCATGCAACAACTCGTCAAAAATCATTATGCCAAGATACCACAGGTATACAACATGTAAAGAAATGCAAAAAATTAGAGTGCAAATTCACATGAAAATTGTACTTAATGTCAACAGCCCTGAACCACACTGTTGATATGAATCTAGAGATTGACCAAAACACTTTCACAATAGCTGAATTAGCTTGTTGATTCCACAATTAACACATCCATAATAGTCCAGATTCCACAACACATGTTCACAGAAAAAAAAAAATGTTTGTGAATAACTGTTTCTTCCAAAGATCCTCTGGCAGACTATTATTTCTATATGATACATAGCTCCAAATAAAGCACTCTTTACATCCAAAAAGTATTGAAATTTTTCTTCCTTCAAAAAAACGTACGTTGTGGGTACTCATTAGAAGCGCCTTGGCGCTTCTAATGTGTACCCACAACATACGTTTTCTCCACAAGGTGCTTCTAATGAATATCTAAAACATGTTTTTGAGTAGGAATAAAGATATTTTAATATCTAGATGTACAGCTCTAAACTGGATAGCACACACACAGCTATTACTAAAAACTATCATAATAATGAAACCAGTTAATCACAACAATCTTGATCTGTTTTATCAAATCTTGCATCAACAAACTTATCAAGCATACATCTATCCAAACCAGACTTTCAGTCATTAACTGGTTTGTTTGATCCCAATTTTCTTTTTATCAATATGAGACTACCCATATCTCAACCACAGGTAAATCCAGGTAATCCCACTTCAACAAATACCCAAATGACAACTATATATATATATATATACGTATATATATATTGACTAAAAATTCATGTTGTTTGATTGGATGTACTATAACAATGACTTCTCTTATTTGCACCATACTCCCAGTGATACTTTTGAAAGGTTGAAAGGCTTCCATCTTCAGAAAGATTTACCTAAACAAACAGCGTAGACTCTCATTGTTCTGAATTCATTCCACAAGCATTTGCACTTTGGGGTAAACTTAAGAATAAAAGTGAACTCAACTTGTTCGAAAATTGGTTTCAAATATTAGGGATATCCAGATACAATATTTACCCTATAACAGGACTGAGCAAATAGTGTAGACCCAGATCAGCTGTCACAGAATGTTGCATCTGTTCAGGATCTATACTGTTTGCCATTCATCAAGCCGTTTTTTGACACATCAACAAAAAATTATTAAAAAGAATGTGTTAAAATGTTAGGATTAGTATATTAACCCTTGTCCTGCTGAATCAGGATATGCCGTTGCAAACAGTGTAGCTCCAGATCAGTTGGCTTCTGAAGAAGCTAACTGATCTGAATCTGCACTGTTCACCATTAAGTATTTGAATTTATATCAACAATCTGGATCAAGTAATCTGATTGGCAGACAATTAGAAGTGGGTGTGGCATCTTAATTTATTCAGCATGACAGTAAGGGTTAAGATGCCCAAATATTTAGGGTAAAATGGTAGCCAGGGTACTTATGATACATCACAAAGAAAACAAGACAAAAAAAATCCAATTTTAGCCCTTTAGTCAATAGATTCTGAGGTCAGTTTAACCGAATGACCAATCAAATAACTGGACACAAGCAGGTGGGGATCATTAAAACTTCAGACCACCTGTAATTAGTCTTTTGGATAAAAATTTCAACAGTCTGCACTTTGAAATACGTATTTAATACCCTAAGTATTGGGACACCTTATCTTCTACCATACTTGTCCTAAAATTTGAAATAGTTCATTCTACTTCTTCTTGATGTGTCTAAAATATTGCAGTATGTATGGCAAACAGTTTAAACCCAGATCAGATGCCACCTTTTGTGGCAGCTGATCTGAGTCTACACTGTTTGAAAAGGCCTATCAGTCCCAATACTTAACCCTTAAAGTGCCAAGCAAAATTTGTAGCGGATGACATTCAAAAAAATTTTTTTTTATTTTTTCAGAGAGAACAAGTCTTGACAGTTTATGAGAATTGTCTGCCAAGCAGATGATTTACATGAAATGTCAGGACTTGTTTTCTCTGAAAAATAAAATAATAAATAAATAAAAAATTGCCGTCTGCCGCAGCTGTGATTGGCGCTTTAAGGGTTAATGCTATTATGGTACTTTTTTTTTTTTCCCCGATAAAACAAGGTTAGGCATTTCATGCAAATAATCTCCTCGGGAGTCAATCTGCTTGAAATATTAAACCCTACTTTCAAGGAAAAAAAAAAAAAAAAAAAATGTCACTTACTGAGTTTGCCCTGAGAAAGCCCTATATCTTAAGTTGTTAAATTGAGATTCAGAGACAGTCTGTTTATGAGTTACAGAAGTTAGCAATTATTGACAATCAATTTGAAAAGACCAAATCCAGATAAGAAGAATTTAATGAATCAAAACCACAGTTCAATTCTTAACCCATTGTAGACTAAATAGACTTTCCCACACTATATATTGGAAGAGTCCAATTTCAATTTTAGGTACAGTGGGCTATGAAATTGACATATTCTGAAAGAAAAATGGCTAAACTATTTGCAAACAGTGGAGACCCTGATCAGATGCCGCATTCTGCAGTGTCTGATCTGGGTCTGTACTGTTTGCCGATTACCCTTATACGGGTCTCCCGACTACAATGAGTTAACTGGACAAAAAGATCACCTGGTCCAGTGTGTCATGTATACCCTTGGCTGGCATCATCCCTGACAGTTCCAGTCTTTGCCCAATGATACCTTCCATTTTAGGTAACACTTATAGCTATATACCCTAATAAATGAATATTTCTCAAACATGATGTTCTTCAATCTTATAGTCTTCAAGATACAAGACAAAGTCACTGGAGTGCAAAATATAGGTCAGAGGTCCATCTTGGTGCCACATGGAACCACTATCCCAAGTATGATGTTCATACATTAAATACTCTTCAAGATATAATACAAATTGTATCAAATAGTTCAACCATTTTTCTTTAGGAATATCTACATCATATAGCCTGACATACCAAAAATCAAAAATAGACTCTTCCAATATATAGTGTGGGAGAGTTTATTCAGTCTTTAATTGGTTAAAGAACAAGACTCTCCATACTTCATCACAGTAGAGTTTTTATTTTTACTTTCCTTGGGATCATTGATCCCATTCTGGTACCTTGGAAAATCAAGCTCAGCTTAACCCTAGCTAGCTATATAAATTTTGATGCCATGCCCACTTATTTTCAGCCAATCAGCCAAGCTACTTCTAATTTCCAGCCAATCAGATTGCTTGATCCAGATTGTTGACACTGTGCACTGCACAATCCAGATCAGCTGGCTTCTTCAGAAGCCAACTGATATGGATCAGTACATTGTTTGCAAAGGCAGGATATATCTGGGTTCAGCAGGACAAGATTAAGCCTGTGCTAGGGGGAGTCTGTTGCCTTGCGAACTACACTAACATAGTCTGAGTATTCACAGAGACAATGACTTATTTGTTTCCAAGGGCAACTTTAATACATTTTATTTAACAGTCTCTAGACAAATTCAGCAGAAGACAAAAAAAAAAAAAAAAAAAATGATGTTGTTATGCAGTTTGGTATCTTTATTTGCATGAAATCTGCATGAAATTAGAAATGTGTTTGTAAAACTCTCTACTTCAACCTATATACTTGCCCCTACAAAATGCCAAATTTGAAAAGGGGCAAAACTCTCACAAAATTAATCTGATTTTTTTTTTTTTTAATCAGATGATCTACACCTCAGCCCCATAATAAGCTCACCAAGTTTGAAGACACAAAGAAAGATGGGGTCATAATAAACTATTAGAAAACTACTTCAAATTATCTGCTGATTTTCTTACCCAACATGCTGTTAATACATAAGTGGATATTTGTCTGATCAGGAGCACTGGTGAACTATATTACAGTAACAAAAGAAAAATGTCTTCATCTTCCAGAATATTGGGCCAATATTAGCATAGATAAGTGATAAATGCATTGTATATTTATAACATTATTCACAAAGAACAGACACAGATAAGAGGGGTATCTTGATATTTTTTTATTTTATCTGCCAAAAGGATGTTGTGGGTACTCATTAGAAGTGCCTCACCGAGGCACTTCTAATGAGTACCTACAACATAAGTTTTCATGGAGAAACAAGAAAAATATCAATACTTTTCGACAGAAAAAGTAGCTTGTCTAGGGTTACATGTACTATGAAAAAGCCAGCCTCTTGAACTGGGTAATATCCTGTGTCCTAGACACCTGCATTATAAATGAGAACAAAATCCTACCTTTTTGTTGCTGTTCTTCATTAATTTTCTCTGAATGCCAAAATTTGATACTTCCATGAGTCAAAAAACTTAATATTTGCATAAATTAAAATAGTAGAATGAATCTACCTGCATTCTATAATATATATTCTATAATACTGCTGATGCAGCATTAATGCTTAGCATACTGGGTAAAATTTTCAGCACATGATATATAGAAATATTTTTCTTATTTTTCTGGGAAAAAAATAAGAAAAAAATAGCATCAATTTGTCATCTGCTGAATTTGCAAATTCAGCAGATGGCGAAAGGATAATTTCATCTTGGTACCACTAAATCCGTAAACTTCAAAGTTAGTATCAAGCAACAATATCTAGTTGTTGACTGTCCAATTATTTCATTATTATTTAGAAAAAATAAGCTTTTGATGTTTCATGTGAAATGTCTGCTAGGCAGATAAAAATAGATCTGCTAAGGCAGGTAGAAATACAAAGTCTTTATTTTCTCTGAAGCAAAAAAAAACAAAAAAAAATAAAAAAAAAAATAAAAATTTTGTCTTACTACTGCAGCTGTGACTGGCTCTGTAATAGCAGACAAACTTCTAAGTGTATCCAGTCCTCTTAGGTGTCCCAACATTAGGATAAATGTGTAAAAATAGCAGATAAACTTCTAGGTGTATCCAGTCCCTTTAGGTGTCCCAACATTAGGGTAAATGTGTAAAAATAGCAAACAATCTTCTAGGTGTATCCAGTCATCTCAGGTATCCCAACATCAGGGTGAATGTGTAAAAATAGCAGACTAACTTCTAGGTGTATCCAGTCCCTTTAGATGTCCCAACATTAGGGTAAATGTGTAAAAATAGCAAACAATCTTCTAGATGTATCCAGTCATCTCAGGTATCCCAACATTAGGGTAAATGTGTAAAAATAGCAGACAATCTTCTAGGTGTATCCAGTCCTCTTAGGTATCCCAACATTAGGGTAAATGTATAAAAATAGCAGGCAAACTAATCTAAGCCAAATTAATAACAGTGTATCCAGTCCCCTTAGATGTCCCAACATTAGGGTAAATGTGTAACAAGATCTCCACAAGCAGGGGCATTATATGCCCGTGGGAAGTAATAAGATGTAGCACATATACTGAGTCCTGTATACTTCAGTGCTCCGGATGTAAATTGTAAGTGGAGTTAATTGGAAACAAAAAAATTATCAAAATTTTCAAAGGGGCATAACTCTTCGGATATTTGGTGAACTGTAACCTCGAAATAACATGCATTGTTCCACCTCATGGTGTAGCTATTTACAAAGTTTCAGCTTGATTGGATGTAAACTAGAGAAGTAATCCGGAAACAAAAAGTTTACAGAAGTTTTCAAAGGGATATAACTCTGCTCATATTTGGTGGACTGTAACCTCAAAACAACATCATGGTCAATAAATCAAGTTTCAGCTTGATCGGATGTAAACTGTAGTAGTTAGCCAGCAACGAAAAGTAAATGAAAATTTTCAAAGCGGCATAACTCTGCCAATATCTGGTGTACTGTAACCTCGAAATAATATGCACTGTTCCATATCATCGTGTAACTATTTAGAAAATTTCAGCTTGATCGGATGAAGGAGGAGTAAACAGGAAACAAAACATTTACAGAAATTTTCAAAGGGGCATAATTCTGCTAATGTTTGGTGGACTGTAACCCCGAAACAATATGCACTGCTCCACATCATGGTCTGACTATATACCAAGTTTCAGCTTGATCGGATGTAAACTGTAAGAGGAGTTAGCTGGACGCAAAAAAATTAAAGGGACAGATGGACGGAAAGACGCCGGACCTCGTAACATACCTTTTTTCAAACAGCGTACAAAAAAAGCAGACAACATCGAGGTGTATCCAGTCTTCATAGTGTCTCTTCTCCAGTGTCCCAACATTAGGGTAAATGTGTAAAAATAGCAGACAAACTTCTAGGTGTATCCAGTCCTCTTAGGTATCCTAACATTAGGGTAAATGTGTAAAAATAGCAGACAAACTTCTAGGTGTATCCAGTCCCCTTAGGTATCCTAACATTAGGGTAAATGTGTAAAAATAGCAGACAAACTGCTAGGAGTATCCAGTCCCCTCAGGTATCCCAACATTAGGTTTAATGTTTAAGAATAGCAGACAAACTGCTAGGAGTATCCAGTCCCCTCAGGTATCCCAACATTAGGTTTAATGTGTAAGAATAGCAGACAAACTGCTAGGAGTATCCAGTCCCCTCAGGTATCCCAACATTAGGTTTAATGTGTAAGAATAGCAGACAAACTGCTAGGAGTATCCTGTTCCCTCAGGTATCCCAACATTAGGTTTAATGTGTAAGAATAGCAGACAAACTGCTAGGAGTATCCAGTCCCCTCAGGTATCCCAACATTAGGGTTAATGTGTATGAATAGCAGACAAACTGCTAGGAGTATCCAGTCCCCTCAGGTATCCAAACATTAGGGTAAATGTGTAAAAATAGCAGACAATCTTCTAGGTGTATCCAGTCCCCTTAGGTTTCCCAACATTAGGGAAAATGTGTAAAAATAGCAGACAATCTTCTAGGTGTATCCGGTCCTCTCAGGTATCCCAACATTAGGGTAAATATGTAAAAATAGCAGACAATCTCCTAGGTGTATCCAGTCCCCTTAGATATTCCAACATTGGGGAAAATGTGTAAAAATAGCGGACAATCATCTAGGTGTATCCGGTCCTCATAGGTATCCCAACATTAGTGTAAATATATAAAAATAGCAGACAATCTTCTAGGTGTATCCCCTTAGGTATCCCAACATTAGGGTAAATGTGTGAAAATAGCAGACAATCTTCTAGGTGTATCAAGCCCCCCTAGGTATTACACATTAGGGTTAATGTGTAAAAATAGCAGACAATCTTTAAGTGTATCCAGTCCCCTTAGGTATCCCAACATTAGGGTAAATTTGTAAAAATAGTAGACTAACTTTTAGGTGTATCCAGTCCTCTCAGGTATTCCAACATTAGAGTAGATTTGTAAAAATAGCAGACAATCTTCTTGGTGTATCCGGTCCTCTTAGGTATCTTAACATTAGGGTAAATGTGTAAAAATAGCAGACAATCTTCTAGGTGTATCCGGTCCTCCTAGGTATCCCAACATTAGGGTAAATGTGTAAAAATAGCAGACAAACTTCTAGGTGTATCCAGTCCTCTTAGGTGTCCCAACATGAGGGTAAATGTGTACAAGAGCACCATGATAGCCCTGTAATGCTCACCTGAGTATCATAGCACTTTGAGAACCTGACCTAGAACTGATCAAGGCAAACATTCTGATTAAAATTCATTATGATTATATTAATAAGTAAGACAATGTAGCATGTCTAATGGACAGTGAAATAGAGGTCAAGGTCAAATATGGATGACTGCACTCAAGAGGCCATGCTAAGATGTATGCATATACTAAGTATCACTGGCTATAGGAGCAATAGTAACTGTGAAACTGACCTAAACACAAACACTTCACAAGTGCCAAGTATCACTTTGTAGGACCAATAATTACTGAGAAACTGACCTAAACAAAAAAAATTAAGAAAGTCATTGGACTGTGAAATACAAGTCATAAGTGACCCAGTTGCAAACTTCACCTACAAATCATCAAGACAAACATTTTGAGCAAGATTCATGATGATCACTTCAAAAATTTGACCTCTAGAGTGTCAACAAGGTTTTCCTTTGATTTGGCCTGGTAACCTAGTTTCTGATCCAAGTGACCAAGTTTTAAACTAGACCTAGAAATCATCAAGACGAACATATTGAGCAATATTTATGATGATTATTTGAAAAAAAAAATGTGACATCTGGAGTGTTAACAGTTTTTCCTTTGATCTGGCCTGGTGACCTAGTTTTTGACCCATTAGTGACCCAGTTTCAAACTTGACCTAGAAATCATCAAGACAAACATTTTGGACAAGATTCATGATGACTGCTTCAAAAATGTGACACTAGAGTGTTAACAAGTTTTTCCGCTGATGTGGCAAGGTGACCAAGTTTTTTACCCCGAGTGACCAAGTTTTGAACCTGACCTAGAACTTATAAAGAAAATCATTTTCAGCAAGATTCATGATGATTGCTTCAAAAATGTGACCGCTAGAGTGTTAACAAGGTCTCCTTGATTTGGCCTGGTGACCAAGTTTTTGACCCCAAGTGACCCAGTTTCGAACTGGACCTAGAAATCATCAATACAAACATTTTGAGCAAGATTCATGATGATTGCTTCAAAAATGTGACACTAGAGTGTTAACAAGTTTTTCCGTTGATCTGGCAAGGTGACCAAGTTTTTTACCCCGAGTGACCAAGTTTTGAACCTGACCTAGAACTTATAAAGAAAATCATTTTGAGCAAGATTCATGATGATTGCTTCAAAAATGTGACCGCTAGAGTGTTAACAAGGTTTTCCTTTGATTTGGCCTGGTGACCTAGTTTTTTATCAAAGTGACCCAGTTTCGATCTTGACCTAGAAATCATCAAGACAAACACTTTGAGCTGGATTCATGATGACTGTTTCAAAAATGTGACCGCTAGAGTGTTAACAAGGTCTTCTACTGATTCTGACGGGTGACCTAGTACAAGGTCTTCTACTGATTTTGACGGGTGACCTAGTTTCTGACCCCAAGTGACCCAGTTTCAAACCTGACCTAGAACTCATCAAGCCAAATATTTTGAGCAAGATTCATAATAACTGCTCCAAAAATGTGATAGCTGGAGAGTTAAAAAAGTTTTCCTTTGATTTGGCCTGGTGACCTAGTTTTCGACCCCCAGTGACCCAGTTTCAAACTTGGCCTAGAAATCATCATGCCAAACACTTTGAGCAAGATTCATGATGATTGCTTGAAAAATGGGACCTCTAAAGTGTTAACAATATTTTCTTTTGATTTCACCTGGTGACCTAGTTTTCGACCCCAAGTGTCCCAATTTAAAAACTGACCTAAATTTCATAGGGGCAAACATTCTGAGCAAGTTTCATGAAGTTTCTCTAGAACTAATTGTTCTCTCTAAACTAATTGTTGACGATGGACGACAACGGCTGGCAGACAGAGGGTGATCACAATAGCTCACCCTAAGATTTCGCTCAGGTGAGCTAAAAAATAGCAGAAAATCTTCTAGGTGTATCCAGTTCTCTTAGGTATCCCAGCATTAGGGTTAATGTGTAAAAATAGCAGAGAATTTTCTAGGTGTATCCAGTCCCCTTAAGTATCCTAACATTAGGGTAAATGTGTAAAACTACCAGAGAATTTTCTAGGTGTATTCAGTCCTCTTAAGTATCCTAACATTAGGGTAAATGTGTAAAACTAACAGAGAATCTTATAGGTGTATCCAGTCCCCTTAAGTATCCTAACATTAGGGTAAATGTGTAAAAATAGCAGAGAATCTTATAGGTGTATCCAGTCCCCTTAAGTATCCTAACATTAGGGTAAATGTGTAAAACTAACAGAGAATCTTCTAGGTGTATTCAGTCCCCTTTAGTATCCTAACATTAGGGTAAATGTGTAAAAATAGCAGAGAATCTTCTAGGTGCATCCAGTCCCCTTAAGTATCCTAACATTAGGATAAATGTGTCAAAATAATAGTCCTCTTAGGTATCCCAACTTTAGGGTAAATGCGGTAAATAAAGGTTAAAATGAACAGCAGGAGATGTCTGTCACCTCAGCTCTCTATTGGCCTCATTAACCTAATCAACATGAAAAAATCTCAGTATTTTATGTATGTGTCATTCTACATAAAAGGGAACTTCCAGCCCAGCTTAAGATGAAACAATATCCACTCAGTCAAATCTGAGAATCCATGTTACGGTAAATTTCCTAAAATTTCGAACACTTTATTCCATACTCTTTTGGCTTAAATTTTGCTTTTTAAGCAGCAGTTTCTTTAAATATTTAGTGGAATGGCAAACAGTGTAGACCCTGATCAGGGTCTACACTGTTTGCATATGTCATTTTGTCAGACGCTTTAGTGTTCGAATTTTTAGGACATTTACCGTATACATAATAAGAGGTGCAACGCAAGAAATTATTTTTTTATCTAATATGCATATCTATGTAAATGATCTCATTAGTGACTCTTGTCCATAGTTTCACCAGTATAATACACTGATTCTGTAATTAGAAAGGGAACTGAATACAACAGTTAGATTTAAATTTGTCGCCATTTTATACAAAAATAACTTTTGTGACTCTCCCTTGAAAGTGTATCAATTTCCCCATAAGCTGGCAATGATGACACTCATGAGACTTAGCAAATGAACAGACTAATCTAGGTTCTCACTGCCCACATATAAAATATAAACCCCTTTCCTGCGCTGAATTATCATGCAGATTCTAGCTGGTCCAGGGGCTATCTACGTGGGCCTGAACTACGCAAATACTGCATAGATGCCACAGCACTAGGTAAGATGAGTATCCATACTTTTTTTCTTATTTCTTCATGAAAACATATGAGCCGTGATTTAACCCTTGTCCTGCTGAATAAATTAAGAAGCCACGCCCATTTCTAATTTTCAGCCAATCAGATTACTTGATCAAGGTTGTCGATATAGATTCACATACTTAATGGCAAACAGTGCAGATCCAGATCAGTTGGCTTCTTCAGAAGCCAACTGATCTGGATCTACACTGTTTGCAAAGGCAGGGTATATCCGGGTTCAGCAGGACAAGGGTTAAGAAGAGAAGTTGTCAGTTTCTGGCAAAAGTATGTGCAAAATACTGGCTAACTGCTTAGAGGACTAAGCCTGCCCAGTAAAAGTGTAGTCAGGCAACCTGACTATGCTCAACATGACCGCATTGGGTTGACTGGGCCGTAAAATCTCAACACAAACAAACATGAGCCATGTTTTGAGAAAACCTACTCTCTGACATGCACACCCAATGAAGAATCAAATCAGCCTGCATATCCATAGTCTGACAAATCTTCATTGTATGCATGAAGAAATTATGCATCCTCGGCTGCGCAAAATGCACCCAGTGAAAATTCTGATCAGACTATGCGAATATGCAGGCCAGTATGAATCTTCGTTGGACACACAGTACCAAAGATACTATTGTTTTCTAACACTGCAACTCATATGTGTCTAAGTACCGTATGTACCGTAATTAAGACAGACAAGCCTCAGAGCAAACGGTGTAAACCCAGATGAGATGCCGCAGAATGCGGCACCTCATAAGGGTCTTGACTGTTTGCCACTCATCCAGCAATTTTAAGACACAACATCTGGTAGTAACTTGTATTTGTTCAAATTTTAGTACAAGTATGGTAAGGAGTTGAGGTGCCTGAATACTTAGTGTAAATATGGTACCTACAATATTTGTTTAAAATATTTATAAAAATTTATTTGTACAAAATTGGAGAAATAAGAAACAAGAGGGCCATGATGGCCCTGTAATGCTCACCTGAGTATCATAGCACTTAGAGAACCTGACCTAGAACTGATCAAGGCAAACATTCTGACCAAAATTCATAAGATTCTATTAACAAGTATGACAATGTAGCATGTCTAACGGACAGTGAAACAGAGGTCAAGATCAAATATGGATGACTGCACTCAAGAGGCCATGCTAAGATGTATGCATGTGCTAAGTATCACTGGCTGTAGAAGCAATAAATACTGAGAAACTGACCTATACACAAACACTTCACAAGTGCCAAATCTTATCACTCTGTAGGACCAATAGCTGAGAAACTGACCTAAACGGAAAAATTTAAGAAAGTCACTGGACCATGATATATACATCATAAGTGACCCTATTCCAAACTTCACCCAGAAAACATCAAGACAAACATTTTGAGCAAGATTCAAGATGATCCCTTCAAAAATATGACCTCTAGGGTTTTCCTTTGATTTGGCCTGGTGACCTAGTTTCTGCCTCCAAGTGACCCAGTTTTGAACTAGACCTAGAAATCATCTCAACATTTTGAGCAAGATTCATGATGATAATTTAAAAGATGTGACCTCTGGAGTGTTAACATTTATTTTCCTTTGATTTAGCCTGGTGACCTAGTTTTTGAGCTCAAGTGACCCAGTTTCAAACTTGACCTAGAAATCATCAAGACAAACATTTTGAGCAAGATTCATGATGACTGCTTAAAAAATGTGACTGCTAGCTAGAGTGTTAACAAGGGCTTTCTTTGATTTGGCCCAGTGACCAAGTTTTGACACCAAGTAACCCTGTTTCAAACTTTACCTAGAAATCATCAAGACAAACATTTTGAGCAAGATTCATGATGATTGCTTCAAAAATGTGACTGCTAGCTACAGTGTTAACAAGGGCTTTCTTTGATTTGGCCCGGTGACCAAGTTTTGACCCCAAGTAACCCAGTTTCAAACTTTACCTAGAAATCATCAAGACAAACATTTTGAGCAAGATTCATGAAGATTGCTTCAAAAACCTGGCTGCTAGAGTGTTAAAAAGGTTTTCTGTTGATTTGGCCCAGTGACTTAGTTTTTGATCAAGTGACGGAGTTTTGAACTTGACCTAGAAATCATCAAGACAAATATTTAGAGCAGGATTCATGAAGATTGATTCAAAAATGTGACCTCTAGAGTGTAAACAATGTCTTCCTTTGATCTGGCCTGGTGACCTAGCTTGACCCCCAGGTGACCCAGTTTCAAACATGGCCTAGAACTCATCAAGACAAACAATTTGAGCAAGATTCATGATTACTTCAAAAATGTTACCTCTGGAGTGTTAACAAGTTTTTCCTTTAATTTGGCCTGGTGACCCAGTTTTTGACCCCAAGTGATCCAGTTTCAAACTTGACCTAGAAATCATAAAGACAAACATTTTGAGCAAGAATCATGATGATTACTTGAAAAATAACCTCTAGAGTATTAATATTTTCCTTTGATTTGACCTGGTGACCTAGTTTTTGACCCCAAGTGACCAAGTTTCAGATTTAACCTACATTTCATAGGGGCAAACATTCTGAGCAAGTTTCATCAAGACTGGGTAAAAATTGTGACCTCTAGAGCATTAACAAACTAATTATTGATGACGGACTACGGCAGACGACGGACAGAAGATGATCACAATAGCTCACCTTGAGTTTTGCTCAGGTTAGCTAAAAATATGAGTACTTTCAGATGAAAAAAAAAAAAAAAAAAAAAAAAAGCACTTTATCTGGAGCAATGACTGATACACAGGCATATCTGAGTCTGTATATTTCACACATAAGTAGCAATATCAGAAAATGCAAACCCACAGACCTAGAGATCTAGATATGACAAAAAACATCCTCTGATTTACTCCCTTATTTAGATCTATGAATAAATAATGCATATTTATTTGAGGTCTATGCTCACCTGGCAAACTGGTTTGACAGAGGTCTATCAATTACAAGTCATTTATCAAAGATACAGCAATAAGTTGATGACACCATTTGACTAACCAGGTCTCACAATACTAGTTTGGAAACAAACTTATTGGTACTATTTCTTATTTCTCCATGAAAACATGCTCCGAGTTCTCAGAATCACCGATATGGAGACATTCTAATAAGAATCAAGGCAACTGTATATTTTACTAAGAATTAATCAGGTCAAAAAAACTTCATATAAAAACCATGCTTGTCTTGAACCCTGGCTGACTCCTGGATAACATATATTAAATATCAAAGTAGCTGAATGCTGACTTTCAACAATACTAATTATTACCTGTTATGCATTTTCACAATTTGATATGTCACTCATAACAACTCATGAATAAATTTTCTTCAGTAATAACTGACAATCAGTTACAGGTGGAAAAGTACTTTTTGCACACCAAAAATTCAAAGAAACTGTACCTTATATCTACCCCTTAGGGGCCTTGATACACTTTCAAGATTATCCCCCATTTTTTAAGATGCAACTTTTATATTTGCTTTTCTTCACACCAAACCCCTTCTGAAAAGGGTTTTACTCTAAAAGGAAAGAATAATTCTTTCCTTTAAGTGTAGACCTTTTTCCGAAAAGGACAAAAAAATGTTTTGAAAGAGTTACCTCCTCTGAAAGTGTAGCCATTCCCCTTAACCCTTGACCTGCTGAATAAATTAAGATGCCAAGCCCTTTTCCAATTTTCAGCCAATCAGATTACTTGATCCAGATTGTTGATTTAAATTCCCATACTGAATGGCAACAGTGCAGATCCAGATCAAGCCAAATGATCTGGATCTACACTGTTTCCTAAGGCAGGGTATATCTGGGTTCAGCAGGACAAGGGTTAATATTTAGAAGACAAACATTTACCTGAGCATTAATATAGAAGACTTAGATCAAATGTCTCTAAAGGAGCTGTGAGTTTGACTTAAATTTGCCATTCAGCTATGCCATAAGATTGTCATAGGGACTTGTTTGGAGTTATGCAAGTTATTGTTTAATGACAGGTCAACCCTTGTGGATCTCTTTGTGGCATCACCCAGAAAAAGGGAGAAAAGAGATAGAAGATGAGAAGGAAGTGAGAAAAGCATCTTGGTTGATGGAGTGTAACCATTTGAACAAACTTTCATTCCCTAAAGGCCCAAGAAGGTTCTGTTTGAGATACTGATAAAAATGACTCAGCAGCTTCAGAGAAGGTCGTTTAAAGAGCAGGACGCTGGATGCCAGACAATGGACCCCGGTTGGTTGGTTTGGAGTTAAAAATGCCCAGTCAACAGTATTAAGGTTGTGTTGAGTCAGCCAGTTTATCCAACCACACTTTTTCTTGGGCAGACTAAGTTCTCTAAGTGGTTACCCAGTGCCTGTGCACATTCTTTCGCAAAAAAATGACCCCTTCTTGAATCAGTGGAAGGGAGAGAATGAACATAGAAAATATTCCATCATCAATATCCAGGGAAAACTTCCGGGCCCAGTGGGGACTGAACCCGCGACATCCTGATCACCAGTCTGACGTTCATCTGACTGAGCCACGGAGGAGGGCTCAATGGACACGTGACAAAGTTAGATGACAACAGACCATCTTTAGCTAAGGTGAGGTAAAAAGGTGTAATGTTTGATGTTGATGGCTACTTTCATGTTAAAAACAACTAGAAATGTATCAAAACTAGAATTTGTTTTTCTACAAAAACATAGATGTCTTCCCACTTTTTGGTGTCATATTGTATTGTACATTCAGTGAACATTTATATTAACTAATGAGATTCCAAAAGGAAATAAATCAAAAAGTATAAATGCAAGAGTTATGGTTCTTGGGGCTTTGCACGTCATCTAATGTAGATTGATATTCATATAGTTTCATGAAGATACAATTTTTGTGACGGGCAAAGTTCCAAGGTAAATAAAGCAAAAGGTATAAATGCAAGAGTTATGGTTCTTGTGCTCTGCAAGTTGTCTAATGTTGACTGATATTTATATGAAGTTTTGTGAAGATAGCTTGAACAGTTTTCAAGTTATAGAGCTGTGACATGTTATAGAGTGGACACGATTTTGTGACAATCCAAGGGAAATAACTAAAAAAGTATAATGCAAGAGTTATGGTTCTTGTGCTCTGCACGCCATCTAATATTGACTGATATTTATATGAAGTTTTGTGAAGATAGCTTAAACGTTTTTCAAATTATAGAGTGGACACGCTTTTGTGACATAGTTCAAGGGAAATAACGCAAAAAAGTATAAAAGCAAGAGTTATGGTTCTTATGCTCTGCATGTTGTCTAATGTTGATTGAGATTTATATGAAGTTTCATGAAGCCAGCATGAACATTTTTTCAAGTTATAGAGTGGATAAGATTTTGTGACAGAGTCCAAGGGAAATAACTCAAAAAGTATAAATGCAAGAGTAATGGTTCTTGCACCCTGCATGTCGTCTAATGTTGAATGATATTTATATGAAGTTTCATGAGGATAGCTTGATCAGTTTTCAAGTAATAGAGCTGTGACATGAGTTTGACAGACAGACAGACAGATGGACAGACAGATGCCCGGGGGAAAAACAATATATCTCCCAACCCTAAAGGGGGGAGACATAAATATGCAAATAACCTTCTCATTACAATGAAAAGAAACAGGTCACAGCAACCTACAAGTCTTCCTCAATGCCCCTGACTCATCAAATGCAGCAAAACAGAATGTCTATTGGATCTGAAATGAAGAGCCCTAACTTCTAAAAGCTTTGCACAAAGACCATGTCATGTGCATTGAAAGTAAAATATATGAACCATACCCCATACCTGGGGAATGACAAATTAATGTGACCTAATTTCTTAATAAAGTAGGTCAGTGATCTGTAGTTAATTAGGTACTGTGAGAGCCATGTTAAATTCCAACTACAAACCCTTCAGCATAATCCAGGCTTTCAAATACTAATATGACTCAATTTCTGAAAAAAGGTCACAGAACCAGGAGAGGCAACTCTGTCAAAACTGCTTTTGTCTTCTTCTGAAAAGGGGTCTAAACTACAACCAAAGAATTTACCCCTTGCAAGCAGATTCTTTCCTTTTAGAGTAGACCACTATTCAGAAGGGGCTTGGTGTGCAGGAAAGGAAACAAGAAGTCATGCAAGTTGTCTCCCTTGTTAATATGGCAGAAAATCAGTAAAGCGTATCCAGTCCCCTTAACCCTTGTGAAGCTGAATAAATTAAGATACCACGCCCACTTCTAATTTTCAGCCAATCAGATTACTTGATCCAGATAATTATATAAATTCACATACTTAATGGCAAACAGTGCAGATCCAGATCAGTTGGCTTCTTCAGAAGCCAACTGATCTGGATCTACACTGTTTGCAAAGGCAGGGTATATCGGGGTTCACCAGGACAAGGGTTAACATACAAAACAATTCCTGAGAGACTGTGCATCTCAAGATCTTTCTAACTTGTCTCCCAATATTCTAGGTAAATAACTGTGGTAACATGGAAAGTAATTAGTAAAACAATGTAATTGCTTGTACGTTAATGCTAAGATTGCTGGGTAAAAAATTCAGCAGCCGAAATTTTGAAATATTTTTCTTAGTTTTTTACAGAAAATAGGATTTGGCCTTAAAAGGAGACAATTTGCATGCATGAAAGGTCAAAGCCTAATTTCTGCGAAAAATAAGAAAAATATCATCAATTTGTCATCTGCTAAATTTGCCCAGAGAGGGGTAATGGTTAATGTGCTGTTTTACCACAAAAAATCTGTTGCACGTCATAAGAACAAGTTTTTCATCTCACCTACGACAACCACAAGAATTTACAGAAAAATCTCAAGGCAATTCTGCCAGATCCATAGAAAGTAGGTTTCTAGTGCAAGTTCATGTCTATGAGATAATGGCTTTGCAATGCCAAGATTAATCATACATAAGCCAGGACAGTCTCCAGCAAACCCCATTCACCCTTATCCTGCTGAATAATTTAATTAGTCACACCCATTTCTGACCATCAGCCAATCAGATTACTTCATATAATGTTTTCATTCAAATTCACAAACAGAATGACAAACAGCGTAGATCCTGATCAGATGGCTTCTTCAGAAGCCATCTGATCTGGATCTACACTGTTTACAAAGGTAGGGGTTGTCGTGAACAGTTGGATAAGGGGTTAACACATAGCTGTAAATTTTGACTGATTAAAACTGTGCAATAATGATTTGGTGTTTTACATCCCTTTCAACATTATTTAAATCATATGAAGATGGTGGAAGGGTGATAATGGAAGACTTTGTGCAATAAAGCAGCATACTCAAACCCCAGCGGGAATGAACCCGAGACCTTCTGATCTAAAGTCGGAGGTGCTCACCACTCACCCACTTGATTGCTTCTAAAAATGTGTGATAAAATCCAAGGAAACAACTATACAGATACCACTCAACAGGCCTGTCAAGTCTCACACCATTCGCATGTGACACATGCGAATACGTCTTTTCACACGCTCACACGCAGATGAACAAAAATCACATGCGAATCCGAATATTAGCCAAAATTTTATAAACATACGCCGAAAATGTTAAAATTTGTCTTATTTACATTAGTCTTAATCTAACAGATGCGAATGTTTTGTTTACTGGATTGTCAGGCGCTTGTCCAGTATAAAAGCCAACCAAAAGGACAGGAAAAACGTCCAAACGTAGGAATAGTCACCTTCTCATTGTAATTTACACCTGAGCCATACGGAGCTGGAACCCGGGTTACAAGATGAAATTTGGGTATCAACAGGAACCCTGGCTGTAAAAAAAACTTCGGGAGTGGCGGCATACCTCTGAATGCTGTGTAAGTGGCATAATAGTAAATACTTGTGGATAAATCGGTATATTACCGTATTAATCCGCCTATAAGACGGGGATTTTTCCCCAAAAAAAAGCCCCCAAAAATCCAGACCCGTCTTATAATCGAGGTCTTTGGCCATATCGGTATTTTCGGCAAAGTCCGGTGGTGCCACGTGGTCACGGAAAATGCCGATCTTCGAAACTGGTAGAAGGATATAATGTTTACCTTCGTCCCTTGATAGAAATAGCAGCAAGGTAATTTTTTAGGTGAAGTACCGAATTTTTCTGTGTATTACTCGCACCCGTGTATAACACGCACTGAATATTTGCTAAATAGTTTTGAAATAAAAAAAAAAGATGTTCCTATGTAAAACACAAAGAATTTATCCGTGCATTATTTACTAAGTTACCAGATACTAAGTGTGTCAAATTTCACTAGGATTGAGTTGAAAATGGCCGAATTTGGAAGGTTTAGAGTAGAAACAGGCCGAATTTACGATAAATCTAACTGAATTTCCATTGTGCAGCTCTGTTACCATGGGCCTCAGGCAACTTGATGTAGTGTAGGCAGTTCTTTGCTTCCCCACTGCAGACGCTATGACAATAAAAATGTAGTTATTTCTTTTGTACTCTCATAATTAACACCTTCTTTGTGTCACTTTGTGTCACTTTCTTAACTGAGACGTGAAATTATCAACTCAGTGCCTCAGGGCAATGCAAACAACAACTAAAGTCGACTAGTTGTCATTCTGACTGCCAATTAACCAATTTAGTGCACAGATGTATGCTGGTAGTTTTTTTTTTTTTTTCTTTATCATAAACATTGTTTATTTCAAACAATTTTTTTGGTAAGTTGGAAGAAAAGTTAAAAAAAAAAAAAAAAAGATAAACATATGGTAAGAAAATAAAAGATAAAATGCAAATGACCGATCTACCTACCTCAAAAGCCCAGTTGGTTTTGTTTATTATCAATAATTTTAATAATTGCAAAAAATTAAATACTTTTTTATTTTTTCAATGTATGATCGTTTGTGCCAATATTTATGTTCTACCAAATTTATTTCCTATTTTGAACTACAATAAATCAGTTGTGCAGGCTGATTTATTCAAGTTACGGTGTGAGACTTGTCAAAGTCCAGTAATCAATACAGATTCATATGCATATGCCTGTTTGAGTAGTTTCCCTTTGAAGAGATCACATGATCAGCAAAATAAAAAAGCGTAAACAAAAAGAGCATGGACATGAAAAGGATATCAAATTACTGCAAATCAGATGGAGTTACTTGTTTTGAGCTGACAGAACCATGGTATGGGCGAGATAGGTATAAAAAATCATGAATATCTCATAGCAATCATTCTATTTCGCATTTTTACCGGGCGATCGTGAATGTCATGAGTTTTCGCGGCCGATTATCTTGGCGATTTCTGTCCCGATTTTGGTGTTCCTATAAATAATACACATCGGATTTTTGTAAACGTTTTCTGGGTAAATAAGATGCGTGTTATACACAGTTAAATACGGTATGCATGCTTGTAAGTGGTATTGGAAGTTTTTTTAATTGTACTTTAGGATTTTCTGAATGGCAGGGAATATCTCCGACAGGCAACTTTTTTTAACCCGTCTTATAATTAAGTAAAAGCAAAATCCTGCCTGGAAAGGGCCCAAAAACAGCCCCCGTCTTATAAACGAATCGTCTTATAGGCGGATTAATACGGTATATTGATTAAACATGAACAAAACGTACGAATGTTCAGACCTTATTTACGCATATTATATAATGAGTCATGTCGTAATACCGACAATAACATAGATTCGACATTTGCATCATCTGAAAGCAGGAATCTCAGATAAGAGTCATTTCTGCACAAGTCTGTATTCAAAAACTTGATATTTCATGTGAAGTTAGTACAAAATCTAGGTTTGTGTTGAGGTTTTACGGCCCAGTCAACCCAATGGGGTCATGTCGAGCGCGGTCAGTTTACCTGACCACACGTTTAATGGGCAGGCTTAGTCCTCTAAGCGGTTAACCAGTATTGTGCACATTCTTTCGCCAGAAACTGACAACTGCCCTTCTTGAATCAGCGGAAGGGCAAAATCTAGGTTTAAGATTATCTAAGTAAAGGGTATAAAATAAAGTTTCCAGAGCCTCAGAATGCAGGAAATGGTACCTAGATTTTCCAGGATGGGGGGTGGGGGGTGCATGCCCCCGGACCTCCCATAGCGAACTCCTCGCTTCGCTAGCTTGATCCCTCGCTGCAATCTGTTGTGCTACATGGATTATCACACACCAATTCATTTCTGAAACTTGGCAGGCCTGACTCTATATAGACAAGCTTACCTGATGTTGCATGCTTACTCCAAAGCCTTCACATGTTATCCTTACATGAGGCTGTTTTCGGTGACGTCTTAGAGCAATGACAGGGGTGTAAAATTCCACTCGCCCGCTCGCATATGCAAGTACAATGTGAATTCAGGTGAGTAGGACTTGCACTGAGATCGCCCTATTGGACAAGTGCATTTTTAGCCAGCAATATGCAGGAATTAGGACACTTATTAGCCGAAAACATGATCCATGATCTTTTTCTATCGCAACAGGATGTTTACATGCATGTTTCCGGACTGGTTCTGTGCTGATTTCCCTAAGCGCGGAACTAGTATGTCGTATGACCAAAGGTAGTAATGCCGGATTTTATCACCTGCAGTTGTCACCGGTTGTTGTTTACATTAACACCGCTGAATCCAAAGATGGTTCAGCGTGACATACAATCCTTTTTGAGACAAGAAGTGGAGATGATGAAAAAACTAATACAGTTGACTCTCGTTATCTCGACCCCTCTTATCTCGATCCTATCACTTATGTCGAACTGATTTCTAAGTCCCGATTATTTTCCTATGTATTTATTGTATTTCAGCTTCGCGTATGTTGAACTACTTTTATGTCGACACTTCGGCTATCTCGTCCATCATTTTCAGTCCCTGAATATATTTTTCACAGTTTTTACTATCGCGTATCTCGAACTCGGACCATGACGACGGAAAAAAATGTAAGATGCGGCGCCGGCGGTCTCTCAGTTAATGAAAATCATAATAGGCCATTGATAAATAAATCAATATTTTAATTTTCCCCTTCATCCAGGTAATTACAAACAACACAAACAATGTCTAAAATCCGTAATTATGAAATCAAATGCGTGTCGAGTCGGGTTTGACACGCGGCGCTCAAAACCGTCTCGTGTCATTGATTTGTAAGATAAAAAGCGGCCCAGAATAGTGTTATGGAATGTTAATCAACGAAGTTTCTTTAATTTATTGTTTAGATATGCTCTTCACTATTGAGTACTGTCCATCTGAATGATATAGCGTCTTCAAGAAAAGTCAGTGCGCGACAGGTTCCGACTCAGATCAGCCTGTATTGATCAGGCTAGCTAAGTCTGAATCTTCGCTTGTTACTCTTTGGTCTGGTGGTGCTCTTTGGTAAGCCCAGGTAAGGCTCATGCGTATAATGGAAAATTAGTGGGCGTGCAGGCTGATCCGAATCTTTGACAGTCGCACAGTCTTCTAATAGGAGTTGTCGTGCACGACCTCAAATAGACGAATCACACGTGGGTACCGATGTTAACTCTTCCTACCCTGTAGACTGGTACGGATACCCGCACAAATAGTGTAGGTCCAGATGAGACGGTTCATAACGAGCTTTCTCTGCAGGATCTACAGTTTGCCGCGCTGAGATGGTTCGTTTATGCCAGGGGAGATAATCCAAACTAGCTTACAGCTGCCGCTTAACATTGTAAGCTTTTTATGCAAAAACGGAAACCAGTCAACTCTATATCGAGTCGTCTATGCGAAGGGAGCTAATCCAAACCAGTTCATAACGTATAGCTAACACAACCCGGAAACCAGTAATTTATTTATAGCTCATATGGAAATCCAAATTTGCAGGAGTATTAAAAGACAACAAGAGACGTTTGTAATTTATTATTATTAACATTTACTGATGATATTATTTCAAGAAAACCATTGCATTTCCTAAAACAAACAGTAACAATGCAAACTGAAGTACGCGTAAATTATTTAAATTGCCATATACATGTGCCTTCCAAGCACGTTTTGGTGAACAGAGGCGAACAGTCGTCATACATATGATGTCACAATTTGGTTGTCTCGAACTACTGATAACTCCAACATTTTTATCAGGTCCCGTGAAATTCGAGATAACGAGAGTCGACTGTATGGTGCTTCTGTTATCACCTGTCAATAACTTTACCAGTAGGGTATTGGGAGTTCAATAAAACAACACAGTTAAGTTCTTTAACTTCTTTTATTGTTTCCAATTAACAGGATGACAGCAATTTTCTGACTCCTAACTTTTAAGGATCGTCCTTTTGATAAGCTGATAAGGGCAAGTGAAAAGCCCTCTTTTTTCATCCACTCATCCTACAGGGCAATTAAGTGGGCAAAAAAATAATTTTACACCCCTGAATGATACCGTGCCAAAATTTGTGCAGGCTCTGAACTCTAGATAACAAAATACATATTTTGAGGCTGAAAATGATGCAAAATATTTGTAGCTATTATAAGCTGAGGTGCTTCTAATGAATACCAACAACATTATATTTTTGTGAAGAAATTAGAAAAAATATATTTATTGGATACACCATCTTATCTTGAGCTATAACTAAATACCCTAGTATCTGCTGGAAAATCCAAGGCCCAGTTGTTCAAAGCGTCGTTAGCTTAACGAGCGTGTTAGAGGTAAAATTGTTAACTGTTCTAGTAAGTACAATATCTAATTCACAGGTACTTTTGCTGAAAAAATGTGAGTAGCTTTTGCAAATGCAAAAGCTACTCACATTTTTTCAGCAAAAATATTAGTGAATATGCCATATTTAATGATCAAAGATAATTAATGACATTGTTAGTTTTGAACAACTGGGCCGATGGTGACAAAGCTGGACAGCTTTTGCTGCCTGTAGTGTATAAGCACTTTTTACAGGATATGATCAAATATCTTTCAGTGCCCATAAAACAGTCTGAATGATGATCCTGGCTTCAGTCAGTGTCTCTGGATGGCAATAAATTTGCCTATTGACTTAAGAATGTATTTGGGTTAACAGATGAGCCACCTCATGTCAAAACCAACAAAATGGATGTGCGCCCAGTGAAGACTCTGATCAGCCTGGGCATCTGCCCAGTCTGATCAGAGTCTTCCCTGTGCACTCAACAGGTAGCTAACGACCCAAGCTAAATTCTGGGCGGATGCTCAGGCTGACCTGAATCTTCGCTGGGTGCACATGCCATTTTGTTGGTTTTGTCATGAGGTGGCTTAGATTTCTTTTATTTCCATAAGTATACTTAACCCTTGTCTTGCTGAATATATTAAGATACCACGCCCATGTCTAATTTTCAGCCAATCAAATTACTTGATGCGGATTGATTAAATTCGCATACTTAATGGCAAACAGTGCAGATCAAGCCAACTGATCTGGATCTACACTATTTGCTAATGCAGGATATATCCGGAATCAGCAGGACAAGGGTTAAAACAACTCAATCTTTTTTCATCTCCTACAGACTGGAAGAGGAAATATACATATATAACAATAAAACATTGAGACTTGTTCAGGAGAAGAATTTGGCGATAATTCTGAGGATAATTTTTCTTATTTCTATATAACAGTAAATCATTGAGACTTGTTAAGGAGAAGAATTTGGCAATAATTCTGAGGATAATTGTTCTTATTTCTATATAACAATAAATGATTGAGACTTGTTAAGGGGGAGTATTTGGCGATGATTCTGGGGATAATTTTACTTATTTCTCCATGCCAGGCTCCATAGCACAGTTGGTAGTGCGTCTGACTGCAGATCCAGGGGTCCCAAGTTCGAATCCCAGCTCAGTCACAGAACTTCGTGGAGACTGATCATGAAATCATTTGTGCTGTGATTCTTCCCCTTCCACTGATTCAAGAAGGGCAGTTATCAGTTACTGACAAAACTATGCGCAGAAGTACTGGTTTACCACTTAGAGGACTAAGCCTGCCCAGGCAGTGCCAGTAGCTTAACTGATTGACACTATATGAACTTAACAGTTTTGACTGGGCCATAATACTCCAACTAAAACATATTTCGAATGAGTGCCTACGTTTATTATGGCAAACTGGAGAAAATAATCCCCGAACCAGTAACAGTGTTTTCAGAGAAAACAGATGTCCCCCATCGTGAATTTTCAGTTTTTCTACTGCCATGACCTTGAAAATTAGTTCAAGGTCAACAAAATCTACTCAGTTCTTTGTTATGACCCAATTAAAATTAACAGATATCCATAAAAATTTGTTAAGAATCCAACCACTAGTTCACAAGCTATTGAGCAGACAAGAAAGTGTCACACCAGTGGACACCAACACTGACGTTGATGCTGACGACAATGGGATCCACACTAAAATCAATATGTCCCCCTCCCCGTAGGTTGGAGGGGACATAATTATTACCAAATACTTTACCTTAACAACTCCTCTGCTAATGTAATATCCTACCTGGTTCAACTGAACATCCAATCAAATCTGCTGACACAGAGTAAAGTAAAATAAACAAGGACAAACTTTACATGGGTTTAAGTTTTTTAAACAGAAAGAGTATCACAATATTACTTTACTTACATTCACAAAATACTTGTCATTTGTCACAGTCAGTCAAGCTAGAAATTTATATAAACTAAAACAATAGGATCGGTTCATTCTACCCACCCTATCATATGTGCTAATACATAACAATCTGATACCATTGTCTGTTTGGGTGTAAATATTTATATTGATACCCAATGATACAATAAAACAATTAATCCTTAAAGCGCCAATCACAACTGCAGCAGACAACATGTTTTTAATATTATTATTATTTTTTTTTTTCAGAGAAAAGAAGTCTCGACATTTCATGTGAATGGTCTGCCAAGCAGATGATTCACATGAAATGTCAAGATTTGTATTCTCTGAAAAATGGAAAAAAAAGAATGTCATCTGCTACGAATTTTGCTTGGCGCTTTAAGGGTTAAAAGCTTTTGTGACTACCATTTAAAGACTGTAAATTAGGGAAGAAAAACTGGTGACCCAGTTAAACACTTATCCTGCAGCTCCTATCCAAATATACCGTATTCGACCTAATTACCGCACATACCCCTATAAGCGCACAGTCAAGCAATTCCATGGTCTTCAGATTACAATCAGTGCACTTTTTGTCTACTTCTTTATGAAGGCATGTTATGGTTACACTCTGAATTGCATCCACTTGCCGATGCAATTCAAATGAGTATCCACAACATGTGCTTTTTTTACAGAAAATCAGAAAAAAAAAATCGCTTAAACATCATCGAATAAGTCCTTTTCTCATCTTTTTTTTTTAAGTGTATCCTAAGTAGGTAGATACATATTTTACCACACATTTTTTTGTTGTTGTTTTTTTTCCAGTAATTTTGAAAACCCTAAGCATACAATGTGGTAATTGGGTCAAGTACTGTAGATCAACCAATTTGCAAAGTCACCTGTCAGTTTAACCTTTACATTCTGCTTTACAGGTTATACACTTATATTGTGCTGCCTTATGATGCCAGACAGTAATCCCAAGAGAGGGATTTTTTATGTGCACCAGACACCCATGATATATTCTTTTTCTTGCATACCTTTCAATTTCCAGTGTATGTTGATCTTTTTCATTGATTTTGAATGGAACACTGAATGGAACACTACCTTTGATACACAATCAAGTTGATGTCTGCCATCTAGAAAGATGATGTCATTTAGCAAGCCGTGATGACGTCAGCTTAGAAACAGAGTTGCGTGATTACCTACATAACTAGTGCATTGATCTACCATACAGAATTTATTCATTTTTTATCTTCGGTTGACCCTGAGTAGGATTCAGTGGGTAGGATAAGAATTTCTACTCGGGCAAAAACCTCAAGATTTCTTTACCTGGTACAGTAAAACCTGTGTAAGAGAGCCATCTTTGAGACTGACTTTGAATAAATAGTGGTTGATCTGGAAAAAGTTGTCCGTCTTATAAAGGTACATGTCATGTAATTTTGCTAGCAAAATTACATGACATATACCTTTATTAGACAACCACCTTTCCACATCAACCACTAAGGTCAATTTCAAAGGTGGCTCTCTTACACAGGTTTTACTGTATGCAAAAAACTTTAATCTGTCAAATATCTTCACCCTATGCACCTGAAATGCAACCAAATTCCTGACTTCCCAGATCAAAATCAATTCATAATGAAACTATCAGTTTTTACCAATTCTTCTGAAACCAGAAATTCAAGCAATATGCCCTTCAAGTGCTCATTCACAGTGACTTCATGACTGATGCCTTTTGTTCCATTTGACACCATAAACACTTTAAAAGCAATCCACTGCCTTGCACATAGTTTCAGATAAGGAGGTACCAGGTTAATACAGTTCTTATTGCTCCATAAATACTTATGTTGTTGGCACTCATTAGAAGTGCCTCATTTAGGCACTTCTAATGAGTACCCACAACATATGTTTTTGTTGAGAAGAAAAAATATCAAAATTTTTTGGTAGAAAAAGCTAGCAATGGTTGTGTCAAAATTTTCATGTCTTAATTACGCAGTAACCAGACCAAGAAGCAGTCTAATTATTACAGTCTGTTCCAGTTATCATGAGTTGGAATTAAATATGAAATGATCATAGGTTCCAGCAGAGCTGGATGTCTTGGCCATCAGAGCTGTCTTTACTGAGTTCACTAATTACCTTACAGTTTTAGTTAATCCTCCATTATTATAATATTATAATAGTTTCTTCCAAAATGTCTACTCTTAACCAAAATCTTAGATCTAAAGAGGACTATCCAGATAAATTCTTACTTATTGAAAAAATACAGAAAAAAATTAGTAGTTTTTACTTTGAAAAAAAAAAAATAATAAAAACACTTTCTTTATCTCCATCTAATTGCAAGACCATGACTGAAATATTATAGAAATCCACAATTTAACCTTAAAATAAGTTTATACTATCAATAGCTCATTCAGGCTCCAGGCAAAAGAACAAATCTTGATTGATTATGTATAGTTACATTAGTGCAAAAAAAGTACATCATTTCATGTTTAGCACTCTGGATAAAATTTTCAGCAGATGACATTTTGAAATATTTTTATTTTTCCCAGAAAACAGAATTTGACATTTCATGCAAATTGTCTCCTAGGAGACAATTTGCCTGAAATGTCAAATCCTGTCAAAAAATAAGAAAAATACTGTCAATTTGTTGTCTGCTGAAAATGCTCAGAGAGTGGTAAAGGTTAATTTAGACACTCAAAAATCTATAATTTTCTACAAGATAGCTGCAAAAACTTGATCGAGATCATGGTATTAATGTGATGAATTGCATTTTTTATCACTGAAAATATCTTGCCCAAAAGTCATCAATAATCAACCAACACCCTAGGTAAGAATTTTTTATCATTCTATCAGACATGCACAACCAGAGGATTATAGCATATCATGATCATTCCAGACAAAAGTTCCTTGGAAAATTTAAAGCTTCACCAAACAAGCTTGCAATATAGTCCACCATAGCTCCAGATAACAGTGGGTATCTCTACAAATGATACACAACATAGGAAAAAGGCCCTTATTCCATAAACAAACAACTAAGCTTGAAATGAGTGTGCACAAGTGTGCAGTCTGATCTGGACATTCTCTGTTTGTCAGCATATACTACAGTATTCAATTATTCATTGATTGTGTGAGTGGGCAATGACGGCCCAGATCAGTCGTGCGCAAATGCGCAGGCTGATCAGGGCTTGTCTTGTCCGCAAAGTGCACAAGGGCCCTGTTCGTGCATTGCCCATCAAATGGTTTTCTAATTATTGTTCCATAAAAACATATGTTGTGAGTACTCAATAGAACCTCCCCTATGCGATGCTCCTACATATAACCTATGTTTTCAAGGAGAAATAAAATTCGATTTGATTGGAAGTTTACAGCCCAGTCGAGGTCATGTCGAGCCATTCAGTTAACCTATACTCACACTTTTCCTGGGCAGGCTTAGTCCTCTAAGCAATTAAGTAGTACTTGTGCCCATACTTTGGCCAGTCTGATATTACTGCCCTTCTTGAATTAGTGGAAGAGGGAGAATGACCGCAGAAATGATTTCATGATCAATCCCCAAGAAAATTATGTCGCCAAGCTGAGATTTGAATTTGCGATCCCTGAACCTGCAGCCTGATACACTATCTATTGCGCTGTAGAGCTTGGCTGAAGAAATAAGAAAAGCATGAATACTTTTAGGATGAAAAAAAATGCTTTATCCGGAGTGGTGAGTACAAAATTCTAATATGTAACCCTGCCAAAAGAAAACAACAACTTTATTCAAGAGTCTTTGGGAGCCTTTATGCGAACCGAATTTTTATGTATTTCTGTATTAAGAGTAGCATTGGGACCCAGGGTGAAGTTTGCTAGCTGTAAAAGTGCTTTAACTTCACCCTGGGTCCCAATGCTCTATCACCCCCCCCCCCCCCCCCCGCCCCCCGTGGTTTGCTCTACCGACCGTTCTAATGCGGTGGTCCCGGTGTTAGTCTTACTCTTTGTTGCTTTGTGGTTTATTCTACGAGGCGATTTGTTGTAGGTCTTTCCGTGTGTCATTTTCCGTGTGTCATTTTGTTCTTGTGTGTTTTTCAGTCCTTTTAGTATTGCGATTACCTCGCTTGGGGAAGAGAGAGCTAATCTTAGTGCTTTTCGTACGTTTGTTCGGTTTGTGCTTGTTTAGATTTGTCAGATTCCTCTTCCTCTTGGGGTCTGGGAAGGGCTGCGGTTTGGATTGTGGCACTCCCTGGACTTTTCTCTTACCTTTTTTGTGTTACGCCAAGCACATTAAAAAGACAACTTCCTTGCAAATTTTACTAATTTTTGATGTGTCTAAACTGCCTCAGCAGTTTAAAGACCATCAAAAATTAGTAAAATGGAGTTTCCAATTAATTAGGACAAATATATCAAGGAACTTAGTGTGTCCCAATATTTAGGGTATAGAAGGATAAGCTTCTCAGTTCAAAATTTCTGTAATTTTGGATGGAAAAGCATTCCAATAATATAGAAAGAGGCTGGAAAACAGAAAGTGAATGGAAATATGTTCCGAAATTGCACTGCTGGACTAGAAAGGTCTGGAATCCAAATGTAAAGATATTTATTTAGCTGGGAAGTTTTTTATTCCAGCACCTTGGTCCAGTTTAGTCAGGAGATCCCCAAAAGGGTAATTGGCATTAACAGTCCAATGTTTGCAAACAGTTTGGCCATAATTTCTCAAGGAATATCTAAATTACACCTAAAATTGAAATTTGATGCTTCCAATATATAATGTGGGAGATTATCTTCAGTCCAAAATGGGTTCTGGGTTCACATGGTCAGTGAACCAGTTTGATGGCCTGAACAGTGAAACACCAATCTTTTGCTACAATACAATTCGTGTGAAACAGCACAGCAATTTAGCACACAAATGTCTATTAATTAGGACAATCTTGCAATAGAAACAGATTCAAAAGTTTCTTGCATTCAGTTTGAACTGTTAAATACACATTATAACAATGTTCTTTGATCAATATACTAAAGTATTTAAACATAACATTACATATAATCCCTGTAGTAAGGTGCAAAATAATTCACTGTAAACTTTACTAAGGTGGCAAAATCAGCAATCTTTTTTTTTCATGTATTTATACATTTAATAAAGGTAACAAGGCCTTGACTAAAATTGTTGATCTCTAGTGAAAACCTGACTGCCTGGAAAATGTGAAGACAATTTATAAAGCATGGTAGGCAGCATGTTGGAGACATAAATTCTTTGAACAAATGCATATGTAGTAGTCCAAATAGAAATTTAGCCAGATCCAGAATCTAGCTCAGCAAAACAGGAATTCTTATTTGGATCTTCATCTCATCTTCCAGGAAGTCGTTTTTCTTCCAAATGATTTCACATCTGTATGTACTGTACATATCAATAAATGAGTTAGTGATTCTTAAGTATGAAAATGTATCATTTTAATGAAATCTACTCTAAATGTAGACCTCTGTTTTGCCTACTCATCTGATGATAGCAGATAACTTTTATTACTTGAAAATATTCTTGGTTCAAGGTTACAAGGTTATGAGAGTTTGAATTCATTTAACTCGTTGAAAATACCTGAAATGGACATGTGGCATAAAAGTATAATTATGAGGAAAGAGTACACAGATAAATAGTCGATTTGAAAATAAATAAGAATTGTTTGAAAATAAATAAGAATTCCTATTTGGCCTAGTAAGATTTTAGATCTGGTTAAATTCCTATCTGGACTGAGACACATACACATACTATTTATTATGTTCACTCAAAATACAAACAGATTAGATTTTTTACCCTAAATAATGCACAAGTATATCTGAGAAAACAGTGCATAGACTGCATCCCCTGATCTAACTGCTCTAAAAGAAGCAGTCTGACCAGGGTTTGCATTCTTGCAATTTTTAAATCTATCATTCATCTGTCATTACTGACAATGACCAATCCTCATCAAATGCCTTAAGTGTTATTATCTGTGTTTTCTAAGATGGCTGATGAAACCAAATCTTGGCTCTATACTGCCTGTTGCAGACAGAACAAGAGAGGTCTGAAGAAGAAAGTTCTGTTGATGATGCCTTAGCTCTGGCTTTCCGCTGCGCACGTTTCTGCTTGGCTTCGCTGATTCTTTTTGCTTCGTACCCACCAGCATCCCTTCTTATGAGGCCTTGCCACTTTGCTCTATGGTGTGCAATCTTTTCCCACAACTCTGTTGAAGTCTTTAAGGGAGGCTTTAAGGGTGTCCTTGTAACACTTCTTCTGACCACCATGGGAGCGTTTTCTTTGGCAAACCTTCATCAGGCATTCTGGTAACATGGCCTGTTCATCTTAATTGTGCCAATTACAGAAGAGTATGTACACTCTGCATCCCTGCCCTTTTCAGGACTTCTGTATCTGGAATCCTATCTTGCCACTTGATCTTTAGAAGTTTGTATCGAAGTGGTTCAGTCTTTTGGCATGCCGTAAATAAAGTGTCTAAATTTCACATACATATAATAGTGTTGGCCGCACCACAGATCTGTAGACTTTCAAGTCTGTTTCCACTTTGATCCTAAAAACTTCCACATAGTCTGCCAAATGCTGCGCTAGTTTCAGCAATCCTGGCATCAATGTGCACAGCTCTAGACAATGTACTTCCTACGTAGATGAACTTGTCTACCACTAGCAGTCGTTGACCTTTGCTGTAATGGACAGTTCCTTGTAAGGCTTTCCAGGTGCTGGCTGCAGTACCACCTCAGTCTTTTTGATGCTGATTGTGAGATCATAGCTGTCACATGAATCAGATACTTGATCTGCACCTTTTTGCATCTTCTCTTCTGTAGGAGCACACTTAGCCATGTCATGAGCAAAGAGAACTCACCTAGCACCTCTATTTAGATTTAGCTTGCAAACTTCTTTAGGTTGAAAAGCTTCCCATCAAAGCAATACCAAATAGGTATACCATTGCCACCATCCTGGAAAGCATCTGTGGGCATGACAGAAAACATCATGCTGAACAGTGTTGAAGTTAGTACACAGCCTTGAGCTAGTACACAGCCTTGCTTAACTCCATTTGTCTTAGGGAATGGATCAGAAAACTCGCCATCATTTTGGACTCTTGCAAGCACACTACTGTGGAACTGCCGCACCATTGCTATGAATCTGACAGGACAGCCAAACTTTGCCATAATTTTCCATAGTTTCTCATGACTGACTGTATCAAATGCTTTGGGAAGGTCGACAAAGGTCATGTACAGGTCCACATTCTGTTCTTTGCATTTCTCTTGAAGCTGTCTTGCTGTGAAGATCCCTTCCTGAATCCACAATGGCTTTCTGGTAGAAGCCTGACTGTTCAGGGTGTTCATTCCATCAGTTTAGTAGAACACTTGCAAGGATCTTCCCAGCAATCGACAATAAAGAGATGCCCTGATGATTGTCACAGACTTGAGGATTCCCTTTCCATTTGAATAGGTGGATAAGTGTTTCATCCTTGAATTCCTGAGGGATGGCTTCTTTTCTCCACATAATGTGAAATAACTCAGCGGATTAGATTCCACATGTGATAGTCTGTTGATAGCTTCATCACTGATAGATGATGACTGATTAAGGACACCCTCAAAAGGTTCAACCCATCTTTTCAAGATAGCTTCTTTGTCAGTCAGAAGACTAGTTGCATCTGCACTAAGGAGTGAGGTGGTTCCTGAGCTCTGGGGACCAAATACTGTCCTAATACTGTCTTAAGTGCAAAGAACTTCTTCATATCCTTTCTGTCTGCAAAGGACTTGATTTCATCAGCCTTTTTGCTCAGCCAAGAGTCCTGAATGTCTCTGAGCTTAGTCTGAACTTAGTCTGGACTGTCTTATGAATGTTAAAATAGGCAGTCTTGCCAGATACTGAGCTGATATCAATGAGGTATGCCTTGCGTTTTTGATGTTTCTCTTCAAGGAGTCCCTGAATTTCTTTATCATTCTCATCAACTAGTCTTGGTGTTTGCGAGATACTGGTTCTAGGGAATCTATTGCTGAAGAGTGAACGGTGCCTCTGAAGACTGTCCAATTCTCATCTAGATCCTCTGAACTGTATTCCAGTGCATCTAATAGGCTGCAGATATCATTGATGAATGCTTGTCTCTTGCTGTCTTGTTTCAGCTTGGAGACATCCAATCTCTTTGGCACTTTCTTGCCTTACCACAATGTATCTGACATACACTTAGTGGACATTCAAATTCTTTAACATCTTTTTTCAATGTACAGAACTTCACAGGTATTAACCCTTGTCCTGCTGAATAAATTCAGATGCCACTCCCATTTCTAATTTTCAGCCAATCATATTACTTGATCCAGCTTGTTGATATAAATTTATATACTTAATAGCAAACAGTGCAGATCCAGACTAGACAAAGTGCCCAGTGGGGCACATATACCCCCGACTAGCGCTACCGCCACCTTTTAAAGAGCACAAAGTATGTAGCTTTGACTCTGTGGAGATGGCAGTTGTATGCTATATGTTATAACATTGAAAAAATTCAATCACACAGTAATATGAAGCCCTTGACCTCAAAGGTCAGGCACAGGTGCAGGGATTGAGCTAAATAAAACTTTAGCCCTATAACTATCACCATATACCAGTGAAATCAATCTTTATAATATAAGCAAAAATGATATTTGTATGAAACGTCTGTGACCTTGACTTAAAAGCCATGCCTAAGCTTGGGGATGGTGCAGAGAAAAACTTCAGACCTATATATACCATCATGCTTAATATTAATGAAACCAACAAAAGGGTCTTCATAATATAGCTATATAAACTTAGATGCAATTTTTTTTTTTTTTTTTTTTTTTTTTTACTTTTATATGAAATTTCTAAGTCTGTGACCTTGACCTCAAGGTCATACCCCAGGATAAGGATCTAGACCTATATCTACCAACATGTAAAATATAAATGAAATTCCTCAAAGGGTCTTGATGGTATAGCTATATAAACATAAACACAAAAAATTTGACTTATTTATGAAAATTCTAAGTCCATGACCTTGACCCCAATGTTATTCCCCGGGATAGGGTTGGTGCTGATAAAAACTTAAGCCCTATATCTACCATCACGCCAAACATGAATTAAATCCATCAAAGGCTCTTCATAATATAAGGTCTTATAAACCTTAACGTAAAAACCTCAGACCCTAAGACAAAAATAAAGTATGAACAAATAATGCTTCAACTGATGGATGGACAGACAAACAGATTCCTTGCTGATAGCTATATCCGCTAAACCTTTCAATTAGGGTATAATAAAATTTAACAAAAGGTCTTGATGATATGGCTATATAAACTTAAAAGTAAAAACTTTTACTTTTAAATGAAACTTCTAAGTTCGTAACCTTGACCTCGGTCACACCCGGGGTGGGGATCATGCGGAGTAAGACTCTAGGCCAATATATAGCAACATGTCAAATATAAATGAAATTCCACAAGGGTCTTGACGATACAGCTATATAAACTTAAACACAAAAATTTTGACATTTTTATGAAAATTGGAAGTCCGTGACCTTGACCCAAAGGTCACCCCCCTGGGGTGGGGATGGTGCCAATATCAACTTTAGAGCTATATCTACCATCATGCCAAATATGAATGAAATCCATCGAAGGGTCTTCAAAATATGAGGTCTAATAAACTTTAACGTAAAAACTTTGACCCTAAGACAAAAACAAAGTATGAACGAATAATGCTTCAACAGATGGACGGACAGATCAACAGATTCCTTGCTGATAGCTATATCCGCTGGCCTTTCAATTAGGGAATACTGAAATTTAACAAAAGGTCTTGATGATATGGCTATATAAACTTAAACGCAAAATTTTTTACTTTTATATGAAAATTCTAAGTTCGTGACCTTGACCTCGGTCACACCCTGAGTGGGGATCATGCGAAGTAAGACTCTAGGCCGATATCTAGCAACATGTCAAATATAAATGAAATTCCTAAAGGGTCTTGATGATATAGCTATATAAACTTATACACAAAAAACTTTGACTTTTTTTTATGAAAAAAAAAAAGTCCGTGACCTTGACCCAAAGGTCACCCCCAGGGTGGGGATGGTGCTGATAAAAACTTTAGACCTATATCTACCATCATGCCAAATATGAATGAAATCCATCAAAGGGTCTTCAAAATATGATGTCTTATAAACTTTAACGCAAAAACTTTGATCCTGACTTTTTTTATGAAAATTCGAAGTCCGTGACCTTAACCCTAAGGTCACCCCCGGGGTGGGGATGGTGCTGATAAAAACTTTAGACCTATATCTATCAACACGCAAAATATGAATGAAATCCATTGAAGGGTCTTCAAAATATGAGGTCTTATAAACTTTAACTCAAAAGCTTTGACCCTGACTTTTTTTATGAAAATTCTGTGACCTTGACCCCAAGGTCAACCCCGGGGTGGGGATGGTGCTGATAAAAACTTTAGACCTATATCTACCATCATGCCAAATATGAATGAAATCCATCAAAGGGTCTTCAAAATATGAGGTCTTATAAACTTTAACACAAAAACTTTGACCCTGTGACGGAAAGACGAACGAACGAACGAACGGACGAACGGACAAACGGACAAACGGAAAAGCGAAAACTATATACCCCCACATACTTCGTATGTCGGGGGTATAATCAGTTGGCTTCTTCAGAAGCCAACTGATCTGAATCTACACTGTTTGGAAAAGCAGGACATATCCAGGTTCAGCAGGACAAGGGTTAAATCTTCCCTGTGTTTTCTATTTGCGAGCTATTCTAGCATGTATTCAAGTTTATTTTCGGCAAATCACAAATGTTGTTGCAAGAACTGAGCTTGAAATTTTTTTTCTTCTTCATTTTGCCTCTGCAGATGCAGATGGCAAATTGATGATTTTTTTTTTTTTTTTTTTTTTTCTTATTTTTCCCACAAATAGTCTTTGACATTTCATGCAAGTTGTCTCCACAGGAGACTTTCTGCATAAAAGTCAAAGTCTATTTGAGGACCAATCGCCAATAGTTCACCTGAGACTATTGTTGTGAGTAATCTTAAATTATGGTAACATTTTGTAGCTCTTTGCATGCTGGGTAATTTTGCACGCTTTTTGTCGTCTGTGGATTTTTTTTAAATTTACTTTTCAAACAAATCTTTCAGGAATACAATCAGTGTCAAACAGTTTGGATCCAGATCAATCAGGCCTGATGTTTTGTTAGGCCTGATCTGGGTCAAAACTGTTTGCAAAGGTTAACAGCAGATAACAAAAGTCGCCACTAGCGTGGCAAGAGTTAAAGAATAAAACATATGGATATGGTAGATACAGTTTGAAAAATAAATTTAAGTACCAAATGTCAAAGGCCTAGCCCTTCTAGTTTCACATAAGAAGATTTTTAAAAATTTTTTCCCCATATGAGTATGTAAGATATGTGAACTCCGAAATGGAGCCATTTTAAACCCCAGGCCATAATTTAAGAAATCTTGGGAAAGGCCAAGCATTTTTAATGAGTACCCACAACATATATTTTTGTTGAGAAATAAGAAAAATATAGATACTTTTTGGTAAACAAGAAATCCGCGGAAAGCGATGTCGCACCTGCGGGGATTGAGTCATACAAGTTCCTATTTGTATTGAAAAAAATCTGTTTTGGAGTATTCAAGAAATTGATGGGTTAGAAAAATGGACAAAGTAGAAAATTTGGAATATTGGCTTGTCGCACAAAGCATGTCATTTTTTGGGCAAGTAAATCTTGGTTGGACAAGTGGATTTTGATTGTTTATTTGTCTGTGGACAAGTTATAAAATTTGATAATTCCATAGCTCTGCTTTCAATAAGACACTAAGGCACAAAACAAAAATGGATTTTTCTCAGCATTCAGTGGAAATATGTCTTTACAAATGAACCATAATTCAAACAATTTTCTTTTCCAAAGTTTTTCCATTTTTTCCCCCAACATCATTCTAAAGAATTAAAAGCCCACTAACTCTATTTCCACAATCAATCTGCTGACAATGCTAATAGCCATCAAACATCAAGGCATCATAACCCCATCTTCTGGCATCTGAGCCAAAACAGCTCCCAAATGAGCTCAGTCATGAGACAAGGAACCTATGATGCACAACCAATCACTGAAGATCCAGTCCATTCACCACAACTGCCTTTGTCTTCACTGCATGTCAACTTATTCTATAGTAACAGTAACCAATGTTTCTTATGCAGACAGTGAAGGGGCTGATCAGACTGCACATTTGTGCAGTCTGATCTGGCCTTTCACTGCCTGCTTATGCCCCAAATACCCTTTTACTTATCATGCAGCTCAATGTATCAGCTCTCTAATCTTATTTCACTGCCTAGGACAGAAAAATCAATTCTACTCTAAACACATAATTCCTTTACTGGAAAATGTCAGCCTTAAAAAACAGCTGTATAAGCACTGACTGCCTTGTTCTGTTATTCAGGAATTCGAGCTATTCAGCTTCTGTCAAAAGCAATTCTCTTACTGGACATCAATAGAAGTACCAAAGAGTGGTAATAGCATATTTCAAGACAAGAAATAATGTCACAAATCAACTCAGTGGAAGGTTCAGCAGAAAATGAGTACTGCTAAGAATGTTCAAAATTACCTAAGTGACTGTGAGTGTGATCAGAATACTGTAACCTGTCTTGGGTATGCCACATGGTTGGCACTACTGTATACTATTCAGAGTATACAGCATGTACAGCTGGCACAGCTGTAAACTATCTTGGTTATACAGAATCTATGGTTGACACTGCTGTAAACTATCTTGGGGACACAGCATGTATGATTGACACTGCTGTAAACAATCATGGGTATACAGCATGCATGGATGACACAGCTATAAACTATGTTGGGAATACAGCATGCATGTTGGCACTGCTGTAAACTGTCTCGAGTTTACAGCATGCATGCTCGACACTGATATAAGCTGTCTTTGGTATACAGCATGCATGGTCAACACTGCTGTAAAGTTATCAGCATGCATGGTTGACACTGCTGTTAACTATGTTGGGTATCAGCATGCATGGTCGACACTGCTATAAACTATCTTGGGTATAAAGCATGCATGGTCAACACTGCGTAAATTATCTTGGGTATACAGCATACATGGTTGATACTGCTGTAAACTATCATGGGTATACAGTATGTATGGTTGACACTGCTGTAAACTGTCTTGGATCTACAGCATGCAAGGCTGACATTGCTGTAACTATCTTGGGTATACAGCATGCATGGTTATCACTGCTGTAAACTATCCTAGGTATATAGCCCTATTGTAAACTATAGAGTAAACAGTATGCATGTCTGACATTGCTGTAATCTATCTTGCGTATGTAGCATGCCTAGATGACACTGCTGTAAACTATCTTTGGAATACAGCATGTATGGCTGGCACTGCTGTAAACTATCATGGGTATGCAGCATGCTTGGTGAATACTGCTGTAAACTATTTTGGGTATACAGCATGCATGAATGACACTGCTGTAAACAATCATATAATGGGTATACAGCAAGTATGGTTGACACTATTGTAAACTATCTTGGGTATACAAAATGCATGGTTCATACTGTTTTTAACTATCATGAGTATACAGTATGAATGGCTGACATTGTTGTAAACAATCTTGGATATACAGCATGCATGGTTTGCACTGCTGTATACTATCTTGGGTATACAGCATGCATGGCAGACACTGCCGTCTTGATTGACTGATTATGTTGGGGTTTAGCAACCCTTGTGGGTCATTTTGTGTCATCTCCCAGAGTAAGGGAGAAAAGCTATAGAAGAGATAGTAGAGGAGATGAAAGAGAGGGACATGGAAGAAAGAGGAACAGGAATGAAAGTGAAGAAACAGAAGAAATAAAAACATTCCCCCTCTACCCTTACCTGCTACAAGGATAACAGGCCTTGCCCAACTGTAATTCAATATCAGTTGGACGCCCCGCTGATGTAAGATACAGGACACCTTCGCCACACGACCACCCCACCCCTCACTGCCATCTTGAGAATACAGCATGTACAAGTGACACTGCTGTAAACTAGTATGGATATACAGCATGCATGGTTGACATTGCTGTAAACTATCATGGGTATACAACATGCATGGGTGCCACTGCTGTAAACTATCTTGGCTATATAGCATGCATAGATGACACTGCTGTAAAATATCTTTGGTATACAGCATGCATGCATTATGACACTGCAGTAAATTATCTTTGAGTACACAGTATGCATGGCTGACACTGCTGTAAACTAGCTCTGGTATACAGCATGTATGGCTGTCATTGCTGTAAACTTTCATGAGTATACAACATGCATGTCTTGCACTGCTGCAAACTAGCTTGGGTATACAGCATGCATGGATAACACTGCTGTAAACTATCTTAGGTACATGGCTGGCAATGCTGTAAACTATTCTGAGAATAAAATATGCTTGGTTGGCACTGTTATACACTACTTTGGATATACAGAATGCATGGCTGGCAATGCTGTAAACTATTTTAAGTATGCAGCTTGCATGGTTGGCACTGCTGTAATCTATCCTGGGTATACACCATGCTTGGTTGCTACTATTGTAAACTATCTTGGGTATACAGCATGCATGGCTGACTGCTGCAAACTATCTTGGGTATACAGCATGCAAAGCTGGTTCTGTTTTAAATTACCTTTTGTACACAGCATACATGGCTGGCAATGCTGTAAACTATTTTGGGTATACACTGTTGTAAACTACTGAGTATACAGCATGCCTGACTGGCACTGCTATAAACTATCTTTGGAATAAAGCATGCCTAGCTGGCACTGCAGTTAAATATCTTGGGTACACAGCGTGCATGGCTGGCACTGCTGTAAACTATCTTGCATACACAGAACGCAAAGCTGGCACTGTTGTATAGCATGTATGGTTAGTACAGAAGCTAACAATCTTGGGTATGCAGCATGGATGGCATCACCATTTGCCAATGTGCTAATGATGCCAAATGTAAACTAGAGGCCAAAGTGGGCCAGAAATTGCTCACCTGGATTAGACTGATCATGAGTAGAAAAAGGGCCATAAATCCAAAAATAATTGGTGGATTTTACCCTAAATCGAACTTGACCTACATTTTATGATTATATACCCGAGTATAAAATTTGAATCCAATATACTAATCTTTTCAAAAGACATTGATGGAAACCATTTTTTCAACTATTTTTCAACCTCGAAAAAGGGCCATGGCTCCAAACATAATTGGTGGATTTTACCCTAAATCGAACTTGACCTATATTTTATAATTATATGTTCGTGTATAAAATATGAATCCAATACACTAATCTTTTCAAAAGTTACGGAACGGAAACCATTTTTCAAAGTTGAAAAAGGGCCATAACTCCCAAAATAATTGATGGATTTTACCCTCAATCGAACTTGACCTACACTTTATGATTATATACCTGTGTATAAAATTTCAATCCAATATAGCAATTTTTTTAAAAGATATTGCACGGAAACCATTTATGTTATGTACGGGACGGCAAGACAGGACGGCCAGACGTACGTACTGACAGCCGTGATACTATATGCACCCCATCCACCGCCCCCCGTCCGCATTGAAAATGGCAGGGGCATAAAAACTTTCATGTAAAACTTTAATATGAAAATGATAAGTCTCATCTTGACCTCTAGGTCACAAAGAGGGGTGTGGACACTACTCTAGAACCATGTACAGCTAAGAGATATTATAACTTGCATGTTTTTTGTTGTTTTTTTTTTCTGTTTTTTTTTTTTTTTTTGTTTTTTTTTTTACAGAAATAACACTTTGTCTGAAAATCATTTCTCAAACCAACCCATTTACTATTTACCCTAAAAGTTCAGACATATCTACCCTAAGTATTGGGACACCTTATCTACTACCATACTTGTCCTAAAATTTGAAATAGTCCATTCTACTTCTTCTTGATGTGTCTAAAATATTGCAGTATGTATGGCAAACAGTGTAGACCCGTTTTGCCGCATCTGATCTGGGTCTACACTGTTTGCAAAGGCCCATCTGTCCCAATACTAAGGGTTATTATGGTATAGTTGACCACATATGAATATTCATTTTTCTGTCTGCTGATGTGTCTAAAACAGTTTGATGAGAGCTAAAAGTGCAGACCCTCATCAGGCACAGCTCTGCGGCATCTAACCTGGGTCTACAACATTTGTTCAAGCATGTCTGTCTGAATATTTAGAATACCATATTCAATCTAATTACCGCACATGCCCCTATAAGCACACAGTTGAGAAATTCCGTAGTCTTCAGACTACAGCCAGTGTACTTTTTCTTTACTTCTTTATAAAGGCATTATGTTGTGGGTATCCATTTGAATTGCATCGACTTGTCGATGCAATTCAAATGAGTACCCACAACATATGCCCTTATAAAGAAAATCAGAAAAAAAAAAAAGTCACATTACCATCATGAAATAAATCCTTTTCTGATTTTTTATAGTGTACCCTTAGTAGGTAGATTCATATTTTACCACAACTGAGTGTTCCCAGTAATTTTGAAAAACCTAAGTGCACAGTGCGGTAATTAGGTCGAATACGGTAAATACTATACATAAAATGGCAAAGAACTTCCTACCATGACATTCTGGAAATAAAATCTGTAGACTTGAAAAGTCTTCAGATGCCAGATTTCTCCAATATCTGACCTTAATTCACTTTTTATCACTTCCAAAATATTTCCTGCAAAATTCCATCACTCCAAGACTCCTGATAAAACATTTGTAGATGAGTTAACTGCAAGCTTCCAATACACAAAAAAGGGCCATCTCAAGTAAAAAGGGGTCATACCTTTGGCAAAAATTAGGTATCATATCCACAAATTCTGATTGCAGTCTTTGCTCAGTGCCAATGTATACAACAGTACTATATGATTATTTTTGTGAACAATAAATATGAATATCAGACTGTACAGATGACCTGATGACCTGAGCATTTACTAAAGGTATCCCTTTTTGCATGATATCACCAAACTATACATAATTTGAGGTGCCCTTGACTCCTCCTTCTTAGCACTTAGCATGCTAAGTATAAAATTTCAGCATATGTTTTGAAACATCTTTTCTTAATTTTTCCCAGCAAATAGGTTTTGACATTTCATGCGAATGGTCTATTCAGGAGACCATTTGCATGAAATGTCAAAGCCTATTTGCTGGGAAAAATGAAAAAAAAAAAAAAAAGTCAAATCTGTCATCTGTTGAACTTGCCCTGTGAGAGGTAAAGGTTAAGCTCTGCATGCTAAATATAGTAGCAGAAGAGTTTGAAACAGTTTATCTATTTTTTTTTTTTACAGCAAATACGGCTTGTACATTATGTGTGAACAGATAAACTGACAGTCAATTCTATATAAAATGTCCAGCCCCATTTTCTAGAAAACTAAGAAAAATATCAGACAGTTTTTCATCTTGTGAATTTGCTTCTAGCATGCAACAAATTAACCCATTGTAGTCGGGAGACCCGTAAAAGAGTACCTGGCAAACAGTGCAGACCCAGATCAGACGCCGCAGAACGTGGCTCTGATCAGGGTTTCCACTGTTTGCAAATAGATTAGCCATTTTTCTCTAGGAATATGTAAATTTCATAGCCGGACGTACCTAAAACTGAAATTATACTCTTCCAATATATAGAAAGGGAGAATCTATTCAGTCTACAATGGGTTAATAGTTTAAAAAAAATCTTTATTTTTACACTTGAAAGTTCCAAAACTGAGGATAGAAGGATTTTCCCAATAATTCTATCTCCATATATATATATTTTTTCATGAACCTTATGTAGGTATTCATAAGAACCAATTCTAATGTGTACCCACAACATTTAATTGTTTTAGCTGAGAAATAGTAAAACAAATATCAATACTTTTCCACACTCCTACAGATGATAATTATAACATTCAACTATAATGGCTGGCACTTTTCTTTGAAGACTGAACATCTGATTTTCCTTCTTTTATGTGTTCTTTGTTTCCAAAGGCAACCTTTGTAGATTTTAACTGGTATTTCATTTTAATTGAGACAATTCAAATAAGAGACTGACTGAAATATTGTAGAAATAACAATCACAGCAGATGAAAACATTTTAATTGTTCCCATAATAAGCCTAAATACTGGGGCAGAGAGGCATGAGCAAACAGTGGAGACCTAGATCAGAGGCCCCAAAATGCAGCATCTGATCCAGATCTACGCTGTTCGCCACCCATCTAGCAAGTTTTCAAAAATAGACCAGAAGGTACAAATAAATGGACTTTTTTTCAATTTTAGGACAAGTATGGTATGCAGTTGAGGTGTCCCATTATTCAGGGTAAATACAGCAGTTTTGCGGACAAACACACCTTGTGTGTACATAGGTCTAGATAAGAGAGGGTATCAGGCAAATAGTTTTCTTATTTCTTGACGAAAACCTATATTGTGGGTACTCATTAGAAGCGCCTCGGCAAGGCGCTTCTAATGAGTACCCACAACATATGTTTTAGTCAAGAAATAAGAAAAATATAGATACTTTTTGGCTGAAAAACACGCCTTATCAAGAGCTATGTGAGTAGTTACTGGAACTGCCTTGGCAATGCCATTCCAATAAGTACCCATATGTTTTGGTGAAAATTTGCAAAATTATCCTGAATTATCATCTTATCTGGAGCTATGAAACCATGATTTGCACTGGAGCACAGCAGCCAAAAAGTCAATGAGCAAAACAGCTGACTTGGCACTTATCCAAGCAGGACTCAAATAATTACATTTCATATTTTTCCATCATATTTCCAGAAAGGCACATTCATAATTAAACTTCATCCTGATGAATTTAAATATTGGAAGACATTTTAACCCTAAAAGCACCATGCAAAATTGAGGCAGATGGCATTCTAAAATGCTCTCTTTTTTTTTTTTCAAAGAAATTTCGTGTGAATTGTCTGCTAGGCAGACAATCAGACATGTGAAATAACAGGCCTTATTTTCTTGGAAAGATAAAAAAAAATACATATTAGAAAGTGATTTGCTGCTGCTGTAACTAACACTTTAAGTCAAAATTATCTTATTTTCCCAGAAAAGAGTGCTTACGCCTCATCAGAGAGAATGAAGCTGTATTTCTGCATAAAAATATCATTCTGTTGTCCGCTAAATCTGTCTGAAGAATGCTAAAATAGAAAGAGTAACATAAAGGCATAAGGCTGCATACAAATTATTGCACATGTGAAGTTTTCCAAACACAGCAATTTTGTGTGTTGGTCGGAACAATCACATACAACTAATCAGATTTGTGATTATGTTCATAAAATGTAATTACCATGACAACAGGACCTTGTAATATAAATGTAAATATGAATTAGTGCCTTAAATCAATGAATACAGATGAAGGTTATATGGAATCTGAAATTATATGGCAAATCTAGGGAATTCTTGTCAATATGCAATAATCCACAATTTGTTACTTAACCCTTTCAACCCTTAGTTTCTCAAGTGGACTCTTCCATTCTTGAATTTGGACTTGTCCACTGACATAAAAAGAGGTTTCAGTCTAAAATAAAAAACAGAATGGCAAAGAGACACTAAAAATTGCATGAAATGTCTAAGCCTACTTTCTAAGAAAAATAAAAATATTTCAAAAGGGTGTCTGCTGAGATTTTTACCCAGCATGCTAAAGATAACTGTAAGGGTAAAATTTCAGCAGAGGACAAGATTAGCCCATTGTATACTGAATAGACTCTCCAACACTATATATTGGAAGAGTCCAATTTCAATTTTAGGTACATCCAGCTATGAGATTTACATATTCCTAGAGAAAAATGGCTAAACTATTTGCAAACAGTGGAGACCCTGATCAGACGCCATGTTCTGCGGCGTCTGACCTGGGTCTGCACTGTTTGCCAATTACCCTTTTACGGGTCTCCCAACTACCATGGGTTAGAGTAGAGTTTCAGCATTATTTATATGTCAAGACAATGAAATGGTGATAATGAAGGAATGAAGTGCAGTACAGCCATGAGCTGAATTCTGCTTCCAGCGGGATTTGAACTCTGTACCACATGCTCTGAAGTCAGGAGAGCTAGCAAGCTAAGTGTTAACGACTGCACAGGACTGAACCCTTAAAGCGCCAATCACAACAATTGTCATCTGCTTTGTCTTCTGCTTGTGATTTTAAAAGTCATTTCTGCAAACAGTGTGGACCCAGATCAGACTGCTCCTTTAGAAGCAGTCTAATCTGGGTCCACACTATTTGCCGGTACGCAAAAAAATAGCTTTGAGAAGTTTGCAAGAATATTCAGCAGACGACATAAACAGACGACATTTTCAGATGCAGTTTTTCTTGGCGCTTTAAGGGTTAATTATAAAGGCATATTTGATGAAAATTCTGGGATAATTTTCTCTAGTTCCACTCCTCTCTCCCCAAAAATGCATGTTACGAGACTTTGTTAGAATTACCTCACAGATTTGACACTACCAAGTACCCACAATGTATGTTTTCATTGGGAAATAAGGAACAATATAGCTGAATTATTTCCAAGTAAGTACTGTTCCATAATAAGTCCTCTAAATTCAGACACTGCATCTTCTTTATTTGAGCCAATGCACAGCAAACCTACAATAAGACTAGCCTGTGCAACAAGCGAAGACTCAGATCAGCCTGCCTATCTGTGCAGTCTGATCAGTCTTTGCTGATCGCATGTGCTTCTACAAACACCAGGCTATCCAAAGAGTGAGGTGCTTCTAATGAGTATCCACAATACACATTTTTATGGAGAAATAAGACAAGAATTCCGCGGAAGGCGTCATCGCACCTGCTGGGGCAGAAGTCACAGGAGCCACAATCAGAACGTGGTTATTAAATAAGTTTATTTCATTCTTAGCAGTGCTTACTTGGAAAACTGGGTTGAAAAAAATGTAGACAAAGTGCCTAGTGGGGCACATATATTCAGGGCCAGTCCCATTCCCTCTAATGGCTATATCTTCAGCACTGACTTTTCGTATCATACAGCCCAATGATAATGGAACATTGATGTAAAATGTGTAAAAGTCACTGGAGCATGAAATATAGGTCAAGGTCACGGGTCAAGGTACCTGCTAATTCAGTACATCAAGGAGAAGCACAATGCAAGGTATGGTGGTTGTAGGCCTCATAGTTGAGGAGTTATCAAACATCAACGAAAAATGTGTCAAATATAGGTCAAGGTACCTGCCAAGCCAGTGCAATGAGGTGAAGCACTATGCAAGGTTTAGTGGTTGTAGGTCTTATATTTGAGGAGATACCGAACATCAACATAAAATGTGTCAGTCACTGGAGTGCACAATATAGGTCAAGGTCACCAGGTCAAGGTACCTGCCGAGTCAGTACATCGAGAAGAAGTACTATATAAGGTTTGGTGGTTGAAGGCCTTACAGCTGAGGACATATGGAAGGGTGACGTCAAAGGTGTAAAAGTCAATGGAGCGCGAAATATAGGTCTAGGTCACCCAGTGAAGGTACCTGCGGAGTCCGTACATTGAGGAGAAGCACTATGCAAGGTTTGATGGTTGTAGGCCTTACAGTTGAGGAGATATTGAACGTTGACGTAAAATGTGTAATACACACTGGAGCGCAAAATATAGGTCAAGGTCACCGGGTCAAGATACCTGCCGAGTCAGTACATCTAGGAGAAGCACTATGCAAGGTTTGGTGGCTAGAGGTCTTACACTTGAGGAGATCTGGAACATTGACGTAAATTATGTCAAAGTCACTGCAGCCAAAATATAGGTCAAGGTCACCAGGTCAAGGTATCTGCCAAGTCAGTACATTGAGAAGAAGCACTTTGCAAGGTTTGATGGTTGTAGGCCTTATAGTCGAGGAGATATCGAACGTCGACGCAAAATATGTCAAGGTCACTGGAGCGCAAAATATAGGTCAAGGTCACCGGGTCAAGGTACCTGCCAAGTCAGTATATCTAGGAGAAGCACTATGCAAGGTTTGGTAGTTGTACGCCTTATAGTTGAGAAGATCTGGAACGTCGACGTAAATTGTGTCAAAGTCAATGGAGCGCAAAATATAGGTCAAGGTCACTGGGTCAACATACCTGCCAAGTCAGGAGGTCAGGGAGATGTGTCATGCAAGGTATGATGGTTGTTGTAGAATTGTAGTTGATTAGAATACTAACTTCAACATAAATGTCGAACTGTTAACAGACAGACGGACAGATGAACGGACAGACGAATGGAAAAGCGGGCACCTATGTCGCAAAGTCGGGAGGTCCGGGAGATGTTTCATACAAGGTTTGATGGTTGTTTAGTTTTGTAGTTGATTAGAATACTAACTTTGACATAAATGTCGAACTTCGACATAACAGAACTGTTAACAGACGGACAGACAGACGGACAGATGAACAGACAGACGAATGAAAAAGTGGGCACCTATGTCGCAGAGTCAGGAGGTCAGGGAGATGTTTCATGCAAGGTTTGATGGTTGTTTAGTCTTGTAGTTGATTAAAATACTGACTTTGACATAAATGTCGAACGTCGACATAAATGTTGACAGACGGACGGACGAATGGACAGACATACGGAAAAGCGGACGCCTATGTCGCAAAGTCAGGAGGTCAGGGAGATGTTTCATGCAAGGTTTGATGGTTGTTTAGTCTTGAAGTTGATTAGAATACTTACTTTGACATAAATGTCGAACGTCAACATAAATGTTGACAGACGGACGGACGGACGGACGGACGGACGGACGGAAAATCGGACGCCTATATCGCACCCTGCTACAAGCAGGTGCGATAAAAAATTATCCTAGAATAATCACTGAATAGACTCCTCCTTTACAGTTCCTCTACTAATTAAAATTTGAACATCCATCTGACTGTGTCTTTAAGTGCTGGTTAAACAGCAAACACTGAGCAGACCCTGAGCAAACTGTGGAGACCCAGATCTGATGCCACAGAATGCAGCATCTGATCAGGGGCTACAGTTTGCCACTCTGCCAACAATATATTTCAGACACATTGAAGACATTAAAACTGACTGGTTCATTAACATAAACAGTCTTTTTGTTCAGATGTGTCTGACCAAACCAAATGCACCCTCGCCAAACAGAAAATAAACTTATGAGCTTATGAGATAAGTTACCAACATAGACCCTGATCAGACTGAGTATCAACCACTTGCTATTTGTGACGTCTTTGACTGATTTCATAATTTTGAAAAAAATGTGTATAGAATTTGTTTTAATAATATAAAATTACCATATTTATCCTTAGTAGTATTCTGACAGTCAGGCCTGAGCAAACAATGTAGATCCAAACAAGATGCCACAGAATGTGTCATCTGATTAAGGTCTACACTGTTTGACACTCAGCCAGCAATTTTTAAAACACACAGACTGGTAGTCAAATAGACTCGTTCAACCTTTGGCACAAGGAAGGTTAAGAGTCGAGATGTCCGAATAACTAGGGTAAATATGGTGGATGTCAGCAAGGTGCAAGTTTCATACTATAGCATCAATATCTCATACCTCCAGACAAGGTATGTTTTTCAACCAAAAAGTACTGATGTTTTTTTTTCTTATTTCTCCACAAAACCATACGTTGTGGGTACTCATTAAAAGTGCCTCACTGAGGCACTTCTAATGAGTACACACAACATATGTTTTTGTGGAGAAATAAGAAAAATATCCGGATACCCCACTTATCTGGAGCTATGACTATACAAAAGAAGTTGCCTGAAATAATTTTTGTTTACTGGTGTGAGAATTAATCCCTGCACTTCATTTTGTTGTGTTACATCATTTCTATCAAGTTTGTTTGCTTGTGTTGAAGTTTTACGGCCCAGTCAACCCAATGGGATCATGTTGTCAGTGCGGTCAGTTTACCTAACCACACATTTACTGGGCAGGCTTAGTCCTCTAAGGGGTTAAACAATATTGTGCACATTCTTTCGCCAGAAACTGACAACTGCCCTTCTCGAATCAGCGGAAGGGAGAGAATGACCATAGAAAATATTTCATGATCAATATCCGGGAAAGAATGTTGCCGACCTTGGCGGGGGTCGAACCCGCTACCTCCTGGTCTCCAGTCAGACGCGCATACAAACGGAGCCACCGAGGCCAGCTTCTATCATGTATTTTCATTCCAGGACGCCGGCCTCGGTGGCTCAGTTGGATGCGCCGTCCGACTGGAGACCAGGAGGTCGCGGGTTCAACACCTGCCGAGGTCGGCAACATTCTTTCGTGGAGATTGATCATGAAATATTTTCTACGGTCATTCTCTCCCTTCCGCTGATTCAAGAAGGGCAGTTGTCAGTTTCTGGCGAAAGAATGTGCACAATACTGGTTAACCGCTTAGAGGACTAAGCCTGCCCAGTAAACGTGTGGTTAGGTAAACTGACCGCGCTCGACATGACCCCACTGGGTTCACTGGGCCGTAAAACCTCAACACAAACAAACATTCCAGGAAGGCACTAGAAATTTCATTAAGATTTTGGAAATCCTAACCAACTATCATCACACACATTATATTGCACATGTATTCAACTGATCCACAATTAAATGTATACATCTCATCAAATTAAAACCCTTGTCCTGCTGAACCGGAATAATACCCTTCCTTTGCAAACAGTGTAGATCCAGATCAGATGGCTTCTGGAGACGCCAACTGATCTGGATCTACACTGTTGCCATTCAGTATGTGTATTTATATCAACATACCGGCTCAAATAATCTGTTAAGCTGAAAATTGGAAGTGGGCATGGCATCTTAATTTATTCAGCATGACAAGGGTTAATGAAAGAACAAGAATTCCGCGGAAGGCGTCATCGCACCTGCTGGGGCAAAAGTCACAGGAGCCACAATCAGAACGTGGTTATTAAATAAGTTTATTTCATTCTTAGCAGTGCTTACTTGGAAAACTGGGTTGAAAAAAATGTAGACAAAGTGCCTAGTGGGGCACATATATTCCAGGCCAGTCCCATTCCCTCTAATGGCTATATCTTCAGCACTGACTTTTCGTATCATACAGCCCAATGATAATGGAACGTTGACATAAAATGTGTAAAAGTCACTGGAGCATGAAATATAGGTCAAGGTCACGGGTCAAGGTACCTGCTAATTCAGTACATCAAGGAGAAGCACAATGCAAGGTATGGTGGTTGGAGGCCTTATAGTTGAGGAGTTATCAAACATCAACGTAAAATGTGTCAAATATAGGTCAAGATCACCGGGTCAAGGTACCTGCCAAGCCAGTGCAATGAGGTGAAGCAATATGCAAGGTTTAGTGGTTGTAGGTCTTATATTTGAGGAGATACCGAACATCAACATAAAATGTGTCAAAGTCACTGGAGTGCCCAATATAGGTCAAGGTCACCAGGTCAAGGTACCTGCCGAGTCAGTACATCGAGAAGAAGTGCTATATAAGGTTTGGTGGTTGAAGGCCTTACAGTTGAGGACATATGGAAGGGTGACGTAAAAGGTGTAAAAGTCAATGGAGCGCGAAATATAGGTCAAGGTCACCCAGTGAAGGTACCTGCGGAGTCCGTACATTGAGGAGAAGCACTATGCAAGGTTTGATGGTTGTAGGCCTTACAGTTGAGGAGATATTGAACGTTGACGTAAAATGTGTAAAAGGCACTGGAGCGCAAAATATAGGTCAAGGTCACCGGGTCAAGATACCTGCCGAGTCAGTACATCTAGGAGAAGCACTATGCAAGGTTTGGTGGCTAGAGGTCTTACACTTGAGGAGATCTGGAACATTGACGTAAATTATGTCAGTCACTGCAGCCAAAATATAGGTCAAGGTCACCAGGTCAAGGTATCTGCCAAGTCAGTACATTGAGAAGAAGCACTTTGCAAGGTTTGATCGTTGTAGGCCTTATAGTCGAGGAGATATCGAACGTCGACGCAAAATATGTCAAAGTCACTGGAGCGCAAAATATAGGTCAAGGTCACCGGGTCAAGGTACCTGCCAAGTCAGTACATCTAGGAGAAGCACTATGCAAGGTTTGGTAGTTGTATGCCTTAGAGTTGAGAAGATCTGGAATGTCAACGTAAATTGTGTCAAAGTCAATGGAGCGCAAAATATAGGTCAAGGTAACTGGGTCAACATACCTGCCAAGTCAGGAGGTCAGGGAGATGTGTCATGCAAGGTATGATTGTTGTTGTAGAAATGTAGTTGATTAGAATACTAACTTCGACGTAAATGTCGAACTTCGACGTAACAGAACTGTTAACAGACAGACGGACATGAACGGACAGACGAATGGAAAAGCGGGCACCTATGTCGCAAAGTCGGGAGGTCAGGGAGATGTTTCATACAAGGTTTGATGGTTGTTTAGTTTTGTAGTTGATTAGAATACGAACTTTAACATAAATGTCGAACTTCGACATAACAGAACTGTTAACAGACGGACAGACAGACGGACAAACAGACAGACGAATGGAAAAGTGGGCACCTATGTCACAAAGTCAGGAGGTCAGGGAGATGTTTCATGCAAGGTTTGATGGTTGTTTAGTCTTGTAGTTGATTAAAATACTAACTTTGACATAAATGTCGAACTTCGACATAAATGTTGACAGACGGACGGACGAATGGACAGACATACGGAAAAGCGGACGCCTATGTCGCAAAGTCAGGAGGTCAGGGAGATGTTTCATGCAAGGTTTGATGGTTGTTTAGTCTTGTAGTTGATTAGAATACTAACTTTGACATAAATGTCGAACGTCGACATAAATGTTGACAGACGGACGGACGGACGGACGGACGGACGGAAAATCGGACGCCTATATCGCACCCTGCTACAAGCAGGTGCGATAATAAAACAGGTCTAGATAAGAAGCAGTTCTAATGACAGAGGACTTGTTAAGGAGAATTTAATGATAATTTTTTCCAGTTCTCTATAAAAACCTATTTTGTGGGTACTCATTAAAAGCACCTCAGGGAGGTGCTTTTGATGAGTACCCACAACATAGGTTTCTAGGGAGAAGAAAAAATATCCCAGAATTATCACTAAATACTCTCTTCACAAGTCCTCTTTGATGAGTATCTCTACTATGTTGTTGTGGAGAAGCAAGAAAAATATCTTTCCTATTTCTCTACAAAAAAAAAAAAAAAAAATATATATATATATATATATATATATATATATATATATATATATATATATATATATATATATATATATATATATATATATATACCATATTCGACCTAATTACCACACAGTGCGCTTAGGTTTTTCAAAATATGACTCTACTTACTAAGGATATCCTTAAAAACAAATATCAGCAAAGGCCTTATTTGGTGTTTATGCGAGTTTTTTTTCTGATTTTCTTTATTAAAACATATGTTGTGGGTACTCATTTGAATTGCATCGACAAGTCGATGCAATTCAAATGGGTACCCACAACATATGCCTTTATAAAGAAGTAGACAAAAAGTACACTGGCTATAATTTGAAGACTATGGATTTGCTTGACTGTGCGCTTATAGGAGTATGTGCGGTAATTAGGTCGAATACGGTGTATATATATATGCATTGTGGTATTCATTCAGAGGAATTGATAGGGAGGAGTATTTGGTGATAATTATGGGATAATTTTCTCCAGTTCTCCATTAAAACATATGTTGTGGTTCGCATTAGAAGCACCTCAGTGAGGCACTTCTAATGAGTACTCACAACATGTTTTTATGGAGAAATAAGATTGATTGTGTTGGGGTTTAACGACACGTCAACCCTTGTGGGTCATTTTGTGTCGTCTCCCAGAGAAAGGGAGAAGAGTGATAGAAGAGATAGTCGAAGAGATGAAAGAGAGGAACAGGGAAGAAAGAGGAACAGGAATGAAAGTGAAGAAACAGAAGAAATAAAAACATTCCCCCTCTACCCTAACCTGCTACAAGGATAGCAGGCCTTGCCCAACTGTAAGCCAATATCAGTTGGACGCCCCGGTGACATAAGATAAGGAGAAATAAGAAAAATTATCCAAGAATTATCACCGAATACTCCTTCTTACCTATTCCTCTGATTCACTGGAACTACCCCAGTGAGGATGTTCCAATGGGTCCCACACTATATTATATTTATGAGAAAAATTTAACAAAAACAATCATTTTTTACTGGAAAAAAATATAAAGATAAAAAACAAACAAACATAACAACAAAAAAAATTTTTATCCTATGGAGCACAAGTTCTGAATCCCAAAAGGAGTTATTTGCAGCCAATCAGCAAATGAGAACCCAATTTTTATACTAAAACACGAACTCCTTCAAATCATTATGTAATGTTTCACTGAGGGTTGTTCTTTCTATCTCAAACCTCTTCAAACTTATAGGATTATCACAGATTAAGACAGCTTTTACCAGATTATTATAACACCGTAATTCAATTTTCATGACACAAACCCTATAATCCAATATTACTACACTCTCAACTATTTCATGAATTTGATTGAACCACAAATTCCCCTAAATTGAAATTCCAATGGAAGCCTGAAAAGTTCGCAAGAATTTCCACAGATCAATTCTGTTTCAGTCTAAAGATAGACAGACTAAGATGCCTGTGTCCAGAGTTCTTCTATTAGCATACCGTATTTACCATAAACATTCAAAACGGACAGGCTGCAGCAAACAGTGTAGACCCAGATCAGATGCTGTAAAATTCAGTATCTGATCTGAGTCTATACTGTTTGCCTCATCCAGCATTATTTCAAGCAATCAGCAGACAGTAAAATTGACTTAGTCCACTTTTAGGACAAGTATGGTATGGAATTAAGGTGTCTGAATACTAGAGTTATTATGGTAACCAAATGAGCCTCAACCTGAAAAATATCCTAACATTAACCCTTCTCATGCTGTATAAATGAAGATGCCACGCCCACTTCTAATTTCCAGCCAATCAGATTACTTGATCTGGGTTTTTGGTAGAAATTCACATATTTAATGACAAAAAGTGCAGATCCAGATCAGTTGGCTTCTTCAGAAGCCAACTGATCTGGATCTACACTGTTTGCTAAAACAGGGGCTATCGTGTTCAGCAAGAGAAGGGCTAAGCATGCTGGGTGAAAATTTCAGCAGACAACATTCTGAAATATTTTCTTTTCCAGAAGAAAGCTTTGGCATTAATTTCATGCAGAGCCTATTTTCTGAGAAAAAAAATACATGTACTGTCAATTTAATGTCTGTTAATTAACCCATTGCAGCCTTAAGATCCCTAAAGGGTAATTGGCAAACAGTGCAGACCCAGATCAGATGCTGTAGAATGTGGCATCTGATCAGGGTCACCACTGTTTGCAAATAGTTCAACCAATTTTTTCTCTAGGAATATCTAAATCACATAGCCTGACATACCTAAAATCGAAATTAGAATCTATCTTCCAAAATATAGTGTGGGGGAGTTCATTCAGTCTACAAAAGGTTAAGCCCTGAGAGTGGTGAAAACTAAAGGCATATGGTCAAGTGAAAACTCAGATCAGCTTGCACATCTGTGCAGTCTGATCAGTCTATGCTGGCTACTCGGTGGAATGCTAAGGCTACAAGGCTTTCTTAGAGGGACAGCGAAGAATCTGACCAGACTGTGCAAATCTGCAGGTTGGTTTCTGTCTTCAGCAGGCGTACGGTCTGTACATCATATTAACTTAGTTTAGTTTGGGGACCCCACTGCCCCCACCCCTGAGCCAAAAGCACTGAACCACTCAGAGTGATTATTTTTTCCAGGATGCCCATGTATGACTGACTTGACTGCATAGATGCACAGGCTGATCCAAATCTTTGCTGGGGAACACATCCAAGGATACGTTTTCTCATGCTGTGGCCAACATAAACACATAAGGGTGTCATACATTTCACCCTATAGCATGACAGTTTGCTCTCAGATGCCTAACTAACTCAATGTGAAGGGAAATTTGTCAGTGCTCTTGATCAGCTGCATATTTTAATTATTATAATGTAAATGTCCTAAACTTTTGTACACAAAAGTTTCTGACCAAATTGCATTGCAAACAGTGCAGACCCAGATCAGACTGCTCCTTCAGGAGCAGTCTGATCAGGGTCTACACATTTTGCCATTCCACTAAGTATTACACTAAAAGCAAAATTTATAAGCCAAAAATGTATGGAATAAAGCATTTGAAATTTTAGGACATTTACTGTATATCTTTTTTCTCTGACAAAACATATGCTATGGCACTCCTTAGAACTGTCTCAATGGGATTCTAACATGTTGTCATAACATACTTATTATGTTCTAGAGAAACTAGAGCTGTCAGGGAATCTGACTATAGCCCCCACCCCCTACCCCTACCCCTACCCCCTACAGTGCCATCAGAGGAGAAAGACACAAGTGTTGAAAAATTTTGATGTTTAAAAATTCGAGAAAAAGACGGGATGAATCTTCTACAAAAATTGAAAACCTACCAAGGGACATAACTCCAAGAGCTCAGGGTCTTGGCCACTATTCTGTCACTACACCTTCCATACCTTAGAAACAAAGTGTGGTGTAAGTTTCATCTAAGTAGGACCACAAACATAAAATTATTAAGCAAAATACATTTTAAATTTTTGAAAACCAGTACCAAGGGACATAAATGCAAGAGTTATGAACCCTTTGTGCCTATTTATTGTAAACTTGATACATCTAGTCATTGTCCATGTTTATAGGAACTTTCAGCCTTCTGGCTTTCTTATGTTCTGAGAAATCTGTTACTAAAATTTTCAAGAATGGCAAAATTTGAAAACCTTCAAAGGGATATAACTCCATGTAATGGGCCCTTGGCCACCATTCTGCCATAACACCTTCCTTACCTTAGAGACCAAGTGTGATATAAGTTTCATCGAAGACGGACCACAAACATAAAAGTTAATTATTAAGCAAAATGCATTTTAATATTTTGAAACCTACCAAGTGACATAACTCAAGGAGTTATGGACCCTTGGCCCCTATTCTGGTAACACAATACACCCAGTCATTGTCCATGTCTATAGGAACTTTAAGCTTTCTAGCTTTCATAGTTCCTGAGAAAACTGTTATGAAAATTTTCAAGAATGGCAAAATTTGAAAACCCATAAAGGGACATAACTCCAAGAATATTGGGCCCTTGGCCTTCATTTTGCCAATACACCTTCCTTACCTTAGAGACCAAGTGGGGTGTAAGGTTCATTGGAGTAGGACCACAAACATAAAAGTTATTAAGCAAAATGCATTTTAAATTTTGAAAACCTACCAAGGGATATAACTCCAAGAGTTATGGGCCCCTGGTCACTATTCTGCAATTATACTTTACTTACCTTAGAGACCAAGTGTAGTATAAATTTCAATGAAGTTGGACCACAAACACAAAAGTTATTAAGCAAAATGCATTTTAATTTTGCAGTCACAGAATCATGGAATGACGGAAGATGGAGTCACGAATCACGGAAGGATATGGCAAATCCAGCATAGCCCCACTTTTTCAAAGTGGGGCTATAATGAGAAAACCATTCAAATTTTTAACCAAATTTTTTGTTTTATCTACAGAGTGCTCATTCTCAATTATTCATGATGAATGTTCTTTTCCAATACCATTTCCTGAAGAGGAAGGAACCAAGCGAATTTGTAAGAAAAAATAAAAGAATTCTGCAATAGCTAAGCTTAATTGAGGAAGAACAATGTCACAAGTCCAGCTATTGATTGGTTCTCATGAGGTACAGACAAACTTGACACAATGCACTGCTGGATAAGCCACTTATTTCAACCCAAAAAATATTGATATTCTTTTTTCTCTTTAAAAAAACTCTTTGTTGTGTTCACTCATAAGAAATGTCTGTCGCTCCGGCGCGTTGGGGGGTTGCTTCTAATGAGTACTCATAAAATATGTGAAGAAAATGCAAAAATGTGTCATATGCTGCACAGTCCAATCAGGGCCTCTACTGTCTGCTAACAGAGTCATTTGACATAACAGAATGTATCAATGGAAAGCAAATGCCCTGACGAGTTTGGGTATGCGCTGTATGAGTTTGAATTTGTGCCTTTTGTGCATGTTTCTGTGTTCAAAGACACCTTTTTTGCTTGCTACGGCCCATATGTAGTTATGTGGTGAGGAATGCTGTAGGGGTGAACATCCTACCCAAGAGTACAACAAAGCTCAAGGCCTGGGCCCAGTTGTTCAAAGCGTCGTTAGCTTAATGAGCTTGTTAAAGGTCATTTCGTTAACTGTTTTAGTGGATTCAATATACAATATTCTGATATTTTTTGCTGAAAAAATGTGAGTAGCTTTTGCACTGCAAAAGCTACTCACATTTTTTTTAGCAAAAAATTTCAGCATATTTGTGTATCACTCGATGTAAATTTTAACGATACGTTAACTAACAACATCGTTAGTTTCCAACAACTGGGCCCTGGTTTTATATCCATAATACTCTAGATAAGAGACTGCCGGTACAACTGAGAATTACCTGGACCATCACTGTTGGCATCTGACATAAGGGCCCTTTTCTCATGCTGTTCATTGTATGTTTCAGAGGAAGTGTTAAGGAGTGTTTGGTGATAATTATGGGATAATTTTCTCCAGTTCTCCATTAAAACATATATTGTGGGCACTCATTAGAAGCGCCTCAGCAAGGTGCTAATGAGTACCCACAACACGTTTTTATGGAGAAATAAGAAAAATCGAACCTCCAACCTCCTGATCACCAGTTGGACGCACATCCAACTGAGCCACCGAGGCCGGATTGCACCCATATATACAAAAAGGCCACCCATTTCATGTCTGCAAACAGGAAAGGCTCTGGTGAGACTGCGCCTAGGACTGCGCTTTTGCTGGTCACCTATGTTATAGTGAGGCAGGTCTGTTTGATACTTATATGTTCTGGCAGTATCTCCAGATCTTCCATTTTTCCAAACAAAACGTATGGTCATTTTTCTTATTTCTGCATGAAACATATGTTGTGGGTACTCATTAGAAGCACCCAATCAAGGCTCTTCTAATGAGTACCCACAAAGTATGTTTTCATGCAGAAATAAGAGAAATATTTATCTGATACCATGCTGGTACAAAAACAACAAAAAAATAGCTCTAGAATGCTCTCTTACCAAGAGCATTTGAAATACTTACTATGTATAGCTTTTAATCCTTATATGTACACCAATAATATGAAGCAAGTATGCTCAAAGTATATGTCACAACAAATTCTGCACTGTCAGCCAAATGTCAAACTTTTCATGTATTTGAACCTGGAAAATCTGTGGCAGCCAACTGTGCCTTTAACCTTAACCAGCAGCCGTCAAATTTATATTTTTCTTATTTTTCCCAGAAAACAGGATTTAACATTTCATGAAAATTGTCTCCTTATTTTTCCCAGAAAACAGGAATTTACAATTCATGCAAATTGTCTCCAATTGCATGAAATGTCAAATCCTGATTTCTGGGAAAAATAAGAAAAGTATTTCAATATGTTGTCTGCTGAAAATTGTTACCCAGAATGCTAAGCTTTCATCAACTGCTTCAGCAATAGTTATAATATAACTAAACTATGCATGTATCTAAAGGGTCTTTTCTCTCTTGGATAAAATAAATCAATTAGTACTCAAGAATAAATCAATTAGTCCACTTGACCGATGATAGTCCAGCAACCTCTGTTTTGATAGTTTCCTTGCATAAGTCACCGATCCAGTACTCTTCGTCCCTGGTTGTGTTCACAAAATTAGCAGACACTAAAAAAATGGAATTTTCCTAATAGAGCAGGAACAGGAAAAAAGGGACCTTATGGTTTTCCGGTTTGAGTTTCTTAAAATGTGCATGAGCAGTCCCTTATTTGGGATACAGACACGTATCTTTTACCTGAGGCTTGCTCAAGGTCTCTACTGCATGTCTGCTAACAGCAAAGGCTCTGGCGAGACTGCGCATATGCACAGTCTCGCCAGAGCCTTTGTTGGTCCCCTATGTTATATGTACCCTCTTATCATGTGCTGGCGAATTTAAATTATCCACAGTCTAGATAAAATGCTTTTTTCCAATCTAAAGCAGATATATTTCTTATCTCCACAAAAACATGTCATGAATACATCCTGGAATTGCCTCACCAAAAACGTATGTTGTAGGTACACCCTTAAATGGCCTCTGAGAGGCAAATCCAATGGGTACCCACATTATGTATTTTTGTGAGGAAATAAGAAAAATAATTATCCGCCTACTCCTCTTACATGTATCTAGAGTTGTGAATTAAAGCTAATTTTGATGTTTCATGTGACTCAAGAGAAGACAAACTCTAATTTCTAGGAAAAATAAGAAAATTCCAAACTGTTGTCTGCTAGTATTTAAATTCAGCATAATATGCATTATCAGAGAAGAGCTCATAGCTCGGTAAAGCATGTTTTCCAACCAAACACTGTTGATATCTTTCTTATTTTTTCCATAAAAATATATGTTGTGGGTACTCATTAGAAGCACCTCACTGAGGCACTTCTAATGAGTACCACAACATATGTTTTCTTGCAGAAATAAGAAAAATATTTTCCTGATAACCCCTCTTATCTGGAGCTGAACTTGAATAACAGCTCAGCAGAAATCTAATATTCTCAATTCCAAATATCTGCTTTAAGAGGCAGACTGCTTTCTTCTTCACTATTTCTATTATCTGCCTTTTTTTTCTATGTCTATTCTCCACTCATCACTACATTTTATTATCAAACCAAGAAAAATCAATTATCTGACAAATACAGGAAAAACACCCACTGTAACAGTATCACTACACCAAGGGAAGTAACTCCAATTCCATTCACTAAAATAATAATTCTTCAGTTACTTGTATTGGGTGACAATTTCTTGGGGGGTTTTACTTCTTTTTTTTTTTTTTCTTTTTTTTTTTTTTTTTTTGGTGAAACTGCCTCATTCAGGCAAGTCTAACAGAGGACCACCACCAATACCAATATTTTTTATATCAGCAACACAGTCGCCAGCTCAAGTTTGTTTAGTTGTGTTTGCTCGTTTGTTTGTTTGTTTACTTCTTCAGGACTCACTCAAACAATCAGGAACAAATTTGAATCAAATATCACTATAATTTTGTGAAAAATGGTAATGGATCATCTGTTTCATCTGATGGTCAATTCGACCCAGTTAAGGTTACAGTTAACTCTTGTCCTGCTGAACCCGGATATGCTCTGCCTTTGCAAACAGTGCAGATCCAGATCAGTTGGTTTCTTCAGAAGCCAACTGATCTGGATCTGCACTGTTTGCCATTAATTATGTGAATTTATAGCAACAATCCGGATCAAATAATCTGATTGGCTGAAAATTTGAAAAGGGCGTGGCATCTTAATTTATTCAGCAGGACAAGGGTTAATGGTTACAGATACTAAAATCTACAGGGAAAAAACCTACATAGGAATCTCATTATAACAATGTTCTTTATATAGCATAATTTGGCCACAACACAGCTGAAAGATAGACTTTAAAAAAGTTGTACCCAAACAAAAATGTATAGATTATATAGAAAAATGACCAATTTTGGTCATTTTTCTATATAAGCTATACATATTTGATTGGACGCAACACTATTGTCTGTTGTTTTTTTGGGGTTTTTTTTTTATGTAATCTATACATTTTTGTATTATGGTTATATGGTTGTCATTTTTCTATAACCCATAAATTTTTGTTAGGACACAAAAAATGACAACCAATTGTACCCAAACAAAACTGTATAGATCATATAGAAAAATGATCATAAATGATCTTTTTTCTACATAGTCTGCACACTTTTGTTTAAATATAACACATCTGACTACCTAACCATCCACTGGCAGACTTAGAAGAGGTTCGGGGTCCAGTCAAACCCCTCTTAGAGTCCAAATTATTTCATTTTCATAGGGAATTCTTAGAAAATAGTAAAATGGTCAAATTGAACCCCACACAGCAAATTTGAACCCCATGTCCTGAAATCCTGGATCTGCCCCCACATGCTTTTGCTTTGGATCTCAAACTATCATAAAAGAGGTAACATGGTGTTCCAGCTTTCACATTTAGGGGAAACAGGATTTACCCTTAAACTGCCAATCACAACAATTGTCATCTGCTGTGTCATCTGCTTGTGTTTTTAAAAGTCATTTTTTGCAAACAGTGTGGACCCAGATCAGACTACGCCTATATGCCTATATGCAAAAATAGGTTTGAAAAGTTTTCAAGAATATTCAGCAGACGACATAGACGACATTTTCAGTTGCAGGTTTTCTTGGCGTTTTAAGGATTAATGAAAGGCTCTTTGCAATGAAGTGCCGTATAGGCATGAGCTGAATTTCGCCTTCAGCGGGATTCAAACGCGAAACCTCATGATCCTATGTTGGGAGCGCTACCCACTCAGCCACCCAGATACTTCAGGAAGACAGGACATATCTGTCATGTAAGACTAGCACCATTCTGTTCAATAAACATTGTACTCTCCCAAATCATTTTCAAATGACAGAACAGTTTCAGGGAAAATAACCATTTACAGAACAGTAAACTTACCTGCTTCTGGGCAGGAACATAGAACCCTCGATAAACACAGAGCCAGACAGTAGTATATACCAACAGGTGCTCAGTTCCCTCTGACTAGAAAATAACAAAGAAAACAACTGTAATAAGACTCTAGAAAATAACAAAGAAAACAACCATAATAAGTCTTTAGAAAATAAGACCTGTCGGCAGATAGCTCGCCCGAACTCGAGCTTGTCAATCAAATAAAAAAAGTAAGACTATGACCTTAAAATCCAGATCATTGTGTGTGTGTGCGTGTGTGTGAGAGAGAGTTTGTGTGCGTGCTTGCATGCATGCGTGTGTGTGAAAGGGGGTGCAGGGTGAGGAAGACATGGCACTGGACATAATTTTGGATGAAGAACATCTTCCATAGCTGCTATCTGACAACATACCAAATATAAATAGTATGATTTGAAAAGTAGTTGGGTAAATAAAAGATCTTAAGAACTTTGAGGTAAAACTTTAACATAAAATTTCTAAGTCTGTGACCTTGACCTCTAGGTCATAAGCAGGGGTGGGGATAGTGCCGAATAAAACTTTGGACCAATATCTATAATCATGCCAAATATAAGTAATTCCATACAAGGATTTAGAAATTAAGAGATCTTAAATAACTTTAACACAAACTTAAACATAAATTTCTAAGTCTGTGGCCTTGACCTTTAGGTCATAAGCAGGGGAGAGGGTAGTGCCAAATAAAATTTTGGACCAATATCTATTATCATGCCAAATATAAAGAAAATCCATGCAAGGATTTAGAAATTAAGAGATCTTAAAAACTCTGACACAAAACTTTAACATAAAGTTTCTAAGTCCGTGACCTTGACCTATAGGTCATGAGCAGGGATGTGGATAGGGCTCAATAAAATTTTGGACCAACATTTATAATTATACCAAATATAAACTAAACCCATCTGAGGATTTAGAAAATATAAGGTCTTAAAAACTTGATGTAAACCTTTAACATTTTTGTTAACACCGACGCCCTGTCTTGGGCAGAAAACTCCGTCAAAATTTGATGAAATTTGCCCACAAGCAATCCCAAACCAGATCTCCACAATATCAATGCATGTGCCAAGTTTGGTTAAAATCCCTTGACATTTACTCAAGTTATCGTCTGTAAACAAAAATATGGGCATGTCTCGGGCAGATAACTCCATAAAAATTTGACAAAACTTGCCCATTAGCAATCCCAAACCAGATCTTCACAATCTCAATTCACATACCAAGTTTGGTGAAAGTCCATTGATGTTTACTCAAGTTATCATCCGGAAACGAAATACGAAAGGATGGAAGGATGGATGGACAGACACACAGACATCCAACATGTAACCATAATACCCTGCCACTATCCTGTGGCAGGGTATAAAAATCAATGTCCTCAGACGCTATTTTGATCAGCACATATGTATTTGAATGATACAAGATCAGAAGAGTAAACTCTGCACAAATTGACACTGATCAAAATGAGAGGGACTTTCTATAGATATTGTATCTAACCTAAGTATTGGGACACCTGAACTCTTTCGGTGCCAATTTTCAGATGACTGCTTTTCTCTTTTAACAAACTATCACTTGAAAAGAAGTTTATACGTAAAGTTGAAAGACTGAATGTCAAACAGCGTAGATCCAGATGAGCTGGCTCATATGAGCCATCTCATCTCGATCTATGCTGTTTGCAAAAGCTTATTATTATCGCCTGTGGAAGTGAAAGAGTTAAAGGCTCCATATTCCTCAAAAATAGACAAGTTTTATCTAAGAAAGATTTAGTAAATTGCTGTATGGTATTAATACGATCACAAAATGTGGCACCTAGCAGCCTGTAAGATTTCAGTTAATCTCTTGTTTTTAAAGTGGATCAAAAATGAAATGATTTTTTATTGTATCTCTAAATTAATGTTAGCAACTTTAATTCAGAGATACAATTGAAAATCATTTCATTTCAAGAACAAAAGTCTAAGTGAAATTTTACAGGCTGTCAGGTGCCACATTTTATGACTGCATTAATACTATATATCAATTTATCAAACCTTTCTTGGATAATAAAACGTCTATTTTTGAAGACTATGGAGCCTTTAACTGTTAAATGATGCGCAACACATGATTTTTTTTTTTGGATTTGGGTTTTACGGCCCTTTCAAGAATATTTCACTTATATCGAGCCGATCGTTCATCGAAGGTGGGCGAAAACCGGAGAACCCGGAGAAAAACCACCTGACCATCCGTAAGCAGAACTTGGCTTTCCCACATATGACCCGACCACAGAAAATATTTCATGATCAAATCTCCACAAAAGAATGTTGCCGACCTTGCGGGGGTGGAACCCACAACCTCCTGGTCACCAGTCGGACTTGCATCCAACAGAGCCAACGAGGCCAACATTCGTCGACACTACAGTTTCCATTGATTCTGTAAGGGAACAACAAAAGCCCTGATCAGCCTGTGTTTATGTGCAGGCTGATCTGGGCCTGCGTTGTCCGCAAATTGCATTTTTTGTGTGTTGCGCATCAAATATAATTATCCTAAAATCTGAAGAAGTCATTTTACTAACTTTTGATATGTCTAAAAACTGCTGGAATGAGAGGCAAACAGTATAGACCTTGATCAGATGCCACATTCTGTGGCATCTGATCTGGGGTTGACACTGTTTGCTAAGGCCCACCTGTCTCATTACTTAGGGTTATTATGGTAGATGTAAATACTTTGTCCAATTTTTCAAAAAAACATAATGTTGTGGGTACTCATAAGAACTACCTCACTGATCTATATTGTCATTCTAATGCATGTCCATAATATTTGTTTCTGCAGAGCAATACAGTAAACTACCTCAGAGAACTTGTTAAGGAGGAATATTTAGTGATAATTCTGGGATAATTCTGAAAGCAAACGTCTCACCCATTTTTAAGAAGGGAGACAAGTCCTGCCCTGCAAACTACAGGCCCATATCCCTCACCTGCATTATATGCAAACTAATGGAGCATATTATTACACCATCTGGACAGAAATCAAATCCTCTATGATCTCCAGCATGGCTTTCATGCCAAGAGGTCATGTGAAACACAGCTCACAATGCTCATAGAGGAACTGCACCAAAACCTCCAGGATGGTAAGCAGACAGACATTATACTGCTGGACTTCAGCAAGGCTTTCGACAAAGTCAGCCACGAGAAGCTCATCTACAAACTACATGGTTATGGTATCAGAGGCAAAACCCTGAGATGGATCAAGTCATACTTGGCAAACAGTGCAGATCCAGATCATTTGGCTTCTTCAGAAGCCAAATGATCTGATCTGCACTGTTTGCCATTAAGTATGTAAATTTATAGCAAAAATCTGGATCAAATAATCTGATTGGCTGAAAACTACAAGTGGGTGTGGCATCTTAATTTATTCAGCATGACAAGGGTTAACAAGCCCTTTGAACCAACTTTTCTGGGTGAAAAAGAAAAGCAAAGAACATCTTATCTGACATTCTGTCTGTGCTTGCAGCTAACATTTCCTAATGAATATATTGCAGACAGAGCTGAGAACAGGACAAAAGCAAATCTTTACAATTTCTCGCATGAATAGGTGACATCAGATCCCTCAGATTTTGGTGTATGGCTTGGGATAGATTTTATGTCAGTGCTGATTTTATCTCATTCTAATATATATATCATGCTACTGGTTATACCAGTCTGAAAGAAACCTGAAGAAATACAACTGAAACAAGAATGGTGACCCGTTATTCCTGTTTGAAAATACACTGAAACCTCTTTATAAGACGAAACATTAAAACACATTTCGTATATAAGATGGTTAAAAGTGTTGTAAAAAGTATAGATTATAGAGAAAAATGACCATTTATGGGTCATTTTTATACCTACGCTTTTTAAAAAAAAAATGATGGGGGTAATGTGAATGCCTCCATCTCTCCATCATGCTATCTCCTCCTAAACCACTGGGTGGAATTTAACCAAACTTGCTACAATACTTCCCCGCATGGTAAGGGTGTGCTAGAGCAACATTATTTTTCACTTCTCTCTGCTTAATGGTGAAAGCGTGGGGATTTGCGATGGCGTGCTATTGACTGCACAATCTAGTTTCTATATAATCTATATATTTTGTTTACATCTATACATTTTTTTTTTTCAAATTAACCCTTAGGCTGCTAAGAAAAAAATGAATCAAGCCTGTAAGAGGGGGTACCTCTACTCGAGAAGTCATTACTCCTTTAATTTTGCCTCGAATTACATGGAATTCTCACATACAATTTGCCGATCGTAGGTGGCCATTTTACCGGAGAAGAAATGGTCACGTGGCTAGAAAGTCAAGTGACAGCCACGTGTAAACCGGGAACCGTTTAAGACACTTTAAAAAAAAAAAAAAAAATTACAAGGGACCAGCACCTACTGTGTACTATTGCGAATGAAACAAGTGATATACAAAGTTTCTACTGTTATTCCTACTTCTTCCTCACTGGAAATGATTCAGGTGTTATGGGCTTTTTTTTTCCAGAAAATCGTGATCAATCTGTTGAAGTGAGTGCTGAAATTAATGGCAGCTTGATATTTGGTATATTCGGTCTTTTTAGTGGGGGTAAAATCCAGCACCTGACCATCTAATGAAAAGTGGAGTGTATGTATGAAAGTAGGTTCACTTCTGTATGAGAACACTTGCTCTGAATGGTTGCATGTGGTATAGAGTAAGTTTGACAGGCTTTAGAGTCGACAGACCCCCAACAGCATGACAATAGTCGTGATTAGCAGCCTAAGGGTTAAGTAGAGAAAAAATAAAAAATGTGATTTTGCTTTTTTTGTGTCAAATTAAAACCGAAAATGTCAAATCTGGGCTAAATTTTGGGAATTTTATTTTTTCATCGGCTTTCTGTTAACCCTTAGGCTGCTAAGAAAAAAATGAATCAAGCCTGTAAGAGGGGTACCTCTACTCGAGAAGTCATTACTCCTTTAATTTTGCCTCGAATTACATGGAATTTTCACATACAATTTGCCAATCGTAGGTGGCCATTTTACCGGAGAAGGGATGGTCACGTGACTAGAAAAGCACGTGACAGCCACGTGTAAACCGGGAACCGTTTAAGACACTTTAAAAAAAAAAAAAAAAAAAATTTACAAGGTACCAGCGCCTACTGTGTACTATTGCGAATGAAACAAGTGAAATACAAAGGTTCTACTGTTATTCCTACTTCTTCCTCACTGGAAATAATTCAAGTGTTATGGGCTTTTTTTCCAGAAAAGTATGATCAATCTGTTGAAGTGAGTGCTGAAATTAATGGCAGCTTGATATTTGGTATTCTCGGTCTTTTTAGTGGGGGTAAAATCCAGCACCTGACTATCTAATGAAAAGTGGCATGTTTGTATGAAAGTAGGTTCACTCCTGTATGAGAACACTTGCTCTGAATGGTTGCATGTAGTATATAGTAAGTTTGACAGGCTTTAGAGTCGACAGACCCCCCCAGCGCGACAACAGTCGTGATTAGCAGCCTAAGGCAGGGATTATTCTGGCCCAAGATTTTTGTGAGAGAAAAAATCCCATTTGGACAAAAACAGTGAGAGATTTTCAAATTGAGTGAGATTTTTTTTTCGCTCGCTCGGACAAACTGAGTGAGATTTTTTTTTTTTTTTTTTTTTTTTTTTTTGTAAAGGCCAGATTTTGTATCAGAATTGTATGTATAAGTATTATTATTGCTTATTTTGTAATGTACTCTAAATCAGGTTAATAAAATTTTTATATATAGGGTGTTTGATTATTTTAAGTATCATTATTTTCATGTTTACTGCAAGTGTTTATATATAAATTTGAACTTTCTGGAAAATCATGTTTAAATAACAAGTTGTTTATATTCTTTTTAGAATTTCCAAATGGAATAGTCTAGATTAAGCTATTTTTGGCATGTCACAGAACATTTAAATTTTTCTTGACAAATACTGGAAAATAAGTGATGCCTCTAGTACTCTATTTTTTCTTTAGAATGTTCTTTGATATTATATAAGGAGAGAAGATTTTCATATGAGCATCTGTGTACACTTTCATTTTTTATTGGATTACTTCAATGTTTCATTAATTCTGGAATTAAACTCTGAATTCAGGGACTTTAAATTGTGGGATCAGAAACTGCAATTCAAAGGATTTGTTTCAGAAATTCTTCAGGAATTATTTCTCTGGGATTTTGTGACATTATCCAATGATTTTGTTTACCTGGGAGTTCCAATTCATATACTCATAATTTTTCTCTAGGACTCACAAATTTTATAAAAGTGAGTCCCTGAACTCACAAAAAAAAAGTATATATCTGCTCTAAAATATATTACAGATTCATGATTTTCTCACAGGACTTATGGAATTTCAATTGAGACTGAATAGAATCAAACTGTAAATAAATCACTGATTATCTTGAAAGGTACCGTTTACATTTATTTTTGTCTTGCACATTTTCTTATTTTTTGTTATTAACTAATACTGTAAATAATTTTAAAGCTTGTTGCTGGTTTCACTTTCATTTCTTACTCGTTACGCCTGGCTCGTAATAAAATGCAAACGGCTGAATAAGGGCTTCATGGGCTTGTTATTCATCAAGCTCAGCTCGGTCTTGTGTTTGATCCGAGATCGTCATCCGAATCAGGGGAGGAGAGCGTGGCCGCTTCTGTCGAGCTGGGTTGTGCTCGAACAAGATACTTTAACATGTTGCCATCCCGACTGGACGGCTTCGGGTCGGATAATTTTCTTTCTTTTTTTTTTCCGAGTCGGCGGACATGTTTTTGCTGACTCGAGGTAGCGATCAAATAAACCCTTACTTAAACCAGAGACCGACAATGAGTTTTTACGATAAAGCTTTTCAATGATACAGATTAATGAATGGTTACCTGCGTTCGTATGTGTAATGAATTTTGGCGCCACAATAATTCAGAAACCGATCAAACAGAACAGTCCAATAGTCTCGAAATGAACCGCATGTGCAAAATAGGAACTTAACGGCGCGAAATGAGAAAAATTCAGCATGCGATTTTTTTTCTCACTCCTGGAATTTTGATGCGATTTCTTGCAAAAAAATGCGAGAATATCGCGAAATCGCGCCAGAAAATGATCCCTGCTAAGGGTTAATCTATACATATCATTTATGATCATTTTTCTATATAATCTATTACACACTATATATTTTTGTTTGGCTACAACATGGTTGTTTATAGACTAGCTCTCGTCTAACTGATATGTGAATCAGCATAAAAACTATATATATTTTACAAAAATCCTATCTTTTGGAATGTCCTTTTCTCTCACAGATTTGGCTGATATGAGTTTCTGACTGGTAAGGGAGATGATATGTACAGAATAATAGTCAAGGAGGAGTATTTTACCTTTGTTGATTAGAAATGTAGCTGGCCTCGGTGGCTCAGTTGGATGCGCCCTCCAACGAAACCAGGATGTCGCGGGTTCAACCCCCGCCGAGGTCGGCAACATTCTTTCGTGGAGATTGATCATGAAATATTTTCTACGGTCATTCTCTCCCTTCGCTGATTCAAGAAGGGCAGTTGTCAGTTTCTGGCGAAAGAATGTGCACAATACTGGTTAACCGCTTAGAGGACTAAGCCTGCCCAGTAAACCTGTGGTTAGGTAAACTGACCGCGCTCGACATGACCCCATTGGGTTGACTGGGCCGTAAAACCTCAACACAAAAAAGAAAAAAAAGATTAGAAATGTAAAACTCATAGCAAGGTGCCAGGCTAGGTTGTTTAGCTAATATGGTTTTTGCTTAGGATCCCAGCAATAGTATAATAAAAATGTTGTGATGTATTGGTAATTACAGGCCACTGATTAAGGAAATAGTGTCTTAAAGCATATATTTTTATCTGAGTATAATAATGTCCAGATCCAAGCAGTCTGGTCATTCTGCCATTTCCATTGCTCTAGACGAGGGCTAGCCATACTAATATGTTTCCTTATTTCTCTATAAAATGAGGAAATTCAAACAACTATCGAAATAGATGTTTTCATGAAACAAGGGGGCCATGATGGCCCTATATCACTCATCTGAGTAATGGCTGATTTGCCTAACCCACTGGCAGAGATGTTTTTTGACCAATCAACAGGAGTCAAAGGAATCTGATAGAGAGTCACCCAAAGAACATCCTTGTAAAATTTCATTGAAATCCCTTGAGCATATTATTCTGGGAAGATTTTTAAAGATTTTTCCATTGCCATGGCAAAAAGAGTTCTGCATGGATCCAAAAATTTTGCAGGAACTTATGCGAGAGTGTTGAGAGGATGCTTTCTGTGAAGTTTCAGCAAAATTGGCTCAAGGGTTCAGACGAGAAGATGTTAAAGTGAAATTGTGCACAGATGATGGATATATCAGGCAATGCAATAGCTCACCATGAGCACAAAAAAGGTGAGCAAACAAAAAACAGAAGAAAAGTATAGGTAATCAGTACTTTTTGGATAAAAAAACTTTCTTAGAGCTATGTATGATGATTTCATGTGCAATGCCCGGTCTCCTTAACCCTTGCCTTGCTGAATAAATTTACTTCTAATTTCCAGCCAATCAGACAACTTGATCTGGGTTTTTGAAATTCATATATTTGATGACAAACAGTGCAGATCCAGATCAATTGGCCTCTTCAGAAGCCAACTGATCTGGGTCTACACTGTTTGCTAAGACAGGGCATGTCGTGTTTAGCAAGAGACGGGTTAATCTACTAAGGCTTAACTTGGTCTTTTTGCCACTTGCAAATGTTTAATGTAAAGGCATACACCGCCAAGGGAAATAAATCTGACATTCAAATACTTGCCTCCCTTCTCAGTGATTCAGCCAGACCAAAATCAGTTCCGGACATTTTGTCCAAATGGCAGCTGGTTCTTCCGGACATTCTGAAATTTTCTTGGACAAATTATAAAAGCTAGAAAATCACTTTACTGTGGATTCAGCAGTGGGAGGGGGCTGGCGTCATTATCGCCATTTCCCTTGCAGAATTCCGTTTGGTCACTACTTGATTTCGGAATGAAAAATGTCAACTTTTGTTGCTTTCTAGGGAGCATGTTTTTGTGCAATGTTATGTCCAACCCTTTACAAAATCACAAGTATAATATTTTGCCTAGCATGTGGTGTCACATGTAAACAAACTCGATGCGATCAAGGGGAGTAACTCAAAGAGGATTCGGCCTTACCTACGTTTCGGCCAAACAAATTAGACTGGTTCACTCTGTTTGCGGATGCAAAACTAACCGGCATTACCGAAAATCACAAAAAAATCAATAATGTTTGATAAGCAGTCCAATACATCTTAGATTGACCAATCATCGGTCGTTTTACAAGATAAAGATTGGTATCGAAAATAAACTGTAAACAACAGTAGAAATCCATATACATTTGTATTACAAGCCAAAAATGGCAATCGGACAATTTGTCCAACCAGGTCAGAAAAGTTTCGGACATCTGGAAATTTCAGCAGACTATGGCCGATGGCCGACGTCAAACTGAATCCCTGCTTCTAACTGGGGACTTGTCTTAGGCGACTTCCTACATGAAAAAGTTGCCTTCCTTTGCAAAAGGGTGGCAAAATCATTCAGGTGCATCCATTCACCTTAACTCTTGTCCTGTTGAACTCTGATATACCCTGTCTTTGCAAACAGTGTAATCCAGAACAATTGGCTTCTGAAGAAACCAACTGATCTGGATCTGCACTGTTTGCCATTAAGTATGTAAATTTAAAGCAACAATCCAGATCAAGTAATCTGACTGGCTGAATATTAGGAGTGGGCGTGGCATCTTAATTTATTCAGCAGGACAAGCATTAAATTTGATATTCCCTATGTGAAAAAATTATATCCAATTAACCTCATACACATTGCTAAAGTTTCATCAAGATGTTCCATATGGTTACCAAGTAATGTGCACACAAGGATAGTATGAAAAAAATGTTATCAAAGGGGAGTAACTCAGAAACTAAGAAAGGGAGAGCAACCTTTTGATTTGTTTGTGTTGCGGTTATACAGCTTTGTAAAAAAAACAAGGTAAGAGAAAAGTCTAGGGAGTGCCACAATCACAAACCGCAGCCCTTCCCAGACCCCAAGAGGAAGAGGAAACCAACAAATCCAAACAAGCACAGACCAAACAAACACACGAAAAGCACTAAGATTAGCACTCTCTTCCCCAAGCGAGGTAATCGCAATACTAAAAGGAAAAATATACAAGAACAAAATAACACACGGAAAGACATACAACAAATCGCCTCGTAGAATAAACCATCAATAAAAAGAAGTAGAATAAAAAATCAAATTAATCACTATAATAAACAAAGACGAGTACTCATAGCTAATTCTACTGTATGCCAGAGTAAATGAAAACCAATAGCTGAACCACGGCGGGCCAAGCCAAAGACACATCGTCAAGCCCCAACCCACTGGTTAAAGTTTTACGAAGAGACCGTCATAGTCTGAGGCCCGAACCGCCGTCGTGCAATTAAAGAGTGAAGCATAGCCATCAACAATGATTGGGTTGACAACTAGGCATGCAGTCTGCCATATAATATCCAGGCTATAGCCAATTCTTTTATAACGGTTAATAAGTTTTCTGAATTGCTCAGAAAAGTTAGATTTACCTACAATTTTTCTAAATCTGTACACTAAGTCACCGTAAAATTCTATTCAGCTTCCGATATACCTTGTTGCAGAAGTGTTTTCAATGACCCAATGGGGTCATGTCAAGCGCAGTCAGATTACCTAACCACACTTTTAATTGGTAGGCTTAGTCCTCTAAGCGGTTAACCAGTATTGTGCATTCTTTTACCAGAAACAGACAACTGCCATTCTTGAATCATCGGAATAGAGAGAATGACTGTAGACAATATTTGAAGATCAATCTCCACAAAAGAATGCTGCCGACCTGGTGGAGGCTGAACCTGCACAACCTTTTGGTATGCGACACACCGTCTTAACCTCACATTGCTATAAAGTTTCATCAAGATATTCCATACAGTTACCTATTTATGGTTGCACAAGGTTAGTACAACATTTAATTTTTGATTGATTCAATGTTCAAGCCAGGCTGTGCCATTGCACCATTCGTGCATATTTTCATGTTTTGGCCCAGAAAAAATAAGTTCTTGCGTCATCCAGGCGCAGAAAATTTATTACAGAATTGGCGGAAAATGCGTTGTGATCGGGTGCTTTTACTTGCGGTTCACTATAAATAGGCATAGAAATTATTTTAAAATGCAAAGAAAGCTTTAAAATAATTGAGAAAATACAGTTAAACAGACAATCTGGTATGATTTTTGCCTTTAGTTTATGCATTTTTGATGTTATACGGTCAAGTTACGGTGTGCATAAGGATAGTCTGAAAACACTTATCAAAGGGAAGTTACTCAGAAACTAAGAAAGGAAGAGCAAACGTTTTGTATGTGACATGACATTTTGACCTCATACATATTGCTATAAAGTTTCATCAAAATATTCCTTAGGGTTACCTAATTTTGGCACCCACAAGAATTGTTTACACTGGATGCACAGGCAGAGGTAAAGCCGGACAGCACAAAAACATAATACATCCCTTTTTTTAATTTTTTTTTGTTTTTTAAACTGGGCATAAACAATTACTCAGGCCAGGAGATATAGTTATTTTTGCGCTAAACATAGATACTCAACAGTTGTTAAGTAAGATAAATGTCCTTCAATTTATCTTTACATAGTTGTCTCCCTTCTATTAAAGACCCTATAGATGTGACAACACTGATCAGTTTGACAGGTGTGACACATCTGACTGATCTTTAGAAAAATTCACACAAACTAGGTCAAATTCCAGGTAAATTACCCATTTATATTCCCACTGACTGGTCTTATTTACATTACAGAGAAGAAGATAAACACTATCATGTGCACTAGCTTTTGTTTATTTAACTCTGTTACTTATACTATCCAACCTGAGAGTAGTCCGATACAGGAAGTAAGTACATGCCTACCTCCAGATAAGGCGCTTTTGTTGTTGTTTTTTTTCTTTTCAACCAAAAGATATTGATAACTTTCTTATTTCTATACAAAAACCTATGTTTTTGATTGAGGCGCTTCTAATGAGTACCCACAACCTATGTTTTTGTGGAGAAAAAAGAAAAATGTTATGTGGACACATCTTGTATCTAAAGCTATGTGTTCAAATATGTACCTAATCAACCGGCACAGTGGCTCAGTGGTAGAGCGTCCGCTTTGTGACCGGGAGGTTGCGGGTTCGATCCCCGGCCGGGTCATACCAAACCACTTTAAAAATGGTACTAGCTGCTCTTTCGCTTGGAGCTCAGCATTAAGAAAGTAGAGCTAAGAATCAAAACTGGTCAGCTCAGTGTCAGTATAATGTGACTGGGTGGAATATCATGTCAAAGTGTCTGGGGCATGATATTTCAGTGAGGGAGCACTCTAAAAGTGAGCATTGAGGTCCCTGTCACATCCAGAGACCGTCGCGATATGACTGAAAGATTGTTGAAAGCGACGTTAAGCCCAAATCAAACAAACAAAATGTACCTAATCAGTGGTCCCAGGCATCAATGGATACACCTTTGATGGAAATAACTCTGAATAAAAATATTTACCTCCCTCCTCAAAACAATGAAAATTAAATATTTGGGAAACATAGACACACACACACTATATTATATCTACATGAGCCACAACATCAGAAAACGTACCTTTCAGACAAGTGCACTCAGCAAAGATTCAGATCAGCTTGCACATTTGCTCAGTCAGATCAGAGTCTTAACTTGGCATAATTTGTATAGCCAAGGAAGCAAAGTTTCTTCATGTGGACAATGAACTGATCCTACTGCACAGATGTGCAGACTGATTTGAGTCTTCATTTACCACACATTGCAAAGTATGTATTTTCACGTTGAGGCTCATGATATATATGTTTTTGTATGGACACGCTTATTAGACTTTTCTAATTATATGTACTCACCAATACAGAATATCGTTTGCATCATGGTACTCGTATCTGACCGTTTTACAAAGAGCTCTCAGTGCTGGCTCTCGAAGGGAGGATAGAGCCTCCATTCCATGCAGGTATGAGAATATAACATCCAGATCCTGAAATAAAGAGGACGAACTACAGCTTTATGAAAAACTGCCATTTAGTGGATAAATATACTGTACTGACCAAAAGTAAACGTCCTAAAATTTGAAAATGTCTATTTTACTACCTGTTGATGTGTCTAAAAAAGTGCTCGATGAGTTGCAGATTACTGGTTAACCGCTTTGAGCTCTAGACTAAGCCTGCCCAGTAAACGTGTGGTTAGGTAAACTGACCGCACTTGACATGACCCCATTGGGTTGACTGGGCCGTAAAACCTCAACACAAACTAGAGACCAGCCTTTATAGTAATGATATTTTTGGTTGTATTTTAGTGGATTATCAAACAGGATTATAAGAAAAAATATTTAGTCACTGGAGACGGAGCCAGTCTAAGATTTAATTCAAACTATTTTCACAGGAGACTACAATGTATTTGACTGGAATAATCTGATCACAACCACAGATAAACAGAATGTCAAGCCCTGCTGTTTTAGCAGAAAAAGAGGTTAACTCTGTTGTTCAAGTTTTAAAGACACATTAACCCTTGTGGGTCATTTTGCATTGTCTCACAGAGAAAGGGAGAAAAGAGCTTGTAGATGAGAGAAAAGAGAGAAATACAAGAGGATGAGGGAAAACACGACTGGCAGTGCAGAAACAAAAGTATCGAGTTAATATCTGGTAAAGGTTAAACATAGGACTTTTTAAGGAGGAGTATTTGATATCTTTTTTCTACATGTTTTTTATGAGTGAGAACTGCAGAAAAGTTTCCCAGAAGTATGACCAATTACTCCTCCTTAACAAGTCCAGTGAGTCTGAAAGTCAGGGTCCAGTTGTTCAAAGCGTTGTTAGTTTAACGAGCTTTTGATTGATTGTGTTGGGGTTTAACGACACGTCAACCCTTGAGGGTCATTTTGTGTCGGCTCCCAGAGAAAGGGAGAAAAGAGATAGAAGAGAGAGTAGAGGAGATGAAAGAGAGGGACAGGGAAGAAAGAGGAACAGGAATGAAAGTGAAGAAACAGAAGAAATAAAAACATTCCCCCTCTACCCTTACCCACTACAAGGATAGCAGGCCTTGCCCAACTGTAAGCCAATATCAGTTGGACGCCCCAGTGATGTAACGAGCTCGTTAAGGGTCATTTCGTTAACTGTTTTAGCGGATTCAATATACAATATTCTGATATTTTTTGCTGAAAAAATGTGAGTAGCTTTTGCAATGCAAAAGCTACTCACATTTTTTCAGCAAAAAATTTCAGCGTATTTGCGTATTTAACGAATCGTTAACTAACGACGTCGTTAGCTTTGAACAACTGGGCACTGGTTGTTAGGATGGTCATGGTCAAGCCTCTTGGGTTCACTGTTCTAACACAATATTAGAAACTACTGTACATGTATTTACCCTAAATATTGCAACACCTTACCATACTTGTTCTAAAATTTGAAAAAGTATATTTTACTACCTGTTGATGTTGTTAAATGAGTGCTGGATGAGTGGCAAACAGTGCAGACCCTGATCAGACACACGGTTCTGTGGCATCTGATCTGGGTATACACTCTTTGCTCAGGCCTGTCTGTCCAAATATTTAGGGTTATTACAGTAGGTACCCATAAGCTACACTTTCCTGTGGACTGTGGTGAACCTTAGGTTTAGTACAGCAAATAATTAATGTCCTGAAATGGGTGAACTGAGGCCGCATAATGACAACCCCACACGCCAGCCCGCTTTTCTTTACAACATAAAAGCTACCAGCTTATAAGATTAGATGGATGTGTTTTCTTACACAAAACCGCACAAAATATCTTGCTATCTGGTATCTAAATTGGAAAATAGCTGTTCTTGTTTCCTTTAGAAAAAAAACATGGTAAAGTTTATATTCAGACCTAAGGTACATGAATGTGACTGACATTTAAATTTACACTCCTTTTGTCAGGTGAAAAATACCCCAACACTTAAGCTTAGCACTCTGGGTAAAAATTTTCACCAAATGATATTGAAATATTTTTCTTATTTTTCCCAGAAAATGGATTTTGATATGGGTTTTGGTATCCAATGGAGACAATTTGCATGAAATAACAAATCCTGTTTTCTAGAAGTAAGAAAAATGCCTTTAATTTGTCGTCTGCTGAATTAGACCAGTGAGTGGTTAAGTTTAAAATACAAATAAAACATGGAAAATTGGCCCCCACCTTTGACATATGCAAACTATTAAAGTCTAGATCAGCCTGTGCATCTGCAGTCTGATCAGGATTTTCTATGATAATCTATCCATCCACTGACTGTAAATAAGCAAACAAAAGCCCTCATAAAATTGTACCAATAAACAGGCAGATCTGGCTGTTTGCTACCGCATGTGGCTCAAAGGTCTTTTTCTTACCCTGTGCATCATACATTGGCATACCTGACATTAATGAAGGTTTAAGTATGGCCCAAGTTTCAATCTAAATTTATAATGAACCTATAATGACTTATAGTCCTCTGCACACTATGAAAGACCAACCGTCCCACCTGATCTACTTAAAAACAAGAAAAACGCCTAACGGCATTATGGACAGTTTTTCAAAAGGTTAACGAAAAGGTAAACCTCAGACGACGCCCGACGCCAGCCTGCCCGCCCGGACATCGCTATTTTAAAGGATGTATTTTTTTTTTAAAAAAAAAAAAAAAACGTCCAAAAACTTCAAAACAACTCTGTGAAATCTCCCAAGAAGAGACTGTCAAATTGAAATTAATGTAAAACATAGTCTGTTACTCTAAACCACACAGAATATAATCAATGTTTTCTCAAAGAGCAGGTGTGAAACACCATAAGATGAACTGTATTTACCATATGTATTCGGACAGACAGGCCTGAACAAACAGTTTAGACCCAGATGAGACGCCGCAGAATGCGACGTCTCATCTGGGTCTACAATGTTTGCCACTCATCCAGCAATTTTTAGACACAACATCAGGTAGTGAATTGCACTGGTTCAAATTTTAGAACATATATGGTAAGGAGTTGAGGTGTCCGAATACTTAGGGTAAATACGGTAGTAGACATGCTGGTCATTATGATCTATTGCTTTTTTTCCAATGATAGCAGTAAGTTACAATGCATCACCTTACTTAGGAAAGTATATACATTATGGGATAAGGTTACAAAGTTAGTCAAATATAATTGCCCTTGAAGTATCAAACTTAAGACAGAAAATGAAAAAATAACAACAACAAAAACGCCAACAAAAAAAATATATATAAATAAAAATGTGAAATGATAATAACCCCCACCATTGTGTGACAGACTGATACCTCTGTCAAAAATTGATGAAATCTGCCCATTAGCAATCCCAAACCAGATTTCCACAATATCAATGCACATACCAGGTTTGGTGAAAATCCAATAGTACCGGTATTTACTAAATTTATCGTCCAGATACAAAAAGATGGACAGAAAAAAGTACGACTGATGGCCACAGGGATGACCACTGGACATCCCTGTGTTCATCAGTCCTACCTTTGGTCACCAATGTGAAACTATGATACAGTGTCACAATCTTGTGGCAGGGTATTAAAAATGACCAACATTGAGGAGGTATCAGTTAAATATTTTTCGGATTTCTCCATGAAAACATACATGTACGGTATGTTGTGGATACCCATTAAAAGCAGTTCAGCAAGGTGCTTCTAATGAGTACCACATCCACAACATATGTTTTTGTGGAGACATAAGTAAAAAATATTTTGTGGAGACATAAGAAAAAATGTTACAAATCTTGTTGCAGTATATAAATCTGTACTTTCTCGTAACAGCCTCATTGAAATAAAAAAGAATGAGAGTACATTGTATATTGCTGGGTATTAGAAAGACATTCTAAGCATGTGAATTGGTCAATATTTTGATTTGACCATGTATACAAATATGGAGGGCTTAAGACTGGCTTTACAAATGCACGGCAGTAAAAAAGTGTATGTCAACCTGAAATCTTATTTATTATTCCTACTGCTGTACTGAAGTATTAGGCCGACCCAAGTAGCACATAACCTCTAATAAGCTCTTAGCCGACCAAACTTATCTGTCGCTTTGACCTTTAGATTATAAAATTAACCCCTGTCCTGCTGAATAAATTAAGATGCCACGCCTACTTCTAATTTTCAGCCAATCAGATTACTTCTTCAGAAGCCAACTGATCCTGATCTATACTGTTTGCAAAGACAGAGTATATCCGGTTCAGCAGGACAAGGTTTAAGTATACGTTTGAAGTTTAAAAAAAAAAGACCCACTACATGCAATATGTCTTAAATAATCAACTTTAAAAACCAAGTATCTTCATTTTTTGGTGCAGAATTGATCAAAATTGGTCAAGAAATAAGAAAGATATTGTAATTTATACAGTGGTGGGAATGGCAGATCACCAAAAAACCCTGGAAATACAGGTCAGTCCCGTTAGTACTCGCGTCGTTAGTGTGCGAATACGGATATAACGCGGGGACGTCATGCCTCCCAAAATTTTTTTGAAGGGTCCCAGTTTCCCCATCCTCTAGGTCAAAATAACAAAATGTGTTTTTTTGTTTTTCAGAGCTTCGATCTGCAGAAAAAGAAATTATTTACTGCTGTTGTACATGTCATAATAGCAAATAAAAAAAATGATTTTGAAAGAATAAAGCTAATCAATGTAATGTCTCTGTTGAATTTTTGTTTGTGTACGTGCGTAATGACCGTAATTGACCTTTTGATGTTTATTTTAAGAAGACAAACTTGTGCCAATTAAAACTTCATTTAACTTTTAAACGATACAAACATATCTATCAAGAAACGGCTTATCCCGCATCTAAAGAATAGGAAAATGGCCACAGTTATCCATAATTAATTTGTAAATACTTGAAAGACACCGAATTTTCCAGTTTGATATGGCCGCCTTGCCGACCTAATTAGATATTCATCCAATCAGCGACGCGGATCACTGGACGTCGATTACTGCGCACGCGGTCAGGAAGTAGAGCGTGTAACTGTGAAATTTGTCCGGCACTTATTGTCTTGAAAAATTTAATTCTTCTATCAGATTAACACTGATTAAAATGGAAAACCAAAGAAGAAAACGAAAAGCCTTCACGGTTCAAGAAAAACTTGAGGCCATTGAACATGGCACTTTGTTGGAATCAAATGCTTTGGTTTAGTCAATTTTTTTTTTCTTTGAGCTTTCGTTCTATTCTATACAAGCAGAAAGATTAAAAAACTTAACAATTTCTGCTGTTTTATTAATAAGATTTCTTTTACTGGACTAAAATAAATCACTATGCTCGCGGGGACCGGTATTGATACCGGACTTTTTATGTGACTTACACCGCACTTCAACACCGTCTGTATTACAACACCAGCAAATATGGCGGATCGAGCCACAAAATGGAAACGTAAATAAAGTATTTAGCGTATATAGTGCAGAAAAAGTACATCAGAGGGTGTAAAAAAGACAAAACATACAACGTTAGTACTCATTCGTTTATTTATATAAATAACACATGAAATATCATTGTTTTCATTCATAAATCCCTCCAAACATGTATATACGTGTGTCCCATACAAATGTCAACATATATAAAGTCCGATCAGTCGGCTCCGAACTTACTACGCGCCTCGCCTATATCGCGGTCTGGATTTGTGCATCCCGACCAGCGCGTAATAACGGGACTGACCTGTATCAAGCATCCCCACCCAAACCAAAAAAATACCATATTTCAACTGCTTGCATCTTGATAAGAATTTTATATTTTACTCAAAAATCATCAAAATCCCTGAATTCAGCTGATTCAAAGAAAATTCTCAACCCTGTTCATAATTCGTATATCTGTGAGGATGGCCACCATTATGTATATTTAATTAGGTTTTTAATTTTTGTAAGACAACTAAGAGCTCCCTGTTGCCTGGTATATGCTGCTTATGCAAGCTACATTGCACATCTATTTGTTAATTTTAAAGCAAATGAACACATATACATGCACAGGTATATACACGTAGAAACACAACATTGTTTCAGATGTGATTTGTTTCATCTTTGCATATTTCACCCTTAATAAAATGCCAAGAAAACCTGCATCTGAGAATGTCACCTGTTTATGTTGTCTGCTGAATATTCTTGTAAACTTTTCAAACCTATTTCTGCATACAGGCAAACAGTGTGAACCCTGATCAGACTGCTCCTAGAGGAGCAGTCTGAGCTGGGTCAACACTGTTTTCAAAAATGACTTTTAAAGTCACAAGCAGATGACAAAGCAGACAACAATTGTTGTGATTGGCAGTTTAAGGGTTAATTAGGTGGTTATGACATCAATGATTTTTCACAAAAATGGCAGCTTCCATGAAAGGAATTTTCTAAATCCAATAGCTTTCTTATTTTTCAACCAACTTTCAAGATTCTTTCATTGAACAGCTCACTTTAACCCTTCTCTTTCTGAACACGACATGCTTTGTCCTAGCAAACAGTGTAGATCTGGATCAGTTGGCTTCTGAAGCCAAATGATCTGGATCTGTACTATTTGTCATTAACTATGTGAATCTATCAAAAACCCGGATCAAGTAATATGATTGGCTGGAAATTAGAAGTGGGTGTGGCATCTTAATTTATTCAGCATGACAAGGGTTAACAAACTACTTTGTATTTTCTTATTTTGTATGTTTATTTAATACTGACATGGATCTTCCTTTAAATAAGAGTAAAATCAACTTTGCAACCAAAAAATATATTACCCCTCTTATCTCAAGCTAAAGTAACCAAATGTGCATAAATGCACTCAAAATTATTCTAGTTATCAGAGGCATCCTATGTGAACTGACATATAACATCAAGTTTTGTGTCTTACATCATCGCCTGTCATTTCTTATATTACATAGCTCCAGATAAGGTGCTTTTATTCCAACCAGAAAGTATTGACATTTTTTTCTTATTTCTCTGTAAAATCATATGATGTACGTACTCGTTAGAAGCATCTCACTGAGGCGCTTCTAACGAGTACCCACAACATATGTTTTTTGCAGAGAAATAAGAGAAATTTTTATCAGGATACTCCCTTCAATCTGGAATTTTGTATACAGCATGCTTACCTACACTGATCATAAATATAGTACTTGATGTAAATTTCAGGTGTGAACAAGAATTTCTGGTTTTAAATGCAAGAAAGTGAGTAAAGCGAAGATAGGTGTTAATTAATAGATGCATAATTTGTAGAATTTGATTCTAACTGCTCATATTTATATATAGAAGCACAAGACTTTATAAAGGCTAAATATTTGGACACCCAGAGGACTTAAGGTCAAGTTAAGGAGGAGTGTTAATTTTGGTGATAAGTCTCAGATAATTTCCTCCAGTTCTCCATGAATGTTGTGGGTACTCATTAGAAGTGCCTCACCAAGGCATTTCTGGCGAGTACCCACATCATAATGTTCTATGGAAAAATAAGAAAAAAAAAAAAAAAAAAAAAAAAAATCCCATAATTATCACCAAATATGCCTTCTTAATTAGTCCTCTGGACACCAAAGTCAATTTACTACTTGCCAAGTCAAAAAAAAAACAAAAACACTGGATAAGCGGCAAATAGTTTAGACCCTGATCAGATACCATATTCTGTGGTGTCTGACCTGGGCTCACACTATTTGCTCATACCTGTTTAGGGTAAGTACTAATATATGTACTTCTTTTTGCATTTGCTGCTTCTGAACAATGTGACGTGTTGAAAACCAGCAAACTGAAGCACTATAGATTGCTCTGGATAAAATGCTTTTAATTTTTTAACAAAACAAAAAAAAAACCAAACAAAAAAACAAGGCTGTGGAAATACCATGCCTGACTCTTCCAACCTGTCCCATTTCACTGAGGACAAGGATTAAGAAATTTCAGTTTACTTTTCCTGGGAAAACAACTTCATAGCTCTAGCTCAGAAGAGTATCCAGATTATATGATATACATTTTTCCTTATTCTTGAAGTAAAAGTATGTTGTGGGTACTCATTAGAAGCGAGTACCTACAACATGTTTTCTTTCAGAAAAAAGAAAAACATCAATTTTCAGGCAATCAAAACTTGCTTGGACAAGTATATTTTGACCATTTACTTGTCCATAGACAAGTAATAAAATTTTATAATTCCACAACCCTGGAAAAAGGTTGGCATTTTTCTTATTACTCCATGAAATCATATGCTGCTTTTAATGAATAACCGCAACAAAGTGTTTCCATGGAAAATTAATCCTGATCCTGCTGAACCCGGATATACCCTGCCTTTGCAAACAGTGTAGATCCAGATCAGTTGGCTTCTGAAGAAGCCAACTGATCTGGATCTGCACTGTTTGTCATCAAGGATGTGTTTATAGCAACAAATCTGGATCAAGTAATCTGATTGGCTGAAAATTAGAAGCGGGTGTGGCATCTTAATTGATTCAGCAGGACGAGTGAAAATTAGAAGCGGGTGTGGCATCTTAATTGATTCAGCAGGACGAGGGATAAGTATTCATCGACATACTCCTTTTATCTGGAAATTGTCTATACATAAAATCAACAATACAATGACAAAAATATACTTACCACATCTGTGCGCATGTGAGGAGGCTTCTGAAGACAGGCAATGAAGTGGCGGTCGGCATAAGCTGCCATTTTCATATAGTATTCATGGTGAATATTGTAGCTGTATCTCTCCAGAGAAGCTCGATACATCCCAATTTATGGCATAAATTCCCAAAAACCTGCCTTCCTAGAATGTTTGAGTAAGTTTCATGTAAAGTATAACTTAAAACAAAACCATTAAAAATGGGAATAAAACCACATGATTATCACGTTGTTTCTTTGTCCCGTTTTTCTTTTCTTTTTTTTTTTTTTTTTTTTATCGAGCAAAATACAAAAATACTTTAAAATTTCTATATCACATGTCAAAGTTGTTTAAAACTACATGTATTCCTAATGTCAACACATGACAACAAACAATCACATTAAAAAGAAAAGTTTGTTTTACCAGCGTTTCATACTGTATATATAGTAAAATCCATCATATTTGTTCATGAACTGAATTCCTACATATTTTGTTCTTTTTATCCATAACCAAAGCCAAGTCCCATCATCAACACAATCTGTGGCCAAATGGTGATAAAATCCATCTTAGAAGAATTCTGGAATAAACACAGGTATCAAGTGAGTTACATCAAACAAAAAGCATTGCTCCAGATAAGGTACTTTTTTCCAAACAAAAATACTGATATTTTTCTTATTTCTCCACAAAACATATGTTGTGGGTTCTCCTGAACCCACAACATATGTTTTGTGGAGAAATAAGAAAAATTAGAAGTGTCTCATCGAGGATGAGGCACTTCTAATGAGTACCCACAAAAATATGTTGTGGTACTCATTAGAAAAGCCTCAAGGCACTTCTAATGAGTACCCACATGTTTTCATGGAGATTTTGGTAATCTTAAAAGTAAAACATAATCAAACCTGTGTTAACCAAGAACCTATGAGGAAGCCAAAACCAAAAATGGTTCCTTAAGACAGGTGCTTGCTTAATACAGACAGGTGTAGAGTTCCACTTTTGTTTGTTTGTGTTGAGGTTTTACGGCCCATTCAACCCAATGGGGTCATGTCGAGCGCAATCAGTTTACCTAACAACACCTTTACTGGGCAGGCTTAGTCCTCAAAGCGGTTAACCAGTATTGTGCACATTCTTTCGCCAGAAACTGACAACTGTCCTTCTTGAATCAGGTGAAGGGAGAAAATGACCGTAGAAAATATTTCATGATCAATCTGCACGAAAGAATGTTGCCGACCTCGGCGAGGGTTGTACCTGCGACCTCCTGGTCTCCAGTCGGACAGCGCATCCACCTGAGCCACCGAGGCCTACTAGATTTCCACTTCTTTGCCTTTAATGGGATCTGAAACTGTGACCTTTAAAGGAAGGTGATTGCTTAATACAGGTGCCCTTTAAGACAGGTTTGCATGTGGATACCCCTCTTATCTGGAGCTTTGAAAAAAGCAATATTTAACAAATGCACAGCTCTAGATGGGATACTGATATTTCTTCATGGAAACAATTGTTTTGTGGACTCATCTCATTAGAAGTGCCTCAGTGAAGTGCTTCTAATGACTCACAATGTAACTTTTCTTCAAGAAAAAAAAAATAAACAAGAGGCCCATGGGCCATGGCTCATTAACCTGAGTGACATAGCCACTGCAGATATGCAGATGTTATGCAACATTTTTCCAATCCTAATTCCTATCATCGCAGTTCTTAGTTTTGAAGAAGAATACATGGGCATGACAGTCAATGAAGCATGTTCATCTGAACAAACTCTCAATCACCTTTCAGCAGGACAAGGGTAAATAAAAAAGCTCCACCCTGGTGAGCACTTCTATTGAATACCCACTATAGCTCCAGACTAGAGGAATCTGTGAAAATCTGTTGGGGATATACTCAATAGAAGTGCCCTGGTATCTCCTGTTAACACACTGTAGTTTTTGTTTGTGTTGATTGTGTTGAGGTTTTACTGCCCAGTCAACCCCACTGGGTCATGTCGAGCGTGGTTAGTTTACCTAACCACACGTTTACTGGGCAGGCTAAGTCCTCTAAGCGGTTAACCAGTATTGTGCACATTCGTTTGCCAGAAACCCATTATAGTCTACAGACCCCTAAAAGGGTAAATGGCAAACAGTACAGACCCAGATCAGACACTGCAGAATGTGGCATCTGATCAGGGTCTCCACTGTTTGCAAATGGTTAGCCATTTTTCTCTAGGAATATCTACATCTCACAGCCAGACATACCTAAAATTGAAATCGGACTCCTCCAATATATAGTGTGGGAGAGTCTGTAATTCAATCTACAATGGGTTAACCCTTTAAGCGCCAAGAAAACCTGCATCTGAAAATGTCGTCTGTTTATGTCTCTGCTGAATATTCTTGCAAACTTTTCGAACCTATTTTTGCATACAGGCAAACAGTGTGGACCCAGATCAGACTGCTCCTAAAGGAGCAGTCTGATCTGGGTCCACACTGTTGCAGAAATGACTTTTAAAGTAACTGGCAGAAGACAAAGCAGACGACAATAGTTGAGATTGGCGCTTTAAGGGTTAAGGCATTTTTTTTACCAAAAAGTATTGATATGTGTGATTTTTCTTATTCATCCACAAAAACATAATTATGTTGTGGGTACTCATTAGAAGTGCCTTGCTGAGGTTCTTTATTGTGTTGGGGTTTAATGACACATCAACCCTTGTGGTCATTTTGTGTCGTCTCCCAGAGAAAGGGAGAAAAGAGATAGAAGAGATAGTAGTCTAGTAGAAGAGATGAAAGAGGCAAACAGGGAAGAAAGCGGAACAAAAATGAAAGGGAAGAAACAGAAGAAATAAAAACATTCCCCCTACCTTTACCTACTACAAGGATAGCAGGCCTTGCCCAACTGTAAGCCAATATCAGTTGTACACCCCAGTGACACAAGATACATGTCACCTTTGCACCACCCGACCACCGCACCTTGCTGAAGTACTTCTAATGAGTAGTACCCACAACATGTTTTCATGGAGAACTAAGAAAAATATTATGTAGGTATCTACTATTATCTGGATCTACATATAAGGCATGTTTTATTAGCTACAGATAAGAGGGGGTATCCACATAATATTTTTCTTATTTCTCGATTAATACATATGTTGTGTATACTCATTAGAAGCGCCTCGCCAAGGCGCTTCTAATGAGTACCCACAACATATGTTCTTATGGAGAAATAAGAAAGATATCAGCATTTTCGGATGAGGCGCTTCAAATGAGTACCCACAACATATGTTTTTATTGAGAAATAAGAAAGATATCAGCATTTTTCGGATGAAAAAAGCACCTTATCTGTTGGTACATGTATGTGTTTTCTCATGACTTGGTTAGATGTAATGAAACACCTAACTTCATGATCTTCCAACTGGGTATTTAAGGAAAAGTAATTTTAGACAAACAATGCTCTTTATATGGATCAATGCTCTAATGGATTGTTGGATCAGTTTCCTAACTTTCTGAATTACCAACAAATTCTCTCACTTGATAATCTTCCAAACAAACTGCAGAGATCAGAAGCAAATTTAGAGTCAGAAATCAGATAACAACTACAGGAAGGAGACGGTTAACCCATTGAAGACTGGAGACTCCAAAACGGTAAACTGGCAAACAGTACAGACCCAGATCAGATGCCGCAGAACGCGGCTGTACTGTTTGCAAATAGTTTAACCATTTTTTTTTTTTATTAGGAAAATCTATATCATAAAGCCTGACATACCTAAAATAGAAAATGGACTCTTCCAATATACAGTGTTGTACAGTTTATTCAGTCTTTAATGGGTTAATACATAAATTATGCATAGACACCATAGCTGTAGAAAAAGAAACTTTTTCCAACAAAAAAATATTGCTATTTTTCTTATAACTCCAAGAATCGTGTAGGTACTCATATAAAGTGCATCAATCAATGAAGCGCTTCTATTGAGCACCCACATGAATTTGAAGAAATAATAATAAAAACAATACATTTTACCACAAGGTCTCAGATTTTGAGGACAAGGCTGTACCAAGTTATATAACATACAATATTCAACCTAATTACTGCACTGTACGCTTAGGTTTTTCAAAAATACCGGGAAACCTTGTGGTAAAATATATACCTACCTATACTAAGGGTACACTTTCAAATGGAGCTTAGGCAATGTTTTTGTGGAGTATTTTCCTTCTTCTGATTTTCTTTATAAAAGCATTTGATTTGCTTCAACAAGTTGATGCAATTCAAATGGAAACTCACAACATATGCCTTTAAAAGTAGACAAAAAGTAAACTGGTTGCAATCTGATGACTACGGAATTGCTTGACTATGCACTTACAGGAGTACATGTGGTAATTATAAATGTAGTCAAATATGGAAGTTTCATCTGATTAATACAATCAGAGAAATCGTTAAAGAATCCTATCTGGTGGTAATTCTGGGATTATGCTTCTTACTTCTACCTTCAGGCATTTCCATGACAACCCACAACATGCTTTTATGGAGAACTGATGCAAACTATCCTAGAATTATCACCAAACACTCCTTAATTGATGAGAATTCTGGGATGCTTTATTAACTTTTTTTATTTTTATCTTTTTTTTTTTAATTCTCTGTTTATGTTGTAGTTCTCATGCTCAGTGAATTAGTATTCTGGTCAAATCATTGAGTTTGAATCAAAACATTCTTGTAGACTGTTTATGTGATGGCAGACACATATAAGACATAGATGTATGTAGCATATTGTATTTATCATAACAGACACCAAAACTCTTTTACTCTACTCACAACTCTATCTGAATTGGACTCTTTTTTTAATTTTTTTTCAATTGAACAGTACTGATTTTTTTTTTTTTACTTCTCCACGAAAACATGCACATTGTGGTACTGATTAGAAGCAATTCAGTGAGGCACTTCTAATGGAGTAACCAACAGCTCCAAAACAAGATGCTTTTTACAGCTGAAAAGTATTGATATTTTTCTTAAATCTCCATGGTAACATCTGTTGTGGGCACTCATCAGTAATTGCCAAAGCGCTTCTAATGAGTACCCAGAATGAGTGTTTTCGTGGAAAAATATGAAAAGTAATATGAGCCAGCATATGACAAAACCTACAAAATGGCATGTACGCCCAGCGAAGACTCAGATCAAGCTGGGCATCCGTCCAGTCTTTGCAGTCTGAATGAACAAAGCATGGGTCCTTCAAACTTCCCATTGAGCGCATAGCAAAGCCTCTGATCAGACTGGATGGATGCCCAGGCTGATCTGAGTCTTTGCTGGGCACACATGCCATTTTGTTGGTTTTGCCATGCACTGGCTAGTATGTGAATACCTTGTTATCTGGAGCTAAAGTAGCCACAGTGTTTCTGCCCTGAAACATGACTAAGAATATTTGCCTGGCTATTCCTGAGAGGCTCTTATTTAGAGGAATGTCCATATGTCTAGATAAGAGTGGGCATCGGGTAAACATTTTTCTTATTCTCCATGAAATAATATCTTGTGGGTTTTCATTAAGGCTCAATATTCCACAAAAACAGACATTTTATTATCCAAGGAAGGTTTAATAAATTTATATATGGTATTTATACAATCATAAAATGAGGCACCTGACAGCCTGTAAAATTTCAGTTAGTCCATTCTTGAAATGAAATGACTTTTTATCATATTGCTGAATTAATGTTGCCAATATTAATTCAGAAATACCATAAAAAATCATTTCATTTTTGATCCAGTTCAAAAATGAGAGACTAACTGAAATTTTACAAGCTGTCAGACGCCACATTTTATGATCATATTAATACTACCGGTACATATCAATTTATTAAACCTTTCTTGGATAAGAAATGTCTATTTCTGAGGAATATAGAGTGTTTAGAAGTGCCTTGCCAAGGTGCTTCTGGTGAGTACCACAACATATGGGGAATAAGAAAAATATCAATATTTTTGGATTGAAAAAAGCATCTTATCAAGAGCTATGATGTCTACTTACCTTAACCCTCGTAATGCTGAATAAACTAAGATGCCACACCTGCTTCCAATTTTCAGCCAATCAGATTACTTGATCCAGGCTGTTAACATAAATTCACATACTTAATGGAAAACAGTGCAGATCCAGATCAGAAGAAGCCAACTGATCTGGATCTACACTGTTGCAAAGGCAGGGCATATCCGGGTTCAGCAGGACCAGGGTTAAAATTTAAACAAGTTTATCTATCTCAAAATTAAATTAACATAAACAACAAATAGTGTAGACTGATTAAAGTGTTCCTTCGGTATATTATTTGCTGCTAAGGTTATGCATGTCAATTTTTTTCAGATAAATATGGTACGCCACCATGAACATAACTTTTTGTTTATCTCATGATTTTTTTCATAACATATCTATCAAACAGGGCATATCCGGGTTCAGCAGGACCAGGGTTAAAATTTAAACAAGTTTATCCATCTCAAAATTAAACATAAACAACAAATAGTGTAGACTGATTAAAGTGTTCCTTCGGTATATTATTTGCTGCTAAGGTTATGCATGTCAAATTTTTTCAGATAAATATGGTATGCCACCATGAACATAACTTTTTGTTTATCTCATGATTTTTTTCATAACATATCTATCAAACATCTGACACTTTCTGACATTCTCTGGTGCTTTTCTTGATTGATAAGTTGTTGATGATAATGGAAGGTAGTTTCTTTTAGTAATACATGTATTTTCTAATTAATTGAGTTTTGAGGCTGCTTGCTGAACTTGGTCCAGTTGCACCAGCCTTTATTATTTTAGCTTAGCTCTAAATAAGGCACTTTTTTCAACAACCCCTTATGCTGCACTCTGCAATGAGATCCTTCATCTTATTTTTGAGAAATAAGAAAAATTAAATAGTATTTTTTTTCCTGTTCATAATATTGTGTTGAGGTTTTACAGCCCAGTCATCCCTGTGGGGTCATATCGAGCGCGCTCAGTTTACCTAACCACATGTTAACTGGGCAGGTTTAGTCCTCTAAGCGGTTATAATAACCAGTATTGTGCACATTCTTTTGCCAGAAACTGACAACTGCCCTTCTTGAATCAGCGGAAGGGAGAGAATGACTGTAGAAAATATTTCAAGATCAATCTCCACGAAAGAATGTTGCCGACCTTGGCGGGGGTTGAACCCGCAACCTCCTGGTCTCAAGTCGGATGGCTCATCATACTGAGCCACCGAGGCCGGCCTTGTTCATAATATATTCACTTTTCCTGGACAGGCATAGTCCACTAGTGGTTAAACCAGTCCTTTGTGCACATTGATTGATTGTGTTGGGGTTTAACAACATGTTAACCCTTGCGGGTCATTTTGTCGTCTGCCAGAGAAAGGGAGAAAAGAGATAGAAGAGATAGAAAGGAGAGATGTAAGACAGGGACAGGGAAGAAAGAGGAAGTGAAAGTGAAGAAACTGAAGAAATGAAAACATTCCCCCTCTACCCTTACTTGCTACAAGGATAGGAACCATTGCCCAACTGTAAGCCAATATCAGCTGGACGCCCGGTGACCTGAGATACATGACATCTTCGCACCACCCGACCGCTCCCCCTTTGTGCACATACATTTGACACTATAATGCCAGTAGATGACAAATTCTGCCCTTCTTGAATCAGTGGAATGGTTAGAATGTCCATAGGAAATAGTTAGTGTCCCAAGATTCCACACACCAGCTTGTCTGACAAAATGGCTTTTGCAAACAGTGCAGATCCAGATCCACACTGTTTGCTTTTCTTCCAAGTACATGTATTTTGTGGATTAAATGCATGGAAAACAACAGCAAAATTTTGACAAACAGTATGCACAGAAGGTTTGAAATTTTAGGACATTTATTGTATTTCATAATCTAATGGAAAAGTTATCCCACTGTAGACTGAATGAACTCCCCCATACTATATAAGATTCTAGTTTCAATTTTAAGTATGTCAGGCTATGTGATTTAGATATTCAGAGAAAAAAATGGTTTTACTATTTGCAAACAGTGGAGACCCTGATCAGATGCTGCATGCTGCAGTGTCAGAGCTGGGTCTGCATTGTTTGCCGGGGACTCCAGTCTACAATGGGTTAACCCACAGTAGTCGAGAGACCTGTAAAAGGGTAACTGGCAAACAGTGCAGACCCAGATCAGACGCCGCAGAAAGCAATGTCTGATTAGAGTCTCCGCATTTTGCAAATAATTTTAGCCATTTTTCTCTATGAATATGTAAATCCTAAAATTGAAATTAGACTCTTCCAATATATAATGCGAGAGAGTCAATTCAGTATACAACGGATGGCTGAGTCCTGAGTCGAACTTTCGAGTCTGCATCAGACACACTACCGACTGTGCTTTGCAGCCTGGCTATGATTCTGAAGAATAATTTCACTGACTGACCTTGAATGTGGATAAACAATTTTTCAGTGTTACAGCACATTTTATCCTCCACCAGAAAACTTAGATTAGAACTAAGCAGTAAGCCTTCATTCCGAAAGTCTTGAAAATGCAAATAGGGCTACCCTTCCCCATATTGCCTAATCTTTGAAGCATAAATATATTTGAACTGGTGAACAGCAGGATTCGGACAAACATGCCTGAGTAAACTGTAGACTCAGATCAGATGCCCCAGAATACGCCAAGTTATAAAGAGTCTACACTAATCACAATTGTATATTTTGCAACTACTGTCACATTAAACCATTGCCATGCTAAAACCCAAAATCAGCAAAATCTAGACGGAAACTAGACATGTGTTCAAAGTACACAGATGCCCCCGTCCTAAAGCCTTTGCCCATATGGCTGTTTCCTTTGGCCCAACCCCACAGCCCCACCCCTAGCATGATCAGCTTTCCAAACCCAGGTCTCTGCATAAACTACTTCATCTGTGATCATTATACTAAATTCTCCAACTTTCTAGGGCAAGTACATGTACATGTAGTGCTACCAGACTTGTGATTCTACTGTCATTTTGCATGTGTTCAAAATGACCTGTTATACATTCTGACCTCTGGCCCCACCCAGGGGTAACTGTACCATAAAGTCTAAGGTCTTGGTCTGGGTAAATATCATACCAAATTTCAACTTTGTAGCATAAAAGGTATCAATGTTGTGAGCAACTTGGATGTAAATACATGTAAATATGCAAGTAAACTTGCATGTAAACTTGTATGTTAACTGTAACATTTGTTAGACTCTGGTTACGAACCTCACATAGCTTTATTAGGCACGTTCGCATGTACAGACATAACATCATGGCGAAACACCAATATGCCCCACTCCTGCCTTAGTCATTTGACAGCCTCTCAAGCCCTACTCAGGAGCTTCAACTAACACCTTCTGGTATATTGTTTCATATAGCTGTTACTGAGTGTAGACACCATTTTTGTTAATCAAAAGAAGAAACATCACTTCTTTTTATCAGCTGTTACTTTACATAGCTTTAGATAAGATTTTTTTTTCATCCAAAAAGTATTGATATTTTCCTTACGTCTCCACATATGTTGTAGGTACTCATTAGAAGTGTTTCGGCGAGGTGTTTCTAATGAATACCCACAAAATATGTTTTCATGCAGGCCCCCTAGCAGCCTCTTTTGAAAATAAAGGCTTTTTATAAAGGCTATTTTTGGCCAAATAAAGAACATTTAATGGTTAAATTTTTTGGCAGATCCCAAGCAAGAGAACTCCGCATCATTGCCTCTCAAGCAAAATAGGGAAAAAATTGCAGAGAAAATCTGATATTTTCATCTTTAAATGGTAATGACAATATTAACTTGCATTTTTGTGTAGAAACATATGAATCTAAGTAACAGAACCTTAATTTGTTGTTACGAAATGCTACATATTTACTCCATCCTCTTACATTTACAAATTGGCAAATATAAAGGTTTTCTCATCAAAATAAAGGTTTTTACAGGTTTTTCAGCCAAATTAAATGTTTTAAAGGATTTCAACAAAATTAAAGGTTTTTAAAGGTTTTAAAGGTTCCCCTAGGGACCCTGTTTCATGGAGAAATAAGAAAAATATTAACATGATACCCACTCTAATCTAGACCTATGAGTCTTTATGTAAAATCTTGAGCATTCTCGATTTTTGTCTTTATGTCACAGTCACTTCTGGGTCATTGGCACACTTTACTATAAACTAGGAGAAAACAATGACAGGCACTTATTGAAAACAGTGTGGCAAGTCGCAACATTTGAATCCATATATATATATAGTAACTTGGTCAAATTTTCAATGCCGGTAAAAACATTCATTTATCAGAAGGATATTATATTTTTAATCGTTCCATCCCTAACTTTCTAAAGTGGACTCTTCCATCTTTGAATCTGGATGAGTCCATCGTCTCAAAAAGGGATGTCCATAGACAAATATCTAAAATAAAATGCCAAACAGTACTGAGTCAAAACAGAAAAGGCAAACCGTGTAGCTCCTGATCCATGAGCCACCTATCTGGATCTACACTGTTTACAAAGCCTTTTTTCTGGTCTGTAGAATTGAAGAGTCTTAAAAGCCTATGCTGAAAAGTATGCAAAAAAAAAAGTATGCAAAATACATACTAGTTGCAAGATAATTTGATATTACAATTGTATATACAGTTGTAATACAAAGGCTTAATATCCCTATGAATGTGTCATTGGACGAAGCACCAGTAAACATTCTGATTCTGACTGGCTACAAAGAGAATTTTGAATTACAAAGTTTTGTGAGGTTACGCGATCTCTCCCTTTATTCGCCATATTGGAGGCACCAGACAGGTCTCTGTACACAATTTTAACCATTTTTATGTCCTTATTCCTCAATTATAAAAGGTCTAAGGCCCTGGAAACTTCACTGTGATTCTTAAGGTATATATCATGTTGAAGTTTTACAGCCAAGTCAACTGAAAGGGGCCATGTCAAGCATGGTCAGTTTACCTAACCACAATTTTACTGGGCAGGCTGTCCTCTAAGCAGTTAACCAATAATGTGCACATTCTTTTGCCAGAAACTGACAACTGCCCTTCTTGAATCAGCTGAAGGGAGAAAATGACTGTAGAAAAAAACTTCATGATCAAATCTCCACGAAAGAATGTTGCCGACCCAGCAAGAAAAATCGGACTAGAATGCGCAGTCGATGGCATACCATCCCATATCCCTACGCTCCTTGCGGACAGACGGACTTGCTCCCGCACATCCTTACCATGTGGAGGTCATGTAGCAAGTTTGGTTATATTTGCCCAGTGGTTTACGAGAAACAAGCGTAATCGACAGATTAACAGATGCTCAGAAAAACAATGTTGCTCTTGCACACCCTTACCATGAGTTATTCTGCCCAGTGGTTTAGGAGGAGCCGGCGTGACAGACAGATGGACGGAAGTAAAATAATGTTGCTTCTGCCACGGAAGTGATGTAGCAAGTTTGGTTGAATTCCACCCTGTGGTTTAGGAGGAGCTAGTGTAACAGGCAGATGACGGGACACATGGACAGACGTATCGAAAAATAATGTTGCTCTTGCACACTCTTACCAAGAGGGGAAGTGTTGTAGCAAGTTTGGTTTAATTCCACCCAGTGGTTTAGGAGATAGCATGATGAACAGATGGACAAGATGACAGATGCACAGAAAGATACATGGAAAAGTAATTATGTTCCTCTAGCACATCCTTACCATGAGGGAAAGTGATGTAGCAAGTTTGAATGAATTCCGCCCAGTAGTAGTAGGAGATAGCGTGACAGGCAGATGGAGGGACACACAGACAGATGCATCAAAAAATAATGTTGCTCTTGGACACAAGTTTGGTTTAATTCCACCCAATGGCTTAGGAGGAGATAGCATGATGGACAGATGACAGATGCACAGAAGGACAGATACATGGATAAATAATGCTGCTCTAGCACATCTTTACCTTGAGGGAAAGTGATGTAGCAAGTCTGGTTGAATTCCGCCCAGTAGTTAAGGAAAAGACAGCCTGACGGACAAATGGATGGACCATAAATGCATGGAAAAATATATGTTGTGCAAGTTTTGTAGAAGTCTGCCCAGTGGCTCAGGAGGAGATAGCATGATGAACAGACAGACGGAGGCATCCACAATATCCCCATCGCTTATTTAAACAAGAGCTGTCGGAGGACAGCGAGCTCGCCTGCTGGGTACATTTTATATTGTAACATTTTTATCATTAAGCCATATAATATAGGTCACACTGACCTAGATGTATTTGTATGTAAATCATTTTGTCACTTAGATATAATAATCCAGGTATGACAATTCTCCATGAAATAGTAATAAAAATAAAAGGCAAAATCACTGAAGCATGAAATATAGGTCACAATGACCTAGATATAGTAAGTGGTCATTCATTGGGTCACATGGAACTACTATCCCAGGTGTGACATTTATCCAACAAATATTCAAGATATAAGGCAAAATCACTGAACCATGAAATATAGGTCACATCAACAGAGATATATTTTGACGTCAATAATCGGGTCACAAGGAACTAATATCCCAGGTGTGACATTTATCCAACAAATAGTATTCAAGATATAAGGCAAAATCACTGAACCATGAAATATAGGTCACAATGACCTAGATATAGTAAGTGGTCATTCATTGGGTCACATGGAAGTAATATCCCAGGTGTGACATTTATCCAACAAATAGTATTCAAGATATAAGGCAAAATCACTGAACCATGAAATATAGGTCACACCAACAGAGATATATTTAGACGTCAATAATCGGGACACAAGGAACTAACATCCCAGGTGTGACATTTATCCAATAAATAGTATTCAAGATATAAGGCAAAATCACTGAACCATAAAATATAGGTCACACCAACAGAGATATATTTTGACGTCAATAATCGGGTCACAAGGAACTAATATCCCAGGTGTGACATTTATCCAACAAATAGTATTCAAGATATAAGGCAAAATAACTGAACCATGAAATATAGGTCACAATGACCTAGATATAGTAAGTGGTCATTCATTGGGTCACATGGAAGTAATATCCCAGGTGTGACATTTATCCAACAAATAGTATTCAAGATATAAGGCAAAATCACTGAACCATGAAATATAGGTCAAACCAACAGAGATATATTTTGACATCAATAATCGGGTCATAAGGAACTAATATCCCAGGTGTGACATTTATCCAACAAATAGTATTCAAGCTATAAGGCAAAATCACTGAACCATGAAATATAGGTCACAATGACCTAGATATAGTAAGTGGTCATTCATTGGGTCACATGGAACTAATATCCCAGGTGTGACATTTATCCAACAAATAGTATTCAAGATATAAGGCAAAATCACTGAACCATGAAATATAGGTCACAATGACCTAGATATAGTAAATGGTCATTCATTGGGTCACATGGAAGTAATATCCCAGGTGTGACATTTATCCAACAAATAGTATTCAAGATATAAGGCAAAATCACTGAACCATGAAATATAGGTCACAATGACCTAGATATAGTAAGTGGTCATTCATTGGGTCACATGGAAGTAATATCCCAGGTGTGACATTTATCCAACAAATAGTATTCAAGATATAAGGCAAAATCACTGAACCATGAAATATAGGTCACAATGACCTAGATATAGTAAGTGGTCATTCATTGGGTCACATGGAAGTAATATCCCAGGTGTGACATTTATCCAACAAAAAGTATTCAAGATATAAGGCAAAATCACTGAACCATGAAATATAGGTCACAATGACCTAGATATAGTAAGTGGTCATTCATTGGGTCACATGGAAGTAATATCCCAGGTGTGACATTTATCCAACAAATAGTATTCAAGATATAAGGCAAAATCACTGGACTGTGAAATCTAGGTGACCTTGACCGTAAAATGTAGGTCACCATGACCTTCACTCTCTTACACTTAAAATGATGTCACATAGTTTGCTGATGTATAACCAGTTGTGTCTATAACCTGTAGGCATATAAGATTTTACAAATGTGTCCTAGATTTTGACCCCTAGCCCCACCCCAAGGCCCACCCTGAGGTATGAACCCAGGGGTATGTTCTTTTGGAATCTCAGAAGACTCGTCCAGGTACCCAAATTCTAAATATGAATGCTCTATGAGGAGTGAAAGTCAAGATATAAGAATTTGAAAAACTTTAACACAGTTTTACAAAGGTGTCCTAGATTCTGACCCCTAGCCCCACCCAGGGGCATCAACCCAGGGGTTTATTCTCTTGGAATCTCAGAAGACCCTCCAAGGTACCTAAGTTCCAAATTTGATGCCTCTGTGAGGAGTGACTGTTGAGATATAAGCATTTGAAAAACTTTAACACAGTGTGACGGGAACGGGAACGCAAACGCGGATGACCGGGGTGACTAAAATAGCTCTCCTTGTACTTCGTACAGGCGAGCTAATAAAAACTTAAAACAATAATACCCCGCCATTATCATTTTGTGGGATGATAACTCTGTCAAAAATTGTTGAAATTTACCCATTAGCAATCCCAAACCAGATCTCCTTAATATCAATGCTTGTACCGTTTGGTTAAAATCCCTTGACATTTACTCAAGTAATCGTTCGGAAACGAAAATATGGGACAGTTAATTGTCAAAATTTGACGAAATTTACCCATTAGCAATCCCAGCCCAGATCTTCACAATATCAATGCACATACAAAGTTTGGTGAAAATCCATTATGTTCACTCAAGATGGCATCTGGAAATGAAATATGGATGAATGGACGGACATACATATGTATGACTGGCAGACAGACACATGGACGTCTATTTGTGAAACCATAATACCCAGCCACTATCGTGTGGCGTGGGTATAAAAAGTGTAGGTATAATAACTAGGGTTCCATCATAGTTTGCCATGTGACAAGGAAAATATTGATGCTCAAAGTACATTAAAATTCTGTTGAAAGTATGCCTAGGTGTCTCCAGTGAGAAAGATAACTCTTGGTGTGTATCATGTATGTCATCAGCAACCTCTTTATTTCTGTGTTACATGCCTAAGTTAGTTTGTGACAGTCTTCAAATGGAGATTCAGGGCAAAATACCATTCAAATAAGAAAATTAAGAATGTGTATTTGTAAACAAAATGCTTCTTGTACACTACAAAGGCCCAAACCAGTCTTAAAATTTCTGCATTCTGTTTAGGACACAGCTTGAAAGTGTTACCATGATTCCTGGTCAGTGGTACTGGAGTGGTGATTCCATTAAATCTGTCTTGTGAAGGAAAGTAAATCATCACATTTTCTAGTACCATCTCACAAATATTTAGTGCCATGATTAGAACAAGCCTTTCAGGTGGTGAAATTTTCTAAAGCTGAGGACACAGACTAAATTAGCAAAATGCATGAATCTGCTGGGGCACATGTATGAATAAGGCAATATCCCTATAACACTGGCAGTGTAGTGACTAGTGGGACTGTCAGCTGGTAGACCACCAGACAAGCAGGTGGTCATATGTTTGATACCTGCATCCTGTGCACTTTTCCTTCCTTAGTTTACTTTCATAACAACAAGATTAAACTAGTTTACTTTAATAACAGCAAGACTAAACTGGTAAGTGGCCATAATAAGTCTGATAGAAGGGTTATAAGGGTGGTGGTGGGGGACTGGTGTGACTGTCAGCCTGGTTAGTTGGCAGAGCATCTGACTGACAAGCAGGCATCACAGATTCAAGTCCTGCATTGGGCACAGTTTGTCTTTCTAAAGTTTATGGTAAATGTCCTAAAATTTCAAACAAAATTAAATAATTTCAGTTCTTGCTGTTCGAAATTTTAGAAATTATGATTTGCTAAAAAATTTACTGTTCGAAATTTTAGGACAGATTCACTTACAGCCAAAATTGACCTGGCTATCGGACGCTTTCGGACACCCGAAACGACAAAAAAGGACCTACACGACGGAAGTGTTTTCTTATTTGCTATGTGTGATTGGTAAACTGAATGTGAAATTGTATGAACAAATAAATAAATACCACACTGATGTTTGTTTTCAATTCCATCCGATTAATTCCATGTCGAATAATGTTTCTCATAACAAAACAAGAGCTGTCGTAGGACAGCGAGCTCGCCTGCTGGGTACATTTTATATTGTAACATTTTTATCATTAAGCCATATAATATAGGTCACACTGACCTAGATGTATTTGTATGTAAATCATTTTGTCACATAGATATAATAATCCATATATGACAATTCTCCATGAAATAGTAATAAAAATAAAAGGCAAAATCACTGAAGCATGAAATATAGGTCAAAATGACCTAGATATAGTAAGTGGTCATTCATTGGGTCACATGGAACTAATATCCCAGGTGTGACATTTATCCAACAAATAGTATTCAAGATATAAGGCAAAATCACTGAACCATGAAATATAGGTCACACCAACAGAGATATATTTTGACGTCAATAATCGGGTCACAAGGAACTAATATCCCAGGTGTGACATTTATCCAACAAATAGTATTCAAGATATAAGGCAAAATCACTGAGCCATGAAATATATGTCACAATGACCTAGATATAGTAAGTGGTCATTCATTGGGTCACATGGAACTAATATCCCAGGTGTGACATTTATCCAACAAATAGTATTCAAGATATAAGGCAAAATCACTGAACCATGAAATATAGGTCACACCAACAGAGATATATTTTGACGTCAATAATCGGGTCACAAGGAACTAATATCCCAGGTGTGACATTTATCCAACAAATAGTATTCAAGATATAAGGCAAAATCACTGAACCATGAAATATAGGTCACAATGACCTAGATATAGTAAGTGGTCATTCATTGGGTCACATGGAACTAATATCCCAGGTGTGACATTTATCCAACAAATAGTATTCAAGATATAAGGCAAAATCACTGAACCATGAAATATAGGTCACACCAACAGAGATATATTTTGACATCAATAATCGGGTCATAAGGAACTAATATCCCAGGTGTGACATTTATCCAACAAATAGTATTCAAGATATAAGACAAAATCACTGAACCATGAAATATAGGTCACACCAACAGAGATATATTTTGACGTCAATAATCGGGTCACAAGGAACTAATGTCCCAGGTGTGACATTTATCCAACAAATAGTATTCAAGATATAAGGCAAAATCACTGAACCATGAAATATAGGTCACAATGACCTAGATATAGTAAGTGGTCATTCATTGGGTCACATGGAAGTAATATCCCAGGTGTGACATTTATCCAACAAAAAGTATTCAAGATATAAGGCAAAATCACTGAACCATGAAATATAGGTCACAATGACCTAGATATAGTAAGTGGTCATTCATTGGGTCACATGGAAGTAATATCCCAGGTGTGACATTTATCTAACAAATAGTATTCAAGATATAAGGCAAAATCACTGAACCATGAAGTATAGGTCACACCAAAAGAGATATATTTTGACGTCAATAATCGGGTCACAAGGAACTAATATCCCAGGTGTGACATTTATCCAACAAATAGTATTCAAGATATAAGACAAAATCACTGAACCATGAAATATAGGTCACACCAACAGAGATATATTTTGACGTCAATAATCGGGTCACAAGGAACTAATGTCCCAGGTGTGACATTTATCCAACAAATAGTATTCAAGATATAAGGCAAAATCACTGAACCATGAAATATAGGTCACAATGACCTAGATATAGTAAGTGGTCATTCATTGGGTCACATGGAAGTAATATTCCAGGTGTGACATTTATCCAACAAATAGTATTCAAGATATAAGGCAAAATCACTGAACCATGAAATATAGGTCACACCAACAGAGATATATTTTGACGTCAATAATCGGGTCACAAGGAACTAATATCCCAGGTGTGACATTTATCCAACAAATAGTATTCAAGATATAAGGCAAAATCACTGAACCATGAAATATAGGTCACAATGACCTAGATATAGTAAGCGGTCATTCATTGGGTCACATGGAACTAATATCCCAGGTGTGACATTTATCCAACAAATAGTATTCAAGATATAAGGCAAAATCACTGGACTGTGAAATCTAGGTGACCTGGACCGTAAAATGTAGGTCACCATGACCTTCACTCTCTTACACTTAAACCGATGTCATATAGTTAGCTGATGTATAACCAGTTGTGTCTATAACCTGTAGGCATATAAGATTTTACAAATGTGTCCTAGATTTTGACCCACTCCAAGGCCCACCCTGAGGTATGAACCCAGGGGTATGTTCTTTTGGAATCTCAGAAGACTCGTCCAGGTACCCAAATTCTAAATATGAATGCTCTATGAGGAGTGAAAGTCAAGATATAAGAATTTGAAAAACTTTAACACAGTATTACAAAGGTGTCCTAGATTCTGACCCCTAGCCCCACCCAGGGGCATGAACCCAGGGGTTTATTCTCTTGGAATCTCAGAAGACCCTCCAAGGTACCTAAGTTCCAAATTTGATGCCTCTGTGAGGAGTGACTGTCGAGATATAAGCATTTGAAAAACTTTAACGCAGTGTGACGGGAACGGGAACGCAAACGACCGGGGTGACTACAATAGCTCTCCTTGTACTTCGTACAGGCGAGCTAACAATTAATTATCCAGTACACTAATTAATCGCCAGATACGTTTGTTTGGCACTCCGGGAATGTGCCACTTTCTTAAACTAGACTGGCTTAGTCCACTGTCTTCTTACGTAACAACCCTCTTCACTTTACCGCACTGAGATACACAAGCTGACCAAAATACTTCAAAAGGTCACCGTACGTTTATCCTTGTTTGAGCCACTACAGAAACACAGAAGTCCCTTTCCTCAAAGGTGAAGTGTACCGAGTTTAAATGTGAAAAGCGCAGACTGATTAGAATTTCCACCGTTTTGAAGCGCAGTATTCACACTGCTTGCTGACATAATGCATTCTGTTGGCGATATGCGTAGACCCAGATCAGACTGCCCCGATACATAGACTGCGCGGATGCGCATGTTGATCTTGTCTATGCTGGTCTCAAATGTCATAAGGTGGTTTCTATTGGAAAGGACTCATACATAAACGAACAGTGCGGACAACCAGATCTGAATGAAGCCTGATCAAGATCAAAGATTTTAGCTCTGCACCAAACTGAACTACGTATGCCAAACCTGTGAACTGCCATTACCGTTTTTAGCAATATTTCTTTCTTTAAAAAAAAAAAATGTATTGTCGTTTAGAATTCGGTAACGAAACTTATTGCAAGAATTATCTGTCATCAATATTAATCCTTAATCCTTTCATTAGATCCCTGTTCAGGCGAAAATGTCCCTTTGTGTATATGTGTATTGATTGATTGTGTTGGGGTTTAACGACACGTCAACCCTTGTGGGTCATTTTGTGTCGTCTCCTAGAGAAAGGGAGAAGAGTGATAGAAGAGATAGTCGAAGAGATGAAAGAGAGGAACAGGGAAGAAAGAGGAACAGGAACGAAAGTGAAGAAACAGAAGAAATAAAAACATTCCCCCTCTACCCTTACCTGCTACATGGATAGCAGGCCTTGCCCAACTGTAAGCCAATATCAGTTGGACGCCCCGGTGACATAAGATACACGACCCCTTCGCACCACCCGACCACCCCCGTGTATATGTGTAAGTCAGAGCAGAATGCGGGACGCAGTCTAATGCAGGATGGTGTCCACTCAATTCGCTGATTAGGTCATTGGTATAAAACACTGTAATACATGAGTCGCAGTCTCCAGCAAGTGCACAGACTGATCACATTTGTAACAAATGATAAGGTTCGTTTCTGGCTTGTTGGGACCTATCATCTCTGTTGGGATCATTACCTGTTCAAATAGGATGCACTGAGCATATCATGACAATCACACGATCAGACAGGAACTATTTTGCTGGAGGCTAACGTTAATCCACACGACGAAAACGTTTTCGGCGTGCTTATTGAAACCTTTGGCACGCTGAACTTAAATATTAGCCGGCAGATATTATCGAAGGACACAGTGTACGGACGAGCAGGAACTACCCAGATCAGAAGATGCGGATGCACATGCTAATTTACAATTTCGCGTGTAGTGCTTTCTTACTATCGCATGTGCGTCATGCTTTGCAGAAATGATCGAATCAACTTTGGAAAATTTTTCCAGTTTAGTGGTCACAAGACTTACTGAAATACCGGAATACTACCGGAATACCCTTGAAAAATACAGGAATTCCTGTGAAGACACCAATACTGGCTTATATCAAGAAACGAATATACTCGGAGGACGATCTTGAAAAGCCCAGATTCCCCCAAATTAGTTCCATTCCCTTGTTCTCTGCGCCGTCTGATCTGGATCTACGCTGTTTGCATAGGTCTATCTGTTCCAGTATTTAGGTTTTTTTAATTTTTTAATATATGCCAGTTTGGCATGCATTTCTGACGAGAAAAGGCTCTATAAAATAAGTTTGTTTCTCTCCCGAACAGGTTTCCCGCCACGATTTCATGTGAGGTACCGCTACGAGTACGTGGTTTCTTAATGCGGGGCAAGGGAAATGTTCTCAGGAAATGTTGCTTTATGACTGTTCAGTTTCTTGGTATTTAAATAATTATGATGTTCTCAATATATACATAATGTAAAAGAATTACAGTACTTATATTTATTTACATCCTGGTAAATGCGGAGTAAGGTCCTCATGCACTCTTTAGGTTTTACTGTTTAAAGGGAGCTAATTGCATATGCCTTGATGATGAATTTTACGAGTCGGACCCAGTATTTTTTTATGAATTAGGGGCGGATCCAGGATGATTTCTGAAGGGATTCGATTTGATCGAATTTCCGTACTTACTCTACGTACCCGGACAGACAGGTCTGAGCAAACAGTGTAGACCCAGATCAGACGCCGCAGAACACATGTAAAACCTTCACTGAAACGGTGAGGTATTTAACCAAAGATTTGGAATCTCTCCAAGAACTGGAGTTTACATGCCTGTTTGTTACTACAAACGGCAAAATCTGACTGCCCTTGCATCGGAAGATGATCGGAGTCTTCAGTTTCATATGCATTTCTGACGAAAAAATGCTCTATAATTTAACGAACATAAGTGTGTGTTTTCCCTCTTAGCGGTTTCCGCCACAATTTCTTGTGACGTTACCGTTACAAGCACGCGGTTTCTACATGCGGAACATGGAAATGTGACTGCTTTTTTCTGTATTTTCATATACATTAAAAATATTTATCATGTCTGCCATAAGGTAACAGCAATTCTAGATCACCTGCGCATAATAGCCTGCCCTTATCACGCTGACGTGACTGTCACGTGGAAATGGCTAACATTGTGATGGGAGTCGCTGTTTTTTTTTTTCCTTGTGAATTTTCAGTCAGTATCTCCTGGGTTTGTATAAAATTAAAATACGGTTCCTGTTCCACTTATGTTCACAAAATTCATTATGACATTGCTGTGTGCATTTACGTTTTGCTGTGGCTTTCAACACTGCTACTTTAATTTCCGGTTCCGTAACGGAAAAAAAAAGTTACCGAAATTAGAATGTGCCGATAAAAAATTACTTGAAGCAAGCTGTGTTCGAAATTTTAGAAATCCTCTTTTTGCAAAACTGCTACTGTTCGAGATTTTAGGACATTTCCAGAAATTATTTTGGGCAAAAATATTGGGTGTTCCAAATTTTTGAGTGTTCGAAAGTTTAGGACATTTACCGTACTTAGCAGCTATTTTTTCTAGATTTTGTGAAACATTTTGAGTGGGAACGGGAAATATGAAGTCCATTTGCAGGCAGGCTGGTTCACCCGTGTTTATGCAAGACTTACAACTACAAGTCACTTTGGACGAGTTAACCCTTTCAGCCCAGCAAACCAAAACTAATACCTGTGCAATTAGTGTAGATCCAGATGAGAGGGCCTTTTATGAGTCAGCGCATCACTCATCAGGATGCACATTGTTTGCCATTGTTGTTGTGGTCGACATACATTCTTCAAGTATCAGGACACCTTGAATCAAGTTGAATAACTAAGTCTAAAATGATGAACTTTTCATCACCCTTTTTTTCCGAGCCAAAAACTTCTGACACAAGGTATGTATTGATACAGACTGAAACAATTATGCATCAGTGGACAAGTTCAAATTCCCAAAAATGGAAGAGTCCACTTCAGACTCAGGGATGAAAGGGTTAATTTGAAAGGAACGATCATCCGCTGTACAGAACCACGCTTGTCTCGGGTTTTTGCTGCAATATTTTGTTGCTCTAAAAATTCCATTATAAGTCACGACCCCAAAACAACCTGTAGCATCGCACCCTGAACGTCATTAAATGTCAGGCATTCCGGAAAACTACTAAACTTAATTTGCCACAGAAATATTTACATCGTTTAATGATGAAAGCTAAACAAACAACCGGAAAAATACACTTAATAAAAGGCGGAAAGAAAATACTTACGAATTTACAAACACTTGTTTGTCATGTTTACTCCCATAACGAGGCTGAATTCCGGTGACTGCGATTGGCCACACTGGATTGAAAAGGGAAGTAATCAAAAGCACTATCGTCACCTGTCAGGTAAGAGTTACTTCCCAAGCAACTCCGAGTCTTTTGGCGGGAATAGATCAAGGTTCTAATAAGTAAGTAAGTAAGTAAGTAAATTCTTGATTTAACGAGGGTAGCCCAATTGGTTTTACCAGTCTTCCTTGGGGCCCTCAACAAAAACTACATACATACAAATAGATCTACATACAACAAGTTATTTAAAACAATGATTAAAATGGAGCGGTGCACGAGATAATAGTATTTATGGTATATGTGACCAGCAAAGGTCTAAGGAGCGACTGCCTGCTCGCAGACATGAAGCAATTTGACCAGACAACGAAGGTAATCAGACATCTAGCTCCACTAGATGGTTTTTTTGGGGGGCGGGTGGGGTTGGGGGGTGGGGTTACGGCCCTTTCAAGAATATTTCACTTATATCGAGCCGATCGTTCATCAAAGGTGAATAACGAGGCTCTAAAAATGGAACCAATGACCAATGTCTGTCTCATTAGGAACAAACAAAGATTGATAGTCCAGGCTAGAAATGCTATTTTTATTCTGTACTGAGAACATCTCGTAAGTTGCAGCCTCCGGTTGATTTACAGTTACAACTTTTTGACAGTATGGGACCAAGACAGTTCACCGACAAAATTGGAGACAGTTCACCGACAAAATTGGAGACAGTTCACCGACAGATTTGAAGACAGTTAACCGAAAAAAATGTATATGTAGGCCCTATTTAAGGTTATACAGGGAAGAAATTGGTTAAAATTGTAATATCTTTATCTAATATGTTGTAAATGAACGGTTGCATAATCATGCATGCTCTGCGTGTTCAGGGGCATATATGTAAACTTCGATCAAGATCAAACTAAACATCCAATGGTTCTATAGGCCCTAAGCGGGCAACGAAGGTCCTGAGCAGACTGCGCGGATGCATATGCCCCAAAGCAGTCCGTTTATATGTATGGATGTATGTATTCATTTACATAATTATCATCTTGGACCCAATATATTAGGTCCGAGTTATCATCTGTACAATATAGTTCATGTATGAGCTACACCTTGCGAAAATGTAAATTATAACATGTTCGTAAAATGGGTTTGTTCGATTGGCACTCTGTAATTAACAAGGAATCAGAGGAATCTTCATGCAAGAGGGAATTCTATGACTGCAGATGCGCAAACTGATATGCATTTATTCACAGACTATATACACGCCATGCTGTACATTTTCTTTCGTTGAGGCTCGCGGCCTGCGAAAATTGTCTTCAGTTTAAATATTCAGGCCTCTGGTTTGGTTACATATCATACTCTAACTATTAGAGCACCTTAACGGGGGTGGTTGGGTGGTGCGAAGGTGCTGTGTATCTTACATCACCGGGGCGTCCAGCTGATATTGGCTTTCAGTTGGGCAAGGCCTGCTATCCTTGTAGCAGGTAAGGGTAGAGGGGGAATGTTTTTATTTCTTCTGTTTCTTCACTTTCATTCCTGTTCCTCTTTCTTCCCTCTCCCCCTCTTTCATCTCCTCTACTATCTCTTCTATCTCTTTTCTCCCTTTCTCTGGGAGACGACACAAAATGACCCTCAAGGGTTGACGTGTCGTTAAACCCCAACACAATCAATCAAAAAGAGCACCTTAACTGCTCAGTGTATTAGATTTTGAACGAATCTCTTTTAGTACATGTTGATGTGTCTACAACAAGGCTGGGTGAATGGCAAACATCGTAGACCCTGATTAGACGCTGCGTTCCGCGGAATCTTATGTGGGTCTGCACTTTTCACTCAGGATGTTTTAGGGTTATTATGGTAGACATTGGTGGTGCCATATATACCCTGATCAGTGAGTGCTAATGTACACACACTATCAATATCATTGTTTGTTCGAGTGTATCCCGAAGATTGACATTTTTGCTTGACGAGATGTCAGTGTACGCTTATATATGAATATGATTCTCTCTCTCTCTCTCTCTCTCTCTCTCTCTCTCTCTCTCTCTCTCTCTCTCTCATTTTTAACTTTGGAAAGATTTGTCAGTGAATAAAATTCCACTTTTGCACGATAGTGTTTGTTTTTTGATGTATGTCTGTGTTCAGACTGAATAGACGGATAGATAAGCATGCATCGGCAAACACACATACACATACATATCATTCTAAATAAAACATGACCAACGGTATATATATATATATATATATATATATATATATATATATATATATATATATAAGCAAACGTCTACTTAAGAATCCCTAACGTCCGACCAGGCTGTAAGTTATTGTGGTTAAATACAATTAACTGATCAATCTGCATGCACACAACTTGTTGTTTTTTTTTTACAAAATATTACCCAGATGTAATTTCAAACGTCTTTCTTCTATAACTACAGTCGGACGGTATCAACCGCTATCTGCATATTACACACACACACACACACACACACACACGCACGCACGCACGCACGCACGAAAGCACGTACACGCACCTTCTAAATGAAGTATATCTATATCAATATTCTATGTCTGCACACACACTAAAAATTTCCAAGCATCATGCATGTAACAATCATGCAGAGCATGCAACTATGCCGGATGAAATGTTCAAATGATAATTAGTTTTTACAGGAATCAACAGTAAAACTTGACACTACAATCATTTCGCGTTTGTATTCTTTAAAATTTCCTAAAAAAAATAAACATACATGAATTTCACTGTCTTCTAATATATTTGTCGGTGAACTGTCTTCAAATATGTCGGTGAACTGTCTCCAGTTTTGTCGGTGAACAGTCTCTAAAATACGTGTCGGTGAACTGCCTTGTCGGTGAACTGTCTAGGAACCGACAGTATGGTGGTGCCAATACTGCTGTACGGATCTGATGCAGCAGCATGTTAGAGAGCATGAAGAGCATGACAAGGCACAACAGAAGTCATAGTCATCCACTGCATCCGGCCTTAGCTCCAGGGGTCTTGACACTGCCTTTCCTCTGGATCCAGCTAGGTCAGGACGAGAGAGTGAGGTTGACTCTGCGCGCCTCTCCCTCACTATAATCCAATTCACAGCGCATGTCGTCTTAATCATACACATACAGTAACAGCAAGTACACATAAACAAGCCACACAAAAAACCCTGTGGCGATGGGCGAGCGGCGAAGCAGCAACTGGAAGCTGTAGGTGCAGACCTGCACACAAGCGGCTTGGTTCTAAATGGTCGCTTTCCTCAAGAATGAAGCAGTATGAGGAATTCGGCAGCCAAACTGAGTGACTGAGCAGACTTTTTTAGGATCGCACTGCTCACCCACTTCGCATGGGGAAGGGGCTAGAAAGGGTGCCCTAAACAACTGCCTGCTTCAAAACCCCTGACTGGTTAAACGCGATCAGTGGGGATCCGAGCAAGAAAGAGGAAGATAAAAGTGATACCTTTGACGATTGGCGCATGGAATGTGTGCACCTTGATGGACAGTGCTGGCTCAGATAGACCACAGCGTAGAACAGCATTAGTTGGTAGAGAACTTGAGCGGTACAAAGTCGAGATTGCAGCTCTGAGTGAGACTCGCCTTGCAGAGGAAGGGCTATTAAAAGAAGTTGGTGCTGGCTACACTTTCTTCTGGAGTGGACGCAAGAAAGAAGAGCGGCGTGAAGCAGGAGTAGGTTTCGCCATCAAATCACACCTTGTCAGCAAGCTCTCAGGACTTCCAAAAGGCACAAATGACCGCCTGATGACGCTGAGACTTCCCTTATCTGGTAAGAGGCATGCAACTATTGTAAGTGCCTATGCATCCACAATTACCGACCCAGATGAGGTCAAAGACAAGTTCTATGATGATCTGGATTCTTTGATTTCTGCTGCACCCCGGACAGACAAATTTATCCTCCTGGGAGACTTCAATGCTAGAGTGGGCACAGACCATCAAAAAAGGTAAGAGAAAAGTCCAGGGAGTGCCACAATCACAAACCGCAGCCCTTCCCAGACCCCAAGAGGAAGAGGAAACCGACAAATCTAAACAAGCACAAACCGAACAAACGTACGAAAAGCACTAAGATTAGCTCTCAAACCTGGGAAGGAGTGATTGGGACTGAGGGAATAGGAAAGTGCAACAGCAATGGCCTCCTCCTTTTGAAGAAGTGTGCAGAGTATGAACTGCTGATCATTAACACAGTCTTCCGTCTGCCAACTCGCAACAAGACGTCATGGATGCATCCTCCCTCCAAATACTGGCATCTCATTGATTATGTCATAGTACGAAGGAGGGACAGACAGGATGGCAGAGTGATGAAAAAGACTATGTCTGGTGCAGACTGCTGGACAGATCACAGGCTTGTTGTCAGCAAACTGAACCTGTGCATTCAGCCTGCACGGCGACCACAAGGCAAGAAAGTGCCAAAGAGACTGGATGTCTCAAAGCTGAAAAAAGACAGCAAGCTTTCATGAATGATATCTGCAGCCGATTAGATGCAATAAAACTCCGTTCAGATGATCCAGAAGAGAACTGGACAGTCTTCAGAGACACCGTCCACTCTTCAGCAATTGATTCCCTAGGACCAGTATCTCGCAGACACCAAGATTGGTTTGATGAGAATGACGAAGAAATCCAGGGACTCCTTGAAGAGAAACACCAAAAAACACAAGGCATACCTTAGTGATAAAACGTCTGTCATCTGGCAAGGCTCCAGGATCAGATGCAATACCTGCTGAGATCTGCAAAGCAGGAGGAACTCCAGTTGCAAAGAAGATGACAGAGTTATTTCACATTATGTGGAGAAAAGAAGCCATCCCTCAAGAATTCAAGGATGCGTCAATTATCCACCTATTCAAACGGAAAGGGAATCCTCAGTTGTGTGATAATCATCGTGGCATCTTTTTATTGTCAATTGCCAGAAAGTTCCTTGCAAGAGTTCTACTTAACAGACTAAATGAACGCCTTGAACAGTCAGGGCTTCAACCAGAAAGCCAGTGTGGATTCAGAAAGGACAGACGAACTATTGACATGATCTTCACAGCAAGGCAGCTTCAAGAGAAATGCCAGGAACAGAGCATGGACCTCTACATGACCTTTGTTGACCTTACCAAAGCATTTGATACAGTCGGTCGTGAGGGTCTTTGGAAAATTATGGCTAAGTTTGTCTGTCCAACCAAGTTCATAGCAATGGTGAGGCAGTTCCACAATGGTATGCTTGCACGGGTCCAAAATGATGATCAGTTTTCTGATCCATTCCCTGTGACAAATGGTATCAAGCAAGGCTGTGTACAAGCCCCAACTCTGTTCAGCATGATGTTCGCTGCCATGTTCACAGCTGCTTTCCAGGATGGTGACAATGGTATACCTATTAGGTATCGCTTTGATGGGAAGCTTTTCAACCTAAGAAGATTGCAAGCCAAATCCAAGGTGCAGACATAGGTGCTGGACGAGTTCCTCTTTGCTGATGACATGGCAAAAGGTGCACCAACAGAAGAGAAGATGCAAAAAGGTGTAGATCAAGTATCTGACTCCTGTGACAGCTATGACCTCACAATCAGCATCAAAAAGACCAAGGTGGTTTATCAACAAGCGCCTGGCAAGCCTTACAAGAAGCCCACGAGCCCAACATTACAAGTGAAAGGTCAAAGATCGCAGGTGGCAGACAAGTTCACATACCTTGGAAGCACATTGTCAAGAGTCGATGTCAAGATGATGAAGTCAGTGCCAGGATTGCCAAAGCTAGTACAGCATTTGGCCGACTACGTGGTATAGTGTTTGGGATCGAAATGGAATCAGGCTTGACACAAAGCTGAAAGTCTAAAAAGCTGTGGTGCTGCCAAAAAAAACGTAATCATTTCCATACAAGCTGCCTTAGAAAACATTTAAAGATTAAGTAGCAAGACAGGGTTCCAGACACAAAAGTCCTAAAAAGGGCAGGGATGCAGAGTGTACATACTCTTCTGAAACTGGCACAGTTAAGATGGACAGGCCATGTTACCAGGATACCTGAGGAACGTTTGCCAAAGAAAATCCTCTATGGAGAACTAGAAATGGGCAAACGCTCCTATGGTGGTCAGAAGAAGCGATACAAAGATACCCTCAAAGCCTCCCTCAAGGATTTCAACATACCAACCGAGTCATGGGAACAAATTGCACAGGACCGAGCAAAGTGGCGAGGTCTCATCAGAAGAGGTGCTAGTGAATATGAGGCAAAAAGAATCAGCGAAGCCGAGCAGAAACGTGCACAGCGCCAAGCCAGAGCTAAGGCATCACCAACAGAGCTCTGATCTCTGCTATTCCATCTGCAACAGACAGTTTGGAGCGAGAATTGGTCTAATCAGCCATCTTAGAACATACAAAAAGTAGCATTTCTCGCATGTGATTAAGAATGGTCATTGTCAGTACTGACAGACGAACTATTATTATAATTATATTATTGCGGATCTGAAGAGCTCAACTTATTAGATTCGCCAGAGCTTCTTCAAATCTTCGTGAATTTAATTGCCATAATAAAGCCCTTACTGCCAAACTGCGATTTGTTTTATGCCTTACCTTGTGTTATTTTGTTCTTGTGTTTTTCAGTCCTTTTAGCATTGCGATTACCTCGCTTGGGAAAGAGAGAGCTAGTCTTAGTGCTTTTCGTACGTTTGTTCGCTTTGTGCTTTTTTGGTTTTGTCGGATTTCTCTTTCTCTTGGTGTCTGGGAGGGGCTGCGGTTTGTGATTGTGGCACTCCCTGGGCTTTTCTCTTACCTTTTTTTACTAATAACTATGGTACAGGTATTGTATTTATTGGAAATATGTTGTCGTGGCTGAGTTTTCATAATTTTTTATGATGAAGTTTAAATGCTCGTATTTCATTTCTTTCTCCAGATATCTGAGTTTTGTTTTCAAAAAAACATAGTTCAACCTATAACCTTTAAGACTGCAGCATGACATTTAAAGAACATCAAACATTTTTGTAGACATCAACAAGAAACCTAGGTACCCATTTTAGCTATTTTCGGCACTTTTAGCAGAAACGATCATCAGACATTCACCCAAAAATGATGGTATAACTTCAATTTTATTAATTGTGACTTAACATTTTCAACCAAACCTATTCTAAACAATTTATTACAACTTCAGTTATTATCCAAAATCATTTTCAATGACCATAGTGCTGTGAAATAGCGCTAAAATCAAGCCAAGACGTTGAGCCGACGTTGTATAAACGTCATTCATACACATGAAAATTGTGCTATATTCACCCTAAAAGTTGCTCAAGTTGCCTTTCACAAGGGGTATTGCATCCAGAACGGGCCCTAATTGGACTGCTCCTCTAGGAGCGGTCTGGTCTGGGACAGCTCTGGATGTTCAGTCCTGTTTTTCTGAAGACTGGATCGTTGCGGTTCGTTTCAGTCCACTCCGATTGTCGTTTTATTCTAGTCTTCTTTGAAGCTTTCTTCAAAGTGCTTTGTGTTTATGCTGTTTCATGTTTTATGTTGCAGTTGGACCTATACCTCGGTTAGGGATCCTGGTCCTTAATAAAAAAATCTTGAAAAATCTTGAAATCTTGAATCTTGCGTGCAAGCTGAAATCAGTAATAAAAGGAGCCGTCATTTAGTCTCATCACCAAATCATACCTATATAATTTTGACCCCCTTAAACCCCATTTTTATATAGTGAAACTAGAGTTTACAAGGGTATACATGATTTTTTTTTATTTCTGCTCAAAAACATAGATTGTGGGTACTTGTTAGAACCGCCTCGGCGAGGCGGTTCTAACGAACCCACAATCTATGTTTTTAGCAGAAATATAAAAACTATGAGGATTTTAATCAGAAAACTCTCTTTTTTTGTGGTGGTGGTGAAATTTTCAATATATTTGAATAAACGTGTTTTCGTAGTGTGAGGGGTCGACTCACCAAGCAAGTAAAGAGTACGTCTTTCGGATCGGGTCGTTAACTGGAGGTTCCCTGTGCAGGGAAAGTCTCCCCGTGTGCAGGTTAAAGAACCCTATGGTAATTTAAAATGGTTACTTGTAGGCCTTCGTCCTGCAACCCGGAGTGTACAATGTACACCGTCTGTGTTCTCCTAGGAGGTTAAGACATAATATAAGAAAGAAAGAAAGAAAGAAAGGTAAGCAAAGTTATTCACCATGACTATAGTTTGCCGTAGAATATCCATGTTGTAGACTTAGGCCCAATCCCATCTTTTTGTAGCAAGTGACAATTAAACTAAATCTTTAGCATTTACAACGTCTTAGCCTGCAGGTGCATAGCCAGGCGAAAGCCTTGAAGCCCGGGCTTCAACATAAATTTGGCAATTAACAAATCAAACCTCAAAATGATCACCAGATATCCACTCCAAAATGACAAAATGAACTCGAAAAACGGACTGCCAAATGGGGCATGTGGTTTAATGCTTAAAAGGTGCTCGAAATTGTCCCGTTTTTTATCAACTACGAATAGTCGACCGATTGAAAGGTTGATTTTCGAAGAGTGCCCTATAGTTACCTTGTGAGTTCGTCCGTCTGTCCGTTACGGTGGTTAGTTAGCGAAAATGGCCATAACGCTTAAACCGTTGGGAATCTTATATATATATATATATATATATATATATATATATATATATATATATATATATATATATATGGCATACTGATAAATACCAACAAGATCTAAAGAATACGCTTGCCAAATACCACTTTTCTTTGACCAAGGCGACGCCGAAGGAAAAAATAATAAAATAATAATAATAAATAAATAAATAAAAATGAAAATATAGAAATCGCCGTAGGTATTCAACCATATTTTGATACATTTTGTATACACATTTATATTGACAAGATCCAGACAAAGGAAATGCCAAATGCCACTTTTCCTTGACCGAGGCAATGCAGAGGCCAAATTGTGACAGTTAGCAAATATACCCATAACATAACACTTGAAACCTTAGGAATGCTTTGATAATTTTTTGCACCCAACTTGATAACGACAAGATCTAGCCACTATGATGGACTTGCCAAGTGCCAATTTTTCACTGACCGAAGTAACGGCGAGGCCAAAAATATGGAATAGCCATTAGTCTTCAACAATATGGAATATTTTGATAAAATGTTGTATACACATTAATATTGACAGGATCTAGCTAAAGAAATCTCTAAAAGCCCAAGGCTAAGTAGAGGCACTGACAAGAATGTGGCGGGCCGTGCAGCTTAGCGATAGTTGGTTTGAAATGCTGTTCGGAGGATTGCAAGAGACTTGCATATATAGCTTTTGTTAGACCAACCCTGGAGTATGGGGTAATCTGGGATCCAAACCAGAATCGCGACATCATAGCCGTTGAGAAAATGCGTAAGTTCAGTAAAGTTGCAAACATTACAAAATAACCTTTCATAGCGTCAGTCTGGTTGTTATACAAGGTTGTGCGGGGTATGGTGTCAGCAACCAATGCTGCATCGTCAAAGACCACGGGTATTTCATTCCGTTACCTTCATTTTATACATCGTCGGAGACCCACGGGTATTTCATTCAGTTATCTTCATTTTTATACATCGTCGGAGACCCACGGGTGTTTCATCCCGTTTTCTTCATTTTATACACATGCTAATTATTTTTAGTGACCCTGGGGTACCGAGTGCTAACTATATTTAGCGACCCTGGGGTACCGAGGATGTCAGTGCTGACGACCCTCATTCCATTTAGGCACAAAAATAAATTAAACCACGCTCTTATTCTGGCTTTCAAACAAGAAATATTGTGAACAGATACTCAGTAAACCAATCAGAGTATTATAAAACCCCGGAGCACAGAACAATTTAGAAAGTTCTTTCTCATCATAACTGTTACTGAGTGAAAAACACACACACATACACACACACACACACACACACACACACACACACACACAAACTGGAAGAGTGTCAAATCTGCGCAGAGACAATAATACACAGCTTTAAAACAGCTGTCCATGAAAATGACTAATGAACTTTCAAAGTCGCTGTTAGCATTCAGATTGAGATAAGAACCTTATTTTCACCTAAAACGTGTTCGGATGACATCAAAATTTCAGAGATTTCAGTAGCAGGCTTCATGTTTACTGTTTCTTTCATTGTATGTCTTTGCATGTATATCCTGGTGAAATTTTTATTTTGGATAACCGTTTTGCCAATTTTTGGGAAAGAAACTGTCCTTGGCTTTCTGTTGGTAGTGTTTTAATTGTGGTGCCGTGGCTTTAAGTGCGTCCCTCTTTCCCTTTGGTGTCTTGGACCGAAGGTATTAGGTAATTGTATCGATTCCTAATAATTGCCTTCCTTTCTATTTTCATCTTCATGCGTGACCGGGAATTAAATGCACAGCGTCCCGATCCGAAAACGGGCGATCTGCCATATAAGCCACTTGGACCCGTTCATAGGTAGCCATATTGGAGTCTGTCCAACGATCATGTAATCCACTGAAAGTCACGACGGTGTGACAATGTTACAACGTGGAAACAACGTTTATGGCGACGGTCTGTTGGTAGACCGCTGAATTGGTAGTACTGTAGGGCTTTGCACTTCTCATGATTCTGCCTCGTTTCATATATTCTCTACTCTTCAAAGACAAGCCACACTCTCTGATAAGGAACACCTGTTTATAACCATGTTCATGCTCAACTCAGCTGAGCATTAAATTTGTAATGCTAATAAATCTCAGAGGTGTTATGACCTCGGGGCCCCGAGGTTATAAAACCTGTTTTCATGCTCTGCTCAGCTGAGCATCAATTTTCTCTCTAATAAATATAAAAATGACAACAATAAGTGGAATTTCCATATTTATAAGCAGAGAAATTTTCATGCGCAGCTATGTTTAACAAGAAAGAATTTGCAGCTGTTTGTCATTTGAGATTTATTAAGTTTTATTATAATCTTTGGGCCTGGTAACTACACGTCTACTACTACTATTGCAACTACCGTATTCGATCTAATTACCGCACATACCCCTATAAGCGCACAGTCAAGAAATTCCGAAGTCTTCAGATTACAGCCAGTGTAATTTTTCTTTACTTCTTTTTAAAAGCATATGTTGTGGGTACTCATTTGAATTGCATCGACTTGTCGATGCAATTCAAATGAGTGCCCACAACATATGCCTTTATAAAGAAAATCAGAAACAATCACATAATCATCATCAAATAAGTCCTTTTTCTGATCTTTTTTATAGTGTATCCTTAGTAGGTAGATACATATTTTACCACAAATGAGTGTTCCCAGTAATTTTGAAAAACCTAAGCGCATAGTGCGGTAATTAGGTCGACTACGGTATTACTGCTGTTCTGTATTTCCCATATGTCTTATCTTTCTTCTTCTTCGTCACCTTCTTCTTCTTTCTTCTTCTTCTTCTTCTTCTTCTTTTCCCGATTTCATAATTCGACCGATATTATTTACCTGTCCCTATTAATGCTTCATAAGTTAATCAGTTTAGCGTAAGTGTACCATGCTTTCTTAACATTTTATACTGTTTTATCATTTTCCTGCAATCTTTGCGTATATTAAGGTACATGACATGGCACCAATAGTATATTAACCAAAAGAAATAAATCTGGGCCGAGTTGTTCAAAGTTAACGACGTCGTTAGACGTCTGTCTGTCCGTGTCATAACCTAGCAGGCATGCAACGCTGAGACCACATCACATCAACGTCGATGCAACGGCATCGATGTTGATGCAACGTTGTAATCCCGCTGGGACATTTCCTATAAATATGTATAACCGCATTGTCGATCTATTGATGTCTCTCAAACATCCTAGACGAATGACAGACATTTTAGAGTCAGATCAGACACCGCCTTTGGCTTATTATCTGGGGAAAATAGGAAAATTATCATCAATTTTTCGTCTGCTGAATTTGTCCAGAGAGTGAGTGGTAAAGATAAACTAAAAATCGATCTTCCAACAGAAATGCATATATAGTATATTATTCTTTCCATTGAATCAGCAGTTGCTGTCTGAGACGAGGTGTCGTAATTAAAGCTTAGTTAGCATGCTGTGTAACGGTTTCAGCAGACGACATTTTGATATATATATATATATTAATTTTTTCCCAGAAAATAGACTTTGACATTCCATGCAAATGGTCTCCAAGGTAGACCGTTTGCATGGAATGTCAAAATCTGTTTTCTTAGAAAGTAAGACGAATATCAAATTGTCGTCTGCTGAAAGTGCCCAGATAGTGATAATGGTTAAACGTTGACATCTTAGCTTCTTCTGATATAACTTCGCTTTTTGTTATCAAGGAACGTTTTTACCAAATGAAATACAGCTAGTGTTCGATATAAAATACATCTGAGAAATAAATATTAAAGTATTAATGGAAAAATATTTTCTGAATATGAAGTAACTAGGCTGCGTAGCCAAGTTGGGTCTTATGAGACTATTTGAATAAGATGGTGTTTATAACATAATTCTTTAATTTAAAAAAAAAAATGTGTTATGTTTGCTCTCCAGATAAAAATATCAATGGCATAGCCAGAAGGGAATTATTTTACGCACACCAGGAAAAAAACTTGAAAATTATGCCTAGAATCACTTCCAAAATAGAAACTACTCTTACAGGAAAGAATTTGCACCCTCTGGGATCAAATTCTTTCCTTTAAGCGCAGCCCCTATGGCAAAGAAGCAAAATAGTTTATGTGAACCCTTGTCATGCTGAATAAATTAAGATACCACGTCCACTTGTAATTTTTAGCCAATCAGATTGCTTGATCGTGTTTGTTCATTCAAATTCACATACTTAATGTATGTCAACCAGTGTAGATCCAGATCAGTTGGCTTCTGAAGAAGCCAACTGATCTGGATCTACACTGTTTGCAAAGACAGGACATATCCGGGTTTAGCAGGACTAGTGTTATTGCTTGCAATTCTTGAAAGGAGAAGAACTTTTCTTTACAAATACAGTCGACTCTCCTTATCTCGAATTCCAAGGGACTCTCTGAAACACTTCGAGATATCCGTACCTCGAAATATCAGAGCAGCAGAAGTGAGGAAAACAATAAATCGAACAATCACATTTAACAAATGAATATGTAATTTGACTCCTGAAGTTAGAGATATATTGAAAATATTGTGGAAAAGAGGAGAAATTGCTCCTTAGGAGCAATTTCTCCTCTTTTCCACAATATTTTGTTACCTATTCTTAGATTTCCATGTTAAAACAGGGACCAGAATTTCACTTCGAGATAAGCGGTTATTCGAGATAAGCGAGGTCGAGATAACGAGAGTTGACTGTAAATTGATTTTAAATACTTTTGTAGCTCTTATAGCTGTTTTACGCAAAGTTTTAGGTATGCTGTATATGTTGTCAAGTTTTTAATTCTAAATGTGCTTGTTTCTCTGCATAATGCTTTTAATACAAGCTCATCTCTCATAATTCTTACAGAATGGTTTTCTACAGGAAGTAAAATGTAATATATTTTTGAACATGTAATGTATCTACAGAAGTGAGACGTAAATTAATAATTGTTTCTGTATCCTTTAAATATAATTAGCGGCATTGTTCGACAGGCTGTTCGCCAATTGCGATTAGGGAATACGTCGAGCAGTCTGTTTAGAATTTTCACTTTTCTCATAATCTTTTGGGACATTTTAGTTGAAACAAAAAAGATGCTTTTTTTTTCTAGGATTATGCTTTTAGGCACTTATTGAACCATATATTTATTGAAACGTAGATACCAATGTTATATCCAATACCTCAATAGTCAATAATTGTTTTATTATATCGTTTGTCTTTTCACTTGATAACTGTGGCAATAACAGTCAACACCAGACCCCATTTAATTAAAAAGCGCGCGTAGACGTCGGCGTCACTACTAGCGACGTCAATAAAAGTTGATATCTAATTTTAGAAACTAATATTCAGTGGAAGGCGCGCGCAAGCTGGTGAACATCAGATATACTCACAGGGCTAAAAACAGCTCTCAGCCAATGAAAGACAGTCTATTTTAGGTTATATAATAGTTGATGATAATTCTGCGATATTTTTTTTTATTTCTCCACATGTTGTGGGTACTAATTAGAAGTAATGCGCTTCTAATGAGTACCCACAACACATGTTGTTTTGGAGACCTAGAGAAAATTTCCCAGAATTATCATCAAATACTCTTCCTTAGCAAGTCATCTGCAAACAAAACGAAAAACAACAAACAAACAAACAAACAAACAAATAAATAAATAAATAAATAAAATATTCTGTTAAGGGTTGTAGAAAATAAACAAAGTACCAGGAGGTGAGGAATTGCTGAGGAAAATACCACTCAGGACAATAGAAATGGCGGAATCTGACAGCCAAGATTTTACTATGTTTGAGCACCGTGTCACCGGATTGGTTTACTTCGTTATTGGTAAGTGTTACCGTGGCATGTGAACATGTTTTATATTTGCCTCAACATAGACCCTGTGATTTCTCCGTACGACTTCTTCAAAACTGGCTCCAGCCCCTAGTGACTAAATCGGTGTATTAATGTTTATAAATCTCTTTGAAACTGAAATAAAACAAATGTAATATGAACACGCTAACTTTAGTAAGGATATGAAGCACTGGTCACCAGTGCTTCATAAACTTAGCTTTGTAATATTGTCTTAACCCTTAAAGCGCCAATCACAACTATTGTCGTCTGCTTTGTCATCTGCTTGTGATTTTAAAAGTAATTTTTGCAAACAGTGTGGACCCAGATCAGACTGCTCCTAGTCTGATCAGGGTCCACACTGTTTGCCTGTATGCAAAAATAGGTTTGAGAAGTCTGCAAGAATATTCAGCAGACGACATAAACAGACGACATTTTCAGATGCAGTTTTTCTTGGCGCTTTAAGGGTTAATTTTAGTTTATTTATTAAAACGAAGTATACAATTTATTGATTTAGTCACTAGGGACTGGAGCCAGTCTACACTTCTCCGTATCATATTTACTCTAAATATGCCTACATAACTCCTTACCATAATTTGTAAAATAAACGTCAAAAAGATTGCCTTTGGAAACAAAGAACACACTACAGATAAGAAAATGGGAGTCTCGGTTTTATTGAGACTCTTCATAAGCAGTAATGAAGTTTGCAACACTGTAAGTCCATTTACTTCTTGTCGACGTGACTAAACTTTTTGGATGAGTGGAAAAAAGGTATAGATTCTGTAACTTCAGATCCGGGTCTACATTGATCAGGTCTGTCCGTCTCAATAAATAGGGTAAATACGGTATCATTTTACTGCATATACATTCTAAATATTTCACGTAGAAGATATAATGAGGCCCGGGCATCAACAGTGTTTTTTTCCTTTCTTCATAAGAACAAGTTTGTTTAGTTAATCAAACGGTATTTGTTTTCAGCCATATATTATGTTGACAAACTTATAACACAATGATGAATACGATGCCGCGCTATTATTGTCTCAGAATAAAAAAAAAAATCCAGCATTGTTTTAATCTATGCAAATTTCTTACTTTCGCAAAACTTTCACTATTTCCACACAAAATAATGTGGTGTAGTAAATGAACAATCAAACAAAAATAACCGTTTGTTTCAATACAAATGAAATAAGTTCAGATATTGATTGCACATAAATAATTTGTTGTGTTGCCGAATCAGTTTCCATTACGAAAATACGCCTCTTCAAATATATTGAAATTTTCACCATCAAAAACAAAGTTTTCAGATAGAAAATCTGATATTTTTCCATATTTCTGCTCAAAACAGATTGTGGGTACTCGTTAGAACCGCCTCATTGGCTTAGTAGTACTTCTTCCTGCTCGGAAAGCCGTTTGTTCTTCAGCAATTATCTCTCTGTCTGAGATTGGAGCCTGCCCAGTGAGCATTCTTTATAAATTTATAGCGGGCCGTTATCGGCCCGTCAGCTACCCTGACGGGCCAATAACGGCCCGCTATAGATTTATAAAGAATGCTTACTGGGTGTTGAGGATTATCTTCAACATTTCCTTCTTGGATGGCTAATGAGACTGGAGATTCGATTGTTTTGGCATTACAGTAGGTTTCCTTTCTTTGGGCGCATTTCCACCATTGATCGAGATATGCAAGAAACTTACACGACATCTCAGTAAGCATTCTGTATAAATCTATAGCGGGCCGTTATCGGCCCGTCAGGGTAGCTGACGGGCCGATACCGGCCCGCTATAGATTTATAAAGAATGCTAGCTGGGATGGGTAGGTCATTCGCCAGTTTTCCATATTTTATTACAGACGGACGTCGATCACGAGTTCTCCTCCAGCCTGAACTAGTTCTGCTGATATATATAGTAGTAATTCCCTATGACCTTCTTCAACGCCCTGATGTCAATTTCTCCGCGAAAGATTTGGCACTATTCCACACTGAACTTCTTGTACACTCAACTACTGCCGGCTTTCGATCAGATTGATGATTACAAATCTCCGAACAGCACTCAGTCCCTCTATCGAGAATGACTTGTTCTTCAATAGTGAGGCATTTTTCTGCTTTGCCTTCGATCTTCTTGTTTTTCTTTTCTTAGGTGGCGCTTCTTAGTGTTGTTCCTACGTAGGCATATCTTAATATCTTGACCATGACTTTCTGTCCAGTTCCCATTTGCTTGCTTCATCTCATTTCCTATCCTTCTGTTTATCTCTTTATCTTTTCCTTTCTTCTGAATTCTCTTCTTTCATCACAACCCAGCAAGCACACAACGTTAAAACAACGTTGACTCAACGTCGAGACGTTGAAGCAACATTGAATCAACGTTGTTTCAACGTTGTATGCCCACTGAGAGAGATCCAGAGCTTCATTTGTTACACAGGATTGTTTTTTTGCGACGTTGCTTGCTAATGACTACTTCCTTTGCTGGATCTTGTACCTATTAATGAGCGCTAACAGGAGCAGGGATGCAGGAGTAACGTGCTCATTTGAACGCAGCTCTGATGACTACTGATGTCCATCAAATTGTATCCACGTCGGGAATAATTACGTGTTGCAGTTTACGGGATTATCCTGTAGTTTCACGGTACCAGATACTTGATTTGAAGGTCGAAATAATATCTAGATCGTTATTTAAATATATTGGCGGAACATATAACAAACAAAACTCATTTCTGTTAAAGTGGAAAAAACAACACAATGCGGGAATTGGACGAAAAACCTCTAGAACAAGGGTTTACTTGCCCTTGACATCCTTGGTTACCTGAATACTTTCGATTTCTCTGGTACCTAATTCCAGCATTCATGTTAGATGGTGACACTTTCATTTAGTGTTGGTGCCTTTAATTCATAATTTTGACCCGCACAACCCGGCCCCGAATACCCGAATACTCGTTGCAGTCTGATTACAATGAGATACTATAATATATGGATCAAACATGGTTTTTCATGCATTAACATTCGCCAGGTCCCGTGGGAGGTGTTGAAAACCGAGGCCGGAGGCCGCGCTCCCAAGGGACCTGGCGAATGTTAATGCATTGAAAAATCATGTTCGATCGCTATTATTGCATAACAACTGAAAACATTTGCTACATTTCGCATTATTTCTTGCACTATTTTGTTTCGCCTTTTTACCGATGTCTCACGAATGCAATTTCCACGGACTAAGCTCGTTCTAGGGTCAGGCAGTACACATCTCGTAACGGCAGCAAATCTTTTGTCCCGGTACGATCATATTGAAAGTTGCGTAGCCGTGCATTAACAGCGCGTGAAGTGTCTTGTTAATACACAGCGTTTTGCCGATTAATGCACGACCGTTAATAACGTGCGACAATGCTTTTTATGCAATAAAAACTAGAATGTGCAATGGCAAAACCCCAACGCTCCGTGCAAATGTTGCTAATAGCGTGACGGAAGGACTGACGGACTCGCTTTCGCAAACCCTTACAACGAGAGGAAATCATGTAGCAGTTTAGGTTAAATTCCGCTCAGTGGTTTAGGAGATAGTGTGACTGACAAATGGACGGACGGACGGACGGAAAAATAATATTACTTTTGCACTTACTTACCACGTGGGGAAGTCATGTAGCAAGTTTGGCTAGATTCCGCCCAATGGTTTAGGAGGAGATAGCGTGACGGACAGACGGACGGACGGACGGAGGCGTTCACAATATCCCCATTCTTTAAAAAAGCGTGCGGATAATAATGAAGTTTTAAATACTTTTGACATCAACGAGCATGAGACAAAAGTCTTCGTAAGAAGCTTACACAAAAGCAGCTTATATGGATGGCTAAAATCAATGATATTTAATCTAAGTACTCGGATACAGATACCTGAGCAAACAGTGTAGATCCAGATCAGACGCAGCGTTCTGAGGCCGCGTCGTCAGATCAGGATCTGCATTGTTTGCCATTTAGCCATCAATATTCTAGATGCATAACCAGGTAGTCAAATGGCCTTGTTCACAAGCTAGGAGAAATATGGTAAGGTGCATGTTTATTTAGGATAAATATGAAATATATCGGGTACATAATTAATGCTTAGGATGCTGGATACAATTTTCAGCAGGCGACATTTTGAAAAAAAAAACACAACAGTTTCTGCAGACAATAGGGTTTATTATTTCATGCAAATTGTCTCCTAAGAAAATAGGGTTTGACATTTTATGCAAATTGTCTCCGAGGAGACAATTTGCATGAAATATCAAACCCTATTTACTGGAGAAAATAAGACAAATATCATCAATTTGTCGTCTGCTGAATTTATCCGTAGAGTGGTAAAGGTTAAATCAGTAGTTTTATTACCTGTAATTAAATCGTTCGAAAACAATCCGGTTCGAATTCTAATGACTAATGCGATTATTTTGTAATTAGTTTGACAGCTCTGACGGAAAAAAGCTTTGCTGATACTATGGGCAGATTCAGAGGATGAAGTTGTCTGATTTTTCCCTCAAAGAAGCTAAACCAGAGTACACTTCCTGCTTCTGTTTATCTTTCTTTAACGCGAATAATCGGAATGAAGTTGGTGGCTTTGTACGAGTCAGACGCACCATATTTTGGGTATTTCGTGTCACCTTAACTAAGTTACCCACATAATCAGCCCCCAGCACCTACCAACCTGCAAAACTTATCTGCTATTCTTCGTCCCCAGTAAACACACTATGTCACAACAACGTCGTTACAACGTCGCTGCAACGTCGTGACGTTGCAGCGACGTTGTAACGACGTTGTGTGTTTGCTGGGTCGCTTATCTTCTTTTTTTTTCACTGGGGCGTCCAACTGATATTGGCTTACAGTTGGGCAAGGCCTGCTGTCCTTGCAGCAGATGAGGATAGAGAGGGAATGTTTTTATTTCTTCTTTTTCTTCACTTTCATTCATTTTCCATTCTCCCCTGTCCCTTTCTGTTCATCTCCTCTACTATCTCTTCTATCTCTCTTCTCTCCTTCTCTGGGAGACGACACAAAATGACCCAAAAGAGTTGACGTGCCGTTAAACCCATATGCAATCAATATCTTCTTTTTTTTAAAGATACTTCTATCCATGTAATCGTGTGCATAGTATAATATAAATGTGATACTCCAATTCAGTACATACTATTTAATCTTATAAAAAAAACAAAAAAAAAAAAAAAAAAAAAACAGGGCAAATCTGACTTAAAAAAAACTTTTTTGTTTTAATAGTTTTCATTCTGAATGTATTCTTTTGCAAAATTATGCATCACTTATTTAGTGGAGAACCCTCGTGCTTTTTACTGCAAGATATTTTCGTTCTTTAGATATTCAACAAAAACGCAACTTTTATATCCAGCAAACGATCTGCTACTGCAAGGACAGATACAATTCTGCGAATATTTCATTTCATACCAACACCTCAGCCACACTGATTTAGTTTCATTGCTGACATAGTTTTATAAATGGCATGTAAGTAACAGTAAAAGTGTGGCATAACAGTGACAATATTTCACGTGTTTCCACGAAATAACCGTGGCAGTTTCCTGTTAGATCTTACGGTAAGCGTATTTAACACTCTGGGTAAAACTTTCAGCAGACAGCATTTTGAAATATTTTCTTCTTTTTTTTCCAAGAAAATAGGCTTTGACGTTTAATACAAATTGTCTCCTTGTTATTATCAATTTGTCTTCCGATGAATATTCCCAGAGAGTAAAACACTCTTTCCCGTGTACTTCGGGAGGAGAGATAGATTTATTTCACTCTAGGTCAACATAGTTAACAACAAGAGGACATACTAATATATATGAGCATATATGAATGGACATCATGGCGGTTTTACTTTTCAGTATATGTAGTTAACTACATGGACATAACATTATAAATACCATCTACATAATTCATGCATCAATCGCATTTCCTTGGACCAGTATTGCCAAACACAACAAACGCTAATTTTTACCCACAAGAGTCTTATCGGGTTTATAGATGCTGCTTCTTTTTAGTACTGACACAATACGTGTCGCATCACTATATAGACAACATCTACTAGATATCATCTATTGGTGCAAGTTGTATTTGAAGTCCCATACACACACATGCATACATACGCACGCACATACACATACCCATACGTGTATATGCTCAAACATGCGCAAGCGTACATGCCTCGCGCACACATATAAAAGCATGTGCATGAAATTAAGCTCACACATGTCTACGCCCCACACATGCCCACGCACGCACATGCCCATGCATGCGCGTGCACGCATCTGCATGTGCACAAGTACATACACGCATACATGCATACACGCACATACCCACGCGCACACATGCATGCGCAAATACACATATATAAACAACAAAGTATCATCCTTTTTCTACTAATGAGCTTAAAACATTATGTTATCATTATAGCATACGACGCACATACAACGCTACATGCTCCGTCGCCGCCACTCCTTCGCCATGTGACGGCGACGTCGATTCGACGCTGCGTTTACGTCTTGTGACTGCTTTGCAGAGTTTCATGTAACGAATAGAAATACTAATACAAATAATAATAATAGTAATAAATGATAATAATAATAATAATAATAATGCAAGCTGCAAAGGATACTACCGGAAAGATGCATTCCACGAGTGTTTCACTAATACGTATAACAAAACGACATAATTTCTTTAATTCTTTTACATTTTCAGTATTCATTAACTGCTTTATCGTAAACGTAATTTCATAATTAACAGATTATCATCATTTTTCTACTCATAAACTTAAACCGTATAATATCAATTAAGCATATGACGCACATATAACGCAACATGCGGCTGCCTCGCTCCGTCGCCACCGTTACTTCGCCATGTCTCGAAGACGTCGATTCGACGCTGCGGCTACGTTTTATGTATGCTTTTCGGAATTTCATGTGACAAATGGAAATAATAATACAAGTAATAATAATAATGATAATAATAAATGATAATAATAATTTTGCAGACTACAGAAAAAATACTACCGGAAAAGTGCATTACATGAATGTTTACTAATATGTATAACAAAACGGCATAATTTCTTTAATTCTTTTACATTTTCGGTGTTCATTAACTGCTTAAACTTTAAGGTATTTGGATGATCAAAATAATATCTCTTTATTAATCTTTTCCTTTCAGTATTGAAATATATACAGGACATTATAGCGAGCACAGCTCGCGACGCGCAACGAAGTGAGCTCTACGGTAGGGAATATGACCAAGGCAAAGTACCATACAACGATATATACTTTCAGCAGAAAATCGCTCTGACCAATTTTCTTCCTTTTTTTCTTCCCGGAAGTTATCAGCGGGTTGGCAGGACTTGGGCGGACTTGATTATACCGCTAGTCACACAATTTGGGTCTCACTAATAAGCGTCACGAAGTGACAAGAAACGAGTTTCAATAAGTGTCACGAACACCTTTTGCCGATTATTTTTATTATTTATTACTGATTATTTTTATTATTTATTATTGATTTACATGTATTTTTATATACTAATATTCATTCTTTAATGATGCTCTGAAGGACTTTTGAAGAGACTACGGCTAGGTCTGTGCTGTGCTCGCATTTAGACTAAGCCTATTTTCATATTATAATGATATTCGTCACCGATATCTAATTGACATAAACTACAATTTCTATCAGCTCTGGCTATTCCGTTCCATCTTCCTATTTCAATAGGAAGTTTATAATTTCTTGTTCTAAACGCGATGAATTTTTTGCAATAAAAAATTGATAATAATGAAAAATAGCTACTTCTTGAGACAGAATCCTTAAATAATGCGAAATTTATTCCGCTGGAAGCTGTTTGAAGATGAGATGACCATTCTTGCATATATTGGTCTTTGATTTTTTGTGAAATAGCTAGACTAAACCATTTTGGGTTAATAACATTTTATGACTGCCAAAATCCAGCGAATCCACATGTTTCGACAATATATTTAATATTTTCGATAAAGCGAGACCTGCAAGTAGAATTTTTGTGCATATGATACGAGGGATGTTCGAAATGAATTGCTTATTTCTATCTGGAGACTTCAAATTTTAAGTTAGCCCAAAAGTACTCATTTCATGCCCTCGATGTACTCCCCGTGGCTAGAAATGCAACGTTTCAGCCAATGTATCCACTTCTTAAAAGGCGTCATGGTACGCTGATTTGGGCACAGTAATAAGGTACTGATGAATGGCAGATCCAAGTGCCTGTCGGGACTGGTATTTCCGCCCAGCAAGGAATGCTTTCAATTTCGGAAACAAAAAGAAATCACATGGGGCAAGGTCTGGGGAATACGGGGGGTGAGGCAAAACAGTTACTTTTTCTTTCTTCAAAAACGCCGTAACTATTGCGGAGGTATGAGCTGGGGCATTGTCATGTAGAAGACGGACATGTTTAAAACCAGTGGCAGGGCGTCGTTTCTGATAATACTTTTTCAGTTTCTTCAGTACTACGTCTTTGTAGTACTTTCCGGTGATGCTTTTGCCCTTTTTCACTGGCACTTTTATTGCGACTCCTTCACCAGAGAAGAAGATTGCATACAAAACCTTCTTTGTACTCAAAGAACGTTTGGCAATTATTGGGCGTTTGCTGTGTTTAGTGGCCCAGATCTTATTGCTAACCTTTCTGACGAGCTCAAAATAATGGACCCAGGTTTCATCACCTGTGATGACATTGGCAAACTGCTTTTTGTCATATTTTGGAAACATTTGAAGCAGCCTTTTGGCCACTTTAACCCGTTGCCTCTTTTGCTCGTCAGTCAACAGATGTGGCACCCATCTAGCAGAAATCTTTCTGACTTTCAAATGCTTCTTCAAAATAAGGTGAACCGTTGATAGTGATATGCCTACCTTTCGTGCAATATCACGAACTGTACAATGATTTCCTTTATTTTGGAAACGATTTCTTTACGAGATGCAGATTTTGGCCTACCTGATTTCGGTGCATTTTTGATGGACTCTACACCAGACTCAAATTTCTTTTTCCACCGCCGAACTGTGTCATAAGACACACAAGAAGGTCCAAAAGCAGTAGAAATTTCAGTCATCATCTTCTTCAAAGAACAACCAAGTTTTGAGCGAGCTTTGATGTAAGCCCGTATTTCATCTTTTTTGTAGACGCTTCTACCAACCATTTTTACTGCAGTGGTCAATGACTGCGTGTATTCAAATGGCAAATTTTATGTCTTACACTTAGTCTAACATGTACATTTATACACCATTGTGTAGATATTGAATAGCCCTATACAGGTATGTATTGGTTTTTATCGTGCCCCACGTGGATATCGAGCTAGAGGATAATAAGCAATTCATTTCGAACATCCCTCGTATATTATATCGTAAATTCCTGAAGCCAATTTTTTTGTACCGTCGACTGGAGTGTTAAGTTTTGACCAAAACGAAGCAATGCGAGCTTTAATATCAACAATAATCGGCATAATGCCCAATTCTCCATATATCATAAAAGAGGGCGTAGATTTCTCTAAGTTAAATATATATTTATAAAATTTCAATTGTACACGTTCAATAACATCACAGTTTTCATAGCCCCATATTTCACAGCCATACAAAAGAATTGGCTTTATTGTTTTATTGAATAGGTCGATTTGTAGGTCAAATGGTAAATCAAATGTACGAATGTTTTTGATCAGTGAGAAAAGAGCTTTATTTGCTTGCTCTGAGATATGTTTCTTAGCAGTAAAGCAGTTTAGTTACCACTTCTTGACAGGAAAATACCTAAATATTTGTAGTAGTAAAGGTTTATGTAACAAAACGCGCTATGATAGTTTGCATGCGACAAGTTCACGTGTTATTCCTCAAGGGCAAAACATGCGTCATTCACTCACTACGACCGTATCATCACGTAAACATGCCTGTTTTATATTTACAGGGGTATACATTATTTTTCTTATTTCTACTCAAAACTTAGATTGGAGGTACGCGTTAGAACCGCCTCGGCAAAAATAGATTGTGAGTATTCGTTAGAACCGCCTCACCGAGGCGGTTCTAACGAGTACCCACAATCTATGTTTTGAGCAGAAATATGAAAAATATCAGAATTTTTATCGGAACATTTTCAGTTTTATTGGTGGTAAAATGTTCAGTATATTTGAACAGGCTTCTTTTCGTAATGATCTGTTCGGATTTATATCAAAGCATGAAAGGTGCCAAAGCAGCGAAAAATTCTGAATGCATGTGAGGCGATTCAAGTGAGTATCCAACACACAATGTCTGGTGGAGAAACAAGAAAATGTTATGTTCATGGAGAAGAACTATATAAGCTTGTATGCTTCCGTTCTAATCCTGTATTTTATTGTTTACAATATTGTAGTTTAAATTGATACTTTTGAATAAAATATGTTTAAACCAAGAAAATGTTAATCTGGACACCCCCTCTTTATCTAGAACTAATTGTATGTCGTTTTCACTGTTTCAGGAACTGTAGGAGTGTGTGCCAACTTTGTGACGTTTTTGATATTCTGGCGGCAGCGGCCACTGAGTGGTAATAAGAACTCTCTGCACATACAGCAAACTTTGGCCAACATCATGATTGTTATTGCCACTCCATTCTCGGGTTCGTCCGCCTTCAGTGGAAAGTAAGCTGAACTTCTTTCATTGGAAATCTTTCTATATATGAGATTACTGGATTCATTCAAATATCTGCACTATTCCTGCATCGTCTGGAAAATTTGATCCGGGGCACAACTCCTATAAGATTGCATGTGCACCCAGCTAAGATTGCATGTGCACCCAGCGAAGACAACGCGCATCTGTGCAAATTGATCAGAGTAATTTGAACCAGGAAACAGGATTTCCTACAAGACTGCAATTGCGCCCAGCGAAGACTACTCGCATCGGCGCAAATTGATCAGAGTAATTTGAACCAGGAAACAGGATTTCCTACAAGACTGCAATTGCGCCCAGCGAAGACTACTCGCATCTGCGCATGGTGACCAGAGTAATTTGAGCCACAGCTTTTCTACAAGACTGCATGTGCACCTAGCGAAAACTCAGACCCGACTGGTGATCATGTCGCGGGTTCGATCCCCACCGGGCCCGGCAATATTCTTTCATGGAAATTGATCATGAAATATTTTCTACGGTCATCCTCTCCCTTCCGCTGATTTAAGAAGGGCAGAGTTGTTAATTTCTGGCGAAAGAATGTACACGAGTGCTAGTTAACCGCTTAGAGGAAACCTGTACAGGAAAAGAGTGGTTAGGTAAAAGGACCGCCGATACGACATGACTTTAACCCATTTATGCCTAGCGTCTCATAAAAGGGACATTGGCAAACAGTGTGGACCCAGATCAGACGCCGCATAACGCAGCGTATGATCAGAGTCTACACTGTTTGCTTTAAGTTCAGATATTTCTACAAAAACGTGACAATAATAAAAACTAACCAGACACCTCTTATACAGCAAATGGACCTGTCCAAGATGTAAAGTAGAAGAATCCAGTCGGCATAAATGGGTTTAACTCCAAATAAAACAACCTGAAACCGCTTTAGATCATTCACTTCCCACAGAGTGCCATGAAAAGACTGATAAGACTGCGCGCATCCGCAGGCTGACCTGAGTCTTCGCTGAGTGTACACAAATAATTTTGTAGAAAATGCTGTGCCCGGCTCGTTTACAAAGTCAAGGATCCAACGTTTACCACATTCCCCCTTCGATTCGGACATACAGGTTCGAGCAAACAATTTAGGCCTATCATCCGCGTCGCGAAAAAAAGGCTCTTCGGGCTTTCCGCCGAATCTATCCCAGTAAACACACAATGTCGAAACAACGTCCTTACAACGTCGCTGCAACATCACGACGTTGCAGCGACGTTGTAACGACGTTGTTTCGACGTTGTGTGTTTGCTGGGAGTATTTCAGTGCGCATTCCGGGCACCTTACCAAGGCCGCATACCTAGTTCTTTGGCTGAAGCTTAGTGAGCAAACAACATAGGCTCTGGCAAGGCTGTGCGGATGCGCAGGCTCGTCTGAACCATTGCTATTCGCATATGCTACAACGACTCTTTTCCCATGACGCGGCTCAAATTCTGAAGGAAGTTACGCAGCTCTTCCGGGTTTAGAATATGTGCATATTAAGTCGTAGAATTCTAAATCTCTTTCTGATGCCCTTTTTCACATGTTTTGATGCAAGAATTGGTCAAAACAAAAATTCAGGCCGTTCTACATTAGATATGGGCACAGTTGTAGTTCTTGAGAGGTTGATTTGAAAACGACCTAAAATGTCTTAGTAGTTCTTGAGAGGTTGCTTTGAAAATGGACTTAAAATGACATCTGGAGAACATCTCTTTATCACTTATCTCCTTTCGAGACCTGCTGGTAAACAATATGGAGTCACTTAGTTCAAAGACACGAAAACTTCTTACAAGTCACATAACTTGTCACAGTCAAGAGGGACTGTAGTAAAGGCAAGTACTTAGGTGTTTGCCCTTTAACCCTTAAAGCGCCAATCACAACAAATGTCGTCTGCTTTGTCTTCTGCTTGTGATTTTAAAAGTCATTTCTGCAAACAGTGTGGACCCAGATCAGACTGCTCCTTTCGGAGCAGTCTGATCAGGGTCCACACTGTTTGCCGGTATGCAAAAAAATAGCTTTAAGAAGTTTGCAAGAATATTCATCAGACGACATAAACAGACGACATTTTCAGATGCAGTTTTTCTTGGCGCTTTAAGGGTTAAGCTTAAAATAAAAAAATCTATGGGTTTCAGAACATTTGCAGTAGTGTATCTATGAAACAAACATTAGTACTCTCATCATTTTACCGAAACTATTCAGTTCGGAGTCTGTACGAAACACTTTTAGTGTTGTCATATCTAACTGAACATTTTTTCCTTATGCTGTACTGTAGTTTGTTTCAGTGAAACACGGTTTTATGACTTAAAAGCAACAATGTGCCAATTGAACTATCATATTGCCCGTGCAACGAATTCGTCGCCACGAGTAATACTTGTAGTTATAATATGAATTTAATCGGTGCTATCTATATCCGTGCGTCCAAATTATCATCACATGTTTCATATGTGGGTTGGCTAGATCTAACTTGGATGAGTTGCATAAGGCGAGCGTTGCAGAGCGCTTCGTAGCACTTCGCTATGCAACACTACGTTACAAAAAGAAGCTTTGTGGAGCTTCGTAACTGTGTTTGGAGCCGACTCGCTGTCTGAAACAGAATGTTGCACAGCAACCAGACAAACAAAATGGCGGCGCCTGACGTAGCCAGTGCCCCTTTTAAGAAATAAGTTTTTTTTGTTGTTGTTCTTGGACGAAGTGCATGTATTGTGCATAAATGACCAATGAATACAAAACCAATTGCTGAAGCAAGCTTCTCTAGCTTTTTACGAGAAATTCCCAGTTTGAAAATCGTGTCATTTTGGCAGACATTTTAAAAAGCGCTCCCATCAAACGAACCGTTGCATAGCAAGAACAAATCGCTACAGAGCTCTACCAAAAAGCGCTTTCCTTATGCAACTCACTCCTGAATTTGCGATATAACGTCCAAGTAAACATAATTTCACTAGTTCAGAGACATTGCCTCCAAATTTGTGGGACTTTTACCCGACCCGATCTCATGAATTCGGGTCCTGCTTAGTTATTAGCAGCTCTGTCATGGAGGCTTTAGGCAGCTCATCTATTTCGCGGGTCCCGATGGGCGGGGGTCATGCTTTCCAAATACCGAACTCTAATGTATGCCTGTAACAGGTACAACGACAATACACTAGCGTTCGCTCACCTGAAATCCATTTTACTGCGTCAGGAGTTCTACTATAGATTTCTGATCGTTTTTGCCTTTTTCTTTTCTTTTCTTTTCCTTTTCTTTCTTTTTCTTGCGAGTGTACACGGTATGAAAAGCAGAAAAAAATATACTAAATAAATAAAAATAACAACAATTTACAAACCGGTCAAACGAACACATTATTGTGTTGAAGTTTTTTTTTTCAGATTATCGCGTGAAAAGAGCGTTAAGTCTATGTGTTATCTAAAAATCTACATCAAAGTATACCTTATGCACAAAACAAATCATGCTCAGCTTATAAGTAGACGGAGAATGGATAGAAATAAAATTCGAAATGGAGACAAAATTCAAAATGGCGGCGATCGCAAATTTTGTAGACTGACATCATAAGTCTCGTGTTTCAACCCCTTGCAATTGGAATACTTGGCGTTATTGGCTGTTTTGTTGCTATTATCGGCACGGCCGTCGTGTCAAAAGTCTCTGCCAAATCACGGAACCCGCTTATTGTTTTCCAGAATCAGCACCGAACCACCCAAGCGTTTGTTGGACCATCACATATCACTGGTCACATAGTTAGTCTATAGTCAGATAGTAGTGCATCTTCACGCCAAACCCTTTGCGGTTCGGGTTGGACGCACTTATAATTGTTTGACACGTGCGCAGAGAGGGCACATGTGCTCGTACGCTTTATATATATAGCGCTGATCATAAGTGCAGCAGACGAAATTTAGATGTTTATACCCCCGCCATTTTCAATGTGGCGCATATAGTATCATCGCTATCCATACATCCATCCGTACGTCCCGTCCGTACGTACGAAAAATATGTTTCCGTTCGATATCTTTTGAAAATATTAGTGTATTTGATTCATATTTTATACACAGGTATATAATCATAAAACATAGGTCAGGTTTGATTTGGGGTAAAATCCACCAATTATTACGGAAGTTGTGGCTCTTTTTCAACTTCATCGTGCCGTACGCATGTACGGAAAATGGTTTGAGTTCGAAATTAATGTATTGGATTCATATTTTATACAAAGGTGTATAATCATAAAATATTGGTCAAATTCGATTTAGGGTAAAATCCGCCAAGTATTATGGGAGATATAGCCCATTTTCAACTTCATTCTTTTTGCAAAATGCTTGTTTCTGGGTGGGGATGGCCTCTGGGCAGGGGCATCTGTATCGATGTTGACATATTTCTATTTTTTCCAGAGAAAATATAAACACCTGGCATTTCATGTGAATCGTCTGCCTAGCAGAAGATTTGCATGAAATGAGAAATCATATTTATTAAGCGGTTTTAGAATGCCACCTGCTACAAATTTGCGAGCACTGAGGGTTAACAAAAGATTGACGAGAAACAGACATTGCACCATCCCTCTATCAATCTCCGTCTCTCTCTCTCTCTCTCTCTTTCTCTCTCTCTCTCTCTCTCTCTCTATTACATTTGGGTGGTCGGGTGGTACGAAGGTATCGTGTATCTTACGTCACCGGGGCGTCCAACTGATATTGGCTTACAGCTAGGCAAGGTCTGCTATCCTTGTAACAGGTAAGGGTAGAGAGGGTTGAGGGGGAATGTTTTTACTTCTTCTGTTTCTTCACTTACATTCCTGTTCTTCTTTCTTCCCTGTCCCCCTCTTTCATCTCCTCTACTATCTCTTCTATCTCTTTTCTACCTTTTCTGGGTTGACGTGTCATTAAACTCCAACACAATAATCAAATCTTACATTTGCCAGCATTTGCATCACAAAATTACAATTGCAAAATGATGGCCTGAAGTATGTTTAGAAATGGATTTTTCTGTTATGTAGGTGGCTGTTTGGTGAACTAGGATGCAAGCTTTATGGTCTGGAGACCTACACAGGTGGAATAGGTGCTCTAACATTCATAATATTTTTGTGCGTAGAAAGATATTTCGCCACTGTTTGTAGAGAGTCATGTAAGTACACTATTATTTTACTCATCTGCATAGCTGAGTCGTTATTTCATTGTTTCAATTATTTTCACAGTTATGTCGTTACACCATAGCTTTATTCATGTGCACAGCTGTGTCGTTACACAATTGCTTCAGTTATCTACCCAGCTGTGTCGTTACACAATTGCTTCAGTTATCTACCCAGCTGTGTCGTTACACAATTGCTTCAGTTATCTACCCAGCTGTGTCGTTACACAATTGCTTCAGTTATCTACCCAGCTGTGTCGTTACACAGTTGATTCAGTGTATCGTTATACAATTGCTTCAGTTATCACACTGCTGTAACACTATTGCGTCAGCTTCCACACAGCTTTGTCTTTACACATTTGCTTTAGTTATCTAACCAGCTGTGTAGTTACACAATTGCTTCAGTTATCGACACATCTTGTGTCGTTATACCATTGCTTCAGTTATATAAACAACTGTGTCGTTACACCTGATTCAGGATGTATCCAGAGGTGTTGTTTCACCATTGTTTCAGTTGTCCATACAACTGTGTTGTTATTGCTTCAATCCTCTGCACGGCTGGGTCATTACACATTGCTTAAATATCTCAGTTATCTACACATTTGTGCCGTTACACAAATGCTTCTGTCATCTACACAGTTGTTTTGTCACACCATTGCTCCAGTTTTCTATTTGGCGGTGTCGCTAACCATAGCTTTGTTATCTACATAGCTGTTTCGTTACATGATTGCTTCCATCATCTACACAGCCATGTCGTTACATCATTGCTTCAGTTTCTAGCTAGCGGTGTCGTTAACCATAACTTAGTTATCTACGTAGCTGTGCCGCTACATGGTTGCTACAGTCGTCTACACAGCCATGTCGTTACACCATTGCCTCAGTTTGTTTTCTGTTTAGCGGCGTCGTTAACCGTAGCTTCAGTTATCTGTACAGCTGTGTCGTTACGCAACTGCTTCAGATAGCTACACAACTGTGTCGTTACACAATTGCTTCAGTTATCTACACATCTACATTGGACTCTCGTTACCTCAAATTCCAAGCAACCAGAATTTTCAGTTTGAGATAACAGTAGTTTGAAATAACAGTATTTTGAGATAAAAAGAGTTGAAATGTAAATAACGTAAAGCAAAACTAAACCAATATTATCGAAAATTTAGTTTGACCTAAGCAGTAGTTTGAGTTATCAGTGTTTGAGATGACGAGAGTCAACTGTATATCATTATATTACATCATTTACACAAGTGTTTCATTACAAGTTCGTTTCAGTTCTCTACACAGCTATATAGTTACACAACTGCTTCAATCATCTACACAGCTGTATCGTTACACCATTGTTTCAATTACCTACACAGCTGTGTCGTCACACCATTGCATCAATACATCAGGTGTCCGCACACCAGTGTCTTTACACCATAGCTTCAGTTACCTACCAAGCTGTGTTGTTACACTACTGCATCAATTATCTACAAAGCTGTGTCGTTACACAACTGCTTCAGTTATCTACAAAGCACTGCTTTACACCCTAGCTTAGTTATCGATGTGATGTTACGCAGTTGATTCAGTTACCGACGCAGCTGTGTCTTTACACAATTGCTCAGTTATCTTCTTAGAATGTCGTTAATATTGTTTCATTTAACTACACAACAGCTGTGTCGATATATGTAAGTGCTTCAGTAATATAAACAGCAGTGTCGTTACGAAATCGCTTAAGTTATCCACATAGCTATGTCGTTACACCGTTGCTTCTGTTATCTACACGGCTGTGTGTGTCGTTACACAGTGGCATTAGTTATCTACACATTTGTGTCTTTATTGCATTGCTTCAGTCATCTACACAGTTGTGTTGTTACACATATTACACCATTGTTTCAACCAATAACACAGCTGTTCCGTCACACAACTGCTTTAGCTATCTACACAGCTTTGACGTTACATCATTGCTTCAGTTATCTACACAGCTGTATCGTTACACCATTGCCTCAAGTTATCTACACAGATGTCTAGTTATACCAGTGCTTCACTTATCAACACAGCTGTGTAAGCTGTGTTGTCACACCATTGCTTCAGTTATCTACACATGTGTGTTGATGTCTGGGAAGGGCTGTGGTTTGTGATTGTGGCACTCCCTGGACTTTTCTCTTAACCTTTTTGTAAACAATTGCTTCATTTATATATGCAGTTATTAAACAGTTTCTTCAGTGATCTACATAGCTGTGTCGTTACACCATTGCTTCAGATCCACAAAGCTGGGTCTTTACACCGTTGTTCCAGTTTTCTATACAGATGTGTCGTTATACCATTGCTTCAGTTATAAACACAGCTTGGATGCGCCGTCCGACTGGAGACCAGGAGGTCGCGGGTTCAACCCCCGCCGAGTTCGGCAACATTCTTTCGTAGAGATTGATCATGAAATATTTTCTACGGTCTTTCTCTCCCTTCCGCTGATTCAAGAAGGGCAGTTGTCAGTTTCTGAAGAAAGAATATGCACAATACTGGTTATAACCGCTTAGAGGACTAAGCCTGCCCAGTAAACGTGTGGTTAGGTAAACTGACCGCGCTCGACATGACCCCAACGGGTTGACTGGGCCGTAAAACCTCACCACAAACAAACAAACAAACACAGCTGTGTCTTTACACTTTTGCTTCAATTATCTATACAGCTGTGCGGTTACATCATTTCTTCAGTTATCTACACAAATGTGTCGTTGCACAATTCCTTTAGTTATCTACACAGCTGTGTCTTTACACAACTGATTTAGTTTCCTATACCGCTCGGTTGTTACACCATTATTGTATTGCATCAGATGTCCACACAGCAGTGTTATTACACCTATATACTTTGTGATTGTATACCATGTATAATGGTCCATGATTGATGAATAAATATCTTATCTTATCTTTCACCATAGCTTCAGATTTACACATCGATGTCGTTACATTAATGCTCCAGTTTTCTACACAGCTGTGTCGTTACACCATGGCTTTAGTTACCTACGCAACTGTGTGGTACAATTTTGCTTTAAATAGCTACACAGCTGTGGCGTTAAACAGCTGCTTCAGTTATATACATAGCTGTGTCATTAAAAATTGCTTCAATTATCTATACAGTTGTGGCGTTAATCAACTGCTTCAGTTATATACACAGCTTTATCGTTACACAGTTGCTTCAGTTATCTACACGCCTGTGTTGTTACATCATTGTTTCAGCTGTCTACCCAGCGGTCACGTTAAAATGTTTCAGTTATCTATGCAGCTGTGTGGTAGACGTTTGCTTCAATTATCTACACAGTTGTAGCGTTAAACAACTGCTTCAGTTATTTACGCAGCTGTGTGGTTATACAGTTGCTTTAACTATCTACACAACGTTAAACAACTGCTTCAGTTATCTGCACAGATTTGTCGTTACACATTTGCTTCAGTTATTTACACGCCTGTGTCGTTGCATCATTGTTTCAGCTTTCGACATCTATCAGAAAGTCGTTTTTTGCTTAGCGCTTTCCACAGAAGAAGTAAATTTGCAAACTTTTGTCATAATTTAATGCAAAACCATTTGTCGTAACTACCTATGCACAAAAGTTTTATTCATCCAGTAATTGGTTTTTAAAAAATAAAATATTTTTACTTTTTTTCCATAGGAAAAATCAATGCACATTATGCAGAAATCTGTAAGGTAAGTAACTTGGAGGCAGATTTTCAACAAGTTCTGCTTGTTCAATTTTTCTGAAATTTTCACAATATTGTTATGAAACATCAATAATTCAAATTTAGCAAAGAAAAAAAAAAAACATTCTTAGACAAAAATTCCAAAATATCACTTTTCTATAGAAATTGCATATGTTTGGCCATAAATTTAATTTTAGGGTATATATTTGAGAGCCAAACACAGAAACAGAAAAGACAAATGGTTTATGATCAGATGTGGTCTGTCAGAACAAAATGTTTTCATTTAAAATAGAACGCCAAGCAAAAACCGTCTTTCCGAGTGATGTCGAAAGGACAGTAAGTGTTTTCTACAGCAGAGTGTTTTTAAGTGTCCAATCACGGCGATCGGTTTGGTCAATTTCGGAAAACTCTGAGTTTTCCGAAATTGACCAAACCGATCGCCGTGATTGGACATCTAACATTCAGTCATTAGAAGAATTACAACCCTATCGGGATCGAACCCATAAATACTATAATATAATTCACGGTGTTTGTGGACATGTATTTCAGCTTCTTCTGCAAAATATATGCAGTCCTCAATAACACATTTACCTATTTAAACAGAAAATATTTCAATTTTACCTCTGTTTCTTTAAACCTTCCTAGTGACAGCCAGAAAATCGTCTAACTATTTATGACCGGCATTTTCAACATTGTACTATTGTTGGAAGCCATTTTGAATGTCATTACATAAGCCCAATGCTGATGACGTCATAAGCGCACGGTAATGTTAATGAATTTCTAGGAAATAATTTATTGCTATAATAATACAGAAACAATTATTTGAGCCAGAGAACGATAAAACCAACAGTAAGGCTTGTGCGACCAGCGAAGACTCATATCAGCCTGCGCATCCGCGCAGTCTGATTAGAGTTTTCGCTGATCGCATGTGCCTTTACAGCCTCCAGTCTATCTAGAGAGGGAAAGATGAGAGCCCTTGGGATAATGGATGGATGTACAGGCTGATTTGATCTTTGCTGGTTACACAGGTATTTTTTGTAGGTTTTATCGTGCGCTGACAAATTTGTTAAATCCTACAGTTTGTGATAATAATAACTCTGAATCAGGCTGTAGACCAAAAGAATCGATGACGTGAAGAAACCCTCAGGCAATCTGCAGTAAAGAATTAAGAATGTCTGACCCAGAAAACTTCGACACTTTAGCTATTTTCATTTTTGTGTGCGTGTCAATTGCTCTCAAAAGTCACCCATTTTCGAATCTTTTTTTTCAGATTTCATATTTATTGACAGATATGCTTTGTGTAGTAAGTGGTTACTATTCGAATATTTCAGACAAGGCGATGTCCACCGCAGCCATGACTCTAGTTGTTCTGTTTGGATGGTTGCTAAGTACCGCGGCTGCTGCTGGTCCGCTTATAGGTTGGAACAGGTATAGAAATTACCGTAGCAAACTTTAGAATGAATCTGAAATTAATTCCAGCTAGCATTCTACTTCAATCTATATTGGACCTTTATCGGCCCGACAGGAATCCTGTCGGGCCGATAACGGTCCAATATAGATTGAAGTAGAATGCTAGCTGAGTTGTGTCTACATTTTCTTTGTCAACACAATTCTTCACATCTACAATTAAAACAACGCCGTATGCTTATGCATTCTGACAGACCGAATCACTGGATCGATCTGTAGAAAAGTCAATATTACGCAGGCTGACCTGAGACTTTGCTGCCAGGATATGACATGGGTCTTTTTCTTATGTAGCGCATCAATATTTCGAAACAATATTAAAATGTACTTTATTGTCTAGAATTTCATACTTTGTTGTAGTTTAATCTTTATTTGAGTCTGATCAATGTACATACATAAAACTAGCACATTAAAAATATTAACAACCACAATGTATATTGCCACTCTTGGGAGAGCTATAAGAGACTAAAACTATGATACATACATACAACATAAAATTAGTGCACATATATGATACAACAATCTAAAGCTGGCTTACCGCACCTTATGTAAAATATTAACATTAGCAATAGTTAAAAGAAACAACATTCAACATTAAAGACATTATGATTAGCGACAGCAAGTCAGTCAAAAACACACATACCTACAAATTATAAAAAGTAAAAGGCGAGATATTACTTACAAAGGTAAAAAGCTCTCCTTTGGAGAATATTAAATCAGGTTTTGGCACAGTCTTATCATGTCATGGTTGGAGAACAGAAATATTAATTTACGATCAGTGGAAAGAGAAATAAACTCCTCATTTACGGCTAAGGCTTTAGAAAATAATTCTGATCTAAGATCGGTGTATAAAATACAGTCCAAAAGTGCATGCGATTCGCTTTCTATAACATTACATGTACGTTCATCTAAAGGTTTACTTTCAAACCTACCAGTTTCTATTCGTAGAGGGGCTACGCCGCAGCGAAATTTGGCAAACGCTGCACGCTGTCTTAAAGGTAAAATCATCCTGCAATACTGCTCCACTTCATATACAGACTTGAATTGACTGTACGTTATTGCCCCTGCCCGAGGGACCAGCTTTACTGTTTATACTGTTAAACCAATTAATTTTATAATCCTGTAGAATCGCATTATGCTAATCGGACGGCTAGTTTAAGTTTAGCTCCTTTCATCGTTTAATAAAAACGAAAAACCTCGCGGTGATGCATTAGCGGACGCCCATAGTGCTATACGTTTATTCAACCAACAACTGTTTGTACATGACATTCTAACAACATGGCGGCCAATGTACGATAATTGTCTGGATATACATGGTTCCCACCCTAATTCCCCATGCAAAGCAGTGACGGGTGTATATTTTCCGACACCCAGGAAGACTCGCATAGCCCTATTTTGTACAGGAATTATTCAAGATTTGAATCCCCAAATACTCGCACTATATTCAATAACCCATCACGAAAACATACCTATATAATTTTGACCCCCTTAAACCCCACTTTTATATAGTAAAACTGGGGTTTACAGGGGTATACATTATTTTTCTTATTTCTGCTCAAAAACATAGATTCTGGGTATTTGTTAGAACCGCCTCAGTGAGGCGGTTCTAACAAGAACCCACAATCTATGTTTTGAGCAGAAATATGAAAATTATCAGTTTATATCTGAAAAATTTCAGTGCTTTTTATGTAAAATGTTCTATATATTTGAATAGGCGTGTTTTCTTAATGCGGACAAACGAAGATTCGTACAGTTTTGTGTAAATATTATAAGGCAAACCTCCGGCTAACTTATACTTGGCTAATAAGAGCCCCATGCTCGACTTGCACTTTGAGTCAACTCATAATGCAGTCAACTCAAAATCCAGATGTTCTGTTAGTAATACCTCCAGGTAGGTATAGCTATCGACAATTTTCAATATATACAGTAACGCATTTGAAAATGCGGTCTGTTTGCCTCACCGACGGATTGCGAAAGTGTACAATGTTACTTTTGTTAACGTTCAGTAATATTATTAGACAAACAGCATACATTCTGTGCCTCCAACAAAACTTGTATATCTTGTTCTGTTTCTGCAAGCAAAACAACATCATCTGCGTATAGCAGAGTGCATATATAGTCATCATTGAATTTCACACCTTTACCAAAAGACTTCAAATATAGTACTAGGTAATTTATATATAGAATAAATAAGATAGGTGATAAAATGCATCCGGAGGCCACATTTAACATCCAGTCCATGTGCATATTATTGACCCTAACACATGAGGTGACAGAGGAATAAAGCGACTTTATATTCTTAAATTATTTTCCTGAGACACCGATTTCAGACAACCGCTGCCATAATTTTCTCGGTTAATAGAATCATAGGCTTTCTTAAAGTCTATGAAGGCACAGAATGTGGACTTCTTTAATTTCTTACGTGTTTCAGTTGAACTTGTAAACGAGGAAACATGGTCGATTGTGCTTCTTTTCCTTCTACAGCAATTTTGTTCATCTGTTACTTTGTCATTATCTTCTGCCCATCTAGACAAACGTTCGTTGATAACTGAGCAATATATTTTGTAGACTGATGACGCCAATGCATTGCCTCTATATGATAGTGGATCTCTTGGATCCCTGGAGGACGACTTTGGAAAAGGGTTAATTATACATTTCCCCCGTATTGTAGGGACAGTGCCTTTTTTAAAGCACACGTTAAATAAAATGTGTAAAAAATAAATGGTACGAGGTAGAATCGTTTTGCAATACTTCACTAGGTATGTTGGGGGTTGGTGTGTGTGTGAGGGGGTGGGGTGAGTGGGGGGGGGGGGGGGTGAGGGTGAGGATATTACAGTTTTCATTACCGCTCATGAACAAAATTTAGTTTCTAGTTTTGATTTGTTTTGTATTTCCAAAAGATCCCTACTTGTGATATTTCCTAATTATCAGACAAGAAAAGCATTCCGAATGTCTACTTGATCATGATGGATTCAAGGAAACTGAACACTTTAGACAGGCTGTTATCTATGTAATGTTTTTGGTTATGGGTTATGGCCTTATTATAAATCATTTTCTGTTTGACAATTGGGCCACGACAAGCGAAAAGTGCCTTCGAACAAGCGCAACATGCGCAGATCATCCTGGGCACGCGCAAAGTATAATCCAGGCCTTTGTCTTCCATTCATACATTCTGTAGTTCCCAATGATTGTGTTAGCGCAGGGTGATCTCGGCCTTCGTTGGCCGCATATGCCCGAAGACACGTTTTTGCATAACGCGTCCAATATATGAAAATAGAATTTCGCCCAACACTGCATTTTTTCATTATCGCTCATGAACATATTCAGTTTCTAGTTTTGATTTGTTTCGTATTTCCATAGGATCCCTAGTTGGAATATTTCCTTATCATAACACAAGCAAAGCATTGTGTATGTTGATTGTTGCAGTTCTTCATTGCTTGTGCATCAGTGCATCACGAAAACATGCCTATATAATTGTGACCCCATTAAACCCCACTTTTATATAGTAAAACTGGGGTTTACAGGAGTATACATTATTTTTCATATTTCTACTCAAAACATAGATTATGGGTACTCGTTAGAACCGCCTCGCCGAGGCGGTTCTAACGAGTATCCACAATCTATGTTTTGAGCAGAAATATGAAAAATATCAGAGCTTTTTATCTGAAAATTTTCAGTTTTTGGAGGTGAAATTTTCTATATAATTGAATAGGCGTGTTTTCGTAATGGGTTTCTCGCGTTTGTTTTGTCATTATTTGTTTCTCATCTCTCCTTTCTGGTGCCTGGGGAAGGCTGTACTTCATGATTATGGCATTTTACTAGTTATCGTCAATTATATTTTTGGTGATGGATTCAAAGAAACTTAACCCTGTATTTCTCGCGTTTTAGACAGGCTGTTATCCATATTATGGTTTCGGTAATGCTTGTTGCAAACGGCTTTCTGTTTGACGTCAATCCATACAAAGTACGAACAATTTGGGATTAGCATCTGTATTTTAAACGGAACGCTTTCCGGAAATTCAACGTACTGATCACAAACTGCCACAACTTGAGAAAACGTACCTTCAGACATGTGCGCCCAACAAAGACTCAAATCAGCATGCACAGCCGCGCAGTCTGATCAGAGGCTTCGTTCTCCGCATGAAGAAACATTGCATCCTATGTTATCCAAAATTCGCACAGTGAAGATTCTAATCAGACTGCGCGAATGCGCAGGCTTATCTGAATCCTAGATGGGCGCACATGTACGAAGGTACGTTTTATGCCGTTGTGGCTCGTATGAGGTTATTGTCGTCAGCGACTTAAAAATTATATACTGACATACCTAGGAAAAGACACAATCATGGAACACTCCCCACCCCACAATGCATCGGATAAGGGTTGAATAGCTGCCTAGCGTCCCATAAAAGGGACACTGGCAAACAGTGTAGACCGAGATCAGACGCCGCATGTTGCAGCATCTGATCAGGGTCTACGCTGTTTGTATTTAGGACAGGAGTTTCTATAAAACATGGTAATAATAGAAACTAACCTGGTACTCCTTATATTGGAATAAACCTGTCCAAAGAGTTAAAGTAGAAGAGTCCACTCTACATACATGGGTTAAAACAGCACTATAAGGAAAACAGAAGGCGCAAATGAAGAAGAATCGTACAAGAAATAGCACTTTGAAGCAGTCAGCAATAAACTTTTGAGCTTAAACCTGGTTTTACGAGCACCTATTCCTTACCCAAAGTTACCGATGTACCGTATGTACCCAAAGTATTCGGACACTTCAATTCCTTACCATACTTGTTCTAAAATTTGAACAAGTATAATTTACTACCCGTTGTTTTGTCTAAACATTGCTGGATGAGTGGCAAACAGTGTAGACCCTGATGAGAAGCCGCAGAACGCGGCGTCTCATCTGGATCTACACTGTTTGCTCAGGTCTGCCTGTCCGAATACTTACGGTAAATATGATAGTTCCAAATGTCAGCACAGAAGACGGCGAACACAATGCTAGCGTCGTTGTAAGAAAACACGGCACATGAAGGCACGACTATAAGCAAAGGACGCAGCTTTACAAAGGAGGTGACCGCCTTGCTAGAAATTGAAGAAATGCTACGGCGTCGTCGGTACTCGTGTTTATCTTTTGATCTGACTTTCGTCTGCAGGGCGTATGCATCCCTGCAAACTGCAACGCTGTCATGTAAAGAGTCTCAATCAAACCGAGACTCCAATTTTTGTTATTTTATGTGTTCTTTATTTCCAAGGGTAACCTTTATAGATTTTATTTGAATTCACTGCAGCTCTTGTTAAGTGCATCATGGTGGCCGTAAGCCACTCCCCGTATTTCATTTTATCATATGACGTCGCTGTTATTCAGTGGATAACGTCATGTCATAAAAATCGTATGACCACATGTTACATAACACTTTGGCAGGAACAAGTAACGTCATGACGACGTCCGTCAACCATGCATTTTCTGTTGAACAATGGTCAAATTTAAAGGCGATAAAATCCAATTTAAAATGGTCATACGATAAACAGAAATGTTACACTCGTGGTCATTTCATGTGAAATTTATGAAACTCTCCAAAGGCTCGTTTCATAAATTTTATATGAAATGACCACAAGTGTAAGATCTTCTATATAGTGAGTTTGAGTTTTGATCGACTGTGATTATCATTGACCAATGAAATCAAACCGCGCGTTTGTACGAAATCCGAGTACCGGATACTTATAGCCGCGCTATTCTTGTCACTGTGACGTCAGAGTGCAGTGCAAAGCGGGTTATTTGTAAAATCTGGACTTTCACATTGGCAAACAGTGCATACCCAGATCAGACGCCGCAGAAGGCGGCGTCTGATCAGAGTCTGCACTGTTTGCTTGAATTACAAGAAATTAAGTCACAGTTCAGGACCATTTTCTCAGCCTACAGAGACAATCGACCCACCAGTACTGCCAGGGCTTTGATTATTTTTATTTTGTAGCCCTGCAATGCTGTCATATGACGAGTGTCATTTAAATCGAGATGCCGATCATTTTCATTCTCAGGGTGCTTGTGTGATCAGTCATAAGTAGCTGGAACAATATCAGGATTAAGGACGACGGTCGGATGGCCATAAAACCAGGTTTAAGCCCTGCTCCCCAAAGGTTTGTTGTTGGCCGTTCCAAGGCAGTATATCTTTTGCATGTCCTTTATGTTTCTTCGTTCTCACTTTGTACATTCTGATTTTTTCGAAGAAGTGCTGTTTTGCTGTCATTACAAGTAATTAAACCCTTATCCTGTGCATATGGAGCGGTATGTTCCATGACTGTGGCCTTTGCTGTCCAGCTAGCATTCTGCTTAACCCTCTCATCCCTGAGGTTCTGAAGTGGACTTGTCCGTTCTTTAATTTGGACGTCCACTGGTGCAAATAGGGGTTTCAGTCTGCAAGAATAATAATATGAGAACAAAATCGCACAATCCGTTACGAACCGTCTCATCTGGATCTACACTATTTGCACAGGTATTGGTTTTGATTTAACTCTATACTAGACCGTATCGGCCTGACAGAATTCCTGTCGGGCCGATAACGGTCCGATATAGATTCAAGTAGAATGCTAGCTGGCTTTGCCTTCCAAGAAAAAAAATATAATCAACCCCAGTAGACAGCTTAAGCTGTAAATATAAATTCTCTTCAACTTCTGTATTTGATCAGATACACATTAGAATCATCTGGTACGGCCTGTGGTCTGGATCGGCACGACGGCGACAGCAGTATATTCATGGTTTTACCGTTGGTGACTGTGGTCATGGCCATCATCGCCATACTTGCGCTCTGGGCAGCCTTTAATCATGAAGAAATGAAATCCGAAGCTAAGAAGAATGAAGAAGAATGGTTTACAGAAAACAGTCTGAACTGGGTATGTCACATGATACATATATTGTTTGTGTTGATTTGTTTGTGTTGTGGTTTTACGGCTCAGTCAACCCAATGGGGTCATGTCGAGCGCGGTCAGTTTACCAACCACACGTTTACTGGGCAGGCCTAGTCCTCTAAGCGGTTAACCAGTATCGTGCTCATTCTTTCGCCAGAAACTGACAACTGCCTTTCTTGAATCAGCGGAAGGGAGAAAATGACCGTAGAAAATATTTCATGATCAATCTCCACGACAGAATGTTGCCGACCTCGGCGGGGGTCGAACCCGCGACCTCCTGGTCTCCAGTCGGACGCGCATCCAACTGAGCCACCGAGGCCGTGATATAGAGGATATTTACTCTTTTGCTGTGAATACCATAAATATTGTCATCGTGTGTAATGAAAACATCAGTATTTTCACGAGTGCGAAGCACGAGTGCAAAATTTGGATGTTTTCATTACACGAGATGAAAATTTTTATGGTATTCACTGAAAAAGAGTAAATTTTCTTTTTATTTTATTTTTTTACACGTCAATGCGCGTTTCTGACGTCATAAGTAACATCACCAAACAAAACATGAACGTCATGGCGTCGACGTTCAGTGCTTAACATGCGAAACGCTGGAGAGACAAAAACAAAAAGTTTCGTCAAATCTAAATAATATTGATACCAAAATGTTCCTTACATTCTAACTAAGAAAATGCATACCAACACTTGATAGTTTTGTTCAGAAACAAAGAAGTTAGAGGTGTTCAAAAATCTGAAGTGGAGGTAACATCCACTTCTGAAACAATGAAGAAAACCGAAGTCGTCCAAAGCGAGCAGTGAAAATAAAAATCGTATCAGTCACTATAGTGAAATGATACGATATCATGTCACTAGCGATTGATACCACTTTTATTTTCACCAGATATACACTGATTTCACCCGCTAACAATAAAATAAAAGTATTTATTTTATTGTCAGCGGTGAAATCAGTGTATATCTGATGAAAATAAAAGTGGTATCAATCACTAGTGAATTGATATCGTATCATTTCACTATAGTGAATGATACGATTTATATTTTCACTCTTCGCTTTGGACGACTTCGGTTTTCTTCACTGTTTCAGAAGTGGATGTTACCTCCACTTCAGATTTTTGAACACCTCTAACTTCTTTGTTTCTGAACTAAACTATCAAGTGTTGGTATGCATTTTCTTAGTTAGAATGTAAGGAACATTATGGTATCGAAATTATTTTGATTCGCCGAAACTTTTTTTTTTTTTTTTGTCTCTCCAGCGGTTCACATGTTAAGCACTGAGCGTCGACGCCATGACGTTCATGTTTTATTTGGTGACGTTACTTATGACGTCAGAAACGCGCATTGACGTGTGAACAATAAAATAAAAAGAAAATTTACTCTTTTTCAGTGAATACCATAAAAATTTTCATCTCGTGTAATGAAAACATTCAAATTTTCACTCGTGCTTCGCACTCGTGAAAATACTGATGTTTTCATTTCACTCGATGACAATATTTATGGTATTCACAGCAAAAAGAATAAATATCCTCTATATATTTGAGCCGCAACGTGAGAAAACATACCTTCTGATATGCGCGTTCAACGAAGACTGAAATCAGCCTGCGCATCCGCGTAATTAGATAAGAGTCTTCGTTGTCCGCATGAAGAAACTTTGCATCTTAAGCTATCGAAAATGCGTCCAGTGAAGATTCTGATCAGACAGCGCGAATGCGCAGGCTGATCTGAATCTTCGCTTGGTGCGCATGTCCAAAGGTAAATTTTCAGACGTTGAGGCTCTTGTGATTTTAAAAATAAATATAAGCGTGGTCTTTCAGGCAGTATTATTAAAAGAAATATAGTGAACCCTCGTTACAACGACAGAATTTGTTCCCAAAGATGAATTTGCTATTGTACAGACAACTTAATGAGGAGATTGATATGTAAGAAAGGTCTTGTTTTGTTCTTATTTCCTCATAGAATATATATTTTTGATATTTGTAATCGATTCTAACAAATATCCAAAACATATGTTTCTTTAAAGTATTAAATGCAATGTTTTTGCGTAATCTTTGACTAACTGTTACCTCTTAAGCGAAAGTTTCGTGACAGTCAAATTGTATTTATAACGAATTTTGTCGTTGTAACGTGTGTCGGTATAAAGAGGGTTGTCTGTATTAGATGCATAGTATAATGCTAAAATGTCTAAAAAATCCAAACAATAAATTGGGAAGATCGGAAATACCGTGTTAACATTTATTATCGTTATCCTATAATTTAAACAAGTTCATTGAACTGAATGATGAACATTAACCCATTTATGTCATGTACGACAATTCTTTGGAACAGTCTCTTACCAGTAACTGGTGTCTGGTTAGTTTTTATAATTTTTATATTTTATAGAAATTACTGTACTTATTGCAAATAGTGCAGGCCCAGAACGCGGCGTCTGATCTGGGTCTGCACTGTTTGTCAATAGCTCTTTGAGGGATTGCAGACTAAAATAGGTTAAAGCGAAAATGAATGAATACCAAACACTGCAGACACCGATTAAACTCCGCAAAGTGCTTACTCAGACAGCATATTTCTATATTTAAGTAAAAACGGTAAGCACAAATCAGGAAATATCTATATGTAAATACTTCGTGTATATCTAAAAGGCCCAACTTAACTTGAGTTTGAGGTCGAGTTTTACGGCCCAGTCAACTCCGTTAAGGCCATGTCGAGACGGTCAGTTAACCAACTCACGTTTTTTTTTTTTTTTTTTTTTCTGGACAGGCTTAGTCCTCTAACCGCTTAACCAAAACTTCACGCACATACTTTTGCCAGTACCTGACAACTACCCTTGAATCATCAGGAGTGGGTAGGGATGATCGTAGAAATTATTTAAAGGTCAATCTCGACGAAAATGTGCCGAGCCTGGGGATTCGAACTTGCGATCCCTGGATCTGCAGTCCAATGCGCTACCGACTGGGCTAAGGGTCTCACACCATGCTAACATATCATACTGTTATGACAAATAATGACTTGCGTTAAGTGGAGTGGTTAGTAACGTTTAGAGATAACGCCGAACGTGACAATTTATCTTTGTAGCGTAGTTGTGTCATTACAATTGCTGTTTTGAACTGCATGGAAACACTTTACACAAGTGACCCAATCAGAAAATATGGTTACTGGCCGCGTCATGGGAAAAGGGCCATTATAGCATATGCAAACAGCAAAGATTCAGGCGAGTCTGCGCATCCATGCAGTCTCGCCAGAACCTATGTTGTTTGCTCACGTCAGCGGTAAGCCAAAGGGAAACCAGCCGCCAAAGAACTAGAAATTGTGCTAAGGGGCCGAGCATGCCCGAAGGTCCTTTTCTCCCTACACAGCTCTATATAGGTTTGTCCTACAGCTAGTAAACCCATTTATGCAGAGTGGACTCTTCCTCCTCAAGCCTTTGGATAAGTCTATATCTTATATGAGGGGTGTATGGTTATTACCTTTTATTATAATTATGTTTTGTAGAAATTTCTTAACTTAATGCAAACAGTGTAGGCCCTGATCAGACGCCGCGTTCTGCGGCGTATGATCAGGGTCTACACTGTTTGCCTATGTGCCTTTTATGGGACGCTAAGCATAAATGGGTTAAGATGAAAGTAATCTTTTACAGATTGCCCTTGCCGACTTCACCATTGTCATGGTCGGTTTTGCTCCATACTGGTTACTGTCAGTCTGGACCGTGTTCAACAGCGGACAAAAACTATCGATGCTGGCTTCCGTTATTCCACCAATAGTGTCGAAGGCTTCAACAATTGTCTATCCGATAGTTTATCTTGTGTCCAGTAAGCCATTCAGAGAGGCATACATCGCAAAGACAATAGGTGGCTCATCAGAAAAGAAAACTCTTTGAATAGAACGAACAGTATTGGAATCGAGTTTGGTGATTTGTAAAACTGAAAATATTCGTTTAAAAGTATTTAGTTTATTTGTTATTTGTCGTTTTTGATGTGCATTGATTATTTCTGTATTTCATTAAAATAGCGCAAATGTTTGTCTACGATGTTAGGCTTTGAACTAGAGCAGTGACCATTTCCGTGTTATCAATTATTATTTGCAGAAATACTCTACAGCAGAAAGTTGAAATTTTTCAGAGAAAATAAAACCTTACATTGAATTGAATTGTCTGCCAAACAGATGAATAATCAAGCCTTGTTTTCTCTGAAAAATAACAATAAAATATTTCAAAGTGTCTTCTGCTGTAGTTGTGATAAGCAGGTTTATCGTTAATTTCCCTAATTGCTGAAAGTCTAATTCCAATACATGAAGATTCCAGTTATGTGGTAACACCAGCCACTTTATCGAAAATGTCTGTTATATTGTGATCGCCCCTCTAGATATGTTATCAATGGCGAGCTAAGTCAAATACACACACACGCACGCACGATATGCCCGACCACTGATATTGATAATCAAGCACCAACCTTCCGAAAGAGACTGCGGAGGGAGGCGTCATTTTGTTTGAAGTCAGCTGAATGCATTTGTAACGCTTCATGACAATATCCCTACGAGTTTCCGAATTACAGTTCCACGTGGACTTCTACATTTTGATGGCTGGTGATATTAAAATAAAGGATAGATAGTTTATTATAAAGTCATTGACCAAGAACTTTAACTGTAGTATCCGACGCATTACCTGAGCAAAGAATAAATAAATCATAGCATCAGATAACATACCTTCGGACATGCTCGCCCAGCGAAAATTCAGATCAGCCTGCGCATTCGGGCAATCTGATCTGAATCTTCACTGTGCGCATTTTGGATAGCCAAGAGTGCAAAATCGTTTTGAATCTTTGATGAATTTCTGTTCTGTATTGAATTATTCTGATATTCATTTCTGTTCCCAAACAGCAGTACATCTGGAGATGCATTGCAGAGTTCCGAAAGATTTGCAACGTTTCATTTCGTTGCTTTTGGTAATACTGAGATTTCAAACAAATGTTCAGAGTTTTCAATATTGCCACAATGGCAAAGTGGTAAGTCGGTTAAATATTTTAAGTTAATATCATAATTTAAGGAATTACATTTAGTACGAAGTCTAATATGTAACGTTTGTAAGCGTCTGTCACCAACATAAAAGCATTTTAGTACAGTTATTGGTTTAATTTAAACGAGATTCCAAAAATGCAACAGACGAAGTAGTTCTGAGCTCCTCCGGGAGATTGTTCCATTCTCTAATAGTGGTAGGTAAAATGATTTGTAATACTGATTTGTTCGAATGTTGTTTGCATTTCTAAGGGTATAATTAGATTTCTGTGACTGTTAGAGTACAAAAATGACAATTTATAGAAAAGAGTTAGTGTTTGCTTTTTTCGTCTTTCTTCAAATTGTTCTCACCCAATTTTCCCATAAAGATTGTCAATTGATACAAGTTTAGAAGTTACGGTTGCAGCTCGAGACATTTCTATTTAGATATTTTCTAGATAATCTTTTTTCATATTGTGCGCAATTGTATTTGCCTTTTTTAAAATAAAATTAATTTCTTGTCCATACCTTTTCTTTAATATAATTAATGTGTTCATGCCATGATCCCCAAATAGATCCCAAGGTATTTATGAAAATGAACTTCTATAGTTATTTGGTTTAACATGTTTAAAGGGGGGGGGGGGGGGTTGTGCCTGAGTTATAAGTTTTCTAGATATCCCCTTAGCTTCTGTTTTGAAATGAGTGAAAGTTACTAACCAGTCTTTAGCCGTTTCGCTATTTTTTTAAGATCGGAATTAAGAATTCGTGCGTTCTGAAATAGGATTTTCAACAAGTACATATAGACTTGTGTCATCAGCAAAGTCTTAAGTTAGACCCATTGTCTTTGACTGTATCAAGGATGTATAAAAGAAAAAGAAGGGGGCCCAGAATAGAACCTTGCGGGACACACACGTGAATATAATTGCAGCTAGAGTGGGTAACATGACATAACAATGAGCAGTCCATGGAAAATAATATTGGACCAGTCCATGACCTTTCATAAAGTGCTTCCGTAGCAATGGATACCATTAAGATTGTCCATGGCCGTAGATAATAAAGGTAATTGTCTTGGCGTTTTTATTGTGTCAGCATCTTACAAAAAAAAAATAAATAAATAAAAAAAAATGAATCTGTTAGTAATAAGCACTAAAAGGTGTGTTTCATTTGTTTTTTACTAACATCTCCTGTTTAAAATGTTACAAGGTTAGCTTTTTAAGAAGCTTAGAAAACTATCACCATTGTGCTTGTATGTGGAAACGTGCCTCAAACCGTTAGCTATACAGCCCATATAAATAGTCTTCCATATATTTCTGTAGTAAATGTAATGAATACGAGTACTAAGCACGCCTTCCAAAACTTGACAGGACCCCAAGTCTACCACCAAATTGTACGTAGAACGGTCTCAGTCCTACCAAAGACTACCAAAGAAATAAGGTCATAACCAACATCGAAGACTGCTTTTTACCTGTCAAGCACTGGTACCCTAAATTCAAGAGGTACTAGAAAACGAACGAACGAACACACACACACACGCACGCACGCGCGCGTGCGCGATTACATTGCCTCTGCTTTCTTGGCATTGCGAAGAGAACAGATCGACTGATTAAAAAATATAGCCGGATTGGCATTTCTCCGTTGTTATTATTCTGAATTATATGAATGTCGTCCGTAAACCTTTTCATGTGAGTTAATCGAAGCTCTCGTCACATTTATAGCCTGTTCTATCACCTAAAGACAGTATAATTATTTGTAACGAATACGATTATAAGCACGCAGCTTCCGCAACTTTCAAGGGCTCCGGAGTTTACCATGAAAGTAAAGAACGTTCTCAGGCCGGGTACCATAGGATGCCTTGGGTTTTTTAGGCGCACCCTAGTTTCAGTCGCGGTTAGATGCAACGTGAATAATGTGAGTGCATAGATAGTATGAAGTAAAGGCAGTGGCATTAATAAATCGTCATGCAGTGTCGTGCAGCGTGGAGTGAGGCAAGTCAGTGACATTAGAAGGTAGTGTTGCGGGTGCCTAAGGTTGTTCAGTCGGGGTTAGAGTGCATAGATAATATGAAGTAAAGGCAGTGGCATTAATAGATCGTCATGCAGTGTCGTGCAGCGTTGAGTGAGGCAAGTCAGTGACATTAGAAGGTAGTGTTGCGGGTGCCTAAGGTTGTTCAGTCGGGGTTAGAGTGCATAGATAGTATGAAGTAAAGGCAGTGGCATTAATAGATCGTCATGCAGTGTCGTGCAGCGTGGAGTGAGGCAAGTCAGTGACATTAGAAGGTAGTGTTGCGGGTGCCTAAGGTTGTTCAGTCGGGGTTAGAGTGCATAGATAATATGAAGTAAAGGCAGTGGCATTAATAGATCGTCATGCAGTGTCGTGCAGCGTGGAGTGAGGCAAGTCAGTGACATTAGAAGGTAATGTTGCGGGTGCCTAAGGTTGTTCAGTCGGGGTTAGAGTGCATAGATAATATGAAGTAAAGGCAGTGGCATTAATAGATCGTCATGCAGTGTCGTGCAGCGTAGAGTGAGGCAAGTCAGTGGCATTAGAAGGTAGTCTTGCGGGTGCTTAATGGTGTTCAGTGATGGTTAGATGCAACATGAATAATCTGAGTGCACAGTCTGGAGTAAAGGCGGTGACATTAAAAGGTTGTCCACAGGTGTCGTCGGGTGCCTTGTGGGGTTTAGGCGCATCATAGGTTTGCTATCCCGTTTTACCTTATCTATTCTGAGTGCCCAGTCTAGATTTAAGGCGGTGACAAAAGATTGTCCTGGGTGTTGTAGGATGCCTTGGGGTGTTTATGCGCACCAATTTTTGTATCCCGTCCTAATTTAAGTTACACAGGCGGAAAAGTTAATCTAGGTCATATGGAGCGCTCATTGCTGAGATGCTTTCCGGCTCCATATAAAAAGTTGTGGAGTTGCTTTCAACTCAGGATCAAGATTTCTTTAACCAAATTATTATCGCAATATAGTCAGACGATGACTAATAACGCAAAATAACTTATCCATTATTTGTTACAGGAGTGAAGGCGTTGATTTTGCGGCTATCCAGTCATGAATCATTTGGGAGTGCTGATAGCCTTCCGTTATTCGTTAATAGTTAAGTAACTGAATTTTAGGGAATTAATACACTTTCAGGGGAGGCAAATCTGTCAAAATCGTTTGTACTCTTTCTGAAAAGGAATCGACTCCAAAAAATGAAAGAAATAGCTCCCATTTGGCGCATTTATTTCGATTTAGCATAAAACCGTTTCCAGAAGGACACGTGCTTGCACAAAAGCAAACAGAAAGTCATACAATGTTCTCTTTTGGTAAACATGGTGAATAATTTACCAACTCAGCAAACTTACATCTATATCAGACAGTTATCGGCCAGACAAGAATCCTGTCGGGTCGACAACAGTCTATTTCTGTCGGGCCGATAACGATCTGATATAAATTTAACCCATTTAAGCCTAGCGTCTCATAAAAGCGACACTTGCAAACAGTGTAGACCAAGATCAGACGCCGCAGAACGCGGTGTCTGATCAGGGTCTATACTGTTTACATTTAATTCAGACTTTTCTACGAAACAGTAATAAAAACTTACCAGGCACCCCTTATATAGGCAATGGAATTGTCCAAAGACTTGAGGTAGAAGAGTCCACTTGGCATAAATGGGTCAAAGAAGACATGCAATCTTTAAGACTTTCTGTTTGCTGTTCTGAACACCAGGTTCCTTCCAAAAAGGTTTACTCTAAAAGGAAGTAATTTGTTTCCGAGAGGATAGAAACAAGGAGAAATCCAGAAATAAAGTTGACACAGTTGTCGCCCCTAAAATTGTTTCCATTCCCCTTAACTCATCTACGTCTCGTGTCCCATAAAAAGGGCACTGGCAAACAGAATAGACCCAGATCAGACGACGCAGGATTTACACTGTTTGCATTAAATACAGGAATTTCGATAAAACGTGGTTATACTATAAATAACCAGACACCCCTTTAACTGGACAATTGACCGGTCCAAACGGATGAGGTAGAAGAGTAAGTGGGTTAAAGTAAGACAGTTTCACCCTGCATACTGAATGACTCTTTTCTCTCGGGAAGTACTTTCTTGAACTTAAGTGGTAAAAAGAATTGGGTTAATTTTTGCTTTAATGTTGGAAATTCTGCACAAGTGCACTAATTTCCATGCGTTTAAGCTGCACTTGCATTACCTCACCACATGAAGGGCCGACACAGATACCAAACACATCTGACCTATAAACCTTTACCAATCTATGGGCAAATTCATCACACGACAAACTGCTATTTTTTTTTTTTTTCTTAGAAAATAAGGTTTGACGTTTCATGCAAATTGACAATTTGCATGAAATGCCAAACCTTATTTTTTAAACCTTATTTTCTGGGAAAAATAACCAAAAAAAATCAAACTGTCGTCAGCTGAAAAATTTCCCAGGATGCTAAGCGTTAACGAACAATACAAGTGATCCGTAACAGACAAAAAGTATGCTTAAAGTACATGCGAGCAGTAAAGACCAAGATCAGTTTTGAACATCCGCGAAATCTGATCAAGGTTTTCTTTGTTCGCTTACCGGATATTTTGATCCCGCGGAAACTTCTGGCGAAAAACAAAGGTCCTGAAGGAGGAAAAAATGGCTTATCAGCTTTTTTTGCTTGTTCCTGTATGTCATAAGGGCACCTTTTCGCACGGCGAGACCCTACCATACAAAACCATGTGCCAAATCAGGTAGACTTTCAAACAGCTGCAAACCGCCGTTAGTACCAGCACCATACAGCGTATTGAACAATTACAGTATATACTCTAAATATTGGGACATCTTAACTATTTACCGTAATTGTTTAAACTTTGAACAACTCCATGTTACTGCATATACCCGTGATACCTGTGTCTAAAAACGTATTGATAGATGTCAAACAGTGTAGACCCTGATCAGACGCCGCGTTCCGCGGCGTCTGATCTGGGTCGACACTGTTTGCTCTAGCCAGTCTGTCCCAATACTTAGGGCAATTACGGTATATCGCTCAAGAAATCTTGACTCGGAGGTCTGTCGAAAGTTGGACACGAAAACTGGTGACATATTTAACTGCTAGAAGGGAGTGTTGCTTCACCTTTCAAAATGAACAAGGAAATACACAGATTGATGGTATTGAAGCTATTTATGGTAAGTTTATTTTCTTGGATTTTTGTACACAAACTTTGAAAAAAAGACATCGTTTAATTTGTTATTCCTACTTCTTTGTTTGTTTCGAACATCACTCTGTTTTCCTCTGAATAGGTTCAACAGAATGGAATCTCACATTAAATCCAATAAAAAAATGTTTTCATCATATCCAAAAAAGAATTGTTCACTTACTGTGACAGTTTCGGTGGTTGACGATGGAGTGGTCGTGGACTCTGACAGGTCAAGAACGCTGTCGTTGTCGGTCGGTCTCCGCCCGTCTTGGTCCTGGGCCGGGGGCGTGCAGCTGGGCGGCATCTGCTGGCTTTTGTCTGCCGCTAGTGGCCGGTCTGGTTGTGGGTAGTCCCGTGGCATCGCGGGGTAAGGGTCACGATCTGATGATGCTTTTCGATGAGAACCCGAAAATGTCACAATAGGTGAAAAAATATATTTAGGATAAGATAAAAAGAATTTTCTGGGTTTTTTATTGTGTTTTGCACAGTATTTCGTTGATTCAGATCTGACGCTACAGAAGGCGGTGTGTTTGACCCGAGTCTTCAGCGTTTGCCACTTATCCTGCAGTGTTTTAGAGACATTAACGGCACGTAAACTGAACTTTCTCAAATATTAGTAGAAACATGGTAAAGAATTAAAGCGTAAATACAGTTAAAAATCTAAAAGTTTGTCTTTGTAAACACAGAACAAACAAAAGAACGAAAATCGGAGACTCGGTTTTATAAAGTCTCTTCATATTCAACAATGTAGTTTGCGAGGCCGCATATGCACCATAGCACCGGCTTAAGCGGTATTTGATTTTCAAAGTACAGTCGAACTTCGATGGCTCTAACATCTTAGGGACCCTAGAAAATTGTTCGAGACATGGGTGGTTCGAGCTACTGAGGGTTAATTATGATGCCAAGTCAGGAAGCCAATGGCGATAATTTAGGGTTTTTTTTTTCGATTTTCTACATTATAATTGTATGTTGAGTGTACTCATTAGAATCGCCTCGATGAGGCGATTCTAATAAGTTCACTCAACATACAATTTCACGATAAAATAAGAAAATTTCCCGAAATATTTGTTTTCTTGAGCTACTAAACGAGTTCGAATTAGCCATGGTAAACGAGCCATCGGTGTTCGAGCTATCGCTGTTCGACTGTAAATAGAATAGGCTCTATGATCCAAAAGGAAATAAGATATATCTACACTACGATCGATAAAGACTGTAATAGCTCTGTTTTAATTTATATTGACAAGCTTCAGGTGATGAGGGAACGCCAATGCCTACATATGGCATCGTGCATGTGTTTTGCCAAAACATCATTCAAGATGTCATTTCTCTGTATTTGTTTTTAAAATGTCAATTCTGACATTCGTCCATTTGAAAGTTGACGTCATGGTCTCTATATCCCATTGCATGTTTTCATAACCGGGGCATAATTAATGGGCCGCGTCAAGCGAAAAGAAACAGTACCTTCGATCATGCGCGAAATGCGTAGATTCCAATTCGTCTGCGCATACGCAAAATATCATCCGGGCCTTTGCTCTCCATTCATACTTTCTGTAATATCGAATGATTCTGTTAGCGGACAGAGAAGGCCCTGGTCAGACTGCGGGCTGATCTGGGCCTTCGCTGTCCGCATATGCCCATTTCGCACGTCGAGTTCCATTAGTGTGAGGTCGTCCTAATCTCTTTCGCTACATGTACATGTATATGGACGAAAACTTAGTGGTACGGTCACATCCATATCATATTCCTCTGGTACGACAAGGACAATTCTGCAAAACACAGTCAAAGAGACCAGAAGAAGGGGTACGCAGAAGAAACATTGGAAGACAACATCAAGGACTGGACCCATCTCAGCTTTGCAAACGCTCAACGGGTAGTTGAGGACAGATCAAAATGAACAGAAACAATCTCAAAGTTATAAGAGGTGCCCAAAGACCGACAAGGTTAAGGGTCTTAGGGACTGAAGCATATGAATCTCTCTGTCTCTTCCTCTATCTGTCTATTCCTCTGTCTGTCTGTCTCTCTCTCTCTCTCTCTCTTTCTCTCTCTCTCTCTCTCTCTCTCTCTCTCTCTCTCTCTCTCTGTGTGTGTGTGTGTGTGTGTGTGTGTGTGTGTGTGTGTGTGTGTGTGTGTGTGTACAACAGAAATAAATAAAAACTAGAAATGTGTCCAAAGGACACGAATGCCCACGCCTGAAAAAATTAAACGCAAATTGCTAACGCCAGACACGGACGTAGAAGGACGGACAGGGGGAACACTATATGCCCTTTTCACCATTCTTCGAATGGCGGGCGCATACATATAAATAAAACAACAGTTTGCCATGTTCCATTTCTCTAGTTTAGCTAGCTGAAAGACGTTCCAATATTCCCTACTTACATGGTTTGCCTATGGTCTAGCTTCATTCTCAATACAAAAAATGGATCGGAACGTGAGAAAACGTACCTTCTAACATGTGCACCCAATGAAGATTTAAATCAGCCTGCGCATCTGCTCAGTCTGATCTGAGTCTCCGTTATCCACATGAAAAAAAACAAAACAAACCCCCCCCCCCCCCCCAAAAAAAAAACAACAAAAAACAACGACTTTGCATCTTTAGGCTAAAACAATACATAACAACCAGAATTTTACACCAGAAGAGACTAAACATACCCCAAACTAGCGGCACATTCCCCATGTAACTTTATATATTTATATTTAGAACTTCGTGCATCTATCTATTTGATTTTGTTTTTCAGTTTCATGTTTGGCCACGTCAAGCGAAAACGTGTCTTCAAAATGCAAAAAAAATGCGCAGATTTAGATCATCCTGCGCATGCGCAAAATCTTATCCGTGCAATTGTTCTCCATTGATACATTCTACAATATCCATTGATTCTATTAGCGGATAGCGAAGGCCCTGATCAGGTTGCGCATCCGCGCAGTCTGATCAGGGCCTTCGCTGTCCGCACATGTCCCGAAGGCACGTTTTAGCTATGTGCGATTCATGTTTAGGTATAGGAACCCGAAACGCTTTCCTGGAATTGTGTCTGTAATAGTACAGATTCTCATTGCATAAATTCTACTGTTGTGTCGCTGAGGGCTATGTAAACAATACCAACTAGTGCCTTTCTACGTCAAAGCCTGGGGATGTTGGCACTTGCCGTTTGGCTTAGTACGCACATGCGTCTGACATCTGAGTGAATAATTTATGTTTTGAACTGATCGAGACGCTTTGATCTAACAATTAAGGTATATAAATCTCGAAAAATGAAAATAATGTATTTATTTCATGAGAATCGGTTCCCTCAAAGATGTATTGATAAATATTCAGACTAGATCCTGCTGCACTTCCCCACAGCGTTTGTTCACAACTCATACTGAAATTACTCGCATACGGTGTACAAGGCGCTGTGTTTGGTTCAAGCATTCCTGAGCATCTGTCAGCAGAGGGTCGTTGTTGAGGGTTGGATATTTCAAAATGTCGTCTGCTAACTTCTTTTTTACCCAGCATGCTAACCGTAAAGGATTCGTTTCTGTGCTGTAAGTGCACAGCTCAGAATGTGACTGGAGAGTTGAATTTGAACCGTTTGCACCCTTGGCAATTTCGGCAGACAGCAAATGAATGAAATATGAGCCGTTCATAGCATTTCCTATAAGACTGCATGTGCACCCAACACAGATCAGCCTGCACAATTGCACCGTCTGTTCAATCAGTGGGCAGCCAAGTATCCAGAGTCTTTAGGCGGACAATGAAGACTCTGATCAGGCTGTGCAGACTAATCTGAATCTTCGCTGGACGCACATGCAATCTTTTAGGAAAAGATTTGCCCCGGCTCTTATTCTTATTTTACCCGGAAATAGGGTTTGATATCTCATGCAAAATAGGGGACAATATGCATGGAAAATCTTTTTCTGAATAAAAAAAGAGACCTACAGTTCACATATTTCAAAATGTCGTTTGTTGACGTTTTCAAAGGTCACGGACAAATACAATTTACAGAGCACCGGTTTGGTGATAGTTCCAAACTTTTTGCCTGTTGCTAAATTGTTTGTTGCCTGCTTTGATGCCAGAAACGGTCAAAATGTATAAATGTAATTCTGGCGATTCTGCAATAGATATTAGCAAAATTGTATATTTGGGTGTTCACTTTGAATATGAAAGTATATAGAAAACCATCGGGGGTATAATGTACCCTTCCACCTACCGGGACCTCTTACAAAATCTGCTGTGCCGGTGTCTTCGAAGAAGCATAAGTTCATTACATGTAATATGAACTACCAGTCTGTTCTTGTTTCGAAGATTTTATATGGACAGCTGTCAGGTAAGTAACATGTATTGACCTAACTTAGAAAAAACGACAAAGAAAAAAAAAAACTTTGCCAAGGACTGTAAAATATTTGCGAAAACATATAAATAAGGGACAATCAATAGACGTCTGAAGCCTAGCCAGTGACAAAATATTTATTCTTATATATCTATTAAAATCATCCACTAAAATTAACATAATATCATGATTTTAAAGGTTGGTCACTAGATTTCACTATCAGAGAGAAATGTTTAGATTCGTTTAATTCTATAGGTATAGATAATGCATCATATGCAGAAATAATCTAATTCAATAGACTATTTATGCGTCTACCTGAAGCCTTTCTCAGCATGCAAAGCATAAAGAGTTCTTAGTCAGATTAGGGACATTCCAGGTTCCATGCCCTACTATTCTATTGATCTAAATACTTGCACTTTTATTAAAACAGGTGCTTTAGCAGACACTGTATTTTAATCAAGTGTAAAATTAAGAAATCTGAGTTTTATTACCCCACACACTGTGCATAACCTTCTGCTAATATTTTACGACTTTCCTAGTCAAAACATCAAATGGGGCGCGCCAAGCGAAAGAGTGCCTTCGAACATGTGCAATAAGCGAAGATTCAGAACATCTTGCGCATGAGCACAGTATCATCCGTGCTTTCGCTCTCCATTCATACAGTCTGTAGTCTCCAGTGATTCTGTAAGAGGAGGGGGAAGGCCTTGATCAGCCTGCGTGGATGCGCAGGCTGATCAGGGCCTTCGCTGTCCGCATATGCTCAAAGACACATTTTCGCACGGCGCGGTCCAAATTACTTCCTACAAGTTCACAATTTTGACAGCTTTGTTCTCAAATACAGATGTTTGAAATTAAATCAATCTAACTCGTGTGTTGAAGAATCGTCCAGAAACTAATTATATAAACCGTATTGAGGCGCAATGTCAGAAAATGTTCCTTCAGAAATGTGCGCCCAGCGTAGGTTCAGATCAGCCTGCGCATTTGCGCAGTCTGATCAGAATCTTTACTGGACGCATGTTGGATAGCCAAATATATAAAAGTTCTCGATGCGGACAAGGAAGACTCTGACCAGACTGCACGTACGGGCAGGCAGATTTTGAGTCTTTGTGGGGCGCACATGTCCGAAGGTATGTTTTTTGACGTTGGGGCTCGTATTTACCATACGTATTCGGAAAGACAGCCCTGAGCAAACAGTTAGACCCAGATCAGACACTCAAGATACAGTGTCTGATCAGTCTGACATTGATTACCTCACAGACTGAGACACAGCAATAGGAAGTAAAATGGACATGTTTAAAACTGAGGACGTGTACTAAGGAGTTAAGGAGTCTAAGTGTTTAAAGTAAATAAGGTATTGTCATGTTTTTATTTTCAGCTGACTCAGCTGTTTCAACAGACCTTCCAAGGTAAGGCGAATTTAGGGCATATCAAGCGAAAGAGGCCTTAAAACACAATATTATAGGGGTATTGCACTGACGATATATTAGTTGTTTTACTTCCAGGAATATGGGATACTGTGATTAATTTCAGGGATATTGATTTAAAAAAAAATCAGAATAATGAGAAAAAGCAAACATTCTAGAATTGACAGTCACAAAGGTGCTCCCACTACGGAAGAGAATCTATATATACAAGATAAGACAAGTAATTTCAACCCGGACGTTTCTGTCTGTCTTTTTTATGCTGGTAATTTCAGTGATTTTTTTTTCTTGATTACTTTTAGGGATATGGGATATTTAGGAAAAGCAATTATGGGGATATTTCCCTGTTGATTTAAAAGGATATGGGCTATTTGCCTGTTTACTTTCAGTGGTATGGAATACTGGTACCCTCCCGCCCCCACCCCCTCCCCCACCCCACCTCTCTAACCTCTATACAGGCCTCATTGGTATTGGTGAATGTAGTCCCAAGTTCGAAATTCAAAGGACGCGAGCTTGCGAGCGGCCTTTGATGTCTCAAGGTGGGGTAATATTTACCAACACCAGTGCAATAACCATTTAAATAGTTTGCGTCATGTTCAGTTGTTTGTAGCTCGCCTGGACCTTTTGCTTTATGCATATGCTATAACAGCTCCTTTTCGATGACGTGGCTTGACAAATTATGTAATAAGTATCTTCATGTTTCTCCATAAATATTTCTCGTACAGTGAAAATGAGATATGTACAGGTTATTGCATAGCTTTAAATTCGAGTCGTACTATGCAATAACCTATACTTGTCGCAATTATCATTATGATCATATCTCACAGTTGCCATAATGTGACTAGCCGGGGTGTACACCGATCATGTATTTCAGCAAGGGTATCACATTTCATTTAATGGCTTGATGGGAAAGCATGGGCGTTCATTATTAGACTGATTTTGCTTTCCGATGTGTTTGTTATTTCTAAAACCTTTCTTGATGTGAATAATTGCCATATTTTCCATATTCTTGATATCATTTGGTTACAAAATTTTTACATCATTTCATCACAAAAACACGCCTATATAATTTGCACCCCCCCCCCCCCCACACACTTAAACCCCACTTTTGTATATTAAAACTGGAGGTTACAGGGGTATACATTATTTTTCTTATTTCTCCTCAAAAACATAGATTGTGGATACTCGTTAGAACCGCCTCAAAAATGTCAGTTTTTATCTGAAAATTTTCAGGTTTTGGAGGTGAAATTTTCTATATATTTGAATATGCGTGTTTTCGTAATGGGGACAATAGCAGCTTTACGCAGCTCTGTTAAAGAAGGAAAGTATCCAATAAAAAAATTCCTTATTTCTCCATAAAGACGTATTCTGTAAAGTTTTCCCTGCAGCATGCTACGCGTCAACGATGGTTATCAAGTGAAAAGGGGTCTTCCAATACTGACATGATATCAGTTCTATGGATTTGTGTAGGCTTATTAGTATCTATGCATTTTAAATACACGATATTCGAGTCTGGCAGACACTGTCGAACCTCAAACACTATAACTTTTACCGCCTAAACATTAAGTAGATGTCTCTATGTTGCGTTATATATACGTTTGTTGCTTTTATGATAATAACCGAAAGACTTCCATTACCTTCGGAAAGACATCTTCATCCGCTTTTATTTTTTTCCAATCAACTACTTTGGGAAATACTTCTTTAGCCGCTCAGTTTTACTTGTTAATTACTTTGGAAACGTCTTTAGCCGCTGATTTTTTCCGATTAATTACTTTGGAAACTTCTTTAGCCGCTGATTTTTTCCTGTTAATTACTTTGGAAACTTCTTTAGCCGCTGATTTTTTCCGATTAATTACTTTGGAAACTTCTTTAGCCGCTGATTTTTTCCTATTAATTACTTTGGAAACTTCTTTAGCCGCTGATTTTTTCCTATTAATTACTTTGGAAACTTCTTTAGCCGCTGATTTTTTTCCTATTAATTACTTTGGAAACTTCTTTAGCCGCTGATTTTTTTCCTATTAATTACTTTGGAAACTTCTTTAGCCGCTGTTTATTTTGTTTTTTTTTACTATTAATTACTTTGGAAACTTCTTTAGCCGCTGATTTTTTCCTATTAATTACTTTGGAAACTTCTTTAGCTGCTGATTTTTTCCTATTAATTACTTTGGAAACTTCTTTAGCCGCTGATTTTTTTCCTATTAATTACTTTGGAAACTTCTTTAGCCGCTGTTTTTTTTTTACTATTAATTACTTTTGAAACTTCTTTAGCCGCTGATTTTTTCCTATTAATTACTTTTGAAACTTCTTTAGCCGCTGGTTTTTTCCTGTTAATTACTTTGGAAACTTCTTTAGCCGCTGATTTTTTCCTGTTAATTACTTTGGAAACTTCTTTAGCCGCTGATTTTTTCCTATTAATTACTTTGGAAACTTCTTTAGCCGCTGATTTTTTTCCTATTAATTACTTTGGAAACTTCTTTAGCCGCTGATATTTTCCTATTAATTACTTTTGAAACTTCTTTAGCCGCTGATTTTTTCCTTTTAATTACTTTTGAAACTTCTTTAGCCGCTGATTTTTTCCTGTTAATTACTTTTGAAACTTCTTTAGCCGCTGATTTTTTCCTATTAATTACTTTGGAAACTTCTTTAGCCGCTGTTTTTTTCCTATTAATTACTTTGGAAACTTCTTTAGCCGCTGATTTTTTCCTATTAATTACTTTGGAAACTTCTTTAGCCGCTGATATTTTCCTATTAATTACTTTGGAAACTTCTTTAGCCGCTGATGTTTTCCTATTAATTACTTTTGAAACTTCTTTAGCCGCTGATTTTTTCCTATTAATTACTTTGGAAACTTCATTAGCCGCTGATTTTTTCCTATTAATTACTTTGGAAACTTCTTTAGCCGCTGATTTTTTTCCTATTAATTACTTTGGAAACTTCTTTAGCCGCTGATTTTTTTCCTATTAATTACTTTGGAAACTTCTTAAGCCGCTGTTTTTTTTTTTTTTTTTTTTTACTATTAATTACTTTTGAAACTTCTTTAGCTGCTGATTTTTTCCTATTAATTACTTTGGAAACTTCTTTAGCCGCTGATTTTTTTCCTATTAATTACTTTGGAAACTTCTTTAGCCGCTGTCTTTTTTTTTTTTTTTTTTACTATTAATTACTTTTGAAACTTCTTTAGCCGCTGATTTTTTCCTATTCATTACTTTGGAAACTTCTTTAGCCGCTGATTTTTTTCCTATTAATTACTTTGGAAACTTCTTTAGCCACTGTTTTTTTTTTTTTTTTTTTTTTTTTTTTTTACTATTAATTACTTTGGAAACTTCTTTAGCCGCTGATTTTTTCCTATTAATTACTTTGGAAACTTCTTTAGCCGCTGATTTTTTCCCTATTAATTACTTTGGAAACTTCTTTAGCCGCTGTTTTTTTTTTTTTTTTTTTTTTTTTTTTTACTATTAATTACTTTTGAAACTTCTTTAGCCGCTGATTTTTTCCTATTCATTACTTTGGAAACTTCTTTAGCCGCTGATTTTTTTCCTATTAATTACTTTGGAAACTTCTTTAGCCGCTGTTTTTTTTTTTTTTTTTTTACTATTAATTACTTTTGAAACTTCTTTAGCCGCTGATTTTTTCCTATTAATTACTTTGGAAACTTCTTTAGCCGCTGATTTTTTTACTATTAATTTCTTTTGAAACTTCTTTAGTCGCTCATTTTTTTTTTCTTATTAGTTACTTTGGAATACATCTTTTAACCCGTTGATTTTTCCTCTATTTGCTTTGGAAATCTTTTTTTCATTCTACTAATTACTTTATTTCCTTATTTTGCTGAAGATTTGGGCATGTTTCACGCCAAAGGCGCTCCAATTCTCCCGTTGCAGATAATTCAGGATGTGTAGGAGGCGATAAGTCCCTCGCCATTCCACATAGAACAGACGGTTCCGGGCGATTCTTGTCGTACAGCTTTCAAAGTCTCGGTCTAGTGACGTCAGCAAAATTATTTGTATCCTTACGGTGGCGGAGAGCAAGACTGCGTCTGGTACTGGAACGTCATGACATCATAACTACTACGTCAACAGCAGAATGGACGGATACTACTAACGTAACAAATGCAGAACAATTACACAGTGAGAATGAAGCATTCTATCAAGGCCACGTACGAGGAAGTCGATTCAGTTTTGTGGCTGTTTCAGTTAATAGAGGACTGGTAAGTGAAAGTCCGTCCAATACCGTATTTACCCTGCAGATCTCTTCAAATTCGGATGCCCTCATCCTTGTCATGCTAAATAAATTAAGATGCCACTTTTACTTGTCAGCCAATCAGGGCCCAGTTGTTCAAAACTAACGATGTTGTTAGTTAACGTGTCGTTAAAACTTTGATCATTAAATATGCCATATACAATAATTTTTGTTTGCTGAAAAAATGTGAGTAGCTGCAAAAGCTAGTCACATTTTTTTTCAGCAAAAATACCTGTGAATTAGATATTGTATTTCCTAGAACTGTTCACATTTTGACCACTAACGAGCTCGTTAAGTTAACGATACTTTGAACAACTGGGCCCAGATTGTTTGATCCATGTTTACATAACATAATTGATACAAATTCATATACTGAATGACAAATAGTGCAGATCCAGATTTGGATCTACACTGTTTGCAAAAGCAGGGAATAACCGGATTCAGCAGGACCAAGGTTAACTTCTTACCATACCTCCACTAAAATTCTGTTTATTACCTTTTTATGAGTCTGTACAAGGCTGCAGGACAAACGAACCCTGACGAGTGGAGCATGTCAGAAATATGATAACTTTTCAATTGCAATTTACAAATTGTATGTACCAGGAGGGTGTTCAAATTGTGTGTCCCAAAAGGGTTTTCAGAGGGCTACAATGCTGTCCAAATACCTGAATAAAGACCAAATGCACATCTTCAGGTCATGAGAAGAAAATATGCAAAATTTCAGATAATTCGATGAAAGATGTAAGAGGTGTTGAGGACACAAGCTTTGCGGATGGACATTCTAAATCCAAAAGATGCTGAATTATGTCAAAAATTGCTGAAACAAATATTCAAATGCCCTCGTACATTTTCATATTTTAGATTAAGAACCTGTAAAGTTTAAAAAATCTTACAAAAGATAACAGTAAGTAACAGAAAGAATCTTTGTAAACATAAATTCCAAATAAAAAAAAACGGATTAAATACCTCAAACCGCATGCACACATTCACATCAGAGCAAGGATGCAAAATTTATAGAAATCTGATAAAAGATGCAGGGGTAGTTGCGAAGATGAGTTGCGAAGATAGGCCTTGCAAATAGAAATTCTTCATCGAAAAGGGCAATAACACCGTAAGAAACAAACTAATTTGCATATCTTACTAACCAGGTAAGAAAACCTGCAGTTTTAAGCATTTCTGATTTATAAGTCATACATCAGACGAAGAGACAGTTTGACTACACTTGATGGTCCTGAGTTTTGCATCAATGTGATCTCTTAACCTTTACCACTCTCTGGGCAAATTCAGCAACAAATGAGCATATTTTCTTATTTTTCCCAGAAAACAGGTTTTGACATTTCATAGGAAAAATAAGAAAAATATTTCAAAACGTCGTCTACTGGAAATTTTACAAAGTGCTAAGCATCAGACCTACGATTGTAGTAATGTTTTGATGGTGATATTTGAGAGATCAACGCTCTTTGTCTCCCTCTGTCTATCTGTCTGTCCGTATGTCTGTTTTTGTGTCTGTCTGTCTCTGTGTCTGTCAGTCTGTCTGTCTTTCTCTTTCTCTGAGTCTCTCTCTCTATCTCTTTCTGTCTCTGTCTCTCTATCCGAGGCTCTCTCTGTCTGTCTGTCTGTGTGTCTCTGAATCTGTCTCTGCCCGTCTGTCTATCGGTCTATCTGTCTGTCTGTCTCTCCCCTACTGCTCTCTTTTGCACTTCACCAGTTATCTTTTTCTGTATATTTTAGACAGGCTATATATTTATCGATGGAGTTGGGATTTTCATTGAGCCAGTGTACCGTAACACCACCACTACCTTCGTACCACACCTTCTTCGCAGTTGTACCAGACATAATCCCTACACGGAACATCCTACTGGACCAAGACTTCCGTCTATGGAGGCGAAACACACCAACATCAACACTACAAGGTATGAACCGCAACGTCGGGAAACGTACCATCGAGCATGTGCGCCCAACGAGGATTCTGATCGGAATCTTCGCTGGGCGCAATATGAAAATGCGCCTTCGCACAGTCTCATCAGAATCTTCCATGGACGCATTTTGGATAGTCAAGGATGCAAAGTTTCTTCACGCGGACAATGAAGACTCTGATCAGACTGCGCAGATGCGCAGAATGATTTGAGTCTTCGTTGGGCGCATATATCAGAAGGTACGTTTTCTCACGTTGCGGCTCATATAAACAAAGCACACGTGGAGTGCGTTCATTAGTGCAACTTGAGTGATAGCGATTGTTATGCTCTGGATCCCTGTACCGAATGACAAGCGCCAATAGGAGCAGAGGTCCTGGGATAACTTGCACCTCTGAACGCAGCCCAGGTAATCAGTGGCATATTAAAAGGAATGGATACATTTCAAAGAGTGATCACTCTAAGTTTAAAGTTGTATCCTTTCTCAAAAGTCTCCAGTCCAGCAGAAGCGGTTTTGATTACTACTCTAACATGAAAAGAATTCGCATTTTTATATCCCAGTGGTAGCAAATTCTTTAGTTCTACTTTCAGAAAGGAGGCAACCATTTATAGGTCTCAGTATTTTCCATTGGAGGAGGCTCCAATTACTTTGGAGTATTTTCCACTGGAGGAGGCTCCAATTACTTTGGAGTATTTTCCACTGGAGGAGGCTCCAATTACTTTAAATTTGGATTGTTTCGATGGATGCCATTTAATTGACTTCATTGGTACAGTTATATTTAAGGCTAGCACACGACAAAACCTACAATAAGACTTCGACATGTGCGACCAGTGAAGTCTCAGATCAGCTTGCGCATCCGCGCAGTCTGATCAGAGTCTTCGCTGATCGCATGTGTCTTCTACAGTCTCCAGGCTATCCATAGAGGGATAAAGAAGAACCGTTGCCATACAGGGTGGTTGTAAAGGCTGATCTAAGTCTTTGCTGGTCACCAAGGTATTATTGTAGGTTTAGTCGTGCGCTGGCTCAAATGGTTTTAAATATTTGGCGGATTTGTGAAATTGTAAGCCCTCGACCTGTTGTCCTTTCGACATCGCCCGGAAAGACGTTTTTTGCTTGGCGTTTAATTTTAAATGAAAATATTTTGTTCTGATTGACCTTATTTTATCAGAAACCATTTGTCTTTTCTGTTTCTGTGTTTTGTTCTCCAATATTTACCCTAAATATAAAGTTATGGCGAAACATTGGTCTGATCTATATGATATTTTGGAATTTTTACCTAAGAAACTGTTTTTTTTTTTTTTTTAGTTTTCTTTGGTGAATTTTCTTTATTTGTTTCGTGACAACATTGTAAACGTTTCAGGAATTTTAAACAAGAGGAACTTGTTGAAAACCTGCCTCAAGTTTACCTACCCTATCGATTTCTGCATAATTTGCAGCCATTTTTACTATTCATACGGTGAAAATGACAATATTCGAATTTTTTTTAAACCAGTACTAGAATAAAACTTTTTGTGTGTACATAGTTACGACAAAAGGTTTTACATTATATCATAATAAAGATTTGCAAATTTACTTCTGTGTAAAGCGCCTGGCAAACAACGCTTTCCGAAAGATGTTGAAAGGAGAGTAGAAGCTAGCCAGGGCCCAGTTGCTCAAAGCATTGTTAGCTTAATGAACTCGTTAGTACTTGTAACTAGAATACCAAATTCACACGTATTTTTGCTTAAAAAATGTGAGTAGCTTTTGCAAATGCAAAGGCTACACACATTTTTTTTCAGCAAAAAAATTTAGTGCATATGATATATATAATGATCAAAGTTTTAACGATACGTTGACTAACGACATCGTTAGTTTGGAAACAACTAGGCCCTGGACGTTGAGAAATCCCCATTGCCGCACTCTCGCCCAGATCCTTATACTCAAACGGTAGTGCAATGGACTTGTCCAATATCATGATGATTTGAAAAGGGATTTTATCGAATAGGATAACACTTGTACGAAAACCCTGACTAAAACACGCATCTGCGCAGTCTGATCATGACATTCATATTCTGCATACTGTATAATTGTTTTTCGAAGGATATATGGGCCGATTCAAGCGAAAAAGTGCCTTCGAGCATGCGCAAGGTGTGCGGATTCACATCATCCTGCACATGCGCAAAGTCTCATCCGGGCAATTTATCTCCGTTGAAACATTCTATAGCATCCAATGATTCTGTTTGCGGACAACGAAGGCCCAGATGTCCGCACATGACCCAAAAGTACATTGATGGGGCTCATACAGACGAACACAGAAGGACAGACGAAACGTTTGATCTGAATCTTGGCTGTTCACATACGCCATAAAGTTTTAAAGAGCTTTCTGAAATATATGCAACATGTATACTTGTACGTCGGTGTTCACATATGCATAAAACAGAATTTGCCACTGAGCTGCTCTTTTTAACCTTTATAACTGTTTTTGCTAATTCAGCAGACGACAAACTGGTGATATTTCCATGTTTTTTGTTTGTTTTTTCTTCCAGAAAACAGGAACTGACATTTCATGCAAATCAATTTGCATGAAATGTCAAAACCTGTTTTCTGGGAAAAATAAGGAAAAAATATTTCAATAATGTCGTCTGCTGAAAATATTGCCCGACGTACTAGGCGTTAACCATATTTTGTGAACAGGTACAGACGGGCTCTTCCAGGAAGATACACCAGATATCTGGAAGTGCTGGTTGTGGCAGACACCACTGTTGTGGAGTTTGTAGGCAAAGATAAAATAAAGTCATATATTCTCGGGCTAATGAATATCGTAAGTACAAATACTCAGGGGACTTGTTAAGAAGGAGTGTTTAATTCTGGGATACATTTTCTCCAGTTCTCGATAAAAAAAAAACAAAAAAAAAAAAGACAAAAAAAAAAAAACAACAACAAAAAAAAAAAAAAAAAAATAAAAAAAAAATCCACATATATTGTGGAGACTCATTAGAAGCGCCTAGGAGAAAAAATATCCTAGAATTATCACCGAATATTCCTCTTTAACACGTCCTCTGTAATGTTCTTGTTTAGTTAAATGCTACTTAGTCAGCCTAAACCGTAACAGAAGTTACAGCAACAGACGTCAGATATGTAGGTACTAGAATCACAGACTCAAAAAAAAAAAAAAAAAAAAAAAAAAAAAAAAAAAAAAAATATATATATATATATATATATATATATATATATATATATATATATATATATATATATATATATATATATATATATATATATATATATATATATATATAATCCGCAACGTCAGAAAATGTACCTGCAGACATAAGCGCACAGCGATAATTCGGATCAGTCTGAACGTTCAAGTAGTCTAGCTCTGAGGTTAGAAAACCTTTTTCATGCTCAACTCAGCTTAGCATGAAATTTTCTCTGCTAATAAATATGAAAATGCCAACAATAGTTGGCATTTTCATATTAATTAGCAGAGAAATTTTCATCATCGGCTCAACTATGTTTGGCAAGAAAAAATTTGCAACAGTTAGTAATTTAAGATTTATTAGCAGGACAAAGTTTTATAATCTCGGGGGAGGGGGGGGGTGTGTCTGGGCGATGAGGCGATTCTAATGAGTACACACAGCATACAATTTCATGATAAAATAAGAACATTTTATTAAAAAATCGTTTTCTTGAACTAACGGAAGAATTTCGTAGGGACTCAAAAACGAGTTTGAATTAGCCATGGTAAACGAGCCATCAGTGTTCGAGCTATTTAGGTTGTATCACCCAAGCTGAACATCCTGATTTGCACACGACCAAACCTCATGATGATCCTTCATGAGAAGAGAAATGTGACATACAACTGGACAGAGCGAGGTTTCGAACTCATGCCGGCTGCGACAAATGCACCAAGCCGTACAGAGACTTTATATAACCACAGCGCCACTAAATGCGAGTTTCATGGAACAGTATACTAGATTTCTCTGAAATACTCGTCTGATAGGGTTCTTTGTTTCGATGCGCAAGCCATTTTTTATATAGAGTTCTGTGGATCTGGAGAATGCTGAAATGTGGATATACAGTCGACTCTCGTTATCTCGAAACCCAAGGGACTCTCTAAAACACTTCGAGATATCCGTACCTCGACATATCAGATTTCCGGAATTGAGGAAAACAATCAATCGAACAACCACATTTAACAAATGAATATGTAATTTGACTCCTAAAGTATTTGACTCCTGAGATATATTGAAAATATTATGGAAAAGAGGAGAAATGGATCCTGAGGAGCAATTTCTCCTCTTTTCCAAAATATTTTGTTACCTGTTGTTAGATATCCATGTTAAAACAGAGACCAGATTTTCATTTCGAGATAAGCGATTATTCGAGATAAGCGAGGTCGAGATAACGAGAGTCAACTGTATTCATAAATTAAAATTTAAACACATTTCAACAGAATAATGTATGTATACGTTGCTTTTACAGGTAAACGCCGTGTACCATGACAGCTCTCTGGGTGTAGCCATTGAAGTTGTAACCGTAAAGATAATGTATATGGACAAAGCTTCTGTGAGTTTACAACACTAACTGCATCTTTAACCCAATTTAGATTGAATAAACTCCCCCAAACTATATATTGGAAGAGTCTAATTTCAGTTTTAGGTATTCAGGCTATACGATTTAGAAATTCTTAGAGAAACATAGCTAAACTATTTGAAAACAGTGGAGACCCTGATCCGTGAATAAATCTGACACTTTCAAATTACTGCAGCCCTTGAGCCAAAAAGAAGCAACATTGCAGGACTGATTCGTAAATAACGGAATTTCATATTAAATCACTGTATTTGTAGCCACCAAACCGCAAGCTAGCATCTGTACTTTGCTTCGTGACTGTGGCATTTCCCGGAAAATTTCACACGATTTAGCAAGCAAGGAGAAGTTAGTTTGCTTTTCGCTTTTCGCTTTTCGTCTTTCAGAAGCTAATTTGCTTTTCGCTTTTCATTTTTCGTTTTTCGCTTTGTGTTTTTCGTTTTTCGATAATAGGTCTGCTTCATGCTTTTACTGTTTAGTGTCTGAGTACATGAGTGAGTGAGTGTGTGCGTAAGCGAGTGAGTGAGTTAGAAAATGAGTGAGTGTTTTACGCCAGTCAAACAGCTCATGCCATATGCAGACATTCATTTCGTCAAAGTCTAGATTCTTTTTGTTTTTCGCTTTTCGTTTTTCGCTTTTCGCTTTTCGTTTTTCGCTTTTCGCTTTTCAGTTTTCGCTTTTCGATAATAGGTCTTCTTCACGATTTTACTGTTTAGTGTCTGAGTACATGAGTGAGTGAGTGTGTGCGTGAGCGAGTGAGTGAGTTAAAAAATGAGTGAGTGTTTTACGTCAATCAAACAGCTCATACCATATGCAGACATTCATTTCGTCAAAGTCTAGATACTTTTCGCTTTTCGTTTTTCGCTTTTCATTTTTCGCATTTCGCTTTTCGTTTTTCGCTTTTTGATCATAGGTCTGTGTCATGTTGTAACTGTTATCTGCGTACATTAATACGTGAGTGTCTGAGTGAGTGAGTTAGAAAGTGAGTGAGTGAGTGTTTTACGTCAATTTAACAGCTCATGCCATATGCAGACGTTCATTTGGTCAAAGTCAAGATTCTTTTCGTTTTTCGCTTTTCTCTTTTCGTTTTTCGCTTTTCGCTTTTCCGTTTTCGCTTTTCGATAATAGGTCTTCTTCACGATTTTACTGTCAAGTGTCTGAATACATGAGTGAGTGAGTGTATGCGTGAGCGAGTGAGTAAATTAAAAAATGAGTGAGTGTTTTACGTCAATCAAACAACTCATGCCATATGCAGGCAGACATTCATTTCGTCAAAGTCTAGATTCTTTTTGTTTTTCACTTTTCGCTTTTCGTTTTTCGCTTTTCGCTTTTCGTTTTTCGCTTTTTGATCATAGGTCTGTGTCATGTTGTAACTGTTATCTGCGTACATTAATACGTGAGTGTCTGAGTGAGTGAGTTAGAATGTAAGTGAGTGAGTGTTTTACGTCCATCAAATAGCTCATGCCATATGCAGACGTTCATTTGGTCAAAGTCAAGATTCTTTTTGTTTTTCGCTTTTCGCTTTTCGTTTTTCGCTTTTCGCTTTTTGCTTTTCGTTTTTCGCTTTTCGCTTTTCGATAATAGGTCTGCTTCATGCTTTTAATGTTTAGTGGCTGAGTACATGAGTGAATGAGTGTGTGAGTGAGCGAGTGAGTGAGTTAGAAAATGAGTGTGTGTTTTACGTCAGTCAAACAGCTCATGCCATATGCAGACATTCATTTCGTCAAAGTCCAGATTGTTTTTGTTTTTCACTTTTCGCTTTTCGTTTTTCGCTTTTCGCTTTTCGCTTTTCGATCATAGGTCTGTGTCATGTTGTTACTGTTATCTGCGTACATGAATACGTGAGTGTCTGAGTGAGTGAGTGAGTTGAAAGACGAAAAGCGAAAAGCAAACTAACTTCTGAAAGACGAAAAGCGAAAAGCAAACTAACTTCTGAAAGACGAAAAGCGAAAAGCGAAAAGCAAACTAACTTCTGAAAGACGAAAAGCGAAAAGCGAAAAACGAAAAGCAAACTAACTTCTCCTTGCTTGATTTAGCATCAGTTTTCCTCTGAACTTGCATTATACATGTCAATAAAATGACTGTGATTTACATCAATACCGGGGAATTTAGATAAACGTTGTGATTGGTAAAAGTTTGACGTTGATGACATCGGTATGTTTTCGCGTTAAACATTAACTTAAAGTTTAGTCACTTCACTATCCATTCAGCACATTTGTCTTTAAAAATGGACAACTTTACAAACATCGTAGATCAAGATGAGATGGCTCATAATGAAGTGTCTCATCTGGATCTGCAATGTTTGTCAATCGGTTCATAATTTGGGACTGATACCCTTTTTTCAATAATAGATATGCCCAAATGAAAAGATGGAAGAGTCCAATCCAGAAACTCAGGAATGAAAGGGTAAAAGATTGGGCGATAGCAGTTTTGATCTGACCCTTCACTGCGCCCACGTCCCCATAAAAAGAGGGTGCTAGACGATGAATACATCTGTGGCTAAAACCTGATATCGGAAATCAGACGGGGCACAGTGTTTCCTACAAGATTAGATGTGCGCCCAGCGAAGACTGATCAGAGTCTTCGCAGGGCACTCTGTGTGCTGTCCTCCTGAAAACGTTTCGCATCCTTTGTTACCTACAGAGGGTCATGCAAAGACTGCATGGATGTGCAGGCTAAATCGAGCCTGTACTGGGCACATGCAAACTTGCACATCACGAAAACACGCCTATTCAAATATATAGAAAATTTCACTTCCCAAAAACTGAAAATTTTCTGATAAAAAAAACTCTGATATTTTTCATATTTCTGCTCAAAACATAGTTTGTGGGTACTCGTTAGAACCGCCTCGACGAGGCGGTTCTAACGAGTACCCACAATCTATGTTTTTGAGCAGAAATAAGAAAAATAATGTATACCTCTGTAAACCCCAGTTGTACTATATAAAAGTGGGGTTTAAGGGGGTCAAAATTATATAGGTAAGTTTTTGTGATGAGAAAATGCTGTGCCCCAGCTCCTATGTAATCAATTCTTTTTTTGGAGAGTAGGAGGATCGAGTGATATCACTAAGAGACCCGAAGAGGACAGTGGACCAGTTCTGTCAGTGGGCCAGTACAAAGACGTACAGAACATCATATTATGACAGTGGCGTTAACCATGATGTGGCCGTGCTTATGACTAGAAATAAATTTGCTCCAGCAGGTAAATTTTAAATTGTATTTTTGAGCGCACACAAAAAAATCAAGAACTGTGGCACACATGTTTAGCGTAACAAAACCATGCGCTGTGCGAAATAATAATAATAATAATAAAAAAAAAAAAAAAAAAAAAAAACAGCACTGGAGGTCAGTGGTCAAATTCACTCGTCTCGGTCAAATACTTGAAAATATCTATCCAGCGGTATAGACAGTGACATGTTTAGCCCCATCATTCGAAGAATACCAATTCAAAGAAAGGCAGGGGTAGCTATTTACCTCTGTCTGATAGCTGATCCATCTGTGCATTTGTTTCGTGCCCATTTTTTTTTTTGGATGACTTTCAAAATGAATTTATATTATCATAGTATTCACCATAAACTTGGACCCAATGTATTATTAGGTCCGAGCCATAAAAGACTATGTGTAATCTGAAGGTCGTCAGTTATGGTTAGATGTTTCAAATTCGTTTATAGTGGTCTTGGTAAATGCGTGTATGTCATGCTTTGAAGGATTTCAAATACAGTTAACTCTCGTTATCTCGACCTCGCTTATATCTAATAACCGCTTATCTCGAAGTGAAAACCTGGTCCCTGCCTAAACATGAAAATCTAACAACAGGTAAAAACAATATTGTTGAAAAGGAGCAATTTCTCCTCTTTCCACAATATTTTCAACATATCTCTAACTTCAAGAGTCCAGTTACACATATATTTGTTAAATGTGGTTGTTCGAGTTATTTTTTCCTCAATTCTGCAAATCTGATATGTCGAGGAACGGATATCTCGAAGTATTTCAGATAGTCCCTTGGAATTCGAGATACCGAGAGTCGACTGTAATTCAACACAATTGTTTTCAAAGGTCAAGTCAAGTTCTCGTAAGGGCGATTGTTTCAAAATATCGTTGTAGTTATTATAAAGACGGTGTGTTCGCGCCTGCTCCTTTTGTCCTGCTGCTTTGAAATACAGTTGACTTTCGTTATCTCGATCTCGCTTATCTCGAATAACTGCTTATCTTACAATTGCTTATTCCCACAATATTGCATATGCGCTCAGTGAAGACACAGATCAGCACACAGGCTGATCAGAGTTCACAGGACACGCTGTGGATAACCAAGGATCCAAAGCGTCTTCAGACAAACAGCGACGATTGATCAGACTGTGCGGATGCGCAGGCTAACCTTTTGCTGGGCGCAAATAAATCCATTACAAAAACATACCTATATAATTTTGATCCCCTTAAACCCAACTTTTATATAGTAAAACTGGGGTTTACAGAGGTATACATTATTTTTCTTATTTCTGCTCTAAAACATTGATTGTGGATACTCGTTACAACCGCCTCGGCGAGGCGGTTCTAACGAGTACCCACAATCTATGTTTTGAGCAGAAATGTGAAAATATCAGATTTTTTTATCTGGAAATTTTCTGTTTTTTGGCCATGAATTTTTCAATTTATTTGAATAGGCGTGTTTACGTAATGTTGCCACGGTGTATATGATAATGTTTCAGGGTACGCGCCAATTACGGGTTTATGTGTTCCGATGAGGAATTGTGCTCTTGTTAAAGATGACGGATTTACAAGTGCCTTTGTGATTGCCCACGAAGTTGGTCATGTGTAAGTAGACGACATTTTGATCTTTGTAAGAATTGCAAGGGCTGACATCTATCTATCTATCTATCTATCTATCTATCTATCTATCTATCTTTCAGTTATTTTGTCTGTCTGTCTGTCCGTCCGTCTATCTATTTATTACCCCTTTCATCATTATGAAAGGTATTGTGTGCGTCCATTTGGAAGTTTCACACAAAAAAAAAAAAACAACAAAAAAACAACAACAAAAAACAAAAGAAAAACAACAACAAAGAAAATAATAATAAAACAACAACAAAACAACAAACAAACTAGGCCATAAACTCGATAATATGTACTAACAGAGACGCCGTTAATGTCTGGAGTGATGAAATCTCTGTTTCTACAAGTACAGGAATATATTATCAAATTTCGACGTATTAACCCCACATAAATTCTCAGACATCCCATATTTTTCCCTTGCTGAAATAAAGGGGATGTCTGTCATCTCTACCTGTCTCTCTCCCATCCTCCCTCCCTCCTCCCCCCCCTCCCCTCTCTCTCTCATATTTTGTTTTTGGTAGCCGTGAATATTTTCTCTCTGAACCAATTTTGCCATTCACATCTTTGCAGAGCATCTTGCGAACACAGGAGATGAATTTTATATAAGCGCATCGCTTACTGTCAAATCCCTTATATCTTTGTATGTATAATGTATGTATACTCATTTGAAAATCATTAAATACTGTTTAAACCAATGTCTGGAGTGCGTCAAGAGGTACGGGCAAAGTTTCGATCAAGAAAAAGTTGTTTGAGCATCCCCACCCACCAGTATTAGTTTCTTTTAACCATTCGAAGCGATTACTTTGTTTCTGAAACTGTGCCGTTGTGTCTTGTCATAGTGTATTCCTACTCTTGTGTTATTCGCGACTTTTGCCTTTCTTGGGTAATTTGATTTATCCTCCTAAATTAAACTGGATTCCTAAACTGCACAAGAATCCATACAAACAACGTTACTTTGCGGGCTCAGCTAAATGCTCAACTAAGCCCCTCTTACATATTAGCCAGCGCATGACAAACCAAACAATATGGCAGTTGCGCCAAGCGAAGACTCAGATCAGCCTTAGCATCCGCTCACTCTGATCAGTCTTCGCTGCCCGTATGAAGAAAGCTTGAGTCCTTAGCTATTCATTGAACGCACAGCAAAGACTGATCAGACTGGGCGGATGCCTAGGTTGATCTTAGTCTTCGCTGGGTGCACATTTCATTTTGTTGATTTTGTCATGCACTGGCGCATATTCTAACGAGAATCCTTACAACAGTAAAGTAAGGGCCTCAGAAGTATTGTAACACGGCATACACAAGAAGTGATGTCAGCCAGATGGGGATCCTGAACAAACTCCAAAGAGCTCCTACAAAATTTACAATCATAGTCATTTGGCTCCGAACACAGTATTAAATCTTTCGATTTCTCAATTCTTTATACCACAATTCACGACAAATTTAAATCCAAATTACGATATATTTTTTACCAGTGTTTGTTTCACAAAAACGGAAATCGTCGTCCTTGGTTGTTCAGACACATACTTTGATCTGGACCACTCTGATACACCACAAAAATTCTCTGATGCTGATGTTGTAAAGATGCTGGAATATCTAATCGACAACATCTTTGTGGAATTTGGTGGACGGGTATTTCAACAAACAATCGGCATTGTTATGGGAACCAATTGTGATCCGTTGCTTGCCGACTTGTTTGTATACTCGTATGAAGCAGAGTTTATACAGGGTCTCATGAAAGCAGGCAAAAACAAAAACAAAACACACACACACACACACACACACACACACACACACACACACACACACACACACACACACAAAAAAAAAAAAAAAAAAACAACAAAAAAAAAAAACAAAAAAAAAAACAACAAAAAAAAAAAAAAAAAACAAAAAAAAAAACAAAAAAAAACAAACAAACAAAAAACAAAACAAAACCAAACCCCACCCCCCCCCACCAAAAAAAAAAAAAACAAAAAAAAAAAACAACAACAACAAAAACAACGCATTGCCCAACAATTCATGTTCACCTACGATACATTGATTATATATCATCTTTGAATAATTCAAAATTGTCAGCATATCTCAAATTCATCTGCCCACGTGAACTTGAAATTATAGAAACATCTGAGATGATAACGTCTTCCTCATATTTGGATTTGTACCTGTATATCGACAATGGAAAGCTCACTACTAGGCTTTACGACAAACAGGATGACTTCAACTTCCCCATAGTTAATTTTCTGTTTCTGAGCAGCAATATTCCTTCTGTACCAACATACGGTATTTACGTTTCACAGTTTATCCGTTATGCTTTGGCTATCAGGCATTTACTGATAGAGGCTCACCACAAATCAACTGACTCAGGGCTATCAAATAACTTAACTCGTGTCAACACTTAAGGACTATGGGAGGCATCATGAACTTGTCAATCCCTACAATGTGGCTGTTTCCAGACATATGTCTGATATTGTTGCCACATCCAAGCCATAAACAGACTTTTCATACTCCCGGACATTACTATTCCCACATTTTCTTAAATCTCTGTTCAGACTGATAGGTATAGAATGTGAAGCATGCTTAACAAGTAATGCTTACTTTCTATGGACGCCTTATTTCATCCCATTTATTTTGGGTATATGTCTGTATGTCTGAGAAATTCCTAATTTTGTCTTTGTGACTTTATGATTTCCGAAATACGATTTTGGTATGTTTACCTGAGACTCATTATATGTTGTATCTATCTCTGAATGAAATGATATATGTAGGCTTTCAACTCCTCCGCATTTTGCACAGAGACTAAATCAATCCAATGAGAAATAATGCGGGGTAAGTCTTTAATAAAGATACTAGGTACGAATCATTGATTGCCCTTGTTGTTGGCTGACTACCTGCTAACTGAGTCAGTTGCAGCTTTGTTCATTTGACACTGTATCCATTGGTATAAAATTGAGCCACAACGTCCAAAAAACGTACTTTCGGACATGTGCGCCAAACGAAGATTAAGATCAGCCTGTGCATTTGCGCATTCTGATCAGAATCTTCAACAGGCGCATTTTGGATAGCTAGGAGTGCAAAGTATCTTCACGCGGACAGCGATAACTCTGATCCGAATGCGCGGATGCACAGGCTGATTTGAATCTTCGTTGGGTGCATACGTTGTCTCACGTTGCCGCTCAATTTATGATTTCAAGCAAAAAAGGTCAGAGAGGCCTGCTTCTGCCAGTCTGTCAGTCTGTAATGTTGGTCACAGCCAATCGCCCGACAAAACACTAACATGTTTGTTGTTTTCGATGGTCCCAGTACAAGGGGTCCAATGATTCCTGTCTGGCCATGTCCTAAGCATTTCATTTCGGAGCTCTTATTAACAACTATACGTAGGTAGGGTAATTTCAAAGACAAACAATATTGCGAAATATCATGTACACATGCAATACAAATAAAATACATATAGTAATACCCGAAAATGACACAGTCACAGATCACAGAACACAGCCCTCTCAAGGCAGGAACAAGGTTAGAAAGACTCTAAACGACACCAGAGAACAACACACCAACGTAAACAGAACGAATAAAACGAAGAGGAACTACAACAGAAACACGGCCTTGGAACGGTTAACAATAAAACTGCTGAGGGCATAAGCAGGGCCCAGTTGTTCAAAACTAACCATGTCGCTAGTTACCGTATAGTTAAAACTTTGATCATTAAATATGGCATTTTACCTAATATTTTTGCTGAAAAAAATGTGAGTAGCTTTTGCATTTGCAAAAGCTACTCACATTTTTTCAGCAAAAATACCTGTGAATTTGGTATTGTACTTACTAGAACAGTTAACATTTTGACCACTAACGAGCTCGTTAAGCTAACGATGCTTTGAACAACTGGACCCTGGTTTTAAGAACAATCGGCCCTCGCCCTTAATCCTAATACGGTTTTATATAAATTCATGCAATTGTTCGGTCCCCATTAAGGTTCCCTAACGCATCAGAAACATATAAATCATCACGAAAACATACCTATATAATTTTACCCCTTAAATCCGCCTTTAATACAGTAAAACTGGGGTTTATAGGTGTATACATTATTTTTCTTATTTCTGCTCAAAACACAGATTGTTGTACTCGTTAGAACCGCCTCGGCGAGGCGGTTCTAACGAGTACCCACAATCTATGTTTTGATCAGAAATGTAAAAAATATCGGAGTTTTATATCTGAAAATTTTCAGTTTTTGGAGATGAATTTTCTATATATTTGAATAGGCGCGTTTTTGTAATGTTAACTTTTCAACATTATGATGAAACACAGATGAGGGCTTGACTAGAAACTGAAAGTCACTAGAATAACCACGGTGTGCCCGACCACAGGCGAGTAAGGTCAGATACAAGCGTCGGGTTTACGGACCTCCCCACCGTCGCGACTATCAAGGCGGTTTTTTTTTTAAGTTTATACTGTGTCGATCATTTATTGGAATTGATGTACTATTTTGTTTTGTTAATATTAGATTCTGATTGTCATTAAAATAATACGGAGCACAGCATTTCTTTCTAGACTGTTTATCCGCCCAGAGAACCCTCAGATCAGCTTGTGCATTCGCACAGTCTGATTGTGTGTCTTCGCAGGGCACTCTGTGGGTAGCAAAGAATCTAAACAGTCTTCAGGAGCACAGCAAAGACTCAGATCCGCATGCGCAGGCTGATCTGAATCTTCGCTTAGTGCACATGCCATCTTGTAGGAAATGCTGTGTCTGACTCATATGAGTTGCAATAGCAATTTGTCATATGGTTACACTGAAATAAAAAGTCCATAAATTTTACGGTAAATACTGGCAACGCTGCCAGTACATATACCGTAAATTTTACGGACGCCTGTAGATTATTTACAGTAATAGTTACACGTGGTATGACAGTGTAGAGCAACGTAGCTAACATATAGGGCATAGTAAGGATGTGAGCTAACGCACCGTATCTTAAGCTTACACATCCTTATCCCATCCTACGAGGAAATTCCTGCAAAAGTTCTACGGGCCCCCGTAAAAATTTACAGTAAAGGCGCTGGCAGCCAGTTGCCAGTATTTACCGTAAAAATTACGGATTTTTTTACAGTGATATACTATGATCTGCATTGGACTTGTTACAGATTTGGTTTATTCCATGACGGCCAGGGTAACTCATGCCATGGGAGAGAGTACACTACTAGTATCATGGCTACTATGGTACAGTCATCATTTCATCATTACTGGTGGTCAGGCTGCAGTAAGATACGGATGGCCGAAGTTCTACCGTAAGATTCCGTAGTTCCTTTAACCGCTATCATATTTACCCTAAATATTCGGATAATTTGGCTCCCTGCCGTATATTCCTTAAGAAAGTGTTCTTTACTGCCTTTTGATGCGTCTTGAAATTGTCAGATGATTTGCAAACAGTGTACAACCTGACCAAACACCGCTTTCGGAGGCCTTTGGTCATGGTCTGCATAGTTTATTCAGACCTGTTCAGACTTTTCCGAATACTTATGGTTAAAACAGCTGTTTTTGACCCGCAACGTGAGAAAAGGTATCGTTTATCACGTGCGCATAAATCTTGCTTCACCAAGAGAATTTTGTATTGTATGATATCCCAGCTAGCATTCTTTATAAATCTATAGCGGGCCGTTATCGGCCCGTCAGCTACCCTGACGGGCCGATAACGACCCGCTATAAATTTATAAAGAATGCTTACTGGGATGTCGTGTAAGTTTCTTGCATATCCCAGCTAGCATTCTTTATAAATCTACAGCAGGCCGTTATCGGCCCGTCAGCTACCCTGACGGGCCGATAACGGCCCGCTTTAGATTTATGAAGAATACTTACTGGGATATTGCTGTAGTTATATATTAATTGTTCTTCAAAGACTAAAGAACGGGACTTGTTCCAGTGCGATAATTGGTAGGAAACGAGTACCGTAATTACCCTGTAATATTTACTTGATACCCCCTTTTTGTCTGGAATTATGTACACGAGTCAGCTATAGTCTATTTAAACTGAACATGCTCCTGTCTGAGAATAAGCTACCGTATTCGACCTAATTACCACACAAACCCCTACATGCACACATGCTGTATCTGCAGGGCGTTTCTTATTCGCTAGGATCGGGGTATTTAAATCGATTTGCTGGTTCCAGTTCTTCACCCAAGGTTCAGCTGTTGTTAAAATAAAAAAAAACAAATTGTCAACTGAAAAGAAAACAACAACAAAAAACATAACAACAACAAAAAAGCCAAACAAAACAAAAAATAAAAACCCAACCCCACCCCCCCCCCCCCCCACAAAAAAAAAACAAAAAAAACAAAAAAAAAAACACAAACTTTTTACATATCTACATGCGATTTTAAGCTAGATAATCTAATTTCAGTTAAAGCGTATACACCTCTTTTAACTTCTAATAATTATTTTTTCTTATTTACATTTATGCGTTTTCCTGCTTTCTGATTAGTGAAAAAAAAATCATTTATTTTCCGATGAACATCTTATGAAGCACTACTCGCGGTAAAATACCTAATTAGAGATACGATAATTCGCAGATAATTGCGCTCATATTCGAAAGTATAGAAGTAGTTATTTCTTGGCTCCTTTTTGGAGGCCTTTTTTCTAAAACAAAAAATACACATATCTTGAACGTTTTTTTTTTTTTTTTTTTTTTTTTTTTTTTTTTTTTTATCGAATTCTCTCAATATGATTTTAACCTCATCACGAAAACGTGCCTATATAATATTGACCCCCTTAAACCCCACTTTTATACAGTAAAACTGGGGTTCACAGGGGCATACATTATTTTTCATATTTCTGCTCAAAACATAGATTGTGGGTACTCGTTAGAACCGCCTCGCCGAGGCCCACAATCTGTTTTGAGCAGAAATATGAAAACTATCAGACTTTTTTATCTGAAAATTTTCAGTTTTTGGAGGTGAAATTTTGTATGTATTTGTATAGGCGTGTTTTCGTAATGTCTTGTCAGTCTATGTAAATTTGAAATGTCGTCAAAGACGCGTTTTATCGTCTTTCACTGGCATGTCTTCTTTCTGTAGATAAAACCCAAAACCGAATTAAATTTTCTTGCGCGCACCGACATGCCACTTTTAATGGCAAAATACGATTTTTCTAACCATTTCCGTGAGCGAATTTATGATAATTTCAAACAGAAAATTAATTACAAATATAGATTTTGATCTTTCTCGTTTCATCTAGACATGAATGAAAAACCCACATGAAAATGAAAAAGAAATGACTCTACTTTGCATGAATGTGCTATATTCTTAAACGAACAATCTCAAACTCCAAATAATCAGAACTTTGGGTTTGTGAGTTTAAATGTAAGGAAAATATGACATATTAAAATACAGTCGACTCTTGTTATCTCGAATTCTAAGGGACTCTCTGAAATACTGAGATATCCGTAGCTCGACATATCGGATTTGCAGAATTGAGGAAAACATAATTCGAACAACCACTTTTAACAAATATATATGGTAATTGGACTTGAAATTAGAGATATATTGAAAATATTGTGGAAAAGAGGAGAAATTGCTCCTTAGGAGCAATTTCTCCTCTTTTCCACAATATTTTTTTACCTGTTGTTAGATCTTCATGTTTAATCAGGGACAAGATTTTCACTTCGAGATAACTGGTTATTCGAGATAAGCGAGGTCGAGATAACTGTATTATAGCTCTTTATCAAGTTCGACTTAAGCAGTAGTTTGGGTTATCAGTAATTTAGATGATGCAAGTCAAATGTATTTGACTTATTACAGGAGTCTGAAGTGCTTAAACAACAATCCGTATGAAAAAATTGAAAATGATATAGCTTTGCCAGTTGGTGTTTCATGGTCACTGGATGAACAGTGCAAACTAGAATTTGGTGACAGAGCAAGTCATTGTAAAATTGTAAGTATCATATAGTCGCGTGAATACACTTCAACCTCTTTACAACACGGTTTGTTATAACGCGGCTTTGGATATAACACGGTTCAAAGATGGATCCCCAAAATGCATAGATTATATTGAAAAATGACCATAAATGGTCATTTTTCAATATAATCTATACATTTTTGTTTGGATAAAACATGGTTGTCTAACACGGTTTATGCTATGGCCCTAACGATAGTATTATAAAGAGGTTGTGGTGTACATCTTTGTGACAGCATTTTTATGATTATTAGAAGTGCTTGTAAGCGTGCAGTCGGTATAGATTACTCTGCTCTCGGCATGTTTCAGAAAGCTGTTCATGCTTGGCGCTTTAATATATAGAAGAAGTAGATTTGTTTTTTGTTTTTTTTGTCATGATTGAATACACAACCTTTTGTGACACTACCTATCTTCAAAAGTTTTAATCTGTATGCCGGATGTCAAAGGTTCGACTATTTCCTTTTCTTCATTTAGTAAAAATTATGCAATAATCGACCTGGAAGGTAGATTGAAGACAGGTTTTCAACAAGTTCTGTTTGTTAAAATTTTCTGAAAATCTCGCAGTATTTTTAGGAAACATCAACAATAATAATAATAAAAACAAATAACAGAGACATTGATAGTTAAACTTCTTTTTCTAAGATGAAAATTAAAAATATCACTTTACTATAGACATTGCAAAGGTCAGACCAATTTTTGGCCGTAAATCTAATCTTATGGTAAATATTTGAGGAAAAAAAACGGAAACAGAAACAAAAAAATGCTGGCATCACGAAAACATGCCTATATAATTTTGACCCCCATAAACCCCACTTTTATATAGGAAAACTGGGGTTTACAGGGGTATACATTATTTTTTCTTATTTCTGCTCAAAAACATAGATTGTGGGTACTCGTTAGAACCGCATCGCAGAGGCGGTTCTAACGAGTACCCACAATCTATGTTTTGAGCAGAAATATGAAAAATATCAGAATTTTTTATCTGAAAATTTTCATTTTTTTGGTGGTAAAATTTTCAGAATATTTGAATAGGCGTGTTTTCGAAATGGTCAATCAGAACAAAACGCTTACATTTAGAATAAAACGACAGGTGAAAAACGTCTTACCGAAGAATGTCGAAAGCTCAGTAGTAGCTGTTTGATGTTGAAGAAGTTGCATGAAAAGATATTTCGTTTTATCCGACCTCCACATTATGACCAAACTTAGAATTTATCGAAACTTCTTTTATACACGAAACAAGCAGAGCTTAGAATTTATCAACACTTCTTTTATATACACCAAACCGTCTTTACCTTCGACAATTATCTTTTTCAAAGCCACTTAAAGTTCTTGTTTTCTATGTTTGTTAGTTTCCTAACCTAGACCCTTGTGCACAGTTGTGGTGCGGTGAAGGCCCCCGCACGTATTCGTGTAAGACAAAAAACGTGGTACCTCTGGACGGGAGTCAATGTGGACAGAATGACCAGGTAACACACTCATAAGAGTCTCAACGTGAGAAAACGTACCTTCTGACATGTACGCCCAACGGAGACTCAAATCAGCCTTCGCATCCGCGCAGTCTGATCAGAGTCTTCGTTGTCCACAAGAAAAAAAAAACTTTACGTTCTTTGTTATCCAAAATGCGTCCAGCGAAGATTCAGATCAGACTGCGCGAATGCGCAATCTGATCTGAATCTTCACTGGGCGCACAATACCGAATGTTCGTTTCCTGACGTCACGATTCATATGGATAATACGGCTAACAAATTTCCTGAAATTGCGCATTATGTGTGTAATAACAGCTTGTGTATCCATCCGCGCAATCTGATAACAGTCAATGTTGTCCGCATAAAAAAAAAAAAAAAAAAAAAAAAAAAAGAAATGAAATAGAAAGGAAGGCAATGATCAGAAATCGATACAATTACCTAACACTTTCCGTCCAAGACGCCAAAGAGAAAGAAGGACGCACTTAAAAGCAACGGAACCATAAAGAAAACACAAGCAGATAGAACAGTTTCTTTCCGAAAAATTGGCCAAATGGCTGTCCAAAATAAGAATTTCACCAGGACATACATGCAAAGATTACAATGACATAATAGTAAATCACAACAGAAGCACCGCTTTGGAATGGTCAGTAAAAAGTTTACTTGAGGAGGGAGGGGGTGGGGTGGGCTTAAATCGATTTTACGTGGACACAACCCTCGCCTTAGATCTGCCGTGGTATACACAAGACATTTGTTCAGTCCGCCTGAAGGCTTTCTTACTCATAATTGCAACATCTCCGAAAACTTAAATACAGAGATGAAACAACGATGAGGACACGTATGTGGCTGTCCAAAATGCGCTAAGTGAAGATTCTGATCAGACTGCGCGAATGCGCAGGCTGATCTGAATCTTCGCTGGGCGCACATGTCCGAAGGTAAGTTACTTTGACGTTGCGGCCAATAATAGAACTACTCTCATTATTCTGACATAATGACCATATTTATCTTAAATTTAAAAAAAAATCACTTATTACACTTTATGTCGAGGTACTGGAGAACCTCTGCTGAATGATAGACATACATGCATGTGTCGTTATAATACAAATGAGCATATCCGCTGATTCAAGAAGGGCAGTTGTCAGTTTCTGGCGAAAGAATGTGCACAATACTGGTTAACCGCTTAGAGGACTAAGCCTGCCCAGTAAACGTGTGGTTAGGTAAACTGACCGCGCTCGACATGACACCATTGGGTTGACTGGGCCGTAAAACCTCAACACAAATACGTAAATCGAAAGTATCTAGAAACCTGAGATTGATATAATAATTTGATCACTGTATTATAAAAATAAGAACGTCAGTTACGTTTAGATTAATAAAATTGAAACTAGTATGGAAGGTGTCCAGGAAGATCCACATTCACAGAACATAGCCTACCAATGACACCAAGAGGCATTACGAAAACATGCCTATTCAAATATACTAAAAATTTTACCATCAAAAAATAAAAAAAAAATTCAAATAAAAATTCTGATATTTTTTATGTTTCTGCTCAAAACATAGATTGTGGGTACTCGTTAGAACCGCCTCGACGAGGCGGTTCTAACGAGTACTCATAATCTATATTTTGAGCAGAAATAAGAAAAATACTGTATACCCCTGTAAACCCCAGTTTTACTATATAAAAGTGGGGTTTAAGGGGGCCAAAATTATATAGGCATTTTTTCGTGATGAAGAACAAACAAACCAAGATAGACAGTACACAAGCCCACACCAGAGAAAAAGCAAAGCTACCAGCGTCCTCTTCCCCAACAAGGTGGCCACCCCCAACAAGGTGGTCACAATGTTAGACAGGATCCACTAAACACAGCCATATGATAACGAATAGGCCAAAACACGAAATAGCCTTGTAGCGAACAGCCACAATGCCATACAAAGACTAAACAAAACCAGAACCACCGCCTTAGAACAGTCAGTGGTAAAAAAAACTAACGTGAGTGGGGATAAATTGAATTAGGTTCAAATTTTGTAATTTCAACTTTATAGTTTCCAAGGGTGTCGTCAGAAAGAAGTTATTTTTATGCTCACCTGGGAAAAATCTAGAAAAATCCTCTCTAGTTTCACTATTAAAATAGGGCTACTCTAAAAGGGCGTCGTCAGAAAGAAATTATTTTTAATGTACACCCGGGATAAATCTAGAAAACTCTGTCTAGTTTCACTTTTAAAATAGGGCTACTCTAAAAGGAAAGAATTTGCTCCCAGAGGGAGCAAATTCTTTCCTTTAAGAGTAGCCCATATTTTGGGAAAAGATAAATCATTTCCTTTAAGAATAGTTCCTACGGTAAAGAAGCAAAATATCTTATGTCAGTCGATGTCTCTTTACTGCAAATATTTTTCTTACGCATTTATGCACATACTTAATGTGCGTAGTGAACGCTTCACCTATGGTTTCAACTTTGTTTTAGTGGTACTGTATGGACGGAAAGTGTGGATACCACGGGAACCATGCACCAGTCCACGGGGGATGGAGTGGTTGGAGCAGTTGGAGTCAATGTTCCTCGGGCTGTGGAATAGGATTCAAAAGAAGGTCAAGGCATTGTGATACTCCTGTGTAAGTATGGCACGATTGTGCCTATAAGTGAACCACAACATCAGAAAAAGTACTTTCGGACATGTGCGAACAGCGAATATTCTGATCAGCCTGCGCATTCGTGCAGTCAGATCAGAATCTTCACTGGGCGCAATGTGGATAGCAATAATGCAAAATGAGACTGCGCGCATGCGCAGGCTGATTTGAATCGTCGTTGAGTGCACATGTCAGAAGTTACGTTTTCTCACATTGTGACTAATATTTTTATACCCCCGGCATACAAAGTATGCAATGGGGGTATATAGTTCTTGTCTTTTCTGTGTGTCTGTCAGTCTGTTAACATTTATTTTGTGTCAAAGATATCTCAGGAACTACTTTACCTAGAAACTTGAAATTTTGTACACATGACAAGTATGACTAGTTGTATTGTGGGAAAGAAAATAAGGGCCATGGGGCTAGGTCCCTTAGAGTTATTTCCTTTTGTTGTTCTGGCTATACTGATGGCCATGGCATTTATTTGTGTCAAAGATATCTGAGGAACTACTTTACAAAGAAACTTGAAATTATGTACACATGACAAGTATGACTAGTTGTATTGTAGGAAAGAAAATAAGGGCCATGGGATTAGGTTCCTTAGAGTTATTTCCCTTTGTTGTTCTGGCTATACTGATGGCCATAGCATTTATTTGTGTCAAAGATATCTGAGGAACTACTTTACCTAGAAACTTGAAATTTTGTACACATGACAAGTATGACTAGTTGTATTATGGGAAAAAACATAAGGGTCATTGGGCCCGATCCCTTAGAGTTGTTTTTCTTTGTTGTTCTGGCTATACTGATGGCCATGGCCGGGGGTATTAGTGAGCATATGCTCACTTCATGGTCTAGTTTATATTGTTCATTAGAAACGCAAACATATATTTTATCCTACGAAATTGTTCTGTATTATATCAGTTTCCCTGCTAGAGAAAATTGATAGTGAAAAGATTGACGTAGTTGTGTTCATTTTACCAAGAAAAAATATAAGATTTGTCTATGTTTAACCCTAGTCCTGCTGAACCCGGATATATCCTATCTTTACAAACAGTGAAGAAACTTCTGAAGAAGCCAACTGATCTGGATTTGCACTGTTTGCCATCAAGTATGTGATTTTGTATCAACAATCTAGATCGAGTAATTTGATTGGCTGAAAATTGGAAGTGGGCGTGGCATCTTACTTTATTCAGCATGACAAGGGTTAATGATTTCGGCATTAGTATTCGGCTTATATGTAAACGTGTACATTGCAGACCAGAGTACGGAGGTAGAGACTGTGACGGGGCTAGTGAAAACTCTGACACTTGTAAGGCACAGGTACATACAGTTTTAAATCCATAAATAAGAGAATAAATATTAAATAATTAACAGTCTTTTTTCTACTATGTTATATTGCATTTAATTAATAACGTGTACGTTAAATAATGTATACAGACCGGAAGGAAATTAATAACGTTACGTTAACTTCACGTCCCTGACATAGAGTTTATTTGGTTGTTTCGATCGATTACAGAGAAATAATTCACTAGTGTTCTAAGGTTTGCGCGTAAAAAACGAGTGAGTGAAGCGAACGAGTTTTTTTTACAAGCAAACCTTAGAACACGAGTGAATTGTTTCTCCGTAATTGATCAAAACAACCAAATAAACTGTTTATTACATTTTCACCCATATTTTACCTTTGAATTTTTACATTCAGCCGTTATAATTTCCTAGCAAAATAGTTCCAGTCAGTGCATGAATTTCAAGAGGCGTGATTTCGTTTGACAATCAGTCGCCATGCTGTTTTCACTTTAATGAAAAAAGCACCCCGTTCTTGAAATACAGCCACAAAATGAAAGTTGACCTGGATTATCAAGAAAATCATACTTTATATTTGTGTTGGAAGTCTTATCTCTAAATCGCCAACTGGACGTGAAAATTGCAGTCTGATTTCCATGATTTTATCAAATTTTCCGCGAAACGTCAGCTATTGTTATTGTTGTTACCAACTACGTCAGCAACGATGCCTAGCAATTATGACGTCAAAACGTTGGAATTGAAATAATTCATTCGGTGAAGTATAATTCACTGATAAATCTTAGTAAAATACTGCTGAAAATGTAATAAAACAATATAAACGCCATTTTATCTCTGTTAACACTTTCACGCCAGAGTTTCTAAAATGGAATCTTCCATTTCTGACTTTGTCAACATCCATTGTTATAAATAGGGGGTTGAGTGAAAAATCAATAAACGGAATGGCAAATACTGCAGATCCTGATGAGACGACTCGATACGAGCTTACGAGCCGTCTCATCTGGATCTGCACTGTTTGCAAAGGTATCTGTATTGGTCTGCTGGACTGAAAGGGTTAATTTTATCAGTGTCACGGCTTTGAAAATTGATTAATCAAATGAAACCGGTTAACCATTAGAAGAAAAAAAACAAACAAAAGAACTATATTTGTGCATCCACAGAGTATTTTTTCTATATATCCTTCCAGCGCAAAACTGCACATTGAACAAGCTAATAATTCCGATCGGAAGATGTCAAAGAAGAGCAACAATCACAGAACATAGCTTACCAGTGACTCTAAGAGGAAAAGCAAACAAACCAAAACAGACAGTACAGAAGCCACACACCAATACAAAGCAAAACAACCAACTCTCTTATATAAACCGTGTCACGCAAAACGGTATCTAATGGTTACGCCTTTGTGAACAGAGTGGATCAAATTCGTAGAAACGGTCGGTCTTTGCCGGCAGTTTTCCACAATCTACACTATGCTGCCTAAGCACAAACAGCAAATGTACTGGTCAGACCGTGGCATCACGAAAACATACCTATATAATTTTGACCCCCTTAAACCCCATTTTTTATATAGTAAAACTGGGGTTTACCGGGGTATACAGTATTTTTCTTATTCCTGCTCAAAAAATAGATTGTGGGTACTCGTTAGAACCGCCTCGGCGAGGCGGTTCTAACGAGTACCTACAATCTATATTTTGAGCAAAAATAAGAAAAAATATCACAATTTTTCATCTTAATATTTTCGTATTTTCGGCGGTAAAATTTACAATGTATTTGTTTAGGCGTGTTTTCGTAATGGTGTTTACTCTAATGCAGTCCATCCATTGCCATAAATTTTCTAATGTTCTTGTTTGCTTGACAGAATGTTTTTTCTCACTGGTGTTTTTGCCAAACGACAATTGATTGTAAACAGCCATATTAACATTTCTTGGCTTACAACCGTTGACTGGAAATAGCCATTTTACCGTTTTGGCTAAGACAGTAGACTGTAAATAGCCATTTTAACGTTATTTGGGTATTAACAGTTGACTGTTAATAGTCATTTTAACGTTTTTGGCTATTTCCAGTTGACTGTAAAGAACCACTCAGCTATTTACAGTTGACTATGAATAGCCACACCGTTCAGTTTTAGTACAGTCAAATCCGTTTTAAAGGCCAACTGTATTAGGCAATCACTTGTATCTAAAGGCAAGGCTTTCAGATCCCGTAAAAGGAAATTAAGTGCAAATCATTCTGTATTAAGCAAACACATATCTCAACCCATGTCCTGCTGAACCTGGATATGCCCTTCCTTTGCAAACGGTGTAGATCCAGATCAGTTTGCTTCTGTTTGTCATTCAGTATGTAAGGTTTTATGAACAATCTGAATTTAGTAATCTGATTGGCTGACAATTGGAAATGGGCGTGACATCTTAATTTATTCAGCATGACAAGGGTTGAGTAACAACTGTTTGACTTTCCCTTTGATGTTTGCTTAACACAGGTTTGTATTTTGCTTTAGGAATGTACAGAGTATGTAGATCTGAGAGCAGAACAGTGCAGTGTTATGGACATCGTGCAAGTCAGACAAGGAACACACTCATGGAAGCCATATCAGGCTGATAATGGTAAATAAATACTTAAAGAATGACACTTGAGAGCAATGGACGCACATACAAGACTAAAATCAAATTGAGTGTCAAATTGTCCGGGCCAGAATAGCTAGTTTTGGTCAATTATTTGTTTGTCATGAGGTTTTACGACCCAGTCAACCGAATGGAGTCATGTCGAGCGCAGTCAGTTTACCTACTCACACTTTTACTGGATAGGCTTAGTCCTCTAAGGGGTTAACCAGCATATTGCACATTCTTTCGCCAGAAACTGACAACTGCCCTACTTGAATCAGCAGAAGGAAGAGAATGACCGCAGAAAATATTTCATGATCAAACTTCCACGAAAGAATGTTGCCGACACGGCGAGGGCCGAACCCGCAACCTCCTGATCACCAGTCAGATGTGCATCCAACTGAGCCACAGAGGCTGGCTTTTGGTCAATTAGGCCTCATCAGTAACCCTCATTTAAGTTTTTCAGAAATCCCGGAATAAACTTAGTGATCACAAAGGACCAGAAAATATAAAGTACACTGTAGTGAAGTTTTGGGAGACGTTTTATGGCCGCCGCACTTATGGCGCTAACACCAGCTGTAGTGAAGATAAAAGAGTCTAAAAGGAATGACCTATAAGAGCAATGAACACACTCACAGAACTGAAAACAACTGAAACGTCAAGAATTCTGGTCAGACTTAGCTGCATTACAAAAGCATGCCTATTCAAATATATTAAGAATTTTTCAACCAAAAAAATGAAAACATTCATATGAAAAATTCTGGTAGTTTTAATATTTCTGCTCTAAACATAGATTATGGGTACTTGTTAGAACCGCCTCGGCGAGGCGGTTCTAACAAGCACCTACAATTTATGTTTTTGAGCAGAAATAAGAAAACTAATATATGCCCCTGTAATCCCCAGTTTGACTGTATAAAAGTGGGGTTTACAGGGAATCAAAACGATATAGGCATGTTTTAGTGATGAGTTCCTGCCAATTAGGCCTGACCAGTGACCCCCATAAGTCATATACTATTTCTTCGTTTTGTTTATACAACCTATTTTGTCATGGTTTATCTGTATGTAAGAGCCAATCTAAGGACAATTTTACTGTCACTGCGCAGAGTTTACAACATGTGGTGGGTAAATTTTATAACTAAAATATGTGATTTGACTGTGTCTTGTCTTGGATTCTCTGTAATATCAACACCATGAACACAGTACAATAGTAACATAGATTCACTCAAGTTTTGTCATTATTACATGTATATTTGCGTTTTTAAATTGAATATGACAGATTGCATGTCATACAACAGAAATTCTGACAAATAGCAAAGTGTGTTTTCTGCTGTCCCAATATGTGAGCTGAGGCTTGTGTATGCGTACCTTCTGCCATGTGCAACCAGTGAAAAAATTCCAATCAGCCTGCGCATCCTCGTAGTCTGATGAAAGCCTTCGTTGTCCACATGAAGAAACTTTGCATTCTTGGCTATCCAAAATGCATCCAGTGAAGATTCTGAGCCAAGTGCGTGAATGTGTAGGCTGGTCTGGTCCCGAGGTTATAAAACGTTTTTCATGCCCAACTCAGCTGAGCATGAAATTTTCTCTGTTAATAAATACGAAAAAAATTCCAACAATAATTGGCATTTTCATATTTATTATATAGCATGAAAAATTCATTGCTCAGCTGATTTGGCATGAAAAAAGTTTTATAACCTCGGGGCTTGATTCGTCACTGGGTACACATGTCAGAAGGTACGTCCCAGCGGGCACACAACGTTAAAATGACGTCGTATCAACGTCGATGCGACGTGATCACGTCGCATCGACGTTGATACGACGTCATTTTGATGTTGTGTGCCTGCTGGGACGTTTCCTGATGTTGCGGATTATTTTTGAGACATTTCTACCTTCCACGTATTTATGTTGAATGCGTAAACAAATATTAAAGCTAATGTGAAACGTATTATTTTAATTATTCCAGAGGCTGACTTGTGTAAGCTCACATGCGCATCATCAACATCGGGAGAGGTCGTGACCTTTGACACATTAGTTGACAATGGAACTCCATGCACTTATGACGAACCTAATAACATTTGTTTGGACGGTACTTGTATCGTAGGTACCTAGTCATGTGACTCTAGATCTTCGACTTTATTATTTGTTTAACCGTCACCACTCTTTTGGGCAGTTCAGCAGATGGCAAATTGATATGTTTTCTTATTTTTCCTGGAAAACAGGAAATGACATTTCGTACTAGTTGTCTCCAGTTTGCATGAAATTTCAAAACCTGTTTTCTTGGGAAAAAAAAAAGAAAATATTTCAATATGTCATCAGCTGAAAATTTTATACAGAGTGCTAAGCTATACATATATTTTATTATATTCCTAAAAAATGCATACAACAATACAAAACACATAGTTCTTATCAGTAACACATTTATACAGAAGGGATTCAGAAGAAAGTCAAATACTTTCGCAGACTATAAATTAAAGACATTGTTACAATGCTAAAAACGAAAAAAAAAAAAACAAACAAAAAAACAAAACAAAACAAAAAACAACAACAAAAAACAAGAAAAACAACAACAAAAAACAAAAAAAAAAAAAAAAAAAAAAAAAAAAAACAAACAAAAAAAAACAAACAACAACAATGTATATAAATATTTAGTTTTCCCCCCGAATTGTTCCTTTATTTAAGGTGATATTTTCATTTAAACTTCTAGCTGTATAGAAATAGTAAAATGGTTTTCTATGCATAATTTCCCTTGAATTCTTTTGATGATATGAAACGAGATGGTGTCCGCCACACTAGGGAAAAAAGGACACTTATTCATACATTAATACATTTTTTGAATGTAGAATTTAACGAACAGATTACTTTTGGGAAAAGGCGAAAAAATCAAATAAAAGAGACACGGGCTATTTTATAGTTTTGTAGATTGGCTAAATCATCCTTTAAACAGTTGTTAGTATGTATTGAATATCCTCAGCGGGACATAACATTCATACAATGTCGCATTAATTCCAATACAACGTCGTCTTAAAGTTGCAGGCCTGCTAGGTCTGGACTCTTCTTTTCAGTGTTATCCATTACGAAAACACATCTATTCAAATGTATTGAAAATTTCATCACCAAAAACAGATAAAAATTCTGATATGTTTTCATATTTCTGCTCGAAACATAGATTGTGGGTGCTTGTTAGAACCGCCTCCATGAGGCGGTTCTAACGAGTGCCCACAATCTATGTTTTTTATAAGAAATAAGAAAATTAATGTATACCCCTGTAAACCCCAGTTTTACTGTATGAAAGTGGGGTTTAAGGGGGCTTAAACTATATAGGCGTGTTTTCGTGATGGCATTCTTCTTGTTAAAATAGTCATACACTTTGTTATGTGGGCCGACTCAAGCAAAAATGTGCCCATGAACATGCGCAAAAATGTGCGGATTCACGTAATACTGTATATGCGCAAAGTCTCATCCGGGAATTAGCTCTCGAGTGAAACATTTTATAGTATCTAATGATTCTGTTTTCGAACAGCGAAGGTCCTGGTCAGACTGCGCGGAGGCACAGGTCGATCTGGGCCTTCGCTGTCGACATATGCCCGGAGACACGTTTTCGCATGGCGTGGTCTATATTTGCCTGGGCCCAGTTGTTCAAAACTAACGATGTCGTTAGTTAACGAATCGTTAAAACTTTAATTGTTAAATATGGCGTATATACTAATATTTTTGCTGAAAAAATGTGAGTATCAAAAGCTACTCACATTTTTTTCAGCAAAAATAACTGTGGATTAGATATTGTACTTACTAGAACAGTAAGCATTTTGACCCTTAACGAGCTCGTTAAGCTAACGACGCTTTGAACAACTGGGCCCTTGCAAATAGAGAATTGATTCGTTTGTATTAATAGAAAGTCGGATGTAATGGTGTTCGGAATGCTTCGGTGAAAGAGGACAGGTGTGGTGTATGTGGGGGAGACGGGACGTCTTGTAAAACTGTTGAAGGAGTATTTAAGAAACAGTTTAAATATAGTGCAGGTAAATTTGAATAGTAACGTGAGTAAACGTACCTATTATGATGTGCGGACAACGAATACTCTGATTAGACTGCGCATCCGCGCAGTCTAACCAGAGTCTTCGTTGTCCGCATGATGATACTTTGCATCCGTGGCTATCAAATATGCGCCTAGTGATGATTCTGATCAGACTGTGACGTTGCAGCTCATTCCTTTTTAACTGTTGTCGGATTTATTCATATTTATGAAAGAATTTCAACTGTTGTCTGATTTCTATTATTATTTATCATAGAGCTGCACTAGTCTCGTCAGTGGAAACTAACTATATTTGCTAAAAAAACGAATTGAGCTAGCGCACGACAAAACCTACAATAAGATCTGTGTGACCATCAAAGACTCCGAACAGCCTGCACATCAACCAAGTATGCAAGGGTTCTTGTTTATCCCTCTTTGAATAGCACAAAGCATTACGAAAACATGCCTGTTCAAATATACTGAAATTTTTACCACCAAAATATGAAAATCTTCAGATGAAAAAATCTGATAATTTTCATATTTCTGCTCAAAACATAGATTGTGGGTACTCGTTAGAACCGCCTCGCCGAGGCGGTTCTAACGAGTCCCCACAATCTATGTTTTTGAGCAGAAATAAGAAAACTAATGTATACCCTGTAAACCCCAGTTTTACCATATAGAAGTGGGGTTTAAAGGGGTCAAAATTATATAGGTATGTTTTCGTGATGGACTGTTCAAGGCACATGCGATGAGCAAAGACTGTGATAAGACTGCGCGGATGCGCAGTGATCTGACTCTTCGCTGGTCGCACAATTCTTATTGGAGATAATGCCATGCGCTGGCTCATTTCATAAATCGGGACAGTGCGTCTGACAGAGGACAACCGCCAGTGTAGTAAAAACAGAGTTACCTCTCTTAGAACAGTAAGCTGACTATACACTATAAACTGGCCTGTTTGATAGAGCCGCCCGATACAATTCGTTCAGCGGCCTGCGGTAGGGACCTGGGCAATATTGGAACTGACAACACCTCAGGTAACATTCTGTTTTAATCTATATTCTACCGCTACTGGCCCGACAGGATACCTGTCGGGCCGATAACGGTCCGATATAGATTTAGGTGAATGCTAACTGGGGAAGCGACGTTGTCGAAACAGTCAAAGCCGCCTTGGTGTAAAAACTGGCATATTCGTCATCCTGAAAAGCCACTACTACCATTAAGCCGCGCGCAATATGCACGGTACGACCGCAGCAAACATAAGGCTTACAGGTCGGTTATAATAGTTTAAACACCCTGGGAGGACGTTTGAACCTTGTCGATTAAAGACTTACTTTCTGGGCATATGCGGAAAATGAATGCCCAGATCAACCTGTTGAAACCTACAGTCTGTTCAAGGCCCAGTTTGCACGCAACATAATGAATAAGATAAGCAATGACACGCAGCAATAGCTCCGATTAGACCGCGCGTACGCACTGACCAGGGCCCAGTTGTTCAAAGCGTCGTTAGCTTAACGAGCTCGTTAAGGGTCATTTCGTTAACTATTTTAGCTGATTCAATACACAATATTCTGATATTTTTTGCTGAAAAAATGTGAGTAGATTTTGCACTGCAAAAGCTACTCACATTTTTTCAGCAAAAAATTTCAGCATATTTGCATATCACTTGATGTAAATTTTAACGAATCGTTAACTAACGATGTCGTTAGCTTTGAACAACTGGGCCCAGACCATTTAAATGAGCCTACTGGTCGAACAATCATGAAAACATTAGAACATGCTGCATTAAAAGGGTGTTCAGGTCTGTGCAGAAAGCTAAACCTCTTATCAGCGTGCGTATCTACGTTGTCTGAACAAAGACCCTCTTTATTCACTGACAACATACCATAATAACCCTAAGGATTGGGACACCTTATGTACTCACCATACTTGTCCTTAAATTTTAGATAGTCCATTCTACTACCCATTGATGTGTCTAAAATATTGCTGAACGTATGGCAAACAGAATAGACCCTATTCTGTGGCGTCTGATCTGGGTCTACATTGTTTTCAAAGGCCTATATGCCCCAATTCTTAGGGTTAATGCAGTATCGGAAATTAATGAATTACTGGCTAAAAGCAAATACTCCGATCATACAAATAACTGGACGAACGCTCGAAACTCCCTGCATACCAGCATTGTAACCGTGCCACGGACCAAAACAAAGAAAAAAAAAATGGTTCTCCGGGGCACGTGGCTAAGGAAGGCTCAGATCATCCTGCATGCCACCCCCGCACCCCGCTACCCTCCCGTGATTCGACAAGGGTCCACGCAGCCCACCTACTAAGGTGACGCTTTTCCAGTCGAATTGTAAACACTAAGACACGTTAAATCATTCACTGAATCATGTAGGAAGCGGACTTACAGTAAGCTAACATTCACAGCTACAACGCTTCATGGTGCGTACCACAATTCCCCGACCAAGCCTCAAATTTTCAATTTCAAATAGTTTATTTTGTTGTGCTGTATCTGTTAAAACAGTAAATCTTCAAAAACTCTAGCACCAATGGTTCTTAAACAGTGGATGATTCGAACTCCTTTTTGAGTCCGAAGGCTCAAAAGCAAATATTTAGGGTTATTTTAGGGAAATTTTCCTATTTTATGATGAAAATGTATGTTGTGTGTACTCATTAGAATCGCCTCATCGAGGCGATTCTAATGAGTACACTCAACATACCATTATTATATAGAAGATTGAAAAGACGTTCCAAAATTATCCTCATTTGCCTCCTGATCTGGCGCTAAGAATAACCCTCAGTATCTCGAACTACCCATATCTAGAATAAATTTGCATGGTCCCAAAGATGTTCGAGCCATTGAAGCTAGACTGTATTTATTATTCCCTTTTACCAGCTGACGGTTACTACGAAACAGTATTAGTTTTACCTGAGGGCTCTAGAGACATAGCGATATCCGAATCCTTTCAGTCTCCACATTTTCTAGGTGAGTTTGTAACTGCTGTAACTTCTGTTAGGAAAATAAATGAGATTCAGATCAGCATGTGATGATTGATGATATATTCCCGTTTCTTTTTACGATATGAGCTGCAACTTGCGAGAGCATACAATCTGACCCATGCGTCCAACGAACACTCATTTTAATTTACGCATCCGCGCAGTCCGATCAGAGGCTTCGTTGTCCGCATGAAGATACCTTGCATCCTTGGCTACCCAAGATGCGTCCAGTGGAGATTCTGATAAGACTGCGCGAATGTGCAGGCTGATCTGAATCTTCTCTGGGCGCACATGTCTGTGGTTACGTGTTTTGACGTTGCGACTCAAATGTCACGCGTATATTTTTACACGCCAGTACATTGTCACCAGTACATTGTCATGTCAGAAACGAACATGTCATAATTATTTCGTCGTGAGAATGTTCGGAAGTATTTCTTCAGTTTTTACACTAACAAGCACCTGTAATGTCATTGGTAGCGTTTCAGTGTATATATGACGTCAACTGACGGATGAGGTAAGTAATTATGATCGAGCTATAATGACTGTCAGTAAATGCTTAAAGGAATGACCATTGAGAAGAATGAATACACTCAGAAAACTGTAAACAACTGAAGTGTCAAGTTTTCAAATTAGCTAGTTTCGGCCAATTAGACCTCATCAGTGACCCACTGAGCTCCACTATGATGGTAATAGTATTGTATTATCAGTACAACATCGCATATTTGCCTGATCGCCTGTATTTAAGAATGAAATGAGCCACAAAGTCAGAAAACGTACCTTCGAAACTGTGCACACAGCGAAGATTCAGATCAGCCTGCGCATTCGCACAGGCTGATCTGAATCTTCACTGGGCGCCTTTTGGATAGCTGAGGATGCAAAGTTTCTTCATGAGGACAACGAAGATTCTGATCAGACTGGGTGGATGCGCAGGCTGATTTGTGTCTTTGTTGGGCGCACATGTCCAAAGGTACATTTCCTCACGTTGCGGTTCAGATGACTGATCTGTGTTGTCTCTTCAGTCATGTACAAAAAGCGCATGTGTAGAACAAACTGAACATACGCGATTGCCTGGAAGTATTTTTGCTTTCCGAATATTTAAAACAATGATCTGCGCATGCTCAAAAAGTGATTTCGTATATTTTCTAAAAATTGTTGTTACATGTTGCTAATCATCACGACAACACGCCTCTATAATTTTGACCCCTTAAACCCCATTTGTATATAGTATAACTGGGGTTTATAGGGGTATACAAGATCTTTCTTACTTTGCTAAAAACATAGATTGCGGGTACTCGTTAGAACGCCGAGGCTGTTCTAACGAGTACCCGCAATCTATATTTTGAGCAGAGATATGAATAAATCAGATTTTTTTTTATCTAAAAATTGATCTTTTTTGGTTGTAAATTTTTCAATATATTTGAATAGGCTTGTATTAGTAATGACTATTTTGACAGCTATTCAGGATACTGTTTACTACCAGTATGTTTTAAATGGAAACGGCAGACAATATCCGTCGAAGAATTTTGTCGTAGATGGGGCATGGTTTACGTATAACAACAATCGGGGACATGAAAAACTTTCATCGAAGGGACCACTTCATAGCAAAGTTAATATCATGGTAAGAATTCAGGGCAAGAACGAATATAGGTGACCGTACATGGATTCATGTGTATAAAGGGGTTGCATTTGACATATATTTTGTCTCAAAATAAACTAGACCCACTATTGCAGCACCAAAGGAAATAATGCCCCAATGCCAACAATTGTTGTCTTTGGTTCAAACAAATGCACCAAAGCTAAAAAAAGTGATACCAATGGCAACAATTTTTCAGGTTTGTTTTTCGCTAATAAAAACTGTTGCACCTGAGGCAAGAACAATATCGTGACAAAGGGAGATCGATTCATTCAGCACTTCGAGGGTTGAGCGCAAGACTATTGTAACTCAAACATATTTTTGAAACCCTTGTTTATGGGGCAACTTGGACCCCTTTGTAAACAATGCAAATTTAGGTGTCATTGCTCATACGAGCAATGGCACCTAAATTTTCATTGTTTACAGAAAGAAATGTTGTAATCTTCATAACGCCTTCATGGTGAGGAGATTAGGTTTGGGGAAAAACAACCATCTGACTTACGCCAGTCTCGCGCTCAACCCTCGACTTATAGTCTATTTATCTATTAAAGTGAAACATGATTTTAAAGTTGAGACCAGGACATGTTGCAACAAGCTCATACATGTATCTTTATACAGAAAGCAAGACTGTACAAAAACATGCAAATAACAATTACCGCTGCCTCTATGTGCCTCGGGTGTCTGGTAGCGTTAAAAATCCGCACAACAACAACAACAACAATGTGCCTTTTGGGCATATAAGAACAGACAAAGCCTGATCAATCGTCGAAGCCGCATGATATGAGAAAGACATTTGATAGATATCGATATATCCTTGAATATGCAATATTTTCTATAAACGGACAGCGGAGCTATTTTCTTTCGGCGAGGCTCATTTGTTCTGGCACAGCTCAGACTTACTTTGGAATCATTTCCAGTCACTTATACAGCATGTACATATACGGCCAAACAGTTTATAAATCAACAAAAATAAGATATTTTTGCGTATTTTATCAGTCATGTGTGACTTTATGGAATTCCAGTAAATCCAAATACAGTCAGCTGCGCATGCTCTGACGGGTTTGCGCATTTGCAAAGTATCATCTGAGCTTACCATGTTCGCATATACCCCAAAGACAGGTTTTAGAGAGGATGTCTATACTGACCGAACCTCTGTTTGTAATTAACTCTTCTCATGCTGAATAAATTAAGATGCCACGCCCACTTCTAATTTACAGCCAATAGGATTACTTGATCCGGGGTTTTTGATAGAAATTAACGTATTTAATGACAAACAGTGCAGATCCAGATCAGTTGGCTACTTCAGAAGCCAACTGATCTGGGTCTACACTGTTTGTTAAGACAGGGCATGTCGCGTTCAGCAAGAGAAGGGTTAAGAGCTGCATCACAATTAAAAGTGAGAAAAACTGATTACAAATCGGTGTCTCCGTTGCAGTTGTTCTTTGTTCGCGCGTTGGTGGTTTCATGTGACGTTCGTACTGTCATTATTTGGTCTTCATCTCTCCTTAGTTTGGTACCTCAGGAAGCACGTGCTTTCTGATTGTGACATTTCCTAGTTAGTTTCACTTATATTTTATATTTCCAAATCATCCTCATTTTAGAATAATGTGTAGTGTATAAAGTGTATCAAGATGTATTTGACAAGACGTATAGTGCCTTGAGGTACAAGCCGGCTTTTATAGTGACGTGAGTAGCGTGATATAGTGAAGGACTTTAAGTCCAGTGGACCGGGTTCAATCCCCTGTCGCGGCATTGCTGATTAGAAGTTTTTCACATGTTACAGAAGGAAACTGTTGACCGAACTGCCGTATTGTATGTATGATTGTGTTGGGGTTAAACGACACGTCAACCCTTGAGTGTCATTTTGTGTCTTCTCCCAGAGAAAGTGAGAAAAGAGCTAGTAGAGATGAAACAGGGGGATAGGGAAGAAAGAGGAACATAATGAAAGCGATGAAACAGAAGAAATAAAAACACTCCCCCTTAACCCTTACCTACTACAAAGTTAGCAGGCCTTGCCCAACTGGAAGCCAATATCAGTTGGGCGCCCCGGTGACGTAAGATACACGACACCTTCGCATCATCCGACCACCCCCTATTGTATGTATGTATGTACGTAGAGATTGATCATGAAATATTTTCTACGGTCATTCTCTTCCTTCCGCTGATTCAAGAAGGGCAGTTGTCAGTTTCTGGCGAAAGAATGTGCACAATACTGGTTAACCGCTTGGAGGACTAAGCCTGCCCAGTAAACGTGTGGTTAGGTAAACTGACCGCGCTCGACATGACCCATTGGGTTGACTGGGCCGTAAAACCTCAACACAAAAATGTATGTATATACGTACGTATGTACGAACGTACGTACGTACGTATGTATGTATATATGTATAACCTTCAATATTACATTTCAATGTGTAGATATACCCGATGGACTGGGAGAAGCCTGCCTCTGTCGAATTCCGATACATGGTTGACAAGAATGATTTCACATATGAAATCAACAAATATACATGGAAGTACGAAGATTGGAGTCCATGCTCAGTGACGTGTGGGAAAGGTAAATAAACCAATCCATCTACCGTATTTTCATTAACCCTTTCACCCCTGTGTTCATAAAATGGACTAGTCCATCTTCGAATTTGATCACATTCATGTTGCAAATAGGAGCTTCAGTCAAAAATCAAAAACAGAATGGCAAACAGTGCAGATCCAGATGAGACGGTTCGTTACGAGCCGTCTCATCTGGATCTGCACTGTTTGCATAGGTACCTGTATTGGTCTGTGGGGATGAAAGGGTCTTAATAAACAGTGCAGATCCAGATCAAATACGTAAAGGTAGTAAACTAAAATTTTACAAGTTTTGGAAAACGTATGTACAGGAGTTAAAGTTTCCGACGAATATTTAGGATAAATACGAGATAAGGGATCTTTGGGCAAATGCAAATAATAAGTCGCCGACAAATAGATTTATTCTAAAAAGAATGACCCCTAAGAGCAATGAATGCGCTTATAAAACTGAAAAAGTGTCAGGTCTTCTAGGCCAGACTAGTTAGTCTCTGCCATTGAGGCCTCAGCAGCGACTCTCATATACATTTTCCATAAAATTCCAGAATGGGCTCATTCATCACAAAGGACTAGAAAATTAAAACTGCACTATAGTAAAACGTGGGAAGACATTTATCTGGGCAAACTGATCGCCGAATTGACTTTTAATCAGTATTTTCTACAATATCCAATGGTTGCGCAAGCTGACATCAAAGCTCGGAAAATGTACAAGGCAGTGTGAACCTTCGGTGTCTTAAGACTCTGCTGTTAGTATAAGTGCATGCACAATTACATGTAAACGGGTCGCGTCAACGATAAAGTGCCTTCGAAAGTGCGCAAAATGCGCATTCCGATCATCCTGCGCATGCGCACAGTATCATCCATGCTTTTGTTTTCCGTTCATATATTTTGTATCCAATGATTCTGTTAGCGGACAGTGAAGGCCCAGTTCAGACTGCGCGGATGCGCAGGCTGATCTGGGCCTTCACTGTCCACATATGCTCTAAGACTCGTTTTCGCATGGCCCGGCCTAAATACTGTAGTTGTGTGATGTTGATGCAAGCTACTTTAAAATAGATTCTACGTGGTCGCGAAACGTACCTGAAGCACTCACTCCCGCTCAGAATGATTATAATTAATGCATAGAAGGTTAAAATGTTGCAGCCGAATTTCTATACTTTCCCATATTTCTATTTTAAACCTTTCAGCCCGATAGACCTGAACAAATACTATGCAAACAGTGTAGATCCAGATGAGACGTCTTATCAGGATGTATATTGTTTGCCATTCTATTTTTTTTTTTTTCATCAGTAGACATGTCCAAATTACAGGATGGAAGGGTCCATTTCGGAAACTCAGGGATGAAAGGGTTAATATTTTCTTTGCAGTGTGATCAGTGTCTTAGCAATTCATCGGTCTGTTGTAGAGTAGTATGTAATTCTATTTGCGGGCGGAGACGAGGTAATGTTGATTTTACTGTGTTTATCCATGATTCGGCTCTCTTATTTTCTAGGTATACAGAGAATAATTTATGGATGCTACGACAAGGCAACGGATGAGAAAGTAAATGATCAGGAATGCCAGTTTATAGACGGACCAAAGAGTGAAGATGTTGAATGTGAAAGAATAGGCTGCGCAGCTCTGGCGTACGTAAAAGAAAATATTGCCCAGCGGGCACATGGCGTTCATACTACGTCCAATGATGTTGCATCGACGTTAATGCGACGCATGACATTGTATAGACGTTAATGCGACTTGTATACACGTCAAGCCATAGCATCGATGTTAATGCGAACGTATACATGTCATGCCGTTACATCGACGTTAATGCGACGCATGACGTTGTATCGACGTTAATGAAACGTCGTTTACACGTCAAACAGTAGCATCGACGTTTAAGCGACGTTGTATACACGTCATGCCGTTGCAACGACGTTAATAAATAGAATAAAATTTATCACTCAGAAATATCCAAGTAATGGGTTATAGGCAAATCAATGATAACATGTAAATGGCATAATGCAACTACAATGAACCAGACACACACACACACGCACACGCACACACACACACACACACACACACACACACACACACTGTAAAAATACTAAAATGTCATCCACCTTAATAAAGTAGACAACAACCACTGGTTTGGAGTACAAGATTAGGCGTCACTTTGTAATTCACACAATAGAACATACTTGAATAAATTTACCAACTACTTTGTTGTTCGCACATATATTAAGGCGGGTTTTCTCAGCGACTCTCGCCATAGATCAAGCACAAGTTGCACTACTTTTGTATGGACAGCTCTTCAATGGCGTACTAATATACACACATTGAAACATTGGGTCTACTTTTGTGCGCGGATGAATACGAAATTGAATAGTAGTCAAAGTCACTTTCTCTAAAACCGTGCGTGGCAACGAAGAATGACAGATAGAATCTGTCATTAAAAATGTATCTCATCCTCAATAGTATTGCATGTGTTCCATAATCTTTTGTCTAGTTTTTCGCCAACATGTCTATCTCGTTCAATTCTAAGCCTGTCGGCACTGATTCCTGACAGATGTATCATTAATATCTTTAAGGTAACACTCCATTCCAAAATTTTGCTTTAAAAGTGTGCATATTCGTAATTTTCTATTCTTTTTATCGTCTAGCATTCGCTTTTTTTTCCAAAATGCTACATATCTTTCTTGAAGTGCATTCTTTATTGCTATTACCAAAGCACATGAATTAAATATATTGTGATTATCCCAAACATGGGAAAAAACCTAGGTCATGCAGTATATTTTTGACAAGTTGTACTCAAGGATATTTATCATTTGAACCTTTTAACTGCTCAAAGTATGCTTTTGATATCAATGAATATCCATTCGAATATATGATATGTATCCAGAAATTAATGCAACCAGTAATAATCGTAATAAGTAAAGGAAATTGACCAAGTTCACTAAACACCGCAGAATTACAAGCTTTAGAGTGAACTCCATGGACATATTTGCAAAATAGAATATGTATTTTATCAAATTATGAATTACCTTCAAATGACAGTTCAAACAGCTCGCCCAGCGTTTTTCTTTATAAAATTTTAAAAAAGCTATCCAAAGCTCACTCCCGTACAGTGCAATAGGCTTAACAAGAGTGTAAAAGATATGTAAAATAGCTGAAGGCTTTAATCCTTAATCAAAAATGCTTTGTTTTATGGAGAACAGCGCTCTGTTTGCTTTTAGACGGGTGTTTTTCTGCTACTGAAAATTTGCATCTACTAGAGAAGTTAACACCAAGATACTTATATTGACATGTTTTATTTCCTCTCCCCTAATATTAAACGTGAACTTATCCTTTGGAACCAGGCCTGTCCTAGAAAATGCTATAAGTTTTTACTTAGACATATTAACTCTTAGCTCCCAATTCTTACAGAACTCAAGGACTTTCTCTATATTTCCTTGTAGCACAATTGCTGTGGTTGACAATAAAACCAAATAATCTGCAGATAGTAAATGACTTACACCGGTATTATATAATCATAAACAAGCATATCGTTACCAATATCATTAATGAATATATTAAACAATAATTGACTGAAAACAGTACCTTGGCGAACACCTTGAGAAATCATAATAGGCTCTGTCAAAACATGCTTACATTTTAAACGAGAATTAGAGCCCTGATACATTGACTTTAGTAGCTTATAAATTATTCCGTTTATTCCTGCTCTCTGTAGCTTTAACAATAAGCCTTCATGCTACACATGTCAAAAGCCTTCTTAAGATCAATAAAACAGGCATATGATTTACGCTTGAGTATATTTGTCAATTATTGTTTAAAGGATAAATACTTGATCCGAAGTAGGAAAGTTTTTCCGAAATCCCGCCTGTTCCTTGATGAAAAATGAATTGTTCTCTAAATGGTTGGTGATTCGAGTGTTCAAACTATGACAAAAACAATTCCCTAAGCAGCTGTTTGAAATAACACCGCGATAATATTTTGGATCAGAACAACTACCTTGCTTGTATATCGGTACAATAGTGCGACACTTGACGTTGCATCGACGTTAGATCGACGTTTTATACACGTCAATCCGTAGCATGGAAGTTAATGCGATGTTGTATACATGGCATGCCGTTGCATCGACGTAAATGCGACGCTGTACAAACGTCATGTGCTCCCTCGGTGGATTCGGCCAAGTGCCAATCTGTATGCTGATAGTGATACTTATGTTAGAATATTCTTACATAACATGTATACTTGTGTGGTGGTTATTAACCCATTGATGCTGAGTGGACTCTTCTACCATAACTCTTTGGATCGGTCCATTTCCAACAGAAAGGGTGTCTTGCTAATTTTACTATTACCATGTTCTAAAGAATACCTGTATTTAATGCAAACAGTGCAGACTCTGATCAGACGCCGCGTTCTGCGACGTCTGATCTTGGTCTACACTGTTTGCCAATATCCTTTATGGGATGCTATGCATAAATGAGTTGAAGGTCACATCGTTATTTAATATACTGCTGATAGAAATTATTATTATTATCTGATCAATTAGTACTTCTGAACCCATACATTACATTTGAAAACTGAGTAACACAACGTTTTACTGGTATAAAATTATGCGTGTTTATGCGTCTTTGTTTTCTTGTATGGCGCTTATTTCATCTTTATTTGTTCCTCATCTCTCCTTCTTTTGGTGTCTCAGGAGGGCTATGCCTCGTGATTGTGGCATTTCCTGGGTATCTTCACTAATAACTTTGCAATATCTTTGACCACGACAAATAAAGTTAATACTTAGCACGACCATGTCGTCAAATAGAATAAGGATTTAGCACACTACGTGCAGAATTTGCCCGTAGCGTGCTAAGTGTTATTTTTTTGACGACCATGTTTGTCAAATAAAATTAACACTTGCACGAGTGACCATGGTCGTCAAATAAAATTAACACGTAGCACGCTACGAGCAAGTTCAGTTTCGGTGATTGTTTGATTCATTTTCAGATATAGATGGCGAATGTCCCGAGAATGGAGCGAATGTTCAACCAGCTGCGGTGAAGATGGCTTACGTCATCAGCTGTATGATTGCGAGAGCGTAGAAAGTAAGATAAATGAACCAGCGCATGACAAAACCAACAAAATGGCATGTGCGCCCAGCGAAGACTCAGATCAGCCTGGGCATCCGCCCAGTCTGATCAGAATCTTTGCTATGCGCTCAGGACTTAAGCTTTCTTCATGCGGACAGCGAAGACTCTGATCAGACTGGGCGGATGCCCAGGCTGATCTGAGTCTTCGCTGGGCGCACATGCCATTTTGTAGGTTTTATTGTGCGCTGGCTCAAATAATATATTGCTTGGGCTGACCATGGCCCTTTTGGCTTCTGGTGGTTTCCCTATGCTTTGACGCCAGCTTTTCATTAGACTGCATATATTTACAGACGGATCGGGGTCATTGTTCGAATTTATGCTAAATTGCATCCTGAATTGCATGGCCCATAGTAAAGTCATCCGAAAGGAGGATTTACGAGGAGAGTCCTGTAATCCGTCTGTCCGTCCGTCCGTCCGTAATCAGTTTGTGAAAATTGCTATACTGTTTACTCCATCTAACCAATGGAATTGTCAAATGCCAGATCTCTTTATAAATAGCCTCGCTGAGGCGTGTCCGTCGATCCGTAATACCTTTGTGAAAATCGGTATAACTTTTAAACTGCTTAGAATAGAAAGTGCACGACCCGCAAAAATGCATTGAAATGATTATACCCATTTACCAATTCTAACGATCGCTGATAAATACCTTAAATGGAGCCCTAAAATCCTTTATTATTTGATCTATCTGGAGCCCTAAGAACATTTTATTGTTGAACCCTATCTTGAGTCCTAAGAACCATTATTGTTTATTTCCGCTTAACTGGAGCCCTCAGAATATAATCATGACAGGTTTTTCTCTTAGAAAAAATTTGGCAAAAAAAAACTCATGCTAAACTGATAATTCAACTAGATGTTTTATGGTTACTGCCCTCAACTCTCATACACTAATGAGTCTGCTTACAACAGGTGGTATTACCAGATTTACCTGGTGACTACTTCTGATAAAACTGGTTCCCTGCACTGCAATATATAGTCTTAAAATCTTTATTTTTTAACATAAAAAACATTTAAAATGTGTAATTTGATTAATTTTTTATGCAGATGTAGATTTTGGAATCGGTTTTGAGCTACTTCATTGTGTTTAATATTTAAGAATTTTGTGTGTGGGTTTCTAGTTAACTGTCTAATCAGTATTGCTTAATTTATTGTATAACAGAACAAGTGTATTCATGAATAATTGCTTTTAATGAAGTTTGTGATATAATGTGTTTATTGAAATAGTTCCACCCAGCTAGCATTCTACGTAAATCTATATCGGGCCGTCATCGGCCCGTCAGCTACCCTGACGGGCCGATGACGGCCCGATATAGATTTACGTAGAATGCTGACTGGGCAAAGCTTGCACACGCAAGTGTGACGCAACGGGATATATGGCTGTTATCTCATATGCGGACAATGAAGGTCCAGCATTTGTACGGTTCGATCTGGGCTTTGCTGCTCGCTTACAAATCAGTGTAGCTAACTGAGTATTAGCAAACTTTATACCTTTGGTATTAACCATTTAAGCTCTGAGCAAAATTGTAGCAGACAACACTCTATTTTTTATTATTATTCAGAGAAAATACGACTTAGCAATTCACTTCACCCATGAATTGTCAACTAAAATCTGTATATTAAAATTCTAAAAAGATGTCTTATTTCCACTAAAAATGTTAAAAAAAATCATAATATCACATGCCACAGTTATGATTATCTCTGTAAGGATTAACATATACCAAAACACCATTTTGCCTTGCAGCGCAAAAGACAGTCGACAAGAAATTTTGCGTAAACGTCCCAGAACCAATTCATATTGAACCCTGCAATGTTAAACCATGTACACAAGTACTCTATAATTGGGTTGTTACATCAGAATGGAGTCATTGTTCAGCTACATGTGGCAAATCCGGAACTCAGTATCAACTGTATTACTGTGCACAAGAAAACGAGGCTGGACAAAAAATAAGAGTTGACAATATATTTTGTTCGGATCTGACAGATCCTAAAGAACCCCGGACATGTAACAATCTTCCTTGTGTTAGCTACTCTTGGGTGCTTACGGACGAGTGGAATGACTGCTCAGAAGCATGTGGCGAGGATGGTATACAGAGTAAGAAAGCTGAATGCCAGAGGACAATTGGTGAGGACAGAATGATAGTAGGAGTTCGACACTGCTTTGATCACCAGCAGCCAAAAGAACTACGAGATTGTAACAGAAGGAGGTGTTTCAACTATAAATGGGAAGAACTGGACAAATGGACAGACTGCAGCGAAATTTGTGGTAATGGAACGAAATCAAAGTTGACAATTTGTAAAAATGTTACTTACGATGACAGAGAAATCCGAGTGGAAAACAAACACTGCAACGAGTCGGAGCGACCGAGGGTTTCTCAGATCTGTAATAACGGTGCGTGCATTACGTATAAATGGATTTTGACTGACGAATGGACTGATTGTTCAGCTTTGTGTGGGGATGGAGGGACAAGCAGTAGGATATCTGTTTGCCAGCAGACGTTTGAAGACGAGATGAAAATAGTGAATGATTCACTTTGCAATAATGAGGAAAAAGAAACCCATGTTATTTCATGTAACAGAAAACCTTGCTTTATATTTGAATGGCAAATCGGTGAATGGTCCTCGTGTCCCAGTGACTGTGCATCCGAAAATAACACTTTAACACGAAGGAGAAATATCACATGCATTCAGAAATTCCTGAGTGGTCTAACAGAACAAACAGACTTAATATTCTGTGATGATAAAGTCAAGCCTGCAGAGGAGGAACCGTGTGAAATGCCGCCCTGCTTGATTTATAGATGGAATGTGAGTAACATATGGAGTGACTGTTCTGTGACATGCGGGAACAGTGGTATACAGACACAGTTACTGCAGTGCATTGAGAATAATGGGAGTGAAGCAAACAGAGTTGTTGATGCTAGTTACTGCTTTAACACGTCCCTCAAGAAGGAACCAGAGTCTAGAGGATGTAATTTACTTCCCTGCATAACATACAGGTAATTTGTATTTTACTTCATTAAATAGTTTTGAATTTGTAGAAAGGAGAATATATTAACCCTTGTCCTGCTGAATAAATTAAGATTCCACACCCACTTCTAATTTTCAGCAAGTCAGATTACTTGATGCAGACTGTTGCTATAAAATCACATACTTAATGACAAACAGTGCAGATCTAGATCAGTTGGCTTCTTCAGAAGCCAACTGATCTGGATCTACACTGTTTGCAAAGGCAGGGCATATCCGGGTTCAGCAGGACAAGGGGTAAATTTTGGGTAGGGTTCACCTTTACATTAATCGTTTTACGCCGAGTAGACTCTTCTGCCATAACTTTTTGTACCAGTCCATTTCCAATAAAAGGGGTGTCTGACTAGCATTTGTTATTGCCACGTTTTATAGAAATTCCTGTACGTAATGCAAACACCCTAATCAGACGCCGCATTCTGAACTGGGTCTACAGTGTTTGCTAATATCCCTTTAAAATCAATTATCAAGAAGTTGATTACAGAACCGCAGCTTTGCGTCTATACCAGAGTGTATTACAAAAACAAACCCGGTAATTATATCATCAATTGAGAATTTACATATCTTTATCATCTTAAATGATCAAATTGATCAAAATTTTGATTATATTATGGACTGCGTCAAAGAACCATTATAGCGTAAGCGAACAGCATAGTTCAGGCGAGCCTACGCATCCGCACAGTCTCGCCAGAACCTATTCTGCTTGTTCACGTAAGTGGTAGACTAAGGGAAAACGTCAGCGAAAGAACTAGGCGTGTGGCCTCGTTAAGTTACTCCAATATATCTTACCTCCTTATTATACTTGTAATAAAATCAGAATGAATCAATTTAACTAATTAATTTTGCTCGTATGGAGTGATAAACAGTATAGAACTATTCTACATTATGTTCTAAGTTCTGTCTTTCAAACTACATCCGGTATATAATATATATTTTTTCGAAACCTTCGTAAAACAGATTAAGAAGTTTTAGAATTTTTTGTCTACTTCACAGTTTCTCATGATATGGCTAAGGATTGCGCCCCAACGTCAGAAAACGTACCTTCTAATATGTGCGCCAAACGGAGACTCAAATCAGCTTGCACATTAGCGCAGTCTGACCAGAGTCTTTGTTATCTGTTTGAAGAAACTCTGCATCCTGTGCTATTCAAAATGCGCACCGCGAAGATTTTGATGAGACGCCATAGCTCTTGACAAGGCCCCTTTTTTTCTACCAAAACATATCCATATATTTCTTATTTTTCTACGAAAACATACGTTGTGGGTACTCTTTAGAAGCGCCTCTGCGAGGCGCTTCTAATGAGTACCACAAAGTATGTTTTCCAGAGGCGCTTCTAATGAGTACCCACAAAGTATGTTTTCGTCGAGAAAGAAGAAAGATATTTACCTGATACCCACTCTTATTGTTTGTTTGTTTGTGTTGAGGTTTTACGGCCCAGTCAACCCAATGGGGTCATGTCGAGCGCGTCAGTTTACCTAACCACACGTTTACTGGGCAGGCTGAGTCCTCTAAGCGGTTAACCAGTATTGTGCACATTCTTTCGCCAGAAACTGACAACTGCCCCCACTCTTATTGAGACCTATGGACTGCGAATGTGCAGGCTGATCTGAACTTTACCTGGGCGCATATGTCCGAAGTTACGTTTTCCGAAGTTGAGGCTCAATTTTCCTTCCATATGATTTTGTCTAGATTAAAAGAAACAAATACATCAACATGGGGACCATGCACTGTTAGCTGTGAGACTGGGGTACAGGAGCAGTTACTAACATGTGTCCAGGTTTCCAATGATGATACAGAAGAGGAAGTAGCACTTTCCAATTGCAAAAGTTTAAATCATACAATAACAACACGGGAATGTCACATGGGCCCTTGTTCGTTTTTAGAATGGGGAGCTGGAGACTGGTCTAAGGTAATTATCCGGACAGATTTCTTATTATATATTCATTAAGCCGTTTTTGGCCTGAAAAGCATTATGCTTAAATCTATATCGGACCGTTATCGGCCCGACAGGATTCCTGTAAGGCCAATAACGGTCCGATATAGATTTAATTATAGGCATCTTACACTTTGTCGTATCGCTGGCATATTTAAAAGCTCAATTTTCCTAAAAAAATAGACAGTTTATTATACAAAAAAGGTTTGATAAATTGATATATGGTATTAATACAATCATAAAATGTGGCACTTGATAGCCTGTAAAATTTCAGTTAGTCTCTCGTTACTGAAATGAAATATATTTTTATCATATCTCTGAATTAATGTTGCCAACATTTATTTAGAGATACGATAAAAAATCATTTCATCTTTGATCCAGTTCAAAAACGAGAAATAAACAAATTTTTACAGGCTGTCAGATGCCACATTTTATGATCGTATTAATACTACACATCAATTTATTAAACCTTTCTTGGACAAAAATATCTTTATTTAGGAATATGGAGCCTTTAGAAAGATACGTAATACAATACATTGTAGTATAATGCAGACACAGATTTATCAATAATGTTCCCACCGAGCACATGGCGTTTATACAACGTCGCATTGACGTCAATGCAACATCATGTCAAGCCCCGCTGGGTTCATACTACTGTCGATTTCAAAATAAGGATACCAGATTTATGTAAACAGAAGAAATTAAGTCCGTTTAATTAAACTTTTCTCTAATAATGCACTTGGCATTTGTACAACGTCGCATTAATAACGTCAAAGCAACATCATGCCAAGTGCCCGCGGGGTTCATGCTACTGTCGATTTCAAAATAAGGATCCCAGATTTATATAAACAGAAGAAATTATGTCTATTTCATTAAACTTTTCTCTAATAATATTTTATTGTTATTTTTAATTACTGTAAAAATGGGAGGTACCATAGCCGAGTGTTTAAAGCGCTTGACTGCGGTGCTGAAGGTTGCGGATTCAAGCCCATCTCAGACCATCCACCGAACAACTCTCTCTGTTCACCCAATAGTGAATTGGTACCCTTTGGGGAAAGGGTAAAGGCAGTGGAACGAGATGATAGGGCTCCGCCTCTTATATGTGGTAGGCCAAGAAACTATGGACTCTAACTCCCACCCCAGTCAGCATTCTACGTAAATCTATATCGGGCCGTCATCGTCCCGTCAGGGTAGCTGACGGGCCGATGACGGCCCGATGTAGATTTACGTAGAATGCTAGCTGGGACTGCCACCTGTGGCCATCTTTACCTTCATCTTAACTAAAAAATGCATAGTTTTATATTTTGCGGTGTAAAAATGCATTTGCAGCTATTAAACTCATGTTGTAACTGATTTTTTGTAACGACTGACAGTATTATTTTTTGTAAAATCATACCGTAATAGCCTTAGGTATTTGACAAACAGGCCCGGGCAAATAGTGTAGATCCAGATCAGACGCCGCAGAAGGGCATCTGGTCAGTATCTACACGGTTTGCCATACATCCAGCAATATTTTAAACACATAAAGAGGTAGTAAGTATTCAAATGTTAGGATAGGTATAGTATTAAAGGTGTTATTGTGTCCCAATACTTCGGGTAAATACGTTATCCCTAGGAAACACAAGAAGAATACCATCATTTTGGCGTCTGCTGACATTGCCTTCAGCACGCTAGGTGTTAAGGATGCGTGCGTCATTGAAAGAAACAAAATCTACAAAATTAATCCATTATAACAATAAGAGAATCCATTCTGAACGAAAACACAAACCATCGCGCATGCCCAGAGGAGACTACGAAATTGCCAAGTCTGCTCTGGCCGTGGATATATAGACTGCGTAATACAAAAACGTGTCTTCGGGCATATGCGGACAGCGATGGCCCAGATCAGACTGCGCGGATGCGCTCCGCGCAGTCTGATCTCAGGACCATCACTGTCGGATTACAGAATTATTCTATACTAGAGAATTATGAATAGAGAACAAATTGCGCATGCACAGGGTGATCTGAATCTGTGACTTTTGCGCATGCGCTTTGTAAGCTTGACGCGGCCCATATTATGAAAGGTTAAGTCTTGATGTGATGTATAATATTTCAGTGTTCTAAAACCTGTGGACCAGGCCAGCGGAAAAGACTAGTCTATTGTGGCGATCCAACAAATCCTAGTGATCCACGCAGGTGCCCCGGAAAGGCCCCAGAAGAATATGGAGGCTGCAACGATACCCCTTGTAGAGGTAGGTTCAATACTGTAGAGTTAGATGGTGGAAATGAGCTTATGGAAATGGTTGCTTATTTTTTGCCTGAAAATGGTCGCTTATATTTCCAAGTAGATAGAAATACTAAACTTCAGAGACCCAAGGTGACGAATCCTGCACGAAAAGCCATCGTACCTTCACTTGAAAGATTTATAGGTGAACTTTCTTATACAGAACAAATGAATATTGCTTTATATGAAAACACTGTATAGCAATTCAACAAGAACTGCATTTCGGCAATATACATGCATGGTGCACGACACGGTTCATCAATTTTCATTACGAGAACAAGCCTATTCAAATATACTGAAAATTTTACCACCAAAAAAATGAAAGTTTTCAGATGAAAAATTCTAAAATTTTTCATATTTCTGCTCAAAACATAGATTGTGGGTACTCGTTAGAACCGCCTCGGCGAGGCGGTTCTAACGAGTACCCACAATCTGTGTTTTGAGCAGCGAGGCGGTTCTAACGCGTACCCACAATCTATGTTTTGAGCAGAAATAAGAAAAAAAATGTATACCCCTCTAAACCCCAGTTTTACTATATAAAAGTGGGGTTTAAGGGGGTCAATATTATATAGGCATGTTTTCGTGATGTGACTAGAAACTGTGCCCAGCTATAGTACGGCAGAATTTAACTGAAAAAATCAGCTTCCGCCAACGTCTTCGTAGGTTCCGACAATTGGATTTTAATTTTAGCAGAAGATATACGAGGCGGGTTCATTTAATTGTATCACTAATGGCCCACCATACCGAGTGGCTGTAAGGAGCACGTGATTTCACGGAGGAGTGATTTTCTATATTGGGATGAAATTCCGGTTAAATCCGTTCTGTCTTTCAAAAGTTATTGAAAGCTCAAGTTGATTCAGTCATATACTCTCAAAAGTAAAGACACACAATGAAAAACGTAGACCTGCAACCGGTTTAAGAGGTCTGTGTCTTATCCATGACAACGCACCTGTTCACAAGTGTGTTCTTGTCCAAGGAGATAATAGTTCAGCTCTCTCATCCACCTTATTCGCGAGACCTTAGTCACTGCGACTTTTTCCTGTTTCCTTTCCGTTTTATCAATTAGACAAACCAGCAACTGTTACTTAGTACATTCATATCTGTTTGTATACCACAATGTACGGCTAATCTTGTCATTCGGAAACCGATGGTTACCGAATCGAGTTCACGGAATATGCTAATGTGTGAAAGTTTAATTTTTCCGTACTATACAAGTAAATACGCCTGACTGGCTATGATTACATCACGATTAAATACACGATACGGGTTCCAGTACAAATGTTTTGCTGACCCTAGAATCGGAAAGATATATACTATTTATTTCGATATAGTAAGAAAGCCTTGACATCCCGGCAGGCACATGACGTAAATATATCGTCGCCTCAACGTCGATGCAACGTCATGACGTTGCATCGACGTTGAGGCGACGTTATTTTTACGTCATGTGCCCGCTGGGATGTCTGTATATGAAACCACTGCATACATTGCATTTCGCAAAAACTTGCACGTTTCTGTAGAGGCCCAGCTGATACTTAGCAATTCTAAGTACATAAAACCTTGTGTATTCAGGTTAAGTTATCATCCGGAAACGAAATACGGACAGACGGACGAACAACTGACGGACGGACGGAATTCCAAGGTGAAACCATAATACCCCGCCACTATCGTGTGGCGAGGTATAAAAATGTTTAACACGTTTTTGTATACTTGATATTGGACAAGTATTTGCGGGTACTCCATAGAGACTTGCGCGTTATAAGCCAAATGAAGTGGTTTCATATAAAAAATAGATTGTACAAGCTTTGTTTTCAGTAATAAAATAAGCTGTATATCTGTCGGGTTCTGGTATTACAAAAATTCAGCCATTGTGTCCCTGACTACTAGTCCTGATTAGTAATATTTCCGTCTGCTATTAATTGTCTGATGTTCACCACCTGCACCAGCGTTAGACTTTAATCCATTATGCCTAGTATCCCACAAAAGAGACATTGGCAAACAGTGTTGACCCAGATCAGACGCCACAGAAAGCGGCGTCTGATCAGGGTCTATACTGTTTGCATTGAGTACAGGAATTTCTGTAAAACATGATAATAATAAACTACCCAGACACCCCTTCTACCTGAAATGGACATGTCCAAAAAAGTTGGTAGGAGGGTTCGATCGGCATAAATGAGCTAATTGAAACTGTAAACATAATGAGCTTTCATTCATATTGTCATCATCTTTAGTTGTTTTTACTAACACAATACATCGATGAACTAAACACTGATATTCGTACTGGAATAAGTCTGTTTAACTCTTTCAGTGCCAAATTTCAGACGACATTTGTCGTCTGCTTTGTTTTCTTTTAAACAAACTATCAATTGGAAATAAGTTTATGTGTAAAGTTGAAAGATTAAATGTCAAACAGCGTAGATCCTGATGAGATCACTCATCTGGATCTATGCTGTTTGCAAAAGCCTGTTCATCACGAAAACACGCCTATATAATTTTGACCCCCTTAAACCCCATTTTTATATAGTAAAACTGGGGTTTACATTAATTTTCTTATTTCTGCTCAAAACATAGATTGTGGGTACTCGTAGTCAAGGCGGTTCTAACGAGTACCCACAATCTATGTTTTGAGTAGAAACATGAATAATATCAGAATTTTTTATCCGAAAATTTGCATTTTTTGGTGGTAAAATTTTCAGTATATTTGAATAGGCATGTTTTCGTAATGATTATCGCCTAGGGCAGTGAAAGAGTTAAGGGCTCTGTATACATTCGGTAGGTATTCCACCATTTTGCATAAAGGAGACTTTTTATGACTTTTAAGGGCTTCCTGTTTTCTTTCTTGCTGGTCAAGTCTCACCTAAAACTATTTCTGCTCTAAAAGGAAAGAATTCTCTTCCAGATGGAGCAAATTTGTTCCCTTTAGACATCACGAAAACATGCCTATATAATTTTGACCCCATTAAACCCCACTTTTATATAGTAAAACGGGGGTTTACAGGGGTATACATTATTTTCCTTATTTTTGCTCAAAAATATAGATTGTTGGTACTCGTTAGAACCGCCTCGCTGAGGCGGTTCTAACGAGTACCCACAATCTATGCTTTGAGCAGAAATATGAAAAATATCAGAGTTTTTTTCTGAAAATTTTTCAGTTTTTGGAGGTGAAACTTTCCATACATTTGAATAGGCGTGTTTTCGTAATGGAGTAAACCGATTTTCAACAAGGGTTGGTAAGCAGAAAAGCAAACAGGAAGATACAAAATTTGTCTCCATTGTACATTGTACAAACTTATAGACAACGTACCAAGTGCATAAAACCCCTTTTCTAGTGGTCAAGCTAATATATTTCTCTGTTTCAGAATATCACCCCAAGTGTAGAGACAGAGCCCCATATTGTCGGAGGGCTATACCACGTCTATGCCATCACCCAGCCTATCAACGTGTGTGTTGTGACATATGTCAAAGCATGGAACAGCAGCAACATGATCAACCTATACCTTACTACAGGCGATATCGCTTTAACAGTGGCTGAGTGCGAGTGACTTAACATACGTACACATGAACACAGAAAATCATGACTTTTCTTCACTATAGCTGGTGGTAGTGCCATGTGGCGCCGTAAAACGTCTCCGTGTGCTTGACTACAGTGTAGTATATATTTTCTTTGTGATGGTTGAGTCCATTCCTGGATTTTGAAAATTTATATTGCTCTCAATGATAAGGTCTAGTTGACCAAACTAGCTATTGTGGCCCAGAAAACTTCTACATTTCGGCTATTTTCATTTGTGTGTGTGTGTGTGTGTGTGTGTGTGTGTGTGTGTGTGTGTGTGTGTGTGTGTGTGTGGTAATTGCTGATTGCTATCAAGGGTCATTCCTTTTAGAATTTATTTCAGTTTATTAATATATGTTAGGAGAATGCACACTTCGAAAAGCTTGTATTGAAAATGAGAAAGCAAATACGCAAATGTCATGAAAAATTCAACCGCAAAAATACAACTGCGAATATTTGACACAGGGAACATTGTGAATATGCACAGAAAAGTTTGAGGCAGCATATATCCTTACATTGGAATAGCAATGTTGGATTGAACCGCATAATACATGTATAAATAGAGGTGGAAGTTGGATGTAGGCGTTGTCACCGAATTGGAGCATGTATGATGTTTTCAGGTCAGCCACTAGTTACAAGAAGATTGAATAGTATTTTATGACATTGGTCGCGTCAAGCAGTTTCTTCGAGCAAAATGCGCAAATGTGTGGATTCACATCATCCTGTGCATGCACAAAAACTCACCAAAGCCTTTCGGCTCATTGATACATTCAATGATTCTAGCAGCAGACAGCGAAAACCCTGATCGGACTGCGCGGATACACAGGCTGATCTGGGCCTTTGCTGCCCGCATATGCTCAAAAACATGTTTTCACATGGCGCGGCCCATATTATAAGCAAATTGCATTCTCTGAACTGGCACTTCGCACTCTGTATACGCAATCGTTTTTTATCACTATAAACAATTTACAACGTCTTTATTCCGTTTACCCGATCCCCTCATTTACAACATGATAGTATTGCTACAGCTGGTATACTCATAAGTTGTGTCAACGGGTCATGAGATAGATGGACAATTTTTCAAATGCTTCGGAGGAGACATTAAACTGATACCATTTTTGAAGGTGGTGCGGAAATTGAGTACACACTCCCTCACAAGTACCGGCTTTACGAATATATTTGAAGTTCGTTTTCAGAAAATCTATACATATGTACATGTGGGTGATTGTGGCACTTTCTGGACATCTTACATTTAGTGAAAAACAAGTTTTCTTATGACGTTTTGGGTAGTTATATTCATCCAGGGATATAATTCACTTACTTCAAGACGACGCTTATAACGTGTCTGTGCATATAATTTGTAAAATTTATTATAGAAAATTTACACTATAGATGTTGTTAGCCCTTTAAACGCCAAGAAAATCTGCATCTGAAAATGACGACTGTTTATATCGTCTGCTGAATATTCTTGCAAACTTTTCAAATCTATTTTTGCATACAGGCAAACTGTGGAGCAGTCTGATCTGGGTCAACACTGTTTGCAAAAATGACTTTTAAAATCACAAGCAGACGACAAAGCAGACGACAGTTGTTGTGACTGGCAGTTTAAGGGTTAAATACCATGGGGATACCATTAAACGTTTCCCTTATGTTATCATACTGTACATTTTATGAGCTGCAATGTCCGAGCACGTACCTTCGCACATTCGCGCAGCCTGATCAGCATCCTCACTGGGCACATTTTTGATAGCCAAGGATGCATAGTCTCTTCTCTCGCACGATGAAGACTCTGATCAGACTGCGCGGATGCGCAGGCTGATCTGAATTTTCATCGGGCGCACATGTCAGAAGGTACGTTTTCTCAAGTCATGGCTAAAATTTTCTCATCATTTTTGTCACAGAGCTTGTTTTGTGTTACATATGCAAATCAAGTGCTGCTGAATATGTGACTAGAGGTAATATTATGTATTGCGTTACTATTCATGAACAGTCTCAATACAATCGATTTATTAAGTCTTTTATCATTGAATTTCTGCAATGGACTCTTCCGTCACAGAATTTGGACATGCCCATTGTTGTAAATAGATAATCAGTTAAAACTCTACAACGAAATGGCAAACAGTGTAGATCCACTCTTTGCATAAGTATATGTTTTGGTCCACCGGACTGAAAGGGTTGATGCATTCGTGATCCCAAGTGATCCCTATTACATGCTTACATATGTTATCTTCATCAGATTTCAATATCTATAACACCAACAATCCTGTTCTCTTCAGAACTTACTTCTTAATCAGACAGTTTAACAGAATTAAAAATAGTATAGTATTGTAATACTTTATACTGGTTAAGCAATACTTTTATCTGTGCCCGCACGCTAATCTAGAACACACATAAACTATCAGTGAAGTTAAAAAGACCTCAATCGCGAAGCACAGCCTTCCTGAGGCGCAAAAGAAGGCATCATGAAAACATGTCTATATAATTTTGACCCCTTTAAACGCCACTTTTACATAGCAAAACTGGGGCTACAGGGGCATATATTTCTTATTTCTGCTCAAAAACAAAGATTGTGGGTACTCGTTAGAACCGCCTCGCCGAGGCGGTTCCATCGAGTACACACAATCTATGTTTTTAGCAGAAATGTGGACAATATCAGAAGTTTTTATTTGAAAATTCTCAGATTTTATAGCAGAAATTTTCTATATATTTGAATTGGCGTGTATTCGTAATGAAGAGATAAGGAACAAGCAATAGCAAACAAAACAAACTGTAACACAGAACTCGCCTTGAAAGGCCATCTGAAAAAAAAAAAATAAAAAAAAAACAAAAAAAAAAAACAACTGTCATAGGTAGGGTTTCGCACAATAAAATAAAATAATAAGAAATGTGTTAATATCTTCGTTTTATTTTACCAGGTTTAGTACCGATGTTTCCCCAGATTCAACTCTTTCTCTTTATAGATTAGTTTATTTGTTTGTTTGTGCTGAGAGTTTACGGCCCAGTCAACCCAATGGGGTCATGTCGAGCGCGGTCAGTTTACCTAACCACATGTTTACTGGGCAGGCTTAGTCCTCTAAGCGGTTAACCAGTATTGCGCACATTCTTTCGCCAGAAACTGACAACTGCCCTTCTTGAATCAGCGGAAGGGAGAGAATGACCGTAGAAAATATTTCATGATCAATCTCCACGAAAGAATGTTGCCGACCTCGGCGGGGGTTGAACCCGCGACCTCCTGGTCTCCAGTCGGACGGCGCATCGAACTGAGCCACCGAGGCCGGCTTATAGATTAGCACATAACGGTTAGTACATAACAGTACATGCTGTATTAGTATTATGACTATTTGTGAGGGCGAAAGATGAGATCTATAAAAGGAAAGAGTTGAATCTGGGGAAACATGGGTACTTAACCTAATAAAATAAAACGAAGACATTAACATATTTTTCATATTTTATTTTATTGTGCAACAACCACCCCCACCGCCCCCTCCAAAAAAAAAATAAATAAAAAATAAAAAAAATAAAAAAAAAAACAAAAAAAAAACAACAAAAAAACAACAACAACAAAACAAATCAAAATCTTAGGCTCTTAAGCTAGATCATACTTTATTATCAACTTGCATGCATGACGAACCGAACAGTTACGTGCAGTTTAACTGTATCAGTATCAATGGAAATAACTGGACGTCCATAAAACTAGGATTCAGTCCCCACTCTAACACGCTTTTACTTTTCCTTATTATAAGGCGGCATGTCTGTTCCTTGTCTTCGTTCTAGCCTCATTTACTAGTTAAGTTTTCGCAGATATGGTGTTTTGTGTGGTCGTTTTATGTAATTAACATTCTATCATACGGGCCGCGCCAAGCTAAAACGTGTCTTTGGGCATATAGGGGACAGCGCATGATCATAACCTTCACTCTCCGCTAACAGAATCATTCGATACTACCGAATGTAGGAAATGGAGAGTAAAAGCCCGGATGATACTTTGCGCATTCGTAGAATTATCTGAATTTGCGCATTTTGCGCTTGTTCGAAGGCACGTTTTCGCATGATACGTCCTATGTGCCTTATGAAGGTGGCGCCTGTCCTGGGCATCTCCTTATTTGAACCAGCGCGCGACAAAACCTATAAAATGGCATGTGCTCCGAGCGAAAACTTAGACACGTTTTCTGACGTTGCTTCTCATATTATTACCAAAATTGTCTACAATGTAGAGCTGAGAAGAGGCACGAAAGTTATTTCATTATTGATCCACAATGCATCATTGACCTTATGCTTGTTGTCTTCAAACAAAACCCAGGGCAAACCGGAGCATTGAATAAACTAGAATAGAATAATATGTATTGGAAAATCTACATATACAGAAAGCGTTCTCCATTCACATGCAATGTTTTGGCATAAATATTCTTAACCCTTGTCCTGCTAAAACGGGATATACCCTACCTTTTCAAACAGTGTAGATCCAGATCAGTTGGCTTCTGAAGAAGCCAACTGATCTAGATCTGCACTATTTGCCATTTAGTATGTGAATTTGTATTAGCATCTTGGATCAAGGAATCTAATTGGCTGAGAATTAGAAGTCGTCGCTGTCCGCAAGAAGAAAGTTTTTGTCCTTAGCTTTCCATTTAGTACACAGCGAAGACTTTGATCAGACTGGGCGGATGCCAAGGCTGATCCGAGTCTTCGCTGGGCGCATATGTCATTTTGTTGGTTTTGTAATGCTCGGGCTCATTTAATTTTTATTCGCGCCACATATTAACTTCTGAAGCAGATCCGGGCATTTAAAGCTTAGCACTCTGGGTAAAATTTTCAGCAGATGTCATATTGAAATTTTTTTTCGTATTTTTCCTAGAAAACAGGTTATTACATTTCATACAATGTCAATATCGGTTTGCTGGTAAAAAAGAAAAAATATCAATTTGTCGTTTGTGAATTAGCCCAGAGAGTGGTAAAGGTTAAACAAAAATACAAAACACATGAAAGCAGAAACAGGGAAAAAGAGGAAGCAAAGTGGACAGATATTGAAAAAAAAAAAAAAAAAAAAAACACACACCATCAATGCTAGCATCAGAACAAGGAACCATACCATACAAAAATAAAACAGATACCCAGAATATGCCACAATCACGAAGCACAGCCTTCCCGAGCCGTCCAAAAAGGAGCATCACGAAAACACGCCTATGTAATTTCGACCCCCTTCAACCCCACTTTTATATAATAAAACTGGGGTTTACAGGGGTATACATTATTTTTCTTATTTTGCTAAAAAAAAACATAGATTGTTGGTACTCGTTAGAACCGCTTCGCCAAGATGGTTCTAACGAGTACCCACAATCTACGTTTTGAGGAAAAATATGAAAAATTTAAGATTTGTTTTGTATCTGAAAATGTTCCTGTTTTGGTTGTAACATCATCAATATATTTGAATAGGCGTGTTTTCGTAATGGATAAGAAACGAATAATGGCAAAACAAACGACACATACGTATGAAACCACCGGCCCACGAACAAAGAAGAACTGGAGCAGAAGAACCGCCTTGGTAGAAATTAACTACTGGGAGGGGGTGGGGGCGGGGGTGCGGGGCTTTAACCAGTTTTACTCGCGCTAACCTCGCCCTTATCTCCCGATGCAATATGTCGTTTACTACTACGAATGAAATCCAACGTATGCAAAGGGCCTTTATACAGTATGCGAACACCAACGCTCAGTCAGCGCAGTCATGCAGTCTGGTCAGTGTCTTCCTAGTTCTGCGATTCATCATGTAAACGGGCTACGAAGCCCGACAAGTATGTGTATGACAAGGATTCTCGTTCATCCCTCTTTAGATAGTCCGGAGGCTAAAGAAGGCACATGCGATCAGCGAAGACTCAGATCAGATTGCGCGAAAGTGCAGGCTGATCATTCTTCGCTGGCCGCACGTCTTATTGTAGGTTTTGTCGCGCGCTGGCTCAACATAAATTTTAAATATATTGAGATTAAAATGCAGGATATGTTCCTTTTGAAACTGTTCGCTTTGCAAATCTCTCTCGATTTTTTTCTTCTATTTAAACTGATTACATTACCATTATCAACATCAAATTATATATATTGTATATGGCTGATCGCTGTCCACATATACCAAAAGATACATTTTCGCATGGCGAGGCTAATATAATGTCGATTTTCTTTTTTCCCGCCTAAATGGTTACTTCCGCTTGTTGTTAACAACACTTTTCCAAATCCTTAATTAGCCCACATATTTACGAATCCTTAACAGGATGCAGACTACCATTTAATTTCCTCATATATTTTATACAATATTGTACATGTTCTACAGCCCATATATTTTGTTTTATGTTCAAATGGTAAATACATAGTAAATACTTGCCTGACGGTTGTCCCTCATAAATATTCAGACTAAGAAACAGAGCGGTAGTTTATGCGTTATGCAATCAGCTTCCACCTCTTCAAAGACACTGACACAAGTTAAAGGGTAAAGTGATACCCAGATGATTTCTACCTTAAAATTCAAAGCAACCATCAAAAATACACAATTCTGCTAGCAGAATTGCCAGAAGTATACTTTTTTACAAATTCTGGCATCAAAACATGCAAAAAACAAAAAAACAAAAACAAAACAAAATAGTAATAATAATAATAATAATAATAATCATAATAATAATAATAAACAAAAAAAAAAAAAGAAAAAAAAAACAACCCCGAAACAAGCAAACAGACAAAACCAAACAGAAAACAAAACATTTCAGAAACAGGTAAACAGTTTTGGAAATATTCATTACCGAACTACATTCGCAAAGGTATGAAACCAACCCCGTTCTGTTAAATTTTGACCGATTTTGGCATCAAGACATGCTAAAATCAGAATCATGCAAACATTTTTGGACATCACGAAAACATACCTATATAATTTTGACCCCTTTAAACCCCACTTTTATATAGTAAAAATGGGGTTTACAAGGGTATACATTATTTTTCTTATTTCAGCTCAAAACCATAGAGTGTGGGTACTCATTTAGTCGGTTCTAACGAGTACCCACAATCTATGTTTTCTGGATGTTGATGTCCCCCGGCGTACCTCATATGGGGTATACATTATTTCAACTTATAAGATTCGTAGAGCTTCTGCAAATCGTAATGATTTTAACTATCGTAATAAAGCCCTTACTGCCAAACTTCTTAGGCAGGGCTATCGTTATTTTAAACTTCGTAAGGCGTTTTCGAAATTTTATCGCAGACACAGTGCCTTGTTAGAAAAATATAGCGTCAGTCGGAAATCACTTCTGCAACAGGGTATATCGGACCCCGAATTTTACGGTGACTTAGTGTACGGATTTAGAAAAATTGTAGGTAAATCTAACTTTTCGGAGCAATTTAGAAAACTTATTAACCGTTATAAAAGAATTGGCTATAGCCTGGATATTATGCGGCAGACTGCATGTCCAGTTGTCAACTCAATCATTGTTGATGGCTATGCTTCACTCTTTAATTGCACGACGGCGGTTCGGGCCTCAGACTCAATGAAGGCCTCTTCGTAAAACTTTAACCAGTGGGTTGGGGCTTGACGATATGTCTTTGGCTTGGCCCGCCGTGGTTCAACTATTGGTTTTCATTTACTCTGGCATACAGTAGAATTAGCCATGAGTACTCGTCTTTGTTTATTATAGTAATTAATTTGATTTTTATGTTTTCGCTTTGATGCATTGACTGAGTTGGGAGCCTTTATGCGAACCGAATTTTTATGTATTTCTGTATTAAGAGTAGCATCGGGACCCAGGGTTAAGTTAGCTAGCTGTAAAAGTGCTTTAAACCCCCCCCCCCCCCCCCCGGTGGTTTGCTCTACCGACCGTTCTAAGGCGGTGGTTCCGGTGTTAATCTTACTCTTTGTTGCTTTGTGGTTTATTCTACGAGGCGATTTGTTGTATGTCTTTCCGTGTGTCATTTTGTTCTTGTGTTTTTCAGTCCTTTTAGTATTGCGATTACCTCGCTTGGGGAAGAGAGAGCTAATCTTAGTGCTTTTCGTACGTTTGTTCGGTTTGTGCTTGTTTAGATTTGTCGGTTTCCTCTGCTCTTGGGGTCTGGGAAGGGCTGCGGTTTGTGATTGTGGCACTCCCTGTACTTTTCTCTTACCTTTTTTTGAGCAGAAATATGAAAAAAAAAAAAAAATATCAGAATATTTATCTGAAAACTTTCAGTTTTTGGTAGTAAAATTCTCAGTATATTTGAATAGTAGTGTTTTCGTAATGACTATCTATTATGATACTATATTCGTATGCAAATTTTAGCAGCCCGCGACTGAAACAAAATATTCCTTATAGTACATGTATCACCCCGGCAAACCCAAAATCTCAAAATCTGATATCGGAGGTAAACAAAGACAGACGTGGCGGGACAAGGTTTGTATTCATCTATTTGTATTTAGTATACTGTAGATCCGCTTTGCGGAACGAATAAACCACAGAGACCGTTATGGATAGAATTACGAAAACGCGGAAAACATTAGATTAATTTGAACGTGCCCGTATCAAATAAAGCCTGTTTTGAAATGGCGATGTCGTTATTTTCAGCGAAGCTCGCGTTTTCGAATGTTAATATTTGAAATTGTATTTACCATTGGCACTAATGGTTAGTATTGTTGCATTTGTATATCATTTTGTTGCTTACGTCAGAAGTGTCAGGTTCGAAATATTAAAGAAATACGTAGATTTCTACAAGCTAATGACGCTTGTATCTTTTTTATGGTTATTCACATTATCGGAGGCACTCTAACAGCTGTTGTTTTGATGTCGAGGTCGTAAATAAAAGGCCGCATAATTACTGCCAGAATAAGTTTTATCTAAGGCATGTTAGTGCAAGAGGTGATGCGATATAACAAAAGAAATAACAGGGTAACTAAGAGACAAAATATCGAAGACATGTTGGGTTTTCCAGATTATAAAATGATATTATTTTGCATGCTTTCATTCAGCTATAGTACTGTGCCATATCTACCAAATGAAATAGTTCTTGCGAGTGAACAGGTCATTATTCATATTCAGCACTGTTACCCTTCTATGATATCTATTGTTTCTTTAGGGCAAATAGTGCTAACTCCACAATCTAATGTTGTTCTTCATTGTATTCATAGATTGACTGATGGAAAAATATATGAAAATAACATTTCATTTTCAGGTAAAATGCAGGATTATCATGGGGCGAGTAAATTCCACATTTTTTAAAGTAGATGAAAAGGCAATAATAAGAAATCAATACAATCGAAGTCCGCATCCTATAGCAGAGGAACACATAAAAATTGGATGTCATAAGTAAAACTGTTCAAGCGAAAAGCCAAGATGACAATCAATTCTGTCTCAGCAGCTGCCAGAAGCTTATCATAAATGAAGCGAAAAAATGCCAAGCACAAACAGAGAGTAGGTAAACACTGACAAATAGAAGACACCATAACCGAAGCACCGCCTTGGCACGGTCAGTTATAAATTACTGGGGCTGTGTGGTTCAGACCGGTCTATCTATACACTTCCTTCATCCTAGGGTAGGCTGTGTTGGGTCTTATTTTTACTCTTCTCACGAATATACATGATTTTGCGAGGCTGCGGAGATATTTTAGGGCCGCCATGCGACACAACTACCGTACGACCGCACAAAGACAGCTGTTGTGATCTCTTCATCATTAACAGACCTGAGTTGCAGCAGAAAATTCTACTTAAAATTTGAAAATGATTTGTGCTCACATCGGTTAATCTCATTCATACCTCACATGTCTATTTACAAAAAAGTTTAAAGTCTATATTCTGTTCTGATAGCCAAATATGGCAATCATATGTACATACAGTTCCTAATTTCTTGTTATTGGTATTGGTGAAATACAGAGAGAGAGAGAGAGAGAGAGGAGAGAGACAGGGAGAGAGAGACAGGGAGTGAGAGACAGAGAGAGACAGAGAGTATGATTACTCTTACTTCTTGTATTTTTGGAAAACGTTTTGGTGAAATTCATGACAGAGAGAGAGAGAGAGAGAGAGAGAGAGAGAGAGGGAGGGAGATTTTGTTGGGTTTTACATTGAGCAAGATGAAATATACAGACCTATTAACATCGCTTGATCATCAACTTGAAGAAACAAAATGTATTTTGATTGAACATTGAACAACGACTGTATTATAAGCTTTCTCTGTGACAAAATGCATTTGGAGCTTAGTTGTTTACATTTTCGCAAATCAAGCCTCTTGTTTTCGAGGGGTTTAAACAGATTCAATTTCGTTTACCCGTGCAATATGAAACAGACGTGATATCCCCTTTACATATCAGGAATAACATAAAAACGTCTGTCCTCCGACATTAATGCAACATACCTCCGATCATTTAAATAACTATAAAAATGACACCACTATAATTAACTTGCAAAACTAGATGAGTCTTATGAGTCTTTCGACTTTTACACGTCTGCTATAACCAAGAAGGAGGTATAAGATTGCAATAATGCTTATACTTTTTTGAAAATGGTAACTATAAATAAAAAGCAATTGAAATAGAAATCTTCGTTGAAAAAAATGCATTCCTCATTTCAGAAGTGATTTCCAGTCCAAACGATACGCTTCAAAAACAAATAACGATTTCCGTGTTTACATCATTTCATATAGTATTTTCCTCCCATAAAGTTTATATATATGTACCTTTTGACATGTACGCCGAACGAAGACTCAAATCAGCCTGAGCATCCACACAGTCTGATAGGAGTCTTTATTGTCCGCTTGACGAACATTTGCCTTCTTGACTATCCAAAAAGTCGCCTAGAGGAGATTCTGATCAGACTGCGCGAATGCACAGGCTGATCTGAATCTTCACTGGGTGCACATATCCGACGGTACGTTTTCTGACGTTGCAGGTTCATAATATGATATCAGATTACAGATAAACTATATTGCGAAAGGTTCTTAATTAAAGTGTGATTACCTTCGTTACCCTAAGTTTTTTGACAAACAGGCCTGGGGAAATAGTGTACGCAGTCACAATACGCCACAGAATAAGGGTCTACACTGTTCGCCACTGATCCATCAGTTTAAGACACATCAGTAAGTAATAAAAGGACTTGTTCAAATTATAGACAAATATCGTAAGGAGTTAAGGTGTTCTAATATTTAGAGTAAATAAGGTATTCAAGTTCTTTGACATAAGCATATGCATTGTGTTGCGCAGTTAAGGTGAAACGATACAAATGGTTGATTTTCCGCCATTTTTGACAAGGGAGACAACTTTTTACGAATCACTGTTTGTTGTCCTGCACAACAAGTCCCTTCTGAAAAGGGTTCTACCCTAAAAGAAAAGAATTTGCCCCCAATGGGAGTAAATTCTTTCCTTTTATAGACCCCTTTTCAGAAGGGAACCAAAAACATTTGAAAGAGTTATCCCCTTGACGGTTGAGCTATTCCCTTTAAATAATCTCATTTACGTCTTGTGAGTTGCACAGTGACAGTCAACATACTGCGTTTCATCATGGTGGAGTATAAAGTAACGATTATTTTGTTTTTAACTATGTTATGTTGTGCCACAAACGCAACCTTGAGGCGTCGTCTTCTGACGTTGGAAACAAGAGTTGCGTTAGACGCTATTGAATTTCGAAATGATATATCGGATCTTCAGCGAACGCTAAACGAAACATGTATAAAAGAAGACATGGAAGAACAAGTAAAAGAGAAAGGGACATGTCGTATAGATGATGGCAGCGATAACGACGATGTGAGGAAAGTAAATCATGTAACAACAGTTGTTCGTAAAGGTTTTATGGAGGAGAAAGCTTACCTTAGGAAATCGCGGAAAAATGTTTACAGCATAATAGAGACACTGCAAAATTCTGTTGCAATGAATTCCAAACGAAATAAAATTATCTTTTCTAAAATACGAACTCATGAAAATATTTTGAAACGTCTTACAAATTTCACTGACGCGATCGGAAAAGACATGAATGCAGTGATAGACACATTATCTACACGTGCTAATAGTATTGAAACAACCAGTGAGCACATACTGCAGTTAAAAGAAGAAATAGTTCAGCAAAGTAATAAGGTCAGAGCTACGGAAATAACAGCTGAGACGCTAATGAAAGACGTTAATGAAACAAAAGGAGTTATATCCTGTCAAGTCGATGGTTGGATGGTATACAAAAAATCCTGCTATAAGTTAATGACTGATACGTTGCCATGGGTAGATGCTGTGAACAGTTGTACATCCATGGGTGGTTACCTGACAGAAACGGATGACGATGACGAGTTTGCTTATACTGTGACTTTGGCTAAAACATTTGATGTAGGGAGAGATATGTGGTTGGGGGCTTCAGACATTGCTGAAGAAGGTGTGTTTATTTGGAATCGTTCAAAGAAGAAAATCGACGACATATACACAGCTTGGAAACGGGGCGAACCAAATGGAAATGTCAATGAAAGTTGCCTTTCTATTCAAATGTATACTAGAGCATACAAATGGAATGACCTGCCTTGTAATACCGCGCGACCATATCTGTGTGAAAAAGAATTTTAAGGCTAATTGTTACATCTCACAGGGAGACTACACTTATATTTCTCCCCGCCACCTCTCAAAGTGGGGACTACTCTGAAGATGAAAGGAGGCACTTTCAGGATAGGCAACTCTATCGACACTGTCTTTGTCCCTTTTTGTAAAGGGATCTACTCTAAAAGGAAAGAATTTGCTCTCTTTGGGAGCAAATTCATTCCTTTTGGAATAGTCCCCTTTTCAGCTTTTCAACAGGGTTATTGAAGAGTTTGAAAGCAAACAAGAAGTCACAAAAGTTGTCTCCCTTGTAAATAATGAGGGAAAATCTACCAGGTGTATCCGTTCACCTAAAAGAAAAAAAAATGCACCACTGTTCTTTCCCATTTTCATATAGCGCTTATTGCTTTTAAAGGGTATTTTTCAAGATGGGTTATTCTTTCAAGATTATTATTGCTCAAAACATAGATTGTGGGTACTCGTTAGAACCACCTCGCCAAGGCGGTTCTAAGGAGTACTCACAATCTATGTTTTTGAGCAGAAATAAGAAAAATAATGTATATCATGTAAACCCCAGTTTTACTATATAAAAGTGGAGTTTAAGGGGGTCAAAATTATACAGGCGAGTTTTCATGATGTATTTATTGATGGATTTTATATTGTTAGAGTTTGCTTATCGCCTTACTGATTGGCGTTGCGTATTTTTATAGTCCCGTCTTTGAAAAACAATGGGGTGGGGCTATACTATACGGGATTTTTCTTGTCGTCATTCCGTAATTTCGTCGTTCCGTTACACTTTATATTAGGTATATCTTGTGAAATTAACTCCTTTTAAAACTTTCAAATTTGCAGATATTTTGTGCATGAAGTGAATATAGGCATATGCTTTCTTTTGCAGATATATTGTAAATATAATAAAGATATTTTGTAACTAGAATAAAGATATGATCTTCTTGTCATTTATATCTTACTTTTTTCTGCTTTGTGAACTTAGTCATTTTATAACTTTTACCGTATTTCTGTCATTCCGCGACATTCTATTACTTTTACCGTATTTCTGTCATTCCACGAGGCTTTATTGTGGATACCTTGTGAAGCCAGCTCATTTGACACCTTTGCATGTTGAAACTTTGCAGACGGTTTGCGCATCAGATAACTATCAAAGAATGTTTTCTTTCATACAATTTGCGGATTAGTTTTTCTCAGTTTTTAAGCTTTTGTGAACATGTGCATTCCTTTTGCCTGAAATGCTATGGTATTGTACAGATAGTGTGTACATTGTGTCATTTCTCCTGCAGAATGAAGATATGCACGTGGATTTTGGTATAATCTTTTAATTATTTTTTCTCACTTTTTAGGCTTTTTGGACTAGCCGGAAAAGCTATGTTAAACTGTACAGTGGGTACAGACAACCCTCTTTATACCGATACTCGATACAACGACAAAATTCGTTATAATGACAACTTGGTTGTCACGAAATCTTCGCTTTAGAGGTAACAGTTAGTCACAAATTATGCAAAAATATTGTACTCGTATTTAATACCTTAAAGAAATATATGTTTTGGATATTTGTTAGAATCGCCTCAGTGAGGTCATTATAACAAATATCCAAAACATATGTTCTATGAGGATATAAGAACAAAACAAAACCTTTCTTACATATTACAAGAATAACCCTCAAATTAAAAAAACAAAACTAAAAAACAAACAAACAAACAAAAACAAAACAAACAAAAAAAAAAACAAAAAAACAAACAAACAAAAAAAAAAAAAAAAAAAACCATCAACAAACAAACAAAAAAAAAAAAAAAAAAAAAAAAAAAAGGAAAAAAAAAAAAAAAAAAAAAAAAACAACAAAAGCAACAAAAACCCAAACAAACAAATAAACAAACAAACTATTTTTCTTGTGAAGCCAGCTCATTTGACACCTTTGCATTATGAAAACGTTTTAGGCTTACCTTATCAAAACTAAAATAAGTATTTAAGATAAATTGCCCTTAGCAGACTCACTTTAAAAGTGTAATTATACAAACATAATGTATATCCCATAACCTTCGATAAAGTGCTGCAATTTTAACCTTTTAACCCTTGTCATGCTGAATAAATTAAGATGCCACACCCACTTCTAATTCTCAGCCAATTAGATTCCTTGATCCAGGATAATAATATAAATTCACATACTAAATGGCAAATAATGCAGATCCAGATCAGTTGGCCTCTGAAGAAGCCAACTGATCTGGATCTACACTGTCTGCAAAGGCAGGGTATATCCGGGTTTAGCAGGACAAGGGTTAAGAATATCTGCGCCGAAACATTGCATGTGAATGGAGAACGCTTTCTGTATATGTAGGTTTCCCAATAAATATTATTCTCTTCTATTCTATTCAGTGCTCCGGTTTGTCCCGGGTTTTACTTGAAGACAACAAGTATAAGGTCAATGATGCATTGTGGATCTACAATGAAATAACTTTCGTGTCTCTTCTCAACTCTATATTGTAGACAATTTTGGTAATTACATGAGAAGCAACGTCAGAAAACTTAACTTCGGAAATGTGCGCTCAACGAATATTCAGATCTGCCTGCGCATTCGCACAGTCTGATCATAATCTTCACTGAGCAGATTTTGGATAGCCAAGGATGAACAGTTCCTTCTTGCGGACAACAAATACTTAAATCAGGCTGAGCAAATGCGCAGGTTGATTTGAGTCTTCTTTGTGCTCACATGTGAAAAGATACTTTTTTCAAGTTGCGGCACAAATATTTGATACTAATTTATTTGTATTACCAGACTAAAATCATTCCAAAGATAGGGTAATGCCATTTGAACTGCTCGTAATCGTCGATAACCTTGAAACCTTATTAGCTGAGTGGTAATTCTGTTTATGAGTTGAAATCAGCGTTTTAATGTCATGACGAGCCGGCCTGATAGCCTTTGCCTTGTTGGATAAATTAAGATGCCACGCACACTTCTATTTTCCAGCCAATCAGATTACTTGATCAGAGTTTTTGGTAGAAATTCACATATTTAATGACGAACAGTGCAGATCAAGATCAGTTGGCCTGAATCTGCCCTGTTTGCTAGGTCAGAGCATGTCGTGTTCAGCAAGAGAAGGGTTAACGTACTCACAATTTTCCTGGGCAGGCTTAGTCCTCTAAGCGGTTAACCAGTACTTGTACACAAACTTTCGCTAGTTAATGACAAAAGCCTTTCTTGAATCCTCGGAAGAAGAAAATAACCGTAGAAATTTCACGATCAATCGCCACGAAAGTTATGTTCCCGAGCTGTGATTCGAATTTGCGACACCTGGATCTGCAGTCAGACGCGTTACTGATAATGCAACAAAATATTATAGGCTTGTCCAAATAAGAATTATTATTTGGATAAGCCTAAAAGAATGTTTTGGATTAATGTGAAATTCTATCCTGATGAACCTAATGAGTGAAAAAAAATCTGGCTTTTAAAGCCCACTTTTATTTTCAAATATTGTAACACCACGTATTGAAGATCCTTGCAAAGCCGTACTAAGTTTCGAACGTTTCAAGAATATCCTTTCTATGAAGACAAGTACGAAGAGTCATCTTCAATGATGCCGCAGAAAGAAAGTTGATACTTTGCTATGTTGCTGTGTGATAGTAAATGTATTTTATATATATTTACAGATGTACCAGTGATCAGCATCAACATCATCATCATTAAACTCATCATTATCATCTAGCTATGTTTGTGTGTTGTTTGTTGTCCAGAATAGAACCCCCATCCGGTGACATTTGGCGCCCCACGTTGTATAAAATACATTTACTATCACACAGCAACTTTACTGGTGTATTTCACTGATCTATGCATTAAAACATGCATAAAAAGTGATCCGGTTAGTACATAACGATTCATGCATTAGTATTATGACTATATGTGAGGGCGGGAGATGAGATCTATAAAGGGAAAGAGTTGAATCTGGGGAAACATCGGTACTAAACCTAATAAAATAAAACGAAGACATTAACACATTTCTTATATTTTATTTTATTGTGCAAAAGCCGACACAACAACAACAACAACAAAATACTTAGGCTCTTAAGCAAGGTCGTACTTTATAATCACTTCGCATGCATAACGAACCGAACAGTTACGTGCAGTTTAACTGTATCAGTATCAATGAAAATAACTGGACGCCCATAAAACCAGGTTTCAGTCTCCACTCCAACACACTTTAACTTTTCCCTATTATTAGGCGGTATGTCTGTTCCTTGTCTTCGTTCAAGCCTCATTTACTAGTTAAGTTTTCGCAGATATGGTGTTTTGTGTGGTCGTTTTATGTAATTAACATTCTATCATACGGGCCGCGCCAAGCTAAAACGTGTCTTTGGGCATATAGGGGACAGCGCATGATCATAACCTTCACTCTCCGCTAACAGAATCATTCGATACTACCGAATGTAGGAAATGGAGAGCTAAAGCCCGGATGATACTTTGCACATTCGTAGAATTATCTGAATTTGCGCATTTTGCGCTTGTTCGAAGGCACGTTTTCGCATGACACATCCTATGTGCCTTATGAAGGTGGCACCTTTCGTGGGCATCTCCTTATTTGAACCAGCGCGCGACAAAACCTATAAAATGGCATGTGCTCCGAGCGAAAACTTAGACACGTTTTCTGACGTTGCTTCTCATATTATTACCAAAATTGTCTACAATGTAGAGTTGAGAAGAGACACGAAAGTTATTTTATTGTTGATCCACAATGCATCATTGACCTTATGCTTGTTGTCTTCAAGTAAAACCCGGGACAAACCGGAGCACTGAATAAACTAGAAAAGAATAATATGTATTAGAAAACCTACATATGCAGAAAGCGTTCTCCATTCACATGCAATGTTTTGGCATAGATATTCTTAAAAAAAAAAAAAAAAAAAAAAAGGTAAGAGAAAAGTCCAGGGAGTGCCACAATCACAAACCGCAGCCCTTCCCAGACCCCAATAGGAAGAGGAAACCGATAAATCTAAACAAGCACAAACCGAACAAACGTACGAAAAGCACTGATTAGCTCTCTCTTCCCCAAGCGAGGTAATCGCAATACTAAAAGGACTGAAAAACACAAGAACAAAATGACACACGGAAAGACATACAACAAATCGCCTCGTAGAATAAACCACAAAGCAACAAAGAGTAAGACTAACACCGGGACCACCGCCTGAGAACAGTCAGTAGAGCAAACCACCGGGGGGTTTAAAGCACTTTTACAGCTAGCTAACTTCACCCTGGGTCCCGATGCTACTCTTAATTGTCCTGCTAAACCCGGATATACCCTGCCTTTTCAAACAATGCAGATCCAGATCAGTTGGCTTCTGAAGCTTAGCTTCCCATTTAGTACACAGCGAAGACTCTGATCAGATTGGGCGGATGCCCAGGCTGATCCGAGTCTTCGCTGGGCGCATATGTCATTTTGTTGGTTTTGTAATGCTCGGGCTCATTTAATTTTTATTCGCGCCACATATTAACTTCTGAAGCAGATCCGGGCATTTAAAGCTTAGCACTCTGGGTAAAAATTTCAGCAGATGACATATTGAAATGTTTTTCGTATTTTCCCCAGAAAACAGGTTTTAACATTTCATACAATATCGAAATCGGTTTGCTGGGAAAAAGAAAAATATCAATTTTTCGTTTGTGAATTAGCCCAGAGAGTGGTAAAGATTAAACAAGAATACAAAAAACACATGAAAGCAGAAACAGGGAAAAAGAAGAAGCAAAGTGGACAGATATTGATCCCCCGCCCGCCTCCCCCCCCCCCCCCCCCCTCCCCCTCACAAAAAAAAAAAAAAAAAAAAAAAAAATCAATGCTAGCATCAGAGCAAAGAACCATATCATACGAAAATATAACAGATACCCAGAATATGCCACAATCACGAAGCACAGCTTTCCCGAGTCGTCCAAAAAGGAGCATCACGAAAACACGCCTATGTAATTTTGACCCCCTTCAATCCCACTTTTATATAATAAAACTGGGGTTTACAGGGGTATACATTATTTTTCTTATTTTGCTAAAAACAAAGATTGTGGGTACTCGTTAGAACCGCCAGGCCGAGGCGGTTCTAACGAGTACCCTCAATCCAAGTTTTGAGGAGAAATATGAAAAAATTAAGATTTTTAATCTGAAAATGTTCCTGTTTTGGTTGTAAAATTTTCAATATATTTGAATAGGCGTGTTTTCGTAATGTATAAGAAACGAATAATGGCAAAACAAACGTCACATACCTATGAAACCACCGACGCACGAACAAAGAAGAACTGGAGCAGAAGAACCGCCTTGGTAGAAATTAACTACTGGGAGGGGGTGGGGGGGGGGGGGTGCGGGGCTTTAACCAGTTTTACTCGCGCTAACCTCGTCCTTATCTCCCGATGCAATATGTCGCTTACTACTACGGATGAAATCCAACGTATGCAAAGGGTCCTTATACAGTGTGCGAACACCAACGCGCAGTCAGCGCAGTTATGCAGTCTGGTCAGTGTCTTCCTAGTTCTGCGATACATCATGTAAGCGGGCTACGAAGCCCGACAAGAATATGTATGACAAGGATTCTCGTTCATCCCACTTTAGATAGTCCGGAGGCTAAAGAAGGCACATGCGATCAGCGAAGACTCAGATCAGATTGCGCGAAAGTGCAGGCTGATCAGTCTTCGCTGGCCGCACGTCTTATTGTAGGTTTTGTCGCGCGCTGGCTCAACATAAATTTTAAATATATTGAGGTTAAAATGCAGGATATGTTTCTTTTGAAACTGGCAAATTTTCGCTTTGCAAATCTCTCTCGATTTTTTCTTCTATTTAAACTATATATATTGTATATGGCTGATCGCTGTCCACATATACCAAAAGACACATTTTTGCATGGCGAGGCTAATATAATGTCGATTTTCTTTTTTCCCGCCTAAATGGTTGCTTCCGCTTGTTGTTTATGACACTTTTTTTTAACATATTTACGAATCCTTAACAGGATGCAGACTACCATTTAATTTCCTTATATATTTTATACAATCTTGTACATGTTCTACAGCCCATATATTTTGTTTTATGTTCAAATGGTAAATACATAGTAAATACTTGCCTGACGGTTGTCCCTCATAAATATTCAGAGTAAGAAACGGTAGTTTATGCGTTATGCAATCAGCTTCCACCTCTTCAAAGACACTGACACAAGTGAAAGGGTAAAGTGATACCCAGATTATTTCTACCTTAAAATTCAAAGCAACCATCAAACATATACAATTCTGCTTGCAGAATTGCCAGAAGTATACTTTTTTACAAATTCTGGCATCAAAACATGCAAAAAACCAAAAACAAAACAACAACAATAATAATAATAAACAAAAAAAAACAAAAAAAAAAAAAAAACAAAAAAAAAAAAACAAAAAAAAAAAAAAACAACAACAACAACAAAAAAACAACAACAACAAAAAAACAAAAAAACAAAAACAAACAAACAAACAAACAGACAAAACCAAACAAAAAATCAAAGGACTGATAGTCCTAAGAATCTGCTAGCTTGTAAAGACTTGATGGAGTGCTGTGTATCTTCTATGCAAACACAATACATGCAAAGAAGATAGGTGGCATTCCAATGCTACCAATACTAAACCATAAGATGGAGCTCTATGGAATATATCAAGCATCTGGGCTAGTACTTCCTGAAAAGAAGACTTTCTTTAAAAACTCTATTAAATGTACGTCAAGCGAAGACTGCATATGGGTGGAATAAGAAAGTCATAGCGAGTGTTGTCTCTCAAGGAAAGGATACTCCACTGAGGATATGATATATATTTTGTTTTCACTTTCCAGTGATAATGCTGGCTGTCAAGTGAAAAAAAGGTGGCAAATCACATGGCTCTAAATAGTCATGATATGTCTTGGAATTCTTTTTTGCATACTTGTATAATTTATCTCCTGCAAACAGAATTTCATTCATGTTGTTCACATTCCACATGTTGGTACGGATCCTTTTCTGTACAGCTTTCACCAAAATACTGAACAACATGGTAGGCATTGACGCCCTCTTGAATCACGACTAAATATCTCATCTCCTTGATGGATACTTCCTTGCAATAATACAGATGCATTTTCTTGTAGATTTATATGATTTGATGGACCTGGATTTTGCTCTATATCCATATTTTCACGCTTGCTTACAACCAGTAGCTTCATCCAATATTAAATTTACATTCAGAGACAAGGCTTTGTGAGAAAATTTACTATTCCTTGAAAAACAACCAACATGAACACTCTGTACTATATGCTTTCACTATCAATTTCTCAAAATCAGTCAGATGGAAATGCATTCTACTTGTTTTAATGTATAAATAAGAATGGGTCTTTACTGTGTGAAACAGATATACATAAATAATCTAACCATGTACTGAAAAACTAAATACAATTATTTCTCTTCTGTTTTGTTTCTTTCTTCACAAAAATATCTATTTTGTTATATAGGCCAATGCAGTGATTGGAGTAATGAACCTCTTTATTTTCCAATGAAGTTTATCACCTGATTATTCCAAATGAGTGTATCTCCAGCAGCAATTTCCAATTTCTAGAATTATTAAAGTTCAACTCTTGATATGCTCCAGTTCATACAAATTCAACACCTGATGTAGCTCCACGATTATTCTAGTGCAACTTTATAAATTTACTCTACCTTTATCAACTTATTATTAAGACAAGAGCAGATTAAATAAATTTGAAATGGCTATGTTCAGTCCGGATTAGCTTTAATAACTGATTGTCATTTGCTAGTGCTTCACCTAAGCATCAATAGATTAGCCCGACCAGCTATGCCTACCCTTTTCAAGAGATTTTCAGATGTCCAAAAAAGAAGGGTCATAAACCAATAAATGGGCCAGCAGTCGTAAAACAACTCCGTGTCACTGAGGTGTGAATAAAGTTATTTCATGTAAAAGGAATGAATTAAATGCCTGATTTCTTGCTGTATTCAATATCGAATAAGAAGATTCTGATTATGTAAATACTGATACCTTTCTTTTCGTTCAGCTTCCGTTGCTAAGCACAACATCAAAGATGGCGAGCGGTCCTACTAATCACCCCATGGCACCCCACGGTACCCCATGGCACCCCACGGTACCCCATGGCAGCCCACGGCATCAAACAATATGGGTATTTATCATAAAATATGTTATAGATGGACAAGTATACTTTTGCAATACTCGTCTTCATCTTAATAAACAGATTTATATTGCTGATGATGACTTGTTTTTGATTTAAAATATTATGTCTAAAACTCTCGTAATTTTTTGCGCCCCATGGCATCAAAATATTTGTATATGTACCATAAATATGTGTTTTAGACGGCCAGTAAAAGTTTTGTAATATTTGTCTCTATCTGAATAAACATTTATACTGATGACTTGTGTTTGAACTTGAATATAAAATGTAATTTTAAGTTAAACCTTATTTTTGATACAGTATCAACTTACACCATTGGTCTCTTTGCTCTCGGACACAATATAGAAATACTGTGTCCGAGCTTTGCTAAATTTATCGTCAGTTTGAATCTTGGTGTTTAGGCGCCCCGAGATAATCGCTTGAAGTAAGGTTAATGTCTTAAACTATCACAAAAACAAATTGCGATACATAAAACTAATACCCTGGTGTAATTTCAGCATTCAGTTAATAAATACAATGAAATAATTTAGTGCCGTGGGGTGCATTGGGATGCCGTGGGGTGTCATGGGGTGATTAGCAGGACCCCGTGCCGAGTTAACGCCGTGACAAAAGTAGCGCGTGTATTACTACACCGAATTTTGAAGTCTATGTTTCAAATTGCATTATCCAAATCGATTTCAGTTACAGTTATGTTAGCGAAATAAAAAAGCATTACAAAATTCCGCTGCTTCACTTTCAGTTCACAGTAATAGTGCCGCATTGCGTCTGATTAAGAAGTAGTGCGCGTATAAATATATGCATAAATAGCTGTGATGAGAATCCGCTCGTAAAACCCCATACGATTGCAAAGAGCCTGCTAGCTGTCGCTAGCAGACTCAACAAAACATTTAAGAAACAGGTAAACAGTTTTGGAAATATTCATTACAGAACTACATTCGCAAAGGTATGAAACCAACCCCGTTCTGTTAAATTTTGACCGATTCTGGCATCAAGACATGCTAAAATCAGAATCATGCAAACATTTTTGGACATCACGAAAACATACCTATATAATTTTGACCCCTTTAAACCCCACTTTTATATAGTAAAAATGGGGTTTACAAGGGTATACATTATTTTTCTTATTTCAGCTCAAAACCATAGAGTGTGGGTACTCAGTCGGTTCTAACGAGTACCCACAATCAATGTTTTCTGGATGGCGATGCCCCCGGCGTACCTCATATGGGGTATACATATTTCAACTTATAAGATTCGCCAGAGCTTCTGCAAATCTTAATGATTTTAACTACCGTAACAAAGCCCTTACTGCCAAACTTCTTAGGCAGGGCTATCGTTATTTTAAACTTCGTAAGGCGTTTTCGAAATTTTATCGCAGACACAGTGCCTTGTTAGAAAAATATAGCGTCAGTCTGAAAACACTTCTGCAACAAGGTATATCGGACCCCGAATTTTACGGTGACTTATTGTACAGATTTAGAAAAATTGAAGGTAAATCTAACTTTTCGGAGCAATTTGGAAAAAATATTAACCGTTAAAAAAATTTGGCTTTAGCCTGGATATTATGCGGCAGACTGCATGTCTAGTTGTCAACCCAATCATTGTTGATGGCTATGCTTCACTCTTTAATTGCACGACGGCGGTTCGGGCCTCAGATTCAATGAAGGCATCTTCGTAAAACTTTAACCAGTGGGTTGGGGCTTGGCGATATGTCTTTGGCTTGGCCCGCCGTGGTTCAACTATTGGTGTTCATTTACTCTGGCATACAGTAGAATTAGCCATGAGTACTCGTCTTTGTTTATTATAGTGATTAATTTGATTTTCATGTTTTCGCTTTGATGCATTGACTGAGTTGGGAGCCTTTATGCGAACCGAATTTTTATGTATTTCTGTATTAAGAGTAGCATCGGGACCCAGGGTGAAGTTAGCTAGCTGTAAAAGTGCTTTAAAACCCCCGGTGGTTTGCTCTACCGACCGTTCTAAGGCGGTGGTCCCGGTGTTAGTCTTACTCTTTGTTGCTTTGTGGTTTATTCTACGAGGCGATTTGTTGTATGTCTTTCCGTGTGTCATTTTGTTCTTGTGATTTTCAGTCCTTTTGGTATTGCGATTACCTCGCTTGGGGAAGAGAGAGCTAATCTTAGTGCTTTTCGTACGTTTGTTCGGTTTGTGCTTGTTTAGATTTTTCGGTTTCCTCTTCCTCTTGGGGTCTGGGAAGGGCTGCGGTTTGTGATTGTGGCACTCCCTGTACTTTTCTCTTACCTTTTTTTGAGCAGAAATATGAAAAAAAAATATCAGAATATTTATCTGAAAATTTTCAGTTTTTGGTAGTAAAATTCTCAGTATATTTGAATGGTAGTGTTTTCGTAATGACTATCTATCATGATACTATATTCGTATGCAAATTTTAGCAGCCCGCGACTGAAATAAAATATTCTTTATAGTACATGTATCACCCCGGTAAACCCAAAATCTCAAAATCTGATTTCGGAGGTAAACAAAGACAGACGTGGCGGGACAAGGTTTGTATTCATCTATTTGTATTTAGTATACTGTAGATCCGCTTTGCGGAACGAATAAACCACAAAGACCGTTTCTGGATAGAATTACGAAAAAGCGGAAAACATTAGATTAATTTGAACGTGCCCGTATCAAATAAAGCCTGTTTTGAAATGGCGATGTCGTTATTTTCAGCGAAGCTCGCGTTTTCGATTGTTAATATTTGAAATTGTATTTACCATTGACACTAATGGTTAGTATTGTTGCATTTGTATATCATTTTGTTGCTTACGTCAGAAGTGTCAGGTTCGAAATATTAAAGAAATACGTAGATTTCTACAAACTAATGACGCTTGTATCTTTTTTATGGTTATTCAAATTATCGGAGGCACTCTAACAGCTGTTGTTTTGATGTCGAGGTCGTAAATAAAAGGCCGCATAATTACTGCCAGAAAAAGTTTTATCTAAGACATGTTAGTGCAATAGGTGATGCGATATAACAGAAGAAATAACAGGGTAACTAAGAGACAAAATATCGAAGACATGTTGGGTTTTTCCAGGTCATAAAATGATATTATTTTGCATGCTTACATCCAGCTATAGTACTGTCCCATATCTACCAAATGGAATAGTTCTTGCGAGTGAACAGGTCATTATTCTTATTCAGGACTGTTACCCTTCTATGATATCTATTGTTTCTCTACGGCAAATAGTGCTAACTCCACAATGTAATGTTGTTCTTCATTGCATTCATAAATTGGTTGCCGGGAAATATATATGAAAATAACGTTTCATTTTCAGGTAAAATGCAGGATTATCATGGACGAGTAAATTCCACATTTGTAAAGTAGATGAAAAGGCAATAATAAGAAATCAATACAATCGAAGTCCGCATCCTATAACAGAGTAACACATAAAATTTACATGTCATAAGTAAAACTGTTGAAGCGAAACGCCAAGATGACAGTCAGTTCTGTCTCAGCAGTTGAAATTAGCTTAGCATAAATGACGCGAAAAAAATTCCAAACACAAACAGAGAGTAGGTGAACACTGACGAATAGAAGACACCATAACCGAAGCACTGCCTTGGCACAGTCGGGGCTGTGTGGTTCAGACCGGTCTATCTATACACTTCTTTTGTCCTAGGGTAGGCTGTGTTGGGTCTTACTTTCACTCTTCTCATGAATATACATGATTTTGCGAGGCCGCGGAGGTATTTTAGGGCCGCCACGCGACATAACTACCGTACGACGGCACCAAGACAGCTGCTGTGATCTCTTCAGGATTAACAGACCTCAGTCGCAGCAGATAATTCTACTTAAAATTTGAAAATGATTTGCGTTCACATGGCTTATTCTCACATTTCATACCTCACATGACTATTTACAAAAAAGTTTAAAGTTTATATTCTTTTCTGATAGCCAAATATGGCAATCATATGTACATATACAAGTTCCTAATTTCTTGTTATCGGTATTGGTGAAATAAAAGAGAGAGGGAGAGAGAGAGAGAGAGAGAGAGAGAGAGAGAGAGAGTTTGACTACTCTTTCTTCTTGTATTATTGGAAAACGTTTTGTTGAAATTCATGACAGAGAGAGAGAGAGAGAGAGAGAGAGAGAGAGTGAGAGAGAGAGAGAGTTTTATTACTTTTATTCCTTACATTTCTGGAAAAAAAAGTTTGGTGAAATTCATGGCAGAGAGAGAGAGAGAGAGAGAGAGAGAGAGAGAGAGAGAGAGAGATTTTGTTGGGTTTTACATTGAGCGAGAGGAAATATACAGACCTAGTAACATCGCTTGATCATCAACTTGAAGAAACAAAATGTATTTTGATTGAACATTGAACAACGACTGCATTATAAGCTTTCTCTATGACAAAACGTATTTGGAACTTAGTTGTTTACATTTTCGCAAATCAAGCCTCTTGTTTTCGAGGGGTTTAAACAGTTTCTATTTAGTTTACCCGTGCAATAGAAGTAATATTCGCTTTAAATATCAGGAATAACATAAACAACGTCTGTCCGCCGACATCAATGCAACTCACCTCCGGTCATTTAAATAACCATAAAAAGGACATCACCGCAAATAATTTGCAAAATTAGAAGAGTATTATAAATATTTTGACTTTCATATGTCTGGTATAATGAAGAGAGAGGTATAAGATTGCGGTAATGCTTATATGTTATGAAAAAATATATATAAATACAAACAATAAGCAAATGAAATAGAAATCTATGTTGAAAACAACATGCATTCCTCATTTCAGAAGTGATTTTCAATCCAACGGACACATTTTGAAAACAAATAACGCATTCCGTGTTTGCATCATTCCATATAGAAACTTCCTGTTTGATATTTACCTCACACACAGTTTATATATATACGGGAAAAATAAATAAATAAAGACCCTGTCATGCAGTTTCTGCTATTGTTTATCTCCTAAATCAGATAGCCTCCGACGTCGAGGTCCCGGGTTTACCTGGGTGGTATAGAAGTACTTAAAGAGCCGCAACGTGAGAAAACGTATCTGTTAAAATGTTCGCTGAACGAAGACTCAACTCAACCTGAGCATCCACACTGTCTGATAGGAGTCTTCATTGTCCGCTTGAAGAACCTTTACATTCTTGACTATCCAAAAAGTCGCACAGTGGAGATTCTGATCAGACTGCGCGAATGCGCAGGCTGCTCTGAATCTTCTCTGGTTGCACATGTCCGACAGTACGTTTTTAGACGTTGCGGCTCATAGTATGATATCAAATTACAGATTAATTATATTGAGAAAGGCTCTGAATCAAACTGTTGTTACCCTGTTTACCCCGAAAAGCATTTTGACAGACAGGCCCGAGGCAATAGTGTACTTAGAGACAAAGACGCCACAGAATGTGGTCTACACTGTTAACCACTTATCCTGCAGTTTTAGACACATGAACAGGTAGTAAAACAACTGTTCAAATTTTAAGACAAATATGGTAATGAGTTTAGGTGTTCGGATATTTAGAGTAAATACGGTAAAGTTCTTTGGCATTTGCATATGCAGTTTTGCACAGTTAAGGTGAAATGATACAAATGGTTGATTTTTCACCATTTTTGACAAGGGAGACAACTTTTACGACTCCCTGTTTGTTTTCCTGCACAACAAGTCCCTTCTGAAAAGGTGTCTACTCTAAAAGGAAAGAATTTGCTCCCAAATTCTTTCCTTTTAAAATAGATCCTTTTCAGAAGGGAACCAAAACAATTTTGAAAGAGTTAACCCCTTGATGGTGTATCTGTTCCCTTTAAACTATCTCATCTACGTCTTGTGAGTTACACAGCAACAGTCAACATACTGCGTTTCATCATGGTGGAATATAAAGTAACGATTATTTTGTTTTTAACTATGTTATGTTATGTCACAGAAGCAACCTTAAGATGGCGTCTTCTAACGTTGGAAACAAGAGTTGCGTTAGACGCTATTGAATTTCGAAATGACATATTGGATCTTCAGCGAACGCTAAACGACACATGTATAAAAGCAGATATGAAAGATCAAGTAAAGGAAAAAGAGTCAAGTCGTACAGATGATCATAGTGATAACAAGGATGTGAGGAAACTAGATCACTTAACAACAGTTGTTCGTGAAGGTTTTAGGAAGGAGAAAGCTTACCTAAGAAAATCACGAAAAGATATTTACACCATGGTGGAGACACTGCGACAGTCTGTGGCAATGAATACCAAACAAAACGAAATCCTCCTTTCTAAAGTAAATACTCATGAAAAGATTTTGAAACAGCTTACAAATTTCACCGATGCGATCGGAAAAGACATGAATGCAGTGATAGACACATTATCTACACTTACTAATAGTATTGAAACAACCAGTGAGCACATACTGCAGTTAAAAGAAGAAATAGTTCAGCAAAGTAATAAAGTCAGAGCTACGGAAATAACAGCTGAGACGTTAATGAAAGACGTTAATGAAATAAAAGGAGTTATATCCTGTCAAGTCGATGGTTGGATGGTGTACAAAAAATCCTGCTATAAGTTAATGACTGATAGGTTGCCATGGGTGGATGCTATGAACAGTTGTACATCCATGGGTGGTTACTTGACAGAAACGGATGACGATGACGAGTTTGCTTATACTGTGACGTTGGCTAAAAAATTTGATGTAGGGAGAAATATGTGGTTGGGGGCTTCAGACATTGCTGAAGAAGGTGTGTTTATTTGGAATCGTTCTAAGAAAAAAATCGACGACATATACACAGCCTGGAATCGGGGCGAACCAAATGGAAATGTCAGGGAAAATTGCATTGCTTTCCGGATACATGGTGCATACAAATGGAATGACTCTTCTTGTCATAATGCGTTTTCATATTTGTGTGAAAAAGAACTTTAAGGCTAATGGTTACATCTCAACGAGAGACTACTCTTACACGAAAGTAGCTGTGCCTCTTCTCAAAGAGGAGACTACTCTTAAGAAAAATGGATACACTTTCAGGTTAGGCAACTCTATCAACACTGTCTTTACCCCCTCCTGTAAAGGGAGTCTACTCAAAAGGACTTTGGAAGCTAATTCTTCCCTTTTCAGCTTTTCAAAAGGGTTTTTAGAGAATAGGAAAGCAAACAAGAAGTCACAAAAGTTGTCTCCCTTGTAAATCATGGCGGAAAATCTGTTAGGTGCATCCATTAACCTAAAAGAGAAGAATTTGCGCCTCTGTTATTTCTGATTTTCAGACAGTGTTTTTTTTACTTTTAAGGGTTATTCTTACAAGATTATCATTACGATAACACACTTATTCAAATGTATTGAAAATTTTACAACTAAAAAAGGAAAATGTTTAGATAAAAAAAATCAGACATTTTTCAAGTTTCTGCTCAAAACCTAGATTGTGGGTACTGGTTAGAACCGCCTCCCAGCCTCGCAAACTACAGTGTTGCATATGAAGAGACTCCATCAAACCGAGTCTCCGATTTTCGTGATATTGTGTGTTCTTTGTTTCCAAAGGCAATGATTTTCTTCTTTTATTTTACTATATAAAAGTGGAGTTTAAGAGGGTCAAAATTATACAGGCGTTATTTCGTGATGTATTTTCTAATTGATGGATTATATATTGTTAGAGTTTGTTTATTGATTTGCGTTGCGTATTTTTATACTGCCGTCTTTGAAGAACAATGGGATGGGGCTATACGGGATTTGTCCTGTCGTCATTCCGTAATTCCGTCGTTTCGTTACGCTTTATATTGGGTATATCTTGTGAAATCAACTCCTTTTAAAACTTTCAAATTTGCAGATATTTTGTGCATGAAGTGAATATATGCATATGCTTTTTTGCAGATATTTTGTAAAAAGAATAAAGATATATTATAAGTAGAATAAAGCTATGATCTTCTTGTCATTTTATCTTACTTTTTTTTCTGCTTTGTGACCTTAGTTATTTCATTACTTTTACCGTGTTTCTGTCACTTCGCGACGCTTTATTGTGGACACCTTGTGAAACCAGCTCATTTCCCAGCAAACATGTATATATGGGACCCATATGGGCAGAATCTGGGCATTTATCCCATTCGGGTCCTACATGGGCCCCATATAGGCTTTTTTTGCCCATATAAGACCTATATAGGTCCCATATTGGTAAACTTTGACCAGCAAACACGTATATATGGGAACCATATGGGCAGATTCGGGGCATGTATCCCATTTGGGTCCTACTTGGGCCCCATGTAGGCTTTTTTGCCCATATAAGACCCTTATAGGTCCCATATTGGTAAAATTTGATAACTATAAAAATACATTCTAATATATGGGACCCCCGAGATAAAATTGAAATAATCCTGGAAAAGTGATATTTTCTAGATACATAATCGGGGCCCAAATGGCTCCCATGTGATACAGATATTGGACCTCTATGGTTCCAATGTTGACCTCCCATTACTGTATGGGACCCATATGGGTTCAATATGAGTATTAAGGGGAACAACTCTATCACTATTTAAACATAATATCAAAAAATATTAAATTTCCTGATATAAATGCAAATAATAATGATAATAATAAAATAAAAATAATAGTTTGTTCATTACAAAATGAAAGTATCTATTAAATTTATCTTAACTATTTTCCCGAGATGGACGTCGATTAATGGTCATATTTTTATTTTAACTCGTATGTCCCTATTATTTTTAAAATTGAGAGGTATATATAAATACGCATGATGCCAACATTTCCAACTATTAAAAAAGACACCTATATCTTAAGGCAATAACTTGCACACGTACATAGGTCTCTATCGGTTGGGACCTTACCAGTCCATCAAATGGGCTGGGACTGGGGACTTATAATCATTTGTGTAAAAATGTGTAAAAATTGTTTTTCTGGAAGATAAATGTGGGTTGATTTTTCCCATACTGGACCCATATAGTTCCTACATGGCTTTGTCCATGTGGGTCCAACATGGAACCCTGTTGCAAATCCCTCATGTCCCTTATGGGTTGCCCATGTAGGACCCATATAAATACCCATTTAGGGCCAATGTGGGTCCTATATTTTTTGCTTGCTGGGTTAATACCTTAGCATGTTGAAACTTTACAGACGTGTTGCGCATCAGATGACTATCAACGAATGTTTTCTTTCGTACAATTTGCAGATTAGTTCTTCTCAGTTTCTAAGCTTTGTGAACTGTGCATTCCTTTTGCCTGAAATGCTATGGTATCGTACAGACAGTGTGTACATTGCGTCATTTCTCCTGCAGAATGAAGATATGCACGTGGATTTTGGTATAATCTTTTAGTTATTTTTTTCTCACTTTTTGGGCTTTTTGGACTAGCAGGAAAAGCTATGTTAAACTGTACAGTGGGTACAGACAACCCTTTTTATGTCGACACTCGATACAACGACAAAATTCGTTATAATGATAATTTGGTTGTCACGAACTCTTCGCTTAAGAGGTAACAGTTAGTCACAAATTATGCAAAAATATTGTATTTAATACTTTAAAGAAATATATGCTTTGGATATTTGTTAGAATCGCCTCAGTGAGGCCATTCTAACAAATATCCAAAACCTATGTTCTATGAGGATATAAGAACAAAACAAAACCTTTCTTACATATAAATCTGCTCATTAAGTATTCTGTACAACAACAAATTTATTTAAATGGCAACGTCTTTGGGAACAAATATTGTCGTTGTAACGTGGGTTCACTGTACTTTGTGAAACATCTCTTACAGCGTTGCACAGATCATTTTGAAACTGGTGATGTTTTCTACATGGAAAGAAGATATGCTTGTCCTTCTTGCATAATCTTTCGATTATTTTTTCTAATGTATAGACGCTGAATACTTTGCAAAATCATCTCCTCTTATAGTCTTGAACCGACTGTTTTGAAGCTTTGTAGATGCTTTGCACATGGAATGAATGTGTGCATTATTTCGACTGAAAAATGCAATAAACAGTGTGTACACCGGGTAGATTTTCCGCCATTTCTTACAAGGAAAACACCTTTTGTGACTTTCTGTTTACCTTCCAAGAAAATAAGCCCCTTCTGTAAAGGGTCTACTCTGAAGGTGAAAAAAATGCTCCCAAAGGGAGCATATTCTTTCCTTTTAAAGTAGGTCACTTTTCGGAAGTGAGCAAAAATTTTGGCACATATGTCGCCCTTCAATGCTATCAATTAAATCTCCTGAAGTAACAAAAGGAATTATTGTACGGTTTAAACTAACCCTTGAAGCGCTAAGCAAAAAAGTTTAGCAGACGACATTTTGATTTTTTCTTTATTTAAAAAAGGTGAAATAAGAGAAATAAGTGAAGACATTTCGTTGGCAGATGATTCACATGAAATGTCAAGACTATTTTTTTGAAAAAAAAAAAAAAATAAACAAATAAAATTAAATAAACAAATAGAATTTTTTCTGCTGCAGTTGTGATTGGCGCTCTAAGGGTTAGTTTAAACTGTGCAGAAGGCACGCGGTAGAATGGAAAATAATCTTTAAAGCGCCACGCAAAATTTGTAGCAGACAACATTTTGAATTTTTTTATTCATTATTTATTTTTCAGAGAAAATAAGTCTTGACACTTCATGTGAAGCATCTGCTGGGTAGACATTTCACATGAAATGTCAAGACTTGTTTTATCTGAAAAATAAAATAAAAATCAAAATGTCATCTGCTGCAGATGATTCACTGAAATGTCAAGACTTATTTTCTCTGAAAAAAAATAATAAATACAAGTTAAGTTCTTGTTTTTTTTTTTTTTTTTTTTTTTTTTTTTTTGCTGCTGCAGTTGTGATTGGCGCTGTTAGGATTAATTTAATATTGTACAGTTGTACAGAAGGCAGCGCTAGATTGTATATTAACCCATAAGCAAAATTTGTAGCAGACATTTTGATTTTTTTTTTTGTTTATTATTATTTATTTTTCTGAGAAAATAAGTTTTGAAATTTCATGTGAAGCATCTGCTTGGCAGATGGTTCACCTGAAATGTCAAGACTTTATTCTCTGGAAAAATAATAAATAGAAATGAATTAAAAAAGTTTGTGTGTGTGTGTGTGTGTGTGTGTGTGTGTGTGTGTGTGTGTGTTTTGCTGCAGTTGTGAATGGCGCTTTAAGGGTTAAGTCTTAGTTATACCATGGTTCGTGCGCATGTACGATGCGATAATGCACGAGCGTGAGCGAGTGCATTATCGCACGTACATGCGCAGAACCATGGTATAACTGATTTATCACATTTGCATGCATGTAGACCATCTACATCGCAAGATATTTCATGTTGAATGTTGGGAATTTAGGCCACTATGTGATAATCTGTGTTAACACGGTTTGTCCAGCTGACTGCAGGTGCTATTTTAAGCATGTTAGCTCTTAACATGCTATGGGCAAATTTAGCAAACGACAAACTGATGACAGATTTCTATTCTTGTCCTAGAAAACAGCAGCCGACTGTTCTTGCAAATAGTCTCCTCGGGAGACAATTTGCATGAAATGTCATATTGTGTACATTGGAAAAAAAATTATAAAAAAATGTTATCAGTTCGTTGTCTGCTAAATTGGTAAAGGTTAACAAGTATGTTTCACAAAGAGATGACCCTTGAGCAAAAATCTGGTGTTCCGCAAAAGAAAAAGGGACCTTACAAGAATTACTCGCAACCCAATCGGCTGTGCAGGCTTTTCAAAATAATAAAACTGCTAACATATCTGTCCTTGTAAGTATGCACTATAAATAAACTAGACCCTTATCGGACCGCGTAGACTTGTCTGGATCAGCAATTTTCGCATTTGCAATAAGTTGCGTTTTTTACTGGTCGGAACACTATGGGATTTACCAGTAGACTTGTGAACCGAAAAATGGTTACTTCTTGGGTAAGAAACGATGACCTAGATCAGCATGCACATAAAAATGTTTCTAGGTCCTGTTAACGCTGTCAAGCAAACTGTAGGTCCTGATCGGAATAAGCGGATGCGACAACTGCTGCCCTATCATAGTTTTTTGGTTTGTTTTGTTGTAGTTGGTAAGGTACCTTTTTTCAATGACCGCCTTCCGTTATGCAAGCGATTTGTTTGATGTTTTTATAAACGGTTTTTGATGATCGCCGTTAGACAACTGTCATGTGTCACGTACGCACCAATGTCTAAGGAATGTTGAAATGCGTAGTATACGGATGACTGATTACACATACAGAAAATTATCCGCATCAAAATGACAGTGTTACTCTATAATTGAAGAAAGTTGAGAGTGACCTCAATTATGACCAGGCTACTGTTTTCCGAGGATAAGAAGAAAGTGACATAGAATGTTTTTGTTATTGAAAATGGTCCATTGTTATTGGTAGGGAATTTGCACAACTATGAGCAATTATCGGTAAATACCGCGAGTTACGTTCTAGTTTATCAACAGTGGGAAAATAGCTCAAATCGTCGACACATCACCCAGGGACTGATGCTTAGTTATTGATTTTTTTATCATGACTCGTTAAGACAGTTTTTATCGGAGATTTTCCGCAATTTAAAATAGTTCGAACAGTGTTTTTTTCCTGAAACTAATTTTCGTATAATTCGAACACCCGGATCAATATTTATTGTTTACCTGTTCGAACTAAAGGGAAATCTACCGTATATGAAAATTTAAACCCAGTTATGGTAATAAGTATAAACTTTCACAAAAAGCTTGATATACGCATAGAAAACAATAAATGTGAAGCTGATTTTAATACGGAATAGTCTAAGGTTCTTTATATGCAAATCTTGGCTAGATCAGTTAAATTCAATAATTCAGAAGGCGAATTCGAGAGGTCTCGTACCGTAAACATCTACAAGAATAACCCTCAAATTAAAAAAACAACAACAAAAAAAAAAAAAAAACAAAAAAAACAACAAAAAACAAAACAAAAAAACAAACTATGTTTCATTCACTTTTTAGGCTTACCTTTTCAAAACTAAAATAAGTATTTAAGATAAATTGCGCTTAGCAGACTCATTTTAAAAGTGAAATTATACAAAAATAATGTATATCCCATAACCTTTAATAAAGTGCTGCAATTTTAATCTTTTAACCCTTGTCACGCTGAATAAATTAAGATGCCACACCCACTTCTAATTCTCAGCCAATTAGATTCCTTGATCCAGGATGCTAATATAAATTCACATACTAAATGGCAAATAGTGCAGATCCAGATCAGTTGGCTTCTTCAGAAGCCAACTGATCTGGGTCTACACTGCTTGCAAAGGCAGGGTATATCCGGGTTTGGCAGGACAAGGGTTAAGAATATCTATGCCAAAACATTGCATGTGAATGGAGAACGCTTTCTGTATATGTAGGTTTTCCAATTAATATTATTCTATTTTATTTTATTCAGTGCTCCGGTATGTCCCGGGTTTTACTTGAAGACAACAATGATGCATTGTGGATCAACAATGAAATAACTTTCGTGTTTCTTCTCAACTCTACATTGTAGACAATTTCGGTAATAATATGAGAAACAACGTCAGAAAACGTAACTTTGGAAATGTGCGCTCAACGAATATTCAGATCAGCCTGCGCATTCGCACAGTCTGATCAGAATCTTCACTGAGCAGATTTTGGATAGCCAAGGATGAACAGTTTTTAATTCTTGCGGACTTTAATTAATACTTTAATCAGGCTGCGCAAATGTGCAGGCTGATTTGAGTCTTCGTTGGGCTCACATGTAAAAAGATACTTTTTTCAAGTTGCAGCACAAATATATTGATGACATTTTAGCAGTATAAGGTACTATTTTCAGAGGATTAATGGACAGTGAGGTCACTGATTTATTTATATTACCAGACTAAAACCATTCCAAAGATAGGGTAACGCCATTTGAACTGCTCGAAATCGTCGATAACCTTGAAACCTTATTAGCTGAGTGGTAATTTTGTTTGTGAGTTGAAGTCAGCGTTTTAATGTCATGTCGAGCCGGCCTGTTAGCCCTTGCCTTGCTGGATAAGATGCCACGCCCACTTCTATTTTCCAGCCAATCAGATTACTTGATCCGGGTTTTTGATAGAAATTCGAATATTTAATGACAAACAGTGCAGATCAAGATCAATTGGCTTCTTCAGGATCTACACTGTTTGCTAGCATGTCGTGTTCAGCAAGAGAAGGGTTAACATACAATTTTCCTGGGCAGGCTTAGTCCTCTATGCGGTTAACCAGTACTGGTACACAAACTTTCGCTGGTTACTGACAAAAGCCCTTCTTGAATCAGCGGAAGGAGAAATGACCGTAGAAATGAGTTCACGATCAATCGCCACGAAAGTTATGTGTCCGAGCTGGGATTCGAACTTGCGACACCTGGATCTGCAGTCAGACGCGTTACTGGTAATGCAAATATATATATATATATATATATATATATATATATATATGCAAATATATATATATATATATATATATATATATATATATATATATATATATATATATATATATATGCAAATATATATATATATATCTATTTTTTTTTTTTTTTTTTTTTTTTTAGGCTTATCCAAATAAAAAAAATCATATGAATAAGCCTAAAAGAATTTTTTGGATTAATGTGAAATTCTATCCTGATGAACCTATTGAGTGAAAAAAAAACAAACAAAAAAAAAAAAAAAAAAAAAACAACAACAATAATCAGGTTTTAAAGCCCAACTTGTAATACCACGTGTTGAAGATCCTTGCAAAGCCGTACTGAGTTTCGAACGTTTTAAGAATATCCTTTCTATGAAAACAAGTACGAAGAGTCATCTTCGATGATGCCGTAGAAAGAAAGACAAATGACCTTTCACAATCCAACATGATAAAACGTACCTTCTGACATGTGCTCACAACAAAGACTCAAATCAGTCCATTACGAAAACACGCCTATTCAAATATACTGAAAATTTTCCCACCAAAAAATGAAAATTTTTAGGTAAAAAATTCTTATATTTTTCATATTTCTGCTCAAAACATAGATTGTGGGTACTCGTTAGAACCTCCTCGACGAGGCGGTTCTAACGAGTACCCACAATCTATGTTTTTGGGCAGAAATAAGAAAAATAATGTATACACCTGTAAACCCCAGTTTTACTATATAAAAGTGGGGTTTAAGGGGATCAAAATTATATAGGCATGTTTTCGTGATGCTGAGCATCAGCGCAGTCTGAACAGCGTATTCGTTGTCCACGTGAAGAAACCTTGCAGCCTTGGTTATCCCAAATGCAAGCAGTGAAGATTTAGATCAGACTGCTCGAATGCGCCAGCTGATCTGAATCTTCGCTGGCCGCATATATCCGAAGGTACGTTTTCTGACGTTGCGGCTAAAAATGTTAAATGTCCTGCCACTAGGGTGTCACAGGTTATATTCAATTATGTTAAAAGAATATATATATATATATATATATATATATATATATATATATATATATATATATATATATATATATATATATATACAAAGACAAAAATAACAAAATATGAGACATTGTACTGTAAGAGCGATGGGATCAAAAATAGAATAGAGACGATCAACAAAGATTCTGGTATAACTTTGTCAATGAGTAAGCTGATCTGGGCGATCACTGTTACTAAATGTTATCAAGATTATTTGTCTCCGTTCTTGAAGAGCTCTTATAATAACTCCTCTTAAACTTAAGTATTACATGGAAACCGATAATTACATCCGTTTTAAAGGAAAATGGATACAACTTCAAGGGAAAAAAATCTGGCATGGAAATATGCTTTGATACTTATTGGGTGCTACTTTTATAGGAAAGAATTTGCTCCCAAAGGGAGCAAATTCTTTTCTTTAAAGCGTAGCCCCTTATTTTGAAATGACTAAAATACAACAAAGACAACATCCTGTGTGCAGTAGTTCTCTCCCTCTGCAGAAGGGGGGGAAAAAGTGTTTGTATGTATCCGTTCATGATACTTTTTTTTATGTGAACCATGTCAGGACAAACCTCTTACAGCATATACGGGACTGCGCATGTTCAGTATAGACTGTATTAATTGGCAGATATGGGCCTACGCAGTTGGCATTTTAAAATCTATAGGGTCTTCATATAGCCACAAAAGTGCCTATAGTCCAAATGAACTGGGTAAACGCTTATTCGCAGTATAGAGTGCTATTGAGTATTCGTGATTGCATTTTGTGGTTGTTGGTACAGTTTACTGTAGCTAAGAATGGATCCTCGTGTGATGTTGTTTATGTTCGCTTCTATTCAGCTTCAATCAAGAATGATGGCGTATGCCAGCTCAAGTTTAAGACGGCGTCTTTATTCCTTGGAGACGAGAGTTGCCATAGATGCAGCTGAGTTTAGAGAAAATATTGCTGACTTAAAATCTTCTATAAACGAAACATGTGTTTTAGGCCAAATTAATAATCTGGATTGTGATCTGAATGTACCCAGTGAGGACTTGAAAACAGTTTACCAGCAAATGACACAAACCGCAGAAAGAGTTCAAAATGGATTTCATCATGAAAAATTATTTATTCGAGAATATTTGACTAAATTGACCGGCATGGTAGAACAGCAAATGAAATCTTGTGTTGAGAATAACATGAATACATTTGCTAGCATCCAGTCTGAAATAGGCAGTCTAGAAGAAAAATGGACAAACAAACTGTTGAATATTGGTAAAGAGGTGATGGAAGCCATGAACAGTTTGGAACAAATTGTACAAAACAATGACGATATCAATGACTTAAAACAAGAGATTCTTCTTATGAAGAATGAAATTACAGAAAACACCGCCAGAAACGGAGAAACTAATCAACTGCTCCGGAGGCTACAATGGGATTCAAGTTTCTTAAGATCTGAAATGGACTGCCTTGCCGACGGCGGGATAAAATACAGGAAGTCATGTTACATACTTGGCAAAAATAAATTGTCTTGGTCGTCGGCGGCTGAGAGTTGCAAACGCATGGACGGATATCTTGTCGAAATCGATGATGGACTTGAACAAGAGTTTGTACTGTCTCTTATTAAAAAGCATGGATTTATTGTTGCACTGTGGCTTGGAGCCTCTGACATTGAAACTGAGGGTACATTTGTCTGGGCCCATTCAGGCATACCGATTGACGATGGTTATAAGCAATGGTCAAGCGGTCAGCCAAACAATGGAAGACTTGAAAATTGCCTGAATGTGTACCATAGTTTAGGCTTCAAATGGAATGATGCGCCATGTGGCTATTTATCGATGTACTTATGTGAAAAGCAGCTGTAACCTAACCCACTCTCTAAGTTTATTCAGCGGACAGCAAACTGATGATATCATTATGAAAACACACCTATTCAAATATATAGAAAATTTCTCTTCCAAAACTTTAAAATTTTCAGATTAAAAACTGTGATATTTTTCATATTTCTGCTCAAAACATAGATTGTGGGTACTCATTAAAACCGCCTCGGCGAGGCGGTTCTAACGAGTACCCACAATCTATGTTTTGAGCAGAAATGAGAAAAATAACTTATACCCCTGCAAACCCCAGTTTTACTATATAAAAGTGGGGTTTAAGGGGGTCAAAATTATATAGGCATGTTTTCGTGATGTTTTTCATATTTTCCCAGAAAACAGGATTTGACATTTCATGCAAATTGTCTCCAGTGGAGACTTGCAAATTGTCTCCAGTGGAGGCAATTTGCATAAAATGTCAAATCCTTGTTTTCCGGAAAAAATAAGAAAAAATATTAACATGTCAAAACCTGTTTTCCGGAAAAAGTAAGAAACAAAATTCAGTGTGTCTTCTGCTGAAAAAATTACCAAGAGTGCTAAGCATATATAGATAATTGCTTTGCGTCATTGTAAATATTATTTGAGAAAATGTAAATGTCACAAATGAGCCATGTCGCGAGGAATCGGCATTTAGACTCATATCTGTCTTTCAGTGCGCATGTCCGACCCCTTAGTAAGACCACGTATCTATTTCTTTTTGCCGAGTTTTTCCTCTTGACCTGCTGCGTGGGTGAAAGAATAGCATAGGTTCTGGCCAAACTGCGTAATTGCACAGGCTCATCTGGGCCCAGTAGTTCAAAGCGTCGTTAGCTTAACGAGCTCGTTAAGGGACATTTCGTTAACTGTTTTAGCGGATTCAATATACAAAATTCTGATATTTTTTGCTGAAAAAATGTGAGTAGCTTTTGCACTGCAAAAGCTACTCATATTTTTTCAGCAAAAAATTTCAGCATATTTGCGTATCACTCGATGTAAATTTTAACGAATCGTTAACTGACGACATCGTTAGCTTTGAACAACTGGGCCCTGAACTTTTGCTATTCGCGCATGCAATGACGGCTCTTTTCCAGTGATGTGGCTCAAATCATTTTGCCTCACTAATTAGGCCTGAAAGCCATGCGTTCCATATTAAATATATGAAGTGCATACAGATCTTGTCGAGGCAAGATAGATAAAGCGCTGGGCTGCGTTCAGTAAAAATAGTTAGCATCTTCTGAACTATTATTTTAAATTCACATGCGACCTCCAATTAGAGAGTATCCGTTATTCTCGTAGACGAGACGTGATATTATATCGCAGAAACACCAATAATCATTAATTATATATAGAATCAATTAAATAATAAATAATATCGTCTCAAATAAATAGTAACACAGTATACGTTCTCCTATTTTCGGTTACAAACAAGAATACACACATTTATTCGCAAAACTGCCATCTTAGTTGTGCAAAATGACAGCTTGAGAATAATATGGGGGTGTACGCTACCCTTTGCCGAAAATTGTCACTACTGAACGGAAAGTACGCATTTTTTTTCAAGTATCTGCAAACGTTTCGGTTAACTGAATGCAGCCCAGGTTACAGTTTGCAAGCAGTGATCACCTGGTGATTTCATCTAATGATTATAGCTCTTAACACAATTGCAGTCGACGACTCTTCGAAATATTGTTCTCATATTTCAGAAAACACAAGGCTTGACATTTCATGTGAATAAGGCGATTCACATGAAATAGGAATTTTCTCTGAAAAAAAAAATGACAATCGTTTTTTGAATGTCGACTATTACAAATTCATTTATTATTTAAAATTATATCTTAGATATATACATTAAAATAGTACAAAGACGGTGCAAAAATGCTAAGATTATGAAGCACTATCACTAGGTTCTGTTCTTTATAATCTTAGCATGTAAATGCTGCCTGTGTTCATCACAAAAACATACCTATATAATTTTGACCCCCTTAAACCCCACTTTTATGTAGTAAAACTCGGGTTTACAGGAGTATACATTATTTTTCTTATTTTTGCTCAAAAAGATAGATTGTGGGTACTCATTAGAACCGCCTCGCCGAGGCGGTTCTAACGAGTACCCACAATCTATATTTTGAGCAGCAATATAAAAAATATCAGAGTTTTTTATCTGAAAAATTTCACTTTTTGGAGGTTAAATTTTCTATATATTTGAATAGGCGTGTTTTCGTAATGTTAATGTCTGTATCAAAGAGAATTATTAAAATAATAAATTTAGTCAATTGGGACTGGAGCCAGTCTAGTTACAAATTTGCTTAGCGTTTTTGCTATACGCGGAGGGTAATTTGAAAGTAAACGTCCTACAATCATAAACAGTTTCGTGTATATTGTCTGGTTGAATCCAACAGAATACATTTCGAATGTTGATCAGTGATGACCGACCATCACAATATTCCTTGACTTCCAAATGTGTTCTCAAACTGAAGGCTAGCCTTAGACTGACAAAATACATAAAAAAACAAAAAAAAACAAAAAAACCAAAAAAAAAACCAACAACAACAAAAAAAAAAAAAAAAAAAAAAAAAAAAAAAACAACAAAAAAAACAACAACAACAACAACAAAAAAAACAACAACAAAAAACGAAGCAGTTTATCAGCATGTTTTGGTCCTTTACTTCTCTTGAACACGTATAACCTAATTTTGGTGGAAACTAAACAAAAAACAAAAAAAACCAAAGCGCACTAAAAATAGTATTGACAAATATAAATTTGATCTGCAATAAATGAAAAATACTTTGGTCTAAAACTGACATAAATTCAAATAGTCTTATCTATTGTTGTCCAATCAGAATCCAGTTTTTTTTGTTTGTTTATCAAATATAGCCCTTGCTTCCATGTACTTTCCTTGTACATTATATTGCTTCCAGTACTCACCCCTCTTATTAGCTCACCGTCAGTCCGTCCGTTAGCTTTTCACATTTTCAACAACGTCTGAACCGTTGAACAGACTTTGTATAAAGCATTGGGGTTACTTGTAGATTAAAAATAGCTAAAATCGTTCCGATTGGAAAAATCTATTTTTTTTTTTTTTTTTGCTTCTCCTCCTGAACCGAAAGACCAATTGACTTGAAACTTGGAAGGAGGCATAGGGGTGACTTGTTAATCAAAAATAGCCAAACTCGTTCCGATTGGAAATCCAAGATGGCCGCCGTGGCCTGGTAAATTTTCGAAATTGCGGCGCCCATAATCTTCAAACTTTTTAAACGTATTTATTCTTTTTAACCGATTTCGATATAATTTGCGTCAAAATGCATGGTTTATCACGATCCTGCATCTCAAGAACGTTATTCACCAACATTGCTTTTCCCTTTAAATCACATTTTGTTCATCTTTCACACACATATCAAAACATTTCTTGGTAATAATAATAATAATAATAATAATAACAGAAACAGTAACAAGTCCTATTTATTATTATTATTATTGTTGTTGTTGTTATATTTATTTTATTATTATTATTATTATAATTATTATTACAATGTTATTATAAGAAAACGAAATCGTATAGTATTTGTCTGTACAAATATATATTGACATGTACACATGCAAGTATACAACAATAACAGAAACGGTAACAAGTCCTATTTATTTTTTAAACAACCAAAAAGAGAAACAAGCAGGTATGATATGTTGTTACGCTTAGCGTGCTGGGCAAAATATTTAGAAAACGACATTTTGATTTTTTTTATCTTATTTGTTCCCCATAAAATAGGCTTTGGCGTTTCATGCAAATTATCTCCTTGTATGAAATGTCAAAGTCTATTTTCTAAAAAAATATCAGAAAAAAATCAGAAAAAATGCAATCAGTATGTCGTCTGCTGAATTAGCCCCGAGAATGCTACAGCTTAAATCATTGTCTTTGACTTTATCACTCGAAACGCTCTGGTCACAAATATCCAAAGTCCGAAAGCTACAGTACATACTACTACCCCTACCCAAGTCAATGGAATCGCCCAACCGATAGTAACAACTCTGGCTTCACATGCCGCGGATGGTAATTTGTCCTCATCAAATGAATAGCACGGATATCGTTCATAGTACATCTTTGTATGGAATATTGTCAATCCAAAAATTGAAAACAACCCTGAAATATAACATTTAAATATGAAGTAACTACACGTCAAATTTAAGGTGAATGAATACATGTTCAAGGGAGGCAATTCTGTCAAATTTGTTCTTGTCTACGTTCTGGAAAGGGGTTACACTAGAAGACATGGGAAGCAAATTATTGCCTTTAAGTGTAGACTCCTTTCAGAAGGGCTTGCTATGCATGAAGACAAACAGGAAGTCACAAAACTTGTCTCCCTTGTAAAAATGGCGGTAATCTACCAAGTGTATTCATTCCCCTTAACTCTTTCGGTGCCAAATTTTAGACAAGCTTTGTCGTCCGCTTTTCTTTTTAAACAAACTATCGCTTGAAAAGAAGTTTATACATAGAGTTGAAAGACTGAATGTCAAACAGCGTAGATCCAGATGAGACGGCTCATATGAGCCGTCTCATCTGGATCTATGCAGTTTGCAAATGCCTATTATTATCGCCTGCGGCAGTGAAAGAGATAATAATGCTCATGACATCGAGGCTAACGTGGAAACATTATGGTGGGTAACGTGACGGGGAATAGTCCCGTAACAATGCCAACTAATTACAGCTTACCAAACTATATACTTCAAGTTTTAGCTTCCACAAAAAATGTGCTAGGCTTGACCAAGCTTTTGGGAAAGCTAATACTTGGTTATAAATAACGTTTATTTTGCACTGGACCAGACATGCCAGCTATTGATCTTTCATAAAATGTTTCCGGATGAATGACAAAATGTCGTTTGACCTTTCATTAAATGCTTCCGGAGCAATGACAGATGGAAAATAGAATCGGACCAGTCCATGACCTTTTCATAAAATGCTTTCAGGGCAATGGCCATGGTCACGGGCGTAGGCAATATGCATGTATTTGCACTATTCGTAGTAACATTCATATTTAACCAATCCTTTTATAAATCTATTAAATTATCCAAGTTACAATACTTTATTCTTTTAAAGCACTCAGAACTGATCTACAACAGAGGATTCTTGTTACCATGTATTGTTTCAGTATCAATTCACAAATAATTTAGGAGTCATGATGTCCTATCCTATTTTCCGTTCCAATATTACATTATATATTTTCTTTCTTGTTTCCATATCTTACGTTTCGTACCATCTGCAGGTGATCTCAACAGAATTACTTGTCAACCAATTCAATTATTAGCTTTCACAAGAAGCTTGGTCTACGCTTAGCACACATTGTGTTTACTCCCCGAGTTTCTCAAGTGGGCAGTTCCAGTCTAAAACAAAGACACAATAGCAAACAGTGTAGATCCTGATGAGACGGCTCGTTGCATGTCATCTCGATCTACACAATTTGCATTTCTTATAGATATCTATTCCGGTCTGCCAGCCTCGGTGGCTCGGTTGGATGCACAACCGACTGATGATCAAGAGGACGCGAGCTCGATCCCCGCCGATTTCGGCAACATTCTTTTGTGTGTAGAATGATCATGAAATATTGACTACGGCCATTCCCTCCCTCCACTGATTAAAGAAGGGCGACAAAATACTGGTTAGCTGCTTAGAAGGCTAAGCCTGCCCAGGAAAAAGTTTGGTTATGTGAGCTGACTGGATCAACATCACAGTACTAGAATTGACTGGGCCGTTAAACTCCAAATCACCCAACCGGTCTGCAGGCCTGAAAGGGATATAGTCTGTTCTAAAAGGGGAAAAATTGCTTCCTTTGATCACGGGCTATAGCAATACAATTCCCGAATTGTCCAACTTGTTCTATTTCCCTGAGTACAAGTAAGAAACTTCAGTTTACATGTCCTGGGGCAAGGACTTCAGAGTTCTAGCTAAGAAAACTGTCCGGATAATGAGGTATATATAATCTTATTTATTATTTCTGGAAGGAAGCATTTGTTGTGGGAATCCATTAGAAGTGCCTCAACGAGGTGTTTGTAATGAGTACCCACAACAGATGTTTTCTTCCAGAAAAAAATGTAAAATAATTCTTGGTTGTACAAGTGGATTTTGACCATTTACTTTTCCGTAAACAAGTACTAAAATCAACTTTCAGCACATTACGAAAACACGCCTATTCAAATATAGAGAAAATTTCATCTCCAAAAACTGAAAATTTTCAGATAGAAACTCAGATATTTTTCATATTTCTGCACAAAACATCGATTGTGGGTACTCGTTAGAACCGCCTCCTGAGGAGGTTCTAACGAGTACCCACAATCTATGTTTTAAGCAGAAATATGAAAAAATAATGTATACCCCTTAAACCCCAGTTTTACCATATGCAGGAATTCTCGTACTACAGGTACTAATCCGCACCAATCGGTCCCTTCCTTATATAGGCTATATAAAAGTGGGGTTTAAGGGGGTCAAAATTATATAGGTATGTTTTCGTGATGAGAGATGCACGACGCGCATTATACGTCATATCGTTTTAGTATAAAACTGTTATGTTAAACTTTAACAGTCCGGCAGCACTAAATATTTTAGTTGTGAAACTTGGAAATTTTTATGATGTTTTTTTTTTTTTTTTTTTTTTTTTTTTTTTCGCCTCGACACACATCAAGAAAACATGCCTATACAATGTTGACCCCATGAAACCCCACTTCTATATAGTAAGACTGGGGTTTACAGGGGTATGCGTTATTTTTCTTATTTCTGCTCAAAAACATAGATTGTAAGTACTCGTTAGAACCGCCTCGCCGAGGCGGTTCTAACGAGTACCCACAATCTATGTTTTGAGCAGACATATGAAAAATATCAGAATTTTTTATCTGAAAATTTTCCTTTTTTAATGGTAAAATTTTCAGTATATTTGAATAGGCTTGTTTTCGTAATGAGCCTGGGTCGATATAACCAAATGTTTGACAAGTCCATTGGCTATATCTTGTCGGTTTCGATCGGTACGTGAAAAATTATCAAAATATTCCACACGGTACAATGGTTATGACCATTTTCACTTTTTATGCCTCGTCTTAGCCTCTGTCAACGAAAACTCGCATTGGGCAATTTCTTTGGCAAGAGCTTATCAGTATCTATCAATGCAAAAAGTTATCAAGATATGTTCAGAGGTTTAAGAGCTATAGTTATATTTGCTAACTGACCACAGACGGAGATACGGACTCACAAATTTGATGATATTTGGGCACTCTTCGAAAGTCAGCCTTTCAATAGGTCGAATCAGTCGACTTTTTTCTTTGGATCGTGCAATTTCATAATTCTATAACCCTTCTCATTACGAAAACATGCCTATTCAAATATGCTGAAAATTTTAACACCAAAATATGAAAAATTTCAGATAAAAAATTCTGATATTTTTCATATTTCTGCTCAAAACATAGATTGTGGGTACTCGTTAGAACCGCCTCGACGAGGCGGTTCTAACGAGTACCCACAATCTATGTTTTCGAGCAGAAATAAGGAAAATAATGTATACCCCTGTAAACCCCAGTTTTACTATATAAAAGTGGGGTTTGAGGGGGTCAAAATATCATAGGTATGTTTTCGTGATGTTTATCATTCTCTGCCACCTACCTGCCATACAATAAAGAACCCCTGTAACCATACAGGCTGACACCTGCTTCTGGACAATGGCAAGGGTCCCCACTCCAGCAGCCGCAGCAAGATCTATCAAGCTAACAATGAAACATGAAGCGGCTGAGTTCTGCATCCCTGAAGACGAACGAAACAAAATATATACAGTTGACACTTATTATCTCAACAACTGATATCTCAAAGTAATGCGTATTTTAAAGCAAATTTTGATACATTTGGTTCAGTTTTCTATTTATTCCTTACATGTTAACTCATTTTATCTCAAACTACGGTTAACTTAAACGAGGAAAGTAAGTCCCTTGGACTTTAAGATAACTAGAGTCTACTGAAATTGTATATTGCCATAAATCTTGGGAAATGAAAACTTTAAACGCCTTACCATTCTTGTGCATTTATTTGAAAAGAAAGATAACACACACACACACACACACACACACACACACACACACACACACACACACACACACACACACACAGAGAAACCAAACACACCAACAAAAACAACATTTCAAAACCAAAATAACAAGACACTACCTGTACCTGTAGGTGTGTCTGAAGACTATTCGCTGAGTAGGAAATAATGTAGATCCTGATCAGAAAGCGGCCTCTGATCTGGGCCTAAATTGTTTGCTCAGAACTGCTTGCATCTCCATAAAGTACACTTCCTCTTCCTTAAGATATCTCCTGTATACAACAATTCTGTTGATATATTTAATGGATACTACAGAATATATCGAAGTATGTATAACAAAGACCAACATAAGAAATGCACAGCTTTATTGGTGACCTAGTTAACCGCTTAGAACACTAAGTCGGTCCAGGAAAATTGTGTGTGTAACTTAACCAGCTCCAACTTAACAGTATCGACTGGTCCGTAAAACTCCTAATAAAATCTCTCCTTGGGATAAAAAAGGACCCTAAGAGAAGATGCGAGCATTCAAGAATATGCGACCATTCGCGCATTCTAATGCCAAAGGGTTCTCTTCTGTTACTTTGTATTTATACCATGAGTAGGTAGCGACGACACAGACCCAAATGAGACTGAGTGCATGCATATGCTGACCAAGATCTTTTAGTGCCCGTATAACCTATAAAGATAGTTTTCCACCGTATTCTGCACTAACATCATAAAGAAGAGGCTTCTCACCTATACTAAGGGATAGACAGTTTGATGAAGGTGAATACGTGCACCTCCCAGGGGAAATAATTACGACATTGAAACACATATCATATTACCCACTTTCTCATTAGGAGCTACTCTTACAGAAAATGCTTTTCTTAGGCTAGAAGAAAAAGTCTAAAGGATCGTTAAGATCATCACGAAAAAATGCCTGTATAATTTTTACCCCCTTAAACCCCACTTTTATATAGTAAAACTGGGGTTTACAGAGGTATACATTATTTTTCTTATTTCTGCTCAAAACATAGATTGTGGGTACTCGTCAGAACCACGAGGCGGTTCTGACGAGTACCCACAATCTATGTTTTGTGCAGATATATGAAAAAAATCAGATTTTTTTAATCTGAAAATTTTCCTTTTTTGGTTGTAAAATTTTCAATATATTTGAATAGGCGTGTTTTCGTATTGCTACGCCCTATTTCTAATAGTCATATATCAGGAAGACATCATTATGTCCGCAACCGTTTTCGTCCTTTACAAAATGAGAGACTCTTTCAGGTGCATCCATTTACATCAACACATACGAGTAACCAATGCGTCTCTAAACGGAGGCCTGATGACATAGTATAAATCGGACCTGAAGGAAGGCATCGTGTGGTATAAAACGAACGTGAAGGAAAACATCGTGACTTACTTCCGATACTTTTCATCCAGTAAGGCAAGTTGGTGGCTTCTTCGTCATACTCCGTAACAAATGTATAACATTTAGGAACCCAGCGACCTTTTAATGTAGATAAACGAGATCTCGCAGAATCTGAAATCAAATCCGAAAGGGATGGTCTTAAAGTCCCAGAGCTATTGTAACTGCCAAAATTATTTTCCTCATATATATCTTCAAATTTGAGCCAGCGCACGACAAAACCTACGATAAAACTTGTGCGACCAGCTAAGACTCAGATCAGCCTGCGCATCCGCGCAGTCTGATCAGTCTTCGCTGATCACATCTGCCTTCTACAGCCTCCAGACTATCTAAAGAAGGCTGAACAAAATCCCTTGCAATACTGGGTGGATGTATAGGCTCATCTGAGTCTTTACTGGTCACACAGGTCTTATTGTAGGTTTTGTCATGCGCTGGCTTATTTCATATTTTAGGCTGGACACAACACTTCCTACAAGACTACATGTGCGAAAACTGATGAGTCAGCACATCCGCACAAGTTGATCAGTCTTCACTGTCCGCCTGAAGATGCTTTGGACCCTTGGCTACCCACAGAGTGCACTGCGAAGACTGATAAGAACCTTTACATCCAGATAGCTGCTTTTCAAGTATTTAAAATGTTTCAAAATCGGCGCTACTCTTAACCCTTCTATGACGAAAGGGCCCTTCTACCTAACCTATTTGGACAGGTTCATTTCCTATATATGGGGTCTCTGGTTAGTTTTTATTATTATCATGTTTTGTAGAAATGTCTGAACTTAATGAAAACGGTGTAGACCGCTGCGTTCTGCGGCGTCTGATCTGTGTCTATACTACTCGCCAATGTCCCTTTTATGGGACACCAGGCTTAAATTGGTTAAAGGAAAGTATTCGCTCCATCTTGCAGCAAATTCTTTCCTTTGAGAGTGGGTCCATCGGGAAGGCAGTTCCATGCACATTTGTCTTGAAAGTGTATCAATTCCTCACAAGACAAAATATTTAGACGTAAACGTCTAAGTACCCGCGCAAATTTTGTTCATGTTTACATAGAGATATAAGACAAGGGTACACTAAAGTTTATTATTTTTTCAATGTAACAGGTAAAATCGAACAACAATGTGAGTCTTTAACTTTCACTGCCACAGGCGATAATAATAGGCTTTTGTAAACAGCATAGACCCAGATGAGACGGCTCATATGAGCCGTCTCATCTGAATCTATGCTGTTTGACATTCAGTCTTTCAACTGTACGTATAAACCTCTTTTCAAGCGATAGTTTGTTAAAACAGACGTTTTTTGCACCGAAGGAGTTAATGTTTGCTTTATTAAGCTTTATGAAATTTCTTGATAGAAATGAGAATAAAATAGACATTAATCGCCTTATAACACAGTTTGTGTTAAGCCTTTTTTATATTTGCCGGGATCATCACAAACCGTCGTCCCGGCAAATATAAAAAGTCCTTAGTGAGCTCATCGAACACGCTACCATATGTTAAAATCCAAAGCTATATTAAGAGACCGGCGCGAATTCCACTTGCTCTAATCACAAACGTAGTCTAGTCTGGACAAGCATTATATTTACAAGACAGGCTCGAACACGCTCCCATATGTTAAAATCCAAAGCTATATTAAGAGACCGGCGCGAATTCCTATTGTTCTGATCACAAACGTAGTTTAGTCTGGACAAGCATTATATTTACAAGACAGGCTCGAACACGCTCCCATATGTTAAAATCCAAAGCTATATTAAAAGACCGGCGCGAATTCCACTTGTTCTGATCACAAACGTAGTATAGTCTGGACAGGCATTATATTTACAAGACAGGCTTTGCCATGATGCGAAAAATAATATTCAATGTCTAGTGGTGTTTGAACAGATAAGGCTCCAGAATATCTTGAAGAGCAGTCCGAAAACAAATTTAACAAGCGAGTTCCATAGCTAAGAATAAGGCATTTTTTTTCAAGTACAATGTATAAATAGTTTTCTTATTTTCTCCATTAAAACATATCTTGTGGGTACTCATTAGAAGCGCCTAATCGAGGTTCATCTAATGAGTACCCATAATGTGTTTTATGAAGAAATAAAACACAACCAAAAATAAAGAAAAGCCAAACACAAAATAAAAAATAAATATAAAATAATCAAAACAACAACAATAGCGACACACACACACACACACACACACACACACACACACACACACACACACACACACACACACACAGATAAAGGCTTACAAAACCGTAGGATACATACCAGACAGAGTATCACACATCCTCCATACACCCGTGTAACTGGAATAAAGGTAATATGACTTCACTTGTGTTGTAACTGTTCCGTTAGCATCAATTGATCGTTCTGATTTGTTCAAGGTGGTGAAGTCTGTACTAGATGGCGCTAAAGAGGCAAAATAATCTTCACTGGCGTTTACGACGGAATAACGGGCAAGGACGGACGAATCAAAGGACAATTCTTCCCATGCATCGACCGACAGGGCGATTATGATAAAAAGGCTTCCAATCACCCCTACACCTACGGCACACGATACTAGAATGACGAGAGGTGAAGCCATTGTCGGAGATGAATACGACGTCCACTCTTTGTTATGTAACACTCATCTGAAACGATAAATTAAGGAGCCTGGATACGCATGACAGATGGGCCGCCATTTTTACAAGGGAGACAATCTTTGAGAATTTATATTTGTTCTCCCGTACGGCATTTATACAAGGTAGACATTTTTTGTGACTGCATGTTTGCTCTCTTGCACAGGGAACCCCTTCGGAAAAGGAGTCTACAAAAGGAAATAATTTGCTCCCAGTGGGAGCAAAGTCTTTCCTTTTAGAGTAGACCCATTTCAGAAGGGAGGCACAGAGTTGCCACCCCTGAAATTGTACTGTTTAGTTTTAGAGGAAATGGAAACACATTCATGGGAGGACTCTGTATCAAAATTATTTGTTCTGAAAAGGTATTTACTCCGAAAGTAAAGAATGTCCTCACGTTAAGAGAAGGACCCTATGCGAAAGCGAACAGTAAAATTAAAAAAAAAAAAAAAATGCTTCCATGTAAAAGATCGCACAACCTTCCAAGTGGTCCTTGTCTTCTTAATCTGTATAAAGACACTACACTACACTATACTGATATTTATTGAAACCCTAAAATTGGACATGAACACTAACACATACCCTGCTCAGGACAAATTCAGCAGACGACAAACTGATGATATTTTTCTTTTTTTTTTTCCCAGAAAAAAAGGATTGGTATTTCATGCAAACTGTCTCCTAAAGAGACAATGTGCATGAAATGCCAAATCATAATTTTTGTGAAAAATGAAACAAAATATTTCAAAATATCGTCTGTTGATTTACCCGACAAACAACTTTTACAAGTATATCCTAAGCATTATACAAAGGAGACAATCTAAGTCCCAGCAGTACACATTTGCACTAATAGTTATGTTTCTTATATCATGAACCCATCAAATCTGCAGCAAAGGGCGATAACAGAAACATTTCCAACTCCTCCTTATAAATCACGCATACAATGTTTACAAAATCCCTCTTATTTGAGACGTCTACTGTAGCACTTTACTTTTCAGAATTAAAACACTCCGGAAGCCATGCATCATGAAAACATGCCTATATAATTTTGACCCCCTTAAACCCCACTTTTATACAGTAAAACTGGGGTTTACAGGGGTATACAATATTTTTCTTATTTCTGCTCAAAAACATAGATTGTGGGTACTCGTTAGAACCGCCGGTTCTAACGAGTACCCACAATCTATGTTTTTAGCAGAAATATGAAAAATATCAGAATTTTTATCGGAAAATTTTCGTTTGTTTTGGTGGTAAATTTTTCAATATATTTGAATAGGCGTGTTTTCGTAATGATATTTTCATGAACTTATGTACCTACAGTTCCGCAGAAAATGATTAAGCATTTTTTTTCTTCAGAGGGGAAAGCAATATTTTTCAGCTGAGTATCTATAAGCTGACACACACATGAGTTTTTGTCTTTCCTCACCATGTTTTAAATTCAAGGACCATGACCAATGCAAGGCTTCATTTGTATTTTTCTCTGTACCAAATCTTTTCACCGAAAAGGTGGAGTCACTGCTCATGAATATATAGTAGAATGCCATCTTTTCGACACCAAAAAACAATCCCGAATATTAATGAACCAAAGTACAGAATTAAAACTGAATATATCGAGACCTCATTGACCCATTGACCATGGACTCTTCTATTTTCACTCTTCGGACTGGTCCGTTTGTAATATAAATGATGTCTGGTAAGTTTTTATTATTATAGAAATTGCTATATTTAAAGCAAACAGTGTAGACCCTGATCAAACACCACGTTCGTTGGCATCTGATCTGGGTCTACACTGTTTGCCAATGTCCATTTTAAGGGACGCTAGGCTAAACAGAATAACCAAATTAAGCAAATATGTAGTAGACGGCATTCTAAAATTGATTTTTTTACAGAGCAAATAAGATTTGATATTTATGTAAATCGTCTTCTTATTAAAATGGACACGCTGCAAGTAAGAAATCCGTTACACTGAATGTGTTGCCTTTCGAAACTGAACATTTAACGTTTTTACTGAATAGGTTTGTCGTCCATTTTATTTTTCCCGGAGATAATCATAGTCCAAAGGAAAGAAAATGATTTACGGGACGTTTTACGGCTCCACTCGGCTTTGACAACGCTGTGTCGTTCGTAACGTAAGAAAAAATCCCTTATGGCATATGCAGCAAGGGAGGTCCATATCGTATCATGTCGTAGGGCAGGGTTTGCTTTATCAGCTTTCAGGGAAGGTAACTTTCACAAAATTGTGTTCTTAAAAGGGATATATTCTGAAAGGAAAGACTTTGCGCGCATTGGGAGCCTGTCATATCTGATCCGCCTTACGACCTTGTTCGACGTTATGTTGAGAGTACATTTCTTCTCTCGGCTAGTCATACAATAATACGCATGTCCTTAACAGTAAAATACTACCAGTCCTTTTGGTTTGTTACAACAACACCATCAACAACAACTACTAGTACTACTGCTACAGTGCTCTAAAATTACTTCCTTGTCCGAGTGTGTGACCTAACTAAAGGTGTTATAGATCTGTAAGTATCAGTAATCTGTACTCGTACATACCATACAGAATGAACACATAGATAAATTGTTAAGACACGTTGAACTAAGCCATCTCATGACAAAACCAACTAAATGGCATGTGTGCTCAGCGAAGACAGATCAGCCTTGGCATCCGTCCAGTTTGGTCAGCGTCTTCGCTGTCCGCATGAAGAAACATCACGAAAACATGCCTTTATAATTTTGACTCCCTTAAACCCCACTTTTATATAGTAAAACTGGGGTTTACAGGGGTAAACATTATTTTTCTTATTTCTGCTCAAAAACATAAATTGTGGGTACTCGTTAAAACCGCCTCGGCGAGGCGGTTCTAACGAGTACCTACAATCTATGTTTTGAGCAGAAATATGAAAAATATAAAAAAAAATTATCTGAAAATTTTCATTTTTTTTGGTGGTAAAATTTCCAATATATTTGAATAGGCATTTTTTCGTAATGGCTTGGGTCCTTAGCTACCACCCATTCGGCGCACAGCAAAGACTCAGATCAGACTGGGCGGATATTCAGGCTGATCTGAGTCTATGCTTGGTGGACATCCATTTTACTGGCTTTGTCATGAGGTGGCACATTTATAAGTTTTAAACTGCTCGTGCACGGTTGTTGATACAATTTCGTTGTTCAAAAATGTATATTTTGGCCGAGCCCAGCGAAAATGCGTCTTCAAGTATGTCCGTTTGTACTGAACACATTATAATGTATCTGTCAAGGATGAAATGGCAATGACAATGACAATGATGACAACGACAAAATTTTATTATGTAGTAAAGGCCTATAACCCACAATACATATCAAATAAACACATATTTACTTGGTGATATCCAATATTTGTTATATTGATATATCTTTCATAATCTCTGTAAGAATACACTAGCATCTCCTATTGTATTAGCTCATCACGAAAACATACCTATATAATTTTGACCCCCTTAAAGCCCACTTTTATATAGTAAAACTGGGGTTTACAGGGGTATACGTTATTTTTGTTATTTCTGCTTAAAACATATTGTGGGTACTTGTTAGAACCGCCTCTCCGAGGCGGTTCTAACAAGTACCCACAATAAATGTTTTGAGCAGAAATATGAAAAAAAAAAAAAAAAAAAAATCAGAGTATTTTGATCTGAAAATTTTCAGTTTTTGGAGGTGAAATTTTCTCTATATTTGAAAGATGTGTTTTCGAAATGTAATCACACATAACTAAATCCATGTGTAAAAAGGTGAGTGCGTACGTGTAAAATAGCCAAAACTTTTCTGATATCTAAACATACTGGATGCTGTTTTTTTTGGCTTGACAGGCAAGTAATTCCTTGATTCTAGTCCATTTTTATTTTGGCATAAAATAAACACCTAAGTATTTGTATAAAGGTACTATTTCAATCCCAATGCCCTGGTAAAACCATCTTTCTATTTCTTTTACAATACCGCCGTTTCGAAAAACAATGATTTTAGTTTTACTTTAATTTAAACTCATTCTGACAGATTTACAGAACCTTTCAATCAAATTTATTTGTCTTTGTAATCTGACGACGGTATCAGCAAAACTGGCCACATCGTCTGCAAACATTAAAGCTAAGATATCTTCAATTTCATCCGAGATAAAGATCCCGTTTTCACATTCTGACTTTAAATATGACACCAAGTCATTAATAAAAAGTATAAATATTATTGGTGAACTGATGCAGCCCTGTCCTGTGCGAATGTTGCATTCAGAAAACTCTGTTAAACCTCCACTATGTCCTATGAGACTGCGTGGATGCGCAGGTTGATCTGAAACTGTTTAGAATATGCTTTAATTTAATTTTCTCTTGGTACGGCGCATTTCACGATGTGTTGGTTTGCTTTTTGGTAAGATTAATACATATATCAGTTTTACCATTGCTCTCTGTCTCTCTCTGTCCACACACACACACACACACACACACACACACACACACACACACACACACACTATGTGACGTATACATGAATACCAAAGCAATAATACAATACATGTATATTATCACTAACGATAAAGAAGTCACATTTCTCATTTTTTGATGTTTATTTTGCAACTAACGTAAAAAATTATACATTAAAGATAAGACGAACACGCATTTCGCAATTTCCTTTCACGATTATATAAACATCGTGCTTGGCACACAAACATATCGGAAGCCAACATAGTTAAAGCTTCCTTTACGTAGTCACGAAGGTGCTTGAACGCAAATGGATGAAAATTTGAATTCAAACATTGAGCTTTAAACAATTCTAGTCTGCAGACTGACAAACAGTGCAGACCCAGATCAGACGCCGCAGAACGCGGCGTCTGATCAGGGTCTACACAGTTTTCTGTAAAACGTAGTAGTAATAAAAGCTAACCAGATGGCCCTTCTCGTGGGATTGGACCTGATGAAAGAGGTAAAGTAGACGTGTCCACGCGGCATAAATGGATTAAAGATGAGAAGAACATGTGTTTCAAAGTTCCTTTCATATCTTTGTCAACATCAGTACTTGACACATAAACATGTGTGAAGTAAAGCTTTCTTCGATAGTCACTGAAATGCTTAAAAGCCATTACGAAAACACGCCTATTCAAATATACTGAAATTTTTTAAACCAAAAAATGAAAATTTTCAGATAAAAAATTCTGATATTTTTCACATTTCTGCTCAAAGACATAGATTGTGGGTACTCGTTAGAACCGCCTCATTGAGGCGGTTCTAACGGGTACCCACAATCTATGTCTTTGAGCAGTAATAAGAAAAATAATGTATACCCCTGTAAACCCTAGTTTTACTATATAAAAGTGGGGTTTAAGGAGGTCAAAATTATATAGGTATGTTTTCGTGATGGAATGGATAAACAGATATGTATTCATACACTACTTCAAGAAGAGCTCGATAAAGGATCCAAATGTCCAGCGATTCTAGTTTCACAGTTTTTTCTGCGTTCGCGAGATTACATTATTGATTTAACAGAGCAACAAATAGCATTTAATTAAGATTTCTCCTTCTGTGAAATTATGTTATCGACAATTTGAAAACGTAGTTGATTCTATACCTTATTTAATTCCTGTTTCTTTCAAAACACGAATCATTGTACTTGTTGTTTCAGCCATATTTCACAATTCTAGAATATTGAATAATCGTCCATTTTGTCAAGAAATCAAAGACACCGTGTTGCGCCTGCGTGGAACTGCGACACCGTTCAATGTCACCATGGCGACGCTGAGCAAGCAGAGAGGTTTGAAAGCATTAGTATTTTGTCGATGAAATAAACACTCTTGATACGCTGCTGATGTTGATCACACCTGGCTTCATCGATTACTTAATAGTTTGACTTATAGGTGATAATGGAATTGGGAAGGAAAGGCGATCGGTCAATATACGTAATGCCAGGATTATGTCTTTGATACAGACAAATCTGTCTTGAAGGCTACCTGTATTAAGCAACCACCTGTCTCTGAAAGCCACTATTTCAGATCCAATTAAAGGCAAATAAATGGAAATCTACCTGTATCAAGCAAGCACCTGTCTTAAGTAACCAGTTTTTGGCTTTCCAATAGATGCTTGCTCAACAAAAGTTTGACTGTATGCGGACAGAATGAAAGAAAATCAAAGCACTGACAGCACTGGTGGGTCGACAGTGTAGGCTGGGTACATTGTCCTGAACAGGGGCGTATGACCGTTTCATTTAACCCCTAACTTCTTGGAATTTAAGCAAACAGTGCAGATCCTGATCAGACGCCGCGTCTTGCGGCGTCTGATCTGGGTCTGCACTGTTTGCCAATGTCCCAGTCCAGGTTTTACAAGTAACACTCTTGGCCTCGGTAGCTCAGTTGGATGCGCCGTACGACTGGAGACCAGGAGGTCGCGGGTTCAACCCCCGCCGAGGTCGGCAACATTCTTTCGTGGAGATTGATCATGAAATATTTTCTACGGTCATTCTCTCCCTTCCGCTGATTCAAGAAGGGCAGTTGTCAGTTTCTGGCGAAAGAATGTGCACAATACTGGTTAACCGCTTAGAGGACTAAGCCTGCCCAGTAAACGTGTAGTTAGGTAAACTGACCGCGCTCGACATGACCCCATTGGGTTGACTGGGCCGTAAAACTTCAACACAAACAAACAAGTAACACTCTTTACACCGCAAGCTGACGTCTCAGTGACAAGACCAGTGCGGCTATAAATAACCGTTACCTGGATTTTGTACAACCACGGGGTTGAATTTCATTGGTTAATGATAATCACGAGGACACCTACCTTCGGGAAATTTTGGCGTTTGTATACAATCAACAAAGCTTACTGCAGCTATATACTAATAGTTAACGTAGTTACAACGTCGACTGGTTATCGCTACGAGTTTTGACGTCGCGGCATATTGGCGACGTTGTTTGCTTGCTATGGATTTACAGTGGTACTTTGAAATAGAGGATCTTACACTAGCGGTCATTTCATATGAAATTTACATGGTCAGGAAATTTCATAATCGGAGCCAATGGCTCCAATAAGCAAATGTTGTGTGCGTCTTCCGGAGCACGTGCGGCTCTCAATATAGAGGCTGAAAAAAGTAAACAAAAGAGGTAGGTCAGTCACTCGTCGAAAGAATCTGTTTTTGTGGGGTTGTTTTTCTCAAAAAGGAGAATTACATGCTGCTCTGAAGTCTTTTAACAGTTTTATCACCTAATAGATAGTTTGTAAATGTGTACGATCTCGTCTGAATTACTTGTGGCGTGGGCTGATCGATGCTGAATTACCGAGGGGATTTTTTTTTAAAATCAAATTTCCGTACTTACTCTACGTATCCGGAAAGACAGGCCTGAGCAAATAGTATAAAGCCGGATCAGACGCCACAGAACGCGGGTCTGATGAGGGTCTACACTCTTTGTCACTCATCCAGCAATTTGACATACTATGCATTTTCATAGGTTGTAAAATGAACTTATTGAAGAAAAGTAGAAGGTAAAGAGTAAATGGGAGTGTGAATACTTATGGTAAATACGGTATTCCATATTTATCAGATTTATTAAAAAATTTCCATGAAATTAAAATTTCGTGTCAAAGTGGGTTCAGTCTAACGGGGTTCGTGTAAACCCCTGGAAGTGATCCTTTATTCCATTTACGAACTGTGTAAATAGGCTGCGCAATCGTATTTTCTCTTTTATATATTCTGCAATATCCAAGCGCACAACGAACGTCCTGAGCAGAGTGTGCCAGTTAACCATTAACCCTCTTAACAGTGACAAATGTTTTTGCAAACAGTGTAGATCCAGATGAGACGGCTCATTATGAGCCGTCTCATCTGGATTCACATTGTTTGCCATTTTAGTCTTAATTTTCGGCTAACATCCCTAATTGTAACAATGGACATATCCATTTTCCTAAATGGAAGGGTCTACTTCAGAAACTCAGGGGTGAAAGGGTTAAGGTATAGCTAAGTGTTGAAAGGAACTGTTAGGATGGCAACATTTCAATAGGCGTACATACATTCACTCGATACATTAAATAACAAGAAAAGAAGTTTAAGAAAAGCCACAGAATATAGCCTACCAATGACACCAAGAGGAAGAGTAAACCAGCTACTGCAGACAGCAACACGTAACAAGCAAATGTAACGCAAAGTAAGCGGCTCCCTTTCTCCCAAAGAGGTGATCGTAATGCAAGACAGGACGCTTCAAACACAGCCCAGTAAGCATTCTTTATAAATCTACAGCGGTAGCTGACAGGCCGATAACGGCCCGCTGTAGATTTATAAAGAATGCTAACTGGGAGCAATTTGACAATAAATACAGTCGAACCTCAACAGCTCGAACACCGACGGCTTGTTTACCATGGCTATTCGAACTCGGTTTTGAATCCCTACGATATTTTTCGATAACTCAAGAAAACAAATAATTACTTATTTTATCATGAAATTATTACTGTATCGAAGATCGAAAAAAATCCCTAAATTATCGTCATTTGCTTCCTGACCTGGCGTTATGATTAACCCTCAGTGGCTCGAACTACCCATATCTCGAACAACTTACCATAGGTTCGAGTTATTGAGGTTCGACTGTAGTATAAAACATGAAAAAAGCCCCACAGTGAGCAGCAATAAGGTCACACAAAGATCAAACCAAGGTAATGAACCGTGAAAAATAAGGGGACTTGGGTTAAATCAATTTTACTGGTACCAACTCTTCACCCAAGGTTCAAGAACTGAGAAAATACGACACATTACGAAAACACGCCCATTCAAATATATTAAAAATTTCAACTCCAAAAACTAAAAGTTTTCAGATGAAAATTCTGATATGTTTTCAAGTTTCTGCTCAAAACACAGAATGTGGATACTCGTTAGAACCGCCTCTGCGAGGCGGTTCTAACGAGTACCCACAATCTATGGTTTTGAGCAGAAATAAGAAAGATAATGTATACACCTGTAAACCCCAATTTTACTATATAAAAGTGGGGTATAAGGGGGTCAAAATTATATAGGTATGTTTTCGTGATGTAATTGTTCGGCTCGCATAGAAGCTACCAAACATAATCAACGAAACATCATAGAAAAAACAACAACAAACAAACAAAAAAAAAAAAAAAAAAAAAAAAAATAAACAAACAGACGAAAAACATACGAAAACAAAAACCAAAGATTTATAAATACAACAAAGTCAATGTAATGAAACAAGGATGAAAGCTCATGGCAAACGCTTCAGACATGCACAGCCAAAGATGGAGAAAATATTAGTTGAACCGTAGAGGGCATCGCAGAGTCTGCTGAGATGCCACCAACCATACAATTAAAGCCGAAAGCATAGCTATCAACCATGACTGATTATATACTAAGCGTAAAGTCTGTCGCATAATAATCATGTTACAACCTATCCATTCATAAAAAGTACCTAAAAGAAACTTAAGGTTTAGGATGTAGGTCTTTTAGAGTAGAAAAGAGATAGTAAAGAAGACGAAAGAGAGGGACAGGGGAGAAAGAGGAAAATGGATGAAAGTGAAGAAACTGAAGAAATAAAAACATCCCCCCACCCCCTCTACCGTTACCTGCTGCAAGGATCGAAGGCCTTGCCAAACTGTAAGCCAAACTCAGTTGGACGCCCCGCTTACGTAAGATACACGGCACATTTGCCTCACCCAACCATCCCGATCAATAATACTAAACTGCTAAATGTCCAGTCGATATTGTTCGATATTTTTCAATAATTTTAACCCGTTTTATTCTGAAGACCACAACATCACGAAAACATACCTATATAATTTTGACCCCCTTAAACCCACTTTTATATAGTAAAACTGGGATTTACAGGGGTATACATTATTTTTCTTATTTCTGCTCAAAAACATAGATTGTGGGTACTCGTTAAAACCGCCTCGCCGAGGCGGTTCTAACGAGTACACACAATCTATGTTTTGAGCAGAAATGTGAAAAATATCAGCGTTTTTATCTGAAAATTTTCAATTGTTTGGAGGTGAAATTTTCTGTATATTTGAATAGGCGTGTTTTCGTAATGAAATGGTAATTGGAAAACAGTGCAGGTCGAGATCAGATGCCACAGGATACGGCGTCCTTTCAAGGTCTCCACTGGTTGCAAATAGTTTTGCCATTTTCCATTACGAAAACACGCCTATTCAAATATATAGAAAATTTCATCTCCAAAAACTGAAAATTTTCAGATGAAAAACTCTGATATTTTCCCTATTTCTGCTCAAAACATAGATTGTGGGTACTCGTTAGAACCGCCTCGACGAGGCGGTTCTAACGAGTACCACAATCTATGTTTTTAGCGGAAATAAGAAAAATAATATATACCCCTGTAAACCCCAGTTTTACTATATAAAAGTGGGGTTTGAGGGGGTCAAAATTATATAGCCATGTTTTCGTGATGTCTAAAAATATCTTATCATACTTAAAATTGAAATTCGGCTTCCAATATATAGTATGGGGTTTATTCAGTCTAAATTTGGTTAAAATGCTAAACTGTGAAAAGGAGCTGTATTCTGGGCGAGAACCACAGGATAATGTCGAGTTTTGAATTACTGTTTCTTGTTTGTTATTATTCCTCAGCCGCGAATATATACATACTTACGAGAGTGCCAGAGTCTGAAATCTCTCTGGAAAAGAGACATAACCATTGTAAGCTTATAAAAATACACAACCACAGTTCTTAACCTTCGTGCGAATTTTATAAAAAGCTATGTGAATCATTTCAGCCCTGTAGACCAAGACAGACACTTTGGGAAACAGGGTAGATTCAGATGAGACGGCTCATCATCAGGATTTACACTGTTTTCCATTCTATTCTTCATTTACAATTGTCACCCCTTTGGCAACAATCCATATGCAGCGATATAGGAATCTATTTTAGAAACTCAGGGTTGACAGGGATGACAATATTTTCTCTCAATGTATAACTGTCACAGTGAAAAAAGTCTTGATGTCTTACCAAATTAAAATACGCATTATTATATGTACAGTCGAACCTCGTTATCTCGAACTCGCTTATTTCAAATTACAGCTTATCTCGAAGTGAAAATCTGGTCCCTGTTTTAACATGAAACTATGACAACAGGTAACAAAATAATGTGGAAAAGAGGAGAAATTGCTCCTAAGGAGCAATTTCTCCTCTTTTCCACATTATTTTATATATATATATTTCTAAGTTCAGGAGTCAAATTACATATTCATTTGTTAAATGTGGTTGTTCAATTTATTGTTTTCCATACTCTCTCAACTCTGATATGTCGAAGTACGGATATCTCGAAGTGTTTCAGTGAGTCCCTTGGAATTCGAGAGTCGACTGTATATATCAAAAGTACCGTATCGTGAGAAAACGTACCCTCTGAAGAGCCTCTGAAACGCTCCCAATGATGACATATTAGCCTATGCGTCCGCGCAGTCTAATTAGGATCTTCATTGCCCACATGAGCAAACTTTGTATCCTTGGCCATACAAAATGTGCCCAATATGGATTCTGATCAGACTACACAAATGCGCAGACTGATCTGAATCTTCGCTGGGCACACATGTTCGAAGATCTGACGCATTTCACATTATTACACGAATATATCAAATATACGTTATTAAAATATATGGTCATGAATATTTACAACATGAAATGCGATGTAAACCCTTTAATTTTCTCTAATGCATCTATGTCAACGATATTTTATTTCAGCAAACTTAAACATACATGTCCGCTGTATTGGTTTTGGCAAATTGTTGTGCCTGTGACATCCATTCGAAAGACGTTTTTCGCTTGACGTTTTATTCGGAACATTATATTGCTCGACCAACAGAGAAGACCGATTCGACCGACTTAAGGGTTGACTTTCGAAAAGTGTCCTTTAACATCTTGTGAGTACGTCCGTGGTCACGGCGAAAGTGGTCAAAGCGCTTACTCTATTGAGAATATTTTGATAATGGTTGGCATACTGAAAGATACCGATAAGATCTAGCCAATGGACTTGCCAAATGTTAGTTTTCTTTGATAGAAGCTAAGCCGAGGCAAAAATATGAAAAAATGAAAATGGCAACATTTTCCGTGTGAAATATTTTGATAAATTTTCATGTACTTATTGATACCGATAAGATCATGCCAAAAAAATTGATTTTATCGATCCGAGGCTGAGCCGAGGCAAGAAAATAGAAGTTGATTATATCGATCAGAGGCTGAGCCGAATAAAAAAACAATGAAAGTATAACAAATGGCCGTAACACTTAAACAGTATACAACTATTCCATACCTTTCTGGGTGACAATCAAACTTTTGATAGTTCTTTGAGAATCGGTTCAATCTGGCTGGCTTTTGTAACAGGTGAAAATGCGTTTTATAGTCAAATATGCTTTATAACTTTTCATATAGTAGGTTGTGCAATAATCTTGACCATTTTAATAATTTGGCACATAATCTTAAACAGTTATCAATAATTTTCATAATTTTTCACATACTAATTGATGTGGAAAAGATCTTGCCAATGGACTTGCCAAATCCAAAATTTTACTGCCATCTAAGCTGAGGCAAAAACTGACAATGGTCATAATTTTAAACAGGTGGAACTTGTTTAAAATCTACAACCAACCAACCCTATACATTTAGTGTATAGCTTCAATCATTTTTTTTCTGTGAAAATGAAAATATTGGTTTCTTTCAAAAAACAACGAATAAAAAAAAAACAACAAAAAACATTTTGTTGCAGAGATAGTTACGACAAATGCGTTTGTATCATATTCCGTTAACCGTCTGTAATATATTGATAAAACAATTTTGTATATAAATGATAGAATGCGCAATTTTGTGACAGTGAGCAGCAATAAGAACAAACCAAGGTAGTGAACCGTGAAAAATAAGGGGTTAAATCAATTTTACTGGTACCATCTCTTCACCCAAGGTTCAAGAGTTGTGAAAATACGACACATTGCGAAAACACGCCTATTCAAATATATTGAAAATTTTACAACCAAAAAAGGAAAATTTTCAGATAAAAAATTCTGATACTTTTTTCATAATTCTGCTCAAAACATAGATTGTGGGTACTCGTTAGAACCGCCTCGGCGAATCATTGCTGATGCAATATTTGATGAAGCCGGAAAATCAATTCCAAATAAAGTTGTTTATATTCGTCCTAATGATTATCCCTGGATCACATGCAGCATAAAATTACTAATACGTAGACGACGAAGATTTTACAACAAATTCAAGAAAACAAAGAACTTGTATTTCTGGAATCGGTTTAAAAAATTACGAAACACAGTCACAAACCTAATCCGGAACTCAAAGCAAGACTATTTTAACAAGCTTGAAAGTATACTCACCGATGAAACTCCTAACTCTAAACTTTTCTGGAAAACTTCCAAGCAAATCTTAAAACTCGAAAAATCCTCACAAGCGATACCTACCCTTAACCTCAACAATAAATGTGCAGAAACTGACCTCCAAAAAGCAAACATGTTGAATGAATACTTTTCTTTTCAGTCTGTAGTTGATGATCATAATACATCGTTGCCACCTCCGAACACCTTTTCACATGAATGTCTGGAAATTTTCGAGATCAGGCCACAGACTGTTAAAGACGTCTTCGACGGCCTTAACACGAGTAAAGCTAGTGGGTCTGATCTTATGAGTCCTCGACTGCTCAAAGAAGGTTCGTCTATTCTTGCAGAGCCTTACTCAATCTTATATACTTCTTCTCTTCGGCTAGGTCACTTTCCATCCTCTTGGAAGGACGGAAATGTTACAGCATTTCACAAAAAAAAAAAGATGATCGATCAAAACCTTCGAATTACAGGCCGATATCATTATTTTGTCAACCAGGCAAAAGCATGGAACGATGCATCCATACAGTACTGTATAATAACATTAGCGAACACAAACTCTTAACCCCCTTTCAGTCCGGCTTTAGCCCAGGGGACTCCACGACCTTCCAACTTCTCCATACTTACCATATGTTTTGCGAAACTGTCGATAACGGTAAGGAAGTTCGTGTGGTTTTCTGTGATATAAGCAAGGCTTTTGATAGGGTTTGGCACCAGGGTCTTATACACAAACTACGAGATATGGGCTGCTGCCATGAACTTCTAAACTGGTTCTCTAGCTATTTATCCAACAGACGACAAAGTTGTCATAAACGGTCAGACATCTGAGTGGTCATATGTCCTAGCCGGCGTGCCCCAGGGATCTATCTTGGGGCCACTATTATTTCTCATCTACATCAATGACATTGTAAACGAGCTCCACGCATCAGTTAGATTGTTCGCAGACGATACAAGTCTTTATCTAATAGTTGAAAATCCAAACACTGCAACCACCATTTTAAATCATGACCTGAACCGTATCGATACATGGGCTGCGCAGTGGCTGGTTGATTTCGACGCTACTAAAACTATTTCCCAAATGTTATCATTGAAATGTAACCCGCCCCTGCATCCACCCCTGTATATGAACGGAATATCTATCACTGATCCTTCATCACACAAACATTTAGGCTTGACGTTCACCAATAACTGCAATTGGGCTGAACACATCAACAATATCACAGCAGCCGCCTGGTCTAGACTAAATTTTTTTACGTTCACTGAAATTTAAAATTAACAGACATGCCCTCGAAAAAATTTATATCTCATTTATTAGACCCTTGCTTGAATATAGTGACGCAGTTTGGGACAACGCCTCTGTAGAAAGTAAAAGGCAACTAGAAGCAGTACACAACGAAGCAGCGCGAATTATAACAGGTGGAACAAAACTTTGTAGCATAAAGAACCTCCTTGATGATCTCGGCTGGGAATCTCTACAAGCTAGGCGCGAGAAGCACAAACTAATTATCTTTTATAAAATGGTAAATGGCCCTACGCTTGAATATCTCCAATCTCTTACCCCACCAATTATACAAAATACTACTACATATAACTGGAGAAATTCGCAATGTTCATGCGCGAACAAGCTTGTTTTATAACTCATTCGTTCCATCAACAATACGTGCCTGGAATGATCTGTCTGACGAGATTAAGACTGCACCATCTGTTGCTTTGTTTAAATATCGACTTAATAACAATCTTAAAAACCTCCGAAATATTACGATACTGGCTCTCGTATTGGCCAAATCTTGCATGCAAGACTCAGAATGGAATGCAGTTCCTTAAATGCGCATCTCTACAGGAAAAATATCATCCCTAGTCCAACATGTTCATGTGGGGGATTCGAAAGTACCTATCACTTCTTTTTCCAATGCCCAAACTATGCAGTCATCAGAAGAAGGTATCTTTCGAACTATCTTCCTACTCTTAACACTAACCAGGTTTTTATGGTATAGCTGATGCCTCTGTGGTAGAGAATGAAGCTTTATTTTCTCAGGTCCAACGATTCATAATACATTCTAACCGGTTCGTATGATCTTTTAACAAAAATACACATCAAGCGGCACCAAATGATAAACGAAATACACTTTAAATAAATATGCAACGTTACTCAAAATGAAACTTTAACGGATATTGTCGATCGACAGTGTAGAATGCTACATCGTATATGTTGAGCGAGGACAAAATGTCGTACTTGTAACATAAATACCCTTATAAGCATCCTCTCAGTAAGCATTCTGCATATATCTGAATCGGGCCGTTATGGGCCGATAGTGGCCGATGTGGATTTGTGAGGAATGATGGCTGGACTAAGAACAAATGTGCACGCTCTTCTCAAATAAATTCTCGATATATGTACCGATCTAAATAACTAAAATATCACCATAACTACGGCATGTCCTCGCATCATCATCATTATCATCATCGTCGTCGTCGTCGTCGCCGTCGACATCATCATAATCATCATTATCATCATCATCATTGTCGTTTCTTTCAAGTCAATGTAGTAGATTATATCATTAATATTATTGGTAGTAGTAGTGGTAATGGTAATGACAACAATAATAATCGCAATGATTATTCTTGTGTTGTTATTATTGCTGCTATTAGTGGATTATTATTATTAGGAGTTGCAATAATGATGGTGATTAGGACGACGGTAGTCATTATTATTATTATTATTATTATCATCATCATTATTATTATTATTATTATCATGATCATGATCATCATCATCATCATCATCATCATTATTATTATTATTATTATTATTATTATTATTATTATTAATATTATTATGTACTTCACAAACATACATCATTATTATCTACCATTCACGTATTGTAAATATGCCTTTATTTCTATTTCAGGAGATGGTTTGTATAAGCTTTTAGCTTTTTATCAAATCCTGTACCATATAACATTATGCGATGTAAAAATGTGAACTTAAATGAATAAAATATTGTTTAAACCAAAACGCCGTAAAATGTTCTCTTCCGCGAACACCTAACCTCAGTTTTAGCAGCAAAGTTTATTTTTTTCTACTTAGTTTACCAAACTGACTAAACAAGCGGTGATGGAACAGAATATCTGATCAGGATATATAGTCGTACTGTAAGTCTTCCATCCAATAGTTAAGGTGTCCGAATAGCTAGATTAAGTATGGCAAGCTTTAGCAAACAGTGTAGACCCAAGTCAGATGCTGCAGAACGCCGCATCGGATTAGGATAATCATGCACTCTCATCAGACGGTTTACTTATTAACAGTTGATCAAACAGACGTGATGAAATTTTAGGTTAAGCATAGTGAGGTGTTAGGTTTCCGAATATATACAATACAATACAATACAAAATGTTTTATTGGCGTTAAACATACAAAATGCTTTTCGTCAAATATATAAATATATAGAGTAAACAAGGTATCCTTGAACAAGCAATGCTGACCCAGATTAGACACCACAGAACCTAGTGTATAATCAGGGTTTACAATTTGCCGCCCATCCAACTGTTTTAGAAACATCAACTCTTGAGATACGCACCCTAGCAGGCACACAACGTTGAAACAATGTCGATTCAACGTTGATTCAACGTCCTGACGTTGAATCAAGGTTAAATCGATGTTGTTTCAATGTTATGTACACAACAATGAAACAACGTCGATTCGACGTTGATTCAACGTCTTGACGGAGAATCAACGTTGATTCATTGTCTTGACGTTGAATCAACGTTGAATCGATGTTGTTTCAACGGTGTGTGCTCGCTGGGACAGTAATGGATTAAGGTATCCGAATATTTAGGGTCACTGCTATATTATTGACATAAGAATGAGGATATCTGGACATTTTACTGGCATCTTATCATTTGTCAGTAAATCAAAGGTCTGATCAGATACTTCTCTGTCCGCCTGTAGAAGCACGGGCTCCTTGCTATCCACAGAGTGACAAGAAAAATATATGGGCCCAGTTATTCAAAGCGTCGTTAGCTTAACGAGCTCGTTAAGGGTCATTTCATTAACTGTTTTAGCGGATTCAATACATAATATTCTGATATTCTTTGCTGAAAAAATGTGAGTAGCTTTTGCACTGCAAAAGCTACTCACATTTTTCCAGCAAAAAATTTCAGCATATTTGCGTATCACTCGATGTAAATTTTAACGAATCGTTAACTAAGGATGTCGTTAGCTTTGAACAATTGGGCCCTGATTAGATCGTCTGGATACACATACTGGCCTTGAGCATTCGCTGAACGCAACTGTCTGAAGGTATATTTTATCACTCTGAGACTAAAATGATGTGATCCCATATGGCAAAAAGTCATTACATCAAGTCTGCACAGCGAAGATCAAGAACACCACGTTCATCGGTCGATGTCAAGACCGCCCCTATTTGTTGATATACTAGGCTATATTCAGCCATTCTTGTCTCAAACGAACGTGGCAGTTCTGAACGTGTTATATGTGTTATAGGTTGGGATATGGGCCCCGCCATGAGGAAACGTGTCTTTTGGCATATGCGACAGCGAAAGTCCAGATCCGCGCAGTCTGATCAGGGCCTTCACTGTCCGCAAACAGAATGATTGGGTACTACACAATGTATCGATGGATAGCCAAGGCCCGGATGAGACCTTGCGCATGCGCAGGATGATGTTACTCCGCACATTTTGCGCATGTTGGAAGGCACGTTTTTGCTTGACACGACCCAAGTTGTCTCTATTCTGGTTTTAAAAATTTCGGATGTACAGTTTGCAGTCATTTACGGTTATATCTTGTGATATAATTTCTCTCACTGCGTTGGTCGTCACAAATATACCGTTTTCCCGCCAGCTATCGAATAATGTACTTTTGTTGAACTGCGTGAGTGAATACTACTACAACTGCATCGTTTACTGCTCTTTTCTTTTAGGCTCAGATAGGTTAAGTACTTTTCTGTTTTGATGTACATGTATATTATGTCATGAAATATATACGTATACCAGATATGTTTTGATATTTTTAATTTCGGATGTTGTGTCAGTGGCTGCCATAATATGATTGGAGCAGTAATCAGGGGCAAAACAAAACTAAATATAGTAGTTTAAAAACTTTCGACGCAAAGGCTTTTAATGAAGATGTCGGGTAGGTGCCATTCCATGTGTCCTATGTCTTTGATGATATCGATGTCATACACTGGGCACATGCAATTCTCCCGAACTATGTCATAAAAGAATGCCCCGATTAAAGAAAGGGTCTGCAAAAGTAAACACCAAAACAGCTTTCATGAAAGGCGATTCGAGTACAGTGTACAAAAAGCGTATGCTCTATAATAATTAAATAAATGTACAAGAGCCTCAAACTGAAAAAAAGAAAAATAAAACACAAAGAAATCAGGTCACTAAGCTTAAGTAACAGTCTATGAGGCACTACTTTTAGTAGCGGTGCGCAGGAGGTCCAAAGTCTAAGGACTTTTGGCCCACGGTCAAACCTTTTATTTCAAAAAGCGGGTGATGGTTGGCCATCAGTGATCTTGTCTGAGAATGATAAAATAGTGTCTGGTCAGACTAAAGTCTGTAATACATCTATTTTCAATCACTTGTAAATGTATCCAGGGATATTGGTCAAGATAGAAAACAGTATGAAAATGATTTTTTGATCATCCAAGCATCAGCAATATAAAACAAAATTTACCCCCAAATTTGGAACCCTTTTCTTTTGGAAGCTACAGGAGCTGACAATATTTCTGCAAAACTTCCAAAATCATGTCCTATATTAATGTCGTTTCCCACTTGATCAATACCAGTGTATCTTCTAATAATTTTACATCAGGATTAAAAGAGGAGCAGGTACTGCCCCTGTGTAAAAAGAATGATGCATTAAATAAGGAAAACTATACACCAGTAAGTGTATTGCCTACCATATCAAAGTTATTTGAAAGTATTATACACAATCAGTTGTCTGAATATTTTGACATGGAATTAGTCCTTTCTAAGTAGCTTTTATGAAACGATTTTGATGCCAGACAACCTTGCTGCACCTGCTAGAAGACGGCACTGGATAATCACCAGTGAGTTGCTGTCATACTGATGGATTTATCCAAGGCCCTGGACTGCCTTCCTCGCGTATTACTAGATGCACATTTGCAAGCTCATGAACTGTCCGAAGACGCAGTATCGCTCTTAGGCAGCTACCTTAGTGACAGGCGACAGAGAGTAACGCTGGGGTCCTATACTAGCAGTTGGCAGCTTCTTCTTAAAGGTGTACCACAGGGGTCTATTTTAGATCCCCTGATTTTTGATATTTGAAAACGATATATATATCATATTCTTGAATATTGTCTCCTTTATAACTATGCTGATGACAATACCGTGTCTTATTCTCACAATGAGTTGACCGTTTTAAAGCAGGTTTTAGTAAAAGAAAGTCTAATCTTTATTCAGTGGTTTGCTGATTATTTTATGAAGGCTAACCCAGAGAAAAAAGCGCATGATGCAATCAAGTCTTTCAAGTAGCATGGCACAACTTTAACATGTGAGGACAACGTTGTTCTTCTAGGGGTTGGCATTGACTCCCTTTTAAAGTTTAACGAAAATCTGAAATTTGTAAAAACAAAAAAACAACAACAAAAAAAACAAAAAAAAACAACAACAACAAAAAAAAAACAACAAAAAAAACAACAACAAAAAAACAAAAAAAACAACAACAACAAAACAATAACTTCTAAACAACTTGCCGTATTGAAACGCTTAGGCAGATTTTTAACAAAAATGGAAAACTCATTACAACTCTTTTATCATGCCCTCTTTTAAGTACTGTCCCTTAGCCTGGCACTTTTTAGCCAGGCTAACACTATTGAAATGGAAACAATACTGGAAAGAGCCTTGAGGTTTATAAATAACGATTATTCCTCTTCCTCACAAGCATTGTTGGATGTAAATAAGGCAAATCCACTTCATATCAATAGAATAAAACTAATGGCATGTGGAGTATTCAAAATTTTAAATGAACGGCACCTTTACATATGCAAGATCTTGTTGATATTAAAATGTCCAGTTATGATTTCAGAGGCCAGAAACAAAGTGATACTGCCAAGGGTAAACACAACACGATTTGGGCTAAGGTATGTCCTCTATGAGGCGGCCCGGGTTTGAAACAGTCTTCCTAATGAAATCCGGTCAACTGAAAATTATAGGATAACCCGTGTTGTAAATTTTCTTATCACATGACCGTCACGTTATTCAGTGAAATAACCCATGTCATAAAAATCATATAACCACACGTGTTATAACACCTGCAAGGCTTCCCATTGGTTAGCCTAATCACCCTCATTAATATTCGTATTACACCGCTTATTGATAGCAACCAAGATGGTGTCCGCGTTCGCCGATACAACTTTCACTTTTGGAACAGATCCTGCCTTCAATTTTGAGATGATTTTGAGATGAACGATAAATGCCAGACCGATGGAGGACGAAGACAAAAAACAATCACAATGTGAATAACACGGCTACCAGAAATATTCATGGTGGTAAAACTTCGATGTTTTCCCGCAACATATTTGGAGGCACTCTCAACATTGATATCGTCAAACCGTCAATGAAAAAAAAATTCACCTCCTCCAAAAAACATTGGAGGATGACATGACTGAGACAGTTAATAAATGTGTCAAATTAGAATCCAAACTACAGTTAAAATGTTTTATAGTTTTGAAATCTATCGTTTACTTGAGTGTGACAGCCACCCATTGACCAAGGTCAATGACCTTTAAATACGACAGCTGACTGGGGGATTTCCCTACAGGTTCTCAGTGACGTATTGACTCGCTGAATGACGTTGTTCAATGGAATCTTTAGTTTTGAATTGATTTATTCAAATGAAATATTTATTAGCTCAAATAAAAATCTTCATTGTTTCCTTCAGTTTAACGACGTAATAAATAGCATATGCATCTTGTTTCTAGTTATTTCGGTACTTATCAAATAATATGCAAACTATTTTTGTTGCGTAGTACTATTGAATCCTTGGTAGTGAGTTGTTCCGGTTAGCTATGGAAAGCCGTTATCTTTAAAATATATTTTGTGCATTTTTTGTCATCGAAAGGGCCATGTGATAAACAGAATGTTACATTCGTGGTCATTTAATATGAAATTTATGAAACTCGTTGGCTAATTTCGGTATTTTGCTCGCTAAAGCTCGCAAAATACAGAAATTACCCAAACTCGTTTCATAAATTTCATATTAAATGACCACTCATGTAAGATCCTCTATTTATGCTTATCTTAAACGTTTTCTTTTTTACAACTGTCCATCCCTTTGTAACAAAGTGTGCGATGCAGTCTGACATGATCATGTGTGCATTCCGTGTTGGCGGCGGTTCCATCTTATAACCAGGCGTTTGATGGACCCGCTGCGGTGGCAGGCATTATGCATTGCATGCTGTTATATAGCTGTATTTTTTGTATATATATTTTCTATATTGATTATCCATTTCTTGAATCTTGTATTTATGCGATATTTTTCCTGATTAATCTGCTTTAATCCAAAGCATCATTGTTTATTTCATCATAAACTGATATATCACGACACGTGCCATGTTCCTTTCTTCTACGGAATCACTAAATGGAACGTAACTGGTCCTTCAGGACGTACGCATAGGGGATAAAAACAGGATGTCCAATGGTGTAAGTTCAAAATATGAAAACTATCTACAAACAGGGCTTTGTTCTCTTCAGCATGGTTACGCAGGGCTGAGTCTAACATTTAGGCTTGCCCTGAAATTGTCCAATTTTGGCGCTGATGTTACTGTGGATGATGGCGTGTTACATTCCCTGATGGTCCTTGGACAAAAGAAAGCGTAGTAAACTTCGCTGTTGATGCGTTTCTAGAAAAAGACAGTCTGATTTCTTGTACGACTGTCGCCTAATATTAGGAAGAAAGCTATGTCAATGTCAACTAAACCAAGCTGAATCTTATATAATAGAGTATGTCTGGCCACAAAGCGCCTGTCCTCAAGGCGTCCCCATCCAAGTTCATGGATCATTTTTGTAACACAGTCACGTGTGCGGGTATGGTAGTCACTGAACACATATCTGGCTGCATGGAGTTGAACTTGGTCCAGTGTCCCGATGTCCAGCTGGCGATGAGGGTCCCACAAAGGAGATGAATACTCCAAGACTTGTTGGACAGCTGAAGTGTATGTTGTTGCTTTACCTTCTTTTGATCAATCTTTCAAGTTCCTCCGCAGGAAGTTCAGGGAACGGTTGGCCTTGGTAGCTGTATCCGAGATGTGTTTAGGCCAAGATAAATCTTCGGGAACTGTTATTCTTAGGAAGTTACTGCTGTTAACCGCCTCAAGCACCCATCCACGCAATGTGTAGGACGACTGATAGGCATTCTTTGTATTTCCATGAGAGCCCCTGATGACACTGCATTTGCTGGGGTTAAAACTCATCTGACACATTTTCCCCCATTCTTCTAGAAATGGAAGGTCTCTCTGGAGTTTGTCATTATCACCAGCCTTGTTGATTATGCAGTAAAAGAAGCTGTTATCAGCAAAACGTCTTCAGTCTGAAGTTCTCATGGACTCAAGGAGGTCATTCATGTATGCGGTCCCAGCAATGGTCCCTGCGGCACGCCTGACAGTACATAAGCTTGGGTGGAACAGGCACCATCAAGCACTTCTTCTTTTCTGTTTCCCAGGAATGCACTTACCCAGGAGCTTGTCTTTTTTGTTCCGGATGCCATAATGTTCCATCTTGTACAAGAGTCTGGAGTGAGGCACTTTATCAAATTGCCTTGACAAAATCAAATAGGATGGTATCCACTTGATCACATTTGGAGGGACGGGACACTATTTCCTAAATTGTAACGACTAGTTGAGTCTCACATGAGCGTCGTTTCTGGATCCCGTGTTAGTTGTCTTTCAAAATGTCCTGCTTAAAGTATGCCATGATGTTACTGTGGACAATATGTTCTAGTATATTTTACATGAAATAGAGGCCAACGAGAATGGTCGACAGTTTGCAGCCTTATTTTTATCCACTTCTTTTTTTAACACTGCGACTATCCAAGTATCTCTCAATTCGGACGGAACTTGGTTTGTATCTAGTGAATCTGGTAGATTATTGTCAAGATGGGAGCCAGTTTATCTACTATTTTTAACACTGCGAATATCCAAGCATCTCTCCAGGCAGACGGAACTTGGCCAGCGTCTAGTGAAGTCTTGTAGATTCTTGTCAAGATAGGGGCCAGTTCATCAGCTGCTTCTTTGAGGATGAAGCTGGTATTTAGTCTCGCCCGGTGGCTTTCAATGGTTTCAGTCCTTTCACAATCGTGTGTAATTCCTTCCAGATGACTTCTATGTCAGGCATAGTAGGGTAAGGATTGGGGCCTTTGTCTCGATGTGAGATAGTGTCTTCTAGTGAAGGCTGACACAAACCGATCATTCGGAATGTTTGCTTTGCCGAGGATGTCACTCTTTTAACTCCATTTAGTCCAGTAGGCACACAACGTTAAAATGACGTCGATCAACGTCGATGCGACGTGATCACGTCGCATCGACGTTGATACGACGTCATTTTGATGTTGTGTGCCTGCTGGGAGAGATGTTATGTACTTTTCTGTTTTGATGTGCATCAAAACATAAAAGTACATAATCTATCTGAGTGTATCTTGGGAAAAATTATAGCCAAGAACGAATGGCGTTAAATTATATAATGTTATCTAATATCATGTGATAACAAGTATGGAAAATGTTCCGAGTATTTACTTGTTGTCTGTTCGCCAGTCTCCCAGAGGTTTAACCTTGTCGCTTGAATTTCACTTATTACTATGCTGCCAGTATCCTGTTTTGTGTACTATTAAGTTTTGCATATTAATTTGGTTCCCTGCTCTCAAGTGAACACGCAGCTGGTATTGTCTGTTTCTAACTGCCAGTGGGGATTTCTTCAGTAACTATATCAGGTGTACCACATGAAAACACACCTTTATATTAACATAGACATGTTTCTTAGTTTAACTTGAAAGTACTTAGATAAAGTTCCAGCAAATACACAATGTCGATTCGGCGTCTGACGTCGCGACGACGTCGAAACGACGTTGTTATGACGTCGTTTGTCTACTCGGTATAGCTCAGCGGTAAGGCAACGTTGAGACAACATCACGTCAATCGAATGAGCCCACTGAGAGATGTTAATATTGTCAAAGTTTTTATTGGCTAGTTTTCAAGTCTTGGCAGAATCTGTCAATACACAATGGCACTACAATAGAATGGAATAGTTTGCATTAAAATTCTGCAATATGCATTTTAATTTTCGTGATTTCCTAAGATCGATATGCACTAATTAACGGTTAGATTAGGATATACACTGTTCCCTCACGATGTAATCAGATGTTAAAGACCAACAGAAAATACCAAGTAACCTGTGGACGAAGCAGTCTGATCAGGGTCTTGGGTGCGCTGAGAATGTTTTGAGCAGATGCGAAGACATTGTGTTTGTTTACAATCTGCCTATGCTCATTTTACTCCTAGATTCTGACACTATTGCTTTCAAGTCCATTCAAGTTGAAGAGAAAATAGGATGTTTTCTTTACTGCTCAAGAAGAATTCAGCTTGAATTCAAGTCCTCATACTGTCAAAACCCTTCTACAAAGCCATTTGTTCAAGAAACGTACAGTTGTTTTGATAGTCTAAACGAGCCTTATGCCAAATATTTTGAAATAAGAGACGTATTACCCGTAGTTTTAAAGGGCCTTAATATGCAGGAAATACAGTCGACCCCCGTTATCTCAAACTCGCTCATCTCGAATAACCGCTTATATCGAAGTGAAATTCTGGTCCCTGTTTTAACATGGAAATCTAAGAACAGGTAACAAAATATTGTGGAAAAGAGGAGAAATTGCTCCAAAGGAGCAATTTCTCCTCTTCTCCACATTATTTTATATATATTTCTAACTTCGGGAGTCAAATTACATATTCATTTGTTAAATGTGGTTGCTCGATTTATTGTTTTTTTTTTTTTTTTTCACTTCCGCAACTCTGATAACGAGAGTCGACTGTATGAAATATTGGTCAAAGTGTTGCATGGAGTTTATTGAAACATTTCGCCCACTAATGATACTACGAGAGTCATAATGAGATCAATAATGAAGAGAATTTGACCTTCATACTTGGCTTTACCATTGGTGTCAGAATTAATAACTTCATATTGTGATCAGTAACGCAAGATAATGAGCCTTATGAAATATGCCCCAGCGAAAACACAGCAGTCTGCGTACTCACACAGTCTGATCAGTCTTCGTTATCTGCCTGAAGAATCTTTGGATCTTTATCTATACAAAAAGCGCCCAGCGAAGTCTCAAGTCAGAGTGTGCAAGTCTTCGCTGGGCGAACAAATCCGAAGTTATGTTCTCTCATGCTGTGGCCAATTTATTCGGTTTGACACAAATAATCATATGGGATTCAGTAGGGTATGTATTCAAGATATTTCAGCAATCTTTATATATAAAGCATTCGCCTGGACAAGATATAAATGTTGATTTATACCATATTTACCTGTAACATTTTGGTCTGACTAATTGTACATATTACATATTAGTCACATAACGTAAGTAAAGTTTAAGTAACATCTTCGTAATGTCCATGTAACGCGCGTTTCGTAACGTCTAAACAACAAGCCGGTCGATGATAGAATGTCCGTGATTGTATAATCGCGATATGTTACTGTAACATTGTAACATTTTGATCTGACTAACGACACACATATATCATTTACATAACTTAAGTAAAATCTGTATAACATTTTCATAACGTCCATGTAACACACAAAAACACCTTAATACAGTTCTAACGAGTGCAAATTAACGAGATGTTACTGTAACATTTTAACATTTTGATCTGACTAGCGGCGCATAGTCTGGCCCTCGACCCTTTCTTTGTTTTTCTTTTCTTTTTCTTCTTTTCTATCTTTTTTTTTTTTTTTTTTTTTTTTGAGGGGACACAACACTTGTATAGCTTGTAGAATTTTTGTTTACTTCAGTCCCTTGGCTAGAAAGTTTTTGTTCAGCCATACGTAACTTGAAGTTGGATTAAAGAGGATCATGATAAAAATAAATAATGTAGAGAAAGAGAGAAACAGATATAAAACAAAAACGACTGGAGCCAGTCTAAATATTGGTCGCGTAAGTAAAGTGAAGTCTGTGTTACACCTGCGTAGCATCGGTAACAAACAAAAACATCCGAATGGTGTGTATCCAAGTGCATATTCACAAATTGATATCGCAACATTTAAACATTTTAATTTGACTTGCGGCATATCAATATTAGTCATGTAAGTTCAGTAAAGTCTGATCACTACAAAGATGTTACATAGACGTTACTGAAATTACGTGCATATTATTAATGTACCGCTAGTAAAATCAAAATGTTACAGTAACATCTGTTTTTGAGTAGGCATTCATTTGCACTTATAGAGACCTTACTAAAGTTACATGACTAGTATTGATATGCCGCTAGACAATGTTACAGTAACATCCCATGAATATTCACCCATATAAACTCTATTTGTATGTTTTTGTTGGCTACTTGGACGTTACAAAGATGTTACATGGACAAAACAACGGCACCATCCTAGTTATGTTTCTAGAAGACTGACATGCAAACTCGTACATGGTCGGGCAAACCCCGATTCTATTAGTGGTGTTCTTTTCCTCTAACTTTCATTTCATAATCTTCCCCTTTATTTCGTCACGGCGGGTTATAGAATTATTTTCCATGTTCTTTCGTGGAGATTGATCATGAAATATTTTCTAGGGTCATTCTCTCCTTTCCACTGATTCAATAGGCTTAGTCCTCTAAGCAGTTAACCAGCACTGTGTACATTCTTTCTGGCGAAAGAATGTACACAGTACTGGTTAACCGCTTAGAGGACTGAGCCTGACCAGTAAACGTGTGGTTAGGTAAACTGACCGCGCTCAACATGACCCCATTGGATTGACAGGGCCGTAAAACCTAAACAAACGATATTTTCTGTGTTGATCCTCTGGTGAGTTTATGACTCCCTAGGCGGACTAGTCTACAGAATCATGTAGAGTTGGAGCCGCATCAAAACTTTAGGGCGAGGACTGACGCCCATTCATGGAACTAAGGAGCCTTCAAAGTTGGCGACTGTACTTACTTTTTTTAATTCCTCAACGATAGATTCAGCTTTAGCCGTAATAACGGTTCCTTCCTAAATAGGCATCCGGGGGTTGGTGTCTGATGCCTGTTGCCTTTAGTCGGGCCCACCGTGATCACGGCAAAATATCACGAAAACATACCTATATAATTTCGACCCCCTTCAACCCCACTTTTACAAAGTAAAACTGGGGTTTACAGGGGTATACATTATTTTTCTTACTTCTGCTCGAAAATATAGATTATGGTACTCGTTAGAACCGCCTCGCCGAGGCGGTTCTAACAAGTACCCACAGTCTATGTTTTGAGCAGAAATATGAAAAATATCAGAGTTTTTTTCATCTGAAAATTTTTAGTTTTTTTGAGGTGAAATTTACAATATAATTGAATAGGCATGTTTTCGTAATGTACAAATAACCACAAAACTGCAATGAAACAGATTAGACAGCGGGCGCAACGGTCGTCTTAAATCAGAGTAAAAGAAAACTGTTAGCTAGATCACGATGAGGCCGACTACAGACAGTACAGTGATTTCACTTTACAACGACAGCATTGGTTCCCAAAGACGCTGCCATTAAAATGAATGTGCTGTTGTACAGAAAATATTTAATGAGCAGACTGATATGTAGGGTGATCTTGTTTTGTTCTTATTTCCTCATAGAACATATGTTTTGGATATTTGTTAGAATCGCCTCCATGATTCTAACAAATATCCAAACCATATGTTTCTTTAAAATATGAAACACAATATTCTTTCATAATTTGTGACCCATTGCTACCTCTTAAGCGAAGGTTTCGTGACAGTCAAAATGCCATTATAACGAATTTTGTCATTGTGTCGAGTGTCGGTATAAAGAGGGTTGTTTGTAATTGTCAGGCGCCAACCCTCTGATGCAGATTAAGGGCGAAGCCGTCATACAGTATGAGGTTAGACACATCTCAGTTAAAAACAGTTAAAGAGGGAAGCGAAGTTATGAACAATAATTGGGCTAAGAACCATGCATGCAGTTACAAAAATAAGAAAACAAAATCAGAGAATTGACAATTTGAAATACTAAGGATCTGTGCGAAAAGGAGCAAGAAGAGATCATCACTTAACCTTTTTATTTCTGAGTTTCTAAAATATACTCATTCATATCTGAATCTGGGCAGAATCATTCTTTTCAACAGAGGTCTCAGTCAAAAATCAAAACAGAACGGAAAACAGTGTGGATCCTGATGAGATGACTCATTATGAGCCATCTCATCAGGATCTACACTGTTTGAAAAAAAAAAAAAAAAAAAAAAAAAAAAAAACATTTTTGATCGACATGGCTGAATGGTTTAAGTAAACTCGTACAATACTTTTATTTTATTGTTAGCGGTGAAATCAGTGTATATCTGGTGAAAATATAGAGGATATTCAAATGTTTGGAGTGAATATGACTTTTATTTCATCGAGTGAAACGAAAAAATATATATTTCATGAGTGCCGAAGGCACGAACGAAATATACATTTTTTTCACTTCACGAGATGAAACAAAAGTCATATTCACGACAAACATTTGAATTTTCTTTTTATTATATACATCACTTTCGACAGAAGAGATGCAAATCTTGCATTTGCAAGGGGAAGTCTGACACGCAGTTTTGTCCCTTGGCGGTGAGATGTAAGAACCGCATAACATTAGTTAGAATGTAGGGAACATGTTGGTATCAAAATTATTTTGATTTGCCGAAACTTTTTGTTTTTTGTTTTCTCCAGCATTTTACATGTTAAGCACTGAGCGTCGACGCCATGACGTTCATGTTTGTTTGGTGACGTTAGTTATGACGTCAGAAACGCGCATTGGCGTGTAAACAATAAAATAAAAAGAAAATTTACTCTTTTTCAGTGAATACCATAAAAATTTTCATCTCGTGTAATGAAAACATTCATTTTTTCACTCGTGCATAATGACCAATAATGTAAATAAGAAAAAAAGTAGTTCCAGTTCTTATATTTTTCACTGCTCAGAGGAGTGAAAATATAAGTTTTATATTTTCACTAGTGAAAATGTAACTTTTTCGAAATATGCATTTTATTTCATTAATAATTCTCTATATTCATTACTGTGTATATAATAAAAAAGAGGTATCAATCACTAGTGAAATGATATCGTATCATTTCACTAGTGACTGATACGATTTATATTTTCACTGCTCGCTTTGGTTGACTTCGGTTTTCTTCATTGTTTGAAAAGCGGATGTTACCTCCACTTCAAATTTTTGAACACTCTAACTTCATTGTTTCTGAATTAAACTATCAAGTGTTGGTATGCATTTTCTTAGTTAGAATGTAAGGAAAATTTTGGTATCAAGATTATTTTGGTTTGCCGAAACTTTTTGTTTTTTGTCTCTGCAGCGTTTCACATGGTTAGTACTGAACGTCGACGCCATGACGTTCATGTTTTGCTTGATGACGTTAATTATGACGTCAGAAACGCGCACTGGCGTGTAAACAATAAAATAAAAAGAAAATTTACTCTTTTTCAGCGAATACAATAAAAAAAAATTCATCTCGTGTAATGAAAACATTCAAATTTTCACTCGTGCTTCGCACTCGTGAAAATACTGATGTTTTCATTACACTCGATGACAATATTTATGGTATTCACAGCAAAAGAGTAAATGTCCTCTATGTATTTCGCTTTATCCAGTGACAAAAACGACAAGGACCAGGAAGAAGCTGGCGGACCGGCACCAGAAGTAAAGAAAAACACAATTCAGTAATTAAACGGGTTACTAATGCTAATGGTTTATATACTTCATTCATTAAAATTGTAGCCTGTGTCTTATAGGATATTTTATCTTGTGCAATATTTGTATTCAGACGTAGCAATTCTAACATGGCGTTAACGTTTTCCCGTTGCGCCTTATGTAAAGATTTACTTCTGACGACGTCCGTTCCAAAAGAGCTCCTTAGAAAATATTGCAACGATGTCGACTTTTCTTTATGCATCATGTTAGAATCGAAATATTTTTTCTCTGCTGTCAATTATCGCGACTAACGCATGGTGTTGTCGGACAGATGCGAATATTAATTCACTCCGGCTTCGCCGTCGTGATTTTATACTTTGCAATCTGCCCTCCAACACCATGCGTTATTCGACGATAATTCACAGTAGAGAAAAGTTATTTGTTGAATAAAAAGGTGAAAATGACAGGTCAGTTTCGTCTGTCTATATTTATGGCAATGGTAAACAAAACATTGTCCGAACAGCGTAGTTGTACTGCGTCTCGCATAATACAGTCGAACCTCAATAGCTCGAACACCGATGGCTCGTTTACCATGGCTAATTCGAACTCGTTTTTTGAGTCCCTACTTCCGATAGCTCAAGAAAACAAATATTCAATAAAATTTTCTTATTTTATAATGAAGTTGTATGTTGCGTGTATTCATCAGAATCGCCTCATCGAGGCGATTCTAATGAGAACACTTAACATACAATTATTGAATCAACAGTCTGAAAGAATTCCCTAAATAAAATTATTATCGCCATTTGCTTCTTGACCTTGCGCCATGATTATATCTCAATGGCTTGAACAACCCATATCTGGAACAAATTTCCATGGTCCCTAAGATGTTTGAGCCATTGAGGTTTTACTGTATACAATGCACAGTATTACAGATTACTTTTTTGGCCTCGGTGGCTCAGTTGGATGCGCCGTCCGACTGGAGACCAGGAGGTCGCGGGTTCAACCCCCGCCGAGGTCGGCAACATTCTTTCGTGGAGATTGATCATGAAATATTTTCTACGGTCATTCTCTCACTTCCGCTGATTCAAGAAGGGCAGTTGTCAGTTTCTGGCGAAAGAATGTGCACAATACTGGTTAACCGCTTAGAGGACTAAGCCTGCCCAGTAAACGTGTGGTTAGGTAAACTGACCGCGCTCGACATGACCCCATTGGGTTGACTGGCCGTAAAACATCAATACAAACAAACAGATTACTTTTTGTCTTTACTCGTCTTATTTTAGACTGGCTGCAGTCCCTAGTGACTAAAAGCATCGACACTGTAATAAAATAAGGACAATATTAACCCTTAAATATGAACCCGGATATACCCTGCCTTTGAAAAACAGAGTAGAGCCAGATCAGTTGATTTGGATCTGCACTGTTTGTCATTCAGTATGTGAAGTATATCAACAAACTGGATTAATCTGATTGGCTGAAAATTGGAAGTGGGCGTGGCACCTTAATTTATCCAGGATGATAAGTGTTGACAGGCTGAGATTATGACACAATGGTGACCAGTGATTTTTTTAAACTTAACATGTTAACATTGTATTCATTTTATTTTGGTGTCGGTTTTAAAAAGTAATAAATTTAATCACCAAGGTCTGGAGCCTGTCTAGTCTCATTTTGGCCAGCAAAATAGAATAGCCAGTTGTTCGGATTGGCTTATTGATCAGGGCTCGGTTTATTTATTTATTTATTTATTTATTTATATCCGTCTGCAAACTATACACCACTCCTGAGCTTCTACTCTTATATGCGAGAAACAAAAACCCAAATCAGCTTACGCATTTAAATGCGCAGACTGATAAGAAACCGATTTGCCCTTACAGAATCAATGGATCAATGGTTTCTGTAAAATATATTGACGTAAAGAGATCATGATAACCAGCGCAGTCTGATCTGGACCTTCTTTGTTCACATACAACATACAGGCCATTTACTTGCGTTGCCATAGGCGTATCGCTCCGTACGCACGTACGCATGTGCGTAACATGCGTTAAAAACTTTTTTTATGATAAAGTGGCATTAACATAAAATATTTGGTTCCCTACATTTGGGGCTGCTCTTAAAGGAAAGAATTTGCTCCCTCTGGGAGCAAATTCTTTCCTTCAAGAGCAGCCCCTTATTTAGAAGTGCTTCAAGGCATACTTTTTCAAGAGTTTTCCTGGATTTGCGTACAAATAATTCTGTGTTAGCTACGCCACTGGAACTTGCGCATCCTCAAGCGCATCGTGTTCCACATATACGCTAAAATCCCTTTTTGCGCGGCAGCCTCAGTAACTGCGTGCAGCTGAAATCAGTTAATCGCTAAGCATGTATGTATGGCAAAGAATCAGCCTCAGATGTACCTATAGAAATGTTTACAGAGCCGATAGTGACTGGTTCTTCCATACTGAACATCCATAGGAAATAACATCGCGTTCCCAATAGTGTGATACATGTACTGTTTACCAGTCAGGCGCAGTTCTGATAGTTTCTGCAGGGATAACAATAAACTTGGATACACTGTATGAGCCGGGGTACAGTATTTCCTACCATGTTTCATGTGCGCTCTTCCAAGACTCAGATCTGCCTGCGCATCCGCGTAGTCTGATCAGAGTCTTCGAAAGGCAGTCTTTGTGTAGCTAGGGTCTAAAGTATCTTCAGGCGGACAGTGAAGACTCTGATCAGCCTGCGCGGATGCGCAGGCTGATCTGAGTCTTCGCTGGTCGTACATGCAAACTCGTAGGATATGCTGTGTCCCGGCTCATGTTTCTCATATTTTTAGAAGCACTATGTTTTATCCACCAAATGAAACTAGCTGAATGATATGCTTTGTGTCGATTATGTAGTTAGAACCTGACAGACTGCATTAAAAATTCATTTTTAATACATCAAATGATTATGTGAGGATATTTTTGAACTGGTTATGATCAGGAAAAAGCTAATTTTGAGAGTGTTTGGAGATAATTACACGCCGTTGGAAAGAATGTGATTGCTCTTGGCTCTTATTTTACGCGCTCATTAGTAAGATTTTCTTTCAGTTTCTTCTGCAGGGCTGAAGGTAAGCATTTAGTACCGATACACGTTCTTTTGTTCTCACGGAAACACGTTTTGGGATCTTTCTGCATGTATTTTTTCCTAAATATTGGGACACCTTTATTCCTTACCCTACATGTCCTAAAATTTGAACGAGTCTGTTTTTATTGTCTTTGATGTGCTTAAAAGACTGCTAGATAAGTTGCGAACCGTTTAGACCCAGATCAGACGTTGCGTTCTTTGGCATCTGATGTGGGTCTATACTGTTGGCTCGTCTGTCCCAAAACATAGGGTTATTGCGGAAGCTACTAAAGTCGCATTGGAAGCATATCTGGATATTTTTTTCATTCCTTATCTTGTGTGATTTTATTATCAGTGTGTGATTTTATTATCAGTGTGTGATTTTATTATCAGTGATTTTATTATCAGTGTGTGATTTTATTATCAGTGTGTGATTTTATTATCAATGTATCACGATACATTTCCTGTAAGATACAACAAAAGAATGATATATCGCACAAGAAAAGGGATATAACGCAATATACAATTTATGCATAGTCACAAAGTAATGTCAGCTTGTACAGGCTTTTTTTCTCGTTTATAAAATAACGTTAGTTTGATTCTGTAGAGTGTAATGCCGAGAAGACCTTAGACTGGCTCCAGTCTCAGTGAATAAATATTTTTCTTATAATCCTGTTTGATAATCCACTAAAATGCAACCAAATAATATCATGACTATAAAGGGTTGTCGTTAGTGACCAGCCTTTAAAGTTATCATATTACTTTGGTGGATTACCAAACAGGATTATAAGAAAAGATATTTGTTCACAAGAGACTGGGGCCAGTCTAAGAAGACCATGATTAGGCTGCGTAGATGCGCAGCCTGATCCGGGCCACTGTTACTCGCATATGACATAGGCATAACAGGCTTGCTTTTGCGTACCACTGTAAAGAATAATCAACGTTCTTCCGGTGCGTGGAACATACACATTCGAAGTGTATTTAGATTCGTGCCTGCGAAAAATCTAAACAGAGTATCACATTCTTGTGATCATCAAGGATCATATGCTGTCAGTGGCCTTTTTACGCACATCCAGGAAAAAATCGTGAAAACTAAGCCAAGAATCGCTTCCAAAATAGGGCTACTCTTAAAGGAAAGAATTTGCTCCCACGGGGAGCAAATTCTTTCCTTTAAGAGCAGCCCCTATGCTAAAGAAGGAATATATTTTATGTCAATGCCGCTTTATTATAAATCTTTTTCTAACGCATGTAACGCACATGCATAAAGTGCGTTGTGAGCGCTACTCCTATGGCTGTACATATCTCCAGATAACGTGAGTATCGAGAAAATAACTTTCTTATTTCTCTACGAAAATTTAGGCGCCTTGTCGGGGCGCCTCTAATGAATACTCACAACGTAAGTTTTCGTGAAAAAAATATGAAAACATATCCATTGGGGACATAAAAATCATCTGAAGATACGATATACGCGATCACCGTTGACCCATATCAGGCACAGTCGAATTAGGGTCTACGCCGATCGCTAACAGAATAATATCAATATATTATAGTAGGCTGATCAAACAGCGCGCGCTTGTCGCATATGTCATAACGTCAGATTCTATTTAGGGTCAGATTTAATTCTACGTAAAGTGGTGATATCCAAATATTGTTTCTGTGCAGACGAAAGGACATTGCGTATCAGTACAGTATCCTCATCTACAGCCCTGGTATACAGTTTCGCCTCACTATAGGAAATTGGTTCTTCGGGGAATATTCAAACATATGTCAGATCACCCTGCGCACCTGTCTTATCCATTGGTATCCATCGATATATATTAATATAGTTTATAAAGGGACACCAGGGCTATGGCTGATCAGGTTGCGGTGACGTCGACACGACGTTGTTGCAACACTGTGTCACGCAACGTTGAGAAAATTCCCATCAACGTTGACGCAACATCATGCCGAGCGGATACAAAACATTGAGACAACGTCGCATCAATGTCGACGTTGATGCGGCGTTGTCTCAACGTTGCGCGTCCGCTAGCTGGGTTCGCTGTTCATATATGCCCTGAACAACCCTTTTTCCTATGGAGAGGCGTATTTATATGTTAAAATGATATTCATCAGGATTATTTAGAAGCTATCAATGGCGAACGCTGCTTTGTTTGAAAAGCGTCTATTGGTGGGGTTTACGGCACTGACGTTACTTGGATATTTGTTCGAGATCATCGCAGTCAGTACTGACCACTGGCTATTGCTGACAATAGAAGGGGGATTTTATGTGAACGCAACGGACAAGTTTTTGATGAAGGTGTTTAGTGGATTCTGGAGGACCTGCAAAATATCTTGGTTACGAGAAGGAGATCCCACAACTGAAGGTAAGTTTGTACACGTACATTTGTAACGGAATATGTATATGAATGACTTCTACAATCTTGCTGTGGAAGCCGGGTTTTATTGCGATTCGTATCGAATATTTGTTGTTGTACCTTTTTTTCGCGAAGTTTAGCAACGCACTTTATGGTTAGTACCTGGATGGATGACTTCCGTGCTTGACTTCGTGGAAGACCTGTTTAAACACTACACATGCAAGGCGGGCAAACACAATCGCTCTAGCAAAATGGCCAAACTCAGATCTTCAAATCTGAGTTATCAAAGCAGTCCGACACCTTTCTCGCGCATTGACCTGAAACTATATTTCATGTATACCCAGCACACACGAAAAGTCGTACCAACGCCAATCCAGCTTTGTATGTACAAGAACCCAGGCTATAGCCAAACATTACACGACGTACAAGTACCCCGGCTATAGCCCAAAATTACACGAAGTACCAGTATCCCGCTAGTAGCGCAACATTACAGGACGAACCGGTACCCCGGTAGTATCCCAACATTACACGACGTACCACTACCTCGCTGGTAGCCAAGCATTACGTGACGTACCAGTACCCCGTTAGTAGCCCAACATTACACGACGTATCAGTACCCTGCTAGTACTCCAACATTGATTAACCAGTACACCGGCTATAGCCCAACATTACACGGCATACCAGTACCCCGCTTGTAGCCCAACATTAAACGACGTACCAGTACCGCGCTAGTATCGCAGCATTACACAACGTACCAGTATCCTGCTTGTAGCCCAACATTACACGACGTACCAGTACCTTTCTTTTAACCCAACATTACATGACGCAACAGTACCCAGCTTGTAGCTGTAATATTACACGGCGTACTAGTACCTCGCTTGTAGCCCAACATTACACGACGTATCAAAATCCCGCTTTTAGCGAATCATTACACGACGTACCAGTATCCTGCTTGAAGCCCAACATTCCACGACGCACCAGTACCCCGCTTGTAGCCCAACGTTTTCTTCGCTTGCAGCGCATCATTACACGACGTACCAATATCCCGCTTATAGCGTATCCTTACACGTGCTTGTAGCGCAACATTACTCATACCACTTTTCCACCCAAGGGTATCATCAATTTCTAATTTTTACTCTGCTGCTTTGTTATCATTATGGATCGTTGTTATTTCATGTACGCAAGTCTCGGCTTTTGATTTTATACGTTCTGTTGATATTATCATTGATCATATTGCCAGGAAAAAAACTCGGAAGAAACAGAAGTGAAAAGTATTTATACTTGTTTATAAGACTGCATATTCCCATATTTAAATTTGCTTTCCCTTAGACAGCCACATGAACCTCAGCAAACCATGTAGAGCCAGGCACTACGCCCAGCGGGCACGCAACGTTGGGACAACGTCGCATCAACGTCGATGTAACGTCATGCCGTTACATCGACGTTGATGCGACGTTGTATAAACGTCATGTGCCCGCTGGGTAGTGTTCATCCCTTCACTCCCTTAGTTTTTGAAGTGGAATGCTCCCTCTAATGAAATTGATTGTGTCCATTACCTCAACAAGGGATGTCGCGCAGACAAAAATCGGAAACAAAATGGTAAACAGAGAAGTGACAAAATAGAAAAAGGCAAATAGTGTAGATCCTAATGAGACGGCTCATACGAGCCGTCTCATCTGGATCTACACTGTTTGCAAAACATATTTTCTGGTCAGTGGAATCGAATGGATCAACCCATTTCGTCTGGAATTACATTGTTTGCTGCTGTATTAGACTAGTTCCACTCTATCAGCTTTGATACAGATACTCAAGTAAGACCAAAACAATATTAACAAGAAAACATTGATGCAAAGCATCAATACACCGGGAAACGAATCTGTCATGCATTACTTAGCTCCCTATAGATCATAGTATAGTGAAAAAATGTTATAATTTATGAAAGGTTGTAATTATATAAACTATCGCAATACTCAACGATAAAAACATTATACACGTTATCAGAGCTATGTAAAAAAAAATCAACTATGATCGTCTGTTTTCTAGCCCGCATACATAATAACATGTCGCCATCCATAGCCTAGGCCGAACATACTATATCCGAAATCATCTCGTTCTTTTCTCCACTCATAACGTTTTCTTTCGGCCCAAATCTTTCCATGCTTGAATATCAAATCAAACTGTATTAATAAACCAGCTTATAATCCGTTCGATTTAAAATTGCATATTTCCGATCGTAAACAAAGAAAAATATCTTTTGTTTCTACTTCGTAGTACGACGAAAAAAACGAAATGAAAACATTTCAAACGTGTACGAATATTGACAGCAACAAGCTCATTTCAGGTCGAATGGTTAAATTGGGGCTCCTACGGGAGAACTGCTCATTTCTCTTTTAAATGAGCAAAACCCACATTGCTACATTCATTCTACACAGTACTTCCCATTATTTATTTCACTATGTTACCAATAGCACAGTTCTCTGCTGCAAAAGTGTGACTTTGAATAATAATAATAAAAAAGTGGGAGATGAATAGATGTATATAACCCCACTAAGAACCCAATAAAACTGGAAGAAAACCGATGTTCTCCAAATGCATACACATTTTACAAAACCAACCTCAAAATAGATACTGGAGCCCGGCGTAAATTAAGCTTACTTAGCGCTGGTCACAAGAGATGACCATCAGTAGAAAATTTTCAATAGGTTTATTGGGATTATGGTTAAGATTTTGTTTGTGTGTTGATTTGTGTTGAGGTTTTACGGCCCAGTCAACCCAATGGGGTCATGTCGAGCGCGGTCAGTTTACCTAACCACACGTTTACTGGGCAGGCTTAGTCCTCTAAGCGGTTAACCAGTACTGTGCACATTCTTTCGCCAGAAACTGACAACTGTCCTTCTTGAATCAGCGGAAGGGAGAGAATGACCGTAGAAAATATTTCATGATCAATCTCTACGAAAGTAAGATTTTGTATTGTTAAATTCGTGGACATAACCGGTCTGCTGCTGTGCATGTTGTTAAACAGACATTTCTATGATAACAATGTCTACATTCAAAGACGAAACAGTTCATTTGAATAATGTTGAACGTCTCCGGATAAAAACAAAACAAGTACCTCATTACACATGCGACAAACGTAGTCTCAGGTCAGCCTGCGCAGCCGCATAGTCTGACCAGCGTCTACATTTGTCGCTAATAAAAGTGGTCCTGAGACATTTTATCAGCGAACAATGTATATACTGATCAGACTGCACATCCGCGCAGTCTGATCTGGGTCTAATGTGTCATATTGTCGAAATTTATTTGAAGAGGCTCAGATATACATGTAGCTGAAAGGTTGCAACACGTTGAAAAACAAAGAGCTGAAAAACAAGTGTTGCTAAATCACAGAGGTATTTCTAAATCACAAAGGTATTTCTAAATCACAGAGGTATTTCTAAATCACACAGGTATTTCTAAATCACAGTTTTTTTTTTTTTTTTGTTTTTTTTTTTTATTTCTAAATCACAAAGGTATCTCCCACCACATGGAGTCGATGAATCACAAGAACATTTCTAAATCACTGGGTATTGCTAAATTACAGTAGTATTGCTAAATCAAAGGGAAAGTGGGTTTTGGTGTGTTTCTGTCCTTGAGTTTGAGCGTGCAAAAAAAACACACATATCTTTTGGACTCATATGCGAATAGAAATGACGAGTACACAGCTCCCGATAAGAGTTATCTGCATAGCATTTTTCTTATTTCACCACGAAAACATATGTTGTAGGTACTCATTAATGCGTACCACAATATATGTTTTATATATGTATATGTTTTCGCTGAGAAATAAGAAAACTATCGATAAGGTTGAAAAAAGTGCCTTATCTGGAGCTATGCTGGAATCTCTGGCAGATGATTGTGGAAAAGGTCTTACAAAGACAGCCCGTTCTGATTACAATATAACAAAGGCTTAATTACCTGTCATTGAATTTATTGAGTGGATTATGTTGAGGCGACAGAATCTGGTTCCGTCTCATTGAGTTTTAAAACCATCTGCAGGTGGATCGATGAATGATCAGTCTTTGAGTTGGTGTTTTATGGCCTAATCAACACAGTTAAGGTCATGTGGAGCGGTGAGGTAAATTACTTACACTGTTCCAGGGGAATCGCATGACATATATATTGGAAGAATAAAAGTCCAGGGCCCAGTTGTTCAAAGCGTCGTTAGCTTAACAAGCTCGTTAAGAGTCATTTCGTTAACTATTTTAGCGGATTCAATATACAATATTCTGATATTTTTTGCTGATAAAATGTGAGTACATTTTGCACTGCAAAAGCTACTGACATTTTTTCAGCAAAAATTCAGCATATTTGCGTATCACTTGATGTAAATTTTAACAAATCGTTAACTAACGACATCGTTAGTTTTGAACAACTGGGCCCAGATCAGACTGTGTCAGCCTGTGTCGCAAAAATGTGTCAATCAGCAATGACGCTGTGCGCGCAACAAAGACTCGGATCAGCCTGCACTAACACTGCATAACATTTTTAGTGTTTTCTAACAAGATTTCTTTTATCAGATAATCGTCCTTTCCGACATTGATGATAGAGTAGTTCATTAAATGCATCTAGTCGTTAATGGATTATTTTCCGTGTAATCTATTTGTCATGTAAATTTTATTTTTGCCCTAACACTAGACTGGCTCCAGTATCCAGTGACGATATATATATATTTTTTTTATATAATCCTGTTTGATAATCCACTAAAATAAAACCAAAATAATTTCATGATTATAAAGGCTGGTCGATCAGAATCTTCACTGGGCGCATTTTGGATAGCCAAGAATGCAAAGCTTCTTCATGTGAACTATGAAGACTCTGATCAGACTGCACGGGTACGCAGGCTGATTTGAGACTTAGTTTGGCGTACATGTCTTACGTTGCGGCCTGTGTATGTGTTAGGGAAGACTGACTCCAGTTTCCAGTGATGTCCGAAGGTGCATTTTATGACATTGTAGCTTACATATTTACTCCTGAAATCTGCTGAAATTGATTTTGGCTTTCAAAATATCTATAAATACCCCGAAATGATTAACCCATTGTAAACTGAATGAACCCCCCCCCCTCCCTCTCTCCCTCCCTCACTATACATTAGAAGATTCTAATTTTGAGTTTGATTTTAGGTGTCGCAGGCTTTGTGATTTAGACAATCTTAGAGAAAAATGGTTGGGCTATTTGCAAACAGTGGAGACTCTGATCAGACGCCGCGTTCTGCGGCGTCTGATCTGCGTCTACACTGTTTGCCAATGGCCCTTTTAGGGGTCTTCAGAATACATGTGCACCAAACGAACTCTCAAATTTGCCTGTGCCTCCGCGCAATATGATCAGGGTCTTCGTTGTTCGTATCAAGTAATTTTGCATACTTGGCTATCCAAAGGTGCCCGGTGAATATTCTAACCAGACTACGAATGCACAGGCTGATCTGAATCTTCGCCGGACGCACATGTCGAAAGTTACGTTTGGTGACGTTGAGGATCATTATAAGATTTATCTTCTTCGTTCCAAGTGTAAATCTTTATTATAGTCTCTTGTATGAATACGCTAGAAAACTGTAATATTCGTTAGAGGGATAAATTTTCCAGTTACCTTTCTTGGAATTATTCGTCATTTGATTTATTTCTCACAATAAAGGCGTGACCTAGTTACACAGAAACCTACATTTATTAGCTACTAAAAATACGAGAGCTGTCATCTGATAGTATAGAGATATTTGATATGTATAGTGGACCCTCGTTACAACGATCGAGGCGATTTTTACAAATTTCACAAACATTTGTTTCTTCAATTATTCAGTACCATATACATGTACTTGCATACTTTCTTATTAATTGTCATTTCTTGAGCGAAGGTTTCGTACCGGTCAAATTATCGTTATAACTATTTTTTCGTTGTATCGAGTGTCGGTATAAAGAGGGTTGAGTGTATGTATACTACAGTGCACAAGAAATGTATAAATTTAATAAACGTAGTTTGCATTTCATTTGTCGGGCTCAAATTTTTACGAAAACAAGCCTATTCAAATATATTGAAAAATTTACAACCAAGAAAGGAAAACTTTCAAATAAAAAATCTAGACGTTTTTCATATTTCTGCTCAAAACATACATTGTGGATACTCGTAAGAACCGCCTCGGCGAGAAGGTTCTGACGAGAATGCATAATCTATTTTTTTGAGCAAAAATAAGAAAAAATAATGTATACCCCTGTAAACTCCAGATTGACTATATAAAAGTGGGGTTTAAGGGGGTCAACATTATACAGGCATGTTTTCGTGATGTCTTCATTTTGATTTTGTTTGAATGATGTCAACAAGAGCTAGCCAGTGGGCTTGCCAGATGTCATTTTTCATTATCCGAGGCTAAGCTGAGTCATAGGAAAAAATCGAGACGGTTCGTGTACCTTAGCGATAAGTGATTCCGATTTCATTGTCAAACCGAGCCCACTGCTTTTTTAAATTTGTTTGTGCTGCTAACTTAAAAAAATCCTGATTTTTGGATTACTTAGAGATCACAAAATATGTCATGAAATGCCATGGATCGATACAGCTTTAGCATCGTTAGATTTTCTGGTCTTTTGGGACTTCCCGGCTAATCAGAAAATAGAATTCGGCTTCAGGCGCTGATATGGGCCGTCAGGAACTCTGCAGTTTCCATTACCGGTATCTCTCCTGTAAATACTCAATTCAAGTGCGTCTGCTTTTAACCTTCACCACTCTGAGGGCTCATTCAGCAGACGACAAATTGGTTGTAGTTTTTCATATTTTTCCCAGAACACACGATTTGACATTTCATGCAAATTGTCTCCATTGGAGACAATTTGCATGAAATGTCAAATTCTGTTTTCTGGGAGGAAATTAGATAGATATTTCAAAATGTCGTCTGCTGAAGTTTTTATTCAGGCTGCTAAACGTTGGTTATATTCTTTGCTTCCAATGAAGGCCGTCCCATTTTCAGATTGTAAACAAGAGAAAGCGAATAGTTAACACACAAGTGGCATATAAGAAAATTTCTATATGCCACTTGGTTACACAGTAACGTATCAACAGAAAATGATCCACAACGTGAAAGAACGTACCTTCTGACATGTGCGCCCAACCATTACGGAAACACAACTATTCAAATATATAGAAAATTTCACCTCCAAAAACTGAAATGTTTTAAATAAAAAGACTGATATTTTTCAAATTTCTGCTCTAAACATAGATTGTGGGTACTCGTTAGAACCGCCTCGCCGAGGCGGTTCTAACGAGTACCCACAATCTATGTTTTTGAGCAGAAATAAGAAAAATAATGTATACCCCTGTAAACCCCAGTTTTACTATATAAAAGTGGGGTTTAAGTGGGTAAAAATTATATAGGCGTGTTTCCGTGATGAAAGACTAATCAGCCTGCGCATCCGCGCAGTCTGATCAGAGTCTTCGTTTTTCGCACATGAAGAAAATGCACACCATTGGCTTTCCAAAAAGCGTCTAGTGAGGATTCTAATCTGCGCAGGTTGATCTGAATCTTTGCTGTGTGAACCTGTCGAAAGGTACGTTTTCTGATGTTGTGGCTCAATTTGTGATGCGTTATTCCTGTTTGCATCATTTCTAGCAGATTATTAGGGCCGTCGCCTTTCCAGCTCTAAAACATATTGTGGTTCTCTACATGTAGCAGAAAAGATAATTCTAGCTTAAGCATAATGTGGTTCTCAAGAAGAATAGATTTGGTAGATGTCCTAGATCGTTAAAAAAGGCTTATAGAAACAATGCAGGCCTTGATCAGACTGCTCCTGAAGGAGCAGTCTGATCAGGGTCTACACTGTTTGCCATTCCACCGAGTATTTTAAGTAAATAAATAAAATAAAAACTAAACTTAGTCCAAAAAAAGTATGAAATAAAGTGTTCGAAATTTTATGACTTTTACGGTACATGTAGTTCTATCTTTAACAGCATGTGGTTATCAAGCAGAATAGATAGTTAGTATCTTAAACATAATGTGGTTATCAAGCAGAATAGATAGTTCTACCTTAAATATAATGCGGTTCTCAAGCAGATTAGATTATTCTACCTTAAAAGAAATGCGGTCCTCAGGCAGAATAGTGTATTCTACCTTAAACCTAGTGCGGTTCACAGGCAGAATAGATATTTCTACCGTAAACTTTATGCAGTTCTCAAGCAGAATAGATAGGTCTACCTTTAACATAATTCGGTTCTCGAGCAGAATACATAGTTTAACCTTAGACATATTGCGATTCTCAAACAGAATAGAGAGCTCTACCTTAAACCTAATGCGGTTTTAAGGCAGAATAGATAGTTCTACTGTTAACAGAATGCGGTTCTCAAGCAGAATAGATAGCTCTACCTTAAAATAATGCGGTTCCTGAGCAGAATACATCTCGGAATACATAATTCTACCTTAAACATAATGCAGTCCTCAAGCAGAATAGATAGTTCTACCTTAAGCATTACGCGCTTCTCAAGCAGAAACATAATGCGGTTCTCGAGCAGAATACATAGTACCTTAAACATAATGCGTTTCTCAAACAGAATAGATAGTTCTGTCTTAAACATAATGCGGTTCTCAAGCAGAATAGATAGTACGCAATGCGGTCTTCAAGCAGAGTAGCTAGTGCTATCTCAGACATAATGCATAAACAGTAACATGTACATCTGACTACAATGCAGAATATAGATACGAGTAGATATATCTTTGTACACATCTTATCTCAGACTTCATGAAATACACAGACAGAACAAAGTATAATGGAGTACACAACTCCTTTCTTCTTCTAGATAACAGAGTTAAATAACAGGATGAAAACCACAAGTATTTTTACTTAAAAACGGGCCTTGATAAAAATAAAAAACAAACAAAAAAACAACAAAACAACAACAACAACAACACCAACAACAAAATAACAAGCAAATGGTAGTCTTATATAAGATTCGCTGGCCTAACGTATTGATGCTATACATGCACTTACCTAAAATAAAGCATATATCCCAGTAAGTATTCTTTATAATTCTATAGCGGACCGTTATCGGCCCGTCAGGGAAGCTGACGTGCCGATAACAGCCCGGTATAGATTTATAAAAAATGCTAGCTGGGTATGTCCCAGCGGGCACATGACGCATATAGAACGATGTTAATGCGACGTTGTATAAACGCCATTACATTGCATCGACAATAATGTGACGTTGTATAAACGTCACGTGCCCACTGGGATAAGATCAGATTAAACGGCTTTTAGTGTTGTCATGGTCTATGCTGTTTTACAAGCAGCAGAATCAGTCAGACTCAAATAAACGTATAAATATTTTGTCAGTATAACCTAAAGAAATTACGATACGTTGATCTGTACGTTTACACGTACATACAAGAAAACACACAACCAACAAACACGAACAATTCAATATCCGCTATTAATTCATTCCACATCAACCTTATAATTTTAACCTTTAATTTACGGTTGCTAACGGGGTCAATTATGATATAAAGAAAATCACAGGTGCTTCACTTTTGTTTCATGATATAAGGTCACGTGATTTAAGTGTTGTGTGTCGATTTTATCGAGGACAATTTTAGTGAAAATTTAATTAGTTAGAAGTGATTGATTTCTATAGGATTTTCGGATATAGTAAATCAACTAGTAAGCTTTAGTTCTGCCGATTTACATTTTAAAAACTCTATCTTGATAAACTTTTATCGAACCATCTTCTATCATCTATTGTCTACCTATTGTTGGGAGTGAGCGACTGATTACAGTTCACCGTATAGCAAGCTATTGACCGATTTTTCGTCACGCTTGATTGGAGCTGACTGCGGATAGGAGTGGACTGCGGATAGGAGTGGACTGCAAATATACGAGGGTTGTTCAATAAGTATGGCGAGCAGTATGAATGCTGATGCTGAGTATGTGGACGAGGTAATGTCGCAGAGTTGGCTTAAGCCAGTTGAGCCTGTCAAGGAGGGTGAGAACGATGCCGCTTCGAGAAAAAGAGCCCTCTCTGGAGACGAGGCTAGTGAATCATCGAAAAAAATGAAGTCATCGGAAGGGGTCGCTGATTTGTTAGACCTCATGAGAACACAGTTTACCTCGTTCCGTGCAGACCTGCAAGAAATGCGCAGCGAGATGACGTCAACATTTGAAAATCGGTTTGCTTCGTTTGAAACCAAACTCACAGATACTGTCATGAAAGTGGTACATGAGGAAATCGACAGTGTCAAGAAGGATTTTAACTCTCGTATGGATGGCCTTTCACATAAGTTAGAACATAAATTGGAGTCCAAACTGGTACAATTTGTGGAAACGCAGATTGAGCAGAAAGTGTCTTCGGTTTCTGATGAGTTAAAACAGAGGATTGGAGTGTCAGACCTACAAAATGAGATGGCGTCGTTGAAAAGTACTTATGCATCGGTAACTAAGTCTGGTGCATCTGTGTCAGAGTCATCTTCAGAGGCGGTAATAGAACGGAACGTTATCATTAGAAATTTGGCCTGTGATCCCAGAGAAGAGTCAGATAAAGCTGTTGCCTTAAATAAAGTGAATAAGCTGCTACGTGACGGTTTGAAGCTTAAAACAGTAAAAATCACCAAGTGTGAAAGAAAGCCTTCGAAAAGTAAAAAGCCAGGCGTTATTGTAGCTACAATAGATACTGTTGACCAGAAGCAAGAAATCATGAAGGTGAAAAACATTTTGAAAAAGACAACAGATTTCAAAGACGTGTACCTTGAAAACGACAGAGCGTTCTCTACGCGCGTGAACGAATCCAATATGTTCACGGTCCTAAAAGAGCTTGGAAAAGCCAATGAGTATTTCGTTTCGGGGAGTGGTCGAATCTTGAAGAAGACCGGAAAATCAGGGAATCGTCATTAAGGGGGTATAACGGTCGGTGTATGGAACATAGGTGGGTGGTCCCTTGTGAATAAAGACTCGCATAATTTTAATTGTACTGTCTTAACTTACTTAAACTTGGATATTATAGGAGTTTGTGAAACGTTTTTGAAAAATGGGGAAACACTGAACTTAAATGGGTATCACTGGTTTGGCAATAATAGAACCAGTCTACACCAGAATGCCAGACGTGGCTCGGGCGGGGTAGGAGCGTTTGTAAAGACTGAAATTTTAGAACAGTACATGTGTGCCACGGATGAGTCAATGGAAGACGTCATTTGGCTAAAATTTGAAAATCGTCAAACAGGACATAAATTTACGGTGTGCATCTGCTACCTTCGCCCGGAGGGTTCGTCCAGGAAGTGTGACGGTGAAGCATTCTATAGTGACCTCATGTTAAAGTTTTATGACTATCAGAACAATGGTGACGTCATCATTTGCGGTGACTTCAATTCGAGGTGTGGAGATGAGTCCGACTATATAGAAGGTGTAGACAGCATCCCACCGCGAGAAGTCATCGACGATAAAATGAATCCATACGGACAGCTGCTGATTGATTTTCTCATAGACTGTAATCTGTGTATGTTAAACGGAAGAACGGGAGAAAACAATTTTACGAATATTAACGTCAGCGGGAGCTCCGTAGTCGACTACATGATTGTGCCGCATGAACAGTTAGAGCGATATAAAGAGTTTAAGGTCCCTGTTAACTCATCTTAACATGCAGGGGCATTATAGAAGTTCAGAGCACTCTATACTTCAAGTAACACTACAAGCTGATAATGTTACGGGTGTGAACTGTCCCGCGGATAGCTCGGCTGCTAAACAACAGTATAAGTTACGCGATATTCCTGCATCATTTCTGAACTGTGAAACGTCGTTTCAACGTTTAACTTGTACATTAGAGAGAATAGAAACGTCCCTGAATCAGGAACAAGATGTTCAGTTGGCGTACACTGAATTTGTGAAACTGGTTACAGACGAAATGGATGCGAAATTACCAAAACGCAAACAATACAAGACAAAAACGTCGTATAAACCCCATAAATCAAGAGTCAAACCTTATTGGACGTCTGAACTACAGGATCTGTGGAACGAAGTTTGTAAGCGGGAACGTATATGGCTTGTTAATAAGCGATGTGTAAACAGTAGATCCTTAAGGGAGGACTTCCGTAAAACACGTCGGCGATTTGATAAACTAAATAGACAGTGTAAAAGAAAATACCAAGTTGAGCAGCAAAAAAAGCTGCAGGACGAGTTTGAAAATTTAGAAAATCCACATAATTTTTGGGCTAAAATCGGACGGTTATGCTTAGCTAATGATCGAAAAACACATATTCCGTGGGAGGTTAAAGATGGAAGATGGTCAAATGAGTACTGATAAAAACAAGGTGCTGTGTAAGTGGAAAACAGAATATGAGTGTTTATTTAATGGCGATCAAGACAACCCTTCCTTTCATAGAGTCCATTTAGAAAATGTGCTAGAGTCAATGCGCGATCCATCCAACACCGCGTTTCCGGAATTAGACTGCTGTTTGTTAAATTCACCTATTAGTAGAGAAGAGGTTATAGCGTCCGTGTATAGTGCAAAGGTCAGAAAAGCGCCGGGGATTGATGAAATACCGGCGGAGGTCCTTCGGAATGATAGCTGTATTGATTTATTGTTCAGGATAATAAGATATTGTTTCGAGGTAGGGGTTGTGCCCAAAGAATGGACTAAGGGTATAATTAACCCGATATATAAAAGTGATGATCCCTGTGACCCTCTGAACTATAGACCCATTACTTTGCTTTCTGTCCCTTGCAAACTGTACACTGACATTCTTAATAAGCGATTGACGCGTTGGCTTGAAATGAATGATATACTGTTTGATGGCCAAAATGGATTTAGAAAGAGTAGGAGTTGTCTTGACCATATATATACGCTCTATACTGTAATAAACAATAGGAAGTCAGAAAATAAGGACACATTTGTGTGTTTTGTGGATGCCAAAAAGGCATTCGATACAGTTAATAGAAATTGCCTATGGTATAAACTTATGAGTATTGGTATTAAGGGTAAATTTCTTAATGCTGTACAGTCTTTATACGAGAATCTGTCTTGTTCTGTCAGAGTTAATAATTTAGGCACAGACTGGTTTAGTGTAACACAGGGTGTAAAGCAGGGTTGTGTGATCTCACCGACTTTGTTTTCTATTTATATGAATGACTTAGCAAAAGAGTTAGATGATATGAGGTGTGGTGTGACGCTTGAAGAGACATTGCAGTTATCTGTGCTATTTTATGCTGACGATATTACTATCCTATCAGAGACTGAGGAGGGCATGCAAAAGATGATAGATAAGTTAAATGACTGGTGCAATAAATGGCGTATTGTGATAAATGAGAATAAGACCAAAATCCTGCATTTCAGGCCTAAAGCTAAGAATGGGACAGAAAACAGTTTTAAGTGCGGCAATAAGAAAATTGATGTGACTAGCAATTATAAGTATCTTGGCTTCTGGATGAATGAGTTCTTAGACCTGAAATTCTCAATACGAGAGATAGCAAAGTCGGCTAGTAGAGCGTTGGGAGCTATATACTCAAAATTTTTGAGCGCTGGTGGTATGAATATACGCGTTTATACCAAACTGGTAGAGACCATAGTGGAACCTGTATTGTTCTTTTGCTCCGGTATATGGGGCCAAACCAAGTTTACTGAAATAGAGACAGTATTTAATAAAGCATGTAGATATTTCCTTGGCGTTACTAAGCATTGTTCTAACGTGTCTTCAAGGGGTGATATGGGATGGAGTTCTTGTGAAGTTAAACAGAAAGTTGAAACGGTTCGTATGTGGTGCAGGCTACGTAGTATGCCGGAGCACAGAATAATACGACGGGTCCACGAATGGTCTCTTCTTAAAGGTAGATCATGGGAACGGAAAATGCTGAATTTTATTGATACACATAATTTAGGTGATTTAATGTTGACTGAAAGCCCGAATAAAGCATCCTGTGTTACTGCTGCTCGAGATATTTTGAATGAAATAGACAGTGATAAGTGGTATCAAAAATTAATGAGTGAAGGTAATGCGGAAAACGGAAATAAACTTAGAACCTACAGATGTTACAAATATGTTCTGAGAACAGAATATTATGTACAATTCAATATGAGCAGGGGCCATAGACGTGTGCTTGCCAAGTTTCGTAGCTGCAATTTACCATTAGCTATTGAAACTGGCAGATATACCCGACCTAAAACTCCCGTACATGAGCGAGTTTGTAAATATTGTAACTCAAACTCAGTCGAGGACGAAACTCATTTTCTGGTTGATTGTGACTTTTACAGTGATTTGCGATACAACTTGTTTCAGTCTGCGCAGATAATCAATGAGACTTTTAAATATTATGACTCCTTGGATAAATTGGTATTTTTAATGAATTGTACAGATCTTCAATTCCAGTTGGCTAATGTTTTACTGAAAATGAATAAAAGACGTTTCTTAAATGCATGAAACATTTTAACATAAAATCATTTTTATAGTCACTGTATTACAGAGTGCGACTCATGCATGATTCTGCCATGGCGATTACAGCCGCGCCGAGCTCGGATCGGCTGTACCCGCCCCGTCACTGCTAAGCACAATATAATCAGTTGGAAGAGGTGGTTTGACCATGGCTGTGCTGCATGAATTTGCAATAGAATAAAGTAATGCATAAAGTAGTTTTATATAAGCAATCGATATTTACATGTAAATAATATTTTAATGTAATGAATTTTATTGTCAAAATAGTGTCTCATTTGCCTTTTTAGGCAGGATCTCGAATATTTTTAGTTGAAATGTATGTATTATATGTATATATTTGAGATGTGACACTTTAATAAACTATTTTACTACTACTACTACTACATATTGATTTTTGCCAGTCTGTTGTTTTACTCACTATATTGTCCGTAAAATTAAACACAGTAAGTGTTCTGATACTCTGAAGTTTCACGAAAATAATTTATGCTCTCACCGAGGTTCTGAAGAATCTGCACACTCAATGTGAAAGAAACATATATGCGATTATGTGTATCATAAAAACATTACGAAAACACGCCTATTCAAATATATAGAAAATTTCACCTAAAAAAACCCTGAAAAATTTCAGATAAAAAACTCTGATATTTTTAAATAATGTATACCCCTATAAACCCCAGTTTTACTGTATAAAAGTGGGGTTTAATGGGGTCAATATTATATAGGCATGTTTTCGTGATGGATACATAAAAATACAAATATACCAAAAACAAACTTTAAAATAATTAGATTATAATCACTATTTAATGGTGATAACATTTTTATTTCCAGTCCTAACTTGGCTTTATGGCCTAATTCTTAAATAAAATGTTCTCCTGTAATATTTTATTGAACAGTCCACAGAAGCATTTTATAGCAAACTAGGGGCAGCTTAATTTCATTTGGTAGTAGTATTTACAAGATCATATCACAATTAACTCCTTTAGCAACCTTTAACGTGCCAATCTCATTTGCAGCAGACGGCATTCTGTTGTTGTTTTTTTCTTTGTATAGAGTAAATTTGAAATTTCTAGGCTACGTGTGTGTGGATTCTAGGATATTTAGTTGTGTTTATTATTTTTGTTATATTTTAAATAGGGGATCTCACATGAGTGGTCATTGCATATGAAATTTATGAAACGAGCCTGCGGCGAGTTTCATAAATTTCATATGAAATGATAACGAGTGTAAGATTCTGTTTATCATATGACCACTTTAAACTGGATTTTATCGCCTTATAAGTTATCAGTTGTTCAACACAATTGTTCAATAGAAAATATATGGTTGACATGGACGTCGTCATGAGGTACATGTAACTTGTTCCCGCCAAAGTGTTCATACGATTTTTATGACAACGTTGCGCCACTGAATAACAGCGTCGTCATATGCTAAAAAATGTTATGTATATATTTCAAACAGTGTAGGTCTTGATCGGACGCCGCAATCTGTGGTGTCCGATCTGTGTCTACACTGTATGCAATACGAAAAACAGGAACTTGGAAAAATGCAGATTGAAGCAACTAGATAGCAACAGATGCAACCAAACTAGTCTCAGTCGCTGCACGATATAGAGAAACAAGATGGGGGCCGTCTAGACGAAAGATGTAGGAAACATAAACCGACATCATTCTTTAAGATGACAAACGTCCTCACTCCCCTCTACTTATTCTCTCTTGTTCCACAAACTGTCAGCAATGCACCACATTATAATCTGAGAAATTCTAGTGACTTACAGACTTTTGAAACCCGAACTTGTTTGTTTTATAACACATTTTTACCCTCAGCTGTAAGAGCATGGAATAATTTACCTTCAGCTGCCAAGCAGTCCGATTAAACTAATTATTTCAAGTACCTTTTTAATAAAGGTAAAGATCCAACTCCAAAATACTATTATGCTAGAAGCAGAAAAGCTCAAATATTTCATACTAAACTGCGAACAAACTGTAGCTCTCTAAAATTAGATCTCTTCTTAAAGAATATGTCCGATTCTCCCTTATGTCTCTGTGGCAGTGTCGAGGATGCGCAACACTTCTTTTTTTCAATGTGGACATCACAAGCTTCATCGAACTGTACTTCTTGATGCTGTTTCCCAGTACTAGAATTCTAGCCTAAATCTTTTACTCTATGGTGATGCCACCAGAGTTCAATACAACAATGTTTGAAAAGGTACGAGCGTTTATTTTACAAACTAAACGTTTTCAACCTTCATGAGTTTAGAAATGTACATGGCGGTATAAAATCGCACTAATTGGCTACTTAAGGCAATCCAAATTACCCCCTTAAGGCGCCACTCATCTTCCATTCATTGACTAGGTATATATACATATAATATTTTTTCCTCATTTCCTTAACTGATTCTACTTATTATGTTGTTGTTTTTTTTTTGTTCTCTTTGTTTTTGTTTTTTTCAATTTATTCACTATATTTTAAATCATGTTTATTTTGTTTCTTTTGTTGTAAAACATGTTATCGCCACAATGTCGACAAGCTAATGTATGCTTTGGAGAAGAACTCTATAAGCACTCGTTTTTTCGTTCTAGACCCTCATTTATTTGAGATATTTATGTGTGTATCACATGTACTACCAATGAAATAAAATATGTTTAAATCATATGTCAATTTTATTGTCTTAGTGTTGCCATTACTTCAGAAGTTCTTTATGAAAGCTCATGAACTGCTCAACATATTATAACCAAGTACATGTATTGGCTTTCACAAAAACTGCTTAACAGTATTATAACCTATACATGTATTAACTTTCACAAAAATACTTGTAAGACACTAAATTTTATTAGGTTAATGGGTTTATTATCTGTAATAGTGAGACTTACAAATATACACATTAGTTCACACAAAGTACACTAATGTAGATGCTTTTTTGTTTTACCATACGCCAGGCAGGATTCCAAGTAAGATTTGTCTTGAAGACAGAAGGTATTGACATATCTTCTTATTTATCCATAGAAACCTACCGTTGACTCATTTCCGTAACTGTCCTAAACTTTGAACGAATCTATTTACGCTACGACGTCATAAAACGTACCTTTGTGTATATGTGGCCAGCGAAGATTCTGATCAGACTGCGCAATTGCGCAGTCTGATCAGAACCTTCACTGGGCGCATTTAGAATAGCCAAGAATGTAAAGTGTCTTCAAGCGGACAACGAATATCCGATTAGACTGCACGGATGTACAGGCTTATTTTAGTGTTCGTTTGGGACATATGTCAGAAAATACGTTTTCTCACGTCGAGGCGTGTTTAACTTCTGAATGTTTTAAAACTGATGAATTTGTGGCAAACTGTGTAGACTCTGATCAGACGCATGCTCCTCTGGGTCTGAACTATTTCTTCAGGTCTATCTTTCCAAATACATTTTCGGATAAATGCTATATATCGTAGACGTTCATTAGAATCATCTTGGCAAGTTACAAGTGGCAAGTTAATTAGAATAAGCCCCATTTTTTTCACAGGGACCAATGGAAAATATTTACCTAAATACGTTGTGTATCTGAAGAAACGACGGTTTCTTATAGCAGAAACCAATTATGACAGAAATGCAACAAAGACAGTTTCATATAAGCAAGCATTTTCTGTCTCTAAAACACGCATTCTGTACTGATAGAGCGAGTTTGTACATCTGCCAAACACATTAATAGTGTTAGACGCACATGTTGCTATCATCAACTGGCTAAACCAACAAAAGCTCTTAACATGTAACCGGTATTCTAGATAAAAATTTCAGACAGCATTTTGAAATAGTTTTTCTTATTTTCCCAGAAAACAGACTTTGACATTCTATGCAAATTGTCTCCTATAACATGCCAAAGTCTATTTTCTGGAAAAAAATGAAAACAACAACAACAAAAAAACAAACAAACAAACAAAAAAAAAAAAACATGCTGAATTTGCCCATGGAGTGGTAAAGGGTAAATGTATGAAGACATTCTTGTGGTAGTCACAGGTGAGGATTATTCTTTTGAAATAAGCTTGAGCCAGACCACACAAACATGCAGAACAACCTTTCCAGTCTGTAGAGCCACGCAATTCGGTGATAAGAAATACATGTATGCGGTTTTCATTTTTTTTATTTGGGTTTTACGGTCCTTTCAAGAATAGTTCACTTAAATCGAGCCGATCGTTCATCAAAGATGGGCGAAAACCGGAGAACCCGGGGAATAACCACCTGACCATCTATGGAGCAGAACTTGTCTTTTCCACATGTGACCTGAGCAAGGCTCGAACCAGAGCGGTGAGAAACCTAATGGACTAAGAGTCTGCTCTCTTATCCACTAGGCTACGGGGGCCGCTTAGACTGGCTTCCATCTAAGTGATATATGAATCAGCATAAAAACTATTTAGAATGTCCTTCTCTCTGATTTGGCTGATCAGTGAGTTTCTGACTAGTAAGGGAGATGATTTGTGTAGAAAAATAGTGAAGGAGGAGTACAGTCGAACATTGTTATCTCGAACTCGCTTATTTCGAATTACCGCTTATCTCGAAGTGAAAATCTGGTCCCTGTTTTAACATGAAACTATGACAACAGGTAACAAAATAATGTGGAAAAGAGGAGAAATTGCTCCTAAGGAGCAATTTCTCCTCTTTTCCACATTATTTTATAGATATATTTCTAACTTCAGGAGTCAAATTACATATTCATTTGTTAAATGTGGTTGTTCAATTTATTGTTTTCCTCACTTTCTCAACTCTGATATGTCGAAGTACGGATATCTCGAAGTGTTTCAGTGAGTCCCTTGGAATTCGAGATAACGAGAGTCGACTGTATTTTACCTTTGTTTGATTAGAAATGTAAAACTAAGGGGCCGCTATATGTATGCGTTTTCCGATTAGATAGGGTGGTCCTACACGGAACGAACAATTACATGTATCTGAAACTATATCATGTATTCTGACTGCCCGAAATCTTGAATGAAATGCTGAAATCTGGCTTGACCTCTTAGATTATTATTTTAACTGTAATTTCTGGACAGAAATTGATTCAGCAGTTGACCCTTCTCATCTCTTGCTAAACACGACATGACCTGTCTTAGCAAACAGTGTAGATCCAGATCAGTTGGCTTCTTCAGAAGCCAACTGATCTGGATCTGCACTGTTTGTCATTAAATATGTGAATTTCTATCAAAAACCCAGATCAAGTAATCTGATTGGCTGGGAAATCAGAAGTGGGCGTGACATCTTAATATATTTAGCATAACAAGGTTTAAATCTGTCCATAGGTTATTAAATTATTTGTAGACACTTATGAGCTGAAAATCATTACTTACACTAATCTAAATGTTGTTGGGACAAACGAAAAATAACTTAAACGCTTATATATATATATATATATATATATATATATATATATATATATATATATATATATATATATATATATATATATATATATATATATATATAAAGACAACAACAACAAAAAAAAAAAAAAAAAAAACAAAAAAAAAAAAAAAAAAAAAACAAACAAACAAACAAAAAAAACACCACCAACAACAGCAACATCTACATCAACAATAGTTATAATAATTAATAATAGTAATAACAACGACGAAAGCAATAATAAGAATAGGTTAGGGTAGGAATAATCGATTTGTCGCAATAAACCTTCAGGACCATATCTCAAAGATGCCATAATATATATATTAACGTTGTTGGTATAGACGCTGACGTCATTTTTCAATATGTCTGAAGATCTACGTTGTTAGTAGTGAAACGCGTTAAGACATTAAATTTGGAGAAAAATCAAGGCAATCTTTTATTTATTACTTTTATATATAATGAGACTGACCACAGTGTACACTGATCGTGTATTTAATCAAGGATATTACGTTTCAACACATGGCTTATTGCGACAATAATGGAATTAGACTGAATAGAATTTTTAACAGCCTTGCCAGTAAAGACATTAACATTTCTCTGCCACATTTCTTACAAATCGAAGCGTTTTCTTTGTTTTGCTTGTACAAACAACACTGTGGCCAGCAGTATGCAGAAGCAATTATACAGTCGAACCTCGTTATCTCGAACTCGCTTATTTCAAATTACTGCTTATCTCGAAGAGAAAATCTGGTCCCTGTTTTAACATGAAACTATGACAACAGGAGCATTTTCTCCTCTTTTCCACAAAATGTTCAGTATTTTCAGTATATCTCTATTTTCAGGAGTCAGATTACATATTCATTTGTGAAATGTGGTTGTTTGATTTTTCCTCAGTTCTGCAAATCTGATATGTCGAGATACGGATATATCGAAGTATTTCAGAGAGTCCCTTTGACTTCGAGATAACGAGAGTCGACTGTAGCTACTGATAACATCTCAGAGGTCATTTTACAAAACTTGTACAATCCTGGGCGATATATTCTCTACTGTTTTAGGGCAAGTGTTGTGAGCTCTTAAAACCATGGAAGGCAACTGAGAGCGTCGTTTGCCTCCTTCCCGAAAAGGGGTCTGCTCTGAAAGGAAAAGATGTGCTCCCAAGAAAAGAGGTCTGCTCTTAAAAGAAATAAACAAATTGTTTCCTTTTAGGACAGACCTCTTTTCGCAAGGGACTTGGGATACGGGGAAACAAACAGGGAGTCACAAATAGCTGTCTCCCATGTCAAATCTAACGGAAAATGTACAAATGTATCATAGTTTTCTTAAGACCTCTGTTTAAAATACCTGTTTAACCCATTGATGCCGAGTGGACTCTTCTACCTCAAATCGTTGGACAGGTCCATTTCCAATAGAAGGGTTGTCTTATTAGTTTTTATTTTTACCATCTTTTGTAGACCTTTCCATATTTAATGCAAACAATGTAGACCTTGATCCGCCGCATTCGGCGGCGTCTGATCTGGGTCTACGGTGTTTGCCCATGTCCCTTTTAGGGGGCGCCAGGCTTAAATGGGTTGAAAACATGGATAAATGGTTTTAATAGTAAAAATAATCCGGCACAATATTAGCTCAAACAGAAACAATGTTTGCCGAAAACTTAAAATCTGTATGGACAGTAGTTCTAAGAGAAATGTCCTTCGTATCAAGAACATATGTGTCGCAGTCTGATTAGAATCTTCACTGGACAGCCAAAGATGCAAACTGTATTATGTGGAGAACGATGACTTGCATCAGACTGCTTTGAAGTGAGTCTTCGTTGGGCGCACATGTCAGATTTTACTTTCTCTCACGTTGAATCTCATATAATTATTGAAACTGATGTACTTATAAGAAAGGAATTAAGGGTTGGTACTAATGCAAAATACCTCAAACATGCAATGAACGGATCTAATTGATCACATCATTGTCACGCAAAAAGAAAAGGATTCATACCATGTGCGAATAGGGCATACCTAGACCAATCTGTGCTTCTGCTTACCTGCATATGGAAACAATTGCTATTTTGGACAGTCATTACGAAAACACGCCTATTCAAATATATAGAAAAGTTTACCTGCAAAAACTGAAAATTTTCAGATAATAAAAAAACTGATATTCTTCATATTTCTGCTCAAAACATAGATTGTGGGTACTCGTCGGAAACGGCGTAACCTTTCGGTTCACATTTTTTTAAAACATATGACGATTGTATTAAATATAAGGTCCTGTGATGTATTAATGTGCTACAAATTGTGGACAGAAATAATGTTTCAGCTACGTGATAAATACAGGGTTCAAACTTCCCTGTTTGTATAACCAACATGCGTTTATTTATTTCTCACAATAAAGGCGTGACCATACATTTATTAGCTACTTAAAATACGAGAGCTGTCATCTGATAGTATAGAGATATTTGATATGTATAGTGGACTCTCGTTACAACGATACCATTTCTTCCCAAAGATGTTGCTGTTGAAATAAATTTACTTTCGTAAAGAAGCCTTAAACGCAGCAGAATGATATGTAATAGGGGATAATCTGTTTTATTTTTACTTCCACACAGAACGTATGTTTTAGATATTTGATAGAATCGCCTCACCGAGGCGATTCTTACAAATGTCACAAACATTTGTTTCTTCAATTATTCAGTACCATATACTTGCATACTTTCTTATTAATTGTCATTTCTTGAGCGAAGGTTTCGTTCCGGTCAAATTATCGTTATAACTAGTTTTTCGTTGTATCGAGTGTCGGTATAAAAAGGGTTGGCTGTATGTATACTACAGTGCACAAGAAATGTATAAATTTATTAAACGTTGTGTGCATTTAATTTATCGGGCTCAAACCATTACGATAAAACGCCTATTCAAATATATTGAAAAATTTACAACCAAGAAAGGAAAACTTTCAAATAAAAAATCTAGATGTTTTTCATATTTCTGCTCAAAACATAGATTGTGGATACTCGTTAGAACCACCTCGGCGAGACGGTTCTAACGAGTATGCACAATCTATTTTTTCGAGCAAAAAATAAGAAAAAATAATGTGTACCCCTGTAAACTCCAGATTTACTATATAAAAGTGGGGTTTAAGGGGGTCAACATTATACAGGCATGTTTTCGTGATGTCTTCATTTTGATTTTGTTTGAATGATGTCAACAAGAGCTAGCCAGTGGGCTTGCCAGATGTCATTTTTCATTATCCGAGGCTAAGCTGAGTCATAGGAAAAAATCGAGACGGTTCGTGTACCTTAGCGATAAGTGATTCCGATTTCATTGTCAAACCGAGCCCACTGTTTTTTTAAATTTGTTTGTGCTGCTAACTTAAAAAAAATCCTGGTTTTTGGATTACTTAGAGATCACAAAATATGTCATGAAATGCCATGGATCGATACAGCTTTAGCATCGTTAGATTTTCTGGTCTTTTGGGACTTCCCGGCTAATCAGAAAATAGAATTCGGCTTCAGGCGCTGATATGGGCCGTCAGGAACTCTGCAGTTTCCATTACCGGTATCTCTCCTGTAAATACTCAATTCAAGTGCGTCTGCTTTTAACCTTCACCACTCTGAGGGCTCATTCAGCAGACGACAAATTGGTTGTATTTTTCATATTTTTCCCAGAACACACGATTTGACATTTCATGCAAATTGTCTCCATTGGAGACAATTTGCATGAAATGTCAAATTCTGTTTTCTGGGAGGAAATTAGATAGATATTTCAAAATGTCGTCTGCTGAAGTTTTTATTCAGGCTGCTAAACGTTGGTTATATTCTTTGCTTCCAATGAAGGCCGTCCCATTTTCAGATTGTAAACAAGAGAAAGCGAATAGTTAACACACAAGTGGCATATAAGAAAATTTCTATATGCCACTTGGTTACACAGTAACGTATCAACAGAAAATGATCCACAACGTGAAAGAACGTACCTTCTGACATGTGCGCCCAACCATTACGGAAACACAACTATTCAAATATATAGAAAATTTCACCTCCAAAAACTGAAATGTTTTAAATAAAAAGACTGATATTTTTCAAATTTCTGCTCTAAACATAGATTGTGGGTACTCGTTAGAACCGCCTCGCCGAGGCGGTTCTAACGAGTACCCACAATCTATGTTTTTGAGCAGAAATAAGAAAATGCGGTTCCTGAGCAGAATACATCTCGGAATACATAGTTCTGCCTTAAACATAATGCAGTCCTCAAGCAGAATAGATAGTTCTACCTTAAGCATTACGCGCTTCTCAAGCAGAAACATAATGCGGTTCTCGAGCAGAATACATAGTACCTTAAACATAATGCGTTTCTCAAACAGAATAGATAGTTCTGTCTTAAACATAATGCGGTTCTCAAGCAGAATAGATAGTACGCAATGCGGTCTTCAAGCAGAGTAGCTAGTGCTATCTCGGACATAATGCATAAACAGTAACATGTACATCTGACTACAATGCAGAATATAGATACGAGTAGATATATCTTTGTACACATCTTATCTCAGACTTCATGAAATACACAGACAGAACAAAGTATAATGGAGTACACAACTCCTTTCTTCTTCTAGATAACAGAGTTAAATAACAGGATGAAAACCACAAGTATTTTTACTTAAAAACGGGCCGTGATAAAAATAAAAAAAACAAACCAAAAAACAACAAAACAACAACAACAACAACACCAACAACAAAATAACAAGCAAATGGTAGTCTTATATAAGATTCGCTGGCCTAACGTATTGATGCTATACATGCACTTACCTAAAATAAAGCATATATCCCAGTAAGTATTCTTTATAATTCTATAGCGGACCGTTATCGGCCCGTCAGGGAAGCTGACGTGCCGATAACAGCCCGGTATAGATTTATAAAAAATGCTAGCTGGGTATGTCCCAGCGGGCACATGACGCATATAGAACGTTGCATTAACATCAATATCAACATCATGACGTTGCATCGATGTTAATGCGACGTTGTATAAACGCCATTACGTTGCATCGACAATAATGCGACGTTGTATAAACGTCATGTGCCCACTGCGATAACATCAGATTGAACCGCTTTTAGTGTTGTCATGGTCTACGCTGTTTGACAAGCAGCAGAATCAGTCAGACTCAAATAAACATATAAATATTTTGTCAGTATAACCTAAAGAAATTACGATACGTTGATCTGTACGTTTACACGTACATACAAGAAAACACACAACCAACAAACACAAACAATTCAATATCCGCTGTTAATTCATTCCACATCAACCTTATAATGTTAACCTTTAATTAAAGGTTGCTAACGGGGCCAATTATGATATAAAGAAAATCACAGGTGCTTCACTTTTGTTTCATATTGATTTTTGCCAGTCTGTTGTTTTACTCACTATATTGTCCGTAAAATTAAACAGAGTAAGTGTTCTGATACTCTAAAGTTTCACGAAAATAATTTATGCTATCACCGAGGTTCTGAAGAATCTGCACACTCAATGTGAAAGAAATATATATGCGATTATGTGTATTATAAAAACATTACGAAAACACGCCTATTCAAATATATAGAAAATTTCACCTAAAAAAAAAAAAATGAAAATTTTCAGATAAAAAACTCTGATATTTTTCTTATTTCTGCTCAAAACATAGATTGTGGGTACTCGTTAGAACCGCCTCAGAGAGGCGGTTCTAACAAGTACCCAAAATCTATGTTTTTGAGCAGAAATAAGAAAAATAATGTATACCCCTATAAACCCCAGTTTTACTGTATAAAAGTGGGGTTTAAGGGGGTCAATATTATATAGGCATGTTTTCGTGATGGATACATAAAAATACAAGTATACCAAAAACAACCTTTAAGATAATTAGATTATAATCACTATTTAATGGTGATAACATTTTTATCTCCATTGTCCTAACTGGCTTCATGGCCTAGTACTTAAATAAAATGTTCTCCTGTAATATTTTATTGAACAATCCACAGAAGCATTTTATAGCAAACTAGGGGCAGCTTAATTTCATTTGGTAGTAGTATTTACAAGATCATATCACAATTAGCTCCTTTAGCAACCTTTAACGTGCCAATCTCATTTGCAGCAGACGGCATTCTGTTGTTTTTTTTTTCTTTGTATAGAGTAAATTTGAAATTTCTAGGCTACGTGTGTGTGAATTCTAGGATATTTAGTTGTGTTTATTATTTTTGTTATATTTTAAATAGGGGATCTCACATGAGTGGTCATTGCATATGAAATTTATGAAACGAGCCTGCGGCGAGTTTCATAAATTTCATATGAAATGATAACGAGTGTAAGATTCTGTTTATCATATGACCACTTTAAATTGGATTTTATCGCCTTATAAGTTATCAGTTGTTCAACACAATTGTTCAACAGAAAATATATGGTTAACATGGACGTCGTCATGAGGTACATGTAACTTGTTCCCGCCAAAGTGTTCATACGATTTTCATGACAACGTTGCGCCACTGAATAACAGCGTCGTCATATGCTAAAAAATGTTATGTATATATTTCAAACAGTGTAGATCTTGATCGGACGCCGCAATCTGTGGTGTCCGATCTATGTCTACACTATTTGCAATACGAAAAACAGGAACTTGGAAAAATGCAGATTGAAGCAACTAGATAGCAACAGATGCAACCAAACTAGTCTCAATCGTTGCACTATATAGAGAAACAAGATGGGGGCCCTCTAGACGAAAGATGTAGGAAACATAAACCGATATCATTCTTTAACATGACAAACGCCCTCATTTCCCTCTACTTATTCTCTCTTGTTCCACAAACTGTTAGCAATGCACCACATTATAATCTGAGAAATTCTAGAGACTTACAGACTGTTGAAACCCGAACTTGTTTGTTTTATAACACATTTTTACCCTCAGCTGTAAGAGCATGGAATAATTTACCTTCAGCCGCCAAGCAGTCCGATTAAACTAATTATTTCAAGTACCTTTTGAATAAAGGTAAAGATCCAACTCCAAAATACTATTATGCTAAAAGTAGAAAAGCTCAAATATTTCACACTAAACTGCGAACAAACTGTAGCTCTCTAAAATTAGATCTCTTCTTAAAGAATATGTTTGGTTCTCTCTTATGTCTTTGTGGCAGTGTCGATCTTTTTTCATTGTGGACATCACAAGCTTCATCGAACTGTACTTCTGATGCTGTTTCCCAGTACTAGAATTCTAGCCTAAATCTTTTACTGTATGGTGATGCCACCAGAGTTTAATACAACAATGTTTGAAAAAGTACGAGCGTTTATTTTACAAACTAAACGTTTTCAACCTTAATGAGTTTAGAAATGTACATGAAGCGGTATAATCGCACTAATTGGCTACTTAAGGCAATCCAAATTACCCCCTTAAGGCGCCACCCATTCATTGACTAGTATATATACATATAATATTTTTTCCTCATTTCCTTAACTGATTCTACTTATTATGTTGTTTTTTGTTCTCTTTGTTTGTTTGTTTTTTTTTTCTTCAATTTATTCACTACCTTTTAAATCATGTTTATTTTGTTTCATTTGATGTAAAACATGTTATCGCCACAATGTCGACAAGCTAATGTATGCTTTGGAGAAGAACTCTATAAGCACTCGTTTTTTCGTTCTAGACCCTCATTAATTTGTGATATTTATGTGTGTATCACATGTACTACCAATGAAATAAAATATGTTGAAATCAAATGTCAACTTTATTGTCTACGCTCATGCACGTAGATAATCTTAGTGTTGCCATTACTTCAGAAGTTCTTTATGAAAGGTCATGATCATGAACTGCTCAACATATTATAACCAAGTATTGGCTTTCACAAAAACTGCTTAACAGTATTATAACCTATATTAACTTTCACAAAAGTACTTGTAAGACACTAAATTTCATTGGGTTAATGGGTTTATTATCTGTAATAGTTAGACTTACAAATATACACATTAGTTCACACAAAGTACACTAATGTAGATGCTTTTTTGTTTTACCATACGCCAGGCAGGATTTCAAGTAAGATTTGTCTTGAAGACAGAAGGTATTGACATATCTTCTTATTTATCCATAGAAACCTACCGTTGACTCATTTCCGTAACTGTCCTAAACTTTGAACGAATCTATTTACGCTACGACGTCATAAAACATACCTTTGTGTATATATGGCCAGCGAAGATTCTGATCAGACTGCGCAGTCTGATCAGAACCTTCACTGGGCGCATTTAGAATAGCCAAGAATGTAAAGTGTCTTCAAGCGGACAACGAATATCCGATTAGACTGCACGGATGTACAGGCTATTTTAGTGTTCGTTTGGGACATATGTCAGAAAATACGTTTTCTCACGTCGAGGCGTGTTTGACTTCTGAATGTTTTAAAACTGATGAATTTGCGGCAAACTGTGTAGACTCTGATCAGACGCATGTTCCTCTGGGTCTGAACTATTTCTTCAGGCCTGTCTTTCCAAATACATTTTCGGATAAATGCTATATATCGTAGACGTTCATTAGAATCTTCTTGGCAAGTTACAAGTGGCAAGTTAATTAGAATAAGCCCCATTTTTTCACAGAGACCAATGGAAAATATTTACCTAAATACGTTGTGTATCTGAAGAAACGGCGGTTTCTGATAGCAGAAACCAATTATGACAGAAATGCAACAAAGACAGTTTCATATAAGCAAGCATTTTCTGTCTCTAAAACACGCATTCTGTACTGATAGAGCGAGTTTGTACATCTGCCAAACACATTAATAGTGTTAGACGCACATGTTGCTATCATCAACTGGCTAAACCAACAAAAGCTCTTAACATGTAACCGGTATTCTAGATAAAAATTTCAGCCGACAGCATTTTGAAATAGTTTTTCTTATTTTCCCAGAAAACAGACTTTGACATTCCATGCAAATTGTCTCCTATAACATGCCAAAGTCTATTTTCTGGAAAAAAAAAATGAAAACAACAACAACTACAACAACAAAAACAAACAAACAAAAAAAAAAAAAAAAAAAAAAAAAAAAACATGCTGAATTTGCCCATGGAGTGGTAAAGGGTAAATGTATGAAGACATTCTTGTGGTAGTCACAGGAGAGGATTATTCTTTTGAAATAAGCTGTAGCCAGACCACACAAACATGCAGAACAACCTTTCCAGTCTGTAGAGCCACGCAATTCGGTGATAAGAAATACATGTATGCGGTTTTCATTTTTTTTATTTGGGTTTTACGGTCCTTTCAAGAGTATTTCACTTAAATCGAGCCGATCGTTCATCAAAGGTGGGCGAAAACCGGAGAACCCGGGGAATAACCACCTGACCATCCATAAGCAGAACTTGTCTTTTCCACATGTGACCTGAGCAAGGCTCGAACCAGAGCGGTGAGAAACCTAATGGACTAAGAGTCTACTCTCTAATCCACTAGGCTACGGGGGCCGCTTAGACTGGCTTCCATCTAAGGGATATATGAATCAGCATAAAAACTATTTAGAATGTCCTTCTCTCTGATTTGGCTGATCAGTGAGTTTCTGACTAGTAAGGGAGATGATTTGTGTAGAAAAATAGTGAAGGAGGAGTACAGTCGAACCTTGTTATCTCGAACTCGCTTATTTCGAATTACCGCTTATCTCGAAGTGAAAATCTGGTCCTTGTTTTAACATGAAACTATGACAACAGGTAACAAAATAATGTGGAAAAGAGGAGAAATAGGAGCAATTTCTCCTCTTTTCCACATTATTTTATATATATATTTCTAACTTCAGGAGTCAAATTACATATTCATTTGTTAAATGTGGTTGTTCAATTTATTGTTTTCCTCACTTCCTCAACTCTGATATGTCGAAGTACGGATATCTCGAAGTGTTTCAGTGAGTCCCCTTGGAATTCGAGATAACGAGAGTCGACTGTATTTTACCTTTGTTTGATTAGAAATGTAAAACTAAGGGGCCGCTATATGTATGCGTTTTCCGATTAGATAGGGTGGTCCTACACGGAACGAACAATTACATGTATCTGAAACTATATCATGTATTCTGACTGCCCGAAATCTTGAATGAAATGCTGAAATCTGGCTTGACCTCTTAGATTATTATTTTAACTGTAATTTCCGGACTGAAATTGATTCATCAGTTAACCCTTCTCTTGCTAAACACGACATGACCTGTTTTAGCAAACACTGAAGAAGCCAACTGATCTGGATCTGCACTGTTTGTCATTAAATATGTGAATTTCTATCAAAAACCCAGATCAAGTAATCTGATTGGCTGGGAAATCAGAAGTGGGCGTGGCATCTTAATTTATTTAGCATAACAAGGTTTAAATCTGTCCATAGGTTATTAAATTATTTGTAGACGCTTATGAGCTGAAAAGCATTACTTACACTAATCTAAATGTTGTTGGGACAAACGAAAAATAACTTAAACGCTTATATATATATATATATATATATATATATATATATATATATATATATATATATATATATATATATATATATATATATATATAACAAAAAACAAACAAACAAAAAAACACCACCAACAACAGCAACATCTACATCAACAATAGTTATAATAATTAATAATAGTAATAACAACGACGAAAGCAATAATAAGAATAGGTTAGGGTAGGAATAATCGATTTGTCGCAATAAACCTTCAGGACCATATCTCAAAGATGCCATAATATATATATTAACGTTGTTGGTATAGACGCTGACGTCATTTTTCAATATGTCTGAAGATCTACGTTGTTAGTAGTGAAACGCGTTAAGACATTAAATTTGGAGAAAAATCAAGGCAATCTTTTATTTATTACTTTTATATATAATGAGACTGACCACAGTGTACACTGATCGTGTATTTAATCAAGGATATTACGTTTCAACACATGGCTTATTGCGACAATAATGGAATTAGACTGAATAGAATTTTTAACAGCCTTGCCAGTAAAGACATTAACATTTCTCTGCCACATTTCTTACAAATCGAAGCGTTTTCTTTGTTTTGCTTGTACAAACAACACTGTGGCCAGCAGTATGCAGAAGCAATTATACAGTCGAACCTCGTTATCTCGAACTCGCTTATTTCAAATTACTGCTTATCTCGAAGAGAAAATCTGGTCCCTGTTTTAACATGAAACTATGACAACAGGAGCATTTTCTCCTCTTTTCCACAAAATGTTCAGTATTTTCAGTATATCTCTATTTTCAGGAGTCAGATTACATATTCATTTGTGAAATGTGGTTGTTTGATTTTTCCTCAGTTCTGCAAATCTGATATGTCGAGATACGGATATATCGAAGTATTTCAGAGAGTCCCTTTGACTTCGAGATAACGAGAGTCGACTGTAGCTACTGATAACATCTCAGAGGTCATTTTACAAAACTTGTACAATCCTGGGCGATATATTCTCTACTGTTTTAGGGCAAGTGTTGTGAGCTCTTAAAACCATGGAAGGCAACTGAGAGCGTCGTTTGCCTCCTTCCCGAAAAGGGGTCTGCTCTGAAAGGAAAAGATGTGCTCCCAAGAAAAGAGGTCTGCTCTTAAAAGAAATAAACAAATTGTTTCCTTTTAGGACAGACCTCTTTTCGCAAGGGACTTGGGATACGGGGAAACAAACAGGGAGTCACAAATAGCTGTCTCCCATGTCAAATCTAACGGAAAATGTACAAATGTATCATAGTTTTCTTAAGACCTCTGTTTAAAATACCTGTTTAACCCATTGATGCCGAGTGGACTCTTCTACCTCAAATCGTTGGACAGGTCCATTTCCAATAGAAGGGTTGTCTTATTAGTTTTTATTTTTACCATCTTTTGTAGACCTTTCCATATTTAATGCAAACAATGTAGACCTTGATCCGCCGCATTCGGCGGCGTCTGATCTGGGTCTACGGTGTTTGCCCATGTCCCTTTTAGGGGGCGCCAGGCTTAAATGGGTTGAAAACATGGATAAATGGTTTTAATAGTAAAAATAATCCGGCACAATATTAGCTCAAACAGAAACAATGTTTGCCGAAAACTTAAAATCTGTATGGACAGTAGTTCTAAGAGAAATGTCCTTCGTATCAAGAACATATGTGTCGCAGTCTGATTAGAATCTTCACTGGACAGCCAAAGATGCAAACTGTATTATGTGGAGAACGATGACTTGCATCAGACTGCTTTGAAGTGAGTCTTCGTTGGGCGCACATGTCAGATTTTACTTTCTCTCACGTTGAATCTCATATAATTATTGAAACTGATGTACTTATAAGAAAGGAATTAAGGGTTGGTACTAATGCAAAATACCTCAAACATGCAATGAACGGATCTAATTGATCACATCATTGTCACGCAAAAAGAAAAGGATTCATACCATGTGCGAATAGGGCATACCTAGACCAATCTGTGCTTCTGCTTACCTGCATATGGAAACAATTGCTATTTTGGACAGTCATTACGAAAACACGCCTATTCAAATATATAGAAAAGTTTACCTGCAAAAACTGAAAATTTTCAGATAATAAAAAAACTGATATTCTTCATATTTCTGCTCAAAACATAGATTGTGGGTACTCGTTAGAACCGCCTCGCTGAGGCGGTTCTAACGGGTACCTACAATCTATGTTTTTGAGCAGAAATAAGAAAAATAATGCATACCCCTGTAAACCCCAGTTTTACTTAAGAAATAGATCAGCTCTAGCAGTGATTTATTGAGTAAAAAATCACTGTTTGGAGGTCAGTTGTAAAGTAGATCAAATCACGAGCGCGGAGCGCGAGTGATTTATCTTCTTACAACTGACCGACAAACTGTGATTTATTACTCAACAAATCACGCACAAGAGCTGATCTATTTCGATTCTAACATATAGAAAACGACGAAAAGGTAATTGTATCCTTTAGATTTTTCAAACTTTCCGCCATCGAATAAAGAAATCCCGCCAAAAGTTTTGACTGTAACGCTGACGTTTACATGCATTTCTTACGTTGCTGAAGTGAGAAAGACGACGTTACACAGTCTAGCGACGTAGAAACTAAGACTGACGTCAGCAGCGTATCGAAATGACGTCGGAAAGGCGCCAGATAGCGTCGCGCGTTTCCTCCCAGTGATTTATTGCATAATATATCACTGAGTTTAACCATTGGCTATATAGGCGAAGAGTGTTAGAATATATAACAACGGGGTTTAAGGGGGTCAAAATTATATAGGCATGTTTTCGTGATGACAATACTAGAAGATTCAGAGAGGATACAAGTACCTAACACACCCATCCCATGACACCAGATAGGGTTTGTATAGTTATATGGAATGGTATGGGAAGAAAATCATTACGAAAACACGCCTTTTTAAAATATATTGAAAATTTCACCACCAAAAACTGAAAGTTTTCAGATAAAAATGCTGATATTTTTCATATTTCTGCTCAAAACATAGATTGTGGGTACTCGTTAGAATCGCCTCGGCGAGGCGATTCTAACGAGTATCCACAATATGTGTTTTGAGCAGAAATAACAAAAAATAATGTATATCCCGTTAACCCCAGTTTTACCCTATAAAAGTGGGGTTTAAGGGGATAAACATTATTTAGGCATGTTTTCGCGATGGAAGAAACCAATTTTTGCAAGTGAAGTTGCAGCATAAATACTGGTTACGAACGCTCAACAGCGAAATTTTTTAGGATGGTAAAGGCTTATAAACCTTGTTTAATGGATGCAGTTCCATTCTGCTGATCTGAACTGCTTGTTCTGGTCGGTGCATTCATTACATTTTAGATACTATAATGCTCTCTCGTAGAAAAAAGTAGAGGAAACGTAGGATATGACCAAACAGTGTGAGAACTTCGTGAGAAAAAGTACCTTCTGACATGTATACCCAAGGAAGACTTAAAGCAGCCTGCGCATCTGCGCTGTCTGATCAGTATTGGTTGTCCGCATGAAGAAATGTTGCATCGTTGGCTATCCAAAATATGGCCAGTGAAGATTCTGATCAGACTGCGCGAATGCGCAGGCTGATCTGAATCTTCGCTGGGCACAGGTCCGAAGGTACATTTTCCAACGTTCCGGCTCTAACTATCTGTGCAGTTCATTTAGGCCTATGTCATTAGCAAATGCACCAGTGCGCCCTTTCCTTTTGTTGTCTTTGAGACGGTCGGTTCAGTATAGTCAGTATAGTCATACCAGTCCATGCATGTAGTTATATGCTTGTCGCGTATTATTTCGCCCATTAAAACCAAATGTTGCAAGTACGAGTAGCAAAGTTTCACTAAATGTGAAATCAATACAGAAGATGTTTGATATCATATGGTGGACTCTACAATTTTTATGTCATTTAAGTCCATAGAGTGTTTAGTAGCTTATAATTAACCGCACGATTGTGAACAATATTTGAACTTCTAAATAGCGGTACCACTAAAGACTTAGGTTTGTTTAATAAAACTCTGGGCCCAGTTGTTCAAAACTAACGATGTCGTTAGTTAAAGATTCGTTAAAATTTTAATCGAGTGATGCGCAAATATGCTGAAATTTTTTGCTGACAAAATGTGAGTAGCTTTTGCACTGCAAAAGCTACTCACATTTTTTTCAGCAAAATATTTCAGAATATTGTGTATTGAATCCGCTAAAACAGTTAACGAAATGAACCTTAACGAGCTCGTTAAGCTAACGACGCTTTGAACAACTGGGTCCTGACTGGTTGCCTTTGGAAACAAACACCACTCAAAAGAATGAAAATCGAAGACCCGGTTTTACTAAGTCTCTTCGTAAGCAGCTATATAGTTTGCGAGTCTGCATACGCCCCACCCCTCCTACCCCGATTAGCACCGGCTTAAGCGGTATTCGATTTTCAAAGTGACCAGAATAGGCTCACTGATCCCAAAGGAAATGAAAATATAATCTGCCCTATGGTGAAAGACGAGGAGACGTATTACGGCCGCCACACCGTACTTAATCCATTTAAGCCTAGCGTCCCATAAAATGGACATTGGCAAACAGTGTCGTAGCGTCTGATCAGGGTCTACACTTTTTGCAGAAAATACAGGAATTTCTATAAAACATGGAAGTATTTACAACTACCAGGCACCCCTTATATTAGAAATGGACCGGTGTAAAGGGTTAAGGTAGAAGAGTCCACTCGGCATAAATGGGCCATTACCAGCTGTAACGTGAGAAACAAATAAGCTGCAATATGAGCAAATATAACAATTCAAAAAGCAATGGCCAAAAGAAAAACAAAAATAATAATAATAATAATAAAAACAAAAGATTCTGTGCAGTTACACAGACTAGTCATTGTGTCTTTGATGTACGCCGGCTGTTTCTATACTTTCCAGAAGTTTGTAAGCAAGCCCGTATATGTGTACAAGGACTTGTAATAGCTAGCGTCTCTTTTAACACCATTCTATTCACATCTGTTTAGAGTTTGGATTTGCCAGGGAATTCAATGTTCACTTTTTATTGTGCTAAAACTCTAGTTTATGACTTTCTAAACAAGAAATGGTTAACAAAACTCATCCCCAGCGAAGAAAACTGTTTATTTGTTAGCATTATCATAAGATAAGAAGTCATATACTGTAACAATAAGAGTAATTTAGTTGAGAAGATAATTGCGCACAGCCAGTAGCAATCAGTATGAAACAGCTTTCTCAGAATGAACGTAATCGTTCAAGCTGTAAACAGACTGTAAACTATACAAACATTATTTACTCTATGCAAACATGTATTCGGACACACATGACTGGTGAACAGTGTAACCCAAGAATGCGGCGCCTGATTAGGGTCTACCATGTTTAGCATTCAGCCACCACTTTTACGATACATCATACATATGATGCGCACGAAAAGGGCCCTTATGCAGTTTGCGGACATTGCAGGCCCAGATCAGCCTGCGCTTATGCGCAGGCTGAACAGGGCCTTCAGTTTCCACTTAAGAATCAATGGATACTGTAGTATATGTCGACGAGCAGAGAATAATTAGATCAGACAGCACGGATGTACATGCTGATCTGGACCTACGTTGTCCGCAAATTGTATGACGGCCTTTTTCGCGAGTTGCGCAATCATAAGTATTTAGTTTTTAGGAGAGATATGGTTATGAGTATTTAATATTTAGGTACCTGTTTAATGTATGTTTAATGCACCCCTACATTTTTATGTCTGCTGCTTGGATTCAAAGCAGATGTGTAAGCTTAACAACCGTGTTGTATACAAACAGAATAGTGTTGATTATACAGAACAATGACCATAAATGATTAATTTTCCATATAATCTATATGTTTTGTTTGGCTGCAACACTTTTGGGGTCCACCTTTACACCGTCTTATATACGAACCGTCTTATAACGAACCGCCTTATAAAGAGGTTTCAGTGTATAATAATGGATGGGACCCATAAAGAACGAATCACAAACAGGATCAACTTGTTCACTCGTACAGTTTGAAAAGGGCCTGCTGTGTTCTTTGATATGTATACAGTCTAACACTATTCTGCGGTTCTTTAAGCAGGCAGCGAATAATAGAAGGGACTGTGCGACTACCCTGTGCCTTGATTGTTGATATATGCCATGGCGGTCATTTTCCACTCACATTCACTTGTAACGACATTCATTATGCTCAGAGCCCAATCGTCCACAGTATATTATTACTGACCAATCCAGGGTGGTTCGTTTTGAATTCCATGTAGCGTATTGCTTGCGTTTTAAGTTCACTAGTCGCTTATTTCTACGTTCAAAGCATTTGGATGGCTTTGGTTTGTGACTGTTACATTACCCGGATAATCTCTTTTCTATTTAAGCATATACGCCGTAACGTGAGAAATGTGCCTTCTGACATGTGCGCATAACTGGGACTCAAATGAGCCTGTGCACTCGCGTAGTCTGATCGGAGTCTTCGTTGTCGGCATGAATAAACTTTGCATCCTTTGTTATCCAAAATATGTCCAGTGAAGATTCCTATCATACTGTGCGAATGCGCAGGTTGATCTGAATCTTCGCTGGGCGAACAAGCCCGAAGGTACGTTGACTGCCGTTGAGGCTCATATTTCAACAGTATCGAACGAAAATATCCAGTGTGCTTCGAGTAATCCAGTCAATGTTTTCATTGGCCGCTGTAGTAGTAGACAACAAAGGAACTGATCAGACCTTGCTAATACATAGGTACTCATCACAAAAACATACCTATATAATATTTACCCCCTCAAACCCCACTTTCATATAGTAAAACTGGGGTTTACAGGGGTATACATTATTTTCTTATTCCTGCTCAAAAACATAGATTGTGGGTACTCGTTAGAACCGCCACGCCGAAGCGGTTCTAACGAGTACGCACAATCTATGTTTTGAGCAGAAATAAGAAAAATATTAGTGTTTTTTATCTGAAACTTTTCAATTTTTTGGAGTTAATTTTTGCTATATATTTGAATAGGCATGTTCTCATAATGTAAAGAATAGCTAAACGAACAATAAAGGCCCTGATCGGACGGTGCATATACGACTTATTTGCGCATCTTACGAAAGACAAGTGACCGACATAGAATATATACATGGTATGAGGACCGTCAACATCTTGTAGATTTTCCATCATTTTCGGCAACGGAGACACTTTTGCCGACTTCTTTTGTGCTTTCTTGGACATCAAGCCCCTTCTGAAAATGGGTCTACTCTAAAATGAAGGACTTTGCTCCAACGGATAGCAAATCCGTTTCTTTTGGAGTTGACCCCTTTTTAAGGGTAGCATTTTTTTTTCCTTTAGAGCATGCGCAAAACGCAAAGATTCAGATTCATCCCGCTCGTGCACGAAGTCTCAACAGGGCATTTGCACTCAGTGGATACATTCTATAGTGTCAAATGATTCTGTTAGCGGACAGCGAAGACCCAGATCAGACTGCGCGTTTGCGCAGTCTGATCTGGGTCTTCGCTGTCCGCATATACCCGAAGACACATCTTTGCATGGCTTGGTCTAGTCGTTTACATACACGTGTGGGTAATCGCTGCTCAAGTGAGTGGTCCTTTTATTTGCTCGTGAGCATATTTTAAATACATTTGACCCAAATGCAGTGCATCGTAACGCTTATCGGTACACTGCTATATTTGGTCAATTTCGTTTGTGTACATAGCCCCGTACTTGTTTACATGTACTGGCATGGAAGCAATATTAATTTTGCTTCCTCGTTTCCATACATTCTACATAGCTGCTGCAACCAATATGGGCCTCGTCATTCGAAAACGATTCATCAGGCATATGCGGACAGCGAAGGCCTAGTTCAGCCTGCGCATCCGCGCAGTCTAAACAGGGCCTTTGTTGTCCGCTAATAGAACCATTGGACACTATAGAATGTATCAACGGAGAGCAAATGCCCGGATGAGACTGCGCATGCGCGGGATGATTGAATTTGTACTTTTTGCGCACTTTCGAAGACAGCGTTTCGCTCGACGCGGCCCATATTATCTTCAAGCGAAATAATACGAAATGAAATAGCCGACACATCCACAAATGTGGGCGAAAATATTTCCCAGTAGAAACAACGTCTGCTTAATCCATTGTAGTGTGAAGATCCCATAAAGGGTAATTGGCAAACAGTGCAGACCCAGATCAGACGCCGCTGGACGCGGCGTCTGATCAGGGTCTCCACTGTTTGCAAATAGTGTAGCCATTTTTTTCTCTAGGAATATCTCAATCTCATAGCTAAAACTCGGACGTACCTAAAGTAAAGTCCAATATATAGTGTGGGAAGATGTTTGTTATGATTCATAACATGGGGAAAGGAAAATGCTGACTGCATGCGAAAAGGCAGATCAGCCTTTGCGTCCACACAGGGATGAGTTACAGAGCGCTTCATAGCGCTTCGCTATGCAACGGTACGTTACCAAAAAGCGCTTTGTGGCGCTTCGTAACTGTGTTTGGAACTGACTCGCTGTCTGAAACAGAACGTTGCATAGCAACCAGACAAAACAAAATGGCGACGCCCGACGTAGTCACTTCCGGTTTTAAGAAATTACATTTTTATTATTTTTTTGTTGTTCTTGTTGTTGTTGTTCTTGGACGAAGTGCATTATGCATAAATGACCATAGAACACAAAACCAATCGCTGAAGCAAGCACGCTCGCTTTTTAAGAGAAATTACCAGTTCGAAAATCGTGTTATTTTGGCAGACATTTTAAAAAGCGCTCCCATCAAACGGACCGTTGCATAGCAAGAACAAATCCATACAGAGCGCTACCTGATAGCGTTTTCCTTATGCAACTCACCCCCAGGGTTTTCGCTATCGGCTTACTGATTTGCTGATTACTTTAGAATATATCGACGAAAGTGAAGGTCCCAGTTACACTGCGCGTATGATATAAGGTTCCTTTGCTTATGAAGCGGTTCATACCTTTGATATACTCGACAACAAAAAACAATGTTGTTTCCTTGAGGCAAGTAATTACTTTGATACGATTCGTTCATCTTTGAGATGTAAAAATGAAACATACTAAAAAGTGAGTAGGGGCACATTGCTTCCTACAAGATTGCATCTGCGCCCAGGGAAGACTCATTCAGCGTGAGTTTTGTTTAGTTTAGTTCCTTAAAAGCCTGAATTCAAGGCAAGATAACTAATAGGTGTTAATAAGGTAGCATAATCAGAGAAAGTCCATTAATTTGTTTAGTTTCGTTGGGAGCATACCTGGTATTTGCTACCTTTGCCAACCCCAGCCCGCCACTAGTTTGGAACGAAAGCGCTGAGAGTGCTGATGGGGGCGGTTGCATGATCGTCTCTTCAATGTCAAAAGTCATATATAAACTTTAATATCATATTTATGAAGTCCTTTTCGTCTCCAATAATCTCCAATAATCCCTTTCTGTTCTTTACCGCGGAAAAGGTCATTTTTGGTGTTTGGTAAGACCAAGGCTTGAATTAGACTTTTTAGTCACGCTGTCGGTTTTGTGCGCTTTATAGGAGTATTCACATTGTACTCAATATGATTAAAATCTTATTTCATCAAATACTGAAGTTTTCTTTGGTTTTGTTTATTAATTCGCTATTTATAAGCATCATACATATTTAAGGCCAATAGGTTTGAATGCAGAATTTAGTATTAACAGTGTTAGGCGGGAATTATTTGTTAAATAGTTATTAGGTTGGCAGTATAAAAAACAAGAGGCCCATGGGCCACAGCGCTCACCTGAGTCAACTGCTGCAAGTTAATCAGGTCATTTACTCATCATTCCCTATCAGCCTGTCAAGTTTCACGACAATGGCTTAAACAGGTTTTGAGATATCTTGCTGACAAGGTTAAAATGCTGAACTTTTCAAAGGGCCATACATTGTCAAAACAAGAATATATATGGTTTATGGGTGGGGATCTGAACGGTTTCCAAGATATTATGCATTGTATGAAAAGAGCGGGTGGGGCATGCCCCCGGGGGACCCGGGGATCCATGTCACTAAATGCAGCTTGTCATAAGGAACAACAATATATATGGTTTATGGGTGGGGATCTGAACAGTTCCCGAGATATAACACATTTTATGAAATGAAGTGGGTGAGGCAAGCCTCCGAGGGACCCCTTTGGGATCCATGGTCCATGTCACTAAATGCGCCTCATCATAGGGAACAAGAATATATATGGTTTATAGGTGAGGATCTGAACGGTTTCCAAGATATTAAGCATTTTGTGAAATGAAGGGGGTGGGGCATGCACCCGGGGGACATCCAGGGGTCCAAAGATCCATGTCACTAAATGCGCCTTATCTTAAGGAACAAGAATATATATGGTTTATGGGTGGGAATCTGAACGGTTTCCGAGATATGAAATGAAGGGGGTAGGGCCTGCCCCCGGGGACCCTCTTGGAATCCATGGTCCATGTCACTAAATGCGACTCTTCAGAAGGAACAAGAATATATATGGTTTATGGGTTGGGATCTGAGTGATTTCTAAGATATTATGAATTTTATGAAAAGAGCGGATGGGGCATGCCCCCGGGGGACCCAGGGATCCATGTAACTAATGCGGCTTATCATAAGGAACAACAATATATATGGTTTATGGGTGGGGATCTGAACAGTTTCCGAGATATAACACATTTTATGAAATGAAGGGGATGGGGCATGCCCCCGGGGGACCCCTTTGGGATCCATGGTCCATGTCACTTAATGCGCCTCATCATAAGGAACACGAATATATATAATTTATGGGTGGGGATCTGAACGGTTTCCGGGATATTAAGCATTTTGTGAAAAGGGATGGGACATGCCCCTGGGGGATACCTAGGGGTCCCAAGATCCATATCTCTAAATGCGCCTTATCTTAAGGAACAAGAATATATGGTTTATGGGTGGGGATCTGAACGGTTTCCGAGATATAACACATTTGATGAAATGAAGGGGTAGGGCATGCCCCCGTGGGACCCCCTTGGGATCCATGGTCCATGTCACTAAATGCGCCTCGTCATAAGGAACAAGAATATATATGGTTTATGGGTGAGGATCTGAACGGTTTCAAAGATATTAAGCATTTTGTGAAATGAAGGGGTGGGGCATGCTCCCAGGGGACACCCAGGGGTCCCAAGATCCATGTCACTAAATGCGCATTGTCTTAAGGAACAAGAATATATATAGTTTATGGGTGGGGATCTGAACGGTTTCCAAGATATCATGCATTTTATGAAATGAAGAGGGTGGGGCATGCTCCCGGAGGACCCCCGTTGGTCCCCAAGATCCATGTCACTTAATGTGCCTTATCATAAGGAACAAGAATAGAGGGTATTCTGAACCCTAAGTAAGTTATTATGCATTTTCACTTTTTCACATATAAATGCCTATGCGACCAAAATTGACTTTGCCCTAAAATAGGTCAAGGTCATCACAGGGTCACCATTTATGCAATTTATGATGGGCCCACGTCCCAGATGCTACATACCGAGTTTCGTGCAAATCGGCCCAGCGGTTCCGGAGAAGAAGATTTTTGAAGGGTTTTTATCATATATGGGCATGGAGGCCATCTTGGTCATGTGACCTGGACCTCCCAGGGGTCCTAAGATCCATGTCACTAAATGCGCCTTATCTTAAGGAACAAGAATATATATGGTTTATGGGTGGGGATCTGAACGGCATCCAAGATATTATGCATTTTAAGAAATGAAGGAGGTGGGGCATGCCCCTGGGGGACCCCCTGGGGTCCCAAGATCTATGTCACTTAATGTGCCTTATCATAAGGAACAAGAATATATATGGTTTAGGGAGGGTATTCTGAACCCTAAGTAAGTTATAATGCATTTTCACTTTTTCACATACAAATGCCTATGCGACCAAATTTGACTTTGGCCTAAAATAGTTCAAGGGCATCCCAGGGTCACCATTTATGCAATTTATGATGGGCCCACGTCTCAGATGCTACATACCAAGTTTCATGCAAATCGAACCAGCGGTTCCGGAGAAGAAGAGTTTTGAAGGGTTTTTACCATATATGGACATGGTGGCCATCTTGGTCATGTGACCTGGCCCTCATATGCAAACTTTTATTCCCCTATCCCATGGAGGCTCCACATGTAATTTGACTTCCGGCCCAGTGGTTCCAGAGGAGAAGACGTTTGAAAATGTGAACACACGACGCACAGACAGACAGACAGACAGACAACAGCCTTGCCATATGATAAGCTCACCAATGAGCCTTCGGCTCAGGTAAGCTAAAAAGGATTGTCGAAATGTGTTATGTTAAATCTGGTAGCAGTTTGCCGACCGCTCCCCAAAAACCAAGACGAAGACCCAACTGCAAAGCTAACTGCATTATTACAGGAGGTAAATTTGTTCTTCCTCAGATATATACTCTTTAACTTCTAACAGATGCTCCAGTCTTTTCCAATCGCGGCAGGGAGCCAGGATCACACTGTTCCGGTTTAGTGCTCTTGATTATACATTGAATTCAAGAAAGACACCGAATTCTAGAATGTTCTGAAATGAATGCGTCCGTAGTAAAACTTTTTTTCACGACACGACAGCTGCCTCACTGGTCTGTTGTTTTGTAGGTAACATTGTACTTATATATTTGCGGAATGATAAGGGATAAGTTTGTTTTTATTTTTATGCTACAAAAGAAAAACAACAAAAAAACAAAAAAAAAAAAAAACAACAACAAAAAAACAGACAATGTGTCTGTATAATAAAATAAAGGTGAACTATAGTCATATGTTTGCTATGTTTATGGCTAAATATTCCACAGGTACAGATGCTGTCCTATCGAAGAGTCGACAGTCATCAAAATACCTTCACACATCTTACTGTAATTTTAAAGAAGACTAACTGCTGTTTATCAATTTACAATAAATTCAGAAGATAAACACATAGTAGCTAAAGTTCCCAACATTCAGCAATAAATATTTTGCGATGTGGTCGGTCTGCATGCATGAAAATATGACAAATCAATACCATGGTTCTGCGCATGTACCTGCGATAATACACTCGATCGCAATCCGTACTTGTGTTCCTCTGAATCTTCTAGTATTGTACTGTACAAAACCATGGTATAAGATTTATCATATTTCATGCATGCAGACCAGTTACGTCGCGAAATATTCATTGCCGAATGTTGGGAATTTTGGCTTCTCATTACGAAAACGCGCCTATTCAAATATATGGAAAATTTCACCTTCAAAAAACTGAAAATTTTCAGATAAAAAACTCTGATATTTTTCATATTTCTGCTCAAAACATAGATTGTGGGTACTCGTTAGAACCGCCTCGGCGAGGCGGTTCTAACGAGTACCCACAATCTATGTTTTTGAGCAGAAATAAGGAAAATAACGTATACCCCTGTAAACCCCAGTTATACTATATAAAATGGGGTTTAAGGGGGTCAAAATTATAAAGGCATGTTTTCGTGATGATTTGATGACTTAGACTTAGCCAAGTGGCATATATGTGCCACTTGACTTAGCTCAATGATTTTTCTACGATGTGACCCTTGTAAGGCATTAAACAGTTTATATGTATTCTTAATATGTATAATTAATAAGGGAATAACCGTCTTCAAAAGTGTCATTTAAATCGTCGCATTTACGGTCCAAATTTCAGCGTAGCCGTAAAATGAAACTTGCAATAATAAAACCGACGATTTACCTCACCAAATGCCAGTTTTGAAGACAGTTATCCCCATTGTAATGCACTTCTGCGTGTTTTCCCTTTAAAACTGCATTAGTTTGCACTAACAGCTATAACTACCAGCGACATAAACCCAGACATGAGCCAATGAAAAGTGTGGCCACCTGCTCCAATATAACGTCAATTTCTTTGATTGAAGTCGTGTAATCTTCTTTAAACGGCTATAATAAGCCCTCGTGTGATCTAGCACGTGATATTTTCTTAAAATACGACGTTTTTTGATGAAACTCAAATCCATGCGCGTACGAACTTTTAGCGATCTTTTGACGAAACCGAGTACGCACATCTTAAAAAAGAGCACACGAACATTTTACGACAAATCATACGAACCTGCTTGGGGGAAAATGTCCTCTGAACACCCCTTTGTCTGAATATACATAACATAAAATGGGTGCTGTTATGGTATTACCTTTAGCTGACTCTTTCACGTGCCAGATGACTTGAGCGACTTATCGGGTAAAATTACTTTTCGCGTCTAATGTATCGGGTTCATGCTGACAAATAAATAATTTAGTTAACACCGCTCTCTGGGCTAATTCAGCAGGCGACAAATTGATGATTGTTTTTTTTTTTTTTTTTTTTTATTTTCCCCAGAAAACAGGATTTGTTATTTCATGCAATTTTTTTTGTCTCTGGAGACAATTTGCATGAAATGTCCAAACCTGTTTTCTGGGAAAAACAAGAAAAATATTTCAATATGTCGGCTGCTGAAAATTTTCTCAGGGTGCTAAGCGTTAATGATGGTACAGACGTATGCATTGTTTTATCGCGTTTGGTAACTAATGTTGATATATGCTAATCAGCACTTACAAATGATGTTTTGCATATTCACATTATCTTCTTTGCCTAACTGCTGACCGCAGCCAAAACAGTAGACTGGCTCCGGTCGTTTTTGTTTTATATTTATTTCTCTCTTTCTCTACAATTTTTTTTTTATCATGATCCTCTTTAATCTAACTTCATGTTACCTATGGCTGAACAAAAAGCCAAGGGACTGAAGTAAACAAAAATTCTACAAGCTATACAAGTGTTGTGTCCCCTCAAAAAAAAAAAAAAAAAAAAAGAAGAAAAAGAAAGAAAAGAAAAATAAAGAAAGGGTCTGGGGCCAGACTACCAAAACAGCTGAAGCTACAAAGTTGTTGCTCATGTCAAGGTCTTGCTAAATTTGATTGAACAACCGGTTTGTCTTTGACACGGCCTTTTTTGTTCTGGTCAGTTAACGTTTTTGTCTCCGCGATAAGTAACTTTTCTTGATAATACATTACCTAACGCAAAAAAGTTACCTAACATGTAGATCTTCAGACATACAATGTATAGAGAACTTTAAAAGGGTAACACTATCTTCTTGCGCGCATTTTTTTTTCTAATATGTAACACATTTTTTATAATAAGGAAACATCTTTCTGCTACGATTTAAATTTTGATTCGTCCACGACATTTCGAAAACACGCCTATTCAAATATATAGAAAATTTCACCTCCAAAAACTGAAAATTTTCAGATAAAAAACTCTAATATTTTTCATATTTCTGCTGAAAACATAGATTGTGGGAACTCGTTAAATCGTAAAATCTATGTTTTTGAGCAGAAATAAGGAAAATAATGTATACCTCTGTAAACCCCAGTTTTACTATATAAAAGTGGGGTTTAAGGGGGTCAATATTATATAGGCATGTTTTGGTTTAAACATATTTTATTTCATCGAAAACACAGTCATACATATATACAATACTCATTAGGATTTGAACGAAAGCATACTGCTTATTTAGTTCATCTCCTAATACATACAATATCTATTGTGAACATTTATGGCCAAAACATATTTATAGAGTAAGCAGATGGTTATATTAGAGACTAAAATTATGAGTAGTTACAATAGATTAGCATATAATGCTATCAACAAAATGCAGTCTAGTAAAACTGGACAAGAAGGAAAGAAGAGTTAATATAAAAGAAAAAGAAATATTTCATAGCATGATCCATATAAACGGGGAGGGTGGAGATTAATTATACCAAATGTATAGGGGTTAAGAGCATGGGTAAAGCGTACAATGCCCGGGCAGCTGATGGATATTATGATCAGTTTCTAGAGATTCTATATTATGTATACATATATATCTTTCCAAGACTAGCAAAAAAAAAAAAAAAAAAAAAAAGTATTCTTTTCGCAAAATCATAATTATAAATCATAATAAATTATAAGTTAAGCTACAGTGCCAGTAGACCTGTCTTAAAATCTTTTACTGTCTTTGATGTATGCTTGCACAGCCTCGAATATACGGACATTTCTTTGATATGATAAATCGCTGTTTCCACGCAACAAACAATCAATAGTTACCCTACAAAACTGAGAAACAGTACGAATTAATTCCGCTCGTTGGTTTCTGTAAAAACTGCACTTCAAAAAGTAGTGTTATGCGTTTCTACCTCTCCGCATCGACATAACGGTGAGGCTACAATATTTTTTATAAAAAGGTCGTAATTAAGAGCACTACATTTTGTTCTCAAGCGAGTATGCAAAACCTGTAGCTTTCTATGTCCTATATAAAAATGTCTCGGTACAACTTTTTTTATTATGGTTTAAGTGGCATTTAAATGAGTCAATCGTTGTTGCGTTTCTATGGTCATCTGGCAGAGAATTCCAATCACGGACCACAGAAGGAAGGAATGATTGATAATATAGAGTTGTCCTTGCATTAATTGTCTGAAGATCATTCTCATTTCTTAGATGATAGCGTGAGATAGAGTTCACTGTTGGAGGTACAAGAGAAGAAAGATAAGCTGGTGAAAGACCATTGCACATTTTATAGAAAAGTGTTAATTTTTGTTTCTTTCTGCGAACTTCTAAGGTTTCCCACCCTGTTTCATTGTATAAGGCCTGAAATGAAACTAACTTAGTTGCACCTGTTACAATCCTTGCCGCCTCCAACTGTATCTTTTCTAAATTTTGCTTTTCTTGTAGATTACAATTATCCCAAACTCCACTGCCATACTCTAGCAAGGGACGAATAAAAGAAGTATATATAATGTCTAGTGATTTACGATCTAAATCAAATTTAAATTTCCTCATGATATTAACCCTTGCCCAAGCTTTTTCTGAAATGTATTCAATTTGCTTGCTCCAGGAACAATCCTTCGAAAAATACAACCCTAAATGCTTATGAACATCAACCTCTTTTACTGGTTGATCCTGCATATAGACCGGTGGATGCAAGGCTTGATTATGTATCATCAGCGAATAGACGGATATTTGAACCTATGTCTTTTACGATATCATTAATATAAAGTAAGAATAAGAGTGGACCAAGGATAGACCCTTGGGGAACACCAGCGCGAATATAGTTCCAATCTGATTTTGCTCCAGGAATAACAACCCGTTGATATCTATTCTGTAAGTAGTTTTCAAACCATCTCAATAGATTACCGGAAACACCAGACGCACGTAATTTATATATGAGACCGGCATGCCAAACGCGGTCAAAAGCTTTGCTTATGTCGCAAAAAACCACTCTTACTTCCTTTCCAGAATCAAGGGCTTTGCAAAATGTATCGTAAAGAAATGTCAATTGGTTTACAGTGGAGTCGCCAGGAATAAAGCCAGATTGTAATGGTGTAAGGATATCATTATCATGAAAGTGATTATACAAGTGTTTGAATACAATTCTTTCAAAAGTCTTATCAATGTTACTAAGGAGAGAGATCGGCCTGTTATTAGAAAGAGATGAAACGTCTCCGCCTTTGGAAACTGGACACACATGTGATCTTTTCCAAATGTCGGGAACATCTGATTGCTGTAGAGACTGGTTAAAAAGAGTCGTGAATTCAGGAGAAAGTTCTGTAGCTAATGCCTGTAGTACTCGATTATTAATTTCGTCCGGGCCTGATGCTTTGCCAAGTGGTAAAGACAAAAGCGCTGCCTTTACTTCAGCCTCTGTAATAACAAAATTACTCAAAATAGTCCCATTATATACAGGCATGTTCGGAAGAGTTGCATTTTGCTCATCCAAAAGAGTCTGGTCACGGAAATAGTCATTTAAAAGATTCGCTTTATCTATACTTTCTGAATAAATAATGCCATCCTTTTCCAGTGGAGCATTTGAGTTTCTGTATAAAGGAGAGATGAAAGTTTTCAGTGTTGTCCACCAATATTTAGACGTTAAGCGTTGGTTTCTTAGAGTATTAGTTAATTGTTCATTTCGATTCTTTTTTGACTCCCGAATTAATGAAATAACTTTATTACGCAATTTTCTAAATTTTTCCCAGTTAGCCGGAGTATCTGTTGATTTTGCTTTCCGAAAAGCTCGTTTACGCTTACGAATTAAATGACGTATTATGGAAGTCATCCAAACAGGCTCTGACGGTCTTATTCGTACCTGTTTGTTTGGAATACATTCTTTTGAAAGAGAAAATATTTTTTCTGTGATACTGTTGGCATATATGTTAATGTCATCACTTCGTAAAGACGCCCAATCAAAATCGGCTGCCTTTTGACGAAGCAGGTCAAAATCTGCTCTGTCATACATCCAAATATGGCGCATGTAAGATTTCTTTTTCGGTTTTGAAAAATTAAAAATTCCGTAAATTGGACAATGAAAACGAACATTTTGCAAAAATGGTTCCCCTACGCCGCTTTTTATAAGATGTTTCACATCTTTTACTAAGAGAATATCAATTAAAGATGAAGAGCTTTCCGTAAAGTGCGTTGGCTCCTGAATTGATTGACATAAAGAGAATTTATCACAGAAATCGCGAATTTTCCTAGCGGTGACCGGGTTTAACATATTAAAGTTGAGGTCACCTGTGATGATAATATCATTTATTCCTGTATCTACTGCTAAGTGTAAGGAGTCTTCAACAGAATTATAGTACAATGCATCAGAATTCGGCGGTCGATAGAAGAGCCCAAAGAGTACGTGCTTTTGTTTAAGTATTAATTCGATCCAAATACATTCTATCCCACCTATTTCGAGATCTAATCTGCGATGATAATATAAATTTTCTTTCACATAGAGAATTACTCCGCCATGATTATCCCCAGCCCTGTCCTTTCGCTCAGGAATGGCAAAAGAAGACAGCTGTAGATCACCAGTTTCAGTTGCTGGGGACAGCCAAGTCTCAGAAAATGCTAATACATCGAAATCACATAATTCACTGTGTAAAATATCTAGCTTGACGCTAAACTTTGTACATTATAGTGTACAAAAGAGAAGTGGTTTGAAATAAGAGATGAGTTAAGGATTGAAGTAGACATATTCAATGATGTATCTGAAGAAATACTACTAGAATGCACTGAAACTGGGCCTGGGTTGGGATGTACATCGCCACAGGATAAAAGAAAAATCCATAACCAAATAACGGCTACTATAATGAACAGTATTATACTTAAATATGAGGTGAACTGCTTATTCGCCATTCGTTTCGAGTCAACCGTGCAACGCCTCATATTATATGGAAATACAATGTTATTAGCTAGGCGGGAATTATTATGTAATTCTGTAGATATCACTAACATTGATACTGCATCTCTTAGAATAACGTTCAGGGTTAGAATAACGAGTAGTCTCGGAAATAATTGCGAAAGGACGCATATACGCACGATAGCAACCGAAGAGTCATCAATACTGTTCATGTTATTTCTGATATGCGAAACAGATGAAACACGGTTGCCACCGTATGAATATGCAATACAACATGTTTAAATATAAAAATCTCAATTCTTGTACTCACAGTCAGTGTATCCCAGCCTACCCAAGACCCTGTACCCATCCATGCTCTCTTCCTTAAAAACTCCTCTTTGTTGCAGAAAAACAGGAAAATGAAAAGAAGAAAAAACATCAAAGCATATAGGAGGTTCGGCGAAAAAGAAAGATTGCTGTTGGATTTGGATGAATATCAATATATACATATACATATACACATACATACATGCGTACATACATACATACAAATATATATACACTTGTACACATATACATACATATATACATATATACACATATTTATATACACATATTCACATACACACATATACGTACAAATATACACATATAAATACACACATACATACACACACACCTATATATATATATATATATATATATATATATATATATATATATATATATATATATATATATATATATATATACATACATACATACATATATATACACACATATAATCACATACACACATATACACAATATAACTCACATACACACATATATATATACACATATACACATACATTATATATATATATATATATATATATATATACACACACACCACATACATACACATATACATATATATATACACACACAAAACATGCATACATATAAACAATATGCATACTTTTATAAAAATATATTATGAAAACATTGAAAATTTCAAATAGAAAACGTCGTTGTAATAAGAATACATTGTTTTTTGTTTTTTTTTGGTTTTTTTTTTTTTGTATCATGTTTCATATTTCGATGGTTATTGTTTTCGTGATGACCTCCATTTGCATCTGGTTTGATTTATCGCTCTACCCTTTGTATTGACGCCCGTGAGAAATGAATTGAACCTTAACATGAAAAAAACGTATCTTCGGACATTTGCGCCCAGCAGACATACAGATCAGCCTGTGCAATGGCGCTGTCTAATCAGAATCTTCACTTGCGTATTTTTGATAGCCAAATGTGCAAATTTTCTTCCTGCGGACAACGAAGACTCTGATCGGACTGCGCATCCGCGCAGTCTGATCTGAGTCGTCGTTGGATGCATGTCAGAAGGTACACTTTCTGATGTTAGGGCTCAATTGATACCTTCATCCGTTACAATGCGGCTTTCCTTCATGTAGAGATTAATTTGAGCATATCCCGTTGCCAACAATATTGCCTTTGTCGGGATTCTGTTAACACTTTAACATGTGTATCACGAAAATTGCAGACGACAAATTTATGATTATTTCATTATTTTTCCAGAGCAGTTTGGGCTTGATACTTCGCGAGAATCGTCCGTGCCTAGACGACTCCTGTAAAATTCCAAGCCCTATTTTATCTGAGAAAATCAGACGACCATATTAAAATGTCGTCTGCTGATGTTTAATTTTGCCGCTTTAAGGGTTAAATTGGTTTCTTCTGGCTCCAAAAACAGCGGTTTCTTCCAATAACAATATACCATCTGCGGATTAACTTTCAGTGCTCTTCTGGGCGCAGCTAGCAGACAACAAATGTGAGTGGTATGTTTCAAATATTTCTCAGAATGTATATACTCACATTTCGAATATGATCCAGAAAGTTGACGACATTTCGACCAGATTGTGTTCAAGGTCAAAGTCGATTTTGAATGAATATAAAGCATTATTTGAAAATGATGTCTGCTGATTTTCTTAAATTCAGCACGCCGAAGCTTAACGATTAGTCTACTCGGTTAACATTTCAGAAGACCACATTTTGGAATATTTTTCTTATTTTTTCACTGAATAATTGGCTTTGATAATTCATGCTAATTGTCTCCCGAGGACACAATTTGCATGAAATGCCAAACACTGTTATCTGGGAAAAATGTCATCAATTTGTTGTCTGCTGAATTTGCCCATCGAGTTAATACGACATGAAACTGTCTGTTTTGAAAAAAAAAAAAAAAAAAAAAAAAGCCAACATTTGCTGTTTGTGAATAGAGAGGAGCCAGATCAGTCTATACACCCGCCCAGTGAAACCTACTGTTGTCGGCTGACCGACATTTAGCAGATAAACTATAAATTCCATGACCACATGTCCAACCTGGCTTACGATTCATTTAGTATTGTTGATCTTCCATCAATAAATATCAGAAAGATTATTTCCCAGGGGATTACCGACTAGCTTGTATAACTGGAAAGATCGAACAATTCCATTGTCATATTTTGAATTTTTCCGCTTCATAAATAGCAAAAAGAAAACTTGTAATAAACCTATTTAACTTTTACCACTCTGTTGGCTACTTCAGCAGACGACAAATTGATGAAACTTTTCTTATATTTTATCAGAAAGTAGCATTTGACATTTCATGCAAATTGAAGACAATTTGCATGAAATTTCAAAACCAGTTTTCTGGGAAAAATAAGAAAAGTATCAGTTGAAAATTATTACCCAGCGTGCTAAACGTTTAATGAGCAACTGTGCAATACTGTGGGACGAGACGAAAATGCTCATTCCAGCCCGTCAGTCGCGAACCTGGCTATTCGTATGCAGAATAGACAATCGTATTGAAGACACTACCAGGTCATGTCCACGGACGCATTGCGAAAACAAGGCTATTCGAATTTCCGTCGAATCAATCTTACAGTGCGAATATCCGGCCCTTAGCAAGGCCACGTCTGGAAATTTGACTGTAGATTTCCGAAGCCTACCACTCACGTGACTGAACAGCATAGGTTCTGGTGAGACTGCGCAAATGCACTTGGAGGTACTTGAGGTACGGGTGTGTGAGCCGGTATTTCGAAACCTACTCCATGCATATACCTGCCTTTGGAAAAACAGAACCATTCATATACTTGATCGTCTGAAATGTTGACCTGTTCATATAATGTTCATATACTGCCCTTTAATTTTTTTTTTATATCCATTCCATTACGAAAACTTCCTATTCAAATATATTAAAAATTTTACCACCAAAAAATGAAAATTTTCAGATAAAATATTGTGATATTTTTCTTATTTCTGCTCAAATACATAGCTTGTGGGTACTCGTTAGAACCGCCTCGATGAGGCGGTTCTAACGAGTACCCACAATCTATGTTTTTGAGCAGAAATAAGAAAAATAATGTACACCCCTGTAAACCCCAGTTTTACTATATAAAAGTGGGGTTTAAGGGGGTCAAAATTATATAGGCATGTTTTCGTGATGCATATAGAATCTACTTCTCGCTGTCGGCATACTTTTTACAAATAAAAAACATACAGCTGTGTTTCACAAATTTAACGTCATTTATCTACAATCTTGTACACTGGCACGCATTTACGCTAACTCAGCTGTCTAACCCAGTAGTATTCCTAGTGGATTCATCTATCCTCTTCACTTGGATGAGTTTATGGGGTGCGTGCCGAATGGCCCCGTTTTTTCAGCTCTACCAGATATAATCATATACCTGGCAGTGCTGAAAAAGGGGGCCATTCGGCACGCACATCCGTACTATGCAATATTTAGGAAATTACCCTCACCCCCCACCCCCACCCCCACCCCCACCCCACGAGTGCGAAGGTTGATGATACGGAGAGTAGTTGCGCTGTCTCATTAATCCTTTCAAACCCGAGTTTATAAGATTGTGAACTTAGTCATTTTTCACCCTTAATATATAGACAGTGGGTACCTCGTGAGCACAACTCCTCATACAATTTTATACCAATCTTTTTGAAACTTTGCACATGTTTTCTCCATAGTCTGAAGATGTGCATCTGCTTTTCATATAAGCTTGTCTTCATCATTGAAATTGGACATGTCCTTTGTTGCAAACAGGGGTGCCAGTTGTAATGAAGATAAGTGGATTCTTAAAGGAATGCCACTTGAGAACAACGAACACACTCACAAAGCTGACGCCATGCGAAAAGCGATTGTCTTGATACATATATGAGTGCATCCGTGCCTTCGTTTTTTACATATGCATAAAACATCTTTTTTTTTTTTCGCGCTATTTAAAGTATAGGTTTTAATCCTCAATACGGAAACCAAAGCGAATCAGGAAACCTCTGCAATTTATTGCACCCGCTCGCCCCTCCCCTTCCCCAGTTTCACTTCCAGCCAGCTTCTAGCATTCGTTTGCATAAAGTCCGGGCTCTAGCTGAAGACCACGAAATATTTTGTAAGGGGAACTGATACACTTTCAGCGGAGATAACTCTGTCAAAATTGTTTTGTCCCATTCTGAAAAGGGGTCTACTCCATAAGGAAACAATTTGCTCCCAGAGAGCAAATTGTTTCCTTATAGAGTAGACCCCTTTTCAGAAGGGGCTAGGTGTGCATTAAAGCAACCAGAAAGTCACAAAAATTGTTTCCCTTGGCGGAACTGGCGAAAAAATCTACTCTGTGTAGCCAGTCCCAATTACACGAATGTTCATCTGTGGTAAGGGTTATTTTCACACCGCGATATCTCAGATATTACAGGAATTATTTCCCAAAGGGTTGCCTGTTAGCTTTGAACTGGAATGATCAAACATTGACATTGTCACATTTTGATTTTATTCTGTTAGTCAAATATATAAAGACAGTCTGCGATGAAAACAATTAAAAGCAGGATTGTTGATTTCAATATCATATTGCATATTGCAGTTGTAATGGAATTGGAAAACATTGTTTACTATAGAATCAATCAATCCCATATTAACGCTTAGCACTCTGGGTAAAATTTTCAGCAGACAACATATTGAAACTTTTTTTTCTTGTTTTTTTTTTCCAAACAAACAAACAAACAAACAAAAACACACAAAAAACAGGTTTTGACATTTCATGTAAAGTTTCTCCAATGCAGACAATTCTCATGAAATGTCAAATTCTGTTTTCTGGGAAAAACAAGAATAATATCATCAATTTGTCGTCTGCCAAGAATTAGCCAAGAGAGTTGTAAAGAAAAATTATGGGCGGTCATATTCCATATATGCTTCTTATTACAGTTTCCTGTCAAACCTTTACCATCTTCAGGCGTATTCAGCAGAGGACACATTGAGGATATTTTTCTTATTTTCGCCAGAAAATACGATATTTTTAAAATGTCGTCTGCTGAAATTTGCACTCAGCATGTTAAGCGTTAATATTACAACAGGAAACCCAGTGCCAACGCTGTTATAATGTACCAAATTTGTCTTAAATATTGAGACTTCTTAACTTCTTACCTTACTTGGCCTAAAATTTGAAGAAATGTTCAGTTTACTTTCACCTGATCTGTCTAACAGATGGGTGGCAAACAGTGTAGATCCTGGTCCTACAGTTTTTGGCGTAGGTAGAATCACAGTTCGTTTGGCGAAAGCCTCTTTGTAGGATACATATTGGGTTATTACGGAAGTCAGCTGGTATATGCAGAAGAGATGTCTTATAAAGATTATGCTGAGATAAAATGAACACAGGTCATGCGGTTTGATTAAAAAGAATTATTAGCAACAAGCATCACGAAAACATGCCTATAAAATTTTGACCCCCTTAAACCAACTTTTATATAGTAAAACTGGGGTTTATAGGGGTATGCATTATTTTTCTTATTTCTGCTCAAAGCATAGATTGTGGGTACTCGTCGAGACGGTTCTAACGAGTACCCACAATCTATGTTTTGAGCAGAAGTATGAAAAATATCAGGATTTTTTTATCTGAAAATTTTCATTTTTTGATGGTGAAATTTTCAGTATATTTGAATAGGCGTGTTTTCGTAACGGGAAGCCATAACTAGTACGAGTCTCGTAATTTTACCAAAGATAGGTTCTGAACATGCTAAAAGAAATGACTCTTGAGAGCAATAAATAGGCACACAAGATAGATTGCTTAAGCATCACGAAAACATACCTGTATAATTTTGACCCCCTTAAACCCCTGGGGTTTACAGGGGTTATACATTATTTTCTTATTTCTGCTCAAAATACATAGATTGTGGGTACTCGTTAGAACCGCACCACAATCAATGTTTTGAGCAGAAATATGAAAAATATCAGACTTTTCTTTATCTGAAAATTTTTCTGTTTTGGCTGTAAATTTTTCAATATATTTGAAAAGGCGTGTTTTCGTAATGGTGTCAAGTTTTCTGAGTCAGACTAGAGAGTTTCGGTCAATTAAGCTTCATCAGGAAACTTCACATAATTTTCATATATCCCGGAAAGTTTTCAGTGATCAGAAGGAACCAGAAAATATGAACTACATGTATACTATAGTGAAGTACGGGGAGACGCTTTACGGCCGCCACACGGCATTAATACCAGCTGTAAGTAGTACGAGTCTCGTACTTTTATAAAAAACAAAACGAAAAACAAACAAAAAACGGTACACATCTTTTATTGTAATGACCGGAAGATCACGATATCATCACGAAAACATACCTATATACTTTTGACCCCCTTAAACCCCACTTCTATATAGTAAAACTGGGGTTTACAAGGGTATACATTATTTTTCATATTTCTGCTCAAAACATAGATTGTGGGTACTCGTTCGAACCGCCTCACCGAGGCGGTTCGAACGAGTACCGACAATCTATGTTTTGAGCAGAAATATGAAAATATCAATATTTTTTGTCTGAACCCTTCTAGTTTTTGGTGGTGAAATTTTCAATATATTTGGATAGGCGTGTTTTCGTAATGTCTGAACTGACAGTGCACCCGTTTAAAGGTGTCCCATTATCCTGTAATTTGCTATTGATTGAACAAGTTTATTTACTTATCTGCTGATGTGTCTACCAGGTGCTACTGACTGTCAACAAAGTGTAGACCCTTATCTCTACATGTAATCCCAGTCTACTCAGATGTCTTTGTGTTGATATTTGCCACTAACATCAGAGTAACTCCTATTATGAAGATCAGGAATTTTCCTGCAGTCTAAAAAGAGGGTTTTCACCAAAACAGAAGCATGGAAGTTAATGTGTAATGCAGATAGCCACTAAGGATTATCAAATTAACATTTTTATAACTGAAAAAATGATAATACCTGAATTTCGTAATGAATAATTAACTTTTTGGGGTAACAAATTGGCTTTTACCGTGCACAGTCTAGGCAACGATGGTAGACTTTGACAGGTATAGTGAAAACGCAAGTTATGCAATTTTCCAATGACACAAACTATTTAATTTATTGGAAAATAGTTTCTTTTGTTTATTCTATAATTTAATGTTGCTATCTGCTGGATGATATTCCGAATTTTCCTTTGAAAGTGCCCAGCCAAGACTGCTGGGGAAATTCTGCATTTTCCATAGCTAAGTTGCTCTGAGGGTAAGGGGTAAACGTCAAAATAAAGAAAAGGCACTTAAATGTCAGACTACTCTACATTCGCTTTATTCCAGAAGACCATAAAGCCTTGCGCGCAACGTGACATCCGGTTGAAACGAAAGTAGAAAAAACAATTCTGATAGTATTATGATGACCGCTTTTTGTCGCACCTGCTCTTGCATGGGCGACTTAGGCGTGCAAGTTCCCGTCCGTCCGTCCGTTCGTTCGTCTTTCCGTCAACATTTACCCTGAGTGTCTTGTGAGCTCAACTCCTCTTACAGTTGTGTACCGATCATTTTGAAACTTTGCATGTGTTTTCCTCATGGTATGAAGATGCGCATGTGGTTTGGATATAATTGTTAGATTATTTTTGTCACTTTTTCCACATTGTGAACTTAGTCATTTTGCATCTCAATATATATACCTCTTGTGAGCGCAGCTCCTCTTACAGTTTTATATTGACTGTTTTGAAACTTTGCATGTGTTTTCTTCATTGTATGAGGATGTGCATGTGGTTTGGGTATAATTGTTAGAACATATTTTGTCACTTTTTCTACATTGTGAACAGTCATTTTTCACCCTCAATATATAGACAATGAGTACTTTTTGTGAGCGCAACTCCTCTTACAGTTTTGTACCGATCGTTTTGAAACTTTGCATATGTTTTCTTCATGGTAGGAAGATGTGCAAGTGGTTTGGATATAATTGTTAGAACATTTTTTGTCACTTTTTCCACATTGTGAACTTAGTCGTTTTTCACCCTTTATATATAAACAGTTGGTACGGTACCTTTTGTGAGCGCAACTCCTCTTACAGTTTTGTACCGATTATTATGAAATTTTGCATGTTTTCTTCATGGTATGAGGATGTACATGTGATTTGGATGTAATTGTTAGATTATTATTTTTTCACTTTCTCCACATTGTGAATCTTCAATATATAGACAGCGGGTACCTCGTGAACATAACTCCTCATACAATTTTACACTAATCTTTTTGGAACTTTGCATATGTTTTCTACATAGTCTGAAGATTTGCTTTTCATATAATCCTTGCCATATTTTTGTCACTTTTTTGTTCTTCTTGAACTTTGTCATTTACTGACCTCAGATGTATTGACAGTGGGTACCATGTGATTGCAACTTCTCATACAATTTTAAACCGGTCTTATAGAAACTTTGCACATGTTTTCTCCCGGGTCTGCAGAAGTGCACGTGGTTTGGATATGATTTTTAAATTTATTTTTGTCACTTTTTCCACTTTAACTTTGTCATTTTCTTTAACCTCAGATTTTTTCCACATTGTGAACATAGTCATTTTCACCCTTAATATATAGACAATGGATACCTCGTGAGCACAACTCCTCATACAATTTTATACCAATCTTTTTGAAACTTTGCATATGTTTTCTCCATAGTCTGAAGATGTGCATCTGCTTTTATATAATCCTTGTCTTAATCGTGAAGATGTGCATCTGCTTTTATATAATCCTTGTCTTAATCGTTGCCCCTTTTCCAACTAAGCATTGCTAAGAATGAAATAAACTTATTTAATAACTACGTACTGATTGTGGCTCCTGTGACTTTTGCCTCAGCAGATGCGACGCCGCCTTTCGTGGAATTCTGGTTGTTTGACTTAAGATGAATTATTTTCAAGATTTTACATTAAAATCAACAATGGGAATACGTTTAAGCAAATAAGTTAGATGGGAATCAAATAATACCGACCAGTGGGTTTATTTTCTTCTTTTATCCTTACAATAATCACTAGGAGCTCCGGGAGAAACAAGTGCAAGATTATTGTCACTGATGACTAAATTCCGACATCACTCAATTTATACCCGCCGTTTAGAATTGTTTGGAAAGTCTATATTTTCACTCTATGAGATAATATAATAAATATTAAAATCCCCAACATAAGTTTCAATAAAGTTTACCCTTTATAAATAGACGTTCATATATTAAGCAGAGAATTACACTATAATTAAGCCAGTGACTGGCATTTTTGTTGACAAAACAGCAATTGAAAATTTAAAAATAAAACACTATCTAACATGGTAATAAAAAACTTCACATCATTGATTGATTGATTGAATGATTGATTTTCGAACATGGTGCGCAGCATAAAATGTACATTGTGACAGGGTCGAGATTGATGGTTTATTGATAGTTGACAGTTATCAATATACCTTAATTAGCAACAAAGTATACAAAGACCTGTCAGCTACACTGTTACCTGGTGTTTCAGTCAGCAATCCGGGGTAAAGTGGTCTGTCACATGGAGAGTATACCGGAATATTGGCCAGCGACAGAGAAAACCAAGACCTCTAAGCTACACTTTACACCTGTGTATCAGTCAGTAACCCAGGGTAGAGCGGCCTGTCACCTAAAATGTATACCGGAATATTAGTTGGAGACAAAGTATACAAAGACCTGTCAGCTACACTGTACCCCAAAGTATCAGTCTCTAACTTAGGGTATAGCAGCCTCTAACCTGGACCAGAAAATCGGTCAGCGACAAAGTGTAATAAGATCTGTAAGCTACACTGTACCAGGATATAACCGCCTGTCACCCGGAGTACATACCCGAATACCGATCAGCGACAAAGTATACGAATACCGTCAGCTACACTGTTACCCAGTATATTAGTCTGTAACCTGGGGTATAGTGGCCTGTCGCTTGGAGTGTATACCGGAATATGAGTCAGCCACAAAGTATATGAAGACCTGTATATTACAGTATATCACAGTATATAAGTCAGTAACCAAGTGTATAGCGGCCTGTCACCTAAGCTGTAAACCAGTGAATATCGGTCAGCGACAAAGTATACTATGACATATTAGATAAACTGTACCCCAATGTTTAAGTCTGTAACCCAGGATATGGCGGCCTATCACTTGGAGTGTATACCAGAATATCTTTTAGCGACAGAATATACTAAAACCTGTAAGCTACACTGTTTGTGTATCAGTCAGTTACCCGGGGTATAGCCCCCTGACACTTGGAGTGTATACCGGAATATCAGTCAGCGACAAAGTATATGAAGACCTGCCAGCTATACTGTATCCCTGTGTCAGTCAGTAACGCGGGGTAAAGCGGCCTGTCACCTGGATTGTATACCGGAATATCTGTCAGTGACAAGTATACGAAGACCAGTGTCAGCTTCACTGTTACCCGGTATATCAGTCGGTAACCCAGAGTGTAGCGGCCTGTCACTGGGAGTGTATACCCGAATATCTGTCACAATAAAGTATATGAAGACCTGCTAGCTACATTGTACCCCGATGTATCAGTCAGTAACCAGGGGTATACACTTGGAGTTTATAGATCTACCGGAATACCGGTCCGAGACAAAGTATACTAAGACCTGTAAGCTACAATGTTACCCTGTGTATCAGTCAGTAACCCGGGATATAGCCCCACCCCAACGCCCCCCCCCCCCCCCACTGACACTTGGAGTGTGTACCGGAACATCAGTCGGCGACAAAGTATATGAAGGCCTGTCAGCTACATGTACACTGTACCCCTGTGTCAGTCAAGTAAAGTGGGGTATAGCGGCCTCTGGAATGTATACTGGAATATCTGTCAGCGACAAAGCAGTGTCAGCTACACTGTTACCCGGTATATCAGTCAGTAACCCAAGATATAGCGGCCTGTCACTTGATGTGTACACCCGAATAACAGTCAGCGACAAAGTATATGAAGACCTGCCAGCTACATTGTATCCCGATATATAAGTCAGTAACCTGGGGTATACACTTGGAGTGTATAGATCTACCGGAATATAGGTCAGCGACAAAGTATATGAAGACCTGCCAGCTACATTGTATCCCGATATATAAGTCAGTAACCTTGGGTATACACTTGGAGTGTATAGATCTACCGGAATATCGGTCAGCGACAAAGAATACGACCTATCAGCTACACTGTTCCCCGGTGTATCAGTCAGTAACCCGGGATATAAATGCCTGTCAGCCGGAATGTTTCTGGAATATCTGTCAGCGACAAAGTATATATTAACATGTCAGGTATTGTGTACCCCGGTGTGTGATTCAGTGTATCAGTCAATGATGCAGCGTATGGAAGGTCAGGAGTTTAAGCTAGAGTATCAACATATTTGTAAGTATGACCTGAAACATTGTTATTTGGCGGAAGTTATGTTTAGTGATGATTGTTTAAAAACAATTAAAATAAATCTGTATGTTAGTTAAGAGTACTTGGATTGAATAAGATCATAAAAGGTCTACTCAGTCAATGTGGAATCTGAGAGCTGGATTCACTCCCACCGCCCCCACCACCACCAAAAAAGCTAGTTCTTGTTCAAATAAAATTTATCATTTCAGCGTTGAAGACAGTTTTATTCATTTCTAAAATGGATAAAGAGGAATAGAAAGCTTTAAACCTCGAATAAGTAAATTACCCACTGTTTACAGTTTTCACACACAAAGGAACTACAGCACTTACTACTCCACCCATCAATAATGTGCTAGTTCATCTGTTCAGTTACTCATTACGAAAACAAGCCTACTCAAATATAGTGAAAACTTTACCAGCAAAATAACGAAAATTTTCAGATAAAAAATTCTGATATTTTTCACATTTCTGCTCTAAACATAGATTGTGGGTACTCCATAGAACCGCCCCGGTGAGGCGGTTCTAACGTGTACCCACAATCTACGTTTTGAGCAGAAATAAGAAAAATAATGTATACCCCTGTAAACCCCAATTTTACTATATAAAAGTGGGGTATAAGGAGGTCAATATTATATAGGCATGTTTTCGTGATGTGTCAAGAAAAGGGGATTTTTTTTATATATATATCTGTTAATAATTTAGTCACGTTACATTTAAATTTTACAAATTAAGATGTATGAATGGCCGATTATATCATCAATTTGTTGAATCTTTATCGAATGTATTGCATTTCAAATACAATTCCCTACTTTCGGTTAAACCGGATGTCACGTTCGCGCAAGGTATTATGGAATATCACGAATGTAGCTATAATCTTGGCCTTCTCATCTGTAGCTTTGTTAGCTGTGCTTCAATGTCAGAAAATGTTTTTTTCGGAATGGAATCAAATCAGCCTGCGCATTCGCGCAATCTGGGCCCAGTTGTTCAAAGCGTCTTAGCTTAACGAGTTCGTTAAGGGTCATTTCGTTAGCTGTTTCAGCAGATTCAATATACAATATTCTGATATTTTTTGCTGAAAAAATGTGAGTAGCTTTTGCAGTGCAAAAGCTACTCACATTTTTTCAGCAAAAAATATCAGCTTATTTGCGTATCACTCAATGTAAATTTTAACGTATCGTTAACTAACGACGTCGTTAGTTTTGAACAACTGGGCCCTGATCATAATCTTTACTGAGCGCATTTTGGATAGTCAGGGGTAAAGATTCTTCATGCTGACTACGAAGACTCTGATCAGACTGTGTGGCTGCAATTGTGACTCATCTGATTCCGCCCTTTTAAGCTCATTACGAAAACATGTTTATTCAAATATAATGAAAAGTTCACCATCAAAAAATGAAAATTTGCAGATAAAAACTGATATTTTTTCATATTTCTGCTCAAAACATAGATTGTGGGTACTCGTTAGATCCGTATATCCCTGTAAACCCTAGTTTTACTACGTAAACGTGGGGTTTAAGGGAGTCAAAATTATATTGGCATGTTTTCGTGATATATAACTAATTAATCAGATTTCGTCCTTGTCATCTAAGTTAGATATTTTCATTTCGGCATTCTCATCTGCATTAACTTCATCTGGGCCTTTTCAGCTGTACTGTAGCTACATAATTTGGTATCTGACTTCTAGTTTATATCTACGTAATTTGATATCGGCCTTCCCTATAGCTGTGTTACTTGATTTCGGCCCTCTCGTCTTTATCTTCGTAATTTGATCTCTACCTTCTAGTTGATATCTACGTAATTTGATCTCGGCTTATTTGGCGTAGGCTTTCCCTAGAACTATGCTATTTGATGTCGACCTGCAATATATCAACGTAATTCGATCCCGCTTTTTTCTATACGTAATTTAATTTCGGTCTTCTCGTCTAAATCTACGCAATGGTCTCGAACTTCTCATCAATTGCTACATAATTTGATCACGGCCTTTTCGTTTATATCTACGTAAGTCGATCTCGGCATTCTCATATTTTTCCTCGTAATTCAGATATAGCTACGCAATCTGATTTCAGCCTTATCACTTATAGCTACATAATTTGAATCGGCCTTCTTGGCTATAACTTCGTAATCTGATCTCAGCCTTCTGTAATCAGATCTAGGAAAACCATTGAGAAGGCTTGTGATGCATGAATTATGATAGAAAACACTGTTGATAAGTCGTTTACGTTGATGACTGTTAGTGAAGAATATAGATTTTCTTACAGTGAGGACAGAAAATATTCTGACAGCGATCACAGAGGATATAAGAGTCGAATATGTATCTGATTAAAGTCTTTTCGAAATCAGATTTGCGTTGCTCTCGCTATAATATTATTAAAGGGACCGCTCCAAGTGAAAATGTGCCCATTGTAGTGAATCACGTACGGACAGCAAAATGCAGATCCGCTTAAGTATTCGTTCTGTGTGGTCAGCCTACTTAAAGAATCATTGTTTAGCGGGTACATGACATTTATACAACGTCGCTTCAACGTCGATGCAACGTCGTGACGTTGCATCGACGTTGATGCGGCGTTGATGCAAATTTGCCTGAACTGTGCGTGCCCGCGGGTGTATATTTCGAAACTGGTGCATCGAAGTTCAACCAAGGGCCTGATGGGACTGTGTGGATTCACGGGCTGACGTGAACCTGGCCTATTCACATAAGACACCATTTGAGCCCGAGAAAAACTCTATGGTCTTTTCCGTCGAATCTTTGAGCGCGTATGCCCGGCCATTTAGCAAGGTCAAATGTATAGTTCTTTGGGAAGTAAGGGCGAGGTTTCGCGCAAGTAAATCTAGCCCTTAATATAATTTTATTGACCGTTCCAAGGCGATTTCTCTGTTCCAAGGCGATTCCTCTGTTCCGTATTTTTGTATAGGGCGTTTGTTTTGCCATTGTTCGTCTACTCGTTTTCTTTTGATGCCTTGGGAAGGTTGTGATTCATTATTGAGGCATGTCCTGGGTATCAATATCAGAATATTTTACTACTGACATATCAATAGACATTCATTCATCAGGGCCAACGACTGCGAGAAAGGTAAGAGAAAAGTCCAGGGAGTGCCACAATTACAAACGCAGCCCCTCCCAGACCCCAAGAGGAAGAGGAAACCGACAAATCTAAACAAGCACAAACCGAACAAACGTACGAAAAGCACTAAGATTAGCCCTCTCTTCCCCAAGCGAGGTAATCACAATACTAAAAGGACTGAAAAACACAAGAACAAAATGACACACGGAAACACACACAACAAATCACCTCGCAGAACTAACCACAAAGCAACAAAGAGCAAGACCAACACCGGGAACACCGCCCCAGAACGGCCGGTAGAGCAAACCACCGGGGGGTTTAAAGCACTTTTACAGCCAGCTAACTTCACCCTAGGTCCCGATGCTACTCTTAATACAGAAATATATAAAAATTCGGTTCGCATAAAGGCTCCCAACTCAGTCAATGCATTAAAGCGAAAACATAAAAATCAAATTAATCACTATAATAAACAAAGACGAGTACTCATGGCTAATTCTACTGTATGCCAGAGTAAATGAAAACCAATAGTGAATCTCTAGATCTCAAAAGTTATATGAATCTAGCGACAGGGTCCTCAGAACGCTCAGCAGAGGATATTTTAGATGCAGGGTGTGCATTCTAATCCCTAATGGTGTTTGGGAAGAAACTGAACTTGTAAATGTCAGTTCTAGCATATGTCACTTGAAACGCCATTGGCTGCTGATTTCTACTGCGCCTATTTGTGGGTTTAAAGCCGTCACAAGGTATATATACACACACCTAGTAATCTCGTTAGGGGTAGTCACTGGTTATGCACTCAAAATCTTTACGCGAACTTCCGGCCATGACTTACCAGACATCCAAATGTCAACATACGGATAAATTCTCCTGATTTATTGATTTTTAGTAAATTTCATAGACATATTTTGAAAAATTGTACAATGCTATTCCCAGCAACTTTCATTTCTGCATCAGAAAAGATAGGTGTGGGCTTGAAAAAACAGGCGGCTAATTTGTATTTCAATTTCATCCGGAGAAAGGTAGTGCAATATTCCTGTCTTGACTTTTTTCCCATTGCAAACTGAAGGTATTTTCAGCTAACTGGGCTATGAAATACTTATTTAACGTATGAAATAAGACGTACTGCAACCTACGTGAAATACATAGCATTTGTTCGTGGGACTGAAATATTTGTGCCGAATATGACTTATGAGGCCGACACCCCTTATGGGGGCAATAACCCTTACGAGGACAAGAAAGCATATACACCACAAAGCGATTTTTACGGCAGTATAACGAAACATTTATATAAATTTGCTCAACTGAGAGCTTCAAATATACGCATATATATGTGACATATCAAACCCTGTTGACGCATGCTGTCTCATTTGCAAAACCTTTCATGGTGTTTGATTGTTTGTATATGTAAATGGAATATTTTGAAACTGGTTTGGTCAACATCTGTATATTTTTAAATGTGGGGCATTCTGATAATGGCTTATGTTCCCATAAGGGATAATCAGGCTTTGTAATCAGACACCTAATAGACACCTAAGAGTTGGCTTTCTAGTCCCCGTAAGGGCTAGTGCCCCCGTAAGGGCTAGTGCCCCCGTAAGGGGTAGTCGGTCTCGTAAGTCATATTCGGCAGAAATATTTTAGTTTCAGGAACAAATGTTTGGGAAATTTAGCATTTTGTGTATTTCAACGTAGACGTAGGTGGCAGTGCGTTTTATTTGATATGTTAAATATGTAGTTCATAGTCCAGGTAGCTGAAAATACCTTCATTCTGCACTGGTAAAAAGTAAAAACAGGAATACAGGACTACCCATCTCCGGGTGAAACTGAAATAAAAATTAGCCGCTTGATTTTCCAAGCCCACGCCTATCTTTTCATTACGCAGAAATGAACATTGCTAGGAATAGCATTGTCCGATTTTTCAAATCATATCTATAAAATTGACGAAATATTAATAAATCAGGAGAACTTACCCGTTTGTTAACATTTAAATGTCTGGTAAGTCATGGCGGGAAGTTGGCGTAAAGGTTTTTAGTGCATAACCAGCGCTTATCCCTTACGAGATCTGGTGTGATATAATAGCTCTAACTTTCAGACCTTTAAATAGCAATATGAGTTAACTACCTTTGCGAGAGACTCCCTACCTAAGTATCTTCACCTGTATATAATGTTATAGCTTTCTTTGTCATTAATAAAATAATTGAGTCTGAACATGAGAAAACGTACCTTCTGACATGTGCACTCAACGAACTCAAAGCAGTCTGCACATCCGCGCAGTCTGATCAGAGTATTCATTGTCCTCTCGAAGAAATTTTGCGTTCTTGGCTGTCCAAAATGCGCCCAGTGAAGATTCTGATCAGACTGTGCGAATGCGCAGGCTGATCTGAATCTTCTCTGGGCGTTCGTGTCCGAAGGTGCGTTTTCGACGTTGCGACTAAATTGATTACTTAAATACACGTGCTAGAATATCACCACTTTTCACAGCTATTGTGATAAGATACAAATAGTAAACAACTGTTACTGCATTCTTTGAATCGTGTCCAAACTATGCACGTGTTTTTGTGACAGCTGATGTACCGTAATCACCCTAAATACTGGGACAACCTAAACTCCTTACCTTACTTATCCTAGGATTTGAGCAATGTCTATTTCACTACACGTGCCTTAAATGATGTTTTAAAAATACTGTCTGAGTGACAAACAGTGAAGACCCAAATCAGACGTCGCAGAACGCGACGTCTGATCTGGGTCTACACAGTTTGCCCATGCGAGTCTGTTCAAATAACTAGGATAAATAGGTAATTATCTAATACAAACGAGATTCAGGTGGAACGAAATACATCTATATCTTATATAAGCCGCAACTTGAGAATCATTCCTAGTGACAAATGCGGCCAGGTAAGCCTGCATATCCGCGCAGTCTGATCACCCAACGTTGTCAATCTGAAGAAGGCTTGGAGTTTTCTTGTCCGCAGACAGGCCATCAAAAACTCTGATCAGACTGTGAGCGTGCACAGGCTTACAGGAATCGCTAGATACACGTCAAAAGATACATTTTCTAACGTTACGGTTCAACCGTTCCTTGCAGCCTCATTTGTATTTCCAGCTAGTAGATTTTTCGACATATTTTACAATGGGAAATAAATGTTTTGATTTCCTGTTTGCTTTCCTGCATACCAAACCCCTTCTAAGAAGGGGCCTAGTCTAAAAGGAGGGAATTTGCTCCCCCATGGGAGCACATTCCCTCATTTTAGTGTAGACTCCCACCCTCCCTTAACAGAAGATAGGCGAACCCACCTGAACATAGTTGCCGCCTATTATGGAAATAGGTTTTCGGGCGCATTCGGACTGCGAAGATCCAGATCAGCCTGTGCATCCTTGAGTTCAGCCATGTCCGACTGTCCCCTTAGAGAATATTTTGCAACCGGACTGCGAAGATCCAGATCAGCCTGTGCATCCTTGAGTTCAGCCATGGCCGACTGTCTCCTTAGAGAATATTTTGCAACAGAACGCAAAAACGCTTATTTGGGTCCTAATTTCCCTATATATATTCAAGTCTTGGGTTTGGTCTTAAATACAATCCTGTACAGTTTCTGGATCGGCACAGAGGCTCGGTTAGTAGAGCGCCCGCTTTGTGACCGGCAGGTTGTGGCTAGATCTTCAGCCGAATTTACAATGGCATTACATGTAGCTGTACTTCCGCTTGGAACTCAGCATTAAGAAAATTGAGTCCGGTGTCAATATAGTGTGACTGGATGGAATATCACGTCACGTGTCTGGGGCGTGATATTTCAGTGAGGCAGCACTCTAAAAGTGAGCATTGGCTCCGCCGCGATGTTACTGAAAAAATTGTTGACATAAAATCTGAATAAAAGAAAGAAACAAATAAACAAATACAGTTTCCTGGAATAAACATATTTGTACTTAGTGCACTCCATTAATGAATTAGTTGAATACCTAAGGGAACTGATCAACTTTGCTAAGTGAGGAATTTAATTGTCTCACAATGTGTGCAATAGTTACTTTCCAGTCTTTCAGAAAGGTACCAGAAAAGTATAGAAGAAAGTGGGTTTTTCGAAAAGTATATTTTACATGCAACCATCAGTAGCTCTGCAATTAGATGACACAAATACTGGAGCGCAACTTGAGAACCGTGTCTTCTTACATGTGTGCCCAACGAAGACTATGACACTTATACAAGGTCGCATCAACATCCATGCAACGTCATACGTTGAATCGACGTTGTATAAACCTTGCGTGCCCTCTGGAAAGCATTCTTTGTGCTCTTGTTTTGCGTCATCGGTTGCATTTATAAACAATGTCTCTTAATCTCTGACTATCTATCTATGGAAAACCGTATTTTCTTAATAAATAAGTGTATTCTCAAACATAACACTATACATGTAGTACTTTACGAACTCGTACTTTGTTAAGCTCCTGTATTTAAAATAATATAGCGAAATATAACTTTGATAATAATCTCAACATATGACATTCTCAGATTGTTGTGAAGAATATAAAATAGTGAAATAAACTAATAGAACAAGCTCTGTTTTTAAGGTCCTGTTTTCGTCCAAACTTTGCAAGCTAAATTAACAAAATATCAGAACTTGGTCAACTCTTTGTATAAAGGAATTCCAGCACGTACTATTTTACTGTTTAAGATCAGCTATGCAATGCATTTATTGTATATTGCATTCGACTTGACTAAATTCCCAGTCTGTTTCTATCTATTATACAGACAAACCAGCAAATGAATGCATTTTGCAGTGTATACATTTTAGAAATCTTTTTGCATCCAGGCGGGTAATACGTGCATGTGTTACAAAGTGATTCTAAGGTGAACTTTTATACCTTTAAAGGGAGGGGGGGGGGGGGGTGGGGGGGTCGGGGGGGGAGGTAGCTCTGTCAGTTTTGTTTTGTTTCCCTTTTAAAAATGGTGTACTTTTTAAAGAAAACATTTGCTCCCCTTGCGGGAGCAATGCTTTCTTTTTAGAGTAGGCCCCTTTTCAGAAGGGGATTGGTGTGCATGGCAAGCAAACAAGAAGTCTCGAAAGCTGTCTCCCTTGTAAAAATGGCGGAAAATCTGCCGAGTGAATTCCGACAAAGTGTTTACAGTTTCAATGGAATTGTTATATACTGATGATGCTGCCAATGCGAAAAAATTTGCCGAAAACCGCATAAAAAAGTCCAACCCATTGCGAAGTTATGCCAGTTTAAAGTCAAATAGGACATTTTTCAATTCCGGAGAAACTTCATCGCTATAAATAGAAATATTACCCAGAATGGTAGATTTATATCCCACAATGCAACATTATTTGATATCATTTGCGTTTTTGAATTTGATAAAAACTTTCAAACATAAAATGTGTAAATTTCTTTCTAGAATATGATAATATAGATATAATTTTACGATATTAAACAATGTAACTTGATTGACAATGCAATATGTAATTTTTTTTTTTTTTTTTTTTTTTTTTTTTATTGTTTTAAACCATATTGCATGGTTGAAATTTGAGTATTTTTAAAACACAATATTATTTTAAAAAATAGCCAGTTACAGTAAAACATTTTCACCAAATATAGAACTTTAGATTCGTTACGACCTAGCACTCCTACCTTCGGTTATCTGCCTTGGCAGATTACGCATTGCTTGTAATTATATATTCAATCTCTGACACCTGCGCCAGGGAGTCGACTCTTTGGCTCTGTGGTTAGAGCATTGGATTTATATCCGGGCAGACCGGGTTCGAATCCCACGATAGGTGGGAAAACTTTTCCGCTATGCTTCATTCTTTTGTTGCGACTTTCGTCGAGATGGGGGCTCGTTCGAGATTGGACTTTACTTTGCCGAAAATGGCTTCACGTCATAATAAATGATGACTTCCTCGAAAAGGAGAGGTGTTACGACCTAGCACTCCTACCTTCGATTAACTGCCTTGGCAGAATACGCATAGCTTGTATATATTCAATTTCTGACACGTGCGTCAGGGAGTCGACTCTTTGGCTTAGTGCTTTGAGCACTGGATTTTTATCCAGACAGACCGGGTTCGAATCCCACGATAGGCAGGAAATATTTTCATTTCAGCTATGTTTCATTCCTTTGTTGCGACTTTCATTTCATAAGAAGATTTACGTTTAAGTGAAATCCGAAGCCAGCTTTAAGAAATTTTCTCAAACTAAATCACAAAATCAAATTTAAACTATCTTTTAAAATAAAATTTAAATCGCAAATATTATGGTTCGTATGTAAAATTTTGATATTTTTTCTCAAAAAATAAAAGACGATACAGGGCTAACTTAAATATGATTATTAACTGTCTCAGCTGACACTTTAAAGGTTATAAATCCAAGTTTTAAAATTTCAAATTATTTAAAATAAAACAAATTAAAAAAAATTAAATGACCACTATGACGTCATAAAGGCCTCATTAACATTCATGAACTGTTTGAAAACTGTTTGGAAAGAATATCAAAACTGCGCAAGTTCAAATCATAACTCGGGTACAAATTGGAATTTTTGCATTTGGTTTTCTGCATCATGATCCTTGATATAATGCCTTTAAGGCTTCACATCACGAAAATATACCTATATAATTTTGACCCCCTTAAAAACCACTTCTATATAGTAAAACTGGGGTTTACAGGGGTAGACATTATTTTTCTTATTTCTGCTCAAAACATAGATTGTGGGTACTCGTTAGAACCGCCTCGTCGAGGCGGTTCTAAAGAGTACCCACAATCTATGTTTTGAGCAGAAATATGAAAACTTTTAGAACTTTTCATCTGAAAACTTTCATTTTCTTGGTGGTAAAATTTTCAGTATATTTGAATAGGCTTGTTCTCGTAATGAATGGAGAAACACGAATAGAAATCTTTGTCATTTGATCTTTACCCAGTAGTTTAAGTTTAACGGCCCGCTGTAGATTTATAAAGAATGCCTACTGGGTAAACCGCTTTGGTGACTTTGAAGATAGTTATACTCCATGTAAAATGGCTTCTTTTGTTATGAACATTTGAATGTTCGATGGTGACTGTTTTCTTTTTTTTTTCTCGGAGACAAGCAGGCGGTGCTTCTAAACATAAACAATACCGATTATGCTTGATTATCCCACAAAGCCTTAGTCTTAACAATAACAAAGTCTGACGAATGAATGAGACTTTTTGCTCTCTTTATCTTGTTGAGTTTCGGGTTTCGAAGTACGGACACACGGTTTTCTTGGCCCATATTAGATTTTGATTATTTTCTCCTTATTCCCCACCAAGCCCAACCCCTCCCCCCCCCATCCCCCCACACACAGACAAACACACCTCCTCCCACCCCCTTTGTGATTTACTATCTAATACATGGGTCACCATTAAACTGACAGAGAGAGAGAGAGAGACAGACAGAGAGACAGACAGACAGACAGACAGAGAGAGAGAGAGAGAGAGAGGTACAAACACAGAGGGAAAGAGACAGAGGAAGATATGCACAAAAGCGTTGAATAAACGTTTCCGTAAGGGAACCCGATACACTTATATGAGATAACTCCGTCAGAATTGTTTAGCCACACTGTTAAATGAATACCGTATTTACCATAAATGCTCCGACCCCTTACTGGTCTAAAACTTTGAACAAGGAAATTTATTACCTGTTACGTATCTAAAACAGCTAACTCGTAACTGAGTAGTGTACTGTGTAGACACTTAAGTAAACAGTGAAGATCCGAATCAGATGCCGCGGCACGCGGCATCTGATTCGGGTCTTCACTGTTTGCACAGGCCCATCGTCCAAATACAATGACGAATAGAGAAGGACTTGATCAAATTGTGCGGATGTGCAGATCTAGGCTTTCGCTATTCGCTGTGGCACAAGGGTCGTTTTACCATGTTATTCATCAATCAATTTTCCATACGGTGTTTTATTAACATCTGACTCTATGCTTATTGGGGGTATTCTGTTTGATCCTGCTATTTGCACACTGTCTTTGTTGTGGACAAAGGAAAATAAGAGAAATAAAAAAGAAAAACAGCTGCTAAAGAACCAACAGTATCTTATGTGCGTTTGGCAAAAACACATATCTTACATTTTCCAATAAAGTTTGGTTGTTTAATCAGTGCTGTTCGAATTCCCAGTGATGGGTACATGCATTTGCGGAAACCAGAACAGGTTGTACAATGGTGCACGTTATCGAAAACACTCGTTAGAACCGCTTCGCCGAGGCTATTCTAACGAGTACCCACAGTCTATTTTTTTGAGCAGAAATAAGAAAAATAATGTATACCCCTGTAAACCCCAGTTTTACTATACAAAAGTGGGGTTTAAGGGGGTCTTTATATAGGTATGTTTTCGTGATGTTAAACTTAGTGCTCAGATACCGTGACTCCTTAAACTTGCCCTAAATTTTTAACGAATATGCAAAACGAAATTGCCCAGGAAAGTCCACGCACTAGACACAGTCTTCTCGAGGCACAGAAAGAAGGGATGAGGAACAATGACAAGACACAAAGTCATAGTTGCAATAACCGTAGTAGACTGAGGCTTATAATTCTACTAACATGGCGATCAGCTCCCCAGTATACCTGTGCAACATGTAGTGTGCAGGTTCCTATCATCTGATGGGCTGCTGACTGAGAGTTTATCAGGAATACAATCTAGTCCTCTTAGAGAAACTGGTATGAAAATAGATTTCACCTCTGCTGACTTCATTAAATGTTTACAGAAATAATAATTACACATGCCAGTTGCACAGTCAAAGAAACAAAAATTGAAAGACGACATTTTGAAACATTTTTCTGATTTGTTCCAGAAAACAGGGTTTGACATTTCATGCAAACTGTCAAGTTTGCATGAAATGTCAAACCCTGTTTTCTATATATATATATATATCTTCAAATTGTTCTCTGTTGAATTTTCCCTGAGCGTGGTAAAGGTCAAACTTGAAACCATTTTTTAATCTAATATTCAAATGAAGTAAGGGCTATACAAACCCATGAATGTCAATCACTGCTGAGGCCAGCCAGCCAATGATATGGCACGTTCCTCCTGCAAGTCGTTTCGAAGGTCATAGCCCCGTTAGTAGACGTATAAGCCTCTGTCAAAGAATGGCTCCCGTCTAACTGATATATGAATCATCATAAAAAGTTTTCATATTTTACAAAAATCCAATCTTTTGGAATATCCTTCTCTCTGATTTTGTTGAACAGTTATTGATACTGGTAGGGGAGATGATATATGCAGAAAAATAGTCAAGAAGGAGTGTTTTGTAAGATTGGAAATGTAACACTCATTGTGTGGTGCCAGGCTAAAATAATCGACATACATGTACTCACCAAAAAGAATTGTAAAAGCGGAACTGCCCTGGAACGATCAACAGAAACAAACTGGTGACTTAAACTGATTTTCTTCGATTACAACCTCGCCAAAAGTCTATTTTGATACCTGATTATATGTCTAAAACTGCTGAATGAGTAATACCCAATATACATATATATATATATATATATATATATATATATATATATATATATATATATATATATATATATATATATATATATATATATATATATATATATATATATATATATATATATATATAGCCTGATCAGATGCCTGTCCGATTACTTAGGGTGAACATGGTACGCTTGCTCTGTTAAACAGTTGGTTTATCCACAATGGGAGTCAAACCTAGTTTAATGCGAATAAAATAAATGTTATTTTCATGATCAAGTTGATATCGACATTTGTTTCCTTGTTAAATGTATGATTGTTCCGCATCACGTCGAATAAGGCCTTAGAGAATATGAAAGGTCCAGACCAGCCTGCGCATGCGCACTTTTCAATCAGGAATTCGCTGATCACCAATAAAATGACAATTACAAAGAGCCTTTGGCGAAGAGCAAAGGCCATGATCAGGCTGCGCATGCGCAGCCTGATCATGGCCTTCGTTTTTCGCACATGCGCTAACTTCTCTTTCACATCTTTCGGCTCATATAATCATAAGGCAAACGTATGTATACAATGAAATTCCATCATCTTTATGCTTTGTTTCAAGTATATCACAGTGTGTTATTGCAAAAACCTAAACCTTTATCAGAAACGAAGTATTGATACTAATAAAATTTGTAATAAAGACATTTGCGTCTGGCAACAACAGATGGTATAAGCGAATTACGGTGAGCCGCATCAAATGAAAAGATAGTTCAGGTAGCTGCATACACCTGACACATGTATTCTGTCACCGTGTTTCGAGCTGAGACGCCTTTTTTTGAACAGAAAGCGTTACTTGAATCCTTTTACAAATGGTTGTCACTGTAAAGGAAAGAATTTGCTCCTAGATGGATGGAATTCCTGTTTTAAGGGAAGCCCGAAATGAGAGACTTCAATATCAATTATATTCCTCAGATATTAATCTATTCCCTTTATATAATTATAAATAACAAAGTATTTACAAAGGCCATTCTCTTCCTTCCTCAAAAAGGGCGGTTCTCGGTTTCTGGTTAAAGAATGCACACACGCACCGTTTAACAGCTTGGAGTAGGTAAACTGACCGGCTCAACATGACTTGGAATAGTGATGACTGGGCCGTAAAAGTCCAACTGGTTAAGTAGAATGGAGTTGGGGAATTTACAGAAAACAGGTATACACGCACGACAGAAGAATAGATATTGCTCTTATAAGCTTGCACGTATGTTTAATCTGGTTCCGAGAAATCTGACGAGAGCAGGTACTTGTCTAAATTACTCAAAAATAAAAGGTACGATTTGCGAAAATATTTGTCTGTAGAAGCATGTTAATGTTCGTATTAATGGGTTTACTTTCTTTGTTTTCCAGAAATTATATCCTAACCTTTTCAGTCCTGTAGACCAAATGGCTACGACCGTCTTATCAGGATCTACACTATTTGCCAATCTGTGATTGATTTTTGATTGAATCCCCTATTTGCAACAATGCATGTCTAAATTCAGAGATGGAATAGTCAGTTGCAGAAACTCAGGGATGAAAGGGTGAACGTGTCGTGTGAATTGGCTTTTGGTCCTATAACAACGATTTACATGGAAAGCAAGCTGCTGTATTTTGAGATAAATGAGAACAAATCCATTAAAAAAACGCAAGCTTCTACGGGCCCGCGTTGCATATATATGCGATTAAAAGCGTTTTCGCGTCACACAGCACATTGTGATGACTTACATATAAAAGAGGTTTTTAGCGCTAAAAAGAAACCGCACACATACACAAGCGCGCGCGGGCGCGGGCGCGCGTGCGTGCGTGTGTTACTTCAGTACAAGCCATTCAACGCTTAGCACTCTGAGTAAAGTTTTTTTTCAGCAGAGGATATATTGAAATGTTTTTGCTTACTTTTCCCAGAAAACAAGATTTGACATTTATGGCAAACTGTCTTATTGGAGAATGCATGTCTATTCGGGGTCTTTACTGTCAGCATATGCCCAAATTCAGGATTTCGCATGTCGCGGCCCATTTAAAACTGAATAAAAAGTATAGAGAGAATAGAGAAAGCTTAGTAAACATGGTTAAGTAGAATGGAGTTGGGGAATTTACAGAAACTCTGGTCTACTATGAAAGAAGAACAGATCGATAAACATTTTTAACTATTTTTTCAGTTAACCTCAATGAAGTATTCATTACTTTGCTGTCTCTAGCTCCTTATTGATTAATCAGACAAAAGAAATGAACAATTGAATCTGTCGCCTGTCTTTGATTAGTCTTAACATGCTGAATTTAAATATAGCAGAGATATTTTATAAATTTGTTACTTAGCTCTGTATTAGATGGTTTGCGGTTTCATTCAAATTGTTTGAATATCAAGAACAGTTTTGTGGGAAGAGAACAGACTGACTGAAGGTAATTGAAGGTAAATACATCCTGAAAAAAAAAATAAAAATAAATAAATAAATGCTGCATAGCGCTCGCGCAGGCTGGTCAAGGCCTTCGTTAAGTTCATGAAATTGGCTACTAAAGAGTATATTGACGAGTAGAAGAAATTCTGATATGAATTGGCCTTTGCTGTTCGCTATGGCATACGGGCCCATTTATCATTTTAGACATCATATTACTGAATTGTCGTCTGCGAATTTCTCCTAGATACTTGTAATACCAAAGGTAAGTGAAAATATTCTTCGTTCCTATACAGTTTATTACTTATCAAACCGTTTAGTAAATGCCCAACAATGCCTCACCCAGGTCTGAACCCACTTCGTATATTTAGTAACTTGCCCAACAGAGTATTGTATTTACTACTTTTATGAATTTAATAAGTGCTACCTACGAGATATTTCTGATTCCAAATTATCATTACAAATGTACTTGCTTCATATGTGGGGTGGCCAAATTGAACCACAAACAAAATTTCCTTTTTTAACTGGGAAAAAAAATCTAGTTTAACCCGATCAAAACAATGATATTTTATGGCCTCTTCTCCAATCTCGAAAAGATTGTCGCCCTTCTGATCTTTGCGTCAGAATGATAATAAAGTTCAAATGATTTGTGAAACTGTGAAACTATAAACATTCTAAATATCTGGTGTTGACATACATAACATCGGTGTACAAGGAAAAAGTAACTTGCTCGCATTGTCTTATGGTTTTGGATTAATAAAGGCCCAACATTTTAAAATGCCTGACTTTCCAACTATTTGAAATTTCCTGCCGCCATGTCAATATACCCTCTCTTTTTATTGACCCGGCCGTCATGCGTCTGCCATTGGCTCGCTTTGACAAATCACGGAAATGCTTGCATTACTACATAAGCACCGAAACGCAAAGCGTTTATATAACCGTCACATGTTAGTTGCACTCAGAGTGGTTGCAAAAATGTGTGATGCAATTCGAGGAACAAGGCTGAAGATATCACTTGATACTGGGCATGCTTACTTGATACTGCATGCCCAGCAGGCACACAACATTGAAACAACGTCGATGTATCGACGTTGTTTCAACATTGTGGGCCTGTTGGGCGGTAACTTGAATGGCACTTTTGATGACGTCTTAGGGAAATGACGTTGCACCAAAATTTATCACCCCTTTGAATATCAACAATAGTTTTGTGGGAAGTGAAATTAAGATTATAAAATGTCTGTTTCGGGCTACAAACAGCTTCAACTGGCGCAAAATATTTATAGCTATATAAGAAAGTAATTATTGCACTGATATATGTGAATATTGGCCCCTCGCAAACTCGTGGCCTTTTATATCCCAGTTATCATCAATATCTGTGCACTAACCCTATATTTCTAACAGTCTGTTAGCCAGTCGAATGACCAGTTTCCAATGAGAGAATTGTATCCAAACAGGTACGATATTAAAGCTAGATTACAAAATGTTATGTAATCAAAGAGCACACACGTTTTTGCTTACAGTAGCAAATTTTCAGTCAGAATCATATCAGTTGTTTCAACTGTAGATGGTATGTGACAAGTAAGTGATATAGGCCGACTAGATAACTCCACACCATTGGAGAAGTCTGGTCTGGTTGTTATATGTTTTATTAACAATTTGAGCGCAATATCAATAGATTCGAAGAGGAATGTCCCTTGTGGGCAACGAACATACAAACACAACTAGACTAGCTCCTAGACCTTGATGTCATGTTTTATCACTCCTTACTATAAGCTGATTCAAATTTATGCATGACATCTTGTACAGCCAGTCTCTAATAGTTGGTCTCTGACATCAAGATTAATTGCTGCTATCAAAGAGGTGAGGCAAGCAGTAAGTAGTAGATGGCCCTTAGTTCATTAGTAAACTAATAATTATATTTGATTGATAAAAATAATATTGATATCCGACTAGTAGCTAGTCTAAAACACAACTAAAAAAGCTGACGTGTCAAATTCTCTGGACTAGGCTAGCAGGTCCTCATAAATGGCACTCATAGAAATTTAGATAAAACAATTCATATACAGGCGACTCTCGTTGTCTCGACTTCGCTTATCTCAAATAACGGTAATCGCTAATCTCGAAGTGAAAATCTGGTCCCTGTTTAAACATGAAAATCAACAACAGATGAAAATATTTTGGCATGGAGGAGAAATTGCTCCAAAGTTTTCCGCAATATTTCAATATATCTAATTTCAGAGTTAAATTACATATTCATTTGTGAAATGTGGATGTTCGATTTATTTTTTCCTCCATTCTACAAATCTGATATATCGAGGTACGCATATTTCGATTTATTTCAGAGAGTACCTTGGACTTCGAGATAACGACTCGTCTGTACATGTAAATCATCACGAAAACCTGCCTATATACTTTTGACCCCCTTAAACCCCACTTTTATATAGTAAAACTGGGGTTTACGGGGGTATGCATTATTTTTCTTATATCTGCTCAAAAACATAGATTGTGGGTACTCGTTAGAACCGCCTCGCCGAGGCGGTTCTAACGAGTACCCATAATCTATGTTTTGAGCAGAAATATGAAGAATATCGGAATTTTTTATCTAACAATTTTCATTTTTTGGTGGTAAAGTTTTCAGTACATTTGAATAGGCATGTTTTCGTAATGTAGATTCTAAAACGTGTTTTCACTGAGAGATCATATGACGCAAATAATAAGCAATGCTTTCTTACTTAGCATTGACTGAGTATGATAGTGTTATAATTATGAGCTATCATTCCACTAGAAGTATTCACATACCAGTTTCCAAACTCAACCATATCTATTGGAACCGCAACGTTAGAAGACGTACCTTCTGACACGGTGCCAAACGAAGACTCCAACCAGCCTGTACATCAACGCGGTCAAATCTGATTCTTTGTTGTCCGCATGAAGACACATTGTGGAGGAAATAAAGAATATCTATCTATCTATCCCTGTATGAATGAGACTACATCGTACGCACTTACACTACATGGATTTGAAGTGCTCATAATTAACGTGCAACGAGAAAAGAGCCTACCAACACAAGTCCACATGGAAGCACCAAACAGTAGGTACATGAACCTATGAACAATTATCCCAGTGGGCACATAACGTTAAAATGACGTCGTATCAACGTCGATGCGACGTGATCACGTCGCATCGACGATGATACGTCATTTTGATGTTGTGTGCCTGCTGGGATAAACCTGCAAAAAAAAATTCTGGTATCCGTGGCGATGATGTCAGAATCTTCACTGATCACTGTTTACAGGAAGCATGAGGTACCGTTTATACATACATATAGTACTTGTTTATCGTCATAGGGCTTATTATGATTAATAGTGGCCATATGTATAAGGATCAGGTTAATTGTTTATTACCCTCGGTTATAATAATAAGGCCTATTTGTGATGGAGTGTTTTCAGTACTCTGCCAGATTACAGCAGTCTGAAGCTGCCAGGTAGGTTCCATGAGGCTCCGAATCTGGTGTATACATGTACTGTACATGTATGCCTCTGAAAAGGAAAAAAATACCAAGTGGCATGTATAGACAGAGAACAGACTGGAGCTTGACCCTTTTAGCCCCGCGGACCAAAACAGATACCTTTGCAAACAGTGCAGATCCAGATGAGATGGCTCATAATGAGCCATCTCATCTGGATCTACACTGTTTGCCATTCTGTTCTTGTTTTTTGACCGATACCCTGTTTGCAATGATGGACATGACGAAATTCAAAGATGGAAAAGTCTACTTCAGAAACTCAGTTAACCGTTTCAGCCTTGCGGACTAGAGAGGTTGAGTTTGCAAACATTGCAGATCCAACTGAGATTGCTCGTGCGAGCAGCCTAATCAGGATCTACATTGTTTGTCATTCCGTTTGCGATGTTTGACTGGCATTTCTGTTTGAAACAATGATAGAGTATTCACTAAGAAGTACGTGCTTAGGGTAAATATGGTATATCTTGTCCGAGTAAGTGCTCAGCAAGCACTTAACATTGTAAGCATTATAAGACTCCTATGAAACAGCCTTGAACCTGTCATAATATAGATGAACCCTGAAACTACCTGTGAAGACTGAAAGGTAAATTAAGACACAAGCGATAACAAAACGGTACCTCATGCTTGCTGTAAACAGTGAATGTAAGACAGCCAGCCCAGCGGACACGCATCAGCGTCGCTCAACGTCATGACGTTGCATCGACGTGGTATAAATGTTATGTGCCCGCTGGAAATGGTCCTGCTTTGTCCGATCAATAGGTCGAGCTTCTCGAACAAGTTCATTTTACTACCTGTAATGTTGAGTGAATATTATTTTCTTAAGCCCGAACATCCGATTATTTCAGGGGCAACAACATACGTCATCAGTATTGTTATATGCACATAGCTGCGACTGTAAAATTTGTTCGGATTTATGGCATAATCATGACGAGTGCAAAATGCAACGGAAAATAACTATGTGCACCAATATTTCCATTTAGTACTGTATTTTACCGAAAATACGAATTCAATACATTTCTTTTTATCATAGATACTTTGACCAATTATGCTCAAATTATTAGTGTAACTGAATATCAACATGGATGGTCGAAGTGTCTGAATGTCTACTGCGCTTCTGAAGCGCGGTTTTTCGAAATACAGTCTCCACATGGCAGAGAATTATGAGCACTAAGTGAATATATTCTGAATTTCATAAAACCCTAATTATTCCAACAAAATTCCAAGAAACTGGTTACCGACGAAAATATGTGCCTTCATCTTCGAAATGGCGTCGGTCGTAGCGGGTGTATTTAGGATAAATATGACGACAGTTTTACAGAAGTGTTGTAGAAGCTTAGAAGGACTAGGCTGAACAAATGAGCATGATGGTCTATGTCTTTGGTGTATAGTACAAGTTATTCTCAAGAGGCAGCTGAGTTGTACATCTGCCGTCACCCAGCGGGCACATGACGTAAATACAACGTCGCCTCAACGTCGATGCAACGTCATGGGCACATGACGTAAATACAACGTCGCCTCAACGTCGATGCAACGTCATGACGTTGCATCGACGTTGAGGCGACGTTGTATTTACGTCATGTGCCTGCCGGGCAATCTGCCGTCAATCTGCCGTCAATCAATCTACATGATAATTTTCTTCTTTTACTTGATTATTGCTTCATAACTGTAAATCATCAGACTGTCAATACTATATTGTACAACCCAAGAAAACTCAATTTGCTAAAGAATTTGATTTTGTTATGGTTATTTCTTATGCTTCTTATTAGCATAAACATAACACGATTCTTAACCTAAGAATGCTGATGAAAAGAAATCGCAGACAAAAATGATTGATACATATTTATCTCCTAAGGAGACGATTCGCATGAAATGTCGAGTCCTGTTTTCAACAAAACAAAAAAAAAACAAAAAAAAAACAAAAAAAAAAAAAAAAAAAAAAAAACGACACAAAACTCTTTTTAGCTCATAATTTACTAATATTTAAACAAAACGTATGAAGAGTTAAAAACGTTAATGGAGAAAGCCAGGAAGTACCACAAGAAACGGGCGCAGTCGACCTCCAATACCACGGTCATTCTCTCCCTCGTTGAGGGTAGGGGGAGGGGGGTAGTTACTCGGAATAAATTTGGGTGGGGTGTACCGCTGGAACTTTGAATACACCCTATTCATATAATTTCCAGACTGACAAAACATACCTATTCATGTAATTGCTTGTAAACAGATATCCAATTCATATAATAGAAGAATATTAGTAAACACTAGTAGAACCAAAACAGACAACTTACTTAGGAATTATAAGCAAAACATATGTGCGTTTTGCCTCTTGTTTTGATTATGTATGTGGTCAGGTAAATTGTCTGTCAAAACTGGAAATCAGTGGGCTGTTGATGTAATGCTGCTTAAGAAATGGGGGCTATTGCTATAATTTGGTGCTAAAATTGATACCATCATATAATCACAGGCTGAAAAGTATACCTATTCCAGCGGCACATCCCTGAACTTCTCCATATAGGAAGTGACCCCCCGACCCCCACCCCGCGAGTTCTCTCCCTTCCGCTGATTCAAGAAGGGCAGTTGTCAGTTTCCTGCGAAAGAATGTGCACAATACTGGTTAACCGCTTAGAGGACTAAGCCTGCTCAGTAAAAGTGTAGTTAGGTGAACAGACTACGCTCAACATGATCCCAGTGGGATGGAGTGGAGCATCCGTACTCAGAACACACATGTATTTCTAAATATCCATCACGAAAACATACCTATATAATTTTGACCCCATTAAACCCCACTTTTATATAGTAAAACTGGGGTTTACAGGGGTATACATTATTTTTCTTATTTCTGCCGGAAACATAGATTGTGGGTACCCGTTAGAACCGCCTCGCCGATGCGGTTCTAACGAGTACCCACAATCTATGTTTTGAACTGAAATATGAAAAATGTCAGTTTTTTATCTGAAATTTTCAGATTTTGGAGGTGAAATTTTCCATATGTATTTGAATAGACGTGTTTTCGTTATGCTAGGCAAGCAAGCAGGTTCCTGTGATCAGGTAGGTGATCACAAAACTTGATAAGAGATAACAAACACAAGAACAAGGCAGCGAACATCTTTAACTTCAAAGCTTTGACCATTGCAGTCATGATGAACATGACATATCTAACAGTAATAATGTTTTATCTATATTCCTTTACAAACAAACAATTTGAAGCCAAACATTTGACCAGAATACTACTTTGGTGTTTGTACTAGGAAGTTCTTAAGAATCGGACACACAGGGCCAGTTTTGTCTTGTATTTTTACAATGTTTATGTGCTGATTTCAAAACGGATTGGATTCGCAGAAAACGTTTTCTTAATTGGCTCTGCTAACTTCATAGCGTTATCAAAATGTAAAATTTCTGACAATCCCACATCCTGCTACTGGAAAGGACAAAAGTGGCTGTATTTCTTTTCCATTGTTTCACCTTTCAAATATGCTGATAGCAATAGATTGGGGATCGCCATCACGAAAATATGCCTATATAATTTTAACACCCTTAAAATCCCACTTTTATATAGCAAAACCGGGGTTTACAGGGGTATACATTATTTTTCTTATTTCTGCTCAAAACCATTCATTGTGGTACTCGTTAGAACCGCCTCACAGAGGTGGTTCTAACGAGTACCCACAATCTATGTTTTTAAGCAGAAATGTGAAAAATATCAGTGTTTTCTATCTGAAAATTTTCAGTTTTTTGGAGGTGAAATTTTCTAAATACTTGAATAGGCATGTTTTCATAATGCAGAATAGTTTCATTCTGCCATCATTGGAGTATTTAGAAATGTTAGTCGTATTGCCGTTTAAGAGTCTGCGATGTGCTGATAGCAAGAGCTTTGAATTCATAAATTATGTTTCGTTCTGTCATTCTTCGTGTCCCTGGGACTTTCCTTTTTCTGACAATTTCAGACCCTGGTATTGAATCAGAAATTGTAGAAGAATAAACTCTGGACATTTGTGTCTCTTGTTATACGCTTCACTATTTGACCCGCGTTATGACAAAAGGAATGTTGGGTATTTCCACGACTCAGATGAGCCTACGCATCCGCTCAGTTTCCAGGATCTTTCGTTTGTCGGTACATGTATATTCTACATCGTACAATGACGATGACATTGCAGAGCAAATGTCCAAGTAGACAGTACAAATGCACCAGATCACCTGCGTCTATGTTCGACGCAAATGTTAAAAGGTGGTTTTTGTGTTTAGAGAACACTACATGGAAGACGCCATGCGATCGTGTCATAGAGCAAATGCGGACATCGAAGGCCCAGATCAGCCTGCGCATTCGCGCAGTCTGATCAGGGCCTTCGCTGTCCGCTGCCAGAATCATTGGATACTATTAAATGTATTAATGGAGAGAAAAGGCCCGGATGAGACCTTGCGCATACGCAGGGTGATGTTAAATTCGCATATTTGGCGCATGCTCGAAGTCACTTTTTCGCTTGGCGCGACCCATATATTGAGCCAAACAAGTTATTTTACATCCAAATTTGGCCTAACCATTTGCAAACCATTAGGCATCTGGAAAGAAAATCAAATAAACAGGACAAAAGAACAAAGCTTTCTTTTACATCCGTGTTTGGTGCTAAGCATTTACAAAACCAATAGACACTATGAGAGAATTAAATAAACAGGACAAAAGAATAAAGATTTCTATATAACTCGGAGGAATGATTCAGACATCATCTGGTTCAGTAGCAGTTAGGGCCGCACCAAGAAAAATCATCACGAAAACACGTCTATATAATTTTGATCCCCTTAAACCCCACTTTTATATAGTAAAACTGGGGTTTACAAGGATATACATTCTTTTTCTTATATCTGCTCAAAAACATAGATTGTGGGTACTCGTTAGAACCGCCTCGCCGAGGCGGTTCTAACGACTACCCACAATCTATGTTTTGAGCAGGAATATAAAAATATCAGAATTTTTTATCTGATTTTTTTTTTTCTTTTTGGGTAAAATTTTCAATACGTTTTCGTAATGTAGCTTCGCGACATATGCGAACAGCGAATCCGCCGTGTTCTATCAGGTCCTATCAAATGCATCTATAGGCTGATCTCGGGTTTGACTGTCTGAACAGGGTCCGAAGGCCTACTATATCGTTGCGTGGCTGCTTTCTTCTCAGTACAAATTGAAAAACATATTAGATTCGGTCTTAAGATTTATGCTGGCGGGTTTATATTTTGGCACCATTTATTTAGTGATTGTGTGCAGATGGTTGGAATTTGTACGGACGACCGAAAGATGGCGTAAAGCCGCACCAGACAGCACAGATACGACTGTATAGGCCAAGAGCAGTAAACGCAACCAAGCAGCCTGGTCAATGGTTTCACGTTTTGTCTCTGGATTCTGCAGTAGCCAGCAATTTTTAATGCGGACTGTCTATTAAATCTTGCTATGCTAAATAAATTATGATGCCATGCCCACTTCAAATTTTCACCCAATCAGATTAGTTGATCCAGATTCCTGATACAAATTTACATATTTATTGAAAACAGTGCAGATCCAGATCAGTAAGCTTCTCCAGAAGCCAGCTTATCTGGAGCTACACTGTTTGCAAAGGCAGGACATATTTTCAGCAGGACCAAGGTTATGTTTTTGATCAGATTGTGATAATGAATAAGCTGATAGTAGTCTTCGCTGCCTGCATGTACGACAAAACCCATTTTCAAATGGCTAATTGGGCATCTTAACAGCAACCCCCTTTCTTTTCAATGATTAGGTTTAAACATATTGATGAAATTACGCAGTATTCGCCATACTCATAAAATACATCATTTAGTACTGAAGGAAGGAGAGATGAGGAACAAAATGACAAAACGAAGAAGCATAATGCCATAATTGAGCCACCTCATGGCAAAATAACAAAATAACAAAATGGCATGTGCGCGCAGCGAAGACTCAGACCAGTCCGGGCATCCACCCAATCTGATCAGCCTTCGCTTTGCGCTCAATGGGTAGCTAAGGATCCAAGGATCCAAGCTTTCTTCATGCGAACAGCGAAGACTCTGACCAGAGTCTGATCAGGGCCTTCACGGTCCGCTACCAGAACCATTGGATACTACAGAATGTATGAATGGAGAACATAGGCCTGGCTCGGATATTACTTTGAACATGCGCAAGATGATCGGACTCTGCGTATTTTGCGCATATTCGAAGGCACATTTGTGCTTGATGCGACCCGTTTAGTCTTATATTTATCTCAGAGCATTACGAAAACACGCCTATTCAAATAAATAGAAAATTTTATCTCCAAAAACTGAAAATTTTCCGATAAAAAACTCAGATATTTTTCATATTTCTGCACAAAACATAGATTGTGGGTACTCGTTAGAACCGCCTCGTCGAGGCGGTTCTAACGAGTACCCACAATCTATGTTTTGGGCAGAAATAAGAAAAATAATGTATACCCCTGTAAACCCCAGTTTTACTATATAAAAGTGGGGTTTCAAAATTACATAGGTATATTTTCGTGATGGTTATTGACGTTAAATCTGCATATTAGCTTATGGAGAAGCCATTATATTTACTGGTTGGTCTCCAGTGCATTGTACCACCATAGTGCAGTATGTAGCTTCTATTAAAATAGTTGTCTGATAAAGACTACACAGTAAAACAGACAATGTACCACCACTGATGAAAGTACATCTGTGGACTTCTAATCGTTGTAACTGTTCTTCATAATTTTGGACTACCTACATGTACTCCGTCTACCTCTCCCCTTTCGATTTCATTTTTCCTTCTTACTAAATAAAGCGGCGAATTTCATGTAGGTGGGTTCCTGCGTTATGGCATTATGAATCGGTGATGCATTTGTATTTATCATTGTGTTTAAAATAAAAACTAAAAACTTATTCATTTACCCATTTATGCCGAATAGACTCTTCTGCCTTAACTCTTTGGACAAGTCCATTTCCTATATAAGGAGTATCTGGTTGTTTTTTTTATTATTATCATGTTTTGAAAAAAACAAACTTCTGAACTTAATGCAAACAGTGTAGACCCTGATCAGACGCCGCGTTCTGCGGCGTCTGATCTGGGTCTACACTGTTTGCCATTGTCCTTTTTATGGAACGCTAGGCTTAAATGGGTTAAGACGCCACCGAACGCGACGTCTGATTAAGGTCTACACTTTGTTTTAAGTTCAGAAATTTTTACGTAACATGATAATGATAAAAACCAACTAGACACCCCTTATATAGGAAATGGACCTGTCCAAAGAGATAACGTAGAAGAGTCCACTCGCCATAAATGGGTTAAGCAATCTGTTTATTAAATCACTAATTGAAAAGGGGTGGAACTTAACTCAGAGAAGTTGTGAATGTTTATGCTTAGATTTCAACATGGTGATTATGAAAATAATTGAAAAGTAGCAGCGAACATTTAAATAATAGTTTTTTCTTATTATTTCTCAAGATATAAAACTGTGAATGATGCCTCAATGACAATGCGCAGCCCTCCCGAGGCACCAACAGAATCAAAACAAACGTCACAAATTAAACAACTAGACTGGCTCCAGTCTCCAGTGACTAAATATTTTTCTCATAATCCTGTTTTGATAATCCACTAAGATAAAACAAAAAAAAAATATCATGACTACTCGTATAAAGGCTGGTCACTAGAGACTGGTGAGTGACCAGCCTCAATATTCATGATATTACTTTGGTTTTATTTTAGTGGATTATTAAAAGATTATAGGAAAAATTATTTTGTCACTAGAGACTGGAGCCAGTCTAATTAAACAACCGACGCACAGAGAAGAACTGCAATAGAGGAACTACCTTGGAACGGTCAGTAGAAAACCTACTTAGGGCTTAAACCAGTTTTACCCTTATCTCAATAAATACGTCATTCAAATGGTCTCCGAATGGTGCGGTGGCTATTCATGTGCCTTAACCCTTGTCATGCTGAATAAATTAAGATACCACGCCCACTTCTAATTGTCAGCCAATCAGATTACTCGATCCAGGTTGTTGATACAAATTCACATAGTGAATGATAAACAGTGCAGATCCAGATCAAGCCAACTGATCTGGATCTACACTGTTTGCAAAAGCAGGGCTTATCCAGGTTCAGCGGGACTAGGGTTAATCAAGCTTTCATTCATATCCACCGATCATGACACGAGACCACCTGTTCTTTTCTTACATATAAAATGTTAAGATGCATTGACATGGTAGGTGCCAAACACTAGTTGGGACTTTCTTACTCGTGTCAAACACCTGTGCTCATCTATATTACAGACATCCTTGTCTGTTTGTCAAAATCATACTATTTTGTCAAATTGTATCGACCAAAGAGTCTGGGTCTGCGTTTATGGTATGAACTTTCATTATTTTATTGTTGTTATTATGGAAATATTGTCATTCACTTTTGCATTAAATAGTCTCCCCATGTACATTATCTCACAAATGTCCAACATTAGGTAGTCTATACAGACAAGAAGTTGCAATATTGTTTTAAGATGATAGTGCATTACGAAAACACGCCTATTCAAATATAATGAAAATTTTACCACCAAAAAATGAAAATTTTCATAGAAAAATGCTGATATTTTTTCATATTTCTGCTCAAAACCTAGATTGTGGTACTCGTTAGAACCGCCTTGACGAGGCGGTTCTAACGAGTACCCACAATCTATGTTTTTTAGCAGAAATAAGAAACATAATATATACCCATGTAAACCCCAATTTTACTATATAAAAATGGGGTTTAAGGGGTCAAAATTATATAGGCGTGTTTTCATGATGAGTTGCAATATTGTTTTAAGATGATAGTAATCACCGTTTCTTATTGCAGCAAGATCTTCGCCAAATTGTCGATTGTCTGTTATTGAATGGTCATGCGTCTCTTAATATTCGACCAATAGCGACGATGAATTAGACCTTTAACACAAGAAGTTGTCCCTCAAACAACAAAGCATGTTATAAGTTCCACAACGGGTGCGAAATTTAATACTTGAAATTTAATCCCAGGCATCCAAAAATAGGAATTTCGACAAACAAAGGGGTAAAATGTGTAGAAAGAGAAAATGTTATCAAAGTAAATCGAACAGCCATTATAATTTCAGCTGTTAGAGGGTTATAGATATATACGCCGTTTACTTTTTCGGCTGACTAGCCGTATGGTTACTTTTCTGTACTTGCAAGCCGAAGGTCATAGGTTCGAACCTTGCTCGGCTCGATAAATTCATCAGACTAATCATCCCGAAAACTTGCCTATATAATTTTGACCCCCTTAAACCCCACTTTTATGTAGTACAGTTATGGGGTTTACAGAGGTATACTTACTTTTTCTTATTTCTGCTCGAAAACATAGATTGTGGGTACTCGTTAGAACCGACTCGTCAATGCGGTCCTAACGTGTACCACAATCTTTTTTGAGCGGAAATATGAAAGTTATCATTGTTTTTTTTTGTTTTGTGTTGTTGTTTTTTTATCTGAAAAGTTTCAGTTGTTGGAGGTGAAATTTACTACATATTTGAATAGGCGTGTTTTCGTAATGGTACTAACCCAAAACAGAAATGCAACGGTTCTGAACCACAAAGAAAAGTTAAGTTAATACATTATTTTCTGCTGCAATAAAATTGTTTTATACATATTTGTCTACAATTTCTTCATGCATACTTTATCCTTAGTATTAAACAATTCAAATAATCATTACGAAAGCATGCCTATATCATTTTGACCCTCTTAAACCCCACTTTTAAAAAGTGAAACTGGGGTTTACAGGGGTATACATTATTTTTCTTATTTCTGCACAAGAAAACATAGATTGTGGGTATTCGTTATAACCGCCTCGCCGAGGCGGTTCTAATGAATACCACAATCTATATTTTGAGCAGAAGTATGAAAAATATCAAAAATTTTTATCTGAAAATTTTCATGTTTTGGTGGTAACATTTTCAGTATATTTGAATAGGCATGTTTTCGTAATGTCTCAGTTGTTGAATATATATCCCGCGTGGGGGGTGGGGGGGGGAGGGGGGCGGGGTGGAGAGAGGGTGTGTGTGTTTGGGGTGGGGGGGGGGCGGGGGCACTTACTAACAAAAAAGGTAGGGGTATGCTGCCAGGAGGCCGGGACCCCTACCCCGTTCCAGACACAATTGAGACCCTTTTCCAGACAAAAGTAAGACACACATATGCCCCATTATAGACAAACAATATATGCTTATTTGCGCAGTCAGTTAATCTAATAAGGATTTACTATATTATCAATATTAAGTACAACAAGAATCACACAATATCAAGTTTAACTAAGATATTTTCAAACAACAATTTTCTTTATGGAAAGGCATTTAAATATGCCCCGAATTGGCCTCATAAGAGTCCTTAAACTGCTTTCTAATTCCGTTTGCATAGCTTTTTCTCAATAACAGTGTCATCTTTCAGTTTATTCTTTTCTCTTTTGTTAAAAAAATTGTAACTTTTTCTTGGTTTAAGGGGCCATATTTAGACATACTCCATATCATCGGAAGTACAACTCCAGGCTATAATAGTTTACCACCCCTTTACAGACAGACATGAATCCCTTTCCAGACAGGTGTATATGAATCCCTTTCCAGATTTTTTACAATGAAAGACACCCCCCGTTCCAAACAGACTCTGAAAATAAGACCCCTCTTGTCAGCACATCCTACTCATGCTTATATAGTGAGTCTCCCGCCTCCCCCCACACCACCCCACCCCCCACCACCACCACAACGGGGGTACACATACGACATTAGTCTTCGTTAACGGGGGTACACATACGACATTAGTCATCGTTTCTGTGGCCATTTAGTAGTGCTGCGTTATTTTTTGGGCCAATATACATCATTACCATGGGCAGAGTATAAAATAGACAGGGTGCATTTGATGGCAGAGAGTGGTATCATGCGTTCATTGGCGATGTATGAAAGCAAGCCTGAACAAATGTACACGAACAACACAATCGTTGCTGCGTCCATGTGCCTCGGATACCTTGTTGCATTAAACACCTGCACAGCAAATATCTTTTTGTCAAACTGTATGCACTTAAACCTCTTCTAAATAGATTTTATATCCGGATCTTTGATATTGCCCTATATCATGTTTGCAAAATCAGCACAAGTATCATTAGGTTGAATATAACATTTTGTTAGAAAACGTACTTCTTAGAAGCTGACAGGATAATGGATCTCTAAATCAATCAAATGTGTTAAGGCAAAATTCATCCTTGAAAGCAAACATACCTTGGAAAATCGTGGGAAAATTTTCAGTTTGTCTTCTTCGGAAAGCGTATCAGTTTTATTGCGAAGTGTTCGTTATGTGTTTCGGTAACACAAAATTTAGTTCGTCTTTACTCGTATAAAACATTCGCCATTGAAACGAACTCATGAATATCTTGACAGACTGAATATTACGTAACAGACATGGGCAAAATCCAGTTTGCCAGTCCTATTAGTCGTACATATTATCTGGACTAAAACACGCTTTACAGATCAAAGTTTGGACAATTTACTAAGAGAAAAAAAAAAAAAAATATATTAAAAAAAGAAATTCTCTCCTTCCATAGAAACGTACTTGATTTTCAACAACGATCGTCGTAATTATTGAGATTTACAATTGCCACTCAAAACAAACTTCAACAATTTTACTGTCATCATTCAGACTAGAACAGGCAAACACACGATTGTATTGGTCCTCCGACGTTAGTCGAAGGGGACTATTAAAATGGGCTCGTCCGTCCGTCCGTCCGTCCGAGTTTCCGTCCGTCCGTAGACACAATGAGCTTGTGGACGCAACATCTCTTACAGTTTTTAACCGAACTTTGCAGGTGTTTTTGTCATAGTCTGAAGATGTGCACCTGGTTTTGGGGTTATCCTCCCGTTATTTTTTTTTTTTTCATCAACTTTTTGCATTTTGTTTTCCTTAGTTTTTTTTTTTTTTTTTTCAGGTCAGATTACTATTAGAATAGATACCTTGTGAGCGCAACTCCTCCTAGATTTTTCCACCGATCATTTTGTAACTATGCACACTTATTCTATATGGTCTGTAGATTTGCATGTGGTTTAGGGGTTATCCTCCCGTTATTTTTATCAACTTTATCTACTTTTTCGACTTAGTTTTTCCAGGTTCGATTTCTATTAGAATAGGTACCTTGTGGGCGCAACTCCTCCTAGAATTACTTTGAAACTATGAATATTTGTTCTACATGGTCTAAAGATGTGTGTGTGTGTTTTTTGGGTTATGCTCCTGTCATACGGATTTAAAAGTCACAACCCTTTACTGACAAAGCCATGACGTCGGGGGACGCTTGCCCCCAACGAGCTTTTATTGTGGTTTAGTTTGCAAATCATTTTGTTGGTCTCCGATGGAATTTTATCTCTTTTTAGTCACATAATACTTGTTTCTCCAAAACGAACTGGAGAAATCCCAAATTCTGGATATAATGGGGAATCTGTGAGCATGTGACAGTGATGTCCAGTAGGTAATATTGCTGTACATTATGACATTATCAAATCGTAGAATGCTAATTATATGAAGTTGTCTTTCGAACCAAACGATGTAAGCGTTTTAAAAAGCTTAGAAAGTCATCTTTTGGCGCTTTTATAAATGCAGTGGCTTGTTATGGGGTTTCAAAGAGCTAAACCAAAGTATGGCTCTTGTCATTAATCTCTGTATAACGTGAATAATCAGAATAAAGTTAGAGGACTGCAAGTTGTAAAGACATGCCTTGGGTGCATTTGAGATTTTAGATGCACCATAGTTTTGACATTTCGTGTGTTCATCACGAAAACACTCTTATATAATTTTGACCCCCTTAAACCCCGCTTTTATATAATAAAACTGGGGTTTACAGGGGTATACATTATTTTTTATTTTGTTAAAAAACAGATTGTTGGTACTTGTTAGAACCGCCTCGCCGAGGCGGTTCTAACGGGTACCCACAATCTGTGTTTTGAGGAGAAATATGAAAAATATCAGAATTTCTTATCTGAAAATTTTCCTTTTTTGATTGTAAAATTTCCAATATATTTGAATAGGCATGTTTGTGTAATGTACCTTCTCACACAGGCAAAAACGCTGCAATGAAAGTTACACAGGCGCCCAAGAAAGAAAGCATCGTAGTCAGTCGATGATAAAATGCCGTGAAGGTGTTCACGCAATTGCAATGCTTCTCGTGCGAAGACTTTGAACTTTGAACGATGTGATATGATTTTCTGTGAACACTTAAAATGCTAATCAAAACTGCAGCAAACGACATTTGGATTTTAACTTGTCTTTATTTTTTCAGACATTTCATGTGAATCGTCTGTTAGGAGTCACAAGAATACAAAGTCATATTACTGCTTTAAGGGTTAAATAATATATAGTTAATTTATTATTGCAAATTAATATTGACGCAAATGACGACTTACTTGATTACTCGGCACGTATGAGGTTAACAACATGACTGAATATTTAAATTAAAGATTGATACCGGAGCCGGTTAGATATAATGAAAATCACAGGAGCTTCACTTTTCTTTCAAACTGACTTTCCCAGTTGTTGTTGTTGTGCGGATTTGTCCCAGACTGTTGTTTAAATAATTATGGTATCCGTAAAATTAATTAAAATAACTGTTCTGATACTCTCAGTTTCACGTAAATGATTTGTGCTCTCACTGTGGTTCTGAAGAATCTGCACACTCACTGTGAAAGAAATGTACTTGCTTATCATAAACATACATGAAACTACAAATATACCAAGAAACTTTTATAGTAATTAGATTATAATACCTATTTAATTGATAACATTATTATCTCCCTCGACCTAACTTGGCTACGTAGCCTATTTAGATAACCACGTACGTATACACTATTTTTTCCATTATAATACTTTATTACACAGTCCTCAGAGGCATTTTATGCCAAACTAGGGGAAACTTAATTGTCTTTGGTTATATCAAAAAAGCTCCGGTACCAACCTTTCAGATACAAGCTGGTGTATGTGCAATTACGAACTGTTGCAATGATTTACATTCATCTTTCATTTTTTTTTTTCTATTAAAACTGACCATAATAAGATGTATTTGTTAACATGAGCATGTCCACGGGCCAAGGTATTATTTTTCTTTAACGTAGGTCACAGATCAAGGTCAAGGTCACAGGTCAATAGTTTTTGTATCAGTGGGAAGCCCTTGTCACAAGAAAACTACATGCCAAATATGAAGACTCTATCGGAAACGGTTCAAAATTTATGGCCAGTTATTTTTTCTTTAAAGTAAGTCACAGGTCAAGGTCAAGCTCACAGGTCAAAATATATTGTATGATGGGAAGCCCTTGTCACAAGAAACCTACATGCCAAATAGAAATGCTCTATCTCAAACGGTTCAAAAGTTATGACCAATGTTAAAATTGTCCAAGCAACAAACCAACAAACAGACAACAACAATATGTCCCCGCTATCGCTACCGGGAACATAATAAAAATATAGTTAACCTTCGGATTGAAGTTCATATTTCAAAATAAAACTGTTTGATCTTTTTACGTCCATATAAACCGCTTCTAACCTGTTGAGGCAATACTAGATCATATTAGTACATGCAATTGTCTCGCAATAGGGTTGGGTGGAGGGTGGGCGCATATGTAGGCCTCATCACGAAAACATGACTATATAAATCACTTTTATAGAGTAAAACTGGGGTTTACAGGCGTAGACATTATTTTTCTTATTTCTGCTCAAAAACATAGATTCTGGGTACTCAGCAGAACCGCCTCGCCGAGGCGGTTCTAATGAGTACCCACAATCTATGTTTTGAGCAGAACTGTGAAAAATATCAGTTTTTTATCTGATTTTTTTTTCAGGTTTTGGAGGTAAAATTTTCTATATTTGAATAGGCATGTATTCGTAATGTGTAGACTAAATTGCTGTCATAAGAAGAGTCTCGATAAAACCGAGACTCCGCTTTTCGTTGTTCTGTATGCTGTTTTTTTTTTTTTTTTTTTTTTTTTTTTTCTTTTTTAAGGGCAACCTTTATAGAGTTTTATTGAAGAAGTAACTCATATATAAACAATTGTTTGCTATCAGCAATTTCGTAAATGTAGTTAAACAGTTTTGTAAACTCACAAATATTAGCACGGATGAAGCAGACCTTGGGAGATATAATTACCTCCAAGGCTTGGTGTGGTGCCAGTTATTACAAAGAATCTACTCAATCAGCGGTTCAATCAACAGAAGAAATTGAAAGCCAGACAAATTGTGTAATTCATAGAGACACTGAAGAAAAAACATAACGAGCAAAAAATACAATTTACATCATTGCCACAAATATCATATCGAGTCTCGTGAGAATGGACCTTAGTGCGTACGTATTTTAACAGCGAATAATGGGATCAGCTTGCTCGTCAAGGCTTTCGAGTCAATCTTTAAGATTCTGCAGTTTTAAAGTTTAGACTTTGTACTGATGATTTTTACTTGTTAATGAATTTTAGTCGTACAATAATCTCTTCTAAATTAAGTCATATCTCAATAGATATCAGATATGAAAATGGATGTCCCCTTGAGAAAATAAGGAGAGAAACTGACATTATCATTTTGTGTATCTGTTTTAATATAATACAGAGTTAAATTTTCTTCCTTTATCTTTACTTTTGATTTTAAAACGAATCGGACATAGTAGGTGCAATTCAATCATTGTCCCCATCGCTCTATCAGAAGCAAGTGTGAGTATTCGAGTAGCTCTACGTGTCCTGTATCTATGAGACAGTGGGTAATCACTTGGAATAGTGACAATATCTATATATATATTTATTGAGTTTGTAACATTTTAGAAGGCATGCGGAAACGCACAAATAAAAAACAAGGCTCAGAAAAAGAAAAACAAGTATGCAATCCGATTTAACCCAGTTACGCCGAGTAGACTCTCCTACCTGAACTCTTTGGACCAGTCCATTTCCAGTTTAAAGGGTATCTGGTCAGTTTTGATTATAACCATGGTTTATTTAAATGCCTGTAACTAATGCATACAGTGTAGACTGATCAGACGCTGTGTTCTGCGGCGTCTGATCTGGGTCTACACTGTTTGTTAAAAGCTGAAATATCATCTGAGCTGCGTCATGGGAAAATGCGTTTTCTGTGCATATTCGGATAGAAAAAGCCAAGATCAGCCCGCGCAGTTTGATCAGGGCCTTCGCTGTTCACTTACAGAAAGTTTGGATTATGTAGAATACATCGATTAAAGGTAGAGTACTAGACTGGCTCCAGTCTCCAGTGACTAAAATTTTATTCTTATAATCCTGTTTGATAATCCACTAAAATAAAACCAAAATAATATCATGACTATAAAGCCTGGTCACTTGTCCTGTTTGATAATCCACTAAAGTTAAACCAAAACAATATCATGAATATGAAGGCTGGTCACTTGTCCTGTTTGATAATCCACTAAAATAAAACCCACATAATATCATGACTCTAAAGGCTGGTCACTTGTCCTGTTTGATAATCCACTAAAATAAAACCAAAATATTACCATGACTATAAAGGCTGGTCACTTGTCCTGTTTGATAATCTACTAAAATAAAACCAAAATATTACCATGATTATAAAGGCTGGTCACTTGTCCTGTTTGATAATCCACTAAAATTAAACCCACATAATATCATGACTCTAAAGGCTGGTCACTTGTCCTGTTTGATAATCCACTAAAATAAAACCCACATAATATCATGACTCTAAAGGCTGGTCACTTGTCCTGTTTGATAATCCACTAAAATAAAACCCACATAATATCATGACTATAAAGGCTGGTCACTTGTCCTGTTTGATAATCCACTAAAATAAAACCCACATAATATCATGACTCTAAAGGCTGGTCACTTGTCCTGTTTGATAATACACTAAAATAAAACCAAAATATTACCATGACTATAAAGGCTGGTCACTTGTCCTGTTTGATAATCTACTAAAATAAAACCAAAATAATATCATGAAGATAAAGGCTGGTCACTTGTCCTGTTTGATAATCCACTAAAATTAAACCAAAATAATATCATGACTATAAAAGCTGCCCGGGTCACTTGTTCTGTTTGATAATCCACTAAAATTGAACCAAAATAATATCATGACTATAAAGGCTGGTCACTTGCCATGTTTGATAATCCACTAAAATTAAACCAAAATAATATCATGACTAAAAAGGCTAGTCACTTGTCCTGTTTGGTAATCCACTAAAATTAAACCAAAATAATATCATGACTATAAAGGCTGGTCACTTGTCCTGTTTGATAATCCACTAAAATTTAACCAAAATCATATCATGACTATAAAGGCTGGTCACTTGTCCTATTTGATAATCCACTACAATTAAACAAACATATCATGACTATAAAGGCTGGTCACTTGTCCTGTTTGATAATGCACTAAAATAAAATCGAAGTCATATCATCATATCAGTTGTGACCAGTGCGATTTGATTCATAGTCATGATATTATTTTGGTTTTAATATTTTGGTTTTATTTTAGTGGATTATCAAACAGGACTATCCCAGTGGGCACACAACGTTAAAATGACGTTGTATCAACGTCGATGCGACGTGATCACGTCGCATCGACGTTGATACGACATCATTTTGATGCGTGCCTGCTGGGATGCCAGATCAGAACCATCACTGGGCGCATTTCGGTTTAGAGAGGGATGCAACTATTCTTCTTGAGGACAACGAAGACCCTGATCAGACATGTGAATGTACAGGCTGATTTGAGTCTTCATTTGGCGCACAATCAGACGGTTCGTTTTCTCATGCAGCGGATCAACTAAGCATTACGAAAACACGCCTATCCAAATATACTGAAAATGTTACCACCCCAAAAAAATGAAAGTTTTCAGACAAAAATTCTGATATTTTTCATATTTCTGTTCAAAACATAGATTGTGGGTACTCGTTAGAACCGCCTCGGCGAGGCGGTTCTAACGAGTACCCACAATCTATGTTTTGAGCAGAAATAAGAAAAATAACGTATACCCCGGTTAACCCCAGTTTTACTATATAAAAGTGGGGTTTAAGGGGGTCAACATTATATAGGCATGTTTTCGTGATGAACTTGAATATTACGGTATCGGGATAAAGACTTTGTCGGAATTACTACTTAGTATAGGCCTTAGACTGGCCCCAGTCTCCAGTGACTAAATATTTATTCTTTATAGTCCTGATTTGATAAGCCTAAAACAACAACAACAACAAAATAAGAAACAATAATAATAATAATAATAATAATAATAATTATAATTAAATCATGACTATAAAGGCTGGTCACTTTATTATAATGATTTTATTTTTGTTTTATTTTAGTAGATTTTCAAACAGAATTAAAAGAATAATTATTTTATCACTGAAGACTGGAGCCTGTTTACACAGGCCTATGAAACTCCCATTAGCTCAAGACTTAGGAATAGTATTCTCACAAGACTGCTCATGGCACAAACATATAAACTACATATCTGAAAAAGCGTGGACAAGAATAAATATCATGAGAAAACTTAAATTTCAACTCGACCGAAAATCTCTTGAAACCATTTATACTGTATTTATAAGACCGTTGCTTGAGTATGGTGATGTCATATGGGATAATTGTACCCAGTACGAAAAACGAGAACTGGACAAAATACAAAATGAAGCTGCCAGAATAGTTACGGGAGCAACAAAGTTAGTTTCGTTAGACACACTCTATTCTGAAATTCGATGGGAAACTCTCGAACAGAGACGCAAAAACCACAGGCTAACTCTTTTCTATAAAATGAGATACAGTTTAACTCCACAGTATCTATCCTCTTTGGTACCTGAATCTATTAGTAATGTTTTTAATTATAATTTAAGGCATTCAAATAATCTACGAGGAATCAATGCTAGAACCACTCAGTATCAACAATCTTTTCTGCCAACGGCCATCAAAGAATGGAATAATCTGCCATTAGAACTCCAGCAAAGTAATACTGTTAACTCTTTTAAATATAACTTAACTAAAGACAAGGAACAAACACCGAAACACTATTATACTGGCAGTCGCCGCCTCCAGATCTTACACACTCGTTTGCGTACTCACTGCAGTGCTTTGAATCTGGATCTGTTCCTGAAAAATGTCTCTGAAACTCCACTGTGTAGTTGTGGTAGTATCGAGGATTCGCAGCATTATTTTTTCCATTGCTCACATTACCAAACTCAACGCACAGCTTTAATGAATGCTATATCTACAATTCAGACACCTACTTTAAATCTGTTGCTATACGGCAGCTCAAACCTCTCTGTTGACATAAACAAAGCCATTTTTGATAAAGTTCATAAATTTATATTGGACACTAAACGGTTTTAAATCTGTAGTAAATGCATGTTGCAGGTACAACTTGTCCTCAACAATATCTGCATTGTCTGCCTGTGGATGCAGGCTCAGTTGTTCCTCTCCAAGAATGCTATTTTCATATACCTTGTTACACACTGTTTGATTCCTACTACTGTTTTCTTAATACAAACACTTATTGAATTATTTGTTTATTATTTATCTATTTATTTATTTATTTTTTTTTTTATAATTTTTCTTTATTCTTATTTCTTTTTTGTATTCTATATTTTTTTGTGTGTGTTTTGTCAACTAATTTATTTTACCTTCTTACATGATATAAACCACAACATTTTGCCTTGATCTGTGAAACGATCTGCCTTCAAGTCAACAACGAAATATACACCGTAGAGGAGAAGAACTCTATAAGTATTTATATGCTTTCGTTCTAATCCTATATCGTTTGTATGTCAAATTTGTTACTTTGTTGTACTTGTATTATGTAATAAAATATGTTTAAACCAAGACTGAAATTGTGTATGGTTATTTCTTAAATGAGTTTCAAATAGCATAGCATGACAGAATATTCTATTTTTTTCAACCCTCAGTACATTGATGACCAGGTTTGAAACAATAAATGATAAACAGGTTTGCTATTTTTCCAAGACGGTAGCATTTGACAATTCAGGCGAAGCGTCTCCTAGTCAACTGACATGAAGGGTCTAGCTATTTTCTTGGAAATATAACAATATTATTAGAATATACTTTACTAGCATATAAATTTAGCATATGAAGCGTTAAAAGTTAGGAACATTTTTAACTTCAAAGTTTTCACCATTGCAAGTCAGTTGAATACTTCTCACCTAACAGTTATAATATCTTATCAAAGATCTGTAAAATGTCTTAATATATTATCAAAGATCTTGTTTTCATGACAAAAGAAGTTTATCAGAATATTTTTGGTGTCTGTAGTTACATGTACCCTAGCCTCATGCCTATGAGTTTTAGTTTTCGAACCTGAAAAAAATGTGAAATACTCCCCTAGCCTATTTTCTACATGTATATCATCTCCGTCACCTGACAGAAACGCATTAACTGATCAGCTAAATCAGAAAGAAAGACATTCTAAACGACAGGAATTATGTAAAATATAAATCCTTTTTATGCTGATTCAAAATAAGTTAGACGGGAGCCAGTCTAGTCCGTAGTTAGAAGTAATAAGCTTTTTACTATCTTATCCGAAACGCCGGATTAGTGTACGAAAAGATAACAGTTTGAGAATATTCCCAGCCGCCACATGACGTTTACACAACGTCGCATTAAGGTCAATGCAACGTCATGACTTTGCATCAACGTTAATGCGACGTTTTCATGACGTTTGCACAATGTCGCAAAACGTCGATGCAACTCATGCAACGTTAATTTGACGTTGTATAAACGTCATGCGCCCGTTGGGTTTACGTAAGAATTAGGTTCTATGATCTTCCTAGTCTCTGCATTGTATGGCGTGAGCTTTCCCTGAGTACCAATCTGCTCTCTTTTGGCACCGTACCAACGTTAAATCATCATGGCAATAATGCAGATATAAGTGCGCTAATTAGCAATCTACGCATGCAGGCCTGTTATAAAAGATGCTTTATGCTTTAACACACAATGATAAAAAGTGAAAGCTATAACAGGGAGTCGCTAAATATGCAGTAAATTAAATACTCTTCAATAATTATTAAGGGGGATGCACTTTCAGTCTATCAAAAGTTTTGCGGGGGGGGGGGGGGGGGGTGGGGGTGTTGGGGGGGAGCAAATTCTTTCCTTTTTAGAGTAGACCCCTTTTCAGAAGAGACTTGTTGTGCAGGAGAACAAATAGGAAGTCTAAAATATTGTCTCCCTTGTCCCGCGGACGCCTGATTACACCCTTTATTCTGGGGTCCATGTCTGTTGGTCTGAACGTTCGGATTCGTCATTCGTTTACGGATTTATGAGTTTGGATTATGACAGAAAATCTACCAAAGGCATCTGGTTTCCTTAATCCACACATCACGTTGTCACACATGTACCTGTAGTGCGCGTCTATTCGAATCGTTTTGATGCATAAACTATAATCATAGTCCTCTGTATGGGCGCCACAGTAATTACCGCGAATAAGAATAATTACCATAAAGTGTTCTGTTAAAAAAATATCATTCATTGTATTTATATCTTTCTTTACGCTGCATTCAACCTGCAAACGACAGCAAATAATAAAGAATTGAAAGAAACATAAAACAAAGCAACCGTTTTTTTTTTTGTTTTTTTTTTTGGTAATAAGTTTAACAGCGAAGTTCAAAAATGTTTGAAAACATGCACCGACGCAGTTCTGTGTGCAAATGTTAGAACTGAGCGATCCGTCGGTAGGTCTTCTGTCAATAGCTTGAGGGGTGTATGCAGATAGATAGATAGATAGATAGATAGATAGATAGATAGATAGATAGATAGATAGATAGATAGATAGATAGATAGATAGATAGATAGATAGATAGATAGATAGATAGATAGATAACCATTCCAACGAGGTTCCTTCTTTGCAGTTTTGTTTTATAGTTATTGCAACTATGCCATGTGCCTTATCATTGTTTGATTTGCGTCTCTCCCAGCAAACACACAATCACACAACAACGTCGTTACAACGTCGCTGCAACGTCACGACGTTGCAGCGACATTGTAACGATGTTGTAGTGACGTTGTGTGTTTGCTGGTTCTTCTTCTTCCGATGCTTCGGGGAGGCTGTATTTCGTTGTTCATGTAAAACTAGCATATAACACTGACGTATAAAGGCCTGTTAGGTTGATGATTAGATAATATGTATAGGATAGTTCAGAAATGCACTGAGTTCTTTTGGCAAACTTCCGTACATGTGAGACAGAATTATGCATAACACGACAATCATGCTAATAGCATATATATAAATGCAGTTTCCCAGAAAAGGCCACAATAACAGAACACAGCCTTCCCGAGTCTCTCTCTTTCTCTCTCTCTCTCTCTCTCTCTCTCTCTCGTTAAGTCGACGATTGAATAGTTATTCACATGTTCGTAGCTTTTATCTAATATAGAATTTTTAGTTTCTAGTATAGAATTTTAGTTATTATATTTTGACCTCAATTTTGACTATTTTTTTTTTTTTTTTTTTTTTTTTTTTTTTTGTTAAGGAAGAGGGTTCGTCTGATTAGGACGGTTTGAACTTTTTACGAATGGAATATAATCAAGAAATTAAGGGGAACAAATACACCTTTAAGACAGACTATTCTGTCAAAAACATAGTTCACAAAGACGGAATGCAAGGCACAGAAAAGATTTGAACACAAGAAATTGTATTAACTATATACCAGTGCCATATGGCAACAAACCAACATTTTTACACTAATGTCTTTATTATCTGCTCCCATAATCAGTAGGTACGTTTGTGAACATGTGTTTGTTGGTAAAAGAACATACATTAATATTGCATTAAATAGGAGATAACGACACCAAGTTACATATCAGCAAAACTTTGTCTAGGGGTTATGGTATTGTGTGAACCGAGGTACAGCATTTCTTACAAGACTGCATGTGCCCCCTGCGGAGATTCAGATCAGCCTGCGCATCCACGCACTATGACTAGAGTTTTCTCAGGGCACGTTTTGAATAGCCAGTAATCCAGGGCCCAGTTGTTCAAAACATCGTTAGCTTAACGGGCTCGTTAAGGGTCATTTCGTTAACTGTTTTAGCAGATTCAATACACAATATTCTGATATTTTTTGCTGAAAAATGTGAGTAGCTTTTGCTTTTGCAAAAGCTACTCACATTTTTTCAGCAAAAAATTTCAGCATATTTGCGTATGACCCGATATAAATTTTAACGAATCGTTAACTAACGACATCGTTAGCTTTGAACAACTGGGCTCAGGATCCAAAGCGTCCTCGGGTGGACATCGAAGAAGCGGATGCGCAGGTTGCGCGTACATACAATCTTGTGGGACATTCTGTGTTTCTTTGTTTTCTCCTGTGGCAAACAGTCAGCCAGATCATATTTGACAGTCAATTTCCTGTTACTTTACATTAAACTAGGTAATAAAAGACACGTTCTCCGAGCAGTTATATCTACTTTAAACTGGGAAAAATTCAAATTGTACAATGCACTTCTATATGCACCAGAACGAAAGGAAAAACATCTCAAACGAAGTCTCAAATCAGCCTGCGCTTCCACAAGCTATCAGTGAGGATTCTGATCAGACTGTGTGAATGCACAGCCAGCTCTTATATTGAAATAAATGACTCGTTACACTTTGAACTGTACAAAATATTTTATGTCTTTTATATTTAATTTGAAAGATGTGATGGATACTGTATGTAGAAAATTTGAAAATATGTCTGACCACCATTGTAACATCCATACGTTTTGAACATACGTTTTGAACTTGCGTTTTGAGCGGACGTCTTCTATGTTTGTATGATATACATGTATCAGTGCACGAAGATGCTTTACGGTGTTATTAATCACATGAAGTGTCCAAACTGTTGATGTGGATATATATATATATATATATATATATCACACACACACGCGCGCGCGCACACACACACACAGACACATTGACTGAGCGAGTATTGTTATATAGGGATCAAACGTTTTTTCACCAGGTCCCGAGGGAGGTGTTGAAAACCGAGGCCGGTTTGTTCGCTAGTATTGCTTAAAAACTGAAAACATTTGCTACATTTCGCATTATTTCTTGTACTATTTCGTTTCGCCTTTTCACCGATGTCTCGCGAACGCAGTTTTCACGGACTATGCTCGTTCTAGGGCCGGGCAGTACACATCTCGTAACGGCAGAAAATCTGTGACCCCGGTACGATCATAATGAAAGTTGCGTAGCTGTGCATTAACAGCGCGTGAATTGCCTTGTTAACGCACGGCTTTTCGCCGGTTAATGCACGGCTGTTAATAACGTGCGATACTGTGTTTTATGCAAATTCCTGTTAACAACTTACGAAACAAAACGCGCATGATTGTAATGGTATATACGAACCTTAACCCATTTATGCCGAGTGGATTCTTCTACTTTAAGTCTTTGGATAGGTTCATTTCCTATATAAGGGGTGTCTGGTTAATTATTATTATTGTCATTTTTAGTAGAAAAAATCTAAACTTAGTGCAGTGTAAACCCTGATCAGACGCCGCGTTCTGTGGCGTCTGATCTGAGTCTACACTGTTTGCCAATGTCCCTTTTATGGGACGCTAGGCATATATGGGTTAAGAAAAGGATCCTTATGTCATACACGAACACTAGGATTCGCACTGTGCATTCGCACAGTCTGAAGGGGTCTTCTCTTCTTGTCGATATATCTACAATGTATAATATCTACTGTTTCTGTAAGTGAGAAAACAATGCACCAATCACATTGTGCAAATGCATGGATGATATAGACAAAGGTTTTACACATATATGAGATGGCTCTTTTCTCTCACTGCATCACATATATATCATAATACTTATCACATAGTGGCCAAAATTCCCAACATTCATCATGTATTATCTAGCGATGTAGATGATCTACATACATGCAAATGTGATAAATCAGTTATACCATGGTTCTGCGGATGTACGTGCGATAGTGCACTCGCTCACGCTCTTGCATTATCGCATCTACGTGAACCATGGTTTTTAACTCAGACTTAACCAATGGATGTTCCATACACTAATGTTAATTTCAAATAAACAAAAATTATACCATAGCTGGACCATGTGAAAATGTTCTGTTTTGAAAATTATGTCTTATTTAAAGAGCTCACAGGTGTACTTTAGAAAGATTGCCAACGCAGCCCAGCATATCATTTAGAGTGTTTCAGTTGTATTAGTGCGCCTAAATCTTTATCACTCTCTCGGCTAATTCCGCAGATGACAAATTGATGACATTTTTCTAAAAAAACATTGATTGACATGTCGGTCAGAAAATACAACCAATCACATTTTAGCAGTATTGCCTCAGTCGGTTTAATTAAAAAAAGGTGGGGTATTGCATCAGTTTTAGTATACAAAGTCAAAAAGTCCAGCATTGCATAAGACCAGGTTTTACCAATATAATAATAATAATAATAATAATAATAATAATAAGCATTGCATAAGACCAGGTTTTACCAATATAATAATAATAATAATAAATAAATAAATAAATAAATAATAAATAATAATAATAAATAAAATAAATAAAAAAAATGTTAAACAATAATCTTGTGCAAGAAACAAAAAAAAAAAAAAAAAAAAAAAAACACACACACACACACAAAAAAAAACAGTCTTATACATTGGTTAAAACAGATAAACCATGTTATTGTCGAGTTTTGGGAATACTGTAAATTATATCATAGTTGGACGACCTTTCACTGTCTGACCTAAACTCGGCTTCGCCTCGTTTGTTTTCAGACAGTGAAAGGTCACCAAACCATGGTATAATTTACAGTAAATCCCAAACTTCGACAATAATCATGGTTTATCTACAACTCAACTTGGCTTTTTGTAATGAAGGAGCATTATGTTTCGTTGCTTTATAATAAACATACAGTAGTTTGAAAGACATACACTGTACAGCACCAAAACTTCCCTTGTATCAAAGACATGATAAAATAGTTATGGTGTTTCATAATAACCCTTGCGATACTGAATAAATTGATGCCAAGCCCACTTCCAATTTTCAGCCGATCAGATTACTAGATACAAAGTCATATACTTAATGACGAACAGTGTCCGTATAACGAATTAAAGCTAGGAAATTATATAAACGGAACAATCGGCTCTGTTAAGAAAACATTGTTACTGTTACAGTAGACTGCCTCCAGTCTCCGGTGACTAAATAGTTTTTCTTGTAATCCTGTTTGATAATCCACTGAAATAAAACCAAAATGATATCATAACGTCATGGTATTATTTGGTTATTTTAGTGGATTATCAAACAGACTTATAAGAAAAAAAATATTTAGTCACTGGAGACTGGAGCCAGGCTTCTGTTACAGCTGACACGGCTCTTATTATAGTGGCAGAGAAAAGACACTGGTCACTGTTGTTTCTTATCTTATTGTAGACTGAATGAACGCACCCCCCCACCCCCCACCCCACTATATATTGGAAGATTCTAATTTTGAATTTAGGTATGTCAGGCGGTGTGATTCAGATATTCCCAGAGAAAAAAAAATGGTTGAACTATTTTCAAACAGTGGTGATCCTGATCAGACGCCATGTTCTGCGGCGTCTGATCTGAGTCTGAACTGTTTGCGAATTACCCTTTTAGGGGACTCCAGACTACAATGGGTTATTTAGTAAATTATTTCCAGTATTCAGAAAATATTTAAATCTTGTGTACTTTTCTTTTTTACTGAAACTTAAATGTGATTCGGAATCTTATTTATGTTTTATGTTCTATTTAACTGGGTCAGAAACATGATTCGGAACAAGTGAAAACATTGATAACTTATGTTTCAAAATGTATCAAGCAGATTTGCCCAGCTAGCATTCTACGTAAATCTACGTCGGGCCGTCATCGGCCCGTCAGCTACCTTGACGGGCCGATGACGGCCCGATATAGATTTACGTAGAATGCTGACTGGGTGGCGTCCTTTTACAGAACGGATCAGATACCGCATGTTTAGGTGCATATCTACTCGCAGACAAAAAAAAAAAAAAAAAAAAAAAGAAAAAAAGAACGAAACATAGACCAAAGAGGACATGCATTCCTTGTGAAGACACATATGCGACTGTACTACACTGCTAAACAAGTATATCGTCTTATTATAAGACTACGCCCATTTGTTCAAAGCATCGTTAGCTTAATGAGCTCGTTAATGACAAACTCGTTAACAGATGTAGCTAAGATATATTCAAATACATTGATAATTTTTCTGCAAAAATGTGAGCAGCTTTTACAATGCAAAAGCTACTCACATTTTTTTTTCAGAAAAAAAAAAAATGCTATATTTCAAGACAATAATTTTAATGTCGCGTTAGCTAACGCCGACGGTGACTTCCTTGGTTTGAACAACTAGGCCCTGTACATTAAACGACCAGACATTTTGTTGTCACTACAAACGGGTGTTAGTATCAATTGGCAGTCAAAGATTCTGATCAGACTGCACAACTGCACAACTGCACAAATATCATAAATCTTATTATAATTTCAACCATGTTTCAGCTAAATTGAAACACCTTTGTTTTGAAACATATTTGTGATTGACAAAATCATATTTCTGATCCATCATATAAAAGAAATGTGTCCAAGAGTCTACTAAAAGTAAAGGAATTACTTATTACTAACTTATGCCATTCAATATGAATATCTGTTTAAGAAGAGCAAAAACATACAGATTCTTTCCAAATGTAATCTCAACTCAGCAATATTATTTCAACCATGTCTGCGATCAGTCTCAAACACGTGCATACTATTATCAAACATGTGCTTAACTGATAATGTTAAACATTTGCTGACAGTTAGGTAAGATATTAATATAGCTTATAGGCACCTTGCATGGAGATTCATTATTTCATACAGCCGCACATCACTTAGACTGGCTCCAGTCCCTAGTGACTAAATTTATTTATTAATTTTTGATAATTCTCTTCGGTACAGATACTAAAACTAATGCAATATTAAAACAAGCGTTAGCTTTTTTTTTTCAAAACGCTAGCGGGTCGTGTAGCTTCAGCGATGGCATGTACGCTCATTCCGCACATGATGACACATGTATCAAGATTCATTGAACTATTCTAAATGACTCCAGTTATTTTCGGAGTTTTGATTCTCTTCGAACTGTCAAATTCACCTCTTACGCGTACTCAGATAATAGCCACGGACTTTGTTTCTTGACAGTCACTATTATCCTGTGAGATTTTCAACATTTTGACTATAGCAGATCACTATATAGAGGAGTCCTGGGCTAGTATTAGCTGACTCGACAATGGAATGCTTTCATTTAAACGCCAGTAAAGATACTTCTCGAAGTCTGTGGAAGTATAAATAACTAGCTGCACCAATCCTTTATAAGCTGCTCCTTTAATGTCTTGGTGAATTCACGTACACAATTTCATCTGAGGATGGAATCGGTATGGAAGCGAACGATCTCGTTAATTGTACACCCGACACCCGGAGCCGGCCTCGGAGGCTCAGTTGGATGCGCCGTCCGACTGGAGACCAGGAGGTCGCGGGTTCAATCCCCGCCGAGGTCGGCAACATTCTTTCGTGGAGATTGATCATGAAATATTTTCTATGATCATTCTCTCCCTTCCGCTGATTCAAGAAGGGCAGTTGTCAGTTTCTGGCGAAAGAATGTGCACAATACTGGTTAACCGCTTAGAGGACTAAGCCTGCCCAGTAAACGTGTGGTTAGGTAAACTGACCGCGCTCGACATGACCCCATTGGGTTGACTGGGCCGTAAAACCTCAACACAAACAAATAATTGTACACCCGAAAGAGGCCATAATTGGACAATAAAACATTCTATTATATTCTATTCGCTATCGGATGCACGACTACTACGTCAACAGTCTTAGTAATTACTGCCGCTTAAGTTTGGTTCGGTATAAATCCCGTATTGCATAACTATATATGTGGCTCGACAGCGCGACCCGAAATGATAAAATTATGAAGCACTGGTCACTAGGAACCAGTGCTTCATTATCTTAGCATGTAAATAAAATCTTTGTTTTATTTTCTGTCCATATCGATGAGAATTATATATGTATTATATAACAATTTTAGTTATTATGGATTAGAACCAGTCTATACATGTCTTAGATACCCAGAATAAAATATGTTGCCAGGGTGTGCACACCCTGGCATCATATTTATTCTGGGTATCTAAGTCATATATATTAATGAGTAAGCATCTAGTATGTATGATATTAGTGCCTGACCAGTACGGGAATTGAGTTCGTTTAAGGGGAATAGATACAGTTTCAGGGGCGGCAACTCTGTCAAAATTATTTTGGTTCCTTCTGAAAAGTTGTATATTCTGATAGGAAAGCATTTGCTTCCCTGAAAGCATATTATTTCCTTTTTGAGTTGACCCTTTCTCAGAAGGGATAAGTAGTACATTAAAGAAAAGAGAACGTCACTGAAATTGTCGCCCTTGTATAAACTGGCAGAACATTTTCTAAATGCATCCAGTCACATATAAGTTCTTAAACGCCTCCAATTATATATATCCTTTACGTTAAATAAATTTCATTATGATCTTAAACAATTCTAATATTGATATTTCGCATACAATATATGATGCGTAAAGTAAAAAGTCATTAGGTCATAAGCGACCATCGAAAACCCCGGTCAGCCTGCGCATTGGCGCAGTCTGGTCGGGGCCCTCGTTGCCCGCATATACATCAAATAGAAAAGATCCTTACAGGATAAAGGTTAGACTGGTATCAGTCCGTTGAAAAGAGAATAATCAATAAGACTGATAAAACTACACAATTGAACTCTGTCAAAATACTTTCAAAGAATGTCTGAGTTAACGCCAGTATTTTAGACAAATAGCAAGTAATAAAAACAGCTTTTGGTAGACATACCCTGTTATATAGTGATTCAAGTACAGGGCCTGAATGCCAGGCTAAATAGAGATATATACGAGTGGACTTTCGCTGTTCATATATTGATCAGGCACCCTTTTTACTGCGTTGCTCATCAAATACAACATTCGATTGAAATCTTTGAAATGCTCCCATTGTAAATTGTTTTAGCCTTTATTTGTTCATTTATTGTTGCCTCTGGAAAGCAAATTGAACGTTATTATTTCTGTTATTTGGCCTAAACAGTTACAAGAAGAAATAAACTTGTAATGTCTGTCGTATATTGATGTGGTTACATTTTCTCAGATCTGAAATATTTTCCATTGCCTATATAGATAGTGTCAAAATGGTATTTGGGGGAAAATAAAAGCTCATATACTGGAAACATAAAAACATGCAAGGCAGTTTGGGAATACCATGATAATTGTATTTTGAAGTAAACCTGTCCAAATAAACAAGTTTGGTTCATGGAATTATATTTTTGTTTTTCTTATCTAATCGAAAACACTGACATAAGTATAACCCTCTGTCTGACAGGCAAAACATAATTTGTCAGAAACGGATATTTTTAAATTGAAATTCATGGACGTGCTGTTATGCATATAGCTTCAGAAGAATATTTGCCTGTCAGTCATACGTCTTATTTTAGACAAAAGAGCATTGATTATTATACTGGTATTGTATTATCTTTCATATGGACGGAGTATAGGCCAATAAACAAAAAAATATGTGTGTTTAGGGTAACGCTACCCTACCTAATTTTCCCGGTGAAACCTAACAATCTTTTTCATGTTTTCAAAACAACAACTAACAAATAGGTGTTACTGGGATAAACTGTTTATGCCAAATATTCAGACAAATATGTCTGAGCAAACAATGTAGACCCAGATCAAACTGCTCCTATATCAAACTGCATGTTGCAGTTTGATCAGGGTCTGTATGGTTTGCCATCCTATCAGTACTTTTAGACACATCAAACAGACTTGGTAAAAGTTTATGTGAATTAGTTGGAAATTGTGGTATAATTCTACATAAAAAAGTAAAATAAATAAATAATAATAATAAATAATAATAATAATAAAAAAATAAGGACCACTACCTATTTTATTTTTCTAACATGTTACCTTAAACATACATATTTTTATTTTGCCTTATTACGTACGTCCCAGCTGGCATTCTTTATATATCTATAGCGGGCCGTTATCGGCCCGTCAGCTACCCTGTTGGGCCGATAACGGCCCGCTATAGATTTATAAAGAATGCTAGCTGGGACATTACGCATGTGCGTGATGAAAAATATTTGCAATAAAGACGGATCAGCTAACATGAAAATTTTCACTCCTTTATCATTGGGGAAACAAATGCTCCCTCGTGGAGAAAACTCTTTCCTTGAACAGCATCCCCCTTTTGGAAGCGATACTTGGAAGAATTATACTACATGTTTCCTGGTGTGCGTAAAAATAGTTCCGTGCTGGCTATGCATCTGTCTTGCATTCTTTTTACGTAAACTCACAGAATTCCCATATTCTGGCTTTCGTATTTCAATGTATGTCCGTGATAACTATTCAGCAACATTTTAAAGTACATGTAAATGCTAAATGCTCAGACAGACCCGTGTAACGAAACTTCACATGGGCTGGATATTAAAGGAAGACTGTCATCTCGCGCAACTTATGCCATGCACTTAAGACCTAACTGGCCGAAACTAGCTAGTCTGGCCCTGACAAAAAAAAAAAAAAAAACATCGACATTGCAACAATTTTCGTTTGTGCGTACGTGCGTATGTTTATTGCAGTCAAGTGTTATTCCTTTCAGAATCTTTCTTCATCACAACTGGTGCCGTGTGATGGCCGTAAAAGATCTCACCATTGTTCCTTTTGGGAAATTTATAGTTTATGGTGATTTGATATCAATGAGCGCATTCCAGGAACTCTGAAAATCAATATGAGGGTCACTTATGAAGTTTAAGTGGCCGAAGTTAGCTTGTGTCGTCTCCTAGAGAAATGGAGAATCACAGCACTGACAGTACTGGGTCGATTGTCTCTGATTGTAGGCTGGGAAAATGGTCCTGAACGGTGACAACACTTGTCATGCTATACCCGGATATACCTTGCTTTTGCAAACAGTGTAGATTAAGATCTGTTGGCTCCTGAAGAAGCCATCTGATCTGGATCTGCACTGTTTGCCATTAAAAATATGTGAATTTATAGCAACAATCCCGATCAAGCAATCTGATTGGCTGAAAATTAGAAGTGGACGTGGCATCTTAATTTATTCAACAGGACAAGGGTTAAGACTGTTTCATTTGACCCTTAACTTTCTGTAATTTAAGCAAACAGTGTAGATCCTGATCAGGCGCCGCGCTTCGAGGCGTCTGATCTGGTCTGCACTTTTTTTTTGCCAACGTCCGAAATGTCACATTTCAGGTTTTACAGATAACCCTTTATCAACAACACTCTGACATCACAGCGACAAAAATAGCTCGGCTATAAATAACCGTTACCTGGATTTCGTCTAACGCGCGGTTTGATTTCATTGGTCAATGATAATCACGTGGACAACTTAAGGAAATTTTGGCGTTTGTGTACTATGGCCCGATTGTAAACAATCGATCCAAAAAGGAGAGAAAAGTTAGTAAAGGAGCGGAAACAGAGAAAAAGAGAAGGGTGAGGGAAATAGCGAATGACAGTGCAGAAACTGATAACACGCCCTCTTTATTCACCTGCTGCAAGTACAGCATACCCTTACCACTACCCTACCACCCACACAATTAATGCAAAATTACACTATCACGTGACAAATCATTGACGTTTATTATTATTTTATTAGTTCCTTTTTCAGAAAATATGTTTTGACATTTCATGCAAATTGCCTGCCTCAGGAGACAATTTATATGGAACGACAAATCATATTTTCTGGGGAAAACTAGAAACATATCACCAATTTGTCGTCTGCTGAAATATTTATCCTGCATGCAGTGTGTTAAATTCACTCTGACGGTTCTGCTCTCTGGAGGTACCAATAGCAGCGGGTTCTGAGTAAGACAGACAGCTACAATATAATTAACGCTTAATACTCTGGATCAACTTTGCAGCAGACGGCATATTGAAGTGTTTTCTTATTTTTCCCAGTAAACAAGTTTTGACAATTCATGCAAATCGTCTCCAGTGGAGACAATTTGCATGAAATGTCAAATCCTGTTTTCTTGGAAAAATAAGAAAACAATCATCAATTTGTAGCCTGCTGAATTAGCCCATAGAGTGGTAAAGGTTAATGCATGGTAGGAATTTTAAATATTTATACTGACATTTACAATGCATAATCGATTTGACAATAGTGCATTTAAACACAGTTTGATGTTGGTGGAAGTTAACCTTTGTCCTGCTGAACCCGGATATACCCTGCCTTTGCAAACAGTGTAGATCCAGATCAGCTGGCTTCTGAAGTAATTTTAAAGGCATTTATTTCATCATCTCCCCAACTGCATCACACACTCACATATCCAAGTTGAGCGATATAATATTCTTTGTTTATTAAAAGAAATGTAATGAACAACACAGCTCATACCTCCAAGACTTGTTTGAGCGGTATATTCTATGTTCATGAACAGAAATGTAATGAACAACACAGCTCACACCTCCAAGACTTAGTAGAGCGGTATATTCTATGTTCATGAACAGAAACGTAATGAACAACACAGCTCACACCTCCAAGACTTGGTTGAGCGGTATATTCTATGTTCATGAACAGAAATGTAATGAACGACACAGCTCACACCTCCAAGACTTGGTTGAGCGGTATATTCTATGTTCATGAACAGAAATGTAATGAACAACACAGCTCACACCTCCAAGACTTGGTTGAGCGGTATATTCTATGTTCATGAACAGAAACGTAATGAACAACACAGCTCACACCTCCAAGACTTGGTTGAGCGGTATATTCTATGTTCATGAACAGAAATGTAATGAACAACACAGCTCACACCTCCAAGACTTGGTTGAGCGGTATATTCTATGTTCATGAACAGAAATTTAATGAACAACACAGCTCACGCCTCCAAGACTTGGTTGAGCGATATGATATTCTATTTGCATGAACAGAAATATAATGAACAACTCACCTCATACCTCCAAGACTTGGTTTAGCGATATGATATTCTATTTTCACATAGAACAGAAAACATAAACTAAAGTAACGTATGAGAAGACGTTAACGGCTGCCTAGACTGGCTCCAGTCTCCAGTGACTGAACATTTTTTTCTCATAATCCTGTTTGATAATCCACTAAAATAAAAACAAAATATCATTTCTATAAATACTGGTCGTTAGACCAGCTTTTATAGTCATGATATTATTTTGGTTTTATTTTAGTGGATTATTAGTGACCAGCCTCTATAGTCATGATATTGTTTGTTTTATCTTGGTGGATTATCAGACAGGATTATGAGAAAAATACTTAGTCACTGGAGACTGGAGCCAGTCTAGTAGCTTGTGGACGCAACTTCTCATATTTTTATACCGATCTTTTTGAAACTTTGCAGGTGTTTTGGTTATGGTCTGAAGATTTGCATCTGCTTTTGGGGTTATCCTCCCTTGATCATTTGTCAACTTTTTCCACTTTTTCGACTTAGGTATTTGTTTTTTCAGGTCAGATTATTATTAGAATAGATACCTTGTGGGCGCAACTCCTCCTAGAGTTTTTGCTTGATCATTTTGAAACTATGTATACTTGTTCTACATGGTCTGTAGATGTGCATGTCGTTTTGGGGTTATTTTCTATCAACTTTTTCTACCTTTTCGACTGTTTTTTTTTTTTTTTTTTTTTTTTCATGTTCAATTACTATTTGAATACATACCTTATGGGCGCAACTCCTCCAAGAGGATTCCACCGGTGATTTTGAAATTATGCATACTTGTTCTACATGGTCTGTAGATGTGCATTATCCTTGGATTAATTTTTTATTCAACTTTTACTTCTTTTTCGACTTAGTTTTTTCATCACGAAAACATGCCTATATAATTTTGACCCCCTTAAGCCCCACTTTTATATAGTAAAACTGTGGTTTATAGGGGTAGACATTATTTCTCTTATTTCTGCTCAAAAACATAGATTGTGGGTACTCGTTAGAACCGCCTCGGCGAGTCGGTTCTAACGAATACCCACAATCTATGCTTTGAGCAGAAATATGAAGAATATCCGATTTTTTTTATCTGAAAGTTTTCATTTTATGGTGGTAAAATTTTTAGTATATTTGAATAGGCATGTTTTATTCATGTCCAGGTTCGATTAGGATTAGGAATTTTTTTCACTGGTCATTTTTGAAACTATGCATACTTGTTCTGCAAAGTCTGAAGATGTGCACATGGTTTCGGGGTTATCCTCCCATTATTTTTTATCAACTTTTTTCCACTTTTTCGACTTATTTTTTTTCCAGGTTCGATTAATATTAGAATAGATATCTTGTGGGCGCAACTCCTCCAAGAGTTTTCCTTCACTGAACATTTGGAAACTATGCATACTTGTTGTACATGGTATGAAGATGTGCGTAATGTTTTGGGGTTATCCTGCAATTACCTGTTTTCAATTTTTTGCATTTTTTCAACTTAATTCCTTTTAGTTGTGACACGATGACAAGGGAAGCTTGTGGCCACAACTTCTCTTACAGTTCTATACCAAACTTTTTTGAAACTTTTTTTATGGTCTCATTACGAAAACGTGCCTATTCAAATATATAGAAAATTTTCCCACCAAAAAATGAAAATTTTCAGCTAAAAAATTCTGATATTTTTCTTAAAAGGAGAAGGGAGATTATTATATGTTTGATACTGTCTGGTGTGAAAACCAGACTAGATCTTGTATTACTGACTTGTTCAAACAATATTGATACTAACTGATGCAAATTACTGTATAGAACAATGCCTGAGTTTTTTTTACATAGAACAATGTCAGCAAATTTGGCCCGAGACGAAAAGGTGAGCCAAACCACAACCCAATAATGGCCAACCCAAAAAACGTTATTTCTGTTTAACTATCAAGCCTACTTTTATCTTTTTTTTTTTTTTTTTTTTTTGGGGGGGGGGGGGGGGGGGTTGGGGCAGGGGGCAGGATTGGGGCGGGAAGGTTGTATGGGGTGGGGGAGGGCATTTAGTTCCAGTGTAAAAATTCATGTTTGACTGTTGTAAATTATTCTTACGTTTTAATTTCGCCAAAACATTGGTTAGGTTGATCAAATCGACCTGCTACGTTTACTTTTTGATTATAATATTTAAAAGTACACGTTTACTACTTCAGCAGGTATCACTTGTATAAACTGACCAAATTGACGATATGCGGTGAACTGTGACTTCTAGTTTCAACTATGTATTTGAATTGATACAGCGGGGACCCAGAAGCCCCAGGTCATCGGACAAGTTTATATTTTGACCTATTTAGGTGAGCAACTTAATGTTTTACCTAGACTGCAGGATATTCTGTCATGCCTGAATTGTACACGGGCGTATCTTCATGAACATTAAATATAAAGGTCAAAACGAAAGGTTAATTTTAAGTCTCTTCTGAAAAGGGGTCTACTCTAAACGGAAATAATTTGCTCCCAGCGGGGAGCATATTTCCTTTTCAGTACACCCCTTTTCAGAAGGGGGAGGTGGCAACAACATGTTTACAGTTGTCTTCCCCCACATCCCCCTTAAAGTGTATCTGCCCCTCCCTCCACCCACCCGCCTCGTGTAACGGCGGCCAAACACTGATTGAAAACATATAAATGAAAATACCCAGACCCCAGTTCAGAAGGGGACAAAAGCAATTTAGAAAGTGTTACCTCCACTGAAAATATGTCGATTCTCATTAAACTAGTAACTGTGTATCTTTTGTCCTATTATTTAGGGTCATGAATATTTATATTACCAGCGGAACTGCACGTGGAAAAGGCAAGAGACAGTCTTGTTTCTGTCAGCATTTTTATCAACCACTGCCCAGCGGGCATATGACGTTGATACAACGTCGCCTCAACGTCGATGCAACGTCATGACGTTGCAGCGACGTTGAGGCGACGTTCTATAAACGTCATGTGTCCACTGGGTGCTGGTTTTGTTTTGTTTTTTCATATGTTAGAGCAAAATCAAGTGATGTCTGACGCCGAGTATAGAGAGTATCTTTTTAGTATCTGACGAACATATAGATTAGATCTCCAAGACTAGATTTCTGATAAAATTGATTTAGTTCAGTGAGATGTTACTGTAGCTAATTAATTGAATTCTGTAGCTAAATTTCCAACAGCTAATACATAACACCTGCAACTGTCAGATTATGATATAGGTGGTTAATGTGGCCCATAGCAGCCGAAAAAGGAACCTATCACATACAGTTGACTCTCGTTCATTACGATAACACGCTTATTGAAATATATTGAAAATTTCACCACCAAAAACTGAAAGTTTTCAGATAAAAAGATATTTTTCATATTTCTGCGCAAAACTTAGATTGTGGGTATTCGTTTCAACCGCCTCGCCGAGGCGGTTCTAACGAGTACCCACAATCTATGCTTTTGAACAGAAATAAGAAAAATAATGTATACCCCTGTATACCCCTGTAAACCCCTGTTTTACTATATAAAACTGGGGTTAAAGGGGGTCAACATTATATCGGCATGGTTTCCTGATGTTATCTCAAAGTCCAAGGGGCTCTCTGAAATACTTCGAGATATCCGTCCCTCGCGCATATAAGATTTGCAGAACTGAAGAAAAATAAATCGAACAACCTGTTTCACAAATGAATATGTAATTTGACTCCTGAAGTTAGAGATATACTGAAACTATTGTGGAAAAGAGGAGAAATTGCTCTTTTCTACAATATTTTGTTACCTGTTGTAAGATTCCCATGTTAAAACAGAGACCAGCTTTTTACTTCGATATAAGCGGTTATTCGAGATAAGCGAAGTCGATATAAAGAGAAAAGACTGTATTTATGTCCTACAGTCGATCGTATTCGACAGTTACTTGCAGGGAGCAGGTTTCACAGGATTGACAGGAGTTATTTGGTCTCAGTAGTGGGGTCTTTTATTTGCACAGGGGGATAACTCTCCTTGCACAGGGGCCCTCAGTTAACGTTCCGATCCGAGGGACGGTGCTCTGCATTAAATCCTCCCTGTCTTCGTTGCGATCGAACCCGGGACCTCTATCTCTAGAGGCCAGTGCACTGACCACTGCGCTAGTAGCTCCCTAAATATGTTAAATGCACAGATAGATCGACCTGTCATGCATGCATTCTGATCATTACCTACACACTTGGTTTTGAAGATTATACAAAATTCAAAAAACTGGCGACGTGCACATGAACCGATAAGACTACGTATAAGTAACTTTTATATGATAAACGATTGACGAGACCTAGTTTGTGTCTGGTGCAAGAATATGCTCAAACTACACATACATGTACCATTCCTTCTTCAGAATATTAAACCTTTTGTAGTCAGTATGCATCTTGTCATTTAATTCCTAATTAAGCTTTACCACTCTCTGAGCTAATTTAGCAGAGGATTTTCTTCCTGATTTTCATCAGAAAATAGGCTTTGACATTTCATGCAAATTGTCTCCTTAGGAGATAATTTGCATCCAACGTGAAAACCTATTTTCTGGGGAGAATAAGACCAGAGGACCACCGGTCCTGCAGCTCACCTGAGATTATTAGTTCTTAGCAAGCTTACGGTAACATTTTAAAGACTAAAACATATGGGTATGGTATAATGCATGGCTAGGATTAGTGGTTTCAGAGATGTTTGAAGAGTGTTGACGTCGAAGTTAATCCAGGTATGGCAGTTTACAGCGATTGGCCAAAGTATGGGTATTTAGTACTGGTTAACCGCTTAGGAAGCTTGGCCTGGAAAGGTTAACTGACAGTGATCAAATGACATCAATAATGTTGAAGAAACTTCGGCGTCGGGACAATACAGCCCATTACGAAAACATGCCTATTCAAATATCTAGAAAATTTCTCCTCCAAAAACTGAAAATTTTCAGATAAAAAATTCTGATATTTTTCATACTTCTGCTCAAAACATAAATTGTGGGTACTCGTTAGAACCGCCTCGCCGAGGCGATTCTAACTAGTACCCATAATCTATGTTTTTGAGCTGAAATAAGAAAAATAATTTATACCCCTGTAAACCCCAGTTTTACTATACAAAAGTGGGGTTTAAGGGGGTCGAAATTATATAGGCATGTTTTCGTGATGCGACCTCAAACCTGTAACTCGATCAATACGAACTTATTTGTTTAATAACATTTGAATACACTAGTCTTGATCCAGTCTAGATAAGCCATTGGAGATGACACGATCAGTCAGAAATTAACCATAACTGTGTTTTTTGTGGAGACCTGGGGTAGGGGGTCATACTCCTGAGCAGGACCCATAAACCTTTGTTTACCAGTACGAACCAGTCTTCTGTCCGAAACTATCTCAGTGTAGTCTGGCCAAGAAACAGAAAGCTGATCACTTCAACTGTTTTCATTTTTGTGAATGTGATCATTGCTAACAAAGATCATTCGGTTTAGAATGATTATTACATTCTACAGTAATGACTCTGTAAGCAGATCGTGGATGCCTTGATCAGACTGGGCAGGCTTGTAGAATTATCCCATTTTATTATTTGTCCACGGACATGTTCGCGGTCAAAATCCAGAGTTTACTTGCTCGAAAACTAATATTTTTCTTATTTCTCGAAGAAATTATATGTTATTGGTACTCATTAGAAGCGCTTCATCGAGGCGCTTCTAATGAGTACCCACAACATATGTTTTCTTCGAGAAATAAGAGAAATATATATCTCACAATCTGGGTACCCTTTTAAGCTAGAGCTATGAAAGCTTTTGTCTCAGGATAAATGAATTGGAATTCTTAATGTACTCAGCGAAATGGGGCATTGGACAAATTAATCATGATATTTCTTCAGCCCGGAGACTGTGGTTGCGCGGAGATGTGGTAAAGCCCCATTTTTCTGAGCTGCACATCAATTTACACGTTATTACTCTTTAGTATCAGTCACGCTGGTTCGATTAAAGGAAACTAAGTTAGCAATACAGGTGATGTACTGCTGCCAAACATTATCATTCATTCTGTCTCTTTACATTCTAGAACATAAACACCGTATTTACCCTGATCCTTTCCATCCCTGATTTTATTAAATGGACTGTTCCATCATGAATCCGGACATGTCCACTATTGCAAGTAAAGGTGTCAGTCAAAAAATCAAAACAGAATGGCAAACAGTGCAGATTATGATAAGACGGCTCATTATAGTATCATCTGGATCTGCACTGTTTGCAAAGGTATACATGTTGGTATTTTGGGCTGAAAAGTTAACTATTCGAACTCTTTACAGCATTGCCATGTCGAGATTTTGGAACAAGCATATTTTATTTTCCACAAGTTGGCGTGTCGTCTTTTCGTTCCATTTTGTTGGGTGCTTTGTTATTAAGTTTTCCTGTCTTACCAAGCTATGTGATCACCTGTTATGGGAAAGAACGTGCAGGTCGCTTGGCTCATAGATTAGGCTAATAGTATATGTTGTGGTCGCGGGCGTTCCAATTTGTTCACTCTCCATCTCTGTATTGGGTGAGATTTCCAAAAATTCTCTACTGCTTTGAAAACGTTGAGGTGCAAATGGTGGGGGCACTTTAGTTTGCTTCGTTCGTCCACTCCTTACACTATATATTGTGTACAATATATCTCAGTATACGCATTTTAGCAAGGGCGATGAGATTTGGCTTACTAATCAAGGTTGAGTAGTAGATAACTCGATTCACTCTTGAAAAATATTGATTAATTTTACAAAGCTTATGCTCCTTTTCACGTTAGGCATTTTGTAGGGATAAGCATATCGTTGAGGGACATAGAGTTTTACAAAGGTGTGTGTGTGTGTGTGTGTGTGTGTGTGTGTGTGTGTGTGTGTGTGTGTGTGTGTGTGTGTGTGTGTGTGTGTGTTTTCTTCCGAAAACATGTTTAATGAGCGGCAAACACTGTAGAACCATATCCGTTCTGCGGCGTCTGATCAGGGTCTACACTGTTTGCTCAGGCATAGATGCCCGAATACCAAATACTTTGGGTAGTTATGGTACATCTGAATACTTGAAATGTAATAGGATTGATCAGTTGGCTCATCGCAGAAAGGTAAATTGGCCGCGCCACGCGAAAAATTGTTTTCGGGCGTATGCAGCACGCGACGACCCAGATCAGCCTTCACATACGCGCAGTCTGATCAGGACCTTCAATGTCCGCTGTCAGAATCATTGGATACTACAGAATTTCTGATTGGAAAGCAAAGGCCCAGCTGATACTGAGCGAATGCACAAGATGGTTCGCATCTGCGCATTTTGCGCATATTCATAGGTACTTTTTCGCTTGACGTGGCTTAATAATAAAGCAAGTAATAAGAGTAATGATGAAGATTATCATTTAAACTCCTACAAGACATCATATCAGCAATACGAGCCGTGCCATGCCAAAATCCCTCTGGTGTATATATGCGCAAATGACAATATCAAGCCTGTGCATGCGCACAGCCTGATCAGGGCCTTCGTATCAATTTACAGAAATGCTCGATGCAGAATAATGTATCACATACACTGTAGATAAGTCTGGATAACCAGAGCTTTTGCTGTGCGCATATGCGCAAGAGGGCCCTTTTAACTTGATTCTGATCGCATGCAGCTGAGCTTATATCATGTTCGAGCCTCACCAAAGAATAAGACGTAAACGTATACAAGCCGAAAGGAGAGAAAATGTACCTTTGGACATTTGCGCCTAACGAAGACTCAAATCAGCCTGCGCATTCGCGCAGGCTGATTTGAGTCTTTGTTATGCGAAGGAGGAAACTTTGCACCCTTGGCTGTCCTAAAAAGCGCCCAGTGAAGATTCTGGTCAGACGGTGCGAATGCGCAGAATGATCTAAATATACGCTGGGCGTTTATGCGGAAGGTCCGTTTCCTGACGTTGCGGCCAATACTGTGTATTTATAGGTGATGCACACGGTGGAATAGGCCTTTGTGGTACATGCGGAAAACTAAGGCCATGACCTGTCTGTACATCTGCACAGTCCTATCAAGACCCGTCTTGCCCTCTTATGATTCCGCGGATACATTTAGAATGGTGTAAGCGTGAACAGAGATAGGCCTTACGCGGAGGCTTAGTCTTATCTGTGTATTCGCTGATCGATAATGCAATAACAATGATCAAACATAATTTATTCGTGTATTAAAATTTGCTGCGTCCCATGAAGAGTTGTAAACCTCTCCATTCGGGATCGGGTTATCATCATTCCTCATTACCAGGCGAAGTTAACACAGCAAAAAATATGCTCTATTCCTATACTGAGCAGTGTGATGAAACATGGGGGATCAGGGAATATGGGTGCACTATATTAGGGAGGGGAAGTAACTCGAAGTTGTTTTGTCTCGTTTCGTAAAAGAGATCTACTCAAAAAAGGAAGGCATTTGCTCTCTTTGGGAAAAGCAAAAGGGGAGTCAAAAAAGGTGTCCTCTTTCAAACATGTTGAAAAAATTATATACAGTGAACCCTCGTTATATCGACATCATTTATTCCCAAAGACATTTCCATCGGAATGAATTTACTGTTATGCAGAATACTTAATGACCAGACTGATATGTAAGAAAGGTCTTGTTTTGTTTTGTTCTATTTCCTCACAGAACATATGTTTTGGATATTTGTTAGAATCGCCTCATTGAGGCGATTCGAACAAATATCCAAAACAATTGTTTCTTTAAAGTATTAAATATAACATTCTTGCATAATTTGGGACGAATTGTTACCTCTTAAGCGAAGGTTTCGTGACAGTCAAATTGTCATTAGAACGGATTTTGTCGTTGTATCGAGTGTCGGTATAAAGAGGGTTTGTCTGTATTTGATGTCCAAGAAGGGCCACAATCAGAGAACATAGCCTACCAATGACACCAAGAGGAAAAGCAAACAAACCAAGAGAGATAGTACACACGTCACAAACCAAAGAGCAGCAAAGCTACCAACTCCCTAGACTGGCTCCAGTCTCTAGTGACAGAATAATTTTTCTGATAATCTGTTTAATAATCCACTAAAATAAAATTAAAGAAATATCATGACTATAAAGGCTGGTAGTGACCAGCCTTTATAGTCATGATATTTCTTTGGTTTTATTTAAGTGGATTATTAAACAGATTATAAGAAAAAATATTTTGTCACTAGAGACTGGAGCCAGTTTACTGACTCCCTAGCTCTTTTCAGTCAAGGTGGTTACAATGCTAGATAGACGCCATTAAACACAACGAACAGGACTTACCACAAGGCTACACAAAGAACAAACAATACCAGAACCACCACTTCTGAACGACTAGTTGTTTTTTAGTTGCGGTTTTACGGCCCAGTCAACCCAATGAGGTCATGTCGTGTACGGTCCGTTTACTTAAACACACTTTTATTGGGCAAGCTTAGCCATCTAAACGGTCAACCAGTATTGAATGACTAGTTGTAAAACCTAACGGAGCGAGGGTTAAACTTGCTCTACCGGTACCAAACCCTAACTCGAGGCTCAAACGTCGGATTCAGCCAGCCTTACTCAGTCACTGAAACTACCAGGTGTATCCAATCCCCCTTCGTATGTAACCGAAGAGAGAAGATCCATAGTGGGCAGTGCAACTTCGTGGTCTGATCATCATTATGAAAACACGCCTATTCAAATATATAGAAAATTTCACCTCCAAAAAATGAAAATTTTCAGATAAGAAAACTGATATCTTTTTCATTTTTTTGCTCAAAATAAAGATTGTGCGTACTCGTTAGAACCGCCTCTGCGAGGCAGTTCTAACGAGTACACACAATCTATGTTTTCGAGCAAAAATTTGAAAAAAATATGTATACCCCTATAAACCCCAGTTTTACTATATAAAAGTGGGGTTTAAAGGAGTCAAAATTATATAGGCATGTTTTCATGATGACGAAATTAACGTTTCGCCAGTACAAAGATGATACAGTATTTTGAGAAATGTACCTTCTGACAAGTCCGTCCAACGAAGACTTTAATTAACCTGTGCATCTGCGTTGCATTCTTAGCCACCTTAAATGCGCCAAATGAAGATTCTGATCAGACTGCGCAAATGCGCCGGCTGATATGAATCTTCGGTGAGGGCACATGTTCTTTTATCGCGTTCATGCGGTGTCCATCTCGTCTAGGTACATATAATTTGTCTTTCTCTTCCTCAGATTTCAAACTTGACATTAATATAGACACGCCGACATTTTGTTTGTTTGTTAGGTTTTATTTTGGGCGTAGAAAATCTTAGAGCTTGCCACTGCTATGAAGCACTTTATGAAAGGTTACGGGCTGGTCTAAATGCTGTTTTCCATGGACTGCTCAAAATTATAACCAAGTATTAGCTTTGAAAACTGCTCAGCTCAGTGTTGACCAAGCGTTTTGCAAAAGCTAGTATTTGGGTTTTACGTCGCTTTCAAACCTCTTTCAGTCAGATCACGACAGTCTTGATGTGGCAGGGAACTCAATGTTCACGTTTAGAGTTCTGGGAATAATAATGTTTTGAACTAAATAAACTATAAAGAATATGCCTACCCAAATTCCTTATCCCTGAAATATCTTTTTATTGGTCAGATACTAGTATACTTAAAAGCATCCATCAGAGCTTTGAGAGCAACAACAGAGAAACAACAACAACAACAACAAAAAAAAAAAAAAAAAAAACATTCTATTTTCATTTTAATTTTATCCTCCACAAAAATAAGCCTTAACTGACGTATCATGTGAATCATCGGCTGGTCAGAATGTAGCATATGAATTTTCTAATGTTCAGCGTTTAAGGGTTATCATAATATGATCTGTATATTCACGTGTGAGGTAATGTACATTTCCTTATATTATAAACTAGAGAAGTGAAGAAATTAAACAAAAGCTACTGTGAACTTGTGTGCTTTGTCAGTTTTTATTTCAAACTTACACCTGTTTAGCTTGGCCGTTTCCCAGCTAGCATTCTACGTAAATCTACATCGGGCCGTCATCGGCCCGTCAGCTACCCTGACGGGCCGATGACGGCCCGATATAGATTTACGTAGAATGCTGACTGGGTTACCAGTTCAATCAGGTTATCGTTCATTTCAAACTGTTTAATAGCTTGTATGATTAATTCATCCTACAGTTTCTGTTGATGTGTACATTTGAAGATGCTATTAAATATAATTTGGTTAACTTCACAACCTATTTTGAACACCTAAGCCTTTGTCATAAATTGATAGTATATTATATGCTCAAAGTTTAGAAGCACAGCTGTTGGTTTCTTTGTATACCGAGTCCAATCAAGGAAGACGAAATCTTTTGTTATTGCAATACTCTAACGAGAACTTCTCAAAAAAAGCAGAGATCTATTAGACCTTATCTAAGTGTTAACCCTTGCCATGCTGAATGAATTAAGATGCCACGCCCACTTTTAATTTTCAACAAGTCAGATTGTTGATGCAAATTCACATATTTACTCGTAATGACAAACAGTGCAGCTCCAGAACAGATGGAAGCCAACTGATCTGGATGTATACTGTTTGCAAAGGCAGTGCATATCCGGGTTCAGCAGGACAAGGGTTAACTAACCTATTACTCATGAAACAAACAAAGCCAATATTCACGTATTATTACATGTCATACCGGCAGACGTCACGAAAACATGCCTATATAATTTTGACCCCCTTAAACCCCACTTTTATATAGTAAAACTGGGGTTTACAGGGGTATACATTATTTTTCTTATTTTTGCTCAAAAACATAGATTTTTGCTCAAAAACATAGATTAACCCCTTAGCAAAACCACATGTCTAGGTCTTTGGCTAAGGTTTCCCCTTGGCCTATTTCGCTTACGTGAGTGAACAACATATGCTCTGGTGAGACTGCGCGGATGCGCAGGCTCGCCTTGACCTTTGCTGTTTACATATGCTATAAGGGCTCTTTTCCCATGACACATCCCATACTGTTCTTTACAGCAGAGGTTTGAAAGTGTAGCTCTACTACTCTTTAAAGTTACACGTTCCTCAAAACCAAAGTTGTATTTTCGTTATATACAAACCAACGGACTGAGTCTGAGATTTTGTATGATTTGAGAGTATGATCTCAAAAGGACCTCTGACAGTAGCAGTGTAAATTTGCCTGCAAAATGGTGGAAAATAAAGTTTAAGTAAATTGCACATTTTTTATTGCAGTCACAATAAATGTGTTCGAACCCTATGGGTAAAACCGTCCATTTTTGCTATTGAAATGCATGGAAGATGGAAAAAAAAATTATAATATATTATTTCCCCCACCCCCCCCCCCCCCTCCCCATCCGTGCCTCAGCTAATTCTTTTGCAGGCATTTATATATGCATATTTTACACAACATATGTAAGTGGCTACCTGAGGCAAGGGGAGGGGAACGATACGATAGAGACAAAAAACCCTATTTTTTCACTCTCGCTGCAGCAGTTTTAAGCATGGGAAGAAGTACTACTATTTTAAATTGAAATATCTGAACTGTTATGCCCTGGCATATTCATGTAAGCAAACACTATAATTTAAATGTTTCATGTATTTGGCCGTCTTCCAGATTTCTGTTGCAGAAATGTAGCCTCCACTCAGTACCTTACGGATTTAAAGCCTAAGTCAGTTGAGTGCATTTGGAAGGCAACTGTATAACACAAGATTTCATGTGCACATATTGTATTTATAGCTAATAAAGTGGAACCTACAGGTAGATGTGGGATGCACCATAGGGCTTCAGTTTATTAGACAGATGTATTTTTATTTTTTTTTCTACTGTGACAAAAATAACCTTGGGTCTTTATTATCCATATTGTCTTATAGAGCTAATCAGATTCCATAACTTATTAATTTGTACAAAAATGGTAAAACGTACTGATATTTATCTCCATGATAACAGACTTGCATGGAGCACCTGGTTACAAATGGGGTCACTGAACAATAAATGCTAGCGCTGCTATATAGCTATATAGTGTGTTAAATGTTTGGTACAAGTTTTTAGTTTTCTGTGGAAAATGTGCATTGTAGTCAAGTAACTGGCTATATACCCTAACATCACGAAAACATACCTATAAAATTTTGACCCCCTTAAATCCCACCTTTATATAGTAAAACTGGGGTTTACAGGGGTATACATTATTTTCCTTATTTCTGCTCAAAAATAGATTGTGGGTACTCGTTAGAACCGCCTCGCAGAGGCGGTTCCAACGAATGCCCACAATCTATGTTTTGAGTAGAAATATGAAAAATATCAGAACTTTTTATCTAAAAATTTTCATTTTTTGGTGGTAAAATTTTCTATATATATGAATAGGCGTGTTTTCGTAATGTATAGGTGTGTATTATATAAGGATATGCTTAAACATTCACATGCATGAAAAAAAAATCCAAACCTGGATCAATTTATTTCTTTTCTAAAAATATTACCCCTCCCTCCTATATAAATTAAATACAGCTTCAGTATGACAAATATTTACAAATTGGCCACTTCTGCTACTTTGTAGAACATGTGTCTACCTAAAAATACCAAATATAATAGTATGGAGAAATCGCGGACGCTGGGACAACCCACTAAAAAAACTATGCAGTTTGCCTACGTTACCGTCAAAGGTCCTTTAATCTTTATATCTAGACAACGAATCCTGTGGAACACCTCCCATTTGCATTAAAACGAACAGCATAATATTTTAGCTAATCTAGTCTCATTTCTCAACTTTAACGATGATACTTAGCCAAGATGTGTATTAGAGACTTTGCCAAATAGACTTGCCATCATTAAGTAGGCTGCTTACCTTCAATAAAAAATGAACCCACTCTTATTATCAGACTAGAAGCTAGTCTTCGGAACTTTTTACCGTGCTTAGCCCAAAATTTTACAGGAACATTATATGATTTACTTGGTTTGATGAAAAAAATAAATAAATAAATAAAACAGCAGAAAAAAATATAACTGGTTTTCTTGTTGTCAAGTGATCGATAGAGGAAAACTACATATACTGCAGGTGAAATACCGCGGAGGGTGAAATTCTACAACTTGTCACCGTTTCTATTTCTATACGTACTTTTTAGGAAAGCCATCTTAGGTAGTTAAAATGGAAAAATACTTATAGCTTTAGACAAGATAGTTGAATTTTCATGTTGGAATTATTTCACCCATAGTACATGACATTCTGGCTAACTGGTGGTGTGTCTGCGTTTATTTTGTGCCACATTTTAGACTAGAAAATCTCTGGCAAAATTAAATGCACAACAGTGTGCACTTCAAATAACATTACGAAAATAAGCCTATTCAAATATGTACAGAAAATTTCACTTCCAAAAACTGAACATTTTCAGATAAAAGACTCTATATTTTTCATATTTCTGCTCTAAAACATAGATTGTGGGTACTCGGTGAGGCGGTTCTAACGAGTACCCACAATCTATGTTTTTGAGTAGAAATAAGAAAAATAAAGTATACCCCTGTAAACCCCAGTTTTACTACATACTTATATAAAAGTGGGGTTTAAGGGGGTCAAAATTATATAGGCATGTTTTCGTGATGAAAAGGCCACAATTAATGCGTCAGTGCAGACAAACATATTTTTGCTTTATGTCAAGAGTTGTATAGTATACTGTTATTGCGTGGGTACGAGAACAACTAAATAGTTTGACCAGAGGCTTATACTTACATTACGAAAACATGCCTATTCTAATATACTGAAAATTTCACCACCAAAAACTGAAATATTTCAGATAAAAATTCTGATATCTTTTCATATTTCTGCTCAAAACATAGATTGTAGGTACTCGTTAGAACCGCCTCGCCGAGGCGGTTCTAACGAGTACGGCGAGGCGGTTCTAACGAGTACCCACAATCTATGTTTTTGAGCAGAAATAAGAAAAATAATGTATATCCCTGTAAACCCCAGTTTTACTATATAAAAGTGGGGTTTAAGGGGGTCAAAATTACATAGGTATGTTTTCGTGATGTATAATTCTAATAACGGGGCTATGACCACCGAAACGATTTACAGGAGGAAAGAGTGCCATATCATTCGTTAGCTGGCTTCAGCAGTGATTGGCATTAATGGGTTTATATAGCCAGTGCTCCACATTAATATCAGAGTAAGAAATTGTTTCAGGTTTAACCTTTTACCACGCTCACAGAAATTCAACAGACAATAAATTTATGATATTTTTTCCAGCAAACAAGGTTTGACATTTGATGCAAACTGTCTCCTGTGGAGAGAGTTTGCATGAAATGTCAAACCCTGTATTCTGGAAAAAAATCAGAAAAAAAAACCATTTCAAAATGTCGTCTGTTGATTATTTCTTTGACTGTGCAACTGTCATGTGTAATTATTATTTCTGTAAACATATAAGGAAGTACTGCAGAGGTGAAAGCTATCATACCAGTTTCTCTAAGAGAACTAGATTGTATTCCTGAAAAAGTCTCAGTCAGCAACCAATCAGATGATAGGAACCCGCACACTACATGTTGCACACCTATACTGGGGAGGTAATAGCCCCATTAGTAGAATTATAAGCCTCTGTTTGACATAATTAACATCGTGATTATGTTCAGTATCACCATATCTTTCAAAATATCTCCATTCTCCAGTTGACACTTTGTCGTATCAATGTTGATACTATGTTGCATCAATGTTGTATAGCTGCTCGGTATTTCAGTTCAAAAGTTGTGTGTGTGTGTGTGTGTGGGGGGGGGGGGGGGGATTGGGGAGGCGGGGTGAACCACAATCTTCCGTACTTACCCTAGGTAGCTGAAAAAACTTTATCCGTTGTCTAGAATAAACAATTAGAAATAATTTCATTTCAGTACAAAAAAATGTGTTTTACAGTATATGTTATGTAAATAGAAAATAGCGTAGAATATTACGAAAGACCGGTCGTGACATTTCAACTTCATTAATTCAAGGTTTCAACTTCGCGATTTCACGAATTCACGATTTCAGCTTCACGAATTCCCGAATTCAACTTCACGAATTCAACTTCATGAATTCAACTTTACGAATTCACGAATTCAACTTCACGAATTCACGAATTCAAATTCATGAATTCAACTTCACGAATTCTACTTCACGAATTCACAAATTCAACTTCACGAATTCACGAATTCAACTTCACGAATTCCACTTCAGTTGAATTCGTGAAGTTGAATTCGTAAAGTTGAATTCATGAATTCGTTAAGTTGTATAATTCGTGAAGTTAAATTCGTGAAGTTGAAATCGTGAGAATTCGTGAAGTTGAAATCGCGAATTCGTGAAGTTGAAATCGCGAATTCGTGAAGTTGAAACCTTGAATTAATGTAGATGAAATGTCACTGCCGGTCTTTCGTAGAATATAGTCCAACTGTTCCCTTCATCTAGGTCGGCACTATTTGCTCATGCATGTATGTCCAAATATTTAGGACAAGTGCGGTAGACTGGCGGAGATATGCTGGTTAGTCTTCGCCTCCTTTTCTGTTACATGCTGTACATTCTCTAACAACAAAACCAACATGATTTTTTTTTCTTTTACTTTCAGTGGAGAACTGTGAATATCACAACTTTTTCCCGACAGAGCGTGAAATCATTCTCGATGAGGAAATTGATGCGCAAATGTTAGGTAAGTAACGTTGGTATCATATTGGCACTACTCAATTCGCATCCTGCGCAAAGCTTTCGCCAGAAAAGAATCAGGAAGCTTATTTCTGTCGCACCTCCCAGTGCCTCTCCAGGTAACTTTTTTTTTTTATATAGATTTTATGAACCGCAACGTGAGAAACCTAGCTTCTGACATGTGCGTCCAGTGAATACTCAAATCAGCCTGTGCATCCGTGCAGTCTGATCAGAGTCTTCAGTGTTCGTATAAACATTACGAAAACCAGTCTATTCAAATATATTGAAAATTTCACCTGCTAAAACTGAAAGTTTTCAGATAAAAAAAAATGATATTTTTCATAATTCTGCTCAAAACATAGATTGTGGGTACTCGTTAGAACCGCCTCGACGAAGCTGTTCTAACGAATACCCACAATCTATGTTTTAAGCAGAAATAAGAAAAATAATGTATACCCCATGTAAACCCCAGTTTTACTGTATAAAGTGGGGTTTAAGGGGGTCAAAATTATATAGGTATGTTTGCGTGATAGAAACTTTACAACCTTGGCTATCCATAATGCGCTCAGGGAAGATTCTGATCAGAATGCGCGAACGCACATGCAAATCACTATGGCAAAGAGTAGTTTTTCTTATGTTTCGCCTCATGCTTTTAACCCTTGTAATGCTGAAAAAAATTGAGATACCACACCCCTTTCTAATTGTCAGCCAATAAGATTGCTAGATCTAGGTTGTTGAGACACATTCACATACTAAATGACGAACAGTGCAGATCCAGATCAGTTGGCTTCTTCAGAAGCGAACTGATCTGAATCTACACTGTTTGCAAAGGCAGGGCATATCCGGGTTCAGCAGGACCAGGGTTAATATTCGCAAATCTAGATTAATAATTTCAATTCATGTTAGAGCCATTGCAAGGCTTTTCTCGGAATTCCGGTCGTATATAATGCATTGCCTAACAAATTTAGTGTTGTTCATAGAACTAGTTCCATGTTTATAAAGACTAACCAAATAAATAATGTTTATACCATAATATTTGAAACAAACAAATTTAGAGAATTTATGACCCCAAAATAACCAAGTCAACAAGGTACCTACAATATATACACTTTAACAGTATTGGAGAGAGAAAAAAGCTAATAAGCTCAGAAATATAACAAAAGCACATGCAAATCTTGACCACGGCTAAACCAAAGTTTCAAAAATATCTACCTACAACGCGCAAGAGGAGTTGCGTACACAAGGTGCTCAATGTCTACATTACACAAGGTACCAACTATCTGTACTATTTGAGCTCGGAAATGTACTAAGTTCAAACTGCAGAAAACGTAACAATTAGTAAAACTAATTTCAGGAATGTACTAAAAACACGTGTATATCTTCAGATGATGACAAAAACAAAACTGCACAGTTTCATAAAGAACCGTATACAACTTTAAGAGGACGGCACCAACTATTTATACACACATAATATGCAGGAAAAATTTACAAAAAATAATTTCAGGAATATATAAAAACACACGCATATTTTCAGACCATGGCAAAGTTTCTAAAAGATCCACCCATAACTGTTAGAGGAGTTGCGCACATAAGATATATACTATCTATACTATTTGAGCTCGAAAAATGATTAACCCTTATTCTGCTGAATAATTTAATTATCCACATCCATTTCTGACTGTCAGCCACTCAGATTACATCATATACTGTTTTCGATCAAATTCATAAACTGAACGACAAACAGTGTAGATCCTGATCAGATGGCTTCTTCAGAAGCCATCTGATCTGAATCTACATTGTTTGCAAAGATAGGGGTTGTTGTGAACAACAGGATAACGGTTAAGTTCAAAACGCAGAAAAAGTTAGGGAACTAATTTAAGAATGTACCTAAAACACTTGCATATCTTCAGATCATGAAAAAAAAAAAAAAAAAAAAAAAAAAAAAAAAAAAAGAAAGAAAGAAAGAAAAGCAAAGTTTCCAAAGGCAACACCCACAACTGTAGAAGTTGTTTTAACAAGGTTCCAACTATCTATACTATTTGATCTCTAAAAAAGGTTAAGTTCAATCCCAGAAAAAGTGACAAAAGATATTTTCAGGAATATACCGAAGACACTTGCATATCTTCAGACCATGACAAAAACTCCTGCAACGTTTCCAGAAGATCCGTCCACAACTGTAGGAGGAGATGTGGCCACAAGGTACCTACTGTCAGAGTTGGAGTGGGTGGGGGATTACATCCCCTCGTTTTTCTTCGAAAAGGCGGATGACAATAAAAAGTGACTCAAAGAATTCTGTTCGTGAAAATTTTATTTACATGTATAGCTATCCAGTCAACTTTTAATTTTAATGCTAATTGGCCCGAGCCTTGGGGCTGCAGAGATACTTTTCATTGTGAAAAAAAAAAAAAAAAAAAAAAAAAAAAAAAAACGATACGAAAAGGCTCACAAATGAAAGAAACGCAGTAGCATTTCAAAGTCCACACGCACGCACGCGAGGAATCATTTCTTTCCAAATTACGTTTTTTGTTTTTTTTTGGTTTATGTTTAATTTTCCATATCTCTACCCACATTATAATCATATTGTTGCAACGTTCGTGGATAACTGATATAAAATGCTACCGACATAGGCTCCACCCAACTTTAGAAGCCTTTATACTTGTATTGAGTTACTTCTGCCTGTCGATTAGAATGCAAATGCTACATGTAAACGCGTAAGTGAACCGAAAACCTGTGCCTGCTGTACATTTAACCCAATTATGCCGAGTAGACTCTTCAATCTCATATCTTTGGACATGCCATTTCCAATAGAAGGGGTATCTATGTACTTTTTGTTATGACTATGTTTATTAAAATTTCCTGTATTTAATGCAAACAGTGTAGATTCGATCAGATGCCGCGTTTGCGGCGTCTGATCGAATCTACACTTTTTGCAGATGTCCTTTTATGGGACACTAGGCTTAAACGGATTAAACTCATAATAATTACATCAAGGAAATTTCAAGCCAAATTTGAAACCTTACTGGCTAAATTCACCTTTGAAAGTTCATATGTTAGGGCATTATTAAGGGCTGAATGTACATCATGCTTAACATTCTGAAAATTTTCAGATGAAAACTTCTGATATTTTTCATATTTCTGCTCAAAACATAGATTGTGGGTACACGTTAGACCCGCCTCGACGAGGCGGTTCTAACGAGTACCCACAATCTATGTTTTAGAGCAGAAATAAGAAAATAATGTATACCCCTGTAAACCCCAGTTTTAATATATAAAAGTGGGGTTTAAGGGGGGTCAAAATTATATAGGCATGTTTTCGTGATGCGAAGTTTCAGACCAGGCTGCACATGATCAAAATCTTCAATGAACACATTTCGGATAGTCAGGGATGCAAAGTTTCCTCATGTGGACAACGCAGACTTATAAATCTGTGCGGATGCGCAGGCCGATTTGAATCTTGGTGGTGAGAACGTTCCAGAAGGTACGTTTTCTTACGTTGAGGCTCATTTGACGCGATGTTTATTAATTTATTATGAAGTTGTCTTTTCCAGGCTTTGTCAAAAAAGCAATAAATTTTGACAATAGCAGGCATCATCACGAAAACATACCTATATAATTTTGACCCTCTTAAACCCCACTTTTATATAGTAAAACTGGGGTTTACAGGGGTATACTTTATTTTATTATTTCTGCTCAAAAACACAGATTGTGGGTACTCGTTAGAACCGCCTCGATGAGGCGGTTCTACCGAGTACCCACAATCTATGTTTTGAGCAGAAATTTGAAAAATATCAGAATTTTTTTATCTGAAAAATTGCCATTTTTTGGTGGTAAAATTTTCCGTGTATTTGAATAGGCGTGTTTTCGTAATGTATACAAAACCTGATGTATGGTATATGACAATTTAATGTTTCATATTTTGTTTTCATTTATTTAAAACTAGAATAATGAGGTTTAAAAATGACAGTATCTGGATTTATCAATCAACTATGTATTTTTTGTTCTGTTATGTACCAAACAGCCTGCATCATACCAAGGCAATGTTTAATATGATTTCTATACGGTTTTGTCCTGGTCTTTATACGAGGGCTAATACTGAAAGTTACAAGGATTAAGGGGATAAAAACTGAGGGGTTTCGGGAGGGTGGGGGGGGGGGGCAATATTGTAATGTTGATAAATGGATGTTTTCATATTGGCCCTATTACTTGTCCGAGGGCAGTCGTATTGGCCTGAGGATTGTAGCCTCGGGCCAATACAGCCATCCGAAGGCCAGTACGACTGGCCGAGGACCTGCAACAGGGCCATTGTGAAAACATCTATTTCATGACATTTTTATTAATCAACGTTTTGTCTTTAACTTTTAAAGTGTTGAAAGCCAATAAAATCTCATTTTGAGTAATTTTGTTCTTGTTGCTAGCTTCACCATGCAGTTGATTACTGATTTTTTTTTTTTTTTTTTAAATCTTGCTTTGTTTAACTGGATTATCAAAGCTGCTGTCTGCAAATGCAGCTCCAATATTTGCAGGTATCTTGCTGCACCCTATGTACCAAACGGAAGAAATATCACTGTGTTTAGTCTCATCGAATGGTTAATACCGAAAAATATTGGCCCGGTTAATACCGTAAATTATAGCACGAACATACATGTACTACATTGTTGTGCCTCTCATATATAGTCTGTTACAGACGAGCAAATGTGTGCCTTAATTTTCTGCGGCGGCTGTATTTAAGTCTTTAAAGTTTCGCAAGACAACTAAATTTTTTTTTTTAATTTATTACTCAAGTACCTTTCATAAATGATTCTTCTGAAATGACAAATCATGCATTATGCTGCAAATCCATTACGAAAACACGCCTATTCAAATTTATTGAAAAATTCACCACCAAAAGCTGAAAGTTTTCAGATTAAAAAACTGATTTTTTTTCGTATTTCTTCTCAAAACATAGATTGTGGGTACTCGTTAGAACCGCCTCGCCGAGGCGGTTCTAAAACCTTATAAACCCCAGTTTTACTTTATAAAAGTGGGGTTTAAGGGGTTCAAAATTATATAGGTATGTTTTTTTTGTGATGAGGACGATAAATCCGAAAGTTACTAATATTTATGAAACTTTATGGTGTTATAAAATTAATTAATATGCTATACCTGAACAGGTAATATTAAAAACAAACATTTGCTACAACCAATAAGTAGAAACATTATCTTATAAAATGAAAAGATTCTAATTGAAGTTGGTTTAAAAACTTCAAATTTCAGAATACCTCCAAATAATATAGACCCTTTCATACTCCTCATTTCGCTGGGGGGATGTTGGGATACACATTAGTTAGACTTGTTAACATTATGAAGTAGTAAAATAGACCTATCCATTGTAAGGACAGGTATGGTATGAAGTTAAGGTTTTGAATACTAAGGGTAAATATGGTTTTGTTTGTGCTGAGGTTTTACGGCCCAGTCAACCCAATGGGTCATGTCGAGCGCGGTCAGTTTACCTAACCACACGTTTACTGGGCAGGCCTAGTCCTCTAAGCGGTTAACCAGTATTGTGCACATTCTTTCGCCAGAAACTGACAACTGCCCTTCTTGAATCAGCGGAAAATATTTCATAATCAATCTCCACGAAAGAATGTTGCCGACCTCGACGAGGGTTACATGTATAACGTATGAATCTAGGAGTTTTTTTTTCTCCGCACTTTTATGACATGCAGTATCATGGATTCCGTCAAGTTCAGTAAAAAAATGACAACACTCTACAATATTTGATGATGTTCTTTTTTTTCCAGATTATATGCGCACAGGCTGCGCATTCAGCATTATTACGCTCCTTTTGATGTTCATTGGCCATCCGTTTGCAGTGTACACAATAAAACGACCAAGATATATAATAAAACGGCTCACAGCTCTACTGCACCTTATGACAGGTAAGCAAATAGATGCATATTGCTACAACTATGCTCTCATATGAGCCTGGGCACAGCATTTGCTACAAGATTGCATGTGCGCCCAGCGAAGACTCAGATCAGCCTGCGCATCCGCGCAGGCTGATCTGAGTCTTCGCTGTCCGTCTAAATACGCTTTGGACCCTTTGCTATCAACATAGTGCCCTGCGAAGACTTTGCTCAGACTGGGCGGAAGCGAAGGCTGATCTGAGTCTTCGCTGGGCGCACATGTAAAATTGTAGGAATTGCTGTACCCCGCATCATATCACATTTGAACAGCAAATGCCCAGATTAGTCTGCGCGTTAGCGTAGTCTAATCAGAACTTTCTCTGTGAATATATTCTACAATGGCCATTGATTCTTTCAGCGGAAAGCAGAGGCTCTGATCAGACCGCGCAGTCTGATCTGAGCCATTGTTATTCGCATGCAACACAATGGTTCTTTACCCACTTTCTCATCAACAGAGCGTGCTATGCTTGAGCAAGATCAAACAAAGTCCGATCCGTCATCACGGTTTGCATGTATATTCTACAGACTATAAGGAATTCTACAAGGAATAGCGAAGACTTCTGCAAGGTGGGGCGAATGCTTATCTTCATGCTATATCTTCGATTTATACATGTATAGCTTATTTGAATAGCTGGACCATCAAGTCAGTGACTTCAATAATCAAAATAAATATTTAAGTTTAACTTTCTTAACAAGTTATCATAAAGAATGTAAACTGCTTTCTTGGAGACAATTTGCATGAAAGGTCAAATTTTTCCTGTTGCCTGGGAAAAATGAGAAAAAAAAAATTTCAAAATGCAGGCGGCTGAAAATTTTAATTTTAAGCTTTAATGTGTTTTATTCTGTGATGTCGTTTCGTATCGTTCTAACCTCTTTTTTTTCGGTGCAATGGAATGGTTCTGTTCTGTGTTTGTAGCTTCTCCTGGGTATATGTATTCCCAAATTTATATCATCTGCGAAAACGAAAATTACATACAAGATTATATTGAACTGATGAAAGAAAAGCGATTTGCGCACTATGTAATAAGGGAAATAATCCGAACAGAACTAACATACAATACACTTTTGTAAGAATGTTGCTCTTTTCTACTTAATGAACATCTTTTTCGCTTCTTGATGGGTTTTACGGCCTTCTCAACAGATTTAATTTATATCATGTTGATAAGGGAGGGTTTTTATGAAGTATAGATTCAGTTTCTACCAGTTATGGCAATTATTGTTCTGAAATTCCTATACTAAAAATATTTCTCCGGATAAGATAGGTTTATATCCTCATTTTAATGATGTTTATATCCTCATTCTAATGATGTTTATAATAAATCATCATGGGCATCACGAAAACATGCCTATATAATTTTGACCCCCTTAAACCCCACTTTTATATAGTAAAACTGGGGTTTACAGGGGTAAACATTATTTTACTTATTTCTGCTCAAAAACATAGATTGTTGGTATTCGTTAGAACCGCCTCTGCGAGGCGGTTCTAACGAATGCCCACAATCTATCTTTTGAGCAGAAATATGAAAAATATTTGAATTTTTTAGTCTGAAAATTTTCAATTTTTCGGTGATTAACTTTTCAGTATATTTGAATAGGTATGTTTTCGTAATGGGTAAGTTAAACTTTTCATACACATTATTTATGGAATGTAGTCCATTGGTTTTCATATTTTCATTGTTATTGTAGTATTGTTTCATTGATCGTCTATACAACAGATACATTTTATTTAAGAGGAATGGAAAAAAAAAATAAATAAAAAAAATAAATGGTAGACTTTCCGCCATTTTGGACACGGGAAACATCTTTTTAAACTTTCGGTTGGCTGTCCTATACATCAATCCATTTCTCATCACGAAAACATACCTATATAATTTTGACCCCCTTAAACCCCACTTTTACATAGTAAAACTGGGGTTTACAGGGGTATACATTATTTTTCTTATTTCAAAAATAGATTGTGGGTACTCGTTAGAACCGCCTCAGCGAGGCGGTTCTAACGAGTACCCACAATCTATGTTTTGAGCAGAAAAAAGAAAAATATCAGAATTTTTTATCTGAAAAGTTTATTTTTTTTTTGGCGGTAAAATTTTCAGTATATTTGAATAGGCGTGTTTTCGTAATGTAAAAGGCGTCTACTCAAAAGGAAAAAAAACTGCTCCCAAGGGGGTGGGGAGCAAATTCCTTTCTTTTAGAGTAGACCCCTTTTCTGAAGGGAACAAGAGCGATTTTGACAAGGTTTAGTTTCTTAAAAATGAATTAGTTTCCCTTAATAAGCTTTAGCTGAGTGCTATAGCATTTTTATGTCATTTTCTACGGACACTGTCTCAGTTATAAAATTCGAACTGCGTCTATAATGACCGTACAAAGAGCTCAAGACAATTTCAATCATATACGAAAGGCACACATTCAAAATAACCTGCGCATTAGCTTTGGGGAAAGCGATACGCTTAAAAGGGAGACAACTCTATCAAAAGAGCCTTTGTTCCCATCTGAAAAGGGGTCTGCTTTATAGAGAAAGAATTTGCTCCCATGGGGAGCAAATTCTTTCTTTATAAAGTAGACCCCTTTTTAGAAGGGAATTGGTGTACAGTAAGGCAAACAGATATTCACAAAAGTCGTTTTCCTTGTCAAAAATGGTGCTCTCTACCAGGTGTATCTGTTATCATTAATTTGATCATATTGTGAGAATTTCGCTGGTACAATACCTGTAACTTATAACTCGTTTATGTCGAGTGGACTTCTACCACAACTCTATGGACTAGTCTGTATCCAATAACAGGGTGTTCGGTTTTTATTATTACTATGTTTTATATAAAAAAAATCCTGTATATAATGCAAACAGTGTTGACCCTGATAAAAAGCCGCGTTCTGCAGTGTCTGATCTGGATCTGCACTAGATGTCAGTTACCCTTTTAGGGCGTTCAGACAAAAATGAGTTTATAGAGGCATAGCTCCTGGTCGCTTTACGCGCTAATGATATGTCGTTTTGGGCATTCGTTATTGGTTCCAAAGCAATAACAGTGATATTAATTAAGCATATACTTTATTCTTTTACAGCTGTCAGTGTTGTGGTACTCAACGAAGTTTTTGTTCGTACGACGGAATATGCCGATCAAAAGCTTCCGAAACGAATTCCGAAACAAGCCGAACACTTTTACGGTTACTCATTCATTCTTTCCTGGATCGTGTTTGTGTTTTATATTGCCGCGTTCCTTGTGTTCCTATTTTTATCTCACAAAAGAAAAACAGACATGGCGGATATTGTAGATAAACTGGCCGAGGAGGATGAACCAATGAGACTTGGTAGATAAACACCAGGCAGATGGACAGATAAACACCGGACAGATAGACATATGTGTTTTTTTTTTTACTTTGATTTAGAATGGTCAGTGAAAGAAACCCTATAAATTGAACCATGTCATGTCAAAAACTGTCATATGGCATATTATGCAGACTGCGCATGCCTAGATGCGAATTCTGGACATTGCAGGCGTAGATCGCTTTTTAAGGCGAATATGCATCACGAAAACATACCTATATAATTTTGACCCCTTGAAACCCCACTTTTATATAGTAAAACTGGGGTTTACAGGGGTATACATTATTTTTCTTATTTCTGCTCGAAAACATAGATTGTGGGTACTCATTAGAACTGCCTCGTCGAGGCGGTTCTAACGAGTACCCACAATCTATGTATTGAGGCGGTTCTAACGAGTACCCACAATCTATGTTTTGAACAGAAATATGAAAAATATCAGAATTTTTTTATCTGACAATTTTCATTTTTGGGTGCTAAAATTTTCAGTATATTTGAATAGGCATGTTTTCGTAATGGGATATAACTGGAAATTTGCCGACATTTTTCAAAGGGAGGTAACTTTTGCAGATAAAACTCCACTTCACCTAGTATTTAAATCCACCTAAAATTGAGGAAAGAATTCGCCCGCAGTGCGAGCTAAATCGTTTCATAAAGAATAACAGCCAATCGCAAGGGAGGTAAAAATTCCATGTCAGAGTTATTTTTCTCCCTTAAAGCTGGACCAATTCCCTATAAACTCATAAACTTCCGGCGTAGTCAAGGCTGAAGACCACGGTCTAGTTGTTCAAAACTACAGCTGTCGTTAGTTAACTGTCATTAAAACTTTGAGCATAAAATAAGAGATATACACTTACATTTTTGCTGAAAAAAAAAGTGAGTAGATTTGCAAAAGCTACTCACATTTTTTTCAGCAAGAATACCTGTGAATTAGATATTATTTTACTTGATAGAACTGTTAATATTTTGACCACTTAAGAGCTCGTTCAGCTAACGATGCTTGGAACAACTGGGCCCAGACACAGTCTGGCCAGGACATGGGAAGCTCACTCGTAAAGGGGAATAAATACACGTTCAGAGCAGGCAACATTAAAACACCGTACTGCCTTCATTCTAAAAAGGGTCTACTCTGGACTGGACTTGGTCTACAGGAAGAGACCAGGAAAACCCAATATTTGTGCCCCTCGTGAAAAAATGCAGTTAATCTTTACAGAATACATGTATTGCCTATGTGAAATGTCAGTGACCTGAACAGAATGCGCATGCACAGTCTCTATAAACTTTATGACAGTGTTTGCAAGGACATGGGTTATTGTGTGAACAGCGAATATCAGGACCTTTCCAGTTGGACCTATACTCTCTTCAGACTTCAGATATGGTATCGATGGTCTGGATCTTCGCTGGTTGATACCTTGCTAGAGTGTATTTTCCTGGTCAAAGGTCAAGTATACCGCCAAATATAATATGTCAAAGAGTTACGTCATATATGCTAAAGTACTGCCATTATCATGCTAAGAGGTACCTTATTCTTTTTTTTTTTTTTTTTTTTATCTTTTTCACCCTGGTCCTGCTGGACCCGGATAGGCCAAGCTTTTGTAAACAGTGTAGACCCAGCTCAGTTTGTTTCTGAAGACTGATCTGGATCTGCACCGTTTGTCATAAAGTAAGTGAATTTGTATCAACAATTTAGATAAAGTAATCTGATTGGCTGAAAATTAGAAATGGGTGTGGCATCGTATTTTATTCATGGCAGGGTTAATATTCGGACTGGCATCTAGCAGCTACAAGTAGCGTTCCCAATCAGACTGCCGATGAAGAAGCCGTTTGATCAGGGTTTACACTGTTTGCCTTCACCCAGACCTTTCTAGATGCATCATAAGGAAGTGAAATGGACTTGTTGAATTTTCAAAAAGAGAAAGGTAAGGAATTAAATCGTCCAAATATTTAGAGTAAACATGGTATATACTTAAATTATCCTAAGTAGTGGGACAGACAAGCCTTAACAAACAGTGTAGACCCAGATCAGACGCCGCAGAAGTTTCAGATATGGCAACAAGAAATACAATGACTTCTTGACATTTAAGGACGTTTGGTAAGGAGTTAAGGTAGTCTGCGGCGTCAGATCTTGGTCGACACTGTTTGCTGAGGTTCGTCTAACCGAATACCAAAGGTAATTTTATCTGGGCCCAGTTGCGCAATCATTCCATTGAGTTAAGATGTGCTTTACATTTATTTGTTTTATTTTTGTTTAGCAGACAAAGGCAAAATGTATCTATTGACTTTATCGTTGAAAAACAGATTTATGTATAAGCGCAAAATATATTTTGCTTATCTCTGTCCTTAAAATTTAGGAAGACCTTAAAGAATGATTGCGAAACTGGGTCTAGGCCCGGCTCAAATGTTAATACTCACGCGCTCAGGAAAGATACTTGAGGCTCACTGTGGGGAGATGGATTTTTGGTGAACATACGGATAACCAAGGCTTAGATCAGGATCTTTGATATGTGTAGACATACATGTATATGGTACAATATCCAACGCACTTGTAAACACCCTGCTCGCATTCTTTATAAATCTATAGCGGGCCGTTATCGGCCCGTCAGGTACCCTGACGGGCCGATAACGGCCCTCTATAGATTTATGTAGAATGCTTACTGAGCAAGCAGTTTACATTGTTTAAACTGAGCTAAGGTTTGCTGTCCACTGATGTCCGAAGACCCTAAATCTCATAGAGAGGCTCATGTAAAGAAAATATAAGTAAAAGTAAAATGTTCATTTTGATAATGTCATTAAATGATTGTACAGTCTCTATAATATTTTATGCTTCATTTTATTACTTAAGAAAAAAAGGTTCCCGTTTTGCAGTTATGTTGGCAGTGTTTCACAAGAGAAGTTTTGTCATTTGTATTGAGAAATGCATGTATTTTGAAATTATATTTTAGGTAATATATAAATCGCACTGAGGCTAAATGTTATAAGTGTGGAACCTGTTTGTTTTATACCGAGTCAAACTCTGTAATATACGTAAATGTAAAGTTTAGTTGACAGCAGAAAATGATACGATATACAGCATATCTGAATAGGTTTTCAAAAATGTTTTTGCCTAAAATGTAATTGTCTGTTTATCTAGCTTCTGGTACTGCTGTCGGTCTATTTAAGCCATGATGACACATTTTTTGTTGCACATAAGTAAAATAATAACACGACTATCTCAACCTATATTTCTATTTATATAGTTTTTTTTTTTTTTTTTTTTTTTTTTTTTTTAATTTTGGCCTTATTCCTATCAATGGTATTAGCAGTGACAGCTTCATTTGTAAGGTCATTCCAAGCAGCAACAGTTTTGCAGTAAGAAAAGTTTATGCTGTCCGTATTGTGATGACTTTGAAATAAACTAACATACACTTAAATAAGCATTAAACGTTATGTTCAGAATATAACGTCTTTGATTGGCATAAATCATAACCTCAAAAACATGGGAACAAATAAAAGCAAATATAAAAGAGGAAAGAAGTTAAGTCCCCATGAAATTCTAACGCAGTTTTGAAAGCCATCTCTCTCTTTGAAATAGCTCAGTACTCCGTTTGCCTGCCTTTCAGTTAACTCGACTCCATTTTCGTTAAAGAATAGAGAAGAACTACAACAGAGTAGCCATCACGAAAACAGGCCTATATAATTTTGACCCCCTTAAATCCCTCTTTTATATAGTAAAACTGGGGTTTACAAGGGTATACGTTATTTTTCTTATCTATGCTCAAAAACCATAGATTGTGGCTACTCGTAAGAACCGCCTCAGCGAGGCGGTTCTAACGAGTACCCACAATCTATGTTTTGAGCAGAAATATGAAAAATATCACAATTTTTTATCTGAAAATTTTCTTTTTTTTTGATGGTAAAATTTTCAGTTTATTTGAATAGTGTTTTCGTAATGCACCTTGGAACAGTCAGTAGCAAAACTACTACAAAACATATGTTCGTCAGTGAAATATCACACTGAAACACACACAATCACAAACATTACGATTAAACAAAGCAAAGTGGCGACATTAAGCCAGAACACAAGAAAACTACAAGTCGGAAGATAATTGGTCCGTCCACCGACATTCGTAGTCGGGTGGCAACCTTCTGTAGTAGATTGTGTGAACCATAGTTATTTGATTCTTATGTACTTCAAAAATAATTACAGTGAAGTTTCCAGTCCCTTAGACTTTCATCATCGAGGAATAATAACATTAAAATGATTAAAAGTGTGTACAGAACCTTGTCAGGTGTCTCCAACTTGGCTGATAAAGGGAGAGTAACCTTACAAACTTTGGCCTATGCAACCTCTTAATTGTGGCTCGCGGAGGTGTGACTGGACTTGCTCCCATAAAATATTAGTTCTTTTTTTTTAAAGATGAGGGTCGCATTTGAGAATGTCTTCCGCACTGATCAAGCATTCATATAATCTGAGCAGAGTATGGCGGACAGAGTTGCAAGTCATAAATTTAGAAACAAACTACATCAATATAAGTCAGTAAATAGACATATATATATATGCACCAAAATGCGTCAATATATGTATTTTGTATGTATATACATATAAAATATATGTATAAATAGACCTATATTGTGTATTTTAATATATACTGCTCAAAATAAAAAGGGGATATTCAGATTATCGCATTTAACACGAATTTATTTCAAAACTAACAGACAGGCGATTTGTTATATCGACAGCCTCTGCACTGATGCACATGTTATCACTAGTGGTATTGAATTTATCGTATCGTTGAAAGTACACTGCTGTTCAGTCATCCATAAGGGTCGCATGTACAATTTCACATATCCATATCGAATAGGAAAAAGCGTGTTATTCTTCATTTGTTAGCTTTTTTGCTATCTATAGGTTACGTAGTAACATTATTTAAGGTAGTTTGAAGGATTTTTGGCTATGCGACGCTTACCTGAGAATCAAAGGTGGTTAGCAATTGGTCTGCTCCAGGGCGGAAGTACGCAGGCTGATGTGGCAAGACAACTAAACGTTTCATAGTCTGTCATCAGTCGGTTATGGAATCGTCATCAACAGACAGGAAATGTCACTGATATTCATAGAGTCGGCCGCCCGCGTGCAACAACCCGACAACAAGATCGCCTGTTAGTCACATCAGTCTTGAGAAACAGACACCAGAAAGCCACACAGCTTCAGCGCCGACTTTACCAGGTCACATGGGTGCAGGTCTCTACTCAGACAGTAAGAAACCGGCTGCACGATCGAGGCTTAACGCCCGTAGGCCGTACATTGTGTTGCCATTGACGGCTCGTCATCGCCGGGCAGGAAGGGACTGGGCTAAGCAATATCAGAGGTGGAACTTAGGCCAGTGGTCTCATGGTATGTTCTCCGACGAGTCATGGTTCATGTTGGAGTTCTGTGATGGTCGACAAAGGGTTTGGCGGCGCCGGGGGGAGCAATATTTTGATGCAGCCAACCTTCCACATGATCGTTATGGAGGTGGCAGTGTAACAGTTTGGGGTGGTGTCACAACCAATGAGTGAACTGATCTTCACGTATGCCAGGTCCGAGTTACTGGTGTGTACTACCGAGATAACATCATTGAACCTCTTGTCGTCCCCTTTGCAGCTGCCCATCGGAATCGTTTTCTCTTCCAAGATGACAATGCCCGTGCCCATCGCGCTCATGCTGTGCTGAATCACCTCCAGACTCGTGGAATCCAGTCACTGCCATGGCCTGCAATGTCGCCAGACCTTTCCCCTATAGAACATATCTGGGACATTCTTGGTAGAAGAGTTCAAGGTCACGTACCAGCTCCCAGGAACCTTCAAGAACTGGCCAACGTCTTGCAAGAAGAGTGGCGTCGCATTCCCCAAAATGACATCGAACGTCTTGTTGGTAGTATGAGAAGACGATGTGTTGCGTGTCTTGCTACTAATGGAGGTCCAACGCGATACTGACTCAAAAACAGATTTTGTGAAATCTGGTGCCAGACCCTATGACATTTCACGATGAAGTGACGGTCACGTGATTTAGTGTGAAAGAAATTTATGCGGATTAAATTTTTCTTTTGGATCTATAGTTTGAATTCCTAATTAAAAAAATCAGTTCATCTGTCGTAATTTACCTGCTACTGAAGGATATAGCTGAATATCCCTTACTTATTTTGAGCAGTATATATAAATGGTGGTTTGGGGTGATTTGGGGTAGTTTGGGATGGTTTGGGGGTAATTCGATGGACCGGTGGGGGAGCCGTCATTTAGCCTGAAAACCGACCATAATAAGTAGGAAAATAAAGGTAAGAGAAAAGTTACACTGCATAATGGTTATGGGATAAAAAATACTTTTGAGACATTTCTACGACATGTTTGACATGATTAACAATTAATACATAAGGATAGGCATGAAAAAAAAAAAAAAAAAAAAAAAGAAACACGGTAACACGTGTTATGTCACCAAACTTATAAGTCGCTTGGTGTTAGAAAATATCGGAATTACCCTAAACATTCGGAGACCATAACTCCCTACCATGACAAAACTTGAAATATCCATTTGTCTATCTGCTGAAGTGTCTCGATAGTTCTGGGTGTATTGAAAACAATCAAACATGACAAATTTTATCTGGATCTACACTGTTTGCGGAAGCATAACTGTCCGAACAGTTAGAGTAAGTACCTTAGGTACCTTACTAAAACCATTACGAAAACACACCTATTCAAATATATAGAAATATCACCTCAAAAACTGAAAAATTTCAGATAAAAAACTCTGATATTTTTCGCATTTCTGCACATAGATTGTGAGTACTTGTTAGAATCGTCTCGTTTTGAGCAGAAATAAGAAAAATAATGTATACCCTTGTAAACCCCAGTTTTACTATATAAAAGTGGGGTTAAAGGGGGTCAAAATTATTTAGGCATGTTTTATGTGATGTACAACATACCCGTATAAGAAAAGTCAGTACATTCATAATTATATGAGACTGTTTTATATTACATATCTGAAGATATGTTTCGAAATGTCTGCGGGAAATATGTTATAACTCCCATTTTTATATATTTTCTTTAGAACGTTATCCCGCCGCATAGCACTGGAAAAAGTCGAAACATTTCTTGCAGAAATTCAAACAAAACTATTATCCCTGCAATATACTTTCATAACCTCGGAATGCAAAGCAATGCTCAAAATATAGCATGATAGTAATACGAATATTGTACAGTGTAATGTATTGATTTTGCAATATTTGTTCACAAAGATGTTCCCATTAGAACGATTTTGCTGTTGTAAAGAATCCTTAATGTGCAGGAAGATATGGGTTACAGGCTTTGTTTTATTATATTTTCCCATAGAACATACGTTTTGGATATTTGTTAACAGATGTCTTGGAACCTCATTCTTTTATCGTTTTCAAGTTAGTGACTATACAGCTACGTACCGCAAATTTATGAACGAAATGAAAACTCCCATAGGTTGTATTGTATTTTAAGGTTTGATTTACATTTATCATGGCATAATAATTCAAATTTAGACAATTTGATACTTCTTGAAAGCCAAATAAATATGGCAACTTCCGTACTTTTATCCTTTATTTGCGTAGATAGAAAAAGAAAATTAACCAAACATGAACTTTTCAAAGAAGCAGTTTCCATTAATGTGAGTGGTGACATCGTCAAAGTGCGACATATAAGTGATCGGTATGTTTTATTTAAGGGTGCTTGAAACACTTGTAAGTTTTTTTGCCATTTCCGCCAAAAGAGACATTCTTTTTTGACTTCTCGTTAGTTTTGATCCACGCAAAGCCTGTTCTGGATAAAGGTCTTCTTTATAAGGAAATAGCAGACTCCCTCTGGGAGCCAATTCTTTCCTCATCATTACGAAAACACGCCTATTCAAATAAATTAAAAATTTCACCACCAAACAATGAAAAATTTCAGATAAAAATTCTGATATTTTTTCATATTTCTGCTCAAAACATAGATTGTGAGTACTCGTTAGAATCGCCTCGGCGAGGCGGTTCTAATGAGTACCCACAATCTATGTTTTTGAGCAGAAATAAGGAAAATAATGTATACTCCTGTAAGCCCCAGTTTTACTATATAAAAGTGGGGTTTAAGGGGGTCAAAATTTTATAGCCATGTTTTCGTCATGTGGAATAGATCCCTTATAAGAAGGGAGCAGAACACTTGATAGAATTTTTTCTCCTTAAGTATATTAATTTCAGCTAAATTAAGATAATGGAGTAAAACGTACCATATTTATTGAATTATTTGTTCAGGTTTTCAACAACATAAATTTGTTGATTAGTTAATGCAATATGTCTTTCTTCCTACACATTTTAAAATACACTGAAATGTATTAGAAAACTTCTTTTTTTTTTTTTCTTTTTTTTTGTTTTATAAATTTATAACATAATTGTATATTCAAAGAAGTGGACAAAATATTCATACGAGAGTTTCATGTCGGCATATACTTTAATTTACTTCGATTTCTTGAAGGCAAGTTAACAAACTTTATGATAATGAAACGAAACAATACATGTATCCACCGAGCGGAGCAGTTATACGCATTATTGTGATAAGAGCGGAGCAGTTATACGCATTATTGTGATAACAACTGATATCTCAAAGCATTCACCCAGCGGGTGTACTTTAAACCTAAACGGGTTAGAATAAGCTTCTGAAGTCAGGTATCTGGTTATTCGTTGCTATATCAGTATATGATTTACAGAATTATTTTTTTTTTCACTGTATATATCGTATGCCATTGTAGTAGAACGAAACGCCCTTTTTTACATTACGAAACACACCTATTCAAATATACTGAAAATTTTACCACCAAAAATGAAAATTTTCAAGCAAAAAAATTCTGATGTTTGTTTCATTTCATATTTCTGCTCAAAACATAGATTGTAGGTACTCGTTAGAACCGCCTTGGCGAGGCGGTTCTAACGAGTACCCATAACACGTTTTTTGCAGAAATAAGAAAACTAATGTACACCTCTGTAAACTATATAAAAGTGGGTTTAAGGGGGTCAAAATTATATAGGCACGTTTTCGTGATGTGTATTAATTTTGCCATAGTTATTCTTGTTCATTAAGTTGTACAAGTTCTTTAATATGCATAAGGCATAATGGAGCCACAAGGCAAAAATGGGGCCTTAGCGTGTACAGGTCTGTATATCGAGACAGCCTACGAAGACAATAGTCGAATAGCAAAAGTCACGCAATCTGGTGCTAGCACGCGGTTTATTTATCGATGACTTGAGCTTTGGACGACGAAGGCTCCGTTTCGACTATATGGATTCGCTGACCGGTACGCTTAAGGTTTCAGCAATTTCATAGAGGGACACTTCCTGTTTGCTTTTCTGCTTATCAAACTTCTGAAAAGTGGTCAACGCTAAACGGAAATGTTTCTGTTTGACTGAAGTAAAGGATTTGCTCCCAGTGGATAGAATTTACTGCAAAGGGGAGCCAGTTCGTACCTTTTAGACTTGATCGATTTCCAGAAAGTAGCAAGCGTCAGTTTCTGCCTCGGAAAATGTACGCATTCCCCATAGACTAGCCATCGAAGAATTATTTGATGGTATGGTTCAAATATCTATGAACTGTAACGTGAGATATTCATCTTATGACTTGGCGACCAATGAAGAGCCTACGCGTATGCGCAGTCTTGTCAGAGTCTTGGCTTTCACTCGAAAACTCTTTGAATCATGGGCTGTCCAAAGAGCGAAAACTCTGATCAGACTGCGCGGAATCGGATGTTCCGAGTCTCCGCTGTGCGCACGTCCAAAGATACATTGTTGCCCATTGCACTATTATTTTGTTTTAATTTCTTAGTATCTTTATTAAATGATACTCCATGACTTGTACATGTATATGTTTACTGTTATCATCAAAATTTTATAACATGTAGCATAGGGTAGAATTATTTTATGATACAACAAAATTGTTTGTGAGATGTGTATGATTCATGTGTGCGCACAACTGTAACATCTGGACAGTGAATGCCCAGATCAGCCTCTGCATAACCTTCCCAGCTAGCATTCTTTATAAATCTACAGCGGGCATGGTAGCTGACGGGCCGATAACGGCCCGCTGTAGATTTATAAAGAATGCTTACTGGGTTAGTCTGACCGGGGCTTTTGTTTTCGCAAATAAACTACAAGCGCACAACGAAGCTTCTGATCTGGGTCCTCGTTATTCGCTTAATGCTATAAATATCCATTCTTATGTTTGGTTGCATATCATAAACTCTATCATATGCCTAAATATTTGACAGTATAATATAATAACAGAGTCTTTGTTGAATATGAGTTTCTATCTCTGAAGTGCAATGCTCATGTAGCCTAGCCCCGATGTTATAAGACTCGGCTAATAATAGTTGGCATTTTCATATTTATTAACTGAGAATTTTTCATGCTCAGTTATGTTTAGCAAGAACGAATTTGCAATTGATAGTAATTTGTGATTTATTAGCAGGGCAAATTTCATGCCCAGCTGAGTTGAGCACGAGAAAAGTTTTATAACATCTGGGCATGTCCATTCATTGTATTATTAATGGGTTTCTGGCGAAATAATGGTTAACCGCTTAGAGGTCTAAACCTACCCAGTAAAAGTGTGGTTAAGTTAACTGACCGCGCTCGACATGACACCAATGGATTGACTGGTAAAACCTCAACAAAAACAAAATTATTATTGGGACTGGATACACGTGGGAAATTTCTCGCCATTTTTACAAGGACTTCCTGTTTTGCTTAAGTGCACACCGAGATGCTTCTTAAATTGATATACCCTAAAACGAAAGAATTTGCTCCCCTTGCGAGCAAATTCTTTCCTTTTAGAGTAGACTTTTCAGAAGGGGTTGGTGTTTAGTAAAGCAAAGAGGAAGTCACAAGTGTTGCCTCTCTTGTAAAATGTACACACCCAGCGGGCACATGACGTAAATATAACGTCGCCACAACGTCGATGCAACGTCATGATGTTGCATCGACGTTGAGGCGACGTTATATTTACGTCATGTGCCCGCTTGGCAGTGTATCCGTCGTCTCAAACCGTCAATTCCAACATTGTAGTAGTCGACATTCTAAAATATATTTCTGTTTCGAGAAAATAAGGCTAAGCATTACCTGTGAATAGTTTGACAGAAATTTTATTTGAACAGTCTGCCTACCAGACGATTCACATGAAATGCCAAGCATGATATTTTCACAAACGATATGATGTTATCAGCTGCCTTTTGACCCTTCATCCCTGAATATCAGAAGTAGACTGTTCCATCTTTGAATCTGGTCAGAACCCTTGTTCCAAATAGGGTTCTCAGTCAAAAATCAAAACATAATAGCAAAAAGTCTAGATCCAGATGAGGTGGCTCTTTATGAGCTATCTAACCAGGATCTACATTGTTTGCATAAAATTTGTTTCAATCTGAAGGGCTGAGAGGGTTAAAGGGTCAATTTCAGAGGAGGTAACAAACAGTGCGATATTTACATGTACATGTACATTTCTCCGCAGCATTCAAAGTATTGTGATATCCGAAGGTAAGCAGAATAAATAATTACACAACCTTTCAAAAATATAAGTGTAATGACACAAATCACAGCCTTTCCGAGACACTAATAAGAAGGAGAGATCTCATCACGAAAACATGCCTATATAATACTGACCCCCTTAAACCCCACTTTTATATAGTAAAACTGGAGTTTACAGGGGTATACATTATTTTTCTTATTTCTGCTCAAAAACATAAATTGTGGGTACTCGTTAGAACCGCCTCGCTGAGGCGGTTCTAACGAGTACCCACAATCTATGTTTTGAGCAGAAATGTGAAAATTATCAGAGTTTTTAAGATCTGAAAATTTTCAGTTTTTGGAGGTGAAATTTTCTATACATTTGAAAGGCGTGTTTTCGTAATGTAGCCCCGAAGTTATAACACATTTTCATGCTCGCATTAAAATTTCCTCTGCTAATGAATATGAAAATGCTAATAACAGTTGGCATTTTCATATTTACTAGCAGAGAAAATGTCATACTCAGCTATGTTCAGCAAGAAAGAATTGGCCATTGTTAGTAATTCACGATTTATTAGCAAGACAAATTTCATGCTGAGCTGAGTTGAAAAAAAAAGTTTTATAATAAACCTTGGGGCCCGGAACAAACGTCACATAACAAATCATCAAGACACAAACAAAAAAGAACTGCAACAAACAGAGCAATAAAGCATCACGAAAACACGCCTATATAATTTTGACCCCCTTAAACCCCACTTGTATATAGTAAAACTAGGGTTAACAGGGGTATGCATTATTTCTCTTGTTTCTGCTTAAAACATAGATTGTGGGTACTCGTTAGAACCGCCTTGCCGAGGCGGTTCTAACAAGTACCCACGATCTATGTTTTGAGCAGAAATTTGAAAAAAATATCAGTTTTTTATCTGAAAATTTCCAGTTTGTGGAGGTAAAATTTTCTATACATTTGAACAGGCATGTTTTCGTAATGGTCACCGCTTTGGAACGATCAGAAGAAGAAATACAGGCAGGGTCGGGGAGAGGGAGAAGGCTAAAACCAGTATTACTCGCGCTAAACATTACGGTAATCTTTCTGAGGCAGCTCCAAATTACAAAATCATTGCGAAAACACGCCTATTCAAATATACTGAAAATTTTACCACCAAAAAATGAAAATTTTCAGATAAAAAATCTGATAGTTTTCATATTTCTGCTCAAAGCATAGATTGTGGGTACCCGTTAGAGCCGCCTCGACGAGGCGGTTCTAACGAGTACCCACAATCTATGCTTTTGAGCAGAAATATGAAAAATAATATATACCCCTGTAAACCCCGGTTTTACTAAATAAAAGTTGGGTTTAAGGGGGTCAAAATTATATAGGCATGTTTTCGTGATAATTTTTTTGTCCGCATATTGGTCCTCTAGCTTATCTGTGAATCATGACAGTGACGCATATATACACAAGCATTGTGATCATCACGAAAACATGCCTTTATAATTTTGACCCCCTTAAACCCCACTTTTATACAGTAAAACTGGGGTTTACAGGGGTATACATTATTTTTCTTATTTCTGCCCAAAAACATAGATTGTGGAATTCGTTAGAACCGCCTCGCCGAGGCGGTTCTAACGAGTACCCACAATCTATGTTTTGAGCAGAAATATTAAAAATATCAAAGTGTTTTGTCTGAAAAGTTTCAGTTTTTTGGAGGTGAAATTTTCTATATATTTGAATAGGCATGTTTTCGTAATGTGAAACAAAGCAAAGGGCTCAACAGCGACATAAAGCTAGAGCACAGGAAAAGTACACACAGAATCACGATAGGCCCGATCACATCTTTTGGTAGTCAGTCTCCAACTTCTGAAACAATCTACTTGTTAATCAGATGGTAGTTTAATCTCTGAGAATCGAAAAGCCAACTCCTCAAGAACACTCAGATCGTATTATGACTGCCGACTATATGGGACTAGTCTAGCAAAAAACTGCAAGTATCACCCGGGATTTTTATTACGAAAACACGCCCCTTCAAATAAACTGAAAAGTTTACAACCCCCAAAAAAAATCCGATATTTATCATATTTCTGCTTAAAAAACATAGATTGTGGGTACTCATTGGAACCGCCTCGGCGAGGCGGTTCTAATGAGTAATCACAATCTATGTTTTTTTAGCAAAATAAGAAGAAATAATGTATACCCCTGTAAACCCCAGTTTTACTATATAAAAGTGGTTAAAGGGGTCAACTTATGCAGACATTTTTTCATGATGGCTCTTCATTCACGCATTCTGTAGTAGTCAATGTTTCTGTTTGCGGCCAGTGGAGGTCCTGACCAGACTGTGCGGATGTGCAGGCTGATCTGGGCCTTCGCTGTCCGCATATGCCCGCATATATGTCCTCATATACGTTTTAGCATGGCGCGGCCGGTATACGAATTTTAAATGTAAAATTTTTTTCTCTCTTATCTGTGCACATATTTGATACATATATTCTTTATTTGTCCTTTTGTACCTCTGCTATATGTAACTGTTTTATAATGCGTTGTATTTTACTATATTAGTTTCTGTCCTATTTCAGGTAATTAAGTTGGTCCTCATTTATTTTTTTACCTGATGAACAATAATTGAGCTGCAATGTTAGGAAACGTTACTCTGAATATGTGCGCCCAGCAAAGCTACAGATCAGCCTGCGCAAAATTTCTTCTTGCGGACAACGCGGACTCTGATCAGGCTTTTCGGATGCGATTTGAGTCTTCGTTGGGCGCAAATGCCAGCAGGTATGCTTTTCACGTGTGGCTAATATCATCTGGTGGTGCAATTTTAATACGTTTTATATATTAAACCAATAAATAAATAAACAAATAAAAAACATCACTCTTGAACTGCAAAGAAAGTAAGATTAACCCATTTATGCCTACCGTCCCATAAATACGACATTGGCAAACAGTGTAGACCCAGATCAGACGCCGCAGAACGCGGCGTCTGATCTGGGTCTAAATGTTTGCATTAAAACAATATTTTTTTATAAAACATAGTTATAATAATAATAATAATAATAATAATAAAGACACTCTTTCACTTGGAAAAGGCCCTGACCAAAGAATTAAGGTAGCAGAGTCTGCTCGACATAAATGGGTTAATACTGTTTTTCTGTTCCTATAAACATTTATCTATACATGTTAGTCCGCAATTTCTTGCATGCTATACTGAGAGACTATGATGTATTGTCTTCCAATCTTGTCTTGCTCATTTGGGCCACGTCAAGCGAAAAAGTGCCGTCGAACATGCGCAAAATGCGCAGATTCATTTCATCCTGCGCATGCGCAAACTGTCATTCGGGCTTTTGTTTTCCATTCATACTTTCTGTAACATCAAATGATTCTGTTATCGGACAGTGAAGACCCTAATCAGACTGCGAATGCGCAGTCTGATCTGGGCCTTCGCTGTCCGCATATGCCCGAATACACATTTTCACATGGCGAGGCCCGATTTTCATTGTTTTACCCTACTTCATCTCTTAATCAACGAGTATATATATATAAAAAAAAAACACTTTATTTCTGTGTTCTGATGCTTCTTTGGTACTTGATTTTGTTATTAATTACAGACTTTATTTGTCATTTTTCGTTACAATCAACTTTTCCAGTCACTGGCTTTAACAACCACTGAACATGCTTCCGCACAAAAAAGTAGTGCAACCTATACTCCTAGTTTTGCAGCATATACAAATGGATGTATTTATTTATTTGATTTTCAGAGCATTATCTCCTGAATTTTTAATATAGTGTTAGATAAATTTGAAACTAAACCAGGAATAAAACATGCCTAGTTTAAGTGACGAATGCATATGCTTGAGGAAAATATAGAATTTATAACATATGATATGTCAATAGTCCATCTTTTTTGTTACTATTATACAGAAATTTCCGCCAAAGAAGGCGGAGTTGGCTTTTGCTAAAAATGTTGCAAAGTCTGTAAAACGCATATATGTATCGGTCCACGCAGAGTAGCCATCGAAAGTTTACTAAAGTTCAGATTTCCGTGAATTTCACGAGAAACCTGTCATTTCAGTGCTTTAGGCGCTTTGATTTTTAGACAGGCAGTGTATATGGAACACTATATCACACGTGACATAGTGAGGTGAAAACAAAACACTATAATCTGAGTCTAAAGCCTGCATTGTTTGGCTTTCAATGTAAGAGCCGCATTGTCAGAAAACGGACCTTCCGGGACATGTGCGCCCAGCGAAGATTCAGATCAGATTGCGCATTCGCGCAGTCTGATCAGAATTTTCAATGGACGCATTTTGAATAGCCAAAGACGCAAAGTTACTTCATGTGGACAACGACGATAGACACCACACAACGCTGCATCTGATAAAGTCTACAAAGTTTGCCACACATCTACTAATTTAAGACAACCAGTGGGTAGTAAAACGGACATGTTCAAATTTTTAGCATAAGTAGTGTAAGGAGTCTGAATACCGAGGGTAAATATGGTGTCCTGAATTTTCGAAAATCATATCTCCTTATTAAACTTACTTATTCCAAAAAATAGAACAAGTCCATTTGTACATGGTACCTTCAGCAGTTTGATTTGGGTCTGTACCATTTGTTTAGGGGTATGTCAGCTAGTATACATTGTATCGAAGGGACTTGATACACTTGATAGATTTCCGCCATTTCATACAAGGGAGATAACTTTTGTGACTTTGTTTTCCTACACCCTAAATTCCTTCTGAAAATGGTGTTCTCTAAAAGGAAATACTTTTGTGACTTTGCTTTCCTGCATTCAAAATATCTTCTGAAACGGGACCTTCTCTAAAAGAATTTGCTCCCCTTGGGAGCAAATTCTTTCCTTTTAGAGTAGATTCCTTTAACAGAGTTATATGCCTTGAAAGTGAATCAGTTCCCCTGAAGGTACATAGATTTACAATGGCTCTATTACTGGTATATGTCATAATATTCACTGTTTTGCCTTTTTTATGAGTCTTTTTATTGTTTGTATTATTTGTACCTTTTTTGCAAATGTAAATATCTTTATTCCGAACACCGAAATACATTTTATTACCATACATCTGTGTTTAAACTGTGTTATATATATACCCAATAGATATTTAACAATTCCAGCTGCTCACAGTAGTTTTGTCCACCTACGGTTTCCATACATAAAAAAAGCAAAGTCACTCGAAGAACCACAATGAGGCCGATCACAGACGACATTATGAAAACACGCCTTTTCAAATAGAAATATATTGAAAATTTCACCATAAAAAACTGAAAGTTTGCAGATAAAAATTCTGATGTTTTTCATATTTCTGTTAAAAACATAAATTGTGGGTACTCGTTAGAGCCACCTCGTCGAGGTGGTTCTAACGAGTACCCACAATCTATGTTTTTGAGCAGAAATAATAAAAAAAATAATGTATACCCCTGTAAACCCCTGTTTTACTATATAAAAGTGGGGTTTACGGGGGTCAAAATTAGTTTAAACATATTTTGTTCAGAGAAGTTAACAATATATAGTACACAATATATAATATGTAATTTTTGAAAGGATCAGAACGAAAGCAAAAGCTTATATGGTTCTTCTCCTTAAAATATTCAGCTGTATACTTTTACTATATAAAAGTGGGGTTTACGGGGGTCAAAATTAGTTTAAACATATTTTGTTCAGAGAAGTTAACAACATATAGTACACAATATATAATATGTAATTTTTGAAAGGATCAGAACGAAAGCAAAAGCTTATATGGTTCTTCTCCTTAAAATATTCAGCTGTATACTTTGATGTGGTTTACAACTTTTTAAGATACTGAATAAATACATGTACAGAGATGAAATAAAACGTGGCAAAAGCTAATACCTAAAACGTACATTGGGGTCAGGGATGGGGGCACAGGCACACAGAATGACCTAAGCACTAAAGGAAAGTAAAGGTCGTTTGGGATAACATTGTGTCTCCGTATAATAGTAGATTGATTGAAGGCGTCTAATCAGAGTTAAGAAGGAGGACACGCGGGTTCATTAAATCTACAATGAAAGAAGTAATGTTGTGCTATTTCTATACTACCGCAGCGACAAAGTGGCGAATCAGTAATGTTTTTCAAAAAACAAATCTAAATTTAATGAACTGCATCCAGTGCGTAAACGTGTATGTAGTATCTGAGCTCTTTGTGCTTCGTAATAATAATGTTTCGGTACATTAAGTTTGCCTTGGCTCAGATGATTTTTATAGAAATTAAGAGTAGGAAGTTGTCTGCCCTCTGTGGGCAAAGTATTCCATTCTGTAAGAGTTGACGACAGAAAATTATTGTATTAAAGGGTTGTATTTGTTCTAATAGTTTGAAGGTGATTTGAGTTTCTCAAGTTGTATCTGGACACAGTGTTTACCTGTTGTGGGAGAATGGATGAAAGATAATAAGGAGCTAAGTTATTGACCATTTTGTAAAATAAAGTAAGCTTATGATTTTATCGCCTTTGCTGAAGTGTGTCCCAACATATTTCTTTGTATAAATTACTTAAAGAGTTGTACCTGTGGCTGTTATTGCTGCTTCAGTTTGAATTTTCTCAAGTTCATTTTTTTTCGTATTGGGAACAGTTGTCCCCGATAACATCTGCATACTCCAGGATAGGACTAATAAAAGCAATATAAATAGTTTCCAGCGATTTACGGTCGAGTTTGAATTTTAATTTTCTCATTACGTTTACCCTGAAACAAGCTTTTTCTTTTATATACTCAATTTATTTGTGCCAAGAACAGTCCTGAGAAAAGTATAAACCAAGATGTTTATGGAAATCTACTTCGTCGAGCTGTACATTTTCCATGAATAAGGGTGGATGATTACGTTTAATTCGTCTACGTGAAATAAGGAAAGCTACACAATTTGAGGGGTTGAAAGTCACTAGCCATGTACTAGCCCATTGGGAGATCTTCACGAGATCCGAAATGAGACAAGTTGCAGCTGACACTGGATCATTTACAATAATAAAGAGACTTGTGTCATCTGCAAATAAACGGATATTTGAATCAATATCAGTGACTATGTCGTTTATGTATACTAGGAACAGTAAAAGGCCTAAAAGTGAGCCCTGAGGCAGGCCTGCTATCAGAAGAACCACCTGGCAACACGAAAAATTATATAGGTTTGTTTTCGTGATGCAATATTAAGGACCGAATTGTCGTTGAGTTTATGCTTAAACCAAAGACAAACATAGATATTTTAAATAAGAAGGAGAGAAGGAGAAGTAGAAGAGAAATAAAATTGAATAAACATTCAGGCAAGCATGTTCCTAACAAAATGTTGTGATCCACAAGGGTATAATAGTACAAAGTTCTTTAAAAAATAATGCGTAGAAGAAAGCAAAAGGCTGTACGATAAATACAAAAGAACAAACACTTCCACAGTACGAGTAACATATATTTACCAGTTTAGAAATAAGGTTACGCATAAATATATGTTGTCTAAGCGAACCCAGAATGTTCAGCTAGCCCAAAACTTAAACTAATACACAAGGACCCAACGCCCCAACTCTGAAACAATTCTTAAAACACACTTGCAAAAAAAAGGTAAGAGAAAAGTCCAGGGAGTGCCACAATCACAAACCGCAGCCCTTCCCAGACTTCAAGGGGAAGACGAAACCGACAAATCCAAACAAGCACAAATCGAACAAATGTAAGAAAAGCACTAAGATTAGCTCTCTCTTCCCCAAGCGGGGAATCGCAAGGACTGAAAAACACAAGAACAAAACGACACAAGGTAAGACACAAAACAAACCGCCTCGTAAAAAAAAACAAAAAAAAAAAAAAAAACAGAAAAAAAAAAAAACTAAGCAACAAAGAGTAAGACTAACACCGGGACCACCGCCTTAGTAGAGACCACCGTCAGTAGAGTAAACCGGGGGTGGGGGGGAGTGGGGGTGGGGTTAAAGCACTTTTACAGCTAGCCAACTTCACCCTGGGTCCCGATGCTACTCTTAATACAGAAATGCATAAACATTCGGTTCGCATAAAGGCTCCCAACTCAGTCAATGCATCTAAGCGAAATCATAAAAAATCAAATTAATCACTATAATAAGCAAAGACGAGTACTCATGGCTAATTCTATTGTATTCCAGAGTAATTGAAAAAGAATAGTTGAACCACAGCGGGCCAAGTCAAAGACATATCGTCAAGCCCCAACCCACTGGTTAAAGTTTTACGAAGAGGCCGTCATTGAGTCTGAGACCCGAACCGCCGTCGTGCAATTAAAGAGTGAAGCATGGCCATCAACAATGATTGGGTTGTCAGCTAGGCATGCAGTCTGCCGCATAATATCCAGGCTATAGCCAATTCTTTTATAACGGTTAATAAGTTTTCTGAATTGCTCCGAAAAGTTAGATTTTCTTACATTTTTTTCTAAATCTGTACACTAAGTCACCATAAAATTCTAGTTCCGATATACCTTGTTGCAGAAGTGTTTGCAACCCTTCGGTCCCGCCGCGTTGTAAAGATGATTAATTATACACGGAATCGAAAACTTGACGCTATGGCAATGACGATCAAACTAAGGTCTCAATATATAAAGCCACTCCTTGAATTTATAGACGCGATATGCCAATTTTAAGATCTGTTAATTTGATTTAATTGAATACTAGCGATGTACTAAAGTGGTTTGTAAATGGTACAGACACTGGTAAAGAGTCTGTTAGCCTATACCACTCTCTGGGCTAATTCAGCAGATGACACATTGATGATTACTTTCTTATTTTGTAACAGCGCTGTATAGCAATGCGGTACTAATTGCATTTTGGAGAAACGCATGCATTTTGCATGATAACGGTTTAGAGTTTTGCCAAGCAACTGTAAGTTCTATTAAGCATATAGTACACACACGAACTGGTAAAATAACCCGATATATACCTAAATCGTGATAAAGTTATCTGTACAGTTGATGTCTGAATATAAAGTAGCACTGATTGTTTAAAATTCTTGTCGCGTTTTGTAAAACGGCGTGTATTTTATGGGATTTTGATGAACATTTTACTTTGCGGAAATTATGTCAGTTATTATGTTTGGTCTTTATACATTCGTACCCAGTTTTGTCAACAAAGGTTTTGAAATGAACATGAAAAAAGCGCAGCGATTCCTCAACATACATACTTAAGACTTACGTAACAGTGTTCTATACGAATATCTTTTATTGAAAAAACCATAAGCTCGAACGCCCGAAACTTGTCTGGTAAATTTTAAAATGTGTCATTCAAAATGGTGTCATAAAATTTGCAATCAAACGTTTTCTTTCAGGTTTATTGTAGCGGCCATATTGGACGAAAAATCGAATATTTTTTGGAGTTAATCCATTATTTCTGTATACATTCTAATAAAGGCTATAGAAAATGGTAGAAAGTTTATTTGAAACGCAGTTTGCATGCGAAATTTAAAAAAACTGATGTCAGACAGGAAAACGGGGTACTTTGTCATAAATGCGGAAAACAACCGGGTGTCACTAATGACGTCATGTTTGCATATGTGCATACGATAAAAAATGTAATTTCTGTTTTGAACATTTTTTTTTTTTTTTTTTTTTTTTTTTTTTTTTTTTTAACCTGAATGCACACGGTTTTGTATACTTAGAATTTGTTAAGTATCAACTGGGCCTCCATAGAAACGTGAAGGTTTTCGCGAATGGCAATGTATGCATATCTGCTATACAATTGTTTTATATACAGACATGTCCATGCTTTCTACCTATATCGAAATAAATCGTATATCGTTCCGATGCTAAGATTAGCAAACATTTAGTACTAGAGTCCGTGCTATAACTAAATACAATTGAAAATAATATATTTGTGACAACTGCATTAAGTATGAAGCTTCTGCACGAGAGTAAAATCCAGTCGGAAATCGGCCCGAATAGTTACAAGAACGACCAAACTAAAATATAATATATACAGAAACAGACTGGAACCCTCTCTCCCCTCGTTTCCCGTAGGAGACAGCATGAATTGAATATGTTTATTACAATAATTCATGCTTTAACTCCCTTTTTTCTTCACAAAACTAGTTCCACAACGTGCAGGGGAAGTGTCGAGGTATACCGTAAGAAATACTAACGACAAGCAGATTATAGAATATTAATCACCATTATATAGCTCCTTTGAACTATCCGTAGTTCGTGAATGGAATTTACTAGAGACATCAGTTACTTACCCCCTGTCATTAACTAGTTTTAAAAGAAGCATGCAGCACAGGAAAGTAGTACCTAGCTATTTTGGCTATGAAGACTGTATGTATAAAGACCTGCAAACATGCTGAAGAACAAATTGTACTCCCTAAACTATCATCTATATCGCAAAAATATTGTACCTGGTGAACACTGTATTTGTGATGAAAGAGAAGACGTGTCTCATTACCTCTTTCCTGTCCCAGAATTAATGTAGCACGACAATATATGTGCTTGATCAGTTACTAGTAGTATAGGGCGGCACTATGGGTACAAAATTCCCATATGGTGTCCCAATAGTGCCGCTCTATACTACTGTTACTGCGTATTTGCAATCCAGCAGTGTAAACACTACTCATTGGGGACATTTATCGTACAGTCCAAGAAAATATCGCCATGTTCAAAGTTGTGCCGACTGTATAATGAAACTCTACGCTTACCTAAAAGTTTAACATAATATCAGTAAAGCGCGTCAACACATCTCCCAATCTACATAATTTTAGTGACCGCGTAAACCATTAATATGTTGAGTATTGCAGCCTTTGCACATTTTAAACTATGTATATTTTGTTATTGTTACCTGGTCCAGACTACTCAAACTACGGGCCATTATTTTGACGATTCTAAATAGAGTTCTTACCTTTGATAGCGTGAGAGTTTCGTTTCTTCTTCTTATCTACCTTTTCGTCTGAGTCGTTCTTAAGAAGAGCATGACTACCTTTTGTCCTTGCCTCATCCGTCTCACCTTTTACCGCTATGCATATTAGTAATAAAACTACATTATAACTATCTTTTTGCTAACCTTGAACGCTAAAATTTCCTGGTATTTGTTTAAATAATAGATTCTGTAAAATATGGAATTTGAACTTAAAGCCAAAGTTAGCTGCTTGTTTAGACTTTTTATGAGGCAGGCCCATAAGTCTTTAGCTTGCTTCAATTTTCCGTGTAATAATCTAGTTGTAGTTATGAACATATTTGTTTTATATGCAGAGTTTATTGAATGACACACTTTTTAAATCAGAATGGATTTGGTATGTAGGAAACCAACCAGAAAGTCACAAATATTTATTTGCCTTGTTTATAATGACAGAAGATCTGCCAGATGTATCCAGTCCCCTTAGGTTAGTTCTGTTACTTTTGCTCTGAACAGCTTTTAGATCTGGTATACTGTATATTATACATGTATGTATGTGTAGATAGTAACATAATGACAAAAATACGGGTTTAAACCAAACGTTGTAGTCGATAAGAGCCACTTTAACAGAATAAATAAACTTGTAAATTAACTGATGTCATAGACTCACCATTGACGCTGAAATACACTTCTTATTCTCGCTAACAGAAAACAAACGCCTTACTGCAGAAGGAAGCAATATTGTCATGGTAATATTAACGTGTTATACAAGCCAGACGGTTTAAAAGCAGCTGATTTTGTTTTGAAAGGTAGTCTTATTAAGTTATTAAGATTAGGTAGTAGAAAGCTCGAGTAAAGGAAATAAATAGAAAATCAAATGGAGGAACCACCTGCCAGTACGACTAGACGGCGATACAGCATTTTATGCGAGGTACTGTGTGGAAACTGATTCATGTTTTGATGGTAGCCAGCTAGCATTTTACTTAAATCTATATCGGACCATTATCGGCCCGACAGGATTCCTGTTGAACCGATAACGATCCGATATTGATTTAAGTAGAATGCTAACTTGGTACTTTTGGCCAGTAATTCTTTGTACTGATTTGATATATGGGGACTTGTTTGCTCTCTATTCAGAATACTTCAAACGCTATTAGTTACAACTGAATTATACAGGCGACCTATTAGTAATGTTTGGCTGACTGCTTGAGGTTTTCGATGGGTTGTCGTCGTACGTTTGGTCCGGTGATAGTCGGGGCATAATAAAATGTAGTTATGTCGGTTAGGAAAATTTAGTGTACAGAGCTCAATGATCTTTCATTCGCTTGACTGTTCCACTGCATATATTGCATATAGTGCACGTAAGTAACATATTATGCCGTGTCAGTGTATATATATATATATATATATATATATATATATATATATATATATATATATATATATATATATATATATATATATATATATATATAACTCTTCATATGTGTAGGAAACAATGCATCTACCTGCCTGTTTATGAAAGGTGTACAGCCAAAAGATGAATAACATCGTACCTGTACATGTATAATTGAAACTGATGCACAAGATAAAACGATGACTTTTTGCAAACAAGTGCTTAGAGCATACTGCGCATCCATAAGTCTGATTAGGGAATTTGGTGTCTGTATATAGAAGCAGTGGTTACTGTGGAATACATCGAAGATGTCTACTTACACAATAATAGCTACTTAAGGCTACTGTAGAATAAATTGATGTTGTCTATTTATACAACATTGACTGCTACAGAATATGCCATGGTTGCCTATTTGCACCATATTGGCTACTGTAGAATATATCGAGATTGACTATTTACACAACATTGGTCCTACAGAATCAATCAAGGTTGTCTATTTGCACCACATTGTCCACTGTAGAATATATCGAGGTTGTCGATTTACACAATACTGGCTTTTGTAGAACAAATCGAGGTTGTCATTTACAAAGCATTTGCTACAATAGAATATATTGAGGTTGTTGATTCACACAGCATTGGCTACTGTAGAAAATATCAAGGTTGTCAATGTACACAATATTGGCTACTGTTGAATATATCGAGTTTGTCGATTTACGCAACGCTTACTACTAGAATATATTATCTTCCTAATTACATAAGATTATGTGTTGAAGAATATATCGAGACTGTCTACTTACTACGATGGCTATTGAAAAATATAAAGAGACTGTCTATTTACATAAATTTGCCTGCTGTAGAGTATACCGATATTGTCTACTTACACAACAATGGCTGTTGAAGTGTATATTGATGCAGTCTATTCATCGATATTATGTATTTACGTAAAGTTGGCTTCTGTATGTAGAGTATATAGAGGCTGTCTATCTACACAGCATTGGCTATAGAATAACATATCGAGGTTGTCCAGACAGCATTGGCTACTGTATAATTTATCGTAGTTGTCTATTTACACGACATTGGCTACTGCAGAATATATCAAGAGTCTCTATGATAACATTTACATCATATTGGCTTTAGTAGAGTATATAAAGGTTGTCTAATTACACAAGGTTGGCTACTGTAGTAAATATTAATGCTGTCTACTTACATAATACTAGCAACTATAATGTGATGATTGCTGTCTATAGATTGTCTATTTATACAGCATTGGTTACTGTAGAATATATCGGGACTGTCTATATACCTTCAGGTTGTCTATTTACACAGCATTGGCTAATGTTGAGTATATTATTCAACAGTAGCCAATGCTGTGTAAATTTGCTCCCAATCACTTTTCGCCCATCTGAATGTGACCAAACCGACTTCCCTGGGGGTACCTGGGCACCTGGCCCGCCGGTACAGCTAAACACTCGTCACTTGGGTTTACATTCATGGCTGTGAAGAACAGAAGTGGAGCTGGTGCCCACGTATTGAAAAAATACAACACAGCTGTGGCTGTGCTGCGGCTATACATTGAAAAGTAAAACACTTAATGTAAAAAACGTGGCTCACTCGTTGAAAAAATAAGCTGTGGCTCACCCGTTGATAAAACAGAACACAAGTCAAGCAGTGGCTCACTCGTTGAAAAATAGGACTGAAGTGGAGTTGTGTCTCACTCATTGATGACAACTACAATAGTGGGCCTGTGCTGTGACACAAACATTGAAAAGTAGAATGCAGGTAGAGTAAGTGCTCACTCGTTGAAAAATAAGCTGCAGCTCACTCCCTGCAAATAGAGCTTAAGAGGAGCTGTGGCTCGTCCGCAGAAAAAAATAGAAAAAAAAAATAGAACATAAGCGGCCTTGTGGCTCATTCTTTGAAAATAAAATAAAAAAAATAAAATAAATAAATAAATATATAAATAAATATTTTATCTTGATAAAAAAAAAGCTCATTTGTTACCGCATTTATGACTTAAATGAGCAGTGAGGATGATCCGATTGTGTGATGTCTGAATAGAGATGTTTTCATCAATTATAATATTTTACAATATCAATAGTTCTGTAAGCGTACAATAAGGTCAAGGTCAAACTGTACGCTCATCTCGACCTTTCGCTGTCCACATATGAGAACAAGGTCCTTTCATCTGACTTGATACATTTAACAGTGCATATTTTAATATAACTGTACCTTTAAAGATATGAAAATCAAATCATTTTTATATTTAGTCTCTCAACCCATTTCTTCAACTATGTACGTAAATGTACAAGTACAAATAAAACATCCGTCGACTTTTTAAATAATAATAATAATAATAATAATAATAATAATAATAATAATAATAACAGTAGTAGTGGTAGTATTTTAACCGTATTTCTTTTCCACGATAGTTATGAAGCAAATAGGTTGGAAAGTTCTCGCGACATTATTTCCGGTTCTAATTAAGAAATGGAATAATCAAAGTTATCATGATACCCCATAGGAATGTGTGTATATAGATTTAATCAAAATAATTCAAGTTCTCGATTACTCATTCTAAGTGGATCAGCTCCTGGACTTTGGACAATGAGAGCAAATCACGAAATGCAAATTAAAGAAACAAAGAAGAGGGAAAATCAGAAAGAAATATAAGAATATATAAAATATTTCGGCTCGCTATAGATTTATGTAGAATGCTTACTGGGAAGTACCGACAATAGTATAAACAGTTTTAAAATGCCTAGTTACGCTCTTTTCAAAAGTAACATTCCCACTGTCTTTTAGTTGATGATAGACAGACAGACAAGAAGAATACATACATTAGCTGATATTTTGTTCGTGTTAAGGTTAACGGATGGCATCTGAGATACACACTGCAACGCGTGTCTCACCATCGACACTAACAAATTATAGATTCTGGGCGTTTTACATTACTTAAAAGGTATATCACGTGGCAACTGGCTTTAAGGGCCTGATTTCGTTTTATTACAACTGCACATAACCGTGAGATTTTCAATATACGAGATACTATCGAAAAAAAGCATTGCGACTCTGCCGTCAAACCTAAATGTTTTCTTATTGCCTTGTTCAGTTAAAATGTATTGAAAGCGTAACCAATTTTGCAAATTTTGCACACTTTAAAATTCTGACGAGTTTGTGCAGTCAGGCGTATCGACCGGTTTTTGTGCATGGGGGTCACCGTACAAAAATTGCACTTGTAACTCTCACTGCAGAAAACTGTATTTGCTCGTACACCTTGTCGCTTGTTCAACATGAAAATCGTGGAATGTTTGCAAGTGATCTTTCTCCATACAAATCGTGCCATTTCAGTTAGTTTAAAATGCCTGAAAGAAACATTTCAGTCGAAGTAAGGCCCGCGTTATCGGTATGTTATAAATGGAACCACGGCAAATCAAGCTACTATGCAAGTCGGCGTACACAGAGCTACAGTGTTCAGGATTAAATCAAAGTTTCTTCAAACATGCTCAGTGAAAAACAGAACAGGCCTAAACCTGGCAAACCGAGGTCGACTACGGCGGTCCAAGAAAGGTTCCTGAGACTCACTGCCCTGAGACAGCGGTTTAAATCGTCTGTTAAACTTACTGCCAACCTTCGACGAGCTACGGGAGTGGCAACCCACCCATCATACTGTACGGAACCGACTTAAGTCTGCTGGCATCAAGCCTCGTAGACCTTGCCTGAGGAACAAGCTGACTCCCCACCACAAGTGGGAGAGGCTCGCTTGGTGCCTTTATCGTCGCCGTTGGAGAAGGAATCAGTGGGGCAACATCACTTGGTCAGACGAATCGCGTTTCAACGTTGATTTCTACGACCGGCGTAAAGGTATATGGAGGAGAGTTGGCGAGCGTTATGTTCCTGTAACCATAGCAGAACATGACAGATACCAGATACGGCGGAAGCAGCGTTTTGGTTTGGGCGGCTGTGAGTTACAACCACAAGACTGACCCTCACATTGTTCAGGGAAACATGACAGCGTTGAAATACCGTGACGCAGTGCTTATCCCAACTGTACAGCCTCTTGTTGCTCAGACTGGACTAACATTTCAAGATGTTAACGCACGTCCTCATGGGGCCAGGATTGTTACGGATTACATCCAGCAGCAGGGACTACAGACTCTACCCTGACCAGCAAGATCACCGGATCTCTCACCCACATAGCAGCTGTGGGACGAGTTTGGGAGGAAAACTTACGAGAGACATCCAGGTATCCGCACTCGTCGGCAACTGGAGCAAGCATTAAATCAGGAGAGGCAAGCAATTTTTTAGAGAACTGTACGGAAGTGATTAACAGTATGAGATCTCGTGTGAACGCTTGTATAGACCTAACGGAGGCTATACCAGGTGCTGAGTACTGTGGTTAACAAGGAGATCTCGTGTAAATGCCGCTTGTATAAGCTGTAACGGAGACCACACCAGGTACTGAGTTCGGACTGAAAAAACATTCAAAGCAGTAGCTATACATGGGTTTGAAACCATGGAAACAAGCCTTTTATGATATTATTTTGCAGTTTACTTGCTTTTTTGAATCAATTGAGGCAAATGATTTTTATCGAAAGCTTGTGGGTTTTTAATGTGATTTCCCATGACGATGTTGCATCGATCTGCTAACATGGTAAAAGTGCAATTTTTGAACGGGTACCCTTACCCAGTATCCGACCACGCTATTCTTAAGCAGCCATATTCCTTACAAAAATGTTCATGCATCTTTATTCAGGTATGAATGCCGTTTCCAAAACCACAAAGCAATTCACTATAATTTGAATATTTATAAAATGAGAGGCAAAACAAATAGGGGTCGCAATACATTTTTTCGAGAGTATAATTTGTTGTAAGCAGCCACCTTTAGCAGTCTGTAGGCGAAACTCTCTGTACGCGAAATAATAGACGTTTTACAGTGGTGATGGATTTGAAGGGGGCAAATGGGGTTCAATCTATAGCCACTACCTCTACAGGAAACAAATAATATATCTCTACTTTGCTTTGTGGGCAAGTTACAGAAACGCATGCTATTTCATATATAATTTCTTTCATATTTATCATAAGTAGACAAGTACAACTAACGCTCGACTGTGGACTAAATAGAGGATCTTACATGAGTGGTCATTTAATATGAAATTTATGAAACGAGTTTGGGTAATTTCGGGGTATTTTGCGAGCCTTGGCGAGCAAAATACCGAAATTACCCAACGAGTTTCATAAATTTCATATTAAATGACCAAGAATGTAAGATTCTGTTTATCACATAGCCCTTCCGATGACAACCAAAAAAAAAAAAAAAAAAAAAAAAAAAAAAAAATTTACAAAATATATTAAGATAACGGCTTTCCATATCTAAGAGAATCAATTCACTACCTAGAATTCAAAAGTACTACGCAACAAAAATAGTTCGCATATTATTTGATAAGTACCGAAAATAACTAGATACAAGATAAATGTGCCATTTATTACTTCATTAAACTGTAAGAATTGATAATGATTTTTTTATTTGAGCTAATATATATTTCAATTTGAATAAATGAATTTAAAAATAAATATTCCCTTCAACGTCATTCAGCGAGTCAATACGTCACTGGGAATCAGTAGGGGAATCCCCCGGTCAGCTGGCGTATTTAAAGTTCATTGACCTAGATCAATACAGTTTATACGGTGGTTGATACTTAAGAAATAAATTATTCCAAACCGTACTCAAATGCCTTAGATAAAGCACAATTGAGTTTGGGTTGTACCCATTTGAGCACGAGCGAGCGCAGCGAGCGAGTGCTCAAATGGATACAACCCAAACTCAACTGTGCTTTATCTGGGGCATTTGAGCACGGTTCGGAATAATTTATTTCTTTTCTAACACCCCTCATTGAGCGAGTTTTGCATAAATGATTTTTTTTATTGATTTTCATTATTATTTTTATTACCTGACTTCCCCTTTGGTAGATGACAATACCTCTTAAGCATTACGTTACGCGGTTACGTAGTTACAAGGTTCGATGACGAATATTCAAAATGGCGGATAACATGCGATTCAGCTGACGATGTAAAATATAAATAAACGATGTATTAATATAAAAACGTAAATCATGTGTTCATGACAGAATTGCAAAACGTATGAAATTTGAGTGCCGCGATGGATTAAGAAGGACAGATATAAACAGCAAATAAGAATGTTAACCGACTTACTTTTGTTTTCGAACGTCAACAAATACATGATGGAAACAAGAAGTAAAACGAATGTGTTTGAATGGTATAATATGTAGAGAAGTCATCAGGTAAAAAAAAAACAAAAAAAAAAAAAACAAAAAAAAAAAACAAAAAACAAACAAACAAAGAACTGCAATATGCTCATAGATCATTTTCTGTCTTAATAAATAATATAATTTATTATGTATATGAATGTTTCGGCCAATGTTGTAAGCTAGCGTCCATAGTTACCAGGGGGCGAAACTTTCGCAAATATGATTGGTTTCCCGTCGATTGCGCGCGACGAAATTCCTGTGCTCAAATTCTTTAGATAAAGCATGGCTAGAAATGTAAAGACAAATAAGGAACAACACGTGCAGGGGTGTGAGAAACCCAAGTAAATGACAGATTTCAAGAACATAAAACATTTAACTGTAGTTTGGATTTTAATTTGACACATTTATTGACTGTCGGAGTCATGTCATCCTCCAATGCTTTTTAGAGGAGGTGAATTACTTTTCATTGACTGTTAGACGACATCGATGTCGAAAGTGCCTCTAAATATATTGCTGGAAAACATCGAATTTTAACCACCATGAATATTTCTGGTTGCTGTGTTATTCGCATCGTGACTGTGTTGTGTCTTCCCCTTCCATCGGTCTGACATTTATCGTTCATCTCAAAATCATCCAAAAATTGAGGGCAAGATCTGTTTCAAAAGTGAAAGTTGTATCGGCAAACGCGGACATCATCTTCATTGCTATCAACACCCAGGGAAACCCGATATCGGGATATCGGAGGTTGCGAGATTTCGGAGGTAAACAAATGATGTCATCCAGCGACAGTGTATGTACTTATCCTCTTTTAATGATCAAAAAAGTGCTTCTGGAGGATAAGCAACGTAACCTATATTTTCTCAGTTGAATAGTTTAATATATGGAAATGGCATTTCAATATAAAGTATCCTCCTATTTATTCAAAATCACGTTTGAAAAGGAAATTTCATTGTTTTTCACCCAAATTCCATTTTCACTTGTTTATAGCTTTTATTCTGTAAAGCTTTTTCATTGAGTATGTATGTCTGTATAATCTATAACCTTTCTATAAATTATACAAGAAATAGCAGATGTGAAAAAAATACTAAAGTGGCAGATGTTTTAGATTTCTTAAGGGTTGTTGTCATATTTATTGGTAACAGGATGTCGGAGGTATGATGCAGGGATGTCGGAGGACATATTTATATTGGTTAACGGGATATCGGAGGAAAGGAAATTTTGTGTTCTTCTTAAAACGTCTACATCTTTTCTGAAACGTGATCTTGCCTGGTTTAATATGTTGAAGACGATTAACTGAATCGTCAGGAGTGGCATGTAGCAAGCGAACAAAGCGTTTATGCTGACTGGCAAAGAATAAATGAAATAATGTGCCATAGACTTATCAAGATAACCAGCCTTCGTGATGAAACCCCCGGTAACAAATACGACTTCACATAGAAAAAGTGGGATTGCAGGGCAATAAATCTTTTTTTTTTTTTTTTTTTTTTTTTTCTTTTTTTTTTTTTTTTTGTTTTGTTTTCTTTTTCCTTTTCTTGTTTCGGCTCTAAAATATGTATTGAGGTACTTTTAAGAACCACGTCGTTTCTGCTCTAAAATATAGGTTCCGGGTTATCGTTAGAACCGCCTAAATGAAAAAAAAAATAATAATAGAAAATTAACAGTTTTCTTTCTGAAAAGTTTGTATTTTTTAAGACATGAAAATTTCATTCTGCGTGTTTTCATATTTGTTCATCACAACGTTTTGTGCCTTTGGTGAGTTTCCAGGCCTGTACACAGAGTTTTGAAATGGAAGGGGCGGGTGTGTGAATTCTTGGCTATTCTTAAAGGGGACACAGATGCCAACAAAATGCCGATGGGGGATGCAAAATTAAGGAATGTAAAGGGATTTTATGGCCAAAACCTGCATGATGTTTAAAATAAATTGGCCCGAAAGGGGTACAGGTCTCATTGTTTGGTCGGTCAGACACTTCATGGATTTTTCACTTACATTTAATTTAGGCTTAAAAACCCAGGCTCGTGGATTTTGAAATGGGGATGGTGTGACCGTATGGAGGAGTGCAAATGCTCAGAAAATGTCGATTTAGAGGCGAAAATTAGGGGTGTAACCTGTGTTTTCGATTAAAATTTGCTTGATTTTTTAAATAATTTGTCCACAATGGGTGCTACGTTCGCCCACGCACCTTCACCCGCCCCCCACCCACCCCCATTCTGCTTGAATTTGAAATAAATTTGTCCATCCCCAACCACACACACACACACACACACACACACACACACACACACACACACACAGCGCGTATGGAAGAACACGTTACAAAATCTGCAATGTTTTCTATTGATAGCAAATGAAAATGACAAAGCTCTCCTCAATACAACTCGGTACAACTCATATAATTATCATATCACGCTAGCAAATTTATGCGGTGGACCCCTTGCAAATCTCACTTATATTAGGAAAATGGGATTACAGGGGAATGTGTAATTTTTCTGGCTGCTGCTTAAAACCTAGATAAGCGGGCTGTCCGTAAAGATTTGTAGACAACAATGTTAAGTAACACCACATGGGGAGTTCTTATAAGACAGTTTGCTGACAAGCATTTAAAATCAGGAGCGTTACATAAATAAAAAAAAAATACAATGAAGATTCTCTGATATGGACTTTCGGTTATACGCGCAAGGAAAATACAAGCAAAGAACAGTATAGTTCTAAACTATACATTGTAACAGTTGAATTTCGATGCACATTTGGTGAAATTCCGTTAAAATGATGGGAGTTAAGAGCATTATGAGATTTCAAGATGAGTGACATATGAGTGTTTTCTTTTTGTTTTGAATGTTTAACTGGATTCCACAGATTTTAAAGGAACTATTTACCAGGCTCATTGTGTGATTATTATTATTATTATTATTATTATTATTATTGTTGTTGCTAAATTCTAAATTAAGCGACCCACCTAACACAGGTAATGGTCAAATATGAACGACCCAGTATAAGAAAATAGATAGATTCTTGTAATTAGATATACATATGTCAGCCCAATGGACGAATAAGCACCTGTTGTTAATTTTATTATAGAGTTTTTGTACTGATATTGGTGAATATTGTGCCGAGTTGGAATATTGCTATGAATAATTGATATATCATAGATTTAGTGGTAACGTTACATTTATTATTTCTGATCTGATGGCACTCGTTGGCACCGCATCGGCGCTGCGATTCTTACGAGTTTCCAAAATCAACATTTCAATCGAAACTTTGGTAAAGAAAATATCACGTTTCACATACAGAACATCAATTTTGCAGCGAAAAGCTGTTTTATTGCATATAAGTTCTTAAACGTAATGGCAATGGTTCTAGTAATATTATTACATTAAACTCTCCTTCAAACCAATCAAACCTATTAAAATTGCTACAAAAAGAGACACCTGTATTTGCACACAGGCTTAGCACCATATTGTGCGAGCAGGTTTTAATTTATATTGTTTATATTAGACAGAACCCACTCCGTCAATTTTCAGTGCCTCGGAAATCCAGCAACAGTCCCTCCGAGATCCACAGCATCATGTGTCAATGTACCTCCGAATATTCTGTTACCCAATTTTTCGCTAGTACTTGCTTTAAATTTCATCCGGAGGCGTTATTTTTTGTTGATAAACTGAAACAACTATGAAGACAGTCGAAGAAAAGATAAGTCCATCCTTGGGCAATAATAAACCAACATGCCATTTACCATGATCGGGCTGGTAGCGGTCGAAAAGGCAAAAAATAAGATGAAAAATAGATCATCTTGGTTCAAATGCCGTTTTCACCTCCAAAAAGTAGCTGAGAAAGGAAATATTTGCTTTAACATATTCTTTATTATGTCTCTAGAACGAGCAACTCAGCTTTTTTATCAAATGAATAAGATATAAGCTATCAAAAATGGATAAGTGCATACCCTGTCGCTGGATGACGTCATTTGTTTACCACCGAAATCTCGCAACCTCCGATATCCCGATATCGGGTTTCCCTGGATGATCAATAAGCGGAATAATACGAATATTAACGAGGGTAATTAGGCTAACCAATGGGAAGCCTTGCAGGTGTTAAAACAAGTGTGGTTATATGATTTTTATGACATGGGTTATTTCACTGAATAACTTGACGGTCATGTGATAAACTTAAACAGATCAAGTGCTGTGTGTAGTAGTGTACGCCAAGAGTAGCCCAGCAAGCGTTCCCAGTAAGTATTCTTTATAAATCTATAGCGGGTTATCGGCCCGTCAGGGTAGCTGACGGGCCGATAACGGCCCGCTATAGATTTATAAAGAATGCTGGCTGGGTTGTTTATAAATCTACAGCGAGCTGTTATCGGCCCGTCAGCTACCATAGCAAAGTAGAGGTATATTATTGCTGCTTTAGTAATGGTAAAGCACTTCTTGATTTCCACAATGAAGGAAACTGACATGTATTAAGATATATGTTAAATAATAATTTTAGTGCTTTTGCCACAGTAATACGCTTTTTCTTTAACATAAAGTGACTAATTCGGTCTTCCCTACAGACCTTATTTCGGCTAATGTTTTTTTTTTTTTTTTTTTTTTTTTTTTTTTTTATAATACCCGCGATACTACTGCTACTTCTTCTTCTTCTACTACTACTACTATTACTACTACTTACAATAATAATAATGGTGACGAACCACCATCCGATAACGTCAAATACTGACGCACATACTTGTTATGTTTACAGAACTTAACAACTCGCAGATTAATTGATGTAATTTGTTGGTGTTTGGGAGTAGCCACTGACGCTTAAATATCATAACTGACGCAACTCTATATTCTCGCTACTAACTACTAACTCGGCACCTTTGTCATGTAGAAATTATCAGTTAATTACGCATTGGACAACATCGAATAAAAAGGAAGCTGGTTGTGTTCTGAAGGGCATTCTTATTGAGTTCTTAAGACATAATACCATCTCAGGGGGAAAAAAAAACCCGAAAAAAAATACAAACAATGGAGGACCCAGTTGTCGGGACTGTTAGATGGCGCTAAAGCATTGTGCGCGAGGTATGGAACATTTTTTTTTTGGACCGCGTCAAGCGAAAACGTGCCTTCGAATATGGGCAAAATGCGCGGATTTACATTATCTTGCACATGCACAAAGAGTATCATCCGGGTATTTGCTCTGCTTTGAAACTGTCTGTTGTATTCAGTGATCTGTTTCTGGAGAGCAAAGGCCCTGATCAGCGATGTCTGATCTGAGCCTTCTCTGTCCGTATAGGCCCGAAGACATATTTTCGCATGACGCGGCCCTTTCATGTTCAGATGTATGGCTAAAGTCGAATAATACACTCGATAAAGGTTTATTATGTAAATAGCTTACTGTATGTGAAAAGCAAAGCTCTAGACATTACGAAAACACGCCTATTCATATATATAGAAAATATTCACCTCCAAAATCTGAAAATTTTCAGAAAAAAAAAAATCTGATATTTTTCATATCTCTGCTCAAAATATATATTGTGAGTATTCGTTAGAACCGTCTCGACAAGTACGAGGAATCTATGTTTTTGGGCAGAAATAAGAATATTAATGTATAACCCTGTAAAGCCCAGTTTTACTATATAAAAGTGGCATTTAAGGCGGTCATAATTATATAGGCATGTTTTCAGAACAGCCGTTGTCCGTTTAAAAAACCATTGACTGCAATAGAATATATCGACGCTCAGCTAATGTACGGATCAGAGAGCGTGGACGCGTGAGGGCCGTTTTCCCGTATAAAGATCACAAAAATATGACGCAACGTGAGAAAACGTACCTTCTGACATGAGCTAAGCGAAGACTCAAATCAGCAAGCAAATCCACGCAGTCTGATTAGAGACTCCGTTGTCCGCATGAAGACACTTTACATCATAGGCTATACAAAATGCAACCAGTGAAGATTCTGATCAGACTACGCGAATACGAGGGTTGATCTTAATCTTCGCCGGGCGCACATGTCCAAAGGTATGTTTTACTACGTTGCAGCTAATACGAATACTTTATATATGGTTATGGGGTGGAGAAACCTTTTAAGTATACATGTAGAATTTGATCTTTAATGTTTTCTTCTAAAGAATCGGACAGCATGCCAAATACATTTTAGTACTAAATCAAAGTTCAAAGTGCCCCAAAATGTGGTTTGATCAGGCACTGCACTATTTGTAAGTAATTTAGTTTACGAGTACCCATATTGTATTCCGATTCAATGATCCATACAATCTATACAATAAAGAACATACGAAATTATCAGGATTGCTTATGGAGTTCTCCTCCTGTCTGTCGCTCAGTATGCAATGGATCACACGTGGCTGACATCACAAAAACATATCTATATATTCCCCAGATTTTATAAAGTAAAACTGGGGTTTACAGGGGTATACATTATTTTTCTTATGTCTGTTCAAAAACATAGAATGTGGGTACTCGTTAGAACCGCCTCGGCGAGGCGGTTCTAACCAGTACCCACAATCTATGTTTTGAGCAGAAATATGAAAAATATCCTTTTATCTGAAAACTTTCAGTGTTTTTGGTGATGAAATTTTCAGTATAATTGAATAGGCGTGTTTTCGTAATGGAAATTGGCATTCAATTATTATGATGTGTATGGCAGGTACTTTTAAGGATCTGAATACTTAAATTATGTCATTTAATTGACATACATACAGCTGCGACGTCAGAAACATACCTTCAGATAACATTACGAAAACACGCCTATTCCAATATATTGAGAATTTTCGTCGAGGCGGTTCTAACGATTACCCACAATCTATTTTTTTTAACAGAAATAAGAAAATTAATGTATACCCCTGTAACCCCCAGTTTTACTGTATAAAAGTGGGGTTAAAGGGGGTCAAACCTATTTTCGTGATTAATATGCCTAGCGAAGCTTCAGATCAGACATCGTGTGCGCGCAGTTTGATTAGAATCTTCTCTAGGCGTAATATAGATAGTCAAGATTACAAAAGTTTCGTCATACGGACAACGAAGACTCTGATGAGAATTCGAGGAAGCGTAGGCTGATTTGTGTCTTCGTTACGCACACTTGCCAAAACGTACATTTTCTGACGTTGGGGCTCATATGTGAAACCATACTTGTAAGTCATCTCTCTCTCTCTCTCTCTCTCTCTCTCTATAATATATATATATATATATATTTGAATCATGACTATTTTTTTTCTTTCTTGTTGTCGAAAGCATGTGTTGAAGTCTCTGGTGGAGATGCTTCTAATGAATACCACAACGTACCTTTTCGAGGGAAAAAGAAAAAAACAATATTTCAAAATGTCATCTGCTGAAATTTATACCCAGCGTGTTTAAGCATTAAAAGCTAAAAACAAATGCAAATGGATGCATAACGAAGATTTTTCAAATCATTTACATTTTACGATTGATTATATCTTGTATGAGCCAGGCCAAAGCATTTCCTACAAGACTACATGTGCGTCCAGCGAAGTCTCAGATCAGTAAAGACTCTAATCAACCTACGTGGGTGCGTATGCACGCACCCATGTAGGGTGATCAGTCTTTGCTGTCCGCTAAACACTTTGCATTCTAGGCTACCCAAAGTACACTGCGAAGACTCTGATCAAATAATATCGGATGGGCAGACTGATCAGAGTTCTCTGGACGCACGTGCAATTCTTTACAAGTAGGAAACGCTGTGCCCCCACTCATTTAATGATTACTTATATCTTGTATTTCAATATTGTGCAAATATTCTAAAACAATGTTCTTCAGAATGCGCGTAGTCATACTCTCACTGAATTTTCATTTCCTCTAACGTAGAACCTTACATGAGACGTATTGCTGATTTATATTTATATTTATACTTTCAGCAAGAAGCTAACGGGAAATGGACGTGTGTTGCAAATTCTTTTCCGAAGAGAAACACGATAAATCTCGGTAAGAATACAATGCAAAAGACACCGATGTCGTGTATTTGCCATGTTACAGCTTTCTCATCTTAATTATACTCTTATTTGCATAGTTTTGATGAAAAGGAGAGAATGGTTTACGCTTCAAGTAACTTGGCCAGTATGTGCCTTCGTTATTTTTCATATACTTTTACTATAAACTCATCAATGATGCAGCTTTTAAACATATGTTACACCAGAGAAATCGTTACCTCTGACATATGCGCCCAAAAAAGACTTAACTCAGACTGCGCATCTGAACAGAGTCTTTGTTTTCTGCATGAAGAAACGGTACAAAAATGCACCCAGTGAAGATGCTGATCAGACGGCGAATACACAGTTTGATCCAAATATCCCATCACGAAAACACGAATATATAATTTTGACCCCCTTAAACCCCACTTTTATACAGTAAAACTGGGGTTTACAGGGGTATACATTATTTTTCTTATTTTAGCTCAAAAACATAGATTAATGGTACTCGTTAGAACCGCCTCGTCGAGGCGGTTCTAACGAGTACCATCAATCTATGTTTTGAGCAGAAACATGAAAAGTATCTGAATTTTTTTTTCTGAAAATTTTCATTTTTGGTGGTAAAATTTTCATTATATTTGAATAGGCATGTTTTCGTAATGCCTGGGCGCATATGTCGTAAGGTACGTTTTCTCACGTTGTGGCTCCGACCCTCTTTGCACCACAACCAAGGCCTAGCTGGCCGAAACCGCATGTCGGGTTCAGGGACATTATCGTTTGTTGTTTAGATACAATTCACACTTGCAGTCTTTATATGACTGCATGGCACGGTTGTTCAAAACTAACGATGTCCGGTCTGGGTCAGCGCGGTTCGAGTGTTAATCTCTGTTCCGTGTTTCAAAACTGATACGTTTGATGGATATGTATATAAATGTACTTTATATATATATATATATATATATATATATATATATATATATATATATATATATATATATATATATATATATATATATATATATATATATATATATATATAACTAAGTAGCAACCTTACCTTTTAGATTGTTTAGTTCCATTAACATGTATGTTGACTATCTTTAAACTTGTATAAGTAAATATTAATAAATACAAATGTATTCCCATTCACAATATTCACAGCTTGAGTGGTAGACGGTCACATCAGGTAAACGTGATACAACTGTATAGTGGTAATTGACTCCTCCGTCAGAAGGCTATAACCACGCCTATCCGTAAATCCTTAGACAAACAATATCGTGATACCTGTATTTGTCAATGAAAACTGCATTCGTACCTGCATTTATCAATGAAAAAGTACATAGGTAATAGAGTTTGTCTAAGCAATAACATTAACCGTTAACTGGTAAGCTAGTTTAGTTGGTCAGATTTTCGTGTCATTTACTGGTCAGGTGATTTCACGGAGGACTCAATTGGACAAGTTTTGTTCACAGGCCGTTGCCTTTGTTGTGACTGGCTGTTGGAAATTACAGCTGCACGCTTTTCTTGCGCCAGTCTGACTTGGAATTTTGTGAACGTGAGAAGTTACTCCTATTTCAAGTCTTAACTATATTCTGCTCTTCATAAGAACACACAAAACCGTTATACGTTTTGCTGGCTGCAAGCGTTTAATGCAATATGGAGAGAGATCAACATTGTAATGCTCATGATGACATCATTGTACAAAAGTCTATGTATCCTCTACAAATCACTCCTGCTGATGCAGCGATATCTATACTACATCTGCATCAAACATATAGCCAAATGCTACAAGTCAAATGCATATGCAATATACAGGCTTCTAATCAATCCCTGAACCATATACTAGCCGGGCGCGAAACCAGCGATGAAACCCTGTGGGAAAAAACTCTGGAACGTGCGTCGATGCCAATGCTAGGTATACGTCAAAGGGTCGGGCGTCGACTTCCCCCGATACCCAAATACCACTGCATTTACAAACTACCTTTCTGTCAAATTTTGTTATACGGCATGAAAATGAAACGACGGTTGAATACTGCACGACCAATGCTCTAAAAGCACTAAATATTTTCATAAACTTATAAGCATGAAAGTTGAAGTGAACTGTGAGAGCGCTTCGCAAGAACTGACAAAAACCGACCAAAATGGCGCTAAATTTAAATCACTATTACGTGACCCAAAGACTGCCCATTTGACCACCTGACTGACCACATGATGAATATTCATACCATTAAGACAACAGTTTCTCGCTATACTGCCGAAACGCGAGAAACTATTATTACTATCACCATTACTTCTGCGAAATTTAATGTTGCTTCCTTTTTCCAACAACTGCACTAGCATACCACTACTACTACGACTACGATGCAGTTTACTACTGCCACTGCAACAACTACTAATATTTCTACTACTTATCCTACTTCTTCTTCTACTATTACTATTATTACTACTACTACTATTACTAGTACTACTACTGCTGCTGTTTTTGGTTGATTGTTCTTTAGAATCTTTGTTTTTCTGCAATAGGGTTTATATAGTGATATAGCTTCAGGACTATAACTTACGTATTGTTTGTCATACTTGTTTGTTTATTAGACACTCTCTTGTATGTATGTACCTGCAAGAACATTTAACATTTTGACCACTAACACGCTCGTTAAGCCAACGATTCTTTGAACAACTGGGCCCTGATGTTTAAATTCCTAATCTTAAGGGAATTGTTACACTTTCAGGGGATGCAACTCTGTCAAAATTCTTTTGCCACCCATCTGGTAGAAAGGTCTACTTGTAAAAGGAAAGAAGTTATCCACTTTGGGAGCAAATCGGTTCCTTAGAAAAAAGTCTCCTATTTCAGAAGAGGACTTGTACACATGGAAGCAAATAAGTCACAAAAATTCTAGCCCCGGGAAAAATACAGGAAAGTCTACGAAGTGGATCTATTGCCCTTGATTAAATTGATTGTGCTATAATAGTGATGGTACTCTAGTGGCACCACTCGGCCGGTGTCCCTACTGGGGTTTCCCGAGGCCAAAGATAACCTAGTTTATTTCCTACTAACCTCTTCCTTTAAATAATTTTGGTTTGTGGTGCCCGTTATATCTCAATCTCCACTGACGAGACTTACTCAGGTTTCGAGATCTTTCATAAAAGCTTGTTTTGCCTGGCCCTTTTCTCAAAAGAAGTAAATTCGCAAACTTTTGTCATTAGTTAAGTCGAGACCCTCTACCGTAACTACCACTATGCTATACGTTTATTCTTTTCATTGGTTATACAAAATTCGAACACTTTTTTCCCGTAGGAATCGGTTGCAAATTATGCAAAATCAATCAAACATACAGAAAGCACTAAGATTAGCTCTCTCTTCCCCAAGCGGGGTGATCGCAATGCTAAAAGGACTGAAAAACACAAGAACAAAATGGCACAAGGTAAGACATATAACAAATCGCCTCGCAGAATAAACCACAAAGCACCAAGAGTGAGACTAACACCGGGACCATCGCCTTAGAACGGTCAGTAGAGTAAACCACCGGGGGGTTTAATGCACTTTTACAGCTAGCCAACTTCACCCTGGGTCCCAATGCTACTCTTAATACAGAAATACATAAAAATTCAGTTCGCATAAAGGCTCCCAACTCAGTCCATGCATCAAAGCGAAAACATAAAAATCAAATGAATCACTGTAATAAACAAAGACGAGTAATGGCTAATTCTACTGTATGCCAGAGTAAATGAAAACCACGGCGGGCCAAGCCAAAGACATATCGTCAAGCCCCAACCGACTGGTTAAAGTTTTACAAAGAGGCCGTCATTAAGTATGAGGCCCGAACCGCCGTCGTGCAATTAAAGAGTGAAGCATAGCCATCAACAATGATTGGGTTGACAACTAGGCATGGAGTCTGCCGCAGGCTACAGCCAATTCTTTTATAACGGTTAATAAGTTTTCTGAATTGCTCCGAAAAGTTAGATTTACCTACATTTTTTTTAAATCTGTACACTAAGTCACCGTAAAATTCTGGTTCCGATATACATTGTTGCAGAAATGTTTTCAGACTGACGCTATATTTTTTCTAACTAGGCATTGTGTCTGCGATAAAATTTCGGAAACGCCTTACGAAGTTTGAAATAACGATAGCCCTGTCAAAGAAGTTTGGCAGTAAGGGCTTTATTACAGTAGTTAAAGTCATTAAGATTTGAAGAAGCTCTGGCGAATCTAAATATGAGGTACGCCGGGGGACATCGCCATCCAGAAAAGGGAAATTTACTATATCAAAATCAAAATCGTCCCGTTTATCATAAATTTTTGTGGAAACTACCATTAGATATACATAGATTCAAATCCAAAAAAGGTGCCTCGGTATCTGAAAATTTTGCTCTATTTAATTGGAGTTCTGTAGGGTATATCCGGTCCACCACTTGGTCAAAGTAAATGTTGTTAATATTGAATAAATCATCAAGGTATCTTGAAGTTGAATTGAAAGCCTAAATAATGTCAGCCTGATTTTCACGTGAGAGAGACTTCATGAAATCTCTCTCATAACAAAAAAGAAACAAATCTGCAACAAGAGGAGCACAATTAGTTCCCATCGGAATACCAATAGTTTGTCTATAAAGTTTAGTTCCAAATCTAATAAAAATATTATCCAAAAGATTAACAAGGGCATCACAGACTTTTTGTCAACCCATGGCACGTCGGCTTGCACTAATGGTTTAAACATTCATTGTCAAAGAGGGATTTGAATTTGCAGCAACTTGGTTCCGAATCAGTCATTTTTTCTTTAGACCTGTAAACGCGACTTTATATCTTTTTCATTTTAAATTATCGTTATTCTTTTTAAATACAATCGACTCTCGTTATCTCCAATTCCAAGGGACTCATTGAAACACTTCGAGATATCCGTACCTCGACATATCAGAGTTGAGAGAGTGAGGAAAGCAATAAATTGAACAAACATATTTAGTAAATGGATATGTAATTTGACTCCTGAAGTTAGAAATATATATATAAAATAATGTGGAAAAGAGGAGAAATTGCTCCTTAGGAGCAATTTCTCCTTTTTTCCACTTTATTTTGTTACCTGTTGTCATAGTTTCATGATAAAACAGGGACTAGATTTTCACTTCGAGATAAGTGGTAATTCGAAATAAGCGAGCTCTAGATAACGAGGTTCGACTGTATTACTCTTCATGAAATCTATCCAACATAAAAGTTGTAGAAGGAGATAGACGCAAACATCTCCAAGAAGTTCCATTGGCTAGCATTGAGTATGTTCCCTGTTTTCTGATGGAGATTTCAAAATTATGAAATTCCGTGGGTTGTATAAGTCAATGACTGACATCCACGTGCACTTTTCAGGTAATGTATACTGTCGATAGCAAATCATCGCCAAATACTTGAAATCATTGTTGTTTTATAATATAAGCATTTGTTCGATCTCGGCTTGAATGCTATAAATGGCTAAGGACGCTAGGTGAGCAGAGCATTTAGCTGTTTTTTTCCGTCTATTCTTCAAGAAAACTTGTGCTCTAAGGTCCGTCATGACTAATCTCTCTTAAGCAAGTCTGAGAGTACTTTGACAGTGTTAGGAAATTCGTAAAATCTTAATCTGATTACAGTGAAACATATGGATATTCTAAACGAGACCTCACTTAGATGTCAGAAAGTTTTTACGAACACGAATATCGCTAAAATTGATTTGAAAAAAAAAAAAAAAAAAAAAAAAAAAAAAATGACAATCAAGTTTTAGGACTACTTGAGGAAAGAGGGACGGGGTTTATGGTAAATTTATAGTTTAATGCCTGTGTTTTGGAATGCTTAGTAGCATGTATAAAATGATGTCTGTATCTGCAAACAATATCAAAATGTTTACCAATTTATACCCAGTGTCCAGTATAAGGGACATTGGCAAACAGTGTAGACCCAAATTAGACGCCGCAGAACGTCTGATCTTGGTCTACTCAGCATTAAATACAGGAATTCAACCGGACTTCATTGGTGGTTTTCGTTTGCTCCAGTATTCCAGTAGTGGTGTTTGACTCCCAAGGGATATTTTTTGTCCCCATCTTTGCTTTATTCTGTGCTTTATCTGTGACTTAATTCTTGTCCGTAATGATTAATGGCTGATAGAAGACATTCAAGCGGACCGAACAAATATATGTTTTAGAACTATTGCTAAGGGTGAGGATTTGTTAAATAGCTTAAACACCACCTAACCCTCCCTCACCTCTCCCAGCCGACACACACTCCTCTACCATGGTAATTTATGGCTGGCCGTTTCAGGGCGTTCAATGTTTTGTAGTGTTACACTTACAAACTTACAAATGTTTTTATTTTCTTTTAACAATTATCTAAGTTAAAGATATTCAGTTAAGTTTGGGGAACAGAATTGCCATCTTTTTGGGGAAAGGGCTACCAACTCTGCATGCAATCTGTTTATTTATTTATTTATTTATTGGCTGTTTAATTGTATCTGTCTGTCTTTCCCTTTGATGATGAGAATTTTATAAACTTATTTACTTTCTATAAGCGATTTTCATAGAAAAAAATCAATCAGACACCTCTTCTATTAGAAATGGACATGTCCAAAGAGTTAAGGTGGATAAGTTCATTCGGTGTAAATGGGTTAAAGTAATAAAAATGTATTTTCCATTCCAGATAGAAGAGAAAGTATAGTATTCGACAGAACGGGCTCTGGGTCTCTTCTACCATCTATAAAAGAAATATTAATACACACGAAAAACACTAAGCGGAGATTTTCCGACACTAGTGTTGACAACAACTTACACGATCCAAATCCTATAGATTCCATTTCAGCCGGTATGAATAATGTTTTTCTGGGAGACGCTGATAGTAAACCGTTGGATAAAACAAAGAATAAAACAGTTAAGGAGACCGACTTAGTACGTAATTACATTCCAATAGAACGATTTAGACCCATGCGTAGAATGTCAGAGCCGGGCAAGCCGTATCTTGATTGTGTCCCTGGAATTGGGACGCGGAATGTTTCTAATGATAAGTCACATGAACTAGAAAAGTGTTTCTCCAAGGCTATGGCAAATAGTGAAAAACATAAAAATAAAACAATGAAAGTAAATACTAAAGATATATACAGATGGTCCAGAAGAATGTCAGCCCCTATAGTATCCCACTTAGAACAGCTGTCAAAGAGTCAGTCTGCAGTCCATGCCTCAAAATTTGGATTGAAAAACACGATTTCTAAACGTGGAACTGACAGTATAAAATCAGCTAGACGCACATCTCTGCCAGATTCATCAGGCACTAATTCTGCACAGCAGCATAAAGTGTCACTAGAAGGTCAAGCAACATTTCTTATCTCAAAATGTAGAGTGGAAAAGCCATTATCAAACCACAAAAAATATAAACAATATGTCAATTTGGAGCGAAGAAGAGTATCGCTTCCAGATATATCTAGTGTAAGAACGCAAATTCACGACGGAAATCCAGGTACAGGCACACATTCTAAATATCATTTTGAAACAGCTTCTTATAAACAAACATGTCATACATTTGGTGATTACAGATGTAAGTTATTAGAGATCGGAGACTCAAAGCAAGTAGCGCGAATGGCAAGTAGGAACAAAACATCAAATCCGGCCGTCAGAGGCTCTCAAAAACTGTCTGTAAGTGTACCAAAAAGAAGGTTTTCAGAGCCAGCCAACAACTTTAAGGCTAGATTCGAGCCTCAGTTACCTACCGTAAGTGACAATTCCTTTGATGGTATAGATATACAAAAATGGTTACAATCCTCGAGTCCGGAATTTGGAGAAAGTTTAGATGACATAATGTTAACAGATCAAATAGACGACTCTGAGAGCTGTGATCTGGGTAGACAAACACGAATGGACTTTGATGAAAACCAACTACGATCTGTCAGCCAAGCTAACGGAGACTATCAAGATATAGCAGAAGGCGAATCTGATTCTCGGTCAACTGAAGTTTTAAGAAATATCCAGATGGCCGATAAAGATGCTCTGATAAGAGACATCATTGGAAGTTGTTACGAAACAGATACTCAGGTTAATACCTATAGAGACATGAATGAGATGCAGCAATATACAGACGATATCTTCTATCCGAATGAACAGGTTCATGGTACACGTAGGTATACGATTGCTTCGAACAGAAATGAGAATGAATACCTCCGAACAGAACCGTACAAGCCTAAAACATGCTGGTGCCTTCGGTGTCAGATTATGAATGCAATGTATTATAATGGCGATGAACGATTAGACACCTGGGGCAATTATCCATGCTTTAGACGCTGATAAAATGTGCTGCAACATTTTTTATCTACTACGGATAGTGTATAAGTTAAAGGTAGACTTTTAGTTGAACAACTTGATAGAAAGTGTTTTAAATAAACCTTATATTAAACTGTTAATATTTCTGCTTTTCGGTGTTCAACGTTTCTGTTTTGATTTATATAAGCTGTGACAAAGCTGTATAATTGGAAATTACTGTTATTATTGACCAAACAGACCAAATGTTTGAAGCAGCTAAATATATATGATCGCAATGTCAGAAATCATACCTTTCGACATGTTCGCCCAGCGAATATTCAGATCAGCATGCGCTTTCGTGCAGTCTGAACAGAAATTGCACAGTGCACATTCTTAATAGTCAAGGATACAAAGTTTCTTCTGTGGACGACGAAGTTTCTGATAAGACTGCGCGGACGCAGATCTATCTATCTATCTATCTATCTATCTATCTATCTATCTATCTATCTATCTATCTATTCAAATAGTATTTATCTATCTATTCAAATAGTATCTATCTATTTATCTATTCAAATAGTACCTATCTATCTATCTATCTATCTATCTATCTATCTATCTATCTATCGCTAAGCTTATTACCCAGGGGCCACATGACGCTTATAAAACGTAGCACAACGTCGATTCAACGTCTTGACGTTGCATAGACGTTTATGGGACATTGTCTCAAAAATACTTGCACGCAGGGATTCCTCCGCATTTGAATGCAGTAAGCATTTTATGATCATCCCTCCCTTGGTTTTAACAATATCTCATTCTTTCAATTACATGGATATTGATTTCACAATTTCACAACCTGCTGACATGTGTGCACAACGAAAACTGAAATCAACCTACGCATTCGCGCAGTCTAAATTTGTCTGCATGAAGAAACTTTGCATGCTTCGATATCGAAAATGCGCCCAGAAGAGATTCTGATCAGCTTTTGCGACTGCGATCTGGATCTTCGCTGGACGCACATGTCCGAAGTTACGTTTTCTTTCGTTGCGGCTCATTTTATTTTTTGTTTACCCTTGTCATGCCGAGCGAATCTCATTTCTACTTGTCAGCCAATCAGATTACTTCATCCAGGTTGTAGATACATATTCACACACTGAATGACAAACAGTGCAGATCCAGATCAGTTGGCTTTTAGAAGCCAACTGATCTGGATCTTCGCTGTTTGCAAAGGCAGGGCATATCCGGTTACAGCAGGACAAGGGTTCACCCTTCTCTTGCTGAACACGGCATGCCCTATTTTAACAAACAGTGTAGATCCAGATCAGTTGGAAGCCAACTGATCTTGATCTGCACCGTTTGTCATTAAATATGTGAATTTCTATGAAAAACCCAGATCAAGTGATCTGATTGGCTGAAAATTAGAAGTGGGCATGGCATCTTAATTTATTCAGCATGAGAAGGGTTAATAATCAGAATTCATATCAATGATTGTGAATCAGAATTCGAGGAAGTAACTTTCGTGATATTTCTCTTTCGGAGGTCCTGTCACTTTTCTAGATTTGGTCTATAATCTGGTTCTTTGCAGCTCCTAATTATTAATCTTTATTGTCATTAAACTTATATAATATTGTTTCTGCGGCTAATATTGTTTTCGCTCTAAACTGTTGTAAACACGGTACTGAAATATCTTCGTTTGTTCATTTAAAAAGACAGGATGGTCTTTACTAGATTTCCGTCATTATTAAAAGGGAGACAATGTTTGTAACTTCCTGTTTGATTTCCAGCAAACCAAGTCTTGTGGAAAGGTGATAAGGAGTCTACTCTAAACGAAAACACTTTTATCTCTAGCAAAATTCCACATAAATGTCACATCCTTTTTGATATCCCGCATCCCACAGACGAATTTTAGAGAGCTATCCTTCTCTGTTTTTTTTTTTTTTTTTTTTTTTTTCAAAATATAGCAGCAGTCAACAACAACAAACATATACAGTCGACTCTCGTTCTCTCGAAGTCCAAGGGACTCTTTGAAATACTTCGAGATATCCGTACCTCGACATATCAGATTTGTAGAATTGAGGAAAAAAATTAATCAAACAACCACGATTTGCAAATGAATATTTAAATTGAGTCCTGTAGTAAGAAGTATATTGAAAATATTGTGGAAAAGAGAAATTGCTCCTTAGGAGCAATTTCTCCTCTTTTCCACAATATTTTGGTACTTGTTGTCAGATTTCCATGATAAGACAGAGACGAGATTTTCACTTCGAGATAAGCGGGTATTCGAGATAAACGAAGTCGTGATAACGAGAGCCGACTGTATTACGTACCAAGATAAATTCTGAAACAGCTTGTAATGTCTCTTACAGAAAACCCGATTAGGGCGCGGTTTTGCGGTTTTGCATATGAGTAAATTTGGCTTAAACTCCCTACCCCTCCCCGCCCCACCCCACGTAACCCCGTTCCAAGGCGTTTCCTAGTTGCAGTTCTTCTTTGTTCGTGCGTAGGTTGTTTCGTATGTGACGCTTGCAGTTGTTAAATCCTTTTCTCTCCTTCTGTTGGTGGCACTGGAAGGCAGTGCTTCGTAATTGTGGCATTTCCTGGTATCTTCACATACAGTTGACTCTCGCTATCTCGAACTCGCTTATCTCGAATAACCGCTTATCTCGAAGTGAAAATCTGGTCCCTGCCTAAACATGAAAATCTAACAACAGGTGAAAAATATTGTGGAAAAGAGGAGAAATTGCGCCTAAGCAATTTCTCCTCTTTTCCACAATATTTTCAATGTAACTTCAAGAGTCTAATTACATATTATTTTTTAAATGTGGTTAATCGAATTATTTTTTCCTCAATTCTGAAAATATGATATGTCTAGCTACGGATATCTCGAAGTATTTCAGAGAGTCCCTTGGAATTCGAGATAACGAGAGTCGACTGTATTTGGTTAAATCGTAAATTCCCAAACAGTCTCTTGAAAATATGAATACGGAGATGGTATCTATTTCATAACTTTAAACCCACTGAAAACAGCTTCACGAAATCTAGTAGAAATATATATCATCATCAGATGGTATACAAAATCTTAGTTTTATTTTCATTTTCAAAAGACCTACGTGTCGATGGAAATTGTAAAACGCAAATCTTAATTTCAAGGCATTGAAGATAGCTTCACAAAACATGGTTGATATTCAAAAAGCCTCTATCACTAATCACCAAATGGTATTCAGAGAACAAATAGATATTGCTACTTTCATTTGTTATGTATTTGTGTTTCACTGAATCTTTGTATTCAGTTTTATTTGTAGTTTGCTTTAAAATCGTCCAAGATATTTTACTAGAAAAAGCATACAAAAATATGCAGACAACAGGAACCCTAACACAGTTTTCATTTCTAATGGAGACATTAAGGTTAAAAAGAGCACAATTTCCATATTAAACCTTTCCATGGCACATAACTGTTTTGAAATATATACCTTTTTCAGGAGGGATGCATAAACCATTTTGACACAGAATTACTACTAATGAAAGTGTATTTTTTTCATCTTCCTTAAATGTCGTCTTCCCGCCTTCCATTCTGACCTGTCCTGGAATAGACTATCATTACGAAAACACGCCTATTCAAATATATGGAAAATTCCACCTCCAAAAACAAAACAAAAATCAGATAAAAAAAAAACTGATACTTTTCATATTTCTGCTAAAGACATAGATTGTGGGTACTCGTTAGAACCGCCTCGGCGAGGCGGTTCTAACGAGTACCCACAATCTATGTTTTTGATCAATAATAAGAAAAATAATGTATGCCCCTGTAAAACCCAGTTTTACTATATAAAAGTGGGGTATAAGGGGTCAAAATTATATATGCATGTTTTCGTGATGGTTGCAAATGTAGAAGTCTTCTGACGTCTAACAGAAGTACATTTGTCATCAGTAAAACCCTGCAGATCTTTTTAAGTATTAGATAGACAGATTGCACTGAGATCCCAAAGGCAACATTTGGTTTTACCATTACGAAAACACGCCTATTCAAATACATAGAAAGTTTCACCTCCAAAAACTGAAAATTTTTAGATAGAGTTTTTTTCTGTTTTTTTTTTTCTTTTTATCTGAAAATTTTCAGTTTTTGGAGGTGAAATTTTCTATATATAGGCGTGTTTTCGTAATGGGTTGCATCATATCTGATGACTGCTCTGAATCAGAGATTCTGTCTAAGGTAGCTCAGACAACCGCGGCGCTAGCAAAACTTGAAGGGAAATGGAACGACAAGAATATCAGGCTCATTAGTTATATCTACCTTCCTACATTGTATACGTTTATGAGACTGGACTTTGACTGCAAGTCTCAGATAAAGAATCCAACCTTTGGAAATGAGAGGTTATCGCAAACTACTGAACATCTCTTACATCACCAATGAGGATGTCTGCAGGCAAATATATTGAATTCATTTATTTTTCTCGGTTTTTTTTTTCACAGACGTTTAAATACAGTTGACTCTCGTTATCTCGACATCGCTTAACTCGAATAACCGCTTATCTCGAAGTGAAAAATCTTGTCCCTGCTTAAACATGAAAATCAAACAACAGGTAAAAAAATATTGTGAAAAAAGAGGAGAAATTGCTCCTAAGGAGCAATTTCTCCTCTTTTCCACAATATTTTCAATATATCTCTAACTTCAAGAGTCCAATTACATATATATTTGTTAAATGTGGTTATTCGAATTATTTTTTTCAATTTTGCAAATCTGATATGTCGAGGTACGAATATCTCGAAGTTTTCAGAGAGTCCCTTGGAATTCAAGATAACGAGAGTCGACTGTAGTTCGTCTCCACGTGGCTGTATGCGCAACCAACCAAATTAAGCATGTGATTTACTCGGTGGTTACACAATTGGCAAGTTTCACAGGATAGTTACGGTAACCAATAAAATTACTAAACAATAGAAAGACAATGTCTTTGTTTGTTTATTTATTTAAAAGATATTAATATGTACTATACATTATTGCATATTTGCAGACACTATAATCCGAAATAGATATTTTATACAATATAAGAGTAAACAAATTGAAAATAATGATCTAACTTCATCCAAACAAGGTAAAAAAAGCGACATTCATATACAAATTCTCACATAAACTGTGCCAATAATAAGAACTTACAAGAAAGAAAAAAAGAAACTTTTTCCCATCATGTTATCATGTTAAACTATAGAAACAGTATTCGTGCAGGCTGCCTGGATCAAAACAAATTTTGTTTTATTAAAAATGTTTCACAAACCCATGCAAATCACGTCAGTGAGGCGAATCTAATCAGCACCCACGAAATTGCGGTTTTAGTCCAAAAAAAAATCAAAAAAAATCGAAAACATGATATCGCGTATCTACCGTATTTACTCTAAGTACATTGTATTTTGACAGACAAATCTGTGCAAACAGCGTAGACCCGGATCAGACGCCGCATTCTGCGGCGTCTGATCAGGGTCTACACTGTTTGTCACTCCTTCAGCAAGTTTTAGACACTGCAACAGTTAGTACAAAAAACTTGTTTAAATTTTAGGAAATGTATGGTAAGATGATGATTTGATGTTTTTTACGTCCCTTTCAACATTAATTAAGTCATATCGAGACGATGGTAGAGTGGTAATGCAAGGATCTGTGCAATGAAGTGAATTCCGCCTCTAGCGGGATTCAAACACGAGATCTCATGATTCAAAGTAGGGACCACTAACCACACGGCCATCTGGACACTTCTGCACGGTAAGAGAATGAAGGGTCCAACTTTTTGGGTAAAAACCTTATTACACAATTATCATCAAAGTAATAATTTTGTATTGTGTGTAAGAACAAGGAAGGCGTTGTCCTGACAGCAGGGATGGGTATGTACTGCTTATATAAATGGCGTCATCCTTTTTCTATACATATACCGTAACAACCCTAAGTATTCGGGCACCGTAAGTCCTTACCCTACTTGTCTTACAATTGGAAAAAAGTCTATTTTTTCTGTAGCATCTAATCAGGGTCTTCACTGCTTGTTCAGGCTTTTTTGTCTGGACATTTAAGTTATATATGACAGCATGCTATAAATTGTTCCTGAATTTTACTGAATTTAGCTAATAAACACAAATCATCATATTACAAACTGTTAACTTTAAGTATATTTCTGGTGCTATGAGCAGCTCAGTTATACAGATACAGTTGACTCTCGTTATTTCGACCTCTCTTAACTCGAATAACCGCTTATCTCGAAGTGAAAATTTTGTCCCTGCTTAAACATGAAAATCTAACAACAAGTAAAAAAATATTGTGGAAAAGAAGAGAAATTGCTCCTAAAGAGCAATTTCTCCTCTTTTTAACAATATTTACAATATATCTCTAACTTCAAGAGTCCAATTACATATATATTTGTTAAATGTGGTTGTTCGTATTATTTTTTTCCTCAATTTTGCAAATCTGATATGTCGAGGTACGGATACCTCGAAGTTTTTCAGAGTCCCTTGGAATTCGAGATAACGAGAGTCGACTGTATTTAATGTTAAGACAAGATTTATCGCCGCAAAATGTGGCATCTGACCAGGATCTACCCTGTTTGCCACTGATCCACGAGGTTTGAGAGATGGTAAAAATGAATGACTTCAACTTTTAACTCTTTTACTGCCACAGGCGATAATAATAGGCTTTGCAAACAGCATAGATCCAGATGAGACGGCTCATATGAGCCGTCTCATCTGGATCTACGCTGTTTGACTTCAGTCTTTTAACTTTACGTATAAACTTCTTTTCAAGCAATAATTTTGTTAAAAAAGAAAAGCAGACAACAAATGTCGTCTGTAATTTAGCACCGAAAGAGTTAAAGGTATTGTAAAAAAATAAGGTACCAGGTTTATTTCTGTACTTCTTTTTGTTTGAGTTGGAGCATTACGGTCCAGTCAACATTGTTAAGATGATGTCGAGCCAATCAGGTAACCTATTTTCTCTTTTCCTGGACTGACAGTCCTCCTCTAAGAGGTTAACTTGAATTTTTGCACATACTTTCGCCAGTAAGTGACAACAGTCCTTCTTGAATCAGCGGAAAAGGGAAAATGGCCAAAGAATTGATACCATAATCAATCTTCACGAACGTTATGTGGCCGAGCTGGGATTTGAGCTTACGACCCATAGATCTGCGATCAGACGCGCTACCGGCTGCGCTATGAAGCCCAGCTATATTGGTTGCAAAGCGCTATCTACATCTATATCTGGTATGCATAGAGGTCAGGTGGTTAACTGCCAAATACGAACAACTAGATCGCCGACCGCAGCTAGAACATACAGCAATACAGTCAGGGTTTCGTATATAAACTGTATCAGAACTTTGCTTGAACTGGAAATATGGACGCTAACTCTCTACATTTTATTCAATATCTCATATCGTAATTGCAACTTGGATTACTTCCCTTACATCCTCTTACGATTAATACAGTCAGATATATTTCACTTGTTCTTGCAAGGTTTAAACAGTCATTATTGATTCATAAACATACAGATTGTTTATAATTCAGTTTTGCCTTGTGGACATCTCTTGTCTAGATGCCGATTGTTATTGTTCTTGAAAAAAAAATTGCCATTTTTCATTATCACTTATTTTAATCTCACAGCACTAAGCAAAAATGTAGTAGACAACAAACTATTTTATTTTATTTTGTCAGAAAAAATAAGACTTCGCTTTTTATATGAAGTCACATGAAAAGTGAAGCCTTATTTTCTTTGAAAAATACAAAAACAAATAAATATGCCTTCTGCTGCAGTTGTGATTAGTGTTTTAAGTTAATGCAGATAGCAAAAATCAGTATACATTAACCAAAGAATTTTTTACTATTCCCCTTCACTATTAACTCTTGTCCTGCTGAACCTAGATATGCTTTGCCTTTGAAAACAGTGCAGATCCAGATCAGTTGGCTTCTGAAGAAGCCAACTGATCTGGATCTGCACCGTTTGCCATTAATTATGTGAATTTGTATCAACAACCTGGATCAAGAAATCTGATTGGCTGACAATTAAAAGTGGATGTTGCATCTTAATTCATTCAGCATGACATGGGTTAAACACGTACACAGACATGAAGATTTTACTGAAAATTTTCTTGTGCCTCATACAAACAATACAGACCATGACCAGCCTGACTACATACGCAATATTGCTGTTCTGTCACAGAAAATTTGCTGTTGGCAGTCTACACGGTCAACAGCGACTGGCATGCTAGACTGCCTATTGACGCACAGGCTAAAAGATGGTCGAGGTCACACAAACAAATGGTTTATGCATAAATCCATGAAACACTCATAACGAACTTTGCAAGTGAATGGTATATTTCAGAAAATTAGGATTGGCATTTCATGTGAATCATATTAAAGTTGACGACTCTCACTAACCGCCAAGCCCTGGTTGCCAGGAAAATGTTTTAAAATATCTTCTGTTAATTTGTTTGTTCGTGCTGAGGTTTTATGGCTCAGTCAGTCCATTAAGGTCATGTCGAGTGCGTCAGTTTACCTAACCGCACTTTTTCTGAGCAGGCTTAGTCCTCTAAGCGGTTAACCAATACTTGTGTAAGTCTTTCGCCAGAAACTACCAACTGCCCTTCTTGAATCAGCGGAAGGATGATGACAATAGAAAAAATTTCATGATCAAGCTTCCCGAAAGAATGATGCCGGACCAGGCGGGGTCGTACCCGCAACCTCCTGATCACCAGTCGGACGCGAATCCGGCTGAGCCACCGAGGCCGGGATCTTCTGTTAGTAATAAGCGTTTATCATTTACTTCGCTATAGGGATATAGGCAGAATCAACAGACGACAAAATTGGTGATTATATATATACTATATATATATATATATATATATATATATATATATATATATATATATATATATATATATATATATATATATATATATATATATATATATATATATATATATATATATTATATATAATTTTATTCCTAGAGAATAGGATCTGAGACTTCATGCAAATTGTCTCCTAAGTAGACAATTTGCGTGAAGAATCAGATCCTATTCTAGGAAAAATAAGGAAAATATTTTAAACTGCTGAAATTCTTACCCAGCATTCAAAGCATTAAAGGACAAATAGCTTTTTATGTTGATGATTTACAAAAAGGATACCGCATTTACCCTAAATATTTGGACATTTACACCTTGCCGTACCTGCCATAAAATATGAACACCAATTTACAACCTGTTCAAATGTCGTAAAACTTTTAGATGGACGGGAAACAGCAAATATCATGATCAGAAGCTGCGTTCTGCAGCATCCGATATGGGTCTAACCGTTCCCAGAGGGCACATGACATCTAAACAACGTCGCATCAACGTCGAAGCACGTTGATGCGACGTTGTATAAATTATAACGTTGCATCGCTGTTGATGCGATGCTGTATAAATGTCATGTGCCCGCTGAATTGCTCAGGTCTGTCTGTTCGAATATTTAAGGCAAATACAACATTGCAGGGCCTTGGAATTAGGCAGTATATTTTGAATGTTATTTTTATTCTGTAAGCGGACAGTGAAGGCTTTGGTAAGATGTTTTGCATAAAGGAGACTAACTGATAAGCTCTAAGTCTAACTAAATCACAGTTTGCTTTTCAAGCATTTAGAATTTGAATATAGATATAGTGTGTTGCATATTATCAGGTTTGTTGTTATTCAAGACAAAAATTAACAGCGTATAACTCTCCGAACACTATAGGCTTGACCAGCAGACAACTTTTTTTTTTTTTTAACTTCCCCGTAAAATACAGAGACGATTTGCAAGAAAGGACAAACTTATTTCTTAGACAATGTAACATAATCTACTTTAAAATGTCGTCTATTATATCTTAAGGAGACTAAACACATCTGGTCGATGTTTCGCCATTTTCACAAGGGAGAAAATGTGACTTCTGGTCTACACAGAAAGGGGTGAACTCGAAAAGGAAAGAGCCTGCTCCCATTCATAGAACACCCTTCTAATGAAGAGGATAAAATCAATATATACATAGTTACCTCCTCTGAACATGTATCTACTTCCCTTTAGTGCCGCTTAAGGTTTCTGTAGTCATTGCTTGTTGTTTAGAAAGATTTTAACCCTTGTCCTGCTGAACCCGAATATGCCCTGCCTTTGCAAACAGTGTAGATCCAGATCAGTTGGCTTCCGAAGAAGCCAACTGATCTGGAGCTACACTGTTTGCCATTCAGAATTTGAATTTATATCAGCTACCTGGATCAAGTAAACTGACTGGCTGAAAATAAAAGGTGGGCGTGACATCTTTATTTATTCACCATGGCAAGGATAAAAGGATCGTTTATACACCTAATTGTAATCGATCCACATCTTTACTCTTGGTGAGTGATGGCCCAGATTACTGCAATGCTGTCTATTTATAGACATTCGATACTGTAGAATGTATCACCGAACTGCAAACACTGGTCAGACTCTGCGACGGTGCAAAACTTTATCCATTCACTGCTCACGTATACTGATGCGGGGATACAGGAAAAGGGGTTTTCATGGCATTTCCCATCCTCGGGACCTAAACTCACAAAGCAAGTTCAGTGACAGAACTTAGCCATCGGAGCGCATAACCCCTGGACTTCCTAGGATGGTCTTTACCCATTGTAAAATGAATGTTTTTGATGAAATATGTATAATGTTCCATGTTGAGAGAGAGTTATTATGCCATATCTGAGCATCAAAGGCCATGATCAGACTGTGCATGGAGCACAGTCTGATCGGGGCATTTTGTCGATGTACCTGTATTCTACAGTATCCAACAATTCTGTAGGCCCTGATAACACTGCATACGTACAATAATGTCCCTTTTTTAACGTTGATTTTATAAAACATCAAGAAAACTGTCTTTTTAAACCCTAAATGCACCCGTCAATGGGCCTGAAAATGTTCTGCTGAAAACCATTTTGCATTGTTGCTTTTACAATACTGAATATATTTCACATACACAGCACAAGAATATGAACTGTTGCACTTCAAAGTGTTCTGTTCTTTTTTCATTAATGGGGGTGTTTCATTTATACAATAAAAAAATACGAAGGTTTCTATACAAATGCTAAATTCATGTGGGTCGTTAAAACTCCATCCACACTATCTAATTAGCAGATTATCAGTTCAACCACGAGCAGCAGAAAGATGCATTATTACAAATACGAAAAGGGTTGAAACTGATCGGTCTGCGCATGTGCAGACCGATCAAGTTCAACTTCTTTTGCAATTGTCATATACATGTAGTTAAAAAATTGTGAAACTGAAATAAGCGACTGGTCAGATTTACGGGTATTTGCATTTCGCATATGAAATAACGTACCTCTGCTTTTCGAGGGCCATTCGAGCCGGAATACTGGATATATTCACTGTTTGTGTGATTTTTATAAAATTATGGCTTTTCTTGTTGCATTACTATTTATACTAGACCACCTATCCCCACCGCCATTGAGCAGGCGCGGGCTCTGGACCATATGTTAAAGCTGGCAGTGGTTGACGGGCGTCCATATCGTATAGATAGGGGCCTGCGTAGCCGTAGCCACCACGTGGGTAGCCATAGTAGTACTCGGGGTGGGGTGGCTCCAGCTGCATGGGGTACTCGCGGGTCCTCTTTTCCAGATACTCCTTGTCCTCGTATCTCTCTCCACCGATAAAGCAGCCAGCCAGGGAATAGAATGTCGCGGTCAAGGCAGCCAAAACCATTCCCACCCATCCAAGGATGTAGGACCAAGCGTAGGTTCTATCCGTTGCATTTTGTATACTCTGCAAAATCGAAGAAAAACAACCGACTATAGATTCATGTACATCATTATTCGCCACTTCTGAAGTTGCTATTTAACTTCACGAAAGCACGCCTATATAAACTTGACCCCCTTAATCCCCACTTTTATAAAGTATAAATGGGGTTTACAGAGGTATACATTATTTTTCGTATTTCTGACCAAAAACATAGATTGTGGGTACTCGTTAGAACCGCCTCGACGAGGCGGTTCTAACGATTACCCACAATCTATGTTTTGAGCAGAAATATGAAAAATATTAGAATTTTATCCGAAAACTTTCAGTTTTTGGTGGTGAAATTTTCAATATATTTGAAAAGGCGTGCTTTTGTAATGAGCATTTATTTTGTAACGATGCCTCTGCTAAAACTATATATGTTACATGTACAGCCATGAAAAATAAACCAAATCAACTTTCAGCATAGGTGCACGACACGCTTTATATCGCATGCCGTTTTAGTGTGAATGCGCTATGTTACGCTATAACTGTCCGGCAGCACTGGACATTAAGAAGTTGTGAAAAATCGAACTGTTCTTCTTTTGCCTCGTCAATTAAATCCATCGCTATGTTATGCTATAACTGTCTGGCAGCAATGAACATTTAGGAGTCGTGCAAAATGGTAAACTTCTATCAAAGAACTTTTATTTTTGCCTCGGTTCAGCCTCGGGTCGATAAAATGAATTTGGCTTATGTCGGTACATGAAAATTATCAAAAAAATTCCATACGGTTCAACGGTTACGGTCATTTTCACATTTCCCACTTTCTGCCTCGGCCTTGCCTCTGTTAAGAAAACTCATATCTAGCAAGCTCATTGGCTCACTGTCGGTATCTGTCAGTATGCCAAAATTATCAGAATATTCTCAACGGTTTAAGCGGTATGGCCATTTTTACTAACTGACTACGGACGGACAGACGGACTCACTATGTGATTAAAGGGCACCCTTCAACAATCAAACTTTTAACCGGTCGTATCAGTCGACTTTTCTGCGTGTCGTGCAGTTATGCAACATATGGAAAGTAATAAAAGTATGCAAACTGATGAATGCAGCAAACATATTTTAAGAGGTCTACGGACGTTTAACTTCACATGAAGTACTGCTTCGAAAATTTTACAGGTCCATTATTCGCCCGTGTCCAATTAGTGTCAGTAAGAATAAAAGGTTTGAAAATTTACATTTACAGTTGACTCTCGTTATCTCGACTTCGCTTATCTCGAATAACCGCTTATCTCGAAGTGAAAATGCTGTCCCTACTTAAACATGAAAATCTAACAAAAGGTGAAAATTATTGTGGAAAAGAGGAGAAATTGCTCCTAAGGAGCAATTTCTCCTCCTTTCCACAATATTTTTGCTATATCTCTAACTTCAAAAGTCCAATTACATATAAATTTGTTAAATATGGTTGTTGAATTAATTTTTCCTCAATTCTGCAAATCTGATATGTCGAGGTACGGATATCTCGAAGTATATCAGAGAGTCCCTTGGAATTCGAGATAACGAGAGTCGACTGTACTTCAAGACACATGAGCGTTTTTCCTCAAGTTCTGAAGGTTATTAGAACCTTGTCAGCGGGTTGTTTCTACTCTGGGCCCAGTTGTTTAAAACATCCTCAGCTTAACGAGCTCATTAGTGCAAAATCTACTCACATTCTTCCAGCAAAAATATCAGCATATATGCCATATTTAATGATCGACGGTTTAACGATACGTCAAATAACGACATCTTTAGTTTTGAACAACAAGGCCCTGATCACTAGGTAAGTAATCTAAAGCAAAAAAAAAAAAAAAAAAAAAGCCCGATAAACTTGTAACCCTACGCAAAGTTTTGGTCGAATAGTATGGACTCCTGATAATACGCTTTCTACTAGAATAAGATATTTGACCCTCAGCTTGAAATAAATTAACTTAATGACATGTGTGTCAGGCAAAGAGATAAGCCTGCGCATCCGGTGGACGCTTTGTGTGGCCAGGGATCCCTGGCTTGATCAGACGGGCATCATAATCTTTGTTTAACCCTTAAACTGCCAATCACAACAACTGTCGTCTGCTTTGTCACGTGCTTGTGATTTTAAAAGTCATTTCTGCAAAGATTGTGGACCCAGATCAGACTGCTCCTTTAGGAGCAGTCTGATCTGGGTCTACATTGTTTGCCTGTATGCAAAAAAAGGTTTGAAAAGTTTGCAAGAATATTCAGCAGACGACATAAGCAGACGACATTTTCAGATGCAGGTTTTCTTGGCGTTTCATGGGTTAATCTATGAGGATACGCAGGTTGATCTGAGCCTCCCCGGGTATGATTGCATAAGGTACGTTTTCTGAAGCTCATGACGAAGCTTATTCAAGGTTTCCTAGAAGTATGTGTTGTATTCGAAAACTGATAGCTTTATGTAACATATTCATATGCAACAAAATATCACACACGTGTAATATGATAACCATATGGACGCCACACCCCTGTAATGTGACAACAGATATGAAGTTACAGTATGAAACATCTGTAAGAAAGGTTTCAAGGACATATGCAACTATAGCATAGACCCGGATCTGTCTGTACATTCAAAATTGTTTTAACACTGTTTGAATGATCATTCATTACGAAAACATACCTATATAATGTTGAACCCTTAAAGCCCACTTTTATAAATAAAAACTGGGGTTTACAGGGGTAAACATTATTTTTCTCACTTCTGCTCAAAACCATAGATTGTTGATACGCGTTAGAACGGCCTCAGCGGAGTGGTTCTAACGAGTACACACAATCTATGTTTTGAGCAGAAATATGAATATATCAGAATTTTTATCTGAATACTTTCGGTTAAATTTTCAATACAGTCGAACCTCAATGGCTCGAACATCTTTGGGACAATAGAAATTCGTTCCAAACATGGGTAGTTCGAGCCAATGAGGGTTAATCATGGCACTAGTTCAGGAAGCAAATGGCGATAATTTAGGGTAATCTTTTCGATTTGCTACACAATGATTGTAAGTTGAGAGTACTCATTAGAATCGCCTCGATGAGGAGATTCTAATGAGTACACACAACATACAATTCCATGATAAAATAAGAAAAAAATCATTAAATATTTGTTATCTTGAACTATAGGAAGAATTTTGTAGGGACTAAAAAAGAGTTCGAATCATCCACGGTAAACGAGCCATCCGTGTTCGAGCCATTGAGGTTATACTGTATATTTGAATAGGCGTGTTTTCGTAATGTGTAGATATAAGCCTTCTTCGGCGCATACGCAATCACTAAATCTCCAGATGAGCCTACAAAATCGCACAATCTCACATGAATCTTTACAATACACAGGCAGGAATATGATAAGGGTATTGTGCAGACTGACATGGGCTCATTGTCCGCATATGTGTTTGTTTGTGTTGAGGTTTTACGGCCCAGTCAACCCAATGGGGTCATGTCGAGCGTGGTCAGTTTACCTAACCACACGTTTACTGGGCAGGCTTAGTCCTCTGAGCGGTTAACCAGTATTGTGCACATTCTTTCGCCAGAAAATGACAACTGCCCTTCTTGAATCAGCGGAAGGGAGAGAATGACCGTAGAAAATATTTCATGATCAATATCCACGAAAGAATGTTGCCGACCTCGGCGGGGATTGAACCCGTGACCTCCTGATCTCCAGTCGGACGGCGCATCCAACTGAGCCACCGAGGCTGACCCGTATACATCACAAAAATATACCTATATAATTTTGACCCACTTAAACCCCACTTTTATATAGTAAAACTGGGGTTTACAGGGGTATACATTTTTTTCTTATTTCTGCTCAATAACATAGATTGTGGGTACTCGTTAGAACCGCATCGCTGAGGCGGTTCTAACGAGTACCTACAATCTATGTTTTGAGCAGAAATATGAAAAATATCAGAATTTTTTATCTGAAAATTTTCATTTTTTGGTGGTGAAATTTTCAGTATATTTGAATAAGCGTGTTTTCGTAATGTGAGGTTTGAAGTTTATTTTGAACAGTCTTTCAGTCATGTGGCACCAGTGTCTGGCACCTTTTTTGGGTTGACTGTTTACAATCGAGCCAAAGTATACTTACACTAAATTTTGAGGTTGTTTCCTCCTGATTATCAACGACCAATGAAATTAAACCGTGCGTTTGTACGAAATCCAGGTATCGGTTATTATTGCCCCGCTATTCTTGTCGCTGTGACGCTCGGCTGGGGGCGGGGGGGGGGGGGGTGAGGGGAGGGGGGCGGGGTAACTTGGGGGTTATTTTGGTACGGGTGTGCGAGACAGTATTTCGAAACCTACCCCATTCATATACCTGGCCTTTGAAAAAAACGGACCTATTCATATACTAGATCATCTGAAATAATGACCTATTCATATACTGCCCATTGATTTTTTGTACCCATTTATTGCTGGTAGTTAGACAAATAATGCAGTCAATTCATTGAATATCAAGAGAACAAGCAGCCTCAAATACCTCTGAGTGAAAAATATGTGCATATACCGGGATGTCAAAAAAAGGGGGGCTTTTCATATACCAGTCAAGAAAAAATGGGACAGTCATATACTTTTTGTCGAAAAAAGGGGACCAATCATATACCTGGCAGCGCTGAGAAAGGGAGCCATTCGGCACGCACTCCGTACTAGGCCATATATAGGAAGTTACCACCCCCTCCCGAGCTGTGACGTCAGAGTGCAGTGTAAAGAGGGTTATCTATAAAACCTGAACTGGAACATTGGCTAACAGTGCAGACCCAGATCAGACGCTACAGAACGCGGTGTCCGATCAGGGTCTGTACTGTTTGTTTAAATTATAGAAACTCAAGGATTAAATGAAATAGTCTTAAGGTCACATTCGGGACCGTTTCCCAGCCTACACCCAGAGACAATCGACCCACCAGTGCTGTCAGTGCCTTGATTTATACATGTATTGCCGCCTCCCTGCAGTAACCTGAGCGGTCGCCCCGATAACAGAATAATGTAACTGGTGGTGAGATCACGTTTATATGTCCCAGTCCTAGTACCTCTTCTAATCCTTAGAGCCAAGTGAAAAACAGCTAGCACAAACTTCCCCGGAGAGAACACACAACCTTCCCGACTGAGCCTCTTGGACCGGTTTGTCGTCGTGTATAATAAAAGCTCTACTATTCGCAAACAATCACACAGAAAGGGGTGCACCGTAAATACGCCTACACCTAAGTCAGGGTTGGCATGGGTTTGTTATTCGACCGGATGAAGCATTTGTACCAAAGAGCCTAATTGCGCATCACGAACACATGCCTATATAATTTTGACCCCCTTAAACCCCACTTTTAAAAACTGGGGTTTACTGGGGTATACATTATTTTTTCTTATTTCTGCTCAAAAACATAGTGAGTACTCGTTAGAACCGCCTCAGCGAGGCGGTTTTAACGAGTACCACATTCTATGTTTTGAGCAGAAATATGAAAAATATCAGAATTTTTATCTAAAAAACTTTCGGTTTTTGGTGGTGAAATTTTCAATATATTTGAATAGGCATGTTTTCGTAATGGAAAGGGACTGAGCATCCACACATTTACTATTCCCAGTTGCCTCGAGTTAAGGCACCCTACGGGAAGACGTGTCCTTCAGCATACATGTTTGACGACTACATATACGATAATCAGCGCTTTAAGTGCGATTGGCTAATTCAGCAGACGACAGATTGATGATATTTTTCTTCTTTTTCCGAGAAAACAGGATATGATTTCGTGCGAATTGAGACAATATGCATGAAATGTCAAATCCTTTTTTCTGGAAAAATAAGAAAAATATTTCAAAATGTCGTCTACTGAAATTTTTACCCAGCATGCTAAACATTAAGTGACTTACAGGATCCCATCTAATGTAGAAGTGTCCCATATAAGGATCTACATCTTCAATTTTGTTTCTCTCCAGGTACTCTGCTCCATGGAAGAAGGCTATACTGGCCGCCGTAGAGAATGCTGCAAATATCAAGACGTTAATGTACTAACGTGAAATGTGAACTATCATTCAAAACTGTTTTCACAGTCGCACACACGGAAGCGCGTACACTTTTTCACTAACATGCGTCGATTGCACGATCTCGAGGCTAATCACAGAGGCAAGCTGCATTGTCGCATTTTCCCTAAGAATTAGGACAGACCGATTAGGTAAAAAAATGGACTTCTTCAAATTTTGGAAGAAGTATGACAAGGGATTAAGGAGTCCGAATACTTAGGATATACTCACATATTATCTGGCTGGAGTACATATTATCTGGCTGGAGTACCATGTAATTGATTGATTGTGTTGAGTTTAACGACCTGTCAACCCTTGTGGATCATTTTGTGTCTTCTCCCAGAGAAAGAGAGAAGAAATAGAAGAGGAGATAAAAAAGAGGGATAGGGGAGAAACAGTAAAATGAATGAAAGTGAAGAAACAGAAAAAAAAACAAAACAATAAAAAACATTCCTCCTCTACCATTACCTGCTGTGAGGACAGCAGGCCTGTAATATCAGTTGGGCGCCCTGGTGGCGCAAGATACAGGACACCTTTGCCTCACCCAACCACCCCCGCAGTACCATCAGGAAATCATGCCTATGTAACTTTTACCCCCTTAAACCCCACTTTTATATAGTAAAACTGGGGTCTACAGGGGTATACATTATTTTTCTTATTTCTGCTCAAAAACATAGATTGTGGGTACTCATTAGAACCGCCTCGCGGAGGCGGATCTAACGAGTACCCACAATCTATGCTTTTGAGCAGAAATATGAAAAATATCAGAATTTTTATCTGAAAATTTTCAGTTTTTGGAGGTGAAATATTTCTATATATTTGAATAGGCATGTTCTCGTAATGTATGTAACATCCCTTTTGGACGCTTATGTAAGGGGAATGGAATCAATGGATACACGTTTCAGAGAGGCAACTGTATGAAATTGGCTTTGTTTGTGTTTTAAGTTGTACGGCCCAGTCAACCCATTAGGGTCATGTCGAGCGCGATAATGCTTTTGCCTCCCTTCAGAAAGGGGTTCATTTAGAAAGGAAATAATTTGTTTCCTCTGGGAGCAGATTCTTTCCTTTTAGAGTAGACCCTTTCAGATGGGGGTTGCTGTGCAAGACAACAAATAGGAGGTCATGAAAATTGTCTCCCCTATAAAATAGAGAAAGTCTTTGCAAGGTGCACAAATCTTAAAGCATAGTTCAAAATAAGAAGAGTACCCTCACCACGAAAACATACCTATATCATTTTAACCCTCTTAAACCTTACTTTTATATAGTAAAACTAGGGTTTACAGGGGATTATTATTTTTCTTTATTTCTGCTCAAAAACATAGATTGTGGGTACTGGTTAGGATAACGAGTACTCACAATTTTGTTTTTTTATGTAGGAAAAATATGAGTTTTTTTTTTTTATATTTAAACATTTTCAGTTTTGGAGGTGAAATTTTCTATATACAGTCGACTCTCGTTATCTCGAACTCGCTTATCTCGAATAACCGCTTATCTCGAAGTGATAATCTGGTCCCTGTTTTAACACAGAGGTCTACCAACAGTCAATAAAATATTGTGAAAAAGAGGAGAAATTGCTCCTTAGGAGCAATTCCTCCTCTTTTCCACAATATTTTCAATATATCTCTAACTTAGGAGTCAAATTACGTATTCATTCTGTTAAAGGTGGTTGTTCGATTAATTGTTTTTTCCTCAGTTCCGTAAATCTGATATGTCGAACTATGGATATCTCGAAGTGTTTCATAGAGTCCCTTGGAGTTCGAGATAACGAGAGTCGACTGTATTTGAATAGGCGTGTTTTCGTAATGTGATGCTTATTTTGTTTTATTTTATCGGTGAAAACATATGTTGCTGTTTATCATAAAAAAAACTTACCTGAGATATATGCCATAAGTCCAGCGATGTATGCCCATTTCGACTGTCTCCAACAACACAAGACCAGTCCAAACAAATAAGCTACGAAGAATGCAACAAGAGCCAAGATAAATAGTGCCAGGTTGGTTCGCATCAAATCTGAAAAAAAGACAAAGAAACAACTGAGTTCGTAAAGGATGACTCATGCATAATGAATTATGTGAATTATATGTGTTCATCGAGGCGATTCCAATGAGTACCAACAATCTATGTTTTGAGCAGAAATAAGAAAAATAATGTATACCCCTGTAAAGCCCAGTTTTACTATATAAAAGTGGAGTTTAAGGGGGTCAAAATTATACAGGTATGTTTTCGTGATGATTTACGATACTATATATGTTAGTTTTTGCACCAAATCGTATTTTGTGTGTAATCAGTGGAATCACCTCAGCATACATGTAACAGAGAAACTACAATATATGTTTTGGGGTAAGAAAAAACAACAACATTTATTCACCTTTATCTGCAGCTTGCTGAGGAACTGGGTGCTTGAAATTATTCCTAGCGCAATACACACAATCTTGCATTTCTTTTCGCAATGCGATGTATTGCCCCTTCAGGTATAGTTCAAACATCAACAGTGCTTATTAGATGCCCCGCTAGAACTAAAACGTACCAGACGAGCGGAAGGAAGGACGGACAAACGGACGGACAACGTGAGAACAGTATACCCTTGCGGGGAATGGGGATATAATAATCTCAACTACGATACTATGATTTTGAATAACCCTACAGCATATTATTGGATCTGTCACGCTAAAAGAGTTCTTAACGCAAATGCTTCTATCTGTCCGCGCATCCGCGCAGCATTATCAGAGCGCTGTAGATGTAATAGGAAATCAACTCTATAAATGTCGAACAGTGTAGGGTTTTATAAGACCGTGTGAATGCGCAGGATGATCTTGGCATTCGCATTTGGCAACTGATTTAAATGCTCTTTACTTAGTTCGATTGTCCTGCTTGTATTAATATTTTCAATATAAATATTTACATTTCTATACATACAAAGTATAACATTTGAAGAAAGCATTGCAGCGTAAACTATCGGTCTTTGTGTTTGTTTTGGGCATTTTCATTACATTGTAATATAAACACTGCCGAAACTCAGTATTTCGCTAAAAGTAACATAATCATTTCTTTATGTTATATACACGTATTTTACCCCGCAACCAGGAAGAAACAGCAGGTATAGGTGCAGTAATTGTGTTAGATTTTAGCCGCGACAAAGAACGCGACGTCCACGGGGAACCTACATGTATCCCAGCTAGCATTCTGTATAAATCTATAGCGGGCCCTGACGGGGAGATAACGAACCGATATAGATTTATAAAGAATGCTTACTGGGATGTCGCACTTGCCTAATATTTTTTTGAAAATTCGAGCAAAAGCGCCGGGCAAATTAAAACACATTCCCCAAGGTCTAACACCATCCTCCACACTATAATACGACGAAGAGTGGTCTTAACCTACTGATTAGAACGTTTGATTGCGGCGTTGATGGATCCAGGTTCGAGCTCAACTCACACCATCGACTGAAAAACTCTCTCTCTTCACCCAGCAGTGAATGAGTGGATACCCGTTTGAGAAAGTTAAAAACAGCGAAAGGAGAGGATCAGGCCCCGCCTTGTACGTGCTGTAGCCTAAGACACAATGTGCCCTTTCTCTCACAGCCCACTCGCATGCAGGCTATGGTACACATTTACGTTCTACATTGAAATACTGGGGTTGGAGCAGACGAAATCAGGTCTACCACAAAACAGTAACCCGCTGTATCAAGCCAAAGTAGGTTATAGTTACCTAGTTTTTGTGAAACATTACGTGGGGCGGCGGGATATTTACATTGATAAAGTTTGGTGCGATTCAAGTGTATAGAAAATTAACATGGGGCTACCATTGAAAGGCCAGAATCACCGAACAAAGGAAAGTGGTATGTCACAGTGACTAAGTTATGCATGAGGTGCACTGGAGCCGTGGTATTCATGCACTGATGAGGTCAGATCTCACCCAGCGTGCGGATGACGTTTATACAACGTCGTCTCAACGTCTATGCAACGTCATGACGTTGCATCGACGTTGTGACGTTGTATTAACGCCATGTGTCTGCTGGGCAGCGGCACAATATGACGTTTATACAACGTCGCATCACCGTCGATGCAAAGTCATGACGTTGCATCGACGCTCATGCGACGTTGTATAAATGCTGCATGCCAGCTGGGATGCGAGCCACACCTATGAAAGTCCAAATGCATGAGGCTGACACCGAAAACTTAACCGGATGCTATTTTTTGCGAAAGTAGGTCATAGTGATCTAGTTTTGTGTGAGGTAATCTGGAGTGATGGGATGCATGCGCTGATAACGTTTGATCAGATTCATGCCTTTTATGAAATGATATACATGTACATGTATGAGTGACACCGAAAACTAAACGTAATTGTGTTTTTTATGAAAGCAGGTAGCAGCGTCCATGTTTAGCTGGAGGTAACCTGGAGTGGATGGACACGTACACCGGTGACAGTATGTATGACTCAGGCCTATGATACTAGATATGGCTTAACCTGAAAATTTAACTGGGTGTCATTTTTGCGAAAGAAGATCACGGTCCACATGCATTGTTCGAGACGACCAGAGGTGGATGTATGCACTGATGAGGTTTGGTGAAAATTAATTTATGCTGAAGCCAAGATATGTGGCTGACTCTGAAAACTTAACTGGTGGTAATTTAGTTTGAAAGTAGACCATGTAGCTTAGTTACGTATATTGATTGTGTTGGGGCTTAACGACAGGTCAACCCTTCTGGGTTATTTTGCGTCGTTTCCCAGAGAAAGGGAGAAAAGAGATAGAAGAGATAGTAGAGGAGATGAAAGGGAAGGACAGGGAAGGAAGAGGAACAAGAATGAAAGTGAAGAAACAAGAAATAGAAACATTCCCACAATACCCTTACCGTCTAAAAGGATAGCAGGCCTTGTCCAACTGTAACCCAAAATCAGCTGGACACCTTCACCACACCTGACCACCCCCCAAGTTACGTTTATGTGGGAGGAGCCTGGAGTAGTGGGGCGGATGCACTGACGACGTCCTGCTTGCTAGAATGTCATTTCTTGGTATGAAGATTTTTTTTTTTTTTTTTTTTGATTTGGGTTTTACGGCCCTTTCAAGAATATTTCACTTATATCGAGCCGATCGTTCATCGAAGGTGGGCGAAAACCGGAGAACCCGGAGAAAAACCACCTGACCATCCGTAAGCAGAACTTGGCTTTCCCCTATATGACCCGAGCGAGGCTCGAACCACAGCGGTGAGAAGCCTAATAGATTAAGAGTCAACTCTCTTATCCACTAGGCTACGGGGGCCCGTTTTGGTATGAAGAAACTAGCTCTGTTTTTGCTAGGTAAAATTGTCACCATCATAAAATAGCATAACATTAGCTCACGTAAGGAGAGACAACTATCCTCTTCTAATATGTGGTGACTTACGTATTCTTGCGAGATAATCATTGGACCAGTCGCCTCCACCCGATTTCTCCGGGATCTCATATCGAACGTAGAAACAGTACTTGTCTATAATTTCTTCATCACTTTGCTGACGATTCTGTGCCTCCAAAACTGAAATAAACAAAATATTTGTTTGTTTGTGTTTAGGTTTTACGGTCCATGCAGTCAACCCACTTGGGTCATGTTGAGCGCGGTCAGTTAACCTATTCACACTGCACCTGGCAGACTATGTCCTTCAAGCGGTTGACCAGTACTCCGCAGGGCTGTGCTTCGTGATTGTGTCATATACTGAGTATATTTACTTATATTTTTGGTTTCCATCACGAAAACATACCTATATAATTTTTATCCCCTTAAACCCCACTTCTACATAGTAAAACTGGCGTTTAGATGGGCATACATTATTTTTCGTATTTCGGCCCTAAACAGATGATGGACACTCGTTAGAACCGCCTCGTCGAGGTGGTTCTAACGAGTACCCACAATCTATGTTTTGAGCAGAAATGTTAAAAAATATCAGAATTTTTTATCTGAATAATTTCATTTTTTTTTTTTTTTTTTTTTTTTTTTTGGTGATAAAGTTTTCAGTATATTTGAATAGGTATGTTTTCGTAGGAATGGGGGAAAAAGGCCATACAAATTAGTTCAAGGCCAATTTCCACGAATATGCAGCCGAGCTGGAGTTCGAACGCGCGACCCCTGGCCCAAATGTTATAAGACTTTTTTTCATGCTCAACTCAGGGGAGCATTAAATTTGTCATGCTAAAATCTCAAATTACTCATAATTGCAAATTCTTTCATGCTAAGCATAGCTGAGCAAGAAAATTTCTCTGCTAATAAATATGAAGAATAGCCAACTCTTGTTCGCATTTTCATACCTATTAGCCGAGAAAATTCACGCTCAGCTGAGTTGAGCATATTAGAAGTTTTATAACCTCGTGGCCTGGATTTGTAGTCAGACGCTCCCAACTGTGTTATGGAGCCCGGTAAATATACATGTACAAAGGGCATCTGAAACAAAAACTAAAACAAAGCATTATACGTGCAGTTTCAAAACTTACACAACGGGTATGCAACGTTGTGACAACGTCATGACGTTTCATCGGCGTTAATATAACGTTGTGTAACTGTCCTGTGCCCGCTGAGTTACCGTTAAACTTGTCAGAACAAAGTGTAACCAGGGTTTATATTGTTTGTAATTCAGAAATCAAAGGGTTGTGAAATAGACTTGTTCATTTTAGGACTACACGTAGTAAGGAGGTATCTAGAGAGGTCACATTATGCAGGTTACATATGATAAAACTGCTTTTTCATGCCTACCAAACGAATGAATGCGTAACCACCGGTTAAGAACGTAAAACAATTCACGACAACTTACAAATCATAGGTAGACCATCTGTTATTGTAGTAAATCGCTGGCATTTACAAAGAGAACAAACGGTGTATTTTTCTCCTTTGGCCATCGAATCCTTAACCAGACAATCTAATGCTTAACCAGCAAATATATGCAGATCAGCACTGCTTCGCAGAAAAAAACCCCCAAAACCTGTTAAATTTCATTTCAGACAATTGTAGGGCCATTGAATTGGCGTGAAAACACAAACAAAGTCATTATACACTTTGATTCTGAAGATTGAAGATGTTTGCATTAAATACTATGTTATCTCCGAATCAACAGTGCACTGCTTATCAGGTTGGCTAAAAATGGTTCCGTAGAACAAGCTTCGTGTGTTCCTGGAGACGTGGAGGTGAAACCAGACCAGCTTTATAGCTGCAAGTTTTGTTATTATTTATATAGCTCTTATGCGTAACCAGCCATTTTTGACCCTTCCCGTGGCGATTTTTCGACAATGATGCATTAACAACCAAAATATCCATAACACAAATAACCACGTGTCTATCGTGTGTGCGTGATTATATGATGAACTTCTAGCAAAGCGCAAAATTAAATAAAGGACAAAAAAAAAAACCCATGAATTACCACGTGTTTTCTATGCCTTTCGGTACACCTTCAGCACGCGAAAAATAATTCAGCCAATATGCATGAAGTAGGTGGTCTGAGATTTACTCCACAGACGCCAATATCAATGGGCAGTTGAATGTAATTCCCCGTTTTTTAAATAACTTCCTCAAAACGTTTATATCGCTCATGAAACACAGAAAATGCAAAGTTTGTTTACCTTTTTGAATAATCTTATCCCTAACCGGATGTCGATCTAATTGTTTCACGTTCTTAACCGGTGGTTACGCATTCATTCGTTTGGTAGGCGTGTTTTTATTGGAGCACGGTCAATTCCAGCACGGGGCCAATACTGCCTAATGTATTTTTTTTAATTTGCAACGAAAGATAAATAAGTCAAATGTAAATTTATTGCGAAAACTTCTGCAGAACAGTAAATAAATAAATAAATAAAATATTAAGAAATGAAGTTAACATACAAATGTATTTATGCCTAGCTGGGACATTGTCAAACAGCGTAGACCCAGATCAGACGCCGCAGAACCCAACACCCTAATATTGGAAATTACCAGTCCGAAGAGTGAAGATAGAAGAATCCATTCGGCCTAGATGGGTTAATCAGCAAAGTCAAGGGTTACAAAGCACTGCTCTCCTTCTACCGCAAAAAAAAAAAAAAAAAAAAATCCTTGGAACGGTTAGTAGTAAGATTAAGGAGACTGGATACATTTGAGCCTCGACGTCAGAAAACGTACCTTCTGGCATGTGTACCCAACGAAGACTCAAATCAGCCTGCGCATCCGCGCAGTCCTATCAGTTTTCGTTGACCGCATAACGAAACGCTGGACCCTTGGCTACACTGTAAAAAGATCGCGTACTGGCAAATGGCTGCTAGTGCAGTTACCGTACATTTTACGGGACACAAGAATAATCACGCATGGCAAGGCAAAGAAGGGCAAGGTAGGTAACATAGGACATATAGTAGGGATCTGTGTTACGGCACTGTATCTTAAGCTTACCCATCCTTACCTTATCCTACGAGGTAATTCCTGCAAAAATCAACTGGCGCCCGTAAAATTTACGGTAAATGCGCTGGCAGCCAGCTGCCCGTAAAATTTACGGTAAATGCGCTGGCAGCCAGCTGCCCGTAAAATTTACGGTAAATGCGCTGGCAGCCAGCTGCCAGCGCATTTACCGTAAATTTTTACGGGATTCTTTTACAATATATCCAAAATACGACCAGTGAAGATTCTGATCAAGGATGCAAAGTTTCTTTATGCGCACAGCGAAGACTGATCAGACTGCACGGATGCGCAGGCTTATTCGAGTCTTTGGTGGGCTCATATGTCAGACGGTACGTTTTCTCATTTTGAGGCTCTTGTATCTATGAACAAAGGCTGTCATCAGACCGCACGGATGCGCAGGCTTTTCTGGTCTTTCACTGTTTGCATAACATATAACCTTAGGGCTATTTTCTTACGCCGTGCATCAGTTAGCTTTGATTATAACACGAGCTGGGTATTCGTGAGTCAAGCTTTTTAAATTCCTCAGGCCCAGAGTGTGTGAAATTTTCTTTTTGTAACCAATACTGGCGACCACTACACAACATGATTGCAGCTGAGCAGGTTCAAGCGAAAAGACGTTTTCCAGCGTCTGAGAAATGTCTTACCCTGCGCAACTGCAATCTTATAAAGGTCTTTGAGATCAGTTGACGCAGTCTAGGGTATCCAATGAGTCTTTAAGCAGACGTAGAAGGTACTGTTCATTCTGCACAGATGTGCAGGCTGGTCAAGGCTATCGCTGTGCTCATATGCCTCAAGGACATCTTTGTGTGTGTCGCTACGTAGTCATAAATCCTGCACCGCCTTGTGACATCTGATACTTTAAAAGATTTAGAAAACTACAAAATGACTGACAATAAATACTATCATCATTCATTGAGGCGATTACTTTAAAGAAAACTAACGATATAGCGAAGACCAAGCGAAGGCCTATTGCAGTCAGTGCATTTGTGCGACGTGAACAGTAGTGGTCTCTCTGTCCGCTTAAAAATAGCGGTGTACATAGTGTTTTCAATGCAGTGATTGGGTAGCCCAAGCTGAACACTCATAAAGTACAAGTATTAGTTTTCACCAAAACGTTGGTCTACGCTCAGCTGGCAATGTGTTCTAAGCATAGATCAAGCTTATTGTGAAAGCGGCTTTAAATAACGTTGAGCAGCCCATGGAAAATAGCATACGACCATGAAGTGCTTCCGGAACAATGGAAAACGTTAAGATTGTCTAGACCCGCGGGCGTAAACTTAAGATTCGTCTCGACAAGAATAAAGGATTCTTAGCACGACCAAAGAAGGTCCAGAACCAGAACAGCATGCACATTCGCACTCTCTCTCTCTTTCTGTATAATTATATATATATATATATATATATATATATATATATATATATATATATATATATATATATATATATATATATATATATATATATATATATATATATATATATATATCCGCTCTCTCTCTCTCTGTACATGCGTACTCTTATCACGAAGACGAAACCGGCCTCAGTTGGATGCGCGTCCGACTTGTAATAAGGAGGTTGCGGGTTTGACCCCGGCCAGGTCGTCAACATTCTTTTGTGGAGAGTGATCATGAAATATTTTCTACGGCCATTCTCTACCTTCCGCTGAAGAAGGGCAGTTGTAAATTTCTAGCGAAAGAATGTGCACAATATTGGTTAACTGCTTAGAGGAGGACTAAACCTATCCAGTAAAAAGTGTGGTTAGGTAAACCGCGCTCGACATGTTCCAAATGTGTTGACTGAGACGTAAGACCTCAAAACAAACAAATTGTTAAATCACACAGTGCATTATCCAATGGTTCTGAAAATGAACAGCAAAAGCGCTGACCAGAATGCACGGATGCGTAGGCTGATCTCAGCCTTCACTGCCTGCATATACTGAAAATCACATTTTCGCTTTGCGCAGCCCTTGCATCTCTGTGCACTGAGGTACATGTAAAAACTCGTAAAATGAACGAAATTTTACATTTGTAATACAGTTTGTATGCATTTAATCTGAGTTATCTCAGTATGAATGCGATGTTATTCACAAATAAACCTTTAAACTGGCATTCGAGTTTGAAGTGTATTAAAACGTGCCAATATGCAGATTAAATACAGGCTTGAGAGAACAGTATTTATTGATACTGACATACATTTTCGGTACATGTGTATTTACTTTTATCATCTCGGCAAGTCCTTGCAATGGGAGAAGATTGCCGGGAAAGAATTTGACACCGGTTGGTCTTTTTAGCAGGGCTGAGATTCCAGCGGGCACATGACGTTTATACAACGTCGTCTCAACGTCGATGCAACGTCATGACGTTGCATCGACGTTGAGGCGACGTTGTTTAGACGTCATGTGTCTGCTGGGATGTCACGTCCCATCAAGATCTACACTGTTCTTCTTTCATTTTTTTAACTTTGTCACAACATTATTTGCCTTTTATGTTTTTATTTATTTTTTTTTTTTTTTGTATCAAACGCCCATTTTCGAGACAATGGACTTCACTTAAGGAACACAGGGATGAATGCTTTATTGTTGGCATGGCGCTGCTTAAATAAGGCTACTGTATTTACCTTAAAATATTGGGACACCTTAATTAATTACCATACTTGTCCTAAAATTTAGCAAGTCCATTTCACTACCCATTTTACTACTAGTCTAAAAAAATTGCTAGATGAGTGACAAACAGAGCAGACCCTGATTAGACGCCGTGTTCTGTGGCGTCTGATCTGGGTCTACTATGTTTGCTCAGGCGTGTATGTCACAATACTTAAGGTAATTACGGCAATTCTGTATCGATAAGAAAGGCTGTGAAACACTGAACAATTTAATCATTTGATTTTAACTGTTATCTGACTAACAAAATCGTGTTTTTACTACAATAATCTTATTACCTTTCTACGGGTCACACCTATATACGGGTGTGATGTGTGACACTATATAATAAACGTCTACTACTGTGTTTGTAATTGTAATATCCGATATACAGCGTTCTCCTGCGAAATTACCCACCTATCTTGTTACAGACTTTTTTAACATTTACATTACGCAAACATGCCTATTCAAATATATAGAAAATTTCACTTCCAAAAACTGAAAATTTTCAGATAAAAAATTCTGATATTTTTCATATTCCTACTCAAAACAAAGATTGTGGGTACTCGTTAGAACCGCCTCGGCGAGACGGTTCTAATGAATACCCACAATCTTTGTTTGTAACCAGAAAAGAAAAATAATGTATGCCCGTGTAAACCCCAGTTTTACTATATAAAAGTGAGGTTTAGGGGGCTCAATATTATATAGGTATGTTTTCGTGATGTCTAGGTTGTAGGTTCATTTCTGAGTCAAATAGAAATCATTCAAACAATACAATACGACTGGGTGAAGAGCGTAGTCAATCATGTTTAACAATGAGTAAGAAACATTTAAAAAGAAACAGAAGTTTAACGTCCCTTTTTTTTTTTTTTTTTTTTTTTTTTTTTTTTGGACTTGTCTAAGGGAAGGAACTCTGGATGAAGCCTGTTCTAAGTTTAATAATACTTTTCTTAACTTTGTTAAATTGTGTGTTCCATCAAAAAATGTACTTATCAGACCTGACGATAAACCTTGGTATGATTGTGAAATAAGAAGAGTGTCTAGAAAAAGAGACAGGTTAAAACGTAAATTCAACAAATCAGGAAATCATAACATTTTGGCAAGGTACAAGTTTTTTCGCAATAAAGTTAATAATCTAAAACGGCATGCAAAAGAGCAATTTTACAATAACTTGGAATTTTCCATATCTGACTTTCACTCAAATGATAGAAAACAATTTTGGAAGGTTGTACGTCACTTTGTTAAAGGAAATAGCAGCTCTTCTTCAATTCCACCTCTCAATTCCTATCCGGTCACTGGTCAAAACAACTTCTGTTTTTCAATTGAAGATAAGGCTGAATTGTTAAATAAATATTTTACATCTATCTCCACTGTAAATGATGAAAATGCAACATTGCCTGCTTTTGAATATAAATGTCAAAATAGAATATCCAGTATAACATGTACATCAGATGAAGTTGCTTCCCTCATTGAACTTTTAAATCCCAACAAGGCAACAGGGCCAGATGGAATTAGTAATAAAATGTTAAAAGCTGTTTCTAAAGAAATTGCTGTACCCCTTAGTATTCTTTTTAATAGATCTTTCAGAGAAGGTAAGTTTGAAGAAATCTATAAATATTCTAATGTAATACCATTACCCAAAAAGGGAGATAACTCTGATCCTTCAACATTTCGACCAGTTTCACTCTTAAGTAACGTTGGTAAGCTGCAGGAAAGAATAGCTTTTAAACATATTTTTAACTTTTTACATGAAAATGATTTACTTTATAAATATCAATCTGGGTTTTTGCCTAATCATTCTACAACTTTCCAACTTATTGACATATACCATCACATCTGTCAAACTTTTGATAATAATCAATATTCTTGCATGGTTTTCTTAGATGTTTCTAAGGCTTTTGATAGAGTGTGGCACAAGGGACTTATCTTCAAATGAAAACAACTTGGTATAGAAGGGGAATTACTCGAATGGATAAGTGACTATTTAAGTGGGAGAAAGCAAAAAGTTGTTATAAGAAACAGCTCATCAAGCTTGAGGAGAGTTAATGCTGGGGTTCCTCAAGGTTCTGTTCTTGGCCCTTTATTATTTTTGGTTTATATCAATGATATATCTGAATCTTTACTTAGTCTTACACGTCTATTTGCTGATGATAGCTCTCTATTTTACTCTGCAGCAAACATTAAAGACATTGAAGGTATCATCAATCACGACTTACGTATGTTAGCTGGGCTGCTCAGTGGTTAATCAATTTTAATCCCCTTAAAACTGAAGCAATGCTTTTTACCCTAAGACTTATTGAATCACTACCAAATTTAATTTTTGACGGTACACGTATCAAATTTGTAACAGAACATAAACATTTAGGTTTAACATTTAGCAATAATGGACAATGGCATAACCATATTGAAAATATCCTTAAAGGTGCTTCTAAAGTTATTGGTATAATGAGGAAACTCAAATATACATTTAGTCGTGTTGCTCTAAACCAAATATACCTTTCATACTTACAGCCCATCATCGAGTATTCTTGTGTTGTATGGGACGGCTGCACAGAAAGAGACATTGAGTCTCTCCAAAAACTTCAGAATGAAGCTGCCCGCATTGTTACAGGCTTAACAAGATCAGTTTCCTTAGATAACCTTTACAAAGAGAGTGGGTGGGTGTCACTTATCGAACGACGGAAGCAGCAGAAACTTATCTTCATGTATAAATCAGTTAATGGTCTTGTTCCTTCATATGTGTCTGATTTAATTCCTCCGCTAGTTGGAGAAACAAATGCCTATAATTTACGAAATAATAACAATATTACTGTTCCCTTTTGCAGGACAGAAATTTCCCGAAAATCATGTATTCCTTCGTCTATTTCGGCATGGAATTCGCTTGACATAGAATTACGTAATTCACCGTCTTTGTCTAGCTTTAAGTATCAGTTGAAAAAAACACAAAATAATTCAATAGTTCCAACATACTACAAAGTTGGTAGTAGATACATCTCAGTCCTACATGCAAGAATTAGAAACAACTGTAGTAATTTATTTTTTGATCTATATATTAATCACCTGTCACCAAGTCCTACATGCAGCTGTTCTGAAGAAGTTGAAGATGCAGAGCATTATTTCTTTAGATGCTCACACTTTATCAATGAACGAATTGCACTGTTTCGATCAACGAGGAATTTCAACCCACTAAATATTAATAAACTTTTGTTTGGAAATGAAAATCTCACACCAGAAGAAAATGTTACTATTTTCAAAGCCGTCCAAACTTTTATCAAGGACACCAGAAGGTTCACCGATTAGTCTGCTGTTCACTAAGGCCAGTATGACAATTCATCTTATGACATTCCATTCCATTATCTTATAATTTTTTTTTGATTAGTATATTATTTACATTATTATACATTTCACTCCATCACCTTTTCGTATTTTTGTAGTGCTTACATGTTTACTTTGCCATTATCATGTGTCTGAATATTGCTGTAATGAAGTTCTGTTAGGGGAGGGCCGTAACTAATGTTGGCAGAACTTGTGGCCCGACCCTATTGCTTGTTTAAATTCAATAAAATATGTTTAAACAAAAAAAAAAAAACACAAAAAAAAAAAAAAAAAAAAATGCGCTCGTCAAATCTTAAAGCACTTACAAAAACAGTGATAACATATAGATTTGTCTTTGATATAATTAAGTGCCGTGTTTGGTTTTAAATCACTTGCACATACCTATTAGCACTTTTTATTTGACAAAAACTCTATATAAGCATTCACTTCGCTACAAGCTACTTTTATCCCATGAATTTCTTAGCTGTTAGTTAAGTCTTCTTGTATATATGTATGTAAATTTTAGTTAAAGGACCGCAAGGTAGAAAAGTTATTTATAGCTAATTGTGTCATCCTCTTTAAACATTGTTTAAATAAATAAATAAATAAATAGGCGTGCCCTCTTAGCAGAACTTTTTAGAGTACTGGATACACGTGGTTAATGTCCGTCATTTCTGATAAAGGAGATAACTTCTCCTAGAACGGCTCATGTGGGCCACGTCAAGCGGAAAAATGCCTACAAATATACACAAAATGTACACATCACGAAAACATACCTATATAATTTTGACCCCCTTAAACCCCACTTTTATATAGTAAAACTGGGGTTTACAGGGGTATACATTATTTTTCTTATTTCTGCTCAAAAACACAGATTGTAGGTACTCGTTAGAACCGCCTCGTCGAGGCGCGGTTCTAACGAGTACCAATAAGCTATGTTGTGTGCAGAAGTTTGAAAAAAATATCAGAATTTTTCATCTGAAAATTTTCATTTTGTGGTGGTAAACTTTTAAGTATATTTAAAATAGGCATTTTCTCGTAATGAGATCATCAAATCATCATGCTCATGCGCAAAATATCATCCGGGCCTTTGCTCACCATTCATACATTCTGTAGTATTCAATAATTCTGCTAGCGGACAGTGAAGGTCCTGATCAGACTGTGCGCATGCGAAGACTGATCAGGACTTTCGCCGTTCGCATATGCCCGAAGACACGTTTTCGCATGGCGTGGTCCATGTACTGAACAGGGCAAAACATTATCCATTGTCCTTTCAGAAAAAGTTAACAGGATAATGACAGGTTAGGAAGACGCTGACCTCCGTGTAAGAGGGCGTGTCATAATGATGATCAGTCTTAAGGATATTATTCAGGCAGAGGGCGTGGTTTTTCTAAAAGGTTACCAAAATAATATATCTATTACTCAGCTTTCATCTCCAGCACTGTGGCAGACATTTAAAAGCAACCACTGGTATCAACAAATATCTTCGGACACCAACTCATCCATTCATTTGCGAAGGAATTCAGTTATTAAGAAAACCGACTCCTTTGAATTAAAGTTGTCTAAGTAGACATTTTGCATGAAATGCTAAAGCCTATTTACTGGGCAAAATAAAACATCTCAATATTTCGTCTGTTGAAAGTTTACTCAACCTGCTATGCGCTAAGAGTAGCCCTCTTTGAGACGGAGGTGCGGGGTGGTGGTGGGGGCGGAAGGGCAACCCTTCATGTCAGGCTGAACTATTTTTCGATTGATCGTAATTATAATAGGTATTTCGGGTGTTTTCCCAAACGTTAAGCGATGTTAGTCATACATGTTATTCATCAGGAAAACAGACCTATATAATTTTGACCCCTTAAACCCCAATTTTTATGGTAAAACCGGGGTTTACAGGGGTATACTTTATTTGTCGAATTTCTGCTCAAAAACATAGACTGTGGGCACTCGTTAGAACCGGCTCGCCAAGGCGGTTTTAACGAGTACCCACAATCTATGTTTTGAGCAGAAATATAAATAATATCAGAATACTTATCTGAAAATTATCTTTTTTTTCGGTGTTAAAATTTTCAGTATATTTGAATAGGCATGTTTTCTTAATGTTTTGGAGAAACGAAACACGACCTCTTCAATAAAACAGATGAAACCCTATCAACACTACTTTTCCCTTGAAACTTTATAGGTACAACAACAACAAGATCTACAGAAATTCTAAACCGACCTTCTGACTTGTATGACCAATGTTGTCCCACATTCACTAACTCTGATCATGGTGTAAGCTGAAGTAAGATAATGTTTAATATTCAAATTTGTTTCATAAACAGAACGTAGAACTAATAATAAAACGGTGACGGTGATGATGCCTAGGGTTACGCTATTCGGATGTGCCGTAAAGTCGATTTACACTTGAAGCGCCTTGGCTGGTTTATGTCTCATTTTTCTGTGAACAATGAAAAATAATTTTCCTCGTGTTCAGGGACGCGACACATTTTATGATTTTTCTATACCTGTGTATAACCAGCAAGGAATGACAGATAGAAATCTGTCATTAAAAACAGGAAAATTGTCACATCTTTGTTCGTACCGTAAATGTTCAATGTATCGAAATAGGGGGATAGGTCTAGATAAGATCAGGTAAAAAGTTTTCTTATTTCTCAAAGAAAACATATGTTGTGGGTACTCATTAGAAGCGCCTCGGCGAGGCGCTTCTAATGAGTACTCACAACATGTGTTTTTGTCGAGAAATAAGAAAAATAAAGATAGTTTTTGGTTGGAAAAACCGCCTTATCAAGAGCTATGAGAAGTACTAGACGTTAGGTCAGGAAATTTAACTTTAGATATATGCGCCCAGTGAAAATTCAGATAAGCTTGCGTATTCGCGCAGTTGGATCAGAATCTCACTGGATAGCCAAGCCATTTTTTTTCATGCGGACAATGAAGACTAATCAGACTGCGCGGATACGCTGGTTTGGGCACATGTCAGGCTTTTTTTTTTTTTTTTTTTTTTTTTTTGTTTTTGCAGTTGTATTGTTTTGTTTTTTTTGTTTTTGTTTTTTTTTGCAGTTGTATTGTTTTTTTTTTTTTTGTTTTTGTTTTTTTTTTTTTTCACGTTGCGGTTCATGTATTCAGACACCGAACTCTGCCATACTATGCCTAAATTAGAACAAGTTCATCTGTCTACCTAGTGGTGTGCCTCATAACGAAAACACGCCTATTCCAAATATATAGAAAATTTTACCTCCAAAAACTGAAAATTTTCAGATAAAAAACGCTGATATCGACGAGGCGGTTCTAACGAGTACCCACAATCTTTGTTTTGAGCAGAAATAAGAAAAATAATGTATACCCCTGTGAACCCCCGTTTTACTGTATAAACGTGGGGTTTAAGGGGGTCAAAATAATATAGGTGTGTTTTCCAGATGTTAAATCCTTTGGCTGCATGTCAAATGGTGCAGATAATGCAGACTAGAGTCTACAGTGTACGAATACTATGGATAATATTATATATCATCTGAGAGAAAAAAAAAAAAGATATTACATATGCACAAGTTCATTGACGACCGGTGATATGCTTGAAATATGCTGGATAACTCAGCTCAAGAAAATCCCCAGTTATTGGTCTGAGTTGCACTGTTTGTAAAAAGTGTCCAGAAACGCTGACTTCTTTTTTTTCAACCAAAATTGACATTTTTCTTCTTTTCCATGAAACTATATATATATATGCTGTGGCATTCATTAGGAGCGCCCAGTAATATCTGCTTTTGTAGACAAATAAAAGATATTTCCCCGGTACACCGTCTTTTTTTAAGCTTTATTGTCTATCCACAGATTCAGGATAAATAAAGTAACAGGAAGTTGAGAATATAGTATTTTGACAGATCTGGTGTTCAACATTAAAAAAGGGCCCCAAAGCCATATGTAAGCAACAAAGGCTAGCTTAGCCTGTGCTTTCACGCAGCCTGGTCAGTACTTCTCTATTCGTCGAATATACTACACAATGTTTTTATCAGCGGGTAAACACAACGAAAACATGCCTATTTAAATATACTGAAAATTTTACCACCAAAAAATGAACATTTTCAGATAAACAATTCAGATATTCTTTAAAACACAAACTGTGGGTACACGTTTGAACCGCCCTGGTAGGGCGGTTCTAACACATACCCACAATCTGTGTCTTTGAGCGGAAATAAGAAAAATAATGTATACCCCCTGTAAACCCCAGTTTTACTATATAAAAGTGGGGTTTAAGGGGGTCAAAATAATATAGGCGTGTTTTCGTGATGAAAGGATCTGAAGATACTGCGTGAATGCGCATGTTAGTCTGTGCCTTCACTCCCTGCATATGGCAGAAGGACATTAGTTTGAAATTAAAATGCTTCGCAATTTCTATAGATAAAACAAAACACTGAAGGATGGAGTGTTTGCATCAGTCAATGGCCAATCCATTCAGCCCTACAGACCAATCTAGAAAGCTATGTAAACAGTGTAGATCCAGATTAGAGGCCTCGTGATAAGCCTTATTTATTTATTTGTTTGTTTATGTTATTAATTAATTAATTGCTCTAAGAACAATGTTCCAGATGAAGACCAAAAGGAATTGATATTTTTAATTTAATATTTTTTCACACGAAAACTCATTTATACCTGGCGTCCCATGAAAGGGACACTGGCAAACAGTGTAGACCCAGATCAGACGCCGCACAACGCGGCGTCTGATCAGGGTGTACACTGTTTGCATTACTTACACGTATTTCTTTTAAATATGGTATACTACAAATCAACCAGACACTCCTTCTTTTGATAATGGACCTGTCCACAGATCTGAGATAGAAGAGTCCACTTAACATAAATGGGTTAACCTCATAACTGTATTCATTCGTCGTGGAGAAAATTTTTCATCAAGACAGAAACACACTGACAATGATATGGCGTTTTAGGTTCTTTCAAAATAATATTTATGTCATATCGAGTTGATGAATGGGTGATAATGAAACGCTGTGTGCAATAAAGTGTCGAGCGGTTATTTGTTGAACTCCGCCTCTAGCGGGACTCGAACCCGGAACCTAGTGATCCGAACCGCTCAGCAACATGCACGCTGTTATTTTTCGCACTGAAACGCATACGCCTGAACGCAGCTCTGGGTTAACATTTCATCTTAGACCAGATCTGTTTGCACTAGGGACCTGGTGCTCAAGAAAATAAACAAAAAGTCATAAAAGTCATCTCCTTTTTCAAAAAATGGAGGACATTCCACCAACCATATAATGTCCCCACCCCTTAGTAGATGTCAATTAGTCTAGTCCTTAAAATCCTGAATACGTCAGCATTTGAGTAAAGAGTACTTATCACAAATGCGTACAGCAAGGCGCAGGCGAGCCTGCGCATAAGCGCAGTCTCGCCAGTGCCTTTGCTGTTCGCTGACATGTAAGAGACATATTGCCCAGATAGGGGACTGCCCATGCGCATTTGAACTCCATAAACCGGAAAACCCTAAGTCCCTTTTTTGTGTACCGGCCCGAAAATGCTTTAGAAGCAAGTTACATCTTTTTTAGAATCGCTCTTTCTGATAAATCATATGTTTTTGATGAATAGTTGAATGAGCGCTATACTTTTCTTTCCGTATCATTTTTCAGTATTTCAGCTATACATGTATAATTGTCAAGACCATCGAATGATGCATAATGCTGAAATGCTCTGTGCAGTAAAGCACCGGCATGCTGTCAGAGCTTGAATCTCAACTCCAGTAAGATTCGAACTCGGGATATCGTGATCTGAAGTGAGGAGGGCTAACCTCTCGGCCGTCTTTTAATGAAAACCTAATGTGTTGAAGAATATATTTAGGTTATCTCATCTGACAAGAAAACATTGTCTATTTCTTCGCATATGTGCGAGTATCCTGATGGAATCTCACTTCAGGAATAATTGAACTGACGCTATGGTGCGCGACCACACGCTTCCTTTTACAGGTATCTATTTCCTGTTACAGCCAGTTTCCCATGTTCGAAAGTTTGACCTTGGCTTAACTTCGGTCAATGATAAATGCCATTTTGCAAGCCGATTGGTTATGTCTTGTCTATATGTATCTGTGTGTAAACAAAACTATCAAAATATTCTTTGCGGTCCATGACTTTCACAATTCAATGAAAAATGTCATCTAACAAGCCCATTAAAATGGACAGACCTTGTTGATATCTATATGTATTCCATTTTTTTTTTCAAACTATTCCTTGCAGTCTCTTTCACTAACTGATGACGGACGGACACTTCGATTAAGAGCCATTACGAAAACATGCCTATTCAAATATCTAGAAAATTTCTCCTCCAAAAACTGAAAATATTCAGATAAAAAACTCTGATATTTTTTCAAATGTCTGCGCAAAAACATAGATTGTGGGTACTCGTTAGAACCGCCTCGGCGAGGCGGTTCTAACGAGTACCCACAATCTATGTTTTTGCACAAAAACATAGATTGTGGGTACTCGTTAGAACCGCCTCGGCGAGGCGGTTCTAACGAGTACCCACAATCTATGTTTTTGCGCAGACATTTGAAAATAATAATACCCCTGTAAACCCCAGTTTTACTATATAAAAGTGGGGTTTAAGGGGGTCAAAATTATATAGGCGTGTTTTCGTGATGACATTTCGAATGTCGACCTATCGGTATCGGCCGACTTACTTTAGCACGCCCATCACGAAAACACGCCTATATAATTTTGACCCCCCTTAAACCCCATTTTTATAAAGTAAAACGTGGGTTTACAGGGGTATACATTATTTTTCTTTTTTTTGCTAAACAAGAATTCCGCGGAAGGCGTCATCGCACCTGCTGGCGCAAAAGTCACAGGAGCCTCAATCAGAATGTGGTTATTAAATAAGTTTATTTCATTCTTAGCAGTGCTTACTTGGAAAACTGGGTTGAAAAAAATGTAGACAAAGTGCCTAGTGGGGCACATATATTCCAGGCCAGTCCCATTCCCTCTAATGGCTATATCTTCAGCACTGACTTTTCGTATCATACAGCCCAATGATAATGGAACGTTGACGTAAAATGTGTAAAAGTCACTGGAGCATGAAATATAGGTCAAGGTCACGGGTCAAGGTACCTGCTAATTCAGTACATCAAGGAGAAGCACAATGCAAGGTATGGTGGTTGTAGGCCTTATAGTTGAGGAGTTATCAAACATCAACGTAAAATGTGTCAAATATAGGTCAAGGTCACTGGGTCAAGGTACCTGCCAAGCCAGGGCAATGAGGTGAAGCACTATGCAAGGTTTAGTGGTTGTAGGTCTTATATTTGAGGAGATACCGAACATCAATATAAAATGTGTCAAAGTCACTGGAGCGCACAATATAGGTCAAGGTCACCAGGTCAAGGTACCGGTCGAGTCAGTACATCGAGAAGAAGTGCTATATAATGTTTGGTGGTTGAAGGCCTTACAGTTGAGGACATATGGAAGGGTGACCTAAAAGGTGTAAAAGTCAATGGAGCGTGAAATATAGGTCAAGGTCACCCAGTCAAGGTACCTGCAGAGTCCGTACATTGAGGAGAAGCACTATGCAAGGTTTGATGGTTGTAGGCCTTATAGTTGAGGAGATATTGAACGTTGACGTAAAATGTGTAAAAGGCACTGGAGCTCAAAATATAGGTCAAGGTCACCGGGTCAAGATACCTGCCAAGTCAGTACATATAGGAGAGGCACTATGCAAGGTTTGGTGGCTAGAGGTCTTACACTTGAGGAGATCTGGAACGTTGATGTAAATTATGTCAAAGTCACTGCAGCCAAAATATAGGTCAAGGTCACCAGGTCAAGGTATCTGCTAAGTCAGTACATTGAGGAGAAGCACTTTGCAAGGTTTGATGGTTGTAGGCCTTATAGTTGAGGAGATATCGAACGTCGACGCAAAATATGTCAAAGTCACTGGAGCGCAAAATATCGGTCAGGGTCACCGGGTCAAGGTACCTGCCAAGTCTGTACATCTAGAAGAAGCACTATGCAAGGTTTGGTAGTTGTATGCCTTATAGTTGAGAAGATCTGGAATGTCAACGTAAATTGTGTCAAAGTCAATGGAGCGCAAAATATAGGTCAAGGTCACTGGGTCAACATATCTGCCAAGTCAGGAGGTCAGGGAGATGTGTCATGCAAGGAATGATGGTTGTTGTAGAATTGTAGTTGATTAGAATACTAACTTTGACGTAAATGTCGAACTTCGACATAACAGAACTGTTAAGAGACAGACGGACGGACGAACTGACAGACGAATGGAAAAGCGGGCACCTATGTCGCAAAGTCAGGAGGTCAGGGAGATATTTCATACAAGGTTTGATGGTTGTTTAGTCTTGTAGTTGATTAGAATACTAACTTTGACATAAATGTCGAACTTCGACATAACAGAACTGTTAAGAGACGGACAGACGGACAGACGAACAGACAGACGAATGGAAAAGTGGGCACCTGTGTCGCAAAGTCGGGAGGTCAGGGAGATGTTTCATGCAAGGTTTGATGGTTGTTTAGTCTTGTAGTTGATTAAAATACTAACTTTGACATAAATGTCGAACTTCGACATAAATGTTGACAGACGGACAGACGAATGGACAGACATACGGAAAAGCGGACGCCTATGTTGCAAAGTCAGGAGGTCAGGGAGATGTTTCATGCAAGGTTTGATGGTTGTTTAGTCTTGTAGTTGATTAGAATACTAACTTTGACATAAATGTCGAACGTCGACATAAATGTTGACAGACGGACGGACGGACTGACGGACGGACTGACGGACGGACGGACGGACGGACAGAAAATCGGACGCCTATATCGCACCCTGCTACAAGCAGGTGCGATAAAAACATAGATTGTGGCTACTCGTTAGAACCGCCTCGCCGAGGCGGTTCTAACGAGTACCCACAATCTATGTTTTGAGCAGAAATATGAAAAAAAATCAGAATTTTTTATCTGAAAATTTTCCTTTTTTGGTTGTAAAATTTTCAATATATTTGAATAGGCGTGTTTTTGTAATGTATTGGCTAGACTTGTTAATATCTCTGTATGACCAACACTGTCAACATATTTTTGCGGTTTAACCCTTTGACCCTTGAGTTTCTGTAGTGGACTCTCCCATCCTCAAATTTGGACATGTCCACTGATGTAAAAAGGGGCCACAGTCAAAATTCAATAACAGAATGACAAACAGTGTAGATCCTGATGAGACGGTCTCATCTGGATCTATATTGTTTGCACAGGTATTTGTTTCGGTCTGCCGAGCTGAAAGGGTTTTTTCATTAACTGATACTCACATTGGGCGAATAGACTAGCTACTAGTTTGAAAATAAGAGTCTGGTCATTTTTATTAAGTGTTTTTTTTTTTTTGTTTGTTTTTTTTTTTTTCATTAAAAGCTAGTCAACTTCTTGATGATGGCAAGTCTATTTGGTAGTGTCTCCAATACACATATTGGCTAAAATTGAGAAAGGGGACTAGACTAGCTGAAATACTATACTGTTTATTTTAATGCAAATAGATGGCTTTGTTGCCATATTATTCATTTTAGCCTGGTGGCTAGGCAAATGGGCGAACAGTGCGATTTTAGGACACAGCTGGAGAAATCGATGCCCCAGATATCAAATCCAAAGTTTCAACTAATGAGGGTAGCACCGAATTTTTTGACTGTAACATAGGGGTATGGCAAGGGGAAAGTATGTCCCCTATTTTGTTCACATTTTTCTTGAATGATCTAGAACATTTCCTAAATAGCAAAAACGTAGATGGAGTTAAATGCAACTTTGAAACAGACGAAATCGTCATTTATTTCAAACTACTTGTACTGATGTATGCAGATGATACGGTTCTATTCAGCGATAATAGCTACGACCTACAGAACTCTTTACTTTTTTTTTCAAGAATACTGTACTTTGTGGAAATTGAATGTGAATATTTCTAAAACAAAAATAGTGATTTTTGGTCGTGGAAAATTAAAACAAAAATTACATTTCTTTTTTAATGATACCGAGATAGACATTGTAGACGAGTATAAGTATCTAGGGATATACCTAGGTCGAACCGGATCATCTGTTGCTGCTAAAAAGCACATTGCAGACCAGGCAAATAAAGCTGTCTTCGCACTCTTGAAAAATATTAGAAATCTTTCTTTGCCATTTGATATTCAGATTGATCTATTTGATAAAATAATTAAGCCCATCTTACTTTATGGCTGTGAATTATGGGGGGTAGGAAATGTTGATATCATAGAAAAGGTCCAGCTTAAGTTTTTCAAACAAATATTTCAACTTAAAAAATGCAACACCATCATACATGATCTATGGTGAATTGGGAATCACTCCGCTTTATGTTGAAATACAAAAGAGGATCGTTTCGTTTTGGTGCAAACTAATCGACAATTACGAAAACAATAAACTGTCGTCTCTAATTTATAAGTTAGTATATGAAATGCATATACAAAAACGAATTAAGTCACAATGGATTGAGTCCATAAAAGATATTTTTTGTTATCAAGGGTTTGCTGGAATATGGTATAGTCAAAGTTATTGCAATTCGAAATGGCTTGTCAAGGCAATACATCAAAAACTCAAAGATGTTTTTATACAGAAATGGTCTTCTCAATTAAATATGAGCTCTAGTAGTAACATTTATAAGATTTTTAAAACTACATTTGAACAAAGCAACTATATTAACGTTCTTTCATCTACACTATGTAAATGTTTAATGTCCTACCGAACGAGAAATCACAGATTACCTGTAGAAGTCGGCCGCTGGCAAAGTATTCCTCTAAATGAAAGACTGTGTTCTTATTGCAAGTCTGATATAGGTGACGAGTATCATTATTTACTAGTCTGTAACAATTTTAAAAAAGAAAGATCGAAATTTGTAAAAACTTACTATTATAAGCGCCCAAACACTATTAAATTTCAACAGTTGATTAATATAAAAGATGAAAATAGCTTGAAAAACTTATGCAGATTTATAAATATTATAATGAAAACAGTGAGATAAATATCGTTGCTTCCACTGAGAGTAGGTAGGCAACTGAGCCGAGAGGCCATTGGTAGGTAGGGATTGCCCAATCACCTAGACCTCCTCGGCCCAGTCGCATATGGTGCTTCTGTATACAGTTACCAAGTATAGGGAACCAAAAATGCTCTGAATATTTTAATTTCTTTTTGAAGTTATCCAAATATTTCTTAATGTTGTAAAACACATGATTACAACTGGATTGTGGGGTCTATGGTGGGTAGGGACCGACCCAGTCACCTAGGTCTCACAACCCGGTTGCATATATATTAAGCTTAAATAAACAATGAAGGAAACTAGTAAAGATCAAAGTCGTAAGAAAGGACTGTTGATAAAATATTGTAATGGTCGAAAATTTATAATTATGGATGTTACTTTCGCTAGTATATTTTGTTTTGTACGGCTGATTGCATATATGTAGCACAGCGGGATTTGCGGTAGTATTGTTCGTGCCGTGCAATCACAGTACGGACAGTACTGCTGCGGAATTTGTTGTGCTATATATACCGTATGTAGTCTAATACTCTTGGCCATAGTGGCCTGAAAAAAAAAATAAATAAAATAAAAAAATAATGATCGGTTATATTGGTGTCCATCTCCCAAATATTGCTCTAATGTTAGAATTTTTATATACGTCTCTGTACCACAATATTGTAAATGTTGCACATGTTTAGTATGTACTATATTATTCTCTTGTTGTTTACAAATATTGTAAACCTGAGACTTATTGAATAAACTGGAAACTGGAAACTGGAAACTGAAAGTCGATCTATCGGAACATGTACAGTATCGACCAACTTACTACGGATCGTGCATTTTTTTTTCTATGTAAAATAAGACATCATTACTATGATCACACGGTATCCTATCTATCTTTCGTCCTGACAGTGGATAATTTGTTAACAGACCAAAATGTTATGAATTTATAGCTGCAAGCTTTTTGTTTTGTTTATGAAAGGAATAACATGGACTATATGAAGACAATAAGATGTCAGCTGACAAATTTGACAGGTAATCAGCTGGAGAAATCGATGCCCCAGGAGTATTAGCTATATACATATAATGATCGATCGTGCAGATCTATAACCTGGGACCGGTGTGTGTGTGTGTGTTTGTTTGTTTGTGTTGAGGTTTTACGGCCCAGTCAACCCTATGGGGTCATGTCGAGCGCGGCCAGTTTACCTAACCACACATTTTCTGGGCAGGCTTAGCCCTCTAAGCGGTTAACCAGTATTGTGCACATTCTTTCGCCAGAAACTGACAACTGCCCTTCATGAATCAGCGGAAGGGAGAGAATGACCGTAGAAAATATTTCAAGATCAATCTCCACGAAAGAATGTTGCCGACCTCGGCGGGGGTTGAACCCGCGACCTCCTGGTCTCCAGTCGGACGGCGCATCCAACTGAGCCACCGAGGCCGGCGTGTGTGTGTGTGTGTGTGTGTGTGTGTGTGTGTGAGAGAGAGAGAGAGAGAGAGAGAGAGAGAGAGAGAGAGAGAGAGAGGCCTAGTATGACTAGAGAACGATATTCTGATATACGAAAACGCAGACCCTGATCAGCAGGCGCATTCGCTAACCTAATGTGTGTTTTAACTATAAACGAACAACGTAGACTTTAATCATATCTCGGATGCGGAGGCTCATCTGGGTGTGCGCCGGCTACATATTTGAGATGGTAGACTTCTGTTTGATGGGAGCTCAGCTGTACTGAAACAAATGACAAACCGGAAGGATTCCAACCGAAAAGTGAAGCGTCCGAGTGGCCCAGTGGTAAGTAGTGAACTGCTGGACAATTAAACTCGTCCATCTGCAAAGGTCGCTTATTTTCGGATTACTTTATCCTTTACAACAGTCGGTAAATACATGTAGATCCTAAACCCATTAATCCTGATAGACTTCAGTATTACCATTTATTAGACAAATTCCTGTACCATATGCTGTAGACCCTGGTCAGGCGCTGCATTCTACCGCGTCTGCGCCGCAGAACATGGCGTCTGATCAAGGTATGCACTGTTTGCCAGCGTCCTTTTTATTGGACTTTAGGCATAAACGGATTTAGATGACCTCAGGTGCCGCACAATATGAAGATAATTATGAAATTTGAACTGTACGTGTCATTGAGCATTATTTATAAGGGTGGATTAGCTGTAATAGCATCTTCCAACAAGTCAAAACTATTCACGAATATGCCGTGAATACACTTAGTATTCGGACAAAGGCCCAGTAAACAGTGCAGACCCGGATCAGACGCCGCATCTGAGACGCTTTTCTTACTCTAAAATCCACATTTGTAACCGGGACATCACAGATAAAGGCGGACTTGGTGGGAATATTCAACCCATTTAAGTTTAGCGTCCCATAAAAGGGACATAGACAAACAGTGTAGAATCAGATTAGACGCTGCAGAACGCGGCGTCTGATCAGTTTCTACACTGTTTGCATTAAGTTAAGAAATTTCTACAAAACACGATAATAATAATTAAAAACTAACCAGACACCCCTTATAATGGAAATGGACCCATCAAAAACAAACACGAAGTGGCAAAAGTTGTCTTCCTAGTAACATTACGAAAATACGCCTATTCAAATATATAGATTGAAAATTTCACCACCAAAAACTGAAAGTTTTCAAATAAAAACTCTGATACTTTTCATATTTCTGCTCAAGACATAGATTGTGAGTACCCACAATCTATGTTTTTGAGCAGAAATAAGAAAAATAATGTATACCCCTGTACACCCCAGTTTTACTATATAAAAGTGGGATTTAAGGGGGTCAAAATTATATAGGCGTGTTTTCGTGATGAACGGTGGAAAAGCTATCAAGTATATATAGTCACCTTAATTAGCATCAGATCACAATCGCTAAAATGCGAAAACAGACAAAAATCCTTATACAGACGATCAAATTACTCTTTTCCCACATAGAATTTTATAGAGACTAGCAAGGGCCCTACAGCCAAAACGACTGTATGAAGCTCTCTCTCTCTCTCTCTCTCTCTTTCTCACACACACATGAATATTCAGAGTACGGTATTGAGAGGAAAAGATCAAATATTGTAGTGATGTAGCCTAAATCGTCATATCTTACTTTTTTCTTTCTTTGTGTGTGTGTGTGTGTTGTTTTTTATATGTCAGACTTCTTTCTGTTTCGAGGCTGTGTCAAGTTAAAAAAATCTCAGGGATATCGAAATTGTCGTCTTGAGAAAAACTGGCGTTTAACCCATATATGAAGATTTTCAGATATGAGCAGCGCATGACTAAACCAACAAAATGGCATGTGCGCTCATCGAAGACTGATCAGCATGGGCATCCGCCCAGTCTGATCAGAGTTTTCGCTATGGGCTCAATGGGCTTTTAAGGATCGCCCAGTCTGATCAATCTTCGCTATGCCCTCAATAGGTAAGTAAGGACCCAACCTTTCTTCATGCGGACAGCGAAGACTGATCAGACTGGGCGGACACCAAGGCTGATCTGAATCTTCGCTGGGCGCACGTGCCATTTTGTTGGTTTTGTCTTGCACTGGCTCATATGCGTTTAATCCCCTGTTTGTGCGAGATCATCTGATGCCATTTTGAAATCCGAGTAAATGACATTTATACGAATACAGGTGTGGTGTTCCGAATGAATAACACAATCAACACACTGGGTGGGGCACTCAGAAAACAAGTTTTTACTTACATTTCGTATCATTTCCCGGGTAGCACTCCCTGAACAGCCCTCTGTGTCGGGTATGTGTATATCTTCCTAATATCGCACTGGTTTCTGAACTTGTCCTTATACTTGGTGTGAGCTGTCCTCGAGTTACGTCAAATTCCAGCCAGTGATCGGTGGCAAAAGATACTGCCAGAAAAACTAACACAATCGGCCCCATTATTGTCGCCAGAACTAACAACGCGGTTCCACATGCACTTCTCGCCATCTTGGGAGTTTTTCACTGAATTCTTTATCCAAATGTTGACAGTGTCCCAGAAAATCTGGCCAGATGTTTATCCGACCCAGTCAACCAAAGTTCGAAACGAAAGACTACCACAGTACCTGTCACTGAATAAAATACACAGAGCAATCTCAAGCGTTAAGTGTCAGGTAGTAATTTTAGTATCTGCATAATACGTCATGGACCAGCGAGTCCGGTTTCTTTTATATTGGACAGGTAAAATATAATTGACGGTACACAACAGGCATATGTTTCTCTACTGAGGCGTATATAGAGGCGTCAGACATGGGCAAATGTTTAATATTGAAATCTTTAGGCAGAAAACTACTTTTCAAACAAAAGTTTGGTTTAATCTTTACATGTACTACTCTCTGGGCTAATTAAGCGGAAGACAAATTGATGGTATTTTCTTATTTTCCCAGAAAACAGCATTCGATATTTCGTCTCCAAGAAAACTATTCCGAAATGTTGTCCAGTGAAAATTTTATGCGGAATGCTAAGCATTAAGCGGTATTGTATTTGTTTAAGAGGAGTTGATACACATATTTATAAGGGAGTCAACTTTTGTTATTTACTATTTATTTTCCTCAGTACCCACCAAATCTCATTTAAAAAGAGTTATTCTCTGATAGGAAAGAATTCGCTTTCCTTTAAGGAAATATTTTGCTCTCAATGGTTGAAGTTCCGCCCCGCCCCCCTCCCCCACCCTTCAGAGTAAAAATCTTTTCAGAAAGGAGACAAAAACAATTTGAATGAGTTGCTCCAATGAAACGGAATCTTCATGTAGTCCACTGAATGTCTAATGTTATCTCTGTTACATGATGTTAATGGGCTACAAAGCTAAAATAAGGAAAACTGCATGTATGTCACCAGTGAGACATGTTTCCAGCCCCTGATGGGGATCGAACACACGACAGAATAGCGGATGGGCGCAAACCTTACCGTGTTTTAGTATGTAAACGTTTCTCATTAATCTTCACCACTCTTGAAAAATTCAGTAGACGACAAATTGATGACATTTTTTCTTATTGTTTCCAGAAAAAGAGCTTTGACATTTCATGGAAATTGTCTTCTTAGAGGGATTTTGCATGAAATGTCAAAGCCTTTCTCTGGGAAAAATAAAAGGAAATATTTCAAAATGTCATTTGCTGAACTTATTACCCGGCATGCTAAGAGTTAATACAAAGCAGATAATGTAAACTCACCACTACCAAAACTACATTACTTTTTAGAATAATAGTATATAAGGTATATTCACCGGAAGGTATGTTGTGTCTGTGTTACACAGGACTACATGTACATGTAGCTGATAGACAGACTGGCTGTCTCATCTCATGGTATCTCATAGTCAAATAAAACGTTATTTAGCCCATGCCCGGTAGACTCTTCCGACTCATTCCATTACGAAAATAAGCCTATTCAAATATACTGAAAATTTTACCATCAAAAAATGAAAAATTTCCGATAAAAAAATCTGATATTTTTCATGTTCCTGCTCAAAACATAGATTGTGGGTATTCGTTAGAACCGCCTCGACGAGGCGGTTCTAACGAATACCCATAATCTATGTTTTGAGCAGAAATAAGAAAAAATAATGTATACCCCTGTAAACCCCAGTTTTACTGTATAAAAGTGGGGTTTAAGGGGGTCAAAATTATATAGGCATGTTTTCGTGATGCCTTGCAAACGGTTCCTTTTTATTTTATGGGGAGTCTGGTTTAGTTTACATTGTATTTTGTTACTGTTTTCTCCCATAGAAGTTCTTATAGGTAATGTAAAAGTCTAGATGCTGATCAGACGCCGCGTGATCTAGATTCAATAAAAATCTAAAATGCTGCGTTTTGAAAAAAAGAACACACAAATTAACAAAAATCAAAGCCTCTGTTTTATTAAGTCTTTTCATGCAGAAAACAGTAGTTTGCAGGACTGTTTGCCTAGGTCTCATTTTGGGGCCGCTAAAATCGAAAAAAAAAAAAAAACAACAACAACAACAAAAAACAATAAAAAAAAAAAAAAAAAAAAAACAACTTATCACTATATAGAGCATATGCACAAGAAAAAAATGTTTGTCTGCCTTCTCCTGGGGAGCTACACTTAAAGAGCAAATTCTTTTCTTTAAGAGTAGCCCCAACTTTTCAACTTACTGGATTCCAAAGGAAGTAAAATAAATTCCTGCCGTCCGCAAACGTTGTCTCTTAAAAATAATAAAAAAAAAAAAAAAAAAAAAAAAAACACTATGGTTTAATCTTCAGGTGTATCTGTTCGCACGACACTAACAACAGACGAGCAATAAAACATAGTTTTACCGTAATTACCCTACGACTTCGGACAGACAGGCCTGAAAAAAAACAAAGTAGATCCAGATCAGACGCCTCAAAACGCTGATCGGGATCTACACAGTTTGTCACTCGTCCAGCAATTTTAGACGCATTAACATGTAGTACATGTAAAGCGGATTTGTCCAAATTTTAGAATAAGTATGATAAAGAATTAAGATGTCCGAATACTCAAGTTAAATACGGTAAGTTTAATATTTGACCATAACTGGTTCATAGAATACAAAAAAAAAACAAACAAAAAAACAACAACAAAAAAAAAAAACAACAACAAAAATAAAAAAAAAAACACACCAATTCATTTAACTCTTAAATCTTTTTTTGCTAGATCTGCTCAATGTCCCTTCTGTGCAGCAAGTCAAAGATAAGTACACTATTGATTAATGATCGATTCACAAGCCACTGAGGTGAATCCTTGATCTATAAAATTACTTCACTTTGCTACAACGTGTTCAGCATCAAGTATGCGGGGAGGTATCGACCTGTTTACTTACCTTATAGGCGTTTCGGGCCGCTGATAAAAATGGGAGTGATTGCTGAATAGAAAATGTTCTCAAAAGAAGATAAGCCACTTTAAGCTTCTATATAAAATTACTGCATATTTGAATAAAAAAAAAAGAAACAAAAAAACATGAAGACCAAACAAAATTTTCGCTATAGCGCAGATCATACATAACGAAAATACGCCTATTCAAATATACTAAACAATTTTCCACCAAAAAAATGAAAAAAAAAAAAAATAATAATAATAATAAAAAAATAAAATAATCTAATATTTTTCATATTTCTGCTCAAAACATAGATTGCGCGTACTCGTTAGAGCCGCCTCAACGAGGCGGTTCTAACGAGTACTACAATCCATATTTGAGCAGAAACAAGAAAAATAATGCATACCCCTGTAAACCCCAGTTTTACTATATAAAAGGGAGTTAACATTATATAGGAATTTTCGTGATGCATTTATTTCTTTCAGATCAAAGAACCCACTCTGACTACTTTGAAAATCAGATACTGTTTAAGCCGGTGATAGGGGCGTATGCAACTTCGCAAACTACACTGATGCATATGAAGAGACACCAATTCATCACGAAAACACGCATATATAATTCTGACCCCCTTGAACCCCACTTTTATATAGTAAAACTGGGGTTTACAGGGGTATACATTATTTTTCATATTTCTAGTTAAAACATGGATTGTGGGTACTCGCTAGAACCGCCTCGCCGAGGCGGTTCTAACGAGTACCCACAATCTATATTTTGAGCAAAAATAAGAAAAATATCACAATTTTTCATCTTAATAGTTTCGTATTTTCAACGGTAAAATTTACAATGTATTTGTATAGGCGTGTTTTCGTAATGTTTCGTTCTTTTGTGTGTTCTTTGTTTCTAAAGGCAACCTGATAGATTTTTAATTTTCAAAAAAATCATCATGTGAAGATTTTATTTTTAAAAATTGGTCTGACTGACGAGAATCTTAGACATTTCGAATGTTATAATGCTTTTTAGAGACATATAGATATCACATACAGGCAAAATCTAAAGAATAATTAAAGCAAGAGGACCATGATGGTCCTTAACGCTCACCTGTGCTGAAATTAACATATCCATGTCTCCCACATCTGCAAGTTTATGGAAGGTCCACCTGAAACCAATGGAGCTAAGCAGCAAACAATGTTGATTATATCAAAGGACACATTACGAAAACATGCCTATTCAAATATATAGAAAAGTTCACCTCCAAACACTGAAAAGTCTTAAATAAAAACTCTGATATTTTTCATATTTCTGCTCAAAACATAACTTTATATCACATTTTCATGCATGCAGACAAACCACATCGCTAAATACATGTATTGCTAAATATGCTGGGCCCAGAGCGTCGTTAGCTTAACGAGCTCGTTAAGGGTCATTTTGTTAATTGTTTTAGCGGATTCAATATACAATATTCTGATACTTTTTGCTGAAAAAATGTGAGCAGCTTTTGCACTGCAAAAGCTACTCACATTTTTTCAGCAAAAAATTTCAGCATATTTGCGTACCACTCGATGTAAATTTTAACGAATCGTTAACTAAGGACATCGTTAGCTTTGAACAACTGGGCCCTGAATGCTACTTTGTGATAATGTTTATTAGCTCACCTGGACCGAAGGCTCCAGGGGAACTTATAGGATAGTGGTCTGTCCGTTGTCCGTCCGTCCGTCTGTCGTCCGTCAGTACCTTTGACCAGTTATATCTCTACAGTCTGCAGGCTGATCTCAATCATTTCTCATCTATATCATGCTCTGGCGGGGCGTTGATTGTATAAGCTTTTTATGAAATTCTTGGTTGCTATGATAACCACAAGGTTCCATAGGCTTACAATGGCAAAATGCTTGTCATCACCATAACTCCTTTAGTTTTGATCAGATGTTCCTGAAACTTGCAGATAATGTGGACAGGGACTAAATTTCAAACAAGCTCGAAAACTGGCCAGATCGGATCATAATCTAGAGTTACGTCTCCTTGATTGCTGAAACAGACTGTTTGACGTTGTCATCAGCGTAACTTGTTCAGTTTTAATTGGATCTGCCTGAAACAGGCAGATAAGGTGGTCATGGATGAAATCTCGGAAAAATTCGAAGACTTGCCAGATCCGATCGTTAATCTTAGAGTTACGTCTTCTTGATTGCTGAAGACAAAGCCTCTGTTTGACTTTGCCATCAGTTTTGATCAGATGTTCCTGAAATTTGGAGATAATGTGGACATGGATGAAGTATGTAAACTGGCCAGATCAAATCATTAATCTTAGAGTTTCATCCCCTTGATTGCTGAAAAAGCCTCTCTTTGACTTTGTCATCAGCATAACTCATTTAATCAGATCTTCCTGAAATTGGCTAAGGTGGACATGGATGAAATCTCGGATGAGTTTAAAACTGGCCAGAGCGAATTATTAATCTTAAAGTTACTTCCCCTTGACTGCTGAAAAAAAACCCTGTTTGACTTTGTTATCAGCATGACTTGTTCAGTTTTGATCGGATTTCCTGAAACTTGCAGATAAAAGGGTGGGGAGCATGGATGAAATCTCGGATGAGTTCGAAAACTGTCCAGATAGATAGAGTCACATCCTCTTGATTGTTGAAAAAGTCGCTGTTTGACTTTTGTCATCAGCAAAATTCATTCAGTGTTTATTAGATCTTTCTGAAACTTGCAGATAAGGTAGACATAGATGGAATATCGGACAAGTTCGAAACATGGTCAGATCCTGTCATTTATCAAATAGTTATGTCCCCTTCAATGCTGAAAAAGTCTGTTTCCATCAGCATAAATTATTCAGTTTTGATCAGATCTTCCTGAAACTTGTAGATAAAGTGGACATGGATGGCATCTGGGACACGTTGGAAACATGGCCAGATCACATCATTTATCAAAGAGTTATGTCCCGTTAATTTTTGAAGAAGCTTATATTTGACTTCGTTATCAGTAAACTTGTTCAGTTTTGATTAGATGAGCCTGGAACTTGCAGATAAGGTGACATGGGAAACTTGCAGATCAGGTGAACATGGATGAAGTTTTGGACGAATTAGAAAACTGTCCACATCAGAAATCTGATCCCTTGATTCCTGAAATGCCTATTTTTGACCTTGTCATCACGACAACATACCTATATAATTTTGACCCCCTTAAACCCCACTTCTATATAGTGAAACTGGGGTTTACATGGGTATACAATATTTTTCTTATTTCTGCTCAAAAACATAGATTGTGGGTACTCGTTAGAACCGCCTCGGCGAGGCGGTTCTAACGAGTACCACAGGCGGTTCTAACGAGTACCCACAATCTATGTTTTGAGCAGAAATATGAAAAAATATCAGAATTGTTTTACCTGAAAATCTTCAGTTTTTGGAGGCGAAATTTTCTATATATTTGAATAGACGTGTTTTCGTAATGTTATCAGCATATCTCCACTTTTCGTTAGATACTCCTGAAACCCACATATAAGATCGAGTAAAAACTTTGGTGAACAGTTTGACCATGAAGTGATACAGTGCATATTGTTTTGAAGTGAAAGTACACCAGATTTATCTCTATTTATTAAAACTTTTCCGACATAACTTTGTTTCCAGATAGCTCCTCCCACAGTTTTCAGCGAATGAGGTTGAAACTTGGTAGACAGTTAAACTATGAGGTGTAAACTAAGAGGTGGTATAGCGCATATTGTTTCGAGGTTATAGGGATCCGGTACACCAAAGTTTGATAGTCACTACCTTTGTAAGATTGTTCAGATATGACTTATTTCCGTCAAACTCCTCGTACAGTTTATAGGATTGGGTTGACACTTGTTGTACAGTTAAACCATGAGATGGTACAGGGCTTATCATTTCGAGGTTACAGTACACCAAGTTTTGATTGAGTATAATCACTATTTTTTAAAAGATTTTTCAGACATCACTTGGTTTCCGAATAACTCTTCCCACAATTTTCATTTTGGTGGCCAGTACGACTAAGAGGTGGTACTGTGCATATTGTTTTGAGGTTACAGTACACCTAATTTTGATAGTCATTTATACTCTTTAAAGATTGATCAGATATGACTTTATTTCCAGCTAATTCCTCCTACCGTTTATATCAAACTGTTGAGGTTACAGTACACCAAATTTTGATAGAATTATCGTTCTTTAGAGATAGTTTATACAATACTTCGTTTATACAATACATGGTTCTGCGCATGTACATGCGATAATGCACTCGCTCATCCTCGTGCAATATTTCAACGTACATGGTATAACCAAGACTTATTTATACATTAAGGTCGAATTCTATTGCTCCTAAGCACGTTACACTTCGTTATCATTTATATAGGAGAAAAGTTCGAAATTTAAATAAAAATGAACATAAGTCGTTGAAAAGTAAAAACGATATGTAAAAGAAGCAAAACAAGCGAAATAGCCAAGAGCTAAGTACTTTTATATCCAGTAAGCATTCTTTATAAGTCTATAGCGGGCCGTTATCGGTCCGTCAGGGAAGCTGACGGGCCGATAACGGCCCGCTATAGACTTATAAATCTATAATTTGGCACAGCAACGGGTAGTAAAACAGTTGCAGTGGTGTTGCTTGACAACCCAGGGAACTCCTAATGCCTCAAGAGGTTGTGTCTGTTGAGTCCATCTTTGCTTCATTACAGGCTTTATTTGTTATTTATCTGATTCCAGTAATTATTCATTGATGCGATAGAAAACCTCCACATGAACCGAATGAATATATATTTGTACCATTATGGAAGGTGAGGGCGAGAGTTCGGATCCTGTATAGCTAGCTTAAGTATCCCCCCCCCGCCCGCCCCCTCCCCCCCCCCCCCCCCCCCCCCACACACACACACACAGTTATTATTTATACTGATCAGTCCAAGGCGGTACTTTCTTTGTGACACTTTTTGTTAATTGTTATGCAGTGTTTCGCTTTCTAATATTTTTCTTTTAACAATTATGTAAGTTGATTATATATTCAGTATATTTTTTCTATTTTTTCTATTTATTGCATTTGTCTGTCTTTTCATTTGGTGTCGGGGGCCTAATGAGGATCAGATTGTATAAATTCCGGAGTTCTCTTATTTACTTTGTTAAAATTTATATACACGTAGGGTAATGAGTTTAGGCATCGAAACATTTACGGTAAATACTATACTAAAGAATGATGCTGCTAATTAATATGCGTGTGAGACATGGGTAGTCAACCAACACATTGGTCAGTAATTAATCAAATCTGGGAGTTTGTAAGCACAACATGTATTAAACTCCGACAAGGGGACGCAATCTTCACTTTACAATGCTTTGTGTATTTAGTCATACCCACAGAAATCCCCAGTTTTCCTTTATTGGACAAACAAAAAGGTTTACACCAAGTAATTATATTATTTTGAGATCACGGTATGCTTGATGCAATAACTAATTCAACATATGCTGAAATGCAGATTTTTCCTTTTGAAAAATGTTTTGGTTGGCCAAACGTGCAAGCATCTCCAGTACTTATACATCAAATAGGGGCCAAAACAACAATTAACAAGCACATTAACAAGCCAAACCGATTATCTGTTTATATGTCTAAACCCACTGTTTTTTTCTTCGCGCGCGCGTGTGTGTTTTCAAGTCTGGTTCCCAAAACATTATGCGTTCGAAGTTTGAATTTATTTGACATTTTTTTCTGTTTTATGCTTACATGTAACACTGCATTTCCAAATGAGATTTCAGTTGCTGTAATCAGACACTGGATACATGACTTCATTAAGGTTTTCATGCAGAAATACTGAATAATGTAGTCCAAATAAACTCATGTCAGTGACATCCGCACTAACGCAGGGAAAGAGGTGTCATTTTCGAAGTTTTCAAACTCACATTACGAAAACACGCCTATTCAAATATAAAGAAAATTTCACCTCCAAAAACTGAAAATTTTCAGATAAAAATCTCTGATATTTTCCATATTTCTTGTCAAAACTGTGGGTACACGTTAGAACCGCCTCGGCGAGGCGGTTCTAACGAGTACCCACAATCTATGTTTTTGAGCAGAAATAAGAAAAATAATGTATACCCCGTAAACCCCAGTTTTACTATATAAAAGTGGGGTTTAAGGGGATCAAAATTATATAGGCATGTTTTCGTGATGTGGGAGGTAATTCTGCGAACTTGGTTGACGTACAAGTTCTATTCCATTCAAAGTATTGTTAATACTTTGAATTTTTCTGGTTACACTCTTTCAGCAGCTGTCTTGTATGCCTGGTTTAAAGTTGACTTTAATTACCTACATTTATTATGCCAATTTCCATTCATTCACCAAATTATGCAACGGGAAGATTACTCTCAAGATCTGACCAATGTAACATATCTTGAGATACTATCATCAGAAGCTCCTGCTGGGGACATTGTGGATGTATGGTGTACATCCTAATTTTTTCTGGATTTGTAGATAAAATAACAGTTTTTGTAGATACATGCAGATTTCCAAATTAAGATTTTTGTTAACCTATTTCCAAAGTACTATACTATATATTCCAGTGGATTGTTACATATGCAGGTTGTAGTTTCAGTGGCTGAACCTCTTCTATATACCCACCAGTGACCACAGCAATAACCAGCAGTTGTGTGTGTGTGTGTGTGGGGGGGGGGGTGAAGGGTGTAAAAATTGATTTGTTTTTTCACTTAAGTAGGTTGTAGGTTTTTTGGACAAAAATTGATTTTTTTTTCACCTATGCAGGTTGTAGCTTCAGTGGCTGAGCCTTGTCTATACACTTACCAGCGACCACACCAGTAGCCAGCATTCTTTGTATTAAAATTGTATTTTTGACGAGGTTTTTACGGAATAAATCCGTCTTTTAAAATATCAATGTCCGGATGTCGGGCGTCGTCCGAGGTTTGCCTTTTGGACAACTTTTTTTCTAAAGTGAAGTGTTACATTTATTTTTCAGTGGAAAAATCCATCCATAATGCCGTTAGGCATTTTTCTTGCTTGGAAATAATGTGGTTGGAAAAGCATCTTATTTAGAACAGTAGGCTAAGTGGCATACATTTCACATCGTTGTATTAAGGTAATGGACTTCGACTTGCGAAATCCTCATACACTTTCTGCCCTTTGTGACTTCCTGTTTGCTTTCCCGCACATCAAGTCCTTTCTGAAAAGGGATCTACTCCAAAATGAAAGAATTTTCATAGAGAAAATTCTTTCGTTTTGAAGTAGACCCCTTTCTTAGAAGGGGACAAAACAATTTTGACAGAATTTTCCCCCGACAGTGTATCCTATCAAAGGAATTAAAAAAAAAACGCAAGTAAAACAATACATAGTTATATTATGAGAAATAACTATTTCGTACAGAAAAACAAATGAAGCATTTGTCAAATTCACGGCCAAACAATCAGTCAGTATAATAATTGCGTTTAAACCACTCTTAACATAGAATTGCATGTTTATATTCTTATTGTACTATTCTAAAGATTTTCGAATTTTCGGATCCCTATAACATTCCCTGCCAAAAACTTGTGATATCACAACTTAGGCTGACAGAATTTCTAATAGGTTTCTAAAAGAACCATTTGAAAATATACAAGCGTTAAACCATTCATATGGTGGGTGTTGAACGAAACCCTTTAAGTGCAAGGTTACATCTGATAAATTTGATGCAGTTTGGGACAAAGGAGATGCATTTTGTTACTTCCTGATTGCTTTCCCCTACACAAATCCCTTTTTGAAAAAGCATCTAGTCTGAAAAGGAAACGATTTGCTCCCAAATGGACCAAATTGTTTCCTTTTAAAGCAAACAACTTTTCAAAAGGGAATGAAGACTAAAACTTTATTTTGATAGAGTTGTCTCAAATGAACGTGTAACAGTATACCTTAATTACGCCATTTATTGAAGCTTCTGTACTGCCTGCCAAATCATGGTTCGCTTACCATAAACAGGGCTTTCCCGGACTCGCATTTTGGCAGTTTTTATCCCCAAAACCTTGTTCAGGCCCCTTAAAAGTAAGAGGAAAGGCTCCTGAGTGATGCATACATACTCAATTACAAAATGTATTTTATTTCTTTTAATATACTATGATCTAAAGGCCAAGAATTATCATTTATCTAGGCAAAGGTTAACCCATAAAGCTCTAAGGTAATTGTAGCAGACACCATTCTAAAATTGATTTTTTTTTTTTTCAGAGAAAATAAGACTAGACATTTCATGTGAATTGTCTGCCTAGGCAGACAATTCACATGAAACGTCAAGCAATATTATATAGGTGTGTTTGTCATGTCAAAGTGTTGTATACTGCACTATTGATTAGTGCTTAAAAGGTTAACCTCTTTAAAATAATAAACCTCTAATTCTTATTAAAGGACCCCTTAACTCCACATAAGGGAGTCCCTGGGACCTTCACTTTAAAAACTCTGAGGAAAACCCCTGCCTAAATACCAAAATATTCAGACAACTAAAGGCGAAAACATACACTTGTTAGATTTCCCCCCATGTTTTACAAGGTAGACAACTATTATGACTGTTTGCTTTCCTGTACATTAATCTCTTTCTGAGAAGGTGTCTACCTAAAAGAAAAAAAATTGCTTCTACCGGGGGCGATAGTTCTTATCTTTTAGAGTACACACTTTGTAAGCATCTTTTTTCCTTTTAAGCAGACAACTTTTTCACTTTACAGAAACAGGCCCATTCAAATATATTGAAAATTTTACCACAAAAAAATGTAAGTTTTCAGATAAAAATTTTGATATTTTTCATATTTCTGCTCAAAACATAGATTGTTGGTACTCGTTAGAACTGCCTCGGCGGTTTAATAGCTTATACTGACTGTATCATAGTTTTATGTAACACTATTGTACGATGGAGGGGGTGGTGGTGGATACGCTCCCCCAAACTGCTTCTGCTGACTGAGTTGTTGTTGTAGATGTAACTGTTGTTGTAACAATTCATTTTGCCTCTGTAACTGTTGCATAGCTGTTACATCCATGCCAAGGTTACGCCCGGCTACAGTGTCGATTCTGTTACCAGCGCCATGAGCACCGTCTACGAGCAGGACAGCATGTCTCCTGCCATATGTCATCACTACTCCAAAGAAACTCCCGTAAGTGCAAACAATGTACATACTGAATATATTTGTGGGTACAGCAGCCGCCAAAAGTCCAATTATGGCGTATCTAACCGTTTCCCGCTCGGGTTTGCACGCATCTCCTCTACTGTAAGAATCACATGCCCAAAGACCACCTAGTCCAGCAAATGCCACACCAATTAAACAGAACATAAAAATGAGCATAGCCAGCGAATATTGTCCCGTGATCTGTTAAAAAGAAAATAAATTATGAGCCTCAACTTGAGAAAATGTACCTTCTGACATGTGCGCCTAAAGAAGACTCAGATCATTCCCGCACAGCCTGATCAGAATATTCATTACGAAAACACGCCTATTCAAATATACTAAAAATTTTAGCACTTAAAAAATGAAAATTTTCAGATAAAAAAGTTCTGATATTTTTCATATTTCTGTTCAAAACATAGATCGTGGGTACTCGTTAGAACCGCCTCGCCGTTATTAACAGCCGTGCATTAACCGGCAAAAAGCCGTGTATTAACAAGGCAATTCACGCGCTGATAATGCACGGCTACGCAACTTTCAATATGCTCATACCGGGGCCACAGAATTGCTGCCGTCACGAAATGTGTACTGCCCTGCCCCAGAACGAGCATAGCCCGTGGAAATAGCGTTCGCGAGACATCTGTGAAAAGGCGAAACAAAATAGTGCAAAAATAACGCGAAATGTAGCAAATGTTTTCAGTTTTTATGCAATGATAGCGATCGAGCATGGTTTTTCAACGCATTAACATTCGCCAGGTCCCTTGTGAGGTGTTGAAAATCGCGGCCTCCGGCCTCGGTTTTCAACACCTCCCACGGGACCTGGCAAATGTCAATGAAAAAAAAGCCATGTTTGATCCCTATATTCAAATACTTAACAGATAAACAGAAGCAAACTGAGCCGAGTTGTTCAAAGCATCGTTACCTTAACAGGCTCTTTAGTGATCAAAAGTTCAACTGTTCTAGTAATTACAATATCTAATTCACAGGTATTTTTGCTGAAAAAATGTGAGTAGTTTTGCAAAAGCTACTCACATTTTTTTCAGCAAAAATATTAGCATGGATGCCATATTCAAAGATCAAAGTTTTACCGATACGTTAACTATCATCATCGTTAGTTTTGAACATCTCTTATCTGGATCTACCATTACGAAAACACGCCTATTCAAATCTATTGAAAATCTGACCACCAAAACTGAAAGTTTGTAGATAAAAATAATGATATTTTTCATATTACTGCTCAAAACATAGATTGTGGTACTCGTTAGAACCGCCTCATCGAGTCAGTTCTAAGTAGTATCCACATTCTATGTTTTAAGCAGAAATAAGAAAAATAATAGATACCCCTATAAACGACAGTTTTATTAAATGTGTGGTTTAAGAGGGTCAAAATTATATAGGTATGTTTTCGTGATGACTATTTTTAAAGGCATGACATATATGGGGTTCAGCAGGGCTATGGTTAAGTAATCGCCCTATACACAAATTAATTACACAGGTGTTTTTTTTTCTACCAAGGCTCTGATGGTTCTGATGTTGATTATTCTTCGTGTGGCATGTGGCTAATCACTGCGAGGCTTTCTTCGTGTTATGTCCTGTTCGTTGTCTCACTGTGATCACCCTCTTTAGGGAATAGGGAGCGGGCTGCTTTGCTTTTCTTTGGTGTGTGGCTTATGTCTGTCTCGGTTTGTTACCTCTTCCTCTGGGTCTCAGATGTCTTTGGTAGGCTATGTTCTGGATCTTGTAATCATAAAAATATATTATTAGTCCATTGTAGACTGAACAGACTTCCCTACACTATATATTGGAAGAGTCCAATTTCAATTTAAGGTATGTGCGGCTTTGATATTTAGTTATTTCATAAGAAAAACGGCTAAACTATTTGCAAACGGTGGAAACCCTGATCAGACGCCGCGTTCTGCGGCGTCTGATCTGGGCCTGCACTGTTTGCTAAATACCCTTTTAGGAGTTTCAAGACTACAATGGGTTAGACAAGATACTGAGGTTGATTAATTTGGTGCGAATTCTACTAAGTTCAATGCAGAATGTAAGAATTTAGTAGGAAAAGGCGGGCGAGACACCAAATTTGGGCTATGTTATTCTCACTTCATCAGTGAACTTTGAGATGAAAACATTAATGCTTACACAACAGGCTACTTCACGCTTTTTTATTTCATCCATGGTTTCACCACCTTTGCTGATGACACAAGCACATAAAAGGGCGCTAATCAGCATCTGAAAAATAACAAGATATGAAGTGTTTTAATGTGAGCTCGTACAATTTTAAGGGAGAAATTCTTTTCTTATAGACTAGACCCCTTTTCAGAGGGGAATTGAATGCACTTAAGTAAACGTTTCGTCCTCAGCGGAAATAGCAAAAAAAAATCAAAAAAACAAAAACAAAAAACAAACAAACAAAAAACATTTGTACCCATTCCACTTAAAAAGGGGACCTTGGAACAACAGATTAAACTTCACTTTCAAGCAGACTGTTATTTACTGTGTTTATACCCCCATGTAAATCTGTCACCCAGGTGGAATACTAGCTGATTAGCTTTGGTTCATAAAAAAGGATGGGGGAAAACCGTTTTCATGCTGGCGCTGTCGTCATTTAACGTTGTTTTAGTACATAAAAGACAGTTTTTATCTTTTAAGAAATGCTGTGTTTAGGGGTAGTAAATTTAATTAGAAGGCTAGGAATTAGCCAGGCAAACGGGTATCGGTATCCATGTTTCAGGTGCATTCTGTTCAGCACATGATATATATTTGTTAAAGCAACAATACTAAGCTGACAAATAAGCGCCTCCGAAAATTAAATCCAGAGCCCAGTTGTTGAAAGTATCGTTAGCTTAACGAGCAATGTTAATTTCTCTAGTAGTTACAATATCTGATTCATAGGTATTTTTGCTGAAAATAATATGAGTAGCATTTGCAAAGCTATTCACATTTTTAAGCAAACTATTAGCATATATGCCATATTTAATGCTCAAAGTTTGATACGTTAACTAACGACATCGTTAGTTTTGAACAAATGGGCTCTAAATGTTCATATACGAGGGTGAGTCCCGGTTGAGATCCACCTCTTCTTTTTCGACATAGTTGCCCTCTAGTTTGATGCACTTAGACCAACAGTGTTCAAGTGCCATCAGTCCAGGACTGTAAAAGTCAAGGTCCTTTCCATTGACCCACTCCTCAACTGCCGTCACGACTTCTTCATCAGACTGGAAATGAAGTCCTTTTTCAAGTTTGGGAATAGGAAGAAGTCGCTAGGAGCTAGGTCAGGCGAATAGGCAGGATGTGATATTAATTCATACCCGTTTCGCTCTACAGCATCCATTGCAACTTTGCAAGTGTGGACTCTCGCGTTGTCCTGTTGCAGCAAAACACATTTAGAGAGTTTACCTCGGCGTTTTTCACGGATGGCGGTTCTCAGTTTGTCTAACAAGTTTGCATAGTACACTCCAGTTATTGTACTTCTCTTGGGTAAAAAGTCCAACATAATAACGCCTTTTACGTCCCAAAATACTGTGGCCATCACCTTGCCAGCAGATGGATGCGTATTGAACTTCTTTGGCCTCGGGGACCCAGGCCCTACCCACTGACGACTCTGAGCTTTATTCTCTGGCTCATAATAATGAACCCAAATCTCATCTACAGTCACCAGACGCAAAATGAAATCATCTTTTGACCTAAAACGTTTCAACAAGGCGCTGCATACTGATGCTCTGGTTGCCATTTGCTCATCGCTAAGGGATTTGGGGACCCAACGGGCTGTTAGCTTGCGCATACCTAAACGATCATGTAAGATTGTTGAAACGCTACCATGTGAAATGCCTAATGGCTGCGCTATTTCGTCCATCAGAGTATACCAGATTCCGAACTTTCTTACACATTTCTTCGTGGGTGGCGTTCTACCGCGTTTGGATTCCCTTACCCAGAATTTAACCTGAGCATAAGATGGCGCAGAAGACCCATAAACATCGGCTAACTCGCCGTGTATTTCCTTGCCTGTTTTACCTTTTAAATACAATTAATTACAGCACGGTACTCAACTTTAGATGAAAAGCATGCCTTTGCATCACTAGCCATGTTTGACATTCAATATATTATTAAAGAATAACTCTATACGCGTGTAATTTTGTACCCATGTATAAATCATATATTGAAACAGAGCATGAAAATCGTGACCGTCTCGGTATATTGGAAATGGGATAGGCTGGTTATTTATCGACACGCCCTCGTATATAATAAAAACATTAAACTATAATACCCCGCCATTATCGTGTCGCGGGCAGACAACTCAGTAAAAAATGACGAAATTTGCCCATTAGCAATCCCAAACCAGATCTTTAAAATATCAATGCACATACCAAGTTTGGTGAAAATCCATTGATGTTTACTCAAGTTATCATCCGGAAGCGAAAACGGACGGACGGACCTACGACTGACGAATGAACGGACGGACGGACAGACACACACGGACGTCCAACGTGAAACCATACCCCGCCACTATCGTGTGGCGGGGTATAAAATGTATCTATAGTCTTATATTTGTACATTCCTTTTGCTCTGCGAGGAATATCATGTAACGTATGGTCATATATGTTTTATATCATGCTTTTCATTAGTTTTCAGCTTCAAGCGAAACTGTACATGAATGTGCACAAGTAAGTACTGGTTGCACCTTAGAGGATTACGCCTTCCCAGGAAACGTGCATTAGCCATGACCGACTGGACATGACCTTAATAGTTTTTACTTGGCCATTAAGCTCCAAATCAAATCAAACACGTAAAACGCAGTTGCAGTTAATCAGATGCAATTGCAGTTACACTACAACCTACCTATAACACGGTTCGTTATAACACGGTTTTGGATATAACACGGTTCAAAGATGGAACCCAAAAATGTATAGATTATATTGAAAAATGACCATAAATGGCCATTTTTCAATACAACCTATACATTTTTGTTTGGATATAACACGGTTGTTTAACTAACACGGTTTATGCTTTGGACCCCAACAATAGTGTTATAAAGAGTTGTGAGTTACACATTGGTTGTAGTTGCAGTTATTTATCGATGCATTTGTAGATAAACTTTGTATTTAGTTGTAGTAATACATGGCATAAATCACGTGCAGGTGTATTTGACCACTAGATGTGGCTGCAGTTATACCTCCGGGCAGCTGAATTCTGAATTAATCTAGAAATGTGTCAATATGACACAGATGCCCCCGACCAGGGGCCATCCTCACCCGCAGACAGGCATTATGCAAAAATGAAGTTGAAAAAGGGCCATAACTCTCATAATGATTGGCAGATTTTACCCTAAATTGAACTTGATATTTCATGATTATATATATGTGTATAAAATATGAATCCAATACACTTATCTTTTCAAAAAATGTCGAAAGGAAAACAATTTTCGAAGACGAAAAAGGGTCATAACTCCCATAAAATATGGGTGGATTTTACCCTAAATCGAACTTGACCTCTATTTTACGATTCTATACCTGTGTATCAAATATTAGTCCAATACACTAGTGTTTGCAAGAGATATCAAACGGAAACTATTTTTCAACGTTGAAAAAGGGCCGTAACTCCCAAAATAATTAGTGGTTTACCTTAAATCGAACCTGACCTATATTTTATAATTATATACCCGTGTATAAACTATGAATCCATACACTAATCGTTTCAAACAATATCGAACGGAAACCATTTTTCAAAGTTGAAAAAAGGGCCATAAATCCCATAATAATTGGTGTATGTTACCCTAAATTGAATTTGACCTACATTTTATGATTATATACCTATGTATAAAATTTGAATCCAATCGGAAACTATTTTTCAACGTTGAAAAGAGCCGTAACTCCCAAAATAATTAGTGGAGTTTACCCTGAATCGAACCTCATCTATATTTTATAATTTTATACCCGTGTATAAACTATGAATCCAGTACACTAATCTTTTCAAAAGATATCGAACGGAAACCATTTTGTTACGTACGGACGGGACGTACGTATGTACGGACAGCGGTGATGCTATATGCCCCATTGAAAATGGCGGAGGGCATAAAAATGAATATCATTTTAAAAAAAATGCCCAGTTGCCATGACACAAATCAATACCAAAGGGCAAGTTCTAATCACGGTATTATAGTTTGTTTGAAAACAAGACAAAGTGCCCAGTCCACTGGCTAGGTATCGTTTAACTCTCCCCCAACCCCTGGGGAATTTTGTAGACCATGTTTCTTATAGCCTGATGTCCGGCCAACAGTTTGCAACATGTAAGCTATCTGTTACTCTGTAACAGCCTGTTACATAGGTTATCCGTCAAAATATAGATAATTCAAGCAAATTATAAAACCATAAAAATTGTAGAACCTATGATTAAATTTACAAATGGATTTAATCGTCAAATTCAGCTAATGCAGAACTGCAAATATGAACCTTTAAAAATGATCTCAGTCTTTCCCTGTATAACGCACGTTACATTTTTTTTTTTCATTTAATCCTATATTATTGATAAATTCATCTAAAATGGTTCCGCCTTAAAACTTTTGCTCTCACAATTTGGTCCAAATGTGTTAATTGTTTGACAGAGTATTACTTTACTTTTCCAAAACTGTAAACATTATGTTTCTATCTTACATGCTTTGCGAGGTATTGCCTGTTAATCATAATAATCCCATACAGTAGTTTGTACATATAAAAACAATGATCGTTTTGGCACCTAAATTTGACACGAACTGTAGTCATCTAGAGTGTAAAATGAACCTTTTGTGTATGACTTGTAAGCATGAAATAAATGTTATTTAAAGTTATTTTTTTCTGTTTTTGAACAACAGCATTATAATAATGTAACGTTAACGCAAGGTAAGAAAATATGTTCAATTTGAGCGACTGTTTCGCTCAACGGTGGTTTTTGCCTATTTTTTGATAATTTAATTTAATGTACTGATACAAAGCAATGAAATCAGTAAAGACGCGTAGATATTGTAGTTCTCGATGTATACAGAAACTTTGCCAAAATATGAGATAAAACGTAACAAGTTACTCATGCATTTATTTCTGCCCTTGCCTTCTTACACGTTTACTGAAGAAGATCCGTTATGCTTTAATATCAATATACTTTGCTTTCGGCCTTCAAGAAAATAAAATCGTTAAAAGCCAATTAAAATGTTAAGCATGTTACCTTCGTGCAATACAATATCACGTACGGAACATAATATACTGTATAGAACCTTAACATATTTGTATAGTCCAGTTTCTATGCATACAGAATTCAAATGTTATTCAAGTCTATATGGACATAGTTTGATCAGTTTTTAGTAGCAAAAACTCTTGTACTATAAAAAAAACCCACAAAAACCAAATACAAAATACATAAATACAATGCTGTAATATAACTAACATATTAAATCAAAATGAATTATTTGTATAATCTCCATGGCTTCATTGTCCTAAAATATGTCAACATGTAGAATAGCATTGTTAGTTTTGATTTTTCATTCAAACACTATATATGGTTAAAGGATAAAGCCTGTAAAGCCTGTAACATATAGTACAAGTAGAAACAATTTTAGATGACCAACTTAGAGCATAAAGCAAACATAAAGCAGATGCCTTACAAAGCTGACAGCTCGTTGCATGTTACATGCATTACCCTGCTTTCAAAGAGTTTGCCCCAACAGCTTATCAATTCTCATCAGATACATCCTCAAACACCTCATCAAGCATATTCGTCAGCTCTACACCCTTATCATTATCATCATCATCTAAATCCTGGTCTGCTTCCCCATCATTATTCTGATCGCACAAAATATCAATCAGCTGTGCTGAGACGATCAAAGTATCTTCACCCAGTTATACTCGATTTCCTCTCCATCTATTTTCCATCCACTTTTGTCCATATTTGGAAGGTCTGAGTTGTTATCGTGTGAATGTATTCAGACAAACACTTGATAGTTCACCCTTCGTACATGCATCTCCGGTGCAGAAGGACATGGTGGTAGCAAACTCATGTCCATGCCATTTGAAATATCCGATGCATGTGTATGACTTTGATACTTCTTTAGAAACATGTGGTACTTCAATGTATTTACATTGGAGTAAATTGCACCACTATAAATAGCACACATGAGTGCTTCCAAGTCACTGATAAGGGTCTCAGAACAGTATTGCTCTTGTCCTACCCTGTTTAGAATTCGGACAAACTGGAGAATTTTCTCTACCAGTTTAATAGATGCAATTTTTCCGCGCCGGACAGATGTGCTGGTGGTATCGCAACTTGTAAAGCAGTGTATTGCCGGTAAGACTGCGCAAATACTTTTGCTCTAATTCTGAACTATACCACTGACATTCAGAAGGTGTCTTTTGTTGCCTGTGCCTGTGTCAAACAAAATTCTCAAGTTTATTTCCTTGCAATATCGTGCAAGCAGCACTAATACATCCGTGCCTGGTGATCTGACAACAATAGTGTTTACATCAGGCAGTGATGTTCTAAAATTGAGTTTGTGAAGTATTATTCTGGTGTCTGCCTCCTCCAGAGAAGAAAATATAAACTTCCTTCTGAATAATTTGATACCGTCCTTTTGTCTTCACAGATAAGACGGAGCACATTTTCACCGGCAACATAATATATGCTACGGCCTAAAAGCCTAGATGCATATGAACAGCATTAGTCCTTGCAACACATATCAGATGTGTTGGTGCTGCTCCCCTGCGTGCGCGTTCATAAGATTTGACAGAATGCTGTGTGTATGTATCAGTGATGAAATCTACACGCTTGGTCTTTAGTTACTTGTCGAAAACAGATTTTGCCAGTTCCTCAAAGGTATCTGGAATTGCTGATAAGCTTTGTAGAATGGCATTGCCGTCAATGATATGAAGAGCATCAGACGGTCGATCTACTATTGGTTCAATGTGGAATTCAAAATTATGGAGAAAATTTGACTTTGTCTGATTGTGTAGGCATGCCGTCAGCAGTTGCCAAAGACTATGGTACAGGTCCCAAAAGGGAACAGTAAAGTCAGCTTGAGGTCAACATTATGTTCAGTGGACAGAAAAACAAGTTGACCGAAGACGTTCCTTTCAGCTCTTATCTGGTCGATTTTGTTTTGAGAACTGGTCAATTTCTTCTTGACATCGCAGGCTTCAAACGTTTTAAGCTTGTTACGTTTGATCAGGTTATTTAAACTATCAGACGTATCAATTCGCCGTGATTGGATGAAGTCTTCCATAGACTTCTGTCCAATGACAGTTGCACCGAAAAGATAATATGCGATTTCAGGCTTAGCAGGAACACCCCGATGACAAACAGTACATTGTCATCGACATTGGAACTGAAGGGGTTGGTGAAACCAGAAATTGCCTTAGTTACTCGTTTGACATCATACTCACTATTTTGCATTTGAGCTGGTCGCAAGTCTTTGTGGCTTGACATTTCTTCAGAGCTCATTTCAGTGCGCTGAAGAGTGGCTTCAACATATTGAGCTCTGAGGTGACGAGTAATACACCATCTGTTGTAGGCAGCACGTAGTTCCTGCTGAAGCCTATGATGTCTCCTTATGATATGGCATGGCGATTTATTGTTTGCTCCATAGTGACGTCAACAGCATTTCTAGCGCATGGTACTGATGGTCTTGACACACTAAATCTATTGTTTCAAGGAGTTCTTTGCATCCCGGATGTGTATCAGACAAATTCATCAATGTCATCAGGTACACGAGTACATATCGTGCGTAGTTGAGTGATAATACGCAAAGAACATAGGACGCAAAGCATACAGAGCTGCGATATTCCAATCAATGTCATTTTCTTTCGCAGCTCTGATAGGTGTCAGTGTCATCTGAATTATGTCCATGTATCGCGCCCAAAACATTTTACCATGAGTGCCATTCAGAACTTTTGACTTGAACTTATCATACTTTTCAAAGTCATCTCGGAATTCCATAGATCGTTCAACTCTGCTCAAAGCCTCTTTGCATGGATTTTCAATGAGATCCTTTAGCATCGCGATTGTGTCGTGCGAGAAACATTCATCACGTTTGTGCTTTTTTTTAAATCGTGTCAACAGGAGCCGCTCCAGAGCTTCAAATAATGCTTACGCACCCGCAAATCTCTGTTGAAATCCTTTCCTGATATTACCCTATCTAGTGACCCTCTTGCGCAAATGCCAGATTCTATGACAATTTCTGAAAATCCACTGCCTTTCATCATCTTCTAAACCGTACCAAATAATGAAAAGATCGTGTGGAAAAACACCCATTCGAACTATAATCTTACTGAATTGTTCGGAGTACTGCTAAACCAAGGCGTAGGCTTTCTTGGCAACGGCCAGGTAAACGTAACAACAGCAGGTTCTTGGCTAATTTCACTACTGGCATTCGGCGACTGTTCCAATATATACTGCACTGTAGAATTTTCATTAATGGATTCACTAAGTGGGTCATATACTCGACATTTGAGGTAGGTTATTTTCTTTCCGCAGCCGACTAAGACAGCCATCCTGCCCAAGACGGAACTGCCTGACTCTCCGTAGATCAACCTATATCACGACAGCTAAGCCATGTAAAGTTCTCTATTTCTGTATGCTTGAGTGAGTAGACAACATTACTTGTCTGAATGTCAATCGTTGGATCGACCTTTGGCTTGGCATAGCAAGGTTTAATCTGAACTTCAGTGGGCAACACAGACCTGTCCTTCGACTTGGGAGCTGTGTCTGTTTCTGCTGCAACCACAGGTATATCTGGATCACGAAGCTCTTGTATTACGATACCATGTGTGGAATGAGTGGTTCTAGACCCTGATGGCGTCTCTTTGTCGAAATCAAAATTGTCATAACACAAATTAATGACAGAGTTAATGTCTCTGGAAATATTTCTCGGTAAAACCGATTCTAAAGAGGTAACGGAATTACACATGGTTTCTATCTCCAGAATTCGTGAATATGACTGGCCATGACCATAACGAATTAGTATCGTTATAACTTCGGCACTGCCTGTGATATGTCTTACAGCCATGGGCAGTGTAAGAATAGAATCTATGTTTGAGCCGTGCAGTCGGAAAAGTAGCCTTCGTGCTACGAGGACAGTGATAGCGCAGATCATCCTCTGCATCATGGACTTCGCTTTTTTTCTTATAGATCATTTGTTATTCCGTAAGGAATCCACTGGCTGATCTCATTTCTGACTGTTCGCATATGCATAGCCCCAAATAACATGAATAAGAGAGGTATCAGGTAAATATTTTTCTCGTTAGCCAGGAAAACATATATGTTGTTGGTACGTATTAGAACAACGTTGGCGAGGAGCTTAATGAGTGCTCGCAACATTTGTTTTCATGCAGAAATATGCCAATAATTATAATCTTTTAGTTGAAAAAAGGGGCCTTTTCTTGAGATACATGTTCATACATTGCGTATGCTCGAAAGACACATTTTCTTATTGCGTGTCTCATTTCTCTGATGACTTGATTTGAGGAGATTCGTCTCGCAAATCTGTTTAATACCGTATTTACCCGAAATGTTAGGACACCTTACCTATTTCTATGTACCGAATCTAAACTAATTTCTGAAAGATGTTGATGTGTTTTAACCTATTGAGTGGTAAACAGTTTTCTTGCACACCAAATAAGGAAATCTTGGATTTAACCCTGGGATATAAATTCTTATCCTACCCAGGTTATCTTACCCAGGGTGAAATAAAAATCGAGAGTTCTCAGGTGTTTGATATCCACTGGTTGAAATGGACGCCACGTACGCCATCGTAAGGTGACGTCATTAAACACCACAGTAGTCATCGATATATGGCGGACGTCAGCAATCAAACTTACTACATTATAAACACAAATCTACGTTCAGAGATGAAAGGTGTGCAAGAAAAATAATCTATCATGAGTGTGAGGGATAGATAGAAAAATACGTCCCTTCCGATAACTGTCTGGCATAACGAGGCTTGCAGAGGCCAGCCTCGTGATACCCCTCACACCAATGATAGATGACTGGCTCCTGTGGCGTCTGATTCGGAGGGTCTATACTATTTGCTCAGGTCCGTCTGTCCGACAACTTAGGGTAAACACGGTACAGGCACTCGGTAAATGAAGGGTTTCTCAGTCTGCATTCTGTTGGAAAACGATTAAATAAAAAGAACCCAATTTTAGTTGAATACTTCTACAGTTATAGCAAGTTGTATCAGATGGCACTGATTTTCTTTGGATAGGAGAGGGCCTACAACACATAGCTTTAGACAAAACGTTTTTTAATGTGTTTTATTTATTTTTTTATTTAATTTATTTTTTTTGGTTTGTTTGTTTTAACCAAAAGCATTACTTCTTTTCTCACTTGGCCGGGGCGATTCTGATAACACGATATATAGACGTTACGTAACCTATTTGTGCAAAATTGCGTTTCAGCTGTCTGTAGCAAACAGACTAAGGCAGGAAGGAAGCACGGATTTAGTCACTAACAACAACATTTTTACAATGTTAGTCACCAATACTCGAATGCTACGGAACTTTTATAACTCTTACCTAATTAAATGTGATATGCTTGGAGAAATCTTTTTCATCGCGAGATAGTATCGTTGAAATGTAAATGGCAGTCATTGATACGGTGTTTGAGTCAAAGATAAGAGTCAATGGTCTTATTTTATACTAATAAGTCGTCAACTGGGAACAAAACTCACCTGTTCTGAACCAACCATTAAACTCATCCCACTTGTGAAACGCATATGTGAACATGAAATAGGGATTTTATAATTAGTGACCTATGAGAACTGGAGCAAAAGTAATTATATGAGCCAACTAAATATATGAAATTACAGAACAGTCCTTAGCTACAAAATGTGATGTTTGAAAATTCTTTTTGGCACATGACGTTACACATGTTACATTTTCAACGGTACCTTTTGGAAATAAATATTTTAACCCATACAGTTCATTTTCGTAGATTGTAATTGCCCCTTTGACCATAACTTTGTAATTCCTGACAAGGTATTTAAATTTCCAAGGCTATAAACCTGATCTCTCTAGCTTTAGTATTTTGTCAGTTATTGGGAGTTAAGCAATGTCACTTCAAGTGAAATGTAACATTCAAAAAAAATCATTTTCATATATTATTACACCAAATGCAGCCTAGAAGTTGTACAAATAAAGTGAATTCTTATTTGTAGCATTATATTTTAGTGCTATGAGATACATAGGCACATTAAAACCTGTCTCATTCATAGTAACATATAAAATGTCTATATTATATATTGTGGGTTTGGTGGTTTTCTGTATGGTATTCTGCATCAGATTTTAATGTCTCTGTTTTGTATCCTTTCGAAGTTTTTGTAAACATTTCCAAAACTCCAAATTTAATGCAGCAAGTCTTTGTCAATTGTATGCATTCGTCAGATACACATTCAATACTGTTAACAGTACAGTTGCTACCTGCATTATGGACACGTTTGCATAAAATACTGAATACTGTCATGAAGGTTATAATGTATGGCAAATGCTTATAATTTCATTATCTCTAAATAAAATATCTACAGATGAATTATATGTCAGACCCTCACATGACTTTGCTTAATAATTTATCAATGGTAACATATGTAACACCTTTATGTCTTTATTTTAAGGGATTTTTGTTTCTGTACAGATCTTTACCTACACCTTTATCACTTGAATTAATACTCAGATTTAGAATAATCTGTAACTGTAACTACATATTTTCAGAAGAAGAAGATAAAAATGGCACTTTCACCTTATTTATTCTGTTAAATTATCAGATGTTTACGTAGGTATTTCATTTATCTGCAGTGTAACTAACCTTTGAAAATCAAGAATTTTATCGGTATATAAAGAAGATCCATATTATAGCTTGTTACACTGATTTTTGTTTATGATGTTTTTTTTGTTTGTTTTTTTTTTTGTTTTTTTTTTTGTTTATGACCTTCAAATCTATATATTAAAACATTGCACATTAAGCAGCTGACCACAAAGTCTTTCTGTTATATGTTTAATGTATGTAGCATAAAACATTATTTCTGATTAAACAATATTGGTACAAGCATAGTCTCATGCCAAGAAATGCTTGGATTTAATACCAGAGTAGCACTGACCCATGTAGTCCTGATTAAAACAAAATGTTCACTATCATTAAAACAAACTGTTCACTATCAATGTTCACTACTGCAAGACATATAGAGCCTGTTAACACAGTGATGACTGGTCAATGTCTTCCCTGTGTGCTCAATGAATAGAAAAGGACTCCAGCTTTCTTCAAGCAGACTGCTAAGACTGATCAGACTGAGCATTCAACCAAGCTGATACATTAAGATTATATAAAGTAAATCATATAATACTTTCCTAACCGTAATATGATTTTTCCCAAAAGCAAACAGTGTTACTTTATTGTTTAAATATACAGAAAACAACTATCCCTAAAGATAAGTGTGTAACATTAGTCAAATTTAGAAATGTACATAACCCAATGAAATTAAATATATACCATTGCAATTCAGTGACTTTAGCACCTTCATAGATTAACTCCACTCTTATGTTGAAAAAAAAGCGGTATGCAACCTGATTTTCATTTGTTTCATGCATATATATTTGTTCATTTGTTTTCTAATATAACATAAACTACCGGTACTTAGCTGAAACTCATGAATAAAAATCAGATCAATATTGTTGGATATAATTAGCTATAGTCAGCATTACATACTTACATATGACTTTGGTTTATGAGAGAACCTAGAAAAATTATTCAGCAGAAGTTGTATTGTAAGCACCAGATTTTGTCTCAAATATGATCAGTGTCTGGACAGAAGGAAAACGGCCTTAAAGAATATGGGACTTTAATAATAGTAATAAAAACCCATTGTTTATTTTGGTAGGGTCTTTCTTTAGAACCACAATAAAAGTTGTTACAGTCAAAGTAAAAATATGCAAGGAGTCTGATTAAGAATAGCAGTCACAGTTGTATAACATCCGTTACCAGACATCTTAGGTAAATGAAAATATTTGATAATAATTTTTCACCTCAACAGTACCATTGACAATCAGCAGGTACTAGGTCATTTTCAACTCTGAAATTGCAATGGAAATAAAAGGTGAGAAGTAAATACCTTATCTTATCTTGGCATTAAAATAATCTAGTAATGGATGGTATATCAGAGGTAGGGGCCGAAGAAGGTTTTTTATACATCATTATAGTTTTTTGGCAGCTAAATATAATTCAGTTGTTGTTGTTTCAGTTAAATCTCTTAGGTGCAGGGGGTCCCAGGGTACGAAACCATAACAGGCACAACCCCTACACCCGCGTCTGTACATCGTCAATCGTCTGTTAAGTTTTCGTCAGTCGCCTTGCGGTAGTCGAACATGCCATGAGTAGCAAAAGGAGGTAATTAGAGGCGACAGTGCAAGGTCTAGGCGGAGGCAGTACAGAAAAGTTCTAAGTTTTAACTGTTTTCTTATTGGCTTTTGAACGGTGACTAGTTAGAATTCCTAACTAGGTCACCTCGCCCGGACGTTGTGCTTGGTGGAAAACAGTCTGTAAGTTACAGAATTTTGACGGGCGGCCGAAAGATGTGAGCTTTTAATCTCGCACGGACTGCATGGCGAAACGGCAGTCGTACATGCACAGCTCTCGTGTGACCTAGTTTTGGTCCGGAGGTGCAGCGGTGCTGAGAATGTTTTTAAGTTTTTCTGTTTTTCACTAGGCTTTAATTCGGGACTTCGTTAGAATTCCTTACTTGGTCACCTCGCCCGGACTCTGAATGCTGTGGAAAAATAGACTGTAAGTTACTGAAGTTTGAGTGCAGACCCCAAAGAGTGAGCTTAAAATCGATGTAAACATCGAGCCGATACTGGCTGCAAAATGATGTTTACATCTCGCTCAGACCTTCTTAGAAAGTAGGTCATCTTTCCGCCAATCAGGTTGTAGCTATCCAATGTCGAACCAGCCTGGTGTTCATTAGCTTCTGTAGGTAGTCTTTCTTTGTTCTGTCCCATGTCTGGGTGCTGTTCTTCTTGGTATAGCCGCTAGTGACCTTGTCCATCAGCTTCCATCGCTCCTCATGATAATAATTGGAGCTTGCAGGTTTGAAGAAGTACGCTATGTCTGGTTTCGGTGAGTGGATCACTGCATACGCTGGTTTCCTGTGTTTTTCTGTGTTGACCTTGTGGCGCAGCTGGTAGATGATGTGGTGTATACCGTCGTCCTCTCTCTCGTGGACGATTTTGGAGACATAGTGTTTCGCCAAGCTGTCTGGGCAATCTATCTCTAATGCGTCTGTGTACTCCATGTCTTCTTCATCTTCGTCTGGCGCTGTTACGATAGGTCCCTCAGCGTTGGTGACTGTCTGTATCGTAGTTCTCTGGATGGTGGCAGACGGTTGTACTTTAATAGTCGTCTCTGCTGGTGGCGGTGTCTGTCGCAGTACCTGTGTTTTGGCGGGTTTGGGCTGGCGAGGCCACTCGCCGGCAGGGGGAGCAGACTGGGCGGTTCTGCATGTGTTCCCTTTCTTCCTGCCAGTCGTTGGTTTGTTGTTCTTGTGGAAAGTTAACTCTACTTTCACCAAGTCCTTCCCCTCAGCATGTCTCCAGAGAGGTGCTTGGATAAATCCGTAGTGCATTTTTCAAGATTATTGGCACAAGATCCATATTGGTTGGTTGTTGGTTAGTCTTCTCTCTTCGAAGGTCGAAGGTCGAATGTGTTTGGAGAAAATCTGTGTGGGTGGGGAGAACATGTAGGTCGAAATAATATAATTCAGATTCTGTCGTAAGGTATATATGGCCCAGAGACACAACCAGTCCTTTCTGTTAAATTATATTATCACCATTTATATAAGGCTCTAAAACATAACCAATCCTATTTGTTATTTTATACTATCATCATTTTGATTATCAATTACACGTTTTGGAGGTCCATTATAAAGTAACAAAGAGAATGACAATCGTTAAGATTAATGTTGTTGTGTGTTATTTTCATTATTAATATCACTAATAATAATAATAAAAAACAAACAAACAAGACTTTTGTGCAATTTTATTGGTATATTAAAAAGATCCATATTATAGCTTGTTACACTGATTTTTGTTTATGATGTTTTTTAGACAGGTTTTCTTAGATGATTAATATAGTAATCATTTATTTAATGTCATAATATAATATAATGTATGACTGGCCTATATGTGCAGGGTCTTTTACAAGGTATTATATAATAAAACAGATTTTATTTAAGCAAACTGCCTTCTAGCTAGCATAAACTCTTTTATTTTATACTCTGTGGCAACAGAGAAGTGCCAAAGTATGTATGCTGTGTACTTGGCTGCATTTTAGAGATGACTTAAAAATGCAGTATAGTGCTGATATTATGTGTGTTGTTATTATCATTGGAATTACCACTGTGTTTTTAGGTAGACTTAAATTATGAAATAGTTCTCCTTGAATAATTTATGCCCTGAGAATGTTTGTTTTCACTTTATTCATGCTTTTGAGTTGAGATTAGGAAAGTATACAGTATTTTACTAATGAACAGCTTTCTCCTACAAACACTGTCTATAGGAAACAATGTTCTGATATCACAGCACTTAAACTGGCATATAACATGTGTAACAGTATTAAGTGTGAAGTGTTTACCAGTCTAAATGGATTTAAGTTTTAGAATATCAGCTTTAAGCATAGAAGATAAGCAATGAAGAGCTTATATCATGTAAGTATGTATGAAAAGGGGATATTTCTGTATTTGTTATAGGATACATTTTACTATATATTGTAAAGATACAGTTATCAATCAGCAGAGGATTGGCGAAGTTTGTTTTGTTTTTCACTTAATTCACAAAAGTATAAAGGTATAAATAATTTACTTTGTTTGTTATTGACCTTTTAAAGCTGATGTTCCTTCACGTGTATGTACAAAGTATCAACAGCCATTAATACAATATAGATAAAGTATCACTCAAAAAGTAACATAAGTAACTCTAAGAAGTGTATAAAGCTTTTATTCGAAGCTTATAATGCATTAGTCCAATCATGATAATTTAATACATCAAACTAATTGCAACCACAGCCATTTAAATGTTAAGAAGTTTGAAATAACGATACTTTTCAGATTAGAAGTTTAGGCTGTTTTAAAGAAACTATCGTTCCTTATGTCGTTTGCTCAGTCAAGCTGGCTTGTTTTCATGTACCAAGGAGGATATACTTAGTTTGTGTATTGTAAAACAGCATTAGATTAAATTCCTACTGACCGGTCATAGCTGACCAAAACGGTGTATCAGGAACTTATAAATGACGTTTTTGACTTTTAGTAACGTATGTAAAAGTTATATCACAAGTAATTGGGAGTCCAACATATCAAAGTACCTGTCTGTATAAAACGACATCCATCAGTAGCAAATAGAATGCTAGTAAGTAAGAATATGAGTAGTTCAGTATTTACGCTAAAGTATTTCTATTGTTTTGAGGGTAACATGGCTGATACACGTAAACCCCCCCCCACCCCCACCACATCGCCAGAGGGCTGTGTTATTTTGTTTCTTATATAATGTAGTTTCAGAAAATTATAGTGTACAAGATTCCTCCTGGGGGAGGGGGTCTATGGCCGGCCCAAGGTCTAGTAGTTCTCAGTAATTCGTGAGACTGACACAATTTAATTTAAGCAAATACTTATTGTAAGAGTTCCATAGTATTGAGATTTTAGTGATATAAATGACCATAATTAATATTTGCCTATCTTTTCAACGCCCTACTCGCCGTTTTTATTGTTTACTACAACTAGGCTACTTAGCTACTACATGTGCAAATAGGTCTCCAGATACGCATTTTGCACAGATAGGTCACGTAACGTCTATGTACCGTAAATAAATACCTACAACATGTTTTCGTGGGCAAATAAGACAAAATATTTACCTGAGCATTGCTTCTATCTGGAGCTCTGAGCCAACGATATGAATCGCAATGCCAGTGGTCATACAGAGAGGATCTTACTCGAGTGGTCATTGAATATGAAATTTATGAAACTCGTTGGGTAATTTCGGTATTTTGCGAGCCTTGGCGAGCAAAATACCGAAATTACCCAATGACTTTGGGTAATTTCGGAGTATTTTGCGAGCCTTGGCGAGCAAAATACCGAAATTACCCAACGAGTTTCATAAATTTCATATTCAATGACCACGAATGTAAGATTCTGTTTATCACATGGACCTTCCGACGACAAAAAAATGCACAAAATATATTATGATAGCTTTCCATAGCTAAGCGGAACAACTCACTACCAAGGATTCAGTAGTACTACGCAACAAAAATAGTTCGCATATTATTTGATAAGTATCGAAAACAACTAGAACCAAGATAAATATGCCATTTATTACTTCATTAAACTGTAGGAATTATTGATGATTTTTATTTGAGCTAATATATATTTCAATTGAAAAAATGAATTTAAAAATAAATATTCCCTTCAACGTCATTCAGTGAGCCAATACGTCACTGAGAATCGGTAGGTAAATCCCCCGAAGTCAGCTGTCATATTTAAAGGTCATTGACCAAATGCAATACAGTTTATACGGTGGTTGATACACCCAAGTAAATGAAAGACTTCAAGAACATAAAACATTTTAACTGTAGTTTGGATTTTAATTTGACACATTTATTGACTGTCGGAGTCATGTTATCCTCCAATGCTTTTTAGAGGAGGTGATTTTTTTTTTCATTGACTGTTTGACGACATCAATGTTGAAAGCGCCTCTAAATATGTTGCCGCAAAACATCGAATTTTAACCACCATGAATATTTCTAATAGCTGTGTTATTCATATTGTGATTGTGTTGTGTCTTCCCCTTCCATCGGTTTGACATTTATCGTTCATCTCAAAATTGAAGGCAGGATCTGTTTCAAAAGTGAAAGTTGTATCAACGAACGCGGACACAATCTTAGTTGCTATCAATAAGCGGAGTAATACGAATATTAATGAGGGTAAATAGGCTAACCAATGGGAAGCCTTGCAAGTGTTATAACACGTGTGGTTATATTATTTTTATGACATGGGTTATTTCACTGAATAACTTTACGGTCATGTGATAAAAGGGTTATTGCACTGATATTGGTGAATATTGTCCCGAGTCGGGATATCGAAGGGACAATATTTACCAGTATCAGTGTACTAACCCATTCATTATATAGCTATAAATATTGTTTTCTCGTTTGGCTTCTTATTCTGTATCTTTGTTTAATTTGATGCTGCAAATAGCGCTTCCTGTTACCGTATAAAACTGATATCAGAAAGTGATACCATTTTGCATTAATGCAGTATCAATATGATATTTTTTGCACTGCGAATCTAGTCGTAAAATCAAATAGTTAAGTAATCAAAGCGCTGTAGTCGCTGGTGGCCTGGGCTTCAAGAAGGTCCAGGAGCTTCAAAGCTCACCAGGTTTCTAATAAACACAAAATCTGTAAAGGCTAACATGATGAATATTTCAATAGAAAGTCTCAGCCCCATAGAGGATATGGTTTCTGAGGTGATAATTTTAAGGAATTCTTTCTATTTTCCATGGCAATCAGTAAAAATAAAGCCCTATTGCTGATAAAAGATTACTCAAGGAACATTACAATATAGGCTTTGTCAAAGTATCTGCAATTGCTGGGCATTAAATACTTTCCCATTATACGTATATGGAAACTGCATAGCAACCAAACCTAGGAGATGTTGCCTGAAAGTGTTGACAATGACAGACTATGACGGCGACAACAACGGATAACTATCCTATAAGCTTTTTTCGGAGCCTTCTGCTCTGGTGAGCTAAAGACAAAGGGATGACATTAGTGTTGAACCGACACTGGATATGTATCAATGAAAACGAAAGAGCTAGTTTTGTTCATGGTTTTATCAATTATAATATGAAAGTGAAATACAGGCTTTTAACTGATTATGATAAGAAGAAAGAAAAATTCCTGACGACATATTATGGTGGTACTTAATAAATAAAGGCTGAATACCAAATGTTACAACCATGTTATTATAGGACTAGCACCCAGTCTAGACCAGGGTTTAACTTACCACTGGGCCTACGAGAAAAGCTCCCAGATAGAAGGGTGGGCCAAATTCATTTTCGCCAATATACTTTGTTCCATAATATCCACCAACCAATAATCCAACTCCTTCAAGAACCTGGATAGCTGATAGAATTCGGTACAAACCGATTGCTTTCTTGCGACCTTCCTCTGAAAATAATAATGGTAGCGACAGTAAATGCAAAAGTCAATAAAGCTGTAATTTGAATAGTAAAAATATGCGTAGATTTGTTTTATAAATCATCTAGAAATCTGTAATAAACAGTTCAGTCTGCTTTCAAACTTGAAACAGACATTGACCCACCCTCAAAACATTTGTTCGAGTCTCCAGCATCGAGGATATCACAGTTAACACAATAAAGCGAAATCTGTGGCAGACGACATTCACATGAAATGTCAAGACTTGCTTTCTCTAAAAAAAAAAAAAATAAATAAAAAAAAAAAAAAAAAAATAATAGTAATAATAATAATAGAAAATATTGTCTGCTTTAGTTGTGATTGACACTTTAAGGGTTAATACTTAATTAATACATCTTTTTGTTTTGGATAGCCATTTGGCCACTTTGTTGGAAAGTAACTGTCTGTTTGGCTTTCCGCTAGTGATGTTTCCATTAGGGTTTAGTTATTTCGTGTTTGTGTTTCTTTCTCTTTGATGTCTTTGATGGGCGGTGTGATATAATTGTATCGATTCCTGATCATTGCCTTCCCTTCTATTTAGGAGTCGCAAAACTGTTGGATATATATAAAAACTTTTTTCATTTACCTAGTGGTAACCCATTTATTCTCCCAGTCCGATGGTGAACAGAGGGTTGAGGAGGACTATCCCCCATGAATAACTTACAATATACATGTATATAGGTGTTTACATTAAGATCATAGTAGCCTAGACTCATGGGTTTTGACGCACTTAAGCATTACTTGACATGTCATTAATTTCAAGGACAACTCCCAGTACATTTGATTTGTGTAAGACAATCATGGACTTCTAGAATATTATTTAATATCATAAAAATAAATTTGCATCAACTGCCTTCATAAATATTCCAAGTGAAATAGGACCACCATGGTGATTGTCATTTTGGTTTACACTCATATGAAATGACGCATCTAATAGGCTGCTATTTTTCTTGCAAGATAGTAATTTAAGTTTAACAATAATACCAGGACCATGTTCAGGCAGCATCATTTGTCTGTTAGAACAAAATAAATGACAAGAATCATTGTTGAATGACACCTGTATAGATTTTAAAAATCTGACCTCATTTTGCGAAGTGCCGCCATTTTTATGTTTCGGTTTCTAGGGGTAGGGCAGTTAAAATGCTTGTTTCTCCTGCTTGCATGCACAAATTTGCCACATGTCTTAATAAAATATGTTCTAAATAGATTATTTATTGTCAGCAAAAATACTTTTCTTCAAATTATTTATGTTTGGCATCAAACAAATACACAGAAAATTACTTTATGAATTTCCAGTTGCAAAATATTTTCATATAAGACCTTATATTTATTTGAAAAGTAATATTGTGTATGCATTAGCATTTCAACTATATATCATACTTGTGAATATATGTATCAGGTGACACTGTAACAAAGAAGCATGTTTGATTCAGATGTAGCTGATGCATCTTTAAAGTTTTGAGCTTTAATTCAAAGAAAAAATGTGCTTTAAGCATTTCTTTCAAAATGTTGACCATTGACGGTTATATGGTTGTAATTTTCTAAGGAGATCCCAGAATTTCTACTTAAACACCTGGATGTGACTCTCTTATGTTGCTCTACCCCAATAATGATGAGACATTGCAAAAAAGTTTCTGCAAGTCCAAGAATAGGAAGAAACATATAAGCGCGTCAAATTAGATGTGCGTCAAAATACATGACAGGATGATACTTGTGTTGTGTCTAATTAATTTATTTTTCTACCGCAAGTATTGGGACAAATTGGCCTGTGCAAACACGGCTAACCAAGAGCAGATATTGTACCATCAGATAGTGGTCTTTGCTACTCATCCAAAGAATTTTTATGCACGCGTACATCTGCTTGCAGCTCAGACTTTACGACATATATGATTAAGAGTTAAAATGTCCCAATATTTAGGGTAAATATAATGTGATTGAACGGCGCAGGAATCGTGCAATTCCCGCGCCGGTCTCTTTATATAACTTTGGAATTTTGCATATGGAAGACTTTTCGATTAGCTCATTAAGGATTTTTTATATTTGCCGGGATCGTCCGTGTGTTATAAACAGATTAATGTCTATTTTATTTTCATTTCAATCAAGAAATTCCATACAGCTTAATAAAAGCAAACATTAAAGAATCACATTGTTGTTCTTTTTTACCTGTTACATTAAAAATTTATTAAACTTTAGAATACCTTTGTCCAATATCTCTATGTAAACATGAAAAAAATTTGCTCCGGTACTTAGACGTTTACATGTAAATATTTTGTCTTATATTTAATTTTATACATTTGCTCTGTCTCACTTCCACACACATTTATTTAACATATGGGAGGCTAAATGTCCAAAACAAGATTACAGAACAGATGAGAGAAAAAACAACAACAAAAAACAGACAAATGACCAACAGACACACACACACACACACACACACAAAAAGAACAAAAAGAAAAAAAAGTGCTCTGGATATTTCTCTTCGTGAGGATGGCAGTATGCAGAAAAAGTAAACATTATACATTTGTACTTGTAAGATCTTGCTTAAGATGTCAGGAGCATCAAACAAACTTAATGTATTGCTTCTAATAATTCTTTATATCTATACCATCTTTGTTCAATTTTTTTCCAAAATATTATTTTTTTGTTGTTGCATTCTTTTCTTGTTCATATTTTTGTAGTTTGTTTTTCAGGGCAATTAATGACAATTGTTGATTAAAGTGTTTTGTTATGTGTATGTAATATTTAGTAGAAATGATTATCTGTAAGTCAGATAAAAGATATGTATTTTATATATTAAAATGACAAGACCAAAGCATATGACTTATAGATTCCTCTTCCTGACAGAAATTGCATGGGTGGAGGGGCGTGTGGGGGGGGGGGGGGGGGGGAGGTGAGGGTCGTGGGGGAGGGGGGCTTGATATTTTCTTTATGTTATATAGATATTTTCTTGTTGGTATAATCCTATGGTTAATTCTTATCTGGAACCATTGTAAATTTTTCACTTATGAATAATTGAAAGGGAGCATCATTTATATTCTTCCAAGTTTCTTTTCCTGTACTATAATAATTTCTTATTTTTGTTATGATGTAGATTTGTATTCATTTTTGTTTAAAATCATGTAAAATTCTTTGCCTCCTTTTCTTGCCTTCATAAAAGGTACCAAATTTGCTGGAATTATTAGGTAGTGGAGTTTTTTTGGTATTATTGACTTTCTTTATGTTTGCTTTTTATAGCTTGTTTAATGCCTTGAATTTGTAGAAAGTTTGTTTTTAGGTTAAAGTTTCTTTCGAGTTCTTCTTGTGAATAAAATTCTCCATTTTCGTTAATCATATCATTTATATAGATAACTCCATTTTTATACAATTTCTTTACGAATGCAGGTTTACCACCAATATTAATTGAGTGATTATAAAAAATGGATTTGAAAGAACAAGGTCCTCAGAATCTAGGTTATGCAATTTTAAAACTTCTGCATATGCCTTTAGAACATCTACCCAGAATTGATTCTAAATACATTTAAGCAAATGGTCTGTATAGCTTTTTTCCGAAAGAGAATAGGTCATTAAATTGATGGTGTTTTGTACGATAGATTGCCAAGAGCTGTGTGAATTAATAAATGTTGGATAAATGTAGTATTAATGAGGCTTCCGGACCGAATGGTTTAAATGGCAAGCTCAGAAAAAGGGAGGGACCTCTGAGATCACCCCTGTACTCACTCTCACCTTAAACAAATCAGCTGCTATGATAGACTAGCTACTAGTAGCTACTAGTCTGATAATAAAAAAGTCTGATCAGTTTTTATTTTTATTCTTTATGATGGCAAGTCCATTTGGTAGTCTCTCCAATATACATACTAGCTAAGTATTAAATCGAGAAAGGAGACTAGACTTACCAAAATACCGTACTGTTTATTTTAACGCCAATAGATGGCTTTGTTGCCAAATTATTCAGTTTAATGCCTAGTGGCTGGGCTACTGCTAGGGTTTAAATCCGTATAACAGGAAATCCCTAAACCAGACGCACATTCGCAGACCATGTAGAACAAATAGGCTTAGTTTCAAAATGATCGGTAGAAAATTCTAGGAGGAGTTGCGCCTACAAGGAATTTATTCCACTATTTGGACATGGAAAAATTAAGTAAACAAGTTGAGAAAAAATACTGAGAGGATAACCCCAAAACCACACGCACATTTTCATACCATATAGAACAACTACGCATAGTTTAAAAATGATGGGGGGAAAACTGTAGGATGAGTTGCGTCCACAAGGTATCATTCTAATACTAATCGGACCTGAAAAACAAGGTCGAAAAAAGTGGAAAAAGTTGATGAAAAATGATGGGAGGATAACCCCAAAAGCATATGAACAGCTTCAGACCATGAAAAAAATTCCGCAAAAGTCCAAAAAGTTTGGTAAATAATGTAAGAGAAGATGTGCCCACAAGCTACCCTTGTCATCGTGTCACTTCTAAAAAAACTAAGTTGCAAAAGTGCAAAAAGTTAAAAACCGGTAATATCAGGATAACTCCAAAATCACATGCACATCTTCATACCAGGACAAAAACATATACAAAGTTTCAAAAAGATCGGTTCAAAACTGTAGGAAGAATCGCGTCCACAAGCTACCCATCTCATTATGTCTGCGGACGGACGGAATCTCGGACAGACGGACGAACCAATTTAATAGTCCCCTTCGACTTACATCGGGGGACAAAAATATGATCCAGCAAAATTTTATTACAGTGTCGTTAACATGCGTTTGTTCCAAAACTCTGGAGCATGTATTGATATAATTTAAAGACGAAAAAAGGACATTGGGTTTACCTGTTTGTGGCACTTCAAGTGCACATACACAGTCCCGTATTTGGGCTACAGACATCTTTCGCCTGAAGCTTCCTCAAAGTCTCTACTGCATGTCTGCGAATAGCCAAGGCTATGGCGAGACTGTCTAGAGTTGTGCACACTGATGATGAAGTCAATGCAAGATTGCCAAAGCTAGTGCAGCATTTGGCCGACTACGTGGATGTATTTCGGACCGAAGTGGAATCAGACTTGACACCAAGCTGAAAGCATACAGATCTGTGGTTCTGCCAACACTATAATACGCATGCGAAACTTGGACAGTTTACCAACGGCATGCCAAAAGACTGAACCACTTCCATACAAGCTGTCTTAGAAAAACTTCTAAATATCAAGTGGCAAGAAAGGGTTCCAGACACAGAAGTCCTGAAAAGGGCAGGGTTGCAGAATGTACATACTCTTCTGAAATTGGCACAGTTAAGATAGACAGGCCATGTTACCAGAATGCCTCATGAACGTTTGCCAAAGAAAATTCTCTATGGAGAACTACGAATAGGAGAACGCTCCCATGGTGGTTAGAAGAAGCGATACAAGGATACCCTTAAAGCATCCCTTAAGACTTCAACATACCAACACAGAGTTGTGGGAACAGATTGCACATGATTGAACAAAGGGGCGAGGCGTCATAAGAAGGGGTGCTGGAGAATACGACGCAAAAAGAATCAGTGATGCCGAGCAGAAACGTGCGCAGCGGAAAACCAGAACTAAGGCATCACCACTTGAACAAAGCTTTCTTCCTTAGACATCACTTGTGCTATCTGCAACAGGCAGCTTAGAGCTACGACTGGTCTCATCAGCCATTTTAAAACACACAAGTAATAACACTTCACGCATTTAATTAGGATTGGTCATTGCCAGTAGTGACAGACGAACCACTGCATGGCTGCGAATAGCCAAGGCTCTGGCGAGACTGTGCGTATGCGCAGGCTCGCCTGAGCCTTTGCTGGACGCCTAAGTAATAAATACTCTTTTCTCATGTAACAGCCGATATAGCATTTAAGAGCCTATTTGTTGACTCTATCGAAACCCAGTCTAGTCTGTTCATGATATTATCAGCAATCTGGACAGGGCTATAAAGTGTTGGCACATACAGGCAGATTTTGTCATATGGATTTCGTTTAGGCCCATGACAAGGTACCGAACACGAGGCTATTATACAACTGGAACACTATGTGACTAAAGGATCCAAGACATAGGTACTTTAGATCATGGCTTCCTGTGTGCTCTTAAGCGTGTCGTTTCAGATGACCAAGCCTCAGATCCAGTAATAGTTCTGTCCGAAGTCCCGCAAGGCTTTGTACTGGGACCCGTCCTGTTTCTAATTTTCATAAATAATCTTGAAAATATTACATCTTACATTAAATAGCCAAAGAAAAAATAAAGAAAACAAATATGGAAAATTGATATATTTACAGTTCCCAAAAGGAGCAAAATTCTTTTAGAGTAAAACCCTTTCAAGAAGGGCTCATGGTGCAGGAAGCAAACAGGAAGTTGTAAAAGTTGTCTCTCTTGTAAAACTGATTAAAATCTACTAAATGTATCCATACTCCCTAAGATATTCGTTCTTTCAGGCTTGAAAGGGGTTCTTACTACATTTATCCTTTGTCCTTGGAGTAGTTAGGACGGGGCTAGGATGTGGTTACGGCATAGAGGGGAGGGGATCATCATTTCAATTGTTTCACAAATATAGTCTGGTGGCATGCAGACCAGTCGAAAAGGGTGAAAAGAAGAATGAATAATCAACAAAACGGTTTAACCCCGATGTATTGGGATTTTGCGATGACATGCCACCGACTGCACATTGTTTTGCGAACACTACACTCCCAGACCCGATCGTGCAAAGGTGCTGAATGGGTAGTGTACTTTTATGTCAAATATGCCAGGACGAACTGTCCACGCTCGGACTGGACTTTGCCATCTGCTCAAAACAGGATTTTTTTTCTACATTTTGACTGTATCCGCAAACATCTGCACACATCTATTATGTAATTGAGCAGATCAAGAGAAAAGGTATCTTTAAATTTCCAAATTAATCAGCGAAGCTAAAGAGTTTTATAAAGGATTTTAATGTTTGTCGTAATATTGAACAGTACCCGCTGATTATGAAAGCGGACGTCGACGGTCCTGGTCAGACTGTGTCGATGTCGAGGCTGACATTACAGGAATTTCTTGTAAAATGTAACCCGCATTTCCTATACTTAACTTTTACTAGTCTCTGGGATAATTCAGCAGACGACAAATTGGTGACATTTTTCTTATTTTTCCCAGGAAACTGACTTTGACATTTCATGCAAATTGTGTCCAATTTGCATAAAATGTGAAAACCTCTTTTCTGGGGAAATAGAAAACATATTTCAGTATGTCGTCCGCAGAAAATTTTACCCAGAGTGCTAAGCGTTTATGCAGAAAAACGGGAAACGGCGGTGACCAACATCCCCACCCCCTCCTTGATTCTGATCAGACTAGCTTATCTGAGTCTTCACTTCGCGCACATGCGCTCTTGTCTTGAATAGGAATCTTAATGACTTTGGTCCTATTTTGTTTTGGATTATTTACAGTTAATAAATCAAGTGAGCCCTACTAGGAGAAAATGTGCCTTTCGGTCATATCCGGACAGCGAAGGACTTTTACTGTCCGCTATTGGAAACTACAAAAAAGTATGAATGGAGTGCAAAGTCCCGGATGGTACTTTGCGCAACGATAGGTTGATCTGAATCTGCGCATTTTGCGCATGTTCGAAGACACTTTTTTGCTTGACGCGGACCAAATATATAAGCACAAAATATTCAGTATAAGACACTGATATAAATGACACAAAGTTGCCTAGATGTCTAGCCCTTCTCTAAATGTCGCAGAGTTGCCGTGATGCTTGGACCTTATCTAAATGACAGAGTTGCCATGATGCTTTGGATTTCGCTGTCTACATGTGACACGAAGGCACAATTTCCTATGGGGCAACTTAATTATATTTACATGTACCTTCAACAGATGCCATATTTATTGGAAATTACGCCAGACGCTTCTGTCCTGAAAAACAAAAAAGAAAAAACGAAATGATCATGCTAACCAAAGAAAATCCTTCTATTGCCCAGGTGAAATTTCAAGCAGCTCAGCCATATAGTTCAGCAAGATTTCAGTACATAAGTGAACAACTTGAAAAAAAAATCCCACGGAGATGGGAACCTCCTTTTTCGGTTACATATACCTGTCTAGGATCCAGACTGCATATAATTGCATTTCTATATAGACACTGCAACCAAATTCCATAACGTTTCGTTTCCTTGGCTAAAAAGTGTGGTTATGGTCTTTACGTAATGAAAGGCTTTTTATAAAATTTGGAAATGTTTCTTTTTTTTTTAATTACGTTCATCTTTAAAATGCTATGACAATCGCAAAAGATTATATAATGCGAACTGTTTACCACAACAGGCAAATTTACCCGTTATGATGTATGCTGTGTTTCGGAAGCTGTCTTCTGATTGGCCAACACAGTGTATACGGAAAACTATACAAAACATGTCGACCGCCGGCCCTGGTGGCTCAGTCGGATGTGCGTCCCAGCCGGTTCCGGCTACATTTTTTTCGTGGAGATTGATCATGAAATATTTTCTCCCTTTAGCTGATTCAAGAAGAACAGTTGACAATTTCTGGCAAAAGAATGTGCGCAAGTACTGGTTAACAACTTAAAGGACTAAACCTACCTAGGAAAAAGTGTAAACTTACCGCGCTCGACATGACCTAAATGGGTTGTCTGTGTCGTAAAACCTTTACACAAACACGTCGATTGAGAGGGTTTTTTGAGTTTAAAAGGATACTAGGCAACAAATATACATTTCTTTTATTATTGCGATAGAAAGCTACTGAACAGATGATGTTTACATTAAACTTCTAAAACAGGGGTATCGATATCATAAAGTGCGGAAAACATTTTCTAGGTTGTATCACCGTCGTTCTGAATTTTCGTACATTGTCTTGAAGACACTTCTGCAGGAACTCATGAAGGTCTGTAGAAACCTGAATTTCATGACGACTTAGTCTATAGATTCAGAAGGATTGTTTTTAATACTGATTTTCTGGAACAACTGAAGAGATAGTCATTCATTAGAAAAAGACAGACAACATACATGCTATGAGACAACCTGTATGTTTGAGATTTAACTCAAGTGAGCCACCTCATTACAAACCTAACAAAATGGCTTGTCATCACGAAAGCATACCTATATAATTTTGACCCCCTTAAACCCCACTTTTATATAGTAAAACTGGGGTTTACAGGGGTATACATTATTTTTCTTATTTCTTCTCAAAAACATAGATTGTGGGTACTCGTTAGAACCGCCTCGCCGAGGCGGTTCTAACGAGTATCCACAATCTATGTTTTGAGCAGAAATTTGAAAAATATTAGAATTTTTTTATCTGAAAATTTTCATTTTCTGGTAGTAAAGTGTTCAGTATATTTGAATAGGCGTGTTTTCGTAATGTGCGCCAAAAGAAGACTCAGATCAGCCTGGACATCCGTCCAGTCTGATCAGAGTCTTCGCAGTCAGCATAAAAACGCTTAGGTCAGGTACTCATTGAGCGCACAGCAAAGACTCTGATCAGACTGTCTTCTCTTTAATTGCACAAGTCGGGCCTCTGACTGAATGCCAACTCCTTCCTCAATCCGTTTCAGAATACTGGTGCCTGACTATTATGATTGGTAGAAGCACGAGCGGGTTCTATCACTTGATATAGACCGGTCTATAAATTGTGATAGTGCCTGTTCTGAAAATCTTTGCGTAAAGCAGTAACAGGTCACAGCAAAATAAGCTGAAAGTATCTAATGTATAATACAACTGTACGTCCGAATAATGACGACCCAGATAAGACTGCACAAACGCCAAGATAAAACTTCGCATAGTTATCAGGGTCTTTATTATCACTGCCTGTGTGATAAACATGATAACTCACTACGTGGCCAGCTTCATACTCATTTTTACTGCCCATCACGAAAACATGCCTATATAATTTTGACCCCCTTAAACCCCACTTTTATATAGTAAAGCTGGGGTTTACAAGGGTATACATTATTTTTCTTATTTCTGCTCAAAAACATAGATTGTGGGAACTCGTTAGAACCGCCTCGGTGAGGCGGTTCTAACGAGTACCCTCAGTCTATGTTTTGAGCAGAAATATGAAAAATATCAGAACTTTTTATCTGAAAATTTTCATTTTTTGGTTGGAAAATTTTCAGTATATTTAAATAGGCATGTTTTCGTAATGCCACGAGACCACTTTTTTCTCACGTATTGAATTTAATTTATGGAAAGTTATGCCCATTTAATCTCATAAAAACAGTATAAATTAGTTACTATAATGTCAAAGAGTGTTTAAACACAATATTTCGAAGAAAAAAGTTTCATTAAGATGGAAAATTGGCCTTACCCCACTTTCTCACTTTTTGTACACAAAAGGTGAGCAAGGTGAGGCAAAGGGTGTATGGACACAATTAATGTGTTGTTTAGATAGTTGGATTCAGTGGCTGCATGTTGCGCAGGCTGAAAGGTTCTTTTATTACCCAGCCTACTATATACGAAGTTGCAAAGCATTTTTGTCAAGAGATCTAGCGCATTCACCTGTAACAAACGCCAGCCAGATTTATCCGGTCCTCAGAGAAATATAACTCAGGCTAATATTTTGGACTATTACCCGGTCAAGTAAATTATCGAGCAACATCTATGAGTTTGGTAATAAAACATCTATAGCATACCTTTCTGGGTGAGTACTGTCACCCGGGCTCATATTTTGGACTAGCAACTTCGATGTGTTCGGTAATAAAACATCTGTATCATACCTGTTAAGAAAGTTTATCTAAATGCAACAGTTCATTTGTTGTTCTTTATTATTTTCAGCCCCAGCGTCAAGAGAAAAAGTGCCTTTGAACATGCTTAAATGCGCAGATTCAAATCATCCTGTGCACAAAGTACTAATCTTCCTCTGCTCTCCAAACATATATTCTAAAGTATCCACTGATTCTTTTAAACACCAATCTTTTGAAACCACCACAGCCGGAAGTAGTGGACATGCTTTTAACCAGTTTGCAAAGCCCTGCACTGCGGGATATAATTATGATAAAGTCCCTGCTGTAAGGCCCTGACCGCCCCATCTCTCCCCGCTCCCCGGACCAAATACTACCTAACTGTTGACCATTACTGTGTTTTCGACATCTTTCAGAAAGTCGTTTTTTGCTTGACGCTTTACACAGAAGAAGTAAATTTGCAATTTTTTGTCATGATTTAATGCAAAACCATTTGTCGTAACTACCTATGTATAAAAAATTTTATTCTAGTCATTAGTTTTTAAAAAATGAAATGTTTTCACTTTTTTCCCATAATAAAAATCAAGCCAAATCATGCAGAAATCAATAGGGTGGGGCCAAATTTCAAGCAAGTTCCACTTGTTCAATTTTTCTGAAATTTTCACACAATATTGTTGTAAAACATCAATAATTCAAATTCAGCAAAGAAAATTAAAAAATATTTTCTTAGACAAAAATTAAAAAAAAAATCACTTTACTATAGAAATTGCATGTCAGACTAACTTTTGGCCGTAACTTTAATTTTTGTGTAAATATTTGAGAATAAAACACAGAAACATAAAGGACAAATGGTTCCTGGAAAGAAATGGTCAATCAAAACAAAATATTTTCATTTGAAATAAAACGCCAAGCAAAAAACATCTTTCCAAGAGATGTTGAAAGGACAGTGGTTTCAATCATTAGCATTACTAGCGGGGATGACTTTAAATACCAATACAGTGCATTATACTTTGGATCTGGCTCCGAGGTTATTAAACTTTTTATATGCTCAACTCAACTGAGCATGAAATTTCACTTGGTCATAAAATAAAAAATACCACCAATTAAAGCTTTATTCATGCTCAAAGGTGAGTATGCTCAGCTGATTTGAGCATGAAAGAAGTTTAAATAATGTCAGTATTTTAAGATTTATAAGCAAAATAAATTTCATCTCAGCTGAGTAGAACATGAGAAAAAGTTTTATAACCACGGGGCCTGGACGTTAATTAGAGACTTAAGTATAAGGAGAGACATCACCTTTGCAGGTTAAAAATCCCACTGCTGGGACAATATTGCTCCTCAGTGGTCTGTGCTGCATAACCAGCTCCCTGCAGATAGCGTGAGTGTACCCCCATCGACAGGGTACCCCCATAGGACACCTTTACGATCTTTTCTTGTTTTGAAGGAGAAGCACCTCTTCCAATTTAAAACCAATTACAGTCACGTTTTGTGGTCCTATTCTCGACACTTTCGCGTGCTTTTCGCGTCTCGAGCGCATCAACGTATTTTTTACAGACGATGCTTGTCGAAGAGGGGTTCACGGCAGAGACAGTACACCGAAAATCAACACAGTGATTTCACCATAACTAAATACAGTTGAATAGTATTATCATCAACTTTGGGTGGAGTTTTTACTCACCTAACAAATAATGTAAGTCTTGTATTTAAGTTCGACCTACTTTTCGAGAAATTAAAGAGAATTGTACTCTTGTCCGCATCTCTGAGGTCCACATCTCGACACCGGTTAAATTCTAAATATAGCACAACGTAAACAAACGTCATCAGCCTGAGGGAGCGTACATTATTTTATCTTTCAGGTCAGAAAGCTTCACATCCAATTACAGACTATAAATAAGATATATTGTCAGTGCACAACGGAGAAGACGGAGTCTCGATACGGCAGGAATGGAGAGTGTGTGTGTGTGTGTGTGTGTGTGTGTGTGTGTGTGTGTGTGTGTGTGTGTGTGTGTGTGTGTGTGTGTGTGTGTGTGTGTGTGTGTGTGATTGGTGGGGGGTGGGAGAGAGATGGGGGTGGGAGAGAGAGGGTGGGGGTGCTTACTATTTAATAAATGCTACTCTTAATGTAAAAATCTATAATTCTTTCCAAATTCTCAAATACTTCTTGTTATGTTTTGCTTTAAAATCGGACTAGTCACAATAATTACATGAATGCCAAATGTCTCTCACGAACAGGCCAGGAGTATTTTTCTTCTGCTTCTGTTTCTTCTTCTTCTTCTTCTTCTTCAGTATTCTATCAGTATATTTTGTACCTTTTTTTTTCTTTTTTTTGAAAATGTATATGCTCTATCTTATTTACTCTCATTTTTTTCCTTGGCAAAAAATTTGAAAAGGATCCATCTTTCATTTCAGAATGCCTAATCTAAGAGATCCCAATTTCCCTGCCTATTCAAGAGAGGAAATGGATAATACATTGCGCAAGATTAAGACTGGGAAAAGTATACGATCTGTTGCGAAGTCCTGCAAAATTCCTAGATCCACCCTGTATGATCATGCTTTTGGAAGATACAAAGGGCATAATGTAGACAGTGTGTATAAGAAAACACTCAGTGCAACAGACGAAACTGCACTTTGTAATTACATTACATATATGTCTGACAGAGGGTTTCCATTAACTAGGAAAATGATATCTATCCTTGTAGTCGCCATTCCTAAAAAATCAAACAGAGAAACTCAAATGAATTTAGATAAAGGTCCCTCTAAAAATGGTTAAAGCGTTTCATAAAAAAACACCCTGAACTTACAGAAAGGCGTCCAGATCATCTAGAAAGGGCGCGTGCTGAAGTCACCAAGGAACAGATAGATCAGTACTTTCAGCTGTTGGGAGATACCCTTGAAAGACTTGGTATAAGATCAAAACCAAGCACTATTTTTAATTGTGACGAGACGGGATTCTCTGGAAAAGAAACATATCGTGGAAAAGTGATTGTTAGACGTGGAACCAAACATGCATATCAACAGTCTGTTCGGTTTACTGGTCATACCACTGTCCATGTTGCATCTTCTGCTGATGGCAAAATCATCCCTCCTCTTATAATATTTGAAAAATGTCTCCCTAGAAATATCTTAGAGGATATACCAACATCGTGGAGCATTTCTGCTACCCAGAATGGTTATATTACTACAGATTTATTTCATGCATGGTTCAGAGACGTTTTTCTTGCAGAATGTGGAGTAGAAAGGCCTATTTTACTTATAATGGATAACCATATCTCACATTTAAGTCCTGATATTATTAGTTTAGCCCAGGAAAATAATGTTGACTTATTGTGTTTACCACCTCATAGTACGCATCTTCTTCAGCCGTTGGATAAAGGATATTTTAATTTATTAAAATCTCTGATGGCAGAGATTTCCGTTGCTTTGGGTTATGCAGGTACACGTTTGGTTCCCAGAGAAAAATTTCCTAAAATTCTGCAGTTTGCCATGTCTAAAATATCAGGATCGAAAGTGGCAGATTCTTTTCAGGGAACTGGCATTTATCCGTATAACCCTAAAGCTGTTAACAACCCTATTAAATCACAACCTGTTCAGTCTTCGAGCCCTAAAAAAAATTTCTGAGGACAACTTGTGTAGTCACTGTGGTGCGGATAAGGAAAATATCCTGGTAAAATTAGGATTAATTCCTGCATCTCTTCAGGACATACTCGTTGATCCTCCAAAACCAAAGGAAAATTCCAGGAAAAGGAAGAAAATTGAGGGCGCGAGAGTTATAACTAATACAAAAATCATTATTGAGGGTAGCTGCATTCCAAGTAGAAAAGTTATAAAAGAAGGTTCAGAGAAATCAGAGAAAACTAAGAATAATTTTACAGAGAGCAAGAAAAAGGTGGGAGGGAAGAAAAAGGAAAAAATGGGCCAGAAGAAGAGTGATTTTTCTATAGTTGTTGAGTCAGACGAAGAGGCATGTTATACTGATTCTTTGTGTGAAGTATGTATGCTCGGTTATAGGAAAGGCTACACCTGGACAGGCTGTGATTACTGTAATCGTTGGTTTCATTATGAGTGCCTCCCTAGTGATCAGCAAACTCTGGTGGACTTGAGTCTAGTACTTCAGGATAATTGGGCATGTTACCAGTGTAGTTTGGTGGAAGAATAGACTTCCCATGATAAATACTCGGCAGGCAAACAACGCCAATTCAATGGGTTTTTTTTAAACTTCGTTTTGGCGTCGTTTCAACGTTTTATACCTATAGGGTAACAGCAGTCAAATAAGTATTCATAGTGTTCTGTTTTTTTTTCAAAAGCAAATCAATTTAAATGTGGAATGTGACACTAATATTTGTATTGTATTATTTCCATTAGGTATACTATGCATGAATATTAACATATTTCACTGTGTTTTAGATTTCTGAGTTGTTTTTGTCTATTTATATTAAACAAATATATGCTTTTACAAAGTTACATTAAATATTATTAAGCATAGTTGGTTCACATGTACAGAAAATAAAGGTGTCCGATGGGGGTACCCCTAACCAAAATTATACGCCGGCTACCTGTGAGATAATGCATGCTCCCCGATTCCTCCTTATGACGTCATACAACAGCTGATGTTTACCGATTCCATACATGAGGTACGTATTTTGCAAGTCAGATACAGGTGATAGACTTTTGATGTTACAATTTGTAAATTTTATTTGAAAAGGCAGTTCTTAGGTGTCCGATGGTGGTACCCTCACGCTAATGGTTGATTACGACCGACTGCAGAAAGTAGTCAGAAAAAGACAGAACAGATTAAAAAAGGAAAACAAGTACGTTCAATTTTTAAAATATGACTTACCTGTATATAGATTTGTAATATCCCAAATGTAATCAACCCGACAAAATGGCGTACCAACTAGCAGCGTCGAAGCAGAGCATTTCTTATGACGTCATTATACGTTTTAGTATGACGTAATCAGCCACGCCACGCAATTAAACGTTGTTGCACTGGTGCATGATGCATGCGGTCAATTTTCGGATACCTGACCGGTGTGATTTTGAATGATCCATTAGCATCACTGGTAGGGATGGTGCTTTTTTTTTTTTTTTTTTTTTTTTTTTTTTTTTTTTTTTTCATTTTAGAGTTGACGACTTGATTTACAATTAAAACAAACGGCAGCTCACAAAAGATGCTCCCCCCCACCCCCCCCCCCCCCGCCCCCTGTACAAATTGGAGGGAAATCCGTCAAGTGTATCCAGTACTGTTAACTGGAGGGTCTCTTTGCAGTATGAATAATCTACTATGCAAGCCCCGAGGCTATAAAACATTTTTCATGCTCAAATCAACTGAGCATGAAATGTTCTCTGCTAATAAATATAAAAACGCCTTTTCATATTTATTAGCAGAGAAATTTTCATGCTCATAGCTATTGATGGCATTTTCGTATTTATTAGCAGAGAAATGTTCATGCTCAGCTATGTTTAGCAAAAAAGAATTTGCAATTGTTAGTAATTGGAGATTTATTAGCAGGACAAAATTCATGCTTTGCTGAGTTGAACATGAAAAACGTTTTATAACCTCGGGGCCAGGCTGAAGATTCTTCCACTCTCTATTCTGTGCTTTTTTTATTTTTTGTTTAGAGAGAAAAAACACCCAAAAAACTATGCTATGAAATGTTTACGACTGAAAAGTACTCGAATATTTACAGGCGGTGAAAAACAAAATGACATGGGGAACTGGCACGTACGGGCTTTCTAATGTCTAAAATGGCCAAAAAGTCAAAGTAGGCTTCACAGACTCTGTCTTTCTTGACAATAAAGACAGTGTCGGTCAATCCTACTTTGACTTATTGCCCATTTCAGTCATTAGAAACCCCATGCATGCCGCTATCTATGGTATGGTGTTTTACACCATTTTAACATTATTTAAGTCGTGCCGATGGAATGGTAAAATGGAATGCTTTATGCAATATAAAAGCACCGCGCAGTTATTAGCTGAATTACTCTCCAGCAGGAGTAGAACCCGGGACTTCGTGATCCGAAGTCGACAGCGCTTCCCGCACGGCCACCCGTACGTGTGTGTGTGTGTGTGTGTGTGTGTGTGTGTGTGTGTGTGTGTGTGTGTGTGAAATGCGCGATAAAGGCTGTGTGCAAGGTACATTTAGCACCGTACTACCAAATCTGAGATGGAACGAGCCTTTAGAAAAACGCTTAATTAGCAAGTTGGGTATTTATTTTATTTTATTTTTTCTTATTTTTCCTCAGAAAACAAGGTTTGACAGTTCATGCAAATTGTCTGCATAAATCTGTCTTACTTTGCTCTTAACCAAATTTTCCTTTATTTCCCTATATTAAATGGTGAAAATGCCATTTTTATCTCCAGAAAAAAATATGCATGCATGACCTATTTTTTGTCTTATTTCTCCACGAAAACAGACGTTGCATAACGAAAACATGCATATACTGAAAATTTTACCACCAAAACTGAAAATTTTTAGATAAAAAATTCTGATATTCTTCATATTTTTGCTCAAAACATAAATTGTGGGTATGCTTTAGAACCGCCTCGACGAGGCAGTTCTACCGCGTACCCACAATCAGTTTTAGAAACGGTTATAACGCGTACCCACAATCTATGTTTTTAACACAAATAAGAAAAATAACGTATACCCCTGTAAACTCCAGTTTTACTATAGAAATGAAGGGTTTAAGTGGTTCAAAATTATATAGTCATGTTTGACGGTGGTGCTAATTAGAAACACCTCCCACGAAAACAGATGTGACCAACAGAGGGTTTTTATTAAAAACGCCACATAATTCTATTAACGTCGCGAGCTTGAATTTAAGAGGACTCTATATACTCTGTAGATTTTCTGCCATTGCTGACAGGGAGACAACTTTTGTGAATTTCTTTTTGCTTTCCTACACATCAAACCCCTTTTTGAAAAAAGGGGTCCACTCTAAAAGGAAAGAATTTGCTCTTCGAGAGAGCAAATTCTTTCCTTTCGGAGTAGACCCCTTTTTGAAGGGGACAAAATATCTCGACAGTGTTGTTTTCCCTGAAAGTGTATTCGTTCACCTAAAAGCCCTGCTGACAACAGAACTAAAAACAGTTATATAATGACAAGTCGGAATTGTATATAGAATGACCAAACAATCAGTTAGTATTATAAAAATGTTTAAACCAATCTTGATACAGAATTACGAGTACATTTGTATATTCTTGTTTTAATCTAAAGACTTTTTACGGATCCATATGGCATTTCACGTAGAAAACGTGATGTCACAATTTAGGCGGACAACATACCTAACTGTGTCCTAGATGAACTATTTGGGCCATGTCAATCAAAAATGTGCCCTAGGGGGCAGGCGCAAAATGCGCAGCATCATGCGCATATGCAAAGTAATATACGAGCCTTTGCTTGACATTCGTACATTCTGTATTGTAAGAGAATTCTGTGATCGGACAGTAAATACCCTGATCAGACTGCGCAGATGCGCAGGCTGATCTGGGTCTTCGCTGTCCGCATATGCCCGAAGACACATTTTCGTAGGGCACGGCCAATTTTAGAATATACCGGTTCTAACCAATCATATGGTGGGTTATGGACGAAATCCTTAAGTTACAAGGATACATCTGATAAATTAAATGCCGTTTTTAACAAGGGGGACAACTAATGTGGCTTCCTGTTTGCTTTCCTGTACATCGGTACCCTTCCGAAATGGGATCTACTTTAAAGGAAAAGAATTTTCTTCCAATTGAAACTATTCTGACAGACTTGTCTCCCTTGAACGTGTATCAATTCCCTTTCATTACGAAAACACGCCTATTCAAATATACTGAAAATTTTACCGCCAAAAAATGAAAATTTTCAGATAAAAAATTCTGATATTTTTCCAATTTCTGCTCAAAACATAGATTGTGGGTACTCGTTAGAACCGCCTCGGCGAGGCGGTTCTAACGAGTACCCACAATCTATGATTTCGAGCAAAAATAAGGAAAATAATTTATACCCCTGTAAACCCTAGTTTACTATACAAAAGTGGGGTTTAAGGGTGTCAAAATTATATAGGCATGTTTTTGTGATGAGGTGAGTGAAGAAACTTGGTACAGTTTTCACTACTTTAGCAAGGTAGACATTATTGTGACTTCCTATTAGGTTTTTTTTTTTTTTTTTTTTTTTGTACAACATACCCTTCTAAAAGGGATTTTCTCTATGAGGAAGCAAAGGGTAGCAAATTCTTTCCTTTAAGAGTAGACCCCTTATCAGAGAAAAGCTGTGAAAGGATATCAGTTTCACATAATTACATACCGAAAACATGCCTATATAATTCTGACCCCCTTAAACCCCACTTTTATATAGTAACGAGTACCCACAATCTGTTTTGAGCAGAAATATGAAAAATATTAGAATTTTTTTATCTGAAAATTTTCAGTTTTTAGAGGTAAAGTTTTCTATATATATGAATAGGCGTGTTTTCGTAATGACGGCCCTTACAGAAGGTTCTGACCTATCGAATCCTGGTTTGCTTACCATATATACCTAAATATTCAGAAAACTAATAGTTAGAGCACCGCTTGAACAAATTCGCTCAAAAAAATGTTTTATGCAATCGAATGAGAAAATATGCTGATATTGGAACTAGACTGTGCATAAAAGACAAAAGCTTTTATTTTTGGGTAAAAAATTGCTAATTTTCATAAAAAAAAAACTCGAATTTCTGAAATGTTTCTTTTAAATATTCTGCTTTATCTTACTAGTGCCAACTTTCAGAACAGAATTAAAGTAAATTAGTCAATATCAATCAGTAATAATAATAATAAAAAAATAATTGTGATGGTCAGATGTAAAATTTAAAGTATTTTTGGAGAGAAAACTTATCTTTTTTAAACAAAAATCACTGATTTTTTTGTAATTATTTTTAAAAGGCATATGCGTTTTCATGTCTCAAGTTTTATGGAGTGAATATTTTTATCCACTGTCAGAGTGAATTTACATTTTTTTCGGGGCTTTTAAGTCAGCAGTTTAATCTGATTTTGGGTCAAATCTGTTATTTTAAAATGACAGAATGATATTTTATTTTTGTAATATTTGCCGCCACAACACAGGGAATTATTTATGCGGCTTTGAGGATTTTTTATCCATTAATTTCCTGAAAATTATAACCCAACTTGATAACAGGCAAACACGTGTTTTAGAACATCTTTTTTCAGAGAAAATCTTACAGTTTGATTAAAAATTACAATTTTATATGATACGTGTTAAGAAATATTATTGCCTATTACATACATATTCGTATCAAAATAAACACTGACCAGCAGATATAATTATAGCAACATTGTCTTTCAATTCAACAGTCTATCTTTTAAGCCCATTTGTACAAAAACATAAGAGGAACTGTTGCATACGAAGGGTTGCTGGTGAATACGAAGCGGAAGGAATCAGCGAAACCGAGTAAAAAAAAACGCATTACGAAAACATGCCTATTCAAATATACTGAAAATTTTACCACCAAAAAATGAAAATTTTCAGATAAAAAAAAAAATCTGATATTTTTCATATTTCTGCTCAAAGCATAGATTGTGGGTATTCGTTAGAACCGCCTCGACGAGGCGGTTCTAACGATTACCCACAATCTATGTTTTGAGCAGAAATAAGAAAAATAATTTATACCCCTGTAAACCCCAGTTTTACTATATAAAAGTGGGGTTTAAGGGGGTCAAAATTATATAGGCATGTTTTCGTGATGGTGCTCAGCGGAAAGCCAGAGCTTAGGCTTCACGAACAGAGTTTTCTTCCTCAGACCACTCTTGTTCTATCAGCAAAAAGTAGTTTACAGCTTAGATTGGTCTCATCAATCATCTTAGTACACACAAACAGAAGTACCATCACGCATTTGATTAGTATTGGTCATTTTCAACTATCATCATTTCATTGTTCTTTTTTTTTTTAGTTTTTTTTTTTTTTTTGTTTTTATTATTATTGTTATTATTATTATTATTATTAAAAGATAGATCCATGTATTAGTTTTACATTTCTGTTGCCATAACAACCGAAATATTTATTTTACAAGCCAATCAAATGATGGTGCATGGTCAGTTTGTTGTTTTCTATCGTTGTCTTGAGTTTCATGAGGCTACCTTTAGCGGCTTTGGAGTTATATCATTAAGTGTAGGTATTTGCATCTAAAGCACACGTTGTTGCTGTGACAACCAAAATATATATCCTTCCTACAAATCTAAATAACATGGATTGTTAGTCTACAGTCTTCTATTTAATTTTCTTCCGAAAAATCAGTATCATCATTTTGATTGATTTATTGAGTACGCGTGCACTGTCTATTCACAAATCAAAACAAAGATAGAAATACAAACTTATCTAATAAAAAATACAACTTAAAACAATTTATCATGCAAGTTAACAGATTTGGGCTTATCGTAGGAACTGTTAAAATTCTTAAACATTTACCAGCAGCGATTTTGTTTGCTTTATAACAATAATTGCAAAAATACAGATTACAGTATTGAAATTACCATATTTTACTTTAACTTGTGATCCAGTATTCTCAACTTGCGCCAGGAAAAAAAAATTAGTTTTGTATAGTAGTTATAGAAAAAACAAGTCAAAATTTACGGTCAATAATTAAAAAAAATATTACAAACATCAGCAGTTTTCAATCAAATTAATCACTTTTAATAATATATATATGTATATATATCAAGAATTTGTGATTCTTGTTCAAAAGTATTGAGTTTTCACCCATAATGATTGCTTTCACACCCCTTTTTCGTTCACGCACAGTCCTGTTCCATATTCAGCACATTTTCCCCATTACTTACAATGAAAGAAATGAGGGGAACCCTCCGTGTATCGTAAACATACTTTTTCAAGGCTGGTGCTTCCAGTATAAGGTGAATGAATACACTTGGTACATGCGGCGTCTGATCAGGATCTATACAGTTTTCCACTATTATCTCAGGACCATCTGTCTGAAATATTTGGCAAAATACCGTACGTGTATCATGGCTAATACTGCCTGCATCATGGTTTTATTAACCAGTGTTGTACGATGAATGGGTAGAGGCGGATACACTCTCCAATACTAACTTTGTTGATATAGTTAATGTTGCAGATGTAACTGATGTTGTAATAATTCATTTGTCTCTGCAATTGTTCCATACCAGTAACGTCCATGCTAAGGTATTCTGAAAAGGTAGACACTTTTTGTCTCGTCCTACAGTTATTTGGCTAGTTCGGGTTTTAGCTAATTTCGAATAAGTGAAACAATCGTCATCAAGGACAAGACAGCAGTCAAATTTTAAAAGGAAAAAAATTGGCATGGTTTTATCGTTCGATTCTTCTTCTTTATATACCAGAAAATAATTGTGGGAAATATTTCCTTGTTGATCGATACGATCCGGTTTTCCCTAGCAATCTTATTCTTAACATAAATTTTGTAAATGTTTAAATAACATTCGCCTAGATATCCTTTAACCCTTAAAGCGCCAAGAAAAATTGCATCTGAAAATGTCGTCTGTTTATGTCGCCTGCTGAATATTCTTGCAAACTTCTCAAAGCTATTTTTTGCATACCGGCAAACAGTGTGGACCCAGATCAGACTGCACCTAAAGGAGCAGTCTGAACTGGGTCCACACTGTTTGCAGAAATGACTTTTAAAATCACAAGCAGAAGACAAAGTAGACGACAATTGTTGTGATTGGCGCTTTAAGGGTTAAGTAGACAGTCAATTCCATTGGGTAGAACATACTTTCCAACATCAGCTCCCTGCAAGGATTTTAAATAAAGCGCTTGTTTTCAACCATTAATCGATCGTCAATTTGTGCATCCGATTTGGTTAGTTTGTTTACACACTGTGTACATATCGACGTAGTACGTAAAAGAATCGGACACACGTGAAAGACGATTGAAGCGAAAATATGAGTCTCGTCATGAGATAACCTGCTTTATGCCATATGCGAACAATCAAGACACATAGTTTGTGTATCTGCGCAGTCTAATCAGCGCCGTTGTTGTTCGCTGTCTGGACAGGTATACTATCTATCAAACTTTCAAGACAAGCTATTATCGCTGTGGCTGAGTGAGCTTGTCCATGGCTGAGTAAGCCGGTTTGAGTCTTACTTGATTGAAAACCTCGACGACAGGTTTTCTCGTGTCGTCGATTATATTATCTGCACTTTGATGAGGCACGAGGAGACTTTTATGGGGCATTACACTGCGCTCAACGCCAGCTACAATTGGATTAGTTAATAATGAAAACACATAATTTCACTGCAAGGGCTTCAGAATGTGGTAAAATTGGACCTGGTGCGCATACTCCTTGCAATTTATTAAGCATCACTGAAATATTTTTTACATTGGAAAGATTATTCAAAAAATACGAGTTAAATCTTGCAATAAGGAAGTGTACATGCCGAAAAAATCGTTATGACATGGATTATGCGTTTTATTTTTCTCTGTCAACAATACTACAAGTTAATAAAGTAATATTTAGAGGCTGTTGAATTATCCGAGGGATTTTTACAGATTCCTCAGTCATTATTCGGAACTGTCAAATTCATCGCAAGGGCAGATACCAAAGGCGCGTGACCAAATCTTTAGTGTATTATTTCAAGGAAGAATAATTATAGTACTCTGTATCTACCAAACAAATCAAGTTTTATTCAGCCAGTCATTTGGAAATCATTATGAAGCATAACCTTACCCGGAGCTAGCCAATTAAGCTTCTGCACATGAATCCCCATCTGAAAGCACATGAATCCCCATCTGAAAGGGGTCTACTCTATAAGAGAAAATTTCCTTCCACGGGGAGCAGATTCTTTTCTTATAGAGTAGACCCCTTTTCAGTAGGGAGAAAATATTTTGACAGAGTTGTCGCCCTTGAAAATGTACAAATTTCCCTTAAAAAAATAAGTTCATACTATCCCTACTGACTACTTAAGTCCTCAATATACGCATCCTAAAATTTGAACGCGTTTTGACCAAATGCTGTTGGCTTGACTAAGGCCCTATGACAGCGGAATGAGTGGCAAACTGTAGAGATCCTGATCTGCGGCGTCTGATCCGTGTTCAGTTTGCCACTATTTTCACAGGCTCATCTGTCCGAAAGGAAATGGGTAAATACAGGATCATGACTTATACTGACGTCATCTTGGTTTCATTTAACACTATAGTAAATACTGTATCATGGCTTATTCTGACTATACCTTGGTTTTATTTAACACTGTTATAAATACTGTAGCATGGGTTATACTGACTGCATCATGGTTTTATTCAACACCATTGTACGAAAACTGCTTTTATTCATTGAGTTTCTATTGCAGTTGTAACCGACGTTATAATAGTTCTGAATAAGGAAAGAATTTGCTGTAATAATTTTGTTAGAGTTGTCGCCATTGAAATTTACAAATTTCCCTTCAGTTCATGCTGTCCCCACTGACTCCTTAAGTTCTAGGACTATATTTATCCTATAACTTTAACAAGTCATTTTGTTTTGCTGTTTTGTCTAAAGTCTGCTCAATGAGTGGCAAACTGTACAGATCCTGATTAGACACCGAAGAACAAATCTACAGGCGAACTTCGATGGCTCGAACCCCTTTGGGACCATGAAAATTTGTTCGAGCCCCGGAAGGTTACTATTAGTGCCACACCAGGAGGCACAATGGAGATAACTGTGGGATATCTTTTCGGTGTTATATATGTTAAATGTATGTTGTGCGTACTCATTAGAATCGCCTCATAGAGGCGATTCTAATGAGTACACACAACATACATTTACAAGATAAAAGAAGAAAATCTCCCTAAGTTATACATTTATCGTATTTGGAGGAAATGCCTGCGGACTCAAGAACGTGTTCGACTCATCCGTGGTAAAAGAGCCATCGGGGTTCGAGCCATTGAAGTTCTACTGTATATAGTTTGCCACTATTTTCATAGATCCGTCCGTCCAAAATGAAATTGCTAAATACTATATCATGGCCATTACAGTTTGTATCTTGAGTCTAAGTACCTCTGTTGTACGATGGAGGGGGTGGAATCAGATACGCTCTCCCGAATTGGTTCTGTTGGTTGAGTTGCTGTTGAAGCTGTAACTGTTGCTGTAACAATTCATTTTGTCTCTGGAGTTGTTGCATACCACCAACATTCACGCCAAGGTTATTCGTAGCTAAAGTGTCAGTTGTGATACCAGCGCCGTGAGGTTGGTCTAAGATCAGGATCGCACGTCCTCTTCTGCCCTGTGTCAACACAACTCCAAAGAAACTACCATAAGTACAGACAATGTAAATACTGAGTATATTGGCGAGAACAGCAGCTACCAAGAGTCCAACTATCGCGTATCTGACCGTGTCCCGCTCGGGTTTGCACACGTCTTCTCTGTAAGAACTGCATGCCCCCATTCCAGCAAAAATCAAACCAATGAAACAAAACATAAAAGCGAACATAGCCAGTGAATACTGCCCCATCATCTGTTAAAAAGAAAATCAAAATATGGACCGCAACTTCAGAAAACGTACCTTCTTTTATGTGCGCCTAAAGAAGACTCATCTCGCGCAGTCCGAGCAGTCTTCGTTGTCCGAAATTAAGACATTCTGCATCCTTTTCTATCGAAACAGCGCCCAGTGAAGATTCTGATCAGACTGCGCGAATGCGCAGTCTGATCTGAATCTTCACTGGGCCAACCGCTATGGGTACGTTTTCTGACGTTGCGGCTCAGTTATCATGTTTAACCTAAATGTTTGCAAACTGTACCTTACAAATTTTAAATTTCAACAGGTCCTTCTGACTACTGACCGAATAATTCGTCAAGCAGGAAAACAGGACAGACCCGGACCAGGCGATGTTAGGAGCAGTTTCATTCGGGTTTACACTGTTTACTTAAGCATGTCTGACTGAATGATTATCTGGGTACATAAGGGATACTAAACAGTGTCAGGTAAGAAAATCCAATCTCATCTGATGAAAGATTTGTAACTGCCTTCGTATTTCCGCAGTCTGGTAAGACCATCATTTGTTTTTCAAGCATTACGAGGGCGTGTCAATGAATAACCAGCCTATCCATTTTCCGATAGACCGAGACGGTCACGATTTTCATGCTTTGTTTCAATATATGTTTTATACATGGGTACAAAATTGCACGCGTATCGAGTCATTCTTTAATAAGATAATGAACGTCAAACATGGCTAGTGATGCAAAGGCATGCTTTTCATCTAAAGTTGAGTACCGTGCTGTAATTCGGTACTTGTAATTAAAAGATAAAACAGGCAAGGAAATACACGGCGAGTTAGCCGATGTTTATGGGTCTTCTGCACCATCTCATGCTCAGGTTAAATTCTGGGTAGAGGAATTCAAACGCGGTAGAACGTCTTTAGAAGATGAAGCCAGGTCTGGACGCCCACTGGATGCCACCGACGAAGAAATGTGTAAGAAAGTTCGGGATCTGGTATACTCTGATAGGCGAATTCAGGTGGAAGAAATAGCGCAGGCATTAGGCATTTCGCATGGTAGCGTTTCAACAATCTTACATGATCTTTTAGGTATGCGCAAGCTAACAGCCCGTTTGGTCCCCAAATCCCTTAGCGATGAGTAAATGGCAACCAGAGCATCAGTATGCAGCACCTTGTTGAAGCGTTTTAGGTCAAAAGATGATTTTATTTTGCATCTAGATGAGACTTGGGTTCATTATTATGAGCCAGAGAATAAATCTCAGAGTCGTCAGTGGGTAAGGCCTTGGTCCCCGAGGCCAAAGAAGTTCAAGACGCAACCATCTGCTGGCAAGGTGATGGCAACAGTATTTTGGGACGCAAAATGCGTTATTATGTTGGACTTTTTACCCAAGAGAAGTACAATAACTGGAGTGTACTATGCAAACTTGTTAGAACAGCTGAGAACCGCCATCCGTGAAAAACGCCGAGGTAAACTCTCTAAAGGTGTTTTGCTGCAACAAGACAACGCGAGAATCCACACTTGCAAACTTGCAATGGATGCTGTAGAGCGAAACGGGTATGAATTAATATTACATCCTGCCTATTCGCCTGACTTAGCTCCTAGCGACTTCTTCCTATTCCCAAACTTGAAAAAGGATATCCGTGGACTTCATTTCCGATCTGATGAAGTAGTCGTGACGGCAATTGAGGAGTGGGTCAATGGAAAGAACCCTGACTTTTACGGTTCTGGGCTGATGACACTTGAACACCGTTGGTCTAAGTGCATCACACTAGAGGGCAATTACATCGAAAAAGAAGAGGTGGATCTCAACCGGAAATAAGTTAGGCTGGTTACTTATTGACTCACCCTCGTACATTTGGACGTTTTGCAGAACTTTTAACATATACTGCGAAGAGGGCACATGACGTTTGTACAACGTCGCGTTCTCGTCGAATTAACGTCATGATATTGCAGCAACGCTAGTGCGACGTACAATCGTCAAGACTTTGCATCGCTGTAAATGCGAGGTAATAATGTGACTTTGTATAAGTGGCATATGCTCACTGGGCATCGACTAGGGTGGAATCGGACCAGAAATTCCCGGATGCGTAAGATGCTTTACGTGAAAACAAAGGTCATTACAGTTGTGCCATAACATCAAGGCCTAGCCCAGCCTGCCGTGCATCCTCGCTGTTTGACCAAAGTCCTCTTTGTTCGTTGATATTTGCTATTGTAGCTATAAATTCTCGTTAGCGGGTAGTAAAGGGGCCTGGACCAGACTGCGCAGATGTACCTTTCCTTTGCGCACAGTTTAATTAGTTTAATCATATTTATTACAAAATCAATAATGAAAGGGGTCGAACCACAATTTCTCACAAAATTAGTTACGGCCCTCCCCCTACAATGGAAAACATAGCATGTATACATAAGATGACAATAGCAATAAAGAATACACTAATAAATTTTTAAACTAAGAAAAGACATAAGCTATTGTAAATACAATATCAGTAACTTACTTAGTTAAAGAAAAGAAAATTTAAAGTGTTTATATTGCGCACATTAGGACACTTTACAAACATTGCTCATCTTATATGTTTGTATATTGACTTCGATGTTGCACTTATGATTGCAAAAGTGTATGCACAAGTTCTGGACAAAAATCTATCATTAGTGCAATTAGTGTTAGTGCAATTTCCAAACGCCAAGAAAAAGGGGCCTGGAATTCAAATATTTCTCCATGTACCTCTTCAAGCGATAAACAATGATTTTTAAAGTCTGTTTATACTTCTTAGACGATGGTGCTGATGGTGATGATGATTGTGTGGCCACGTGTTTGATCGCTGCGGGGTCTTCGTATTTTATCCTGTTCGTTGTCTGTTGTGTTTACCAGAACCCGTGTAGCATTGCAATAACCATTTTTGGAAAAGAGGGAGCTGGTTGCTTTCATTACGAAAACACACCTATTCAAATATATAGAAAATGTCACCTCAAAAAAACTGAAAAGTTTCAGATAAAACCTCTGATATTTTTCATAATTCTGCTCAAAACATAGATTGTGGGTACTCGTTAGAACCGCCTCGGCGAGGCGGTTCTAACGAGTACCCACAATCTATGGTTTTGAGCAGAAATAAGAAAAAGTATGTAAACCCCTGTAAACCCCAGTTTTACTACATAAAAGTGGGGTTTAAGGGGGTCAAAATTATATAGGCATGTTTTCGTGATGGCTGTTCTTTACTTCTAACCTGGTGGCTGTCTCTATTTGCTCTTCTTCAAGTGTCAGGTGTCATTTGTAGGCTTTGTTCTGTGATTATGGTTCTTTGTGTGAAAATAAAGCTATATGATGAGACAAGATCAGAAACTGAATTTGGTTCATTTAGTCCCATCCTACTAATTTCAGTGTAGAAATTAGTATGGTAAGGCGAACGCGATTTCATTACAAAAACAAGCCTATTCAAATATACTGAAAATTTTACCACCAAAAAATGAAAATTTTCAGATAAAAATTCTGATATTTTTCATATTTCTGCTAAAAAACATAAATTGTGGGTACTCGTTAGAACCCCCTCGCTGAGGCGGTTTTAACGAGTACCCACAATCTATGTTTTTGAGCAGAACTAAGAAAAATAATGTATACCCATGTAAACCCCAGTTTTACAATATAAAAGTGGGGTTTAAGGGGGTCAAAATTATATAGGTATGTTTTCGTGATGTCAAATTTTTGCTACATTATCCTCACTTCATCAATGCAACTTTCATATTGAAACATCAACACTTACACAACAGGCTACTTCACGCTTTTTAATTTCATCCATGGCTCCACCACCTTTGCTGAAGATACAAACACATAAGAGAGCGCTAATCATCACCTGCAAAAAATACAAGAAATGATCACAATTTTAAGAGCAGCAACTTCGTCAAATTCTTTTCGACATCTCATCTATAAAGGTTTCTCCTATAAAAGGAAAGAATTTGCTCCCATGGGGAGCAAATTCTTTCCTTTTAGAGAAGACTCTTTTTCAGGAGGGCGTTTGTGTGCAGAGAAGCAAATAGAAAGTCACAAAACTGAGACGTCATGTTCATCATAAAATGTCAAAAGTTTACCCAGAGTAAACACCTCCCTGAGGTGTGTGAGCAATGCGGGACCTGGCCAGACCCATACAGGTGCGCAAAACTATGGGTCCTCACCAAAACGTTCATTTAGCTCTGTTTTCTTAATATCCTTCTTGACAAATAGACTAACTATGACCCTATTTGAATCCTCTCGCTAAGTTACGCAAAATTTACCTTCTTCTTTCTTTTTTTTTTTTGTTTTTTTTGTTTTTGTTTTGTTTGTTTGTTGTTGTTGTTTTTTATTCTTTCTTTGTATGAACAAAATTGGGGGAAACTATATATACTTAGTCTCAGACTCACATATTTTATCTTGGGTCCTGAAAATCACTCTGATGTGCACGGACGATGCATTTCAACTTTGAAATTCAATAAAACGTCAGACAATCCGCAAATGTTCTTCTGATTAAAGTAAAAAGCTACATTGTATGGATAGTTCAGGCCAGGACACTCCTTAAAGATGATGTCACAAAATGGATCTGAGAATTTTTTTTCTTAAACAATTAAACTTCAGTGAGTCTAAAATCCTTGATACCGTGACATGTTTTCTAATAGGGTAGTAAAAGCCACTGAGGGTTAATCATCGCGCCAGGTCAGGACAATCAAATGGGGGTAATTTAGAGATATCTTTTTTATCTTGTTTTAAATTAATGGTATGCTAATTGTACTCTTTAGATTCGCCTCGATGAATCGGGTCTAATGTTTCATCATAAAATAAGTAGAATTCTCTAAAATATCTCTAACTATTCATTTTTTGAGTTATCGGAAGAACTCAAAAACGTGTTCGAATCAACCACGGTAAACGAGACATCGGTGTTCGAGTCAATGAAGTTTTAATGTATACTGTATAAAAAAGCTGATTACTGAACTTGTGTTTGGTAAACATAAGCCGGCATATCAAGTTTTACAGTTTAAATAGGAATGACGAAATTCAAGACATCGTCAAGAAACAAGTTTTCAGTCTATCAGACACATCACGAAAACATACCTACATAATTTTAAATCCTGAAACTCCACTTTTATATATACTGAAAGGAAAAAGAAACGCAGGGTAAATTTTATTCCTAAATTTCATTCAAGTTTGAAAAAGTTTGTTAAATATTTTACTATGATTACAAAACGGTACATGTATGGAACAAAAGTTCCAAATTTCATTGGTTTGTGATCAACAAGTCTCGAGTTATTGAAGTTCGTTGGTAGCTACCCCGCAAATCTTGAAATCAAAATCAAACTGAAAATCAATATCGGGTGTGCCCCCCTCTTGCTGCCGTTGCTGCCCTAATTTTCTTTTGGATAGAGTTAACCAAAGCATTGACAGTTCGCATCGGGATGTTATTCCATTCATCGATCAACGCATTCCTTAGTTGTGCGAGAGTTGCGGGGGGATTTCGACGCTTCCTAACCCTTCTGTCCAGCTCATCCCACATGTGCTCTATTGGGGTCAAATCTGGACTGTACGGTGGCCATGCTAGTGGTGCGATGTTATTGTTTGCCAGGAAATCCTGAAAAACTCGGGCAACATGTGGTCGGGCATTGTCCTGCTGCAGAATCAGATTACGTTGTTGCACAAGCGGGACTGCAACAGGACGCAAGATCTCATCCCTATACCTTACTGCGGTCGTATTGCCAGCAACAATAATCAATTGTGATTTTATCCCGTGAGCAATGCCTCCCCAGACCATAACGGAGCCACCCCCAAACCGATCCCGTTCGACAACACAGGCGTCAGCAAAACGTTCTCCGCGACGTCGGTACACACGACGTCGACCATCTGCGCGACAGAGAGTGAACCTAGACTCGTCCGTAAAAAGAACTCGTCTCCACTGCCTCATCGGAAATAGCCTGGGCGCATGCGCCGTCAACCACGCCATACGACGTAACCTACGTGCCTGGGTCAGAGGCAGACCAACGTATGGACGACGAGCTCGAAGACCAATCTCACGCAATCGACTTCCAACAGTCTTCGGAGAAATTTGTCGATTATGCGTACCTACTGTATTAAGGGCAGTTTCGGTAGCAGTGAGATGACGATTCCGCAAATGTGCCGTCTTGACGTCGCGACGTCACGCGTGGACGCCCAGACCGCGGTCGGTCTGCTAAATACCCTGTCTCCCTTAAACGTCTAACAAGACGTTCAATTGTTGAGACGTTAACCCTAAAATGATTGGCAATTTGCTGTTGCCTCTGACCCTGCAACAGCAACGCAATTGCCCTACCCCTCTGAACATCAGTCAATCGTACCATGATTGAAAAAAAGTTCAAAGTAGCGTAAAAATGAAAAGAAAAATCGATAAAAGAATCGAAGAGCGTTGTGTATCGTTGAAGTGTACCAAATGGTGTGAGGAAATCTTGTGCTGAAGGTTTAAACATGCTTGTTTTGCACGAAAGTTTGGCTTTCCGTATTGTCCGTGCAATGCACTGTGTAGTGCACGGTTGAATGATTTCACACACTGGGTAGATAGCACACCGACCAAAGATTCGTATACCCGCGGTTCACATTCACAGGACAATCTGTAAAAGAGTATGGCTATACTAACACCGTAAAAAATGGTTAAAATAAGAAGGAAACAACTCTACCCTGCGTTTCTTTTTCCTTTCAGTAGTAATATTGAGGTCTACAGTGGTATACATTATTTTTCTTATTTCTGCTCAAAAACCTAAATTGTGGGAATTCGTGAGAACCGCCTTACCAAGGCGGTCCTAACGACTACCCACAATTTATGTTTTAAGCAGAAATATGAAAATTATTTAAATAATTTTGAGCCCCTTAAACCCCACTTTTATAAAGTAAAACTGGTGTTTACAGGAGTACACAATATTCTTATTTCTCTTTTAAAACATAGATTGTTGGTACTCGTTAGAACTGCCTCGTCTATTTTTTGAGCAGAAATATGAACATAAAATCAGAATTTTTATCTGAAAAGTATCAGTTTTCTAGTGGTGAAATTTTCAATATGTTTGAATAGGCGTGTTTTCGTAATGTTTCTTTAACCAGTCTTATTTTAATATGTACCTTCATATTCACCCAAAATGTGCTGTATAGTGAAAAGGGCGGGGGAGGGGGGGGGGATGGGGGCAAGATGTGTAGTGCTCTGCATTATAATGGGAATTTTTAGATGTTTGCAGCCTTTGAACCAGATTTTAAATAGAAACCTGACTCTTCCGCTGTTTTCAGTTTCGGGAAGATGTCCACAGTTCTCAAGAGTCTTTTATTTTAAACACAAGAAAAATACCTAATGGCATTATGGACGGGTTTTTTCCACTGAAAAATAAAGGTAACATATCACATTGAAAAAAAAAGTTAACCAAAAGGTCGCACAGTATGTAAGTTACGGCCTGCACAAGATTTCAGCTTCAGGGGACAGAAGTACTGTTAAGAAAAATGAAAGTTATCCCTTTTGAACACGACCCGCCTAATGATCCTTATCTTTGCCTCTACCAAATGTTATCAAAAATTTCAAAACCATATATGGAGTGCACAAGAATTTGGCTAAAATATTCTTTCAGGGGACATAACTAGAAAACAAAAGGACAAAGCAAGATTGCTTTTTTTGCATGCGGCACTCCCACTTGACCTGATATATTCACGCGACACCTCTTTTGGTCTTTATTTATGCCTGCCTCTAATATTTCAAACATTTAAGAAGCTATGGAGTGCACAAGAGTTTGGTTCAGAAATTTATTCAGAGGTGATAAATAGAAAAAAAGAACAGAGCAAGAGTTGTCCATCTACATGCTACTCTCCTACTTGACCATATATATGTCTCTACCGAATATTATAGAATTATCTTAAACAGTATGGGAGTTACAGCCTGCACAATATTTCGGCTTCAGGGGAGATCAGTACATAATAAAGAAAGTGCGGGTTGTCTCTCTTGTATGCAACACACCTACTTGTTCTCGTCTTTATCCCAACAGAATATTAAGGAAACATATCACTTTGAAAAAAAAAAAGTTAATCAAAAGGTAAACCTCGGACGACGCCTGATGCCCGCCCAGTCGGACATCGCTATTTTAAAGGGCGGATTGTTTGAAAACCCCGTCTACAAAACTATTATTCTTCAAAATATAGTACCAAGAAAGTAAAAATGGTATATGGGTCGTGTGAAGCGAAAAAGTGTCTTTGAGTATGCGCAAAAGTGCGAATTCACATATCATCCTGCGCCTACGCAAGGTTTCGTCCGGTTCTTTCCTGTACATTGATACAGTCATTAGTATCCAGTAATTATGGCAGCGGATAGCAAAGACCCTGATCAGACTGCGCGGATGCGCAGGCTGATCTGGGCCTTCGTTGTCTGCATGTGACCGAAGGTACGTTTTCGCATGGTGCAGCCCATATTTCTAGCCAGGAAAATGCTGGAATGCCAAGTCAATGACAATAATATTAAACTTACCACTGAACCTACGAGAAAACCTCCCAGATAGAAAGGTGGGCCAAATTCATTTTCGCCAGCGTACTTTGTTCCATAATATCCACTGACCAATAATCCGACTCCAAGAAAACCATGTATAGCTGCCAGAATTCGGTAAAAATCGATAGCTTTCTTTCGACCCTCCTCTGGAAATATTCATGGTAGAGACAGTAACAAAAAGGTAACAAGGTAAAAGAGAATATAGGCTGAGCAAAGTAAAACAGAATATCGTTCGAGCCTTTAAGATTGTACGTGCGCCCAGCAAAGACTCGGATCTGCGCATCCTGATCAGAGTCTTCGCAGAGCAAACGCAGGGTGAAACGTTTGTTCCCGACTGGCAAAGCTGAACATGATATACTGTGTAGGCTGAATATGATATTAAAGACAATACCCAGCGGGCACATGACGTCTATACAACGTCGCATCAACCTCGATGCAACATCATGACGTTGCATCGACGTTGATGCGACGTTTTCCCAACGTTGCGAGCCCGCTCGGTAATAAGGCAACACCCACGTTAAGACTACAGTCAGATATCACTCCAAGACGTGGATCAAATTAAAAAAGAGACTTATTCCAGTGAAATCACAAAAGCAAAATATAACAAAAAATGGATTGATACAAAACAGGAAAGATTACAGGGAAACAACAACAACAACAAAAACAACAACAACAGAGTGGTACCTTAAATGGTCATCATATGCCAAACGTTGGTCCAAAATCATTAATGATAGAAATCTATCATAAACGAATCCACTCTGCTTTCGCACTTAACGCATTGAAGACTGGAGACATCTAAACGAGTACCTGGCAAACAGTGCTGACCCAGATCAGACGCCACAGAACTAGGCGTCTGATCAGGATCTCCACTGTTTGCAAATAGTTCAACCATTTTTCCTTAAGAATATCTACATAACCTATAGCCTGACATACCTAAAATCGAAAATAGACTCTTCCAATATATAGTGTTGGAGAGCTTATTCAGTCTTTAATGGGTTAAAACAGACACTATCCTACCTCTAAACACCTAGTTCATTCTGTTATAACGAGCAGCAGGTGGCGAAGGTTAAGCTCGTACTATAGGTATCGTGAGTCTCTCACATACTATGCAGAAGAGTTCGCATGCGGCGGCTGACTGGTTTCCCAAATCTACAGCGGAGTGTATCGGCTTAATGTTGAACCCGAAAACCAGCGCTGATATGGCCGGCGCCATCGGCCTGGTTTCCAAAAAATATGATGAACAGATACGCTCCGCTGCAAACATGGAAAACCAATTAGCCGCCGCAAGCGATCTCATTGGTTGTAATGAATCGTATAGCCAATGAAATAGAAGGATACATTTTTATGTCATTGACACGGATGAATGCGTGACTGATCTGCATTTTAGCCGCCATATTTAATCTGTGATTTCTCTCGCATTAAACAACATTTTCGCGTAGTTAAGTGTAAATACTGAAGTTTTGCGTACAAAAATGGATTACATTCCTACAGCACATAACAGAAATTATGCATGGAGAAGAATTTATCGCTGACAACATGATAAAATTAGGATATGCGGTGATTTCAGTTGACTGGCGATTAGCTGATCGTTCGTACTTTCTCTTTAGCGACTTTCGTCTGTACACACATGCTGCAATGCTTTGCTCGTCAAATTATGTCGTAGCTCGTGTTATTGATAAACAACATAAGCATCCATAACGTTAATAACTAGAAACCGAGATTACTCGCATAATTGATAGCAGTAACGACGCCGTGGAGAGGACTACGCCCCACCCACAAGTCCAACAGCCAAGGCAAAGACCGATCGACACGGAAGCACCGGTTGCATGTCATTTTGTAAACACCTGTCAAATTAACGGTGGTTCTAGGACATGCTTCCATTGTACCCTGAAGGCATCAAATTTGGATATCACGGATGACAGATTTTAGGTGATTCAGACTGGGCTGCAATCTGACACGAAGAGATTGACATGGAAAATTCTAGTTGCATGTCTTTGTAAACTCTGTCAATTAAGTGGCGTTTCTGAGACATTCTTCAATAATTTCCTGAACACAGCATTTCTTTTGAAAATTGTGACGTATGGCAGGATTTCCTTTTTGAAACAAAAGAAACCAGTAATTAAATATGACTGCAAATATTAATTAATTAATGTTTGACATCTACCGGATAGTTGAATATTTCAGCAGGTTGCCAAAATCATTATTGTTTATTTCTTTATAATTATATGGAACGATGGTGGCTAGCCGTCCCAAGTCGGACGTCTAGCCTTGGAGGCTAGCCGTCCTGAACTAGACGCCTAGCCTGGCCACATTAGACAGGCTAGCAGTCCGGATTTACATCAGATGTATTTTACATGTGTCATACAATAAAGAAAACAAAACGACCGATTATTGTTTGAGCTTCAAACTCATTAAAACACCAGACATTCCTGACTACCAAACTGCCAAAGCATCAGTAGCCTGTAGGTAGCAAAGTTTTCTATCAAACTTTCACTGTCTTTAATCTATTGTTCAGAATCGACATAAATATGCATTTAAAGAGTGGATTAATTGAGAATTTCACAGTACGTTCAGTCATTGCCAAAACCCAAATCAAAAAAAAAAAAAAAAAAAAAAAGAGAGAAATAACAAATAAATTACGACATTTATTAATAAATTTCAAAGTCTTTGGGTAATCAGTAGAAAATGGTATTTATGTAACGGACATTGCATGGCATTAGGACATTACATGTTCGTTTGGCAATGATTGAACGTATTGTGAAATTCTGTGTTGGAGAATACGTAAGTAAGAAGTAAAATAGAACGATATCAGCATGCCATTGAACCACGTGCAACTGTACAACCGTGATTTTATTCACATTCGGTGTCTGCGGCAGCAGCAGCGAGTTATCCAAAAAAAATCTTCAGTCAGGCCATTAAGTATGCTGAATTGACATATACGGTACAGCTCAGGTAAAAGAACCAAACAACTGTTTACTCTAAATCTCAGCGTTTCGTAGACCTCCCCAAAACACTCGGAATAATTCTGTGTTACGCATATACGCTCGTACTCGGCGGACAACCTTGAAAAACTCTCGCAAGTTCCAGGTAAAGTATGCGGTAGCACAGTTTGTACAACGTCGGCTCAACGTCGATGCAACGTCAGGACGTTGCATCGACGTTGAGGTGACGTTGTATTAACGTCATGTGTCCGCTGGGTATTTATCGCGAAGTTATGCGAAATTCCTCGGAGTAATTTGCCGAAATACCTGTCTGATTTGTATTAATTTATTGAATAAATTTATCTATTTATTTATTTTTCCATCATACAGAACAGTCAACGTGAAGGTTATATCATCCACGCTCATGGGGATGCGCAGGTTGACCTGAGTCTGCACTGGTCGCAAAGGTCTTATTGTCCCAAAAGTGTTTTCCAAATCGCCACATTCCATGTCCCCTAAGGGTCATTTCCTTGTTGCCTTAAAATATTAACCAATGTTGCCTTGTTTCCTGACTATAATTGGGTGTTCACTTGTTCCACAGAAAACCCTGGGTAGCCCCATTCACTCTTAGAGCACGTAACATGGGCCTCAACAAAGCTCTAATGAAAAGGTATCAGATTCTGTGGCTCAGTCTGGTCCGGCCACTCAAGTGTGTCCGGCATGGTCTTTTACTTAATGTGCAACAGAAAACAAAACAAACACACAAAAATCACAAAGAGAATCAAACTTCTGCCCACAATCGACGAATTACGTATTTGTGTTTGGTATTCCTGTAACTGCCTTTTCCCATGTAACAACCCTCTTCCTCGTTGTCAAGCAGTTCTAACGATTCTCATGCCAGCTCTCTTACAAGTATTTTAAGTAACTCTCACCACTTGTCTTTCATTCACTACAACGTACAGAGTGTTCGGAGTAAAATTGATATTTTGTCCGCGGAGCTGTCAGATTTTGATATTTTATCATTTACAGAGACTTGGTTGCATCCAAATATAAAAACTGATGATCTTCATATTCAATCCTTTCAAAACCCTGAGAGAAAGGACCGCATTGAAGACCCTCATGGTGGCGTAATGGTTTATGTCAAAGATAATTTAAACTACATGCGAAGACTAGACATTGAACTTCCAGGCATCGAGTGTTTATGGACTGAGATTATTTTAAAACATAAACGTATACTATTTGGTGTTTTCTATCGTCCTCCAAATTCTGACTCGATTTATCATTCTTTAATTGAAGACTCTATTCATCTTGCTATTGACACGGGAATTAGAGATATTGTAGTAACAGGTGATTTTAATTATAACATGTTTAATGATACAGCTAAGTTAAAAATTTTAAATCTTTGCCAAGAGTTTTCGATGTATCAATGCATTACAGAACCGACTCATTATACCGAAAATTCTGTTTCACTTCTTGATATTGTTTTGGTCACTAACAGTGATAGTGTTATTTTTAGTGGTACGGGAGATCCCTTCTTAAACCAAGAAAATCGGTATCATTGTCCTGTCTATGGAGTTCTTAATTTCACTAAACCAAAAACGAAAGTTATTGAGCGTAACATTTGGCTATACGAGCAGGGAAACTATGAATTGCTGCGTGAGAAAGCGGCGAGAACGAATTGGATTGACTTGAGACACTATGATGTTAATGTACACGCAAGCAACATTACTGAGCATATTTTAGAAATCTCAAAGCAATGCATACCTAATAGAATTATCAAAATAAAACCATCTGATCCGCCTTGGATTACAACTGCAATTAAACGACTGATTCGCAAACGGAAACGCCTATTTCGGAAAGCTAAAACTACTGATGACCTGGTTATATGGCGAAAATTTCGTCGATGTAGAAATGACGTCATTAATCAAATTCGTGTTTCGAAACAATCCTATATTGATAAAATGACAGAAAAATTAAAATCTGACAAGTTAACATCGAAAGACTGGTGGAGGACACTCAAGTATTTCATCAGTCCTAACAAAGCTTCGGGCATTCCGTCAATTCAAGTTAACAACAGTATTATAACAGATGAAATAGAAAAGGCTAATTTATTAAATAATTATTTCAGAGATCAAACGTTAATAAATGACAATAATGTAGAAATACCTCTCATTAATTATTATAATGTGGCAAGCAATCTCGATTCTATAACGTTTACACCAGAAGACTTGAGGCCGGTTCTTCAAGCACTTCCGTTAGGCAAAGCTGCGGGTCCAGATGGTATTGGCAACAGAATATTGAAAGAACTCGCCGATCAGCTAGCTCATCCTTTATGTTCGCTTTTAAACCAATCATTTAGAGATGGACGTGTACCTAATTGTTGGAAAGAGGCGTATGTAAGTCCGATTCCAAAAAATAATGAACGTTCTATAGTCTCAAATTATCGACCGGTGTCACTGCTTAGTAGTATTGATAAATGTTGTGAAAAAGTAGTATTTAAATATTTGCATAATCATCTTTTAGATAATAATATTTTGACTCCGTTTCAATCGGGCTTTGTACCGGGTGATTCTACCATTAACCAACTTACATTCTTATATGATGCATTTTGTCAGGCTCTTGATGAAGGGAAAGAAGTTAGGGTGGTGTTCTGTGATATCAGCAAGGCTTTCGATAGGGTATGGCACAAAGGACTTTTATGTAAATTGGAAGCTGCTGGTATCACAGGCGCCACCCTTAGATGGTTTACTGACTATTTAAATGGCAGAAGGCAACGAGTTGTAATTCCCGGGGCAATGTCTGATTGGGTCTATATTAAAGCTGGAGTCCCGCAAGGCTCCATTTTGGGACCCTTACTCTTTTTAGTATATATCAACGACATAGTTACTGATATTGGTGCCAATATAAGATTATTTGCTGACGACACCAGCCTATACATAATAGTTGAAAATCCAGTGGATGCTTCACTTTGTTTAAATCGTGATTTACAGAAAATTTCAAACTGGGCTCAACAGTGGCTTGTAACGTTCAACGCTTCTAAGAACGAATCCATGGTTATTTCTCGTAAAAGTCCAAAACCCTACCATCCACCAATATTTATGGATGGCGTTCAGGTCGATGAAGTTAATAATCACAAACATCTCGGAATTTTTTTATCAAATGACAGTTCTTGGCATTGTCATATCAACTATGTTAAAGAAAAGGCTTGGCAAAGAATTAATATTATGCGTCGATTGAAATTTATTTTAGACAGAAAGTCGTTAGAAACTATATACCTTTCTTTTATTAGGCCAGTCTTAGAATATGGGGATGTGATATGGGATAATTGTACCCTGTATCAAAAGAGAGAATTAGATAAGATCCAAAACGAGGCTGCTAGAATCGTTGTTGGTGCAACAGCCTTAGTATCAATACAAGTTTTGTGCACTGAAGTTGGTTGGGAGTCTCTTCAGGAAAGACGAACAAAGCATAAACTGAACCTGTTTTTTAAGATGCAACATGATCTTGTACCGAATTATTTGTCGTTTCTCGTTCCTTTATCTGTGAGTGAACTCTCGCGGTATAATTTGCGAAATGCAAATGATTACTCTACAATACATTGTAGGACACAGCAATATTACAAAACTTTTTTACCCTCGGTGGTAAGAGATTGGAATGGTTTACCAGAAGAAGCTAAACAGTTAAACTCTCTTTTGTCTTTTAAAACCTATCTTAATCGTGAAAGGAAAAAAGTCCCTAAACATTTCTATTATGGCAGAAGAAAATATCAGATATTGCATACAAGGTTAAGAACAGGATGTAGTGCTTTAAATAACGATCTTTATTTGAAAAATATTACTGATTCTCCTTTATGTACATGTGGTGTAGTTGAAAACACTTTTCACTTCCTTTTTGTTTGTGAGCGCTTCAGTATTATTAGACGGGAGTTAATGAATGACTTATCGTTCATACCTAATATAAGTTTGGCAAAGTTATTGTATGGGGACGATTCTCTGAATCAAGCATCAAATATTGTGATATTTAGTAGTGTACAAAAGTTTATTGAAAAGAGTAAAAGATTTTAAAAATTATAAAATAATAATTTTATGAAATTGAATGGCATTTAATAATGGTACATATACATGTAACAATTAAAACAAAATACGCGAGTTTGTTGTGGGAGTGCTGTTTATTGACAATTTAAAGTTAAAAGTATAAGTTCTAAAAATAAATAAATAAATAAATAAATAAATAAATAAACAAATAAATAAATAGTATTATGGTTGCGATTAAAACAGTTATAATAATGAAAATCTATATACATTAAAGATCCCTAGACTATTGATTATAAAAATGGATAATGTGTTATTACTTGCTGACTACTTATAATTGCTACTATTATTAAACTGTTCTCATTTGTTAATATATGGTATATTTCGAGGGAAACAGGTTCACATACATATAATTTTAGCATCTTTTGAGGTTTCAGGATCGTCATGGGCTGTGTTTCATCGAATATCGCTTCATGTTCTGTTCTTTTCTTTCTATTTTGAGTTGTTTAACAGTAACATTTATTATAATATACAACTATTCATATTTTTCTATACTATATTGTTCAGTTGAAACTTAGAAATTGAAAGTATCTTTTTGTATCTGTCTTTCGAGCATTCTTAACTAAATTAATAGTGTTTCCCTTTTCTGTCATTACTATTTCTTAACTAAATTAATAGTGTTTCCCTTTTCTGTCATTACTATTTCTTATTTGTCTAATTATGTCCACATATGATCGTTCAATCTGTTTATGTGATCTCCACTAAGTTTGTAAATCATGTGTTGAGGGAGATGAACACTATAAGCTCTTAGCTTTCGTTCAAATCCTATGTATTATTTATGTAATTTGTGGATTATGTATTTGACTTGAAACTTGAATAAATATGTTTAAACCAACCGCAAACGCTCAATTTAAATGACGTACTGTGGTAAAAGACCGAGAAATTCTCGCTCGCGTGCAGCAACCGCACATGTCAATATAAATTTACTTAAAGGGACGTTTCTGCTATCAAAGAGGCACTGAATCAATAAGAGCCCATGCGAAAAGGGTGTTTGTCACATAAAATCACACTTTACGCACACAAGGGGCCATAGAAGCTAATGACAATTCAAATGAGTGAACGAGTATTTTATATCCCACTAACAGCTAGGCCATACGGAGATGTGGACCTTGGTTTAAAGTCCCATATAAAAGGCTGGAGAAGCCAGGGATCGAACTCATGACCCCTGGTGACAAGGCGAGCAGCTTTACCACTACACCACAGAGGCGCCCTTTCCCGATATTTCATACTGTTAAATATCTAATAAAAGGGCTGCAGACATTGCATCATGCCCTGCCACTGTATTTACATTAAGCAAGTGCCATAACTCTATTAATAAATTATAAAATTTCAAGAAAAAATCTCAGATAGTTTTCAAGTTATAGAGCGGACACAAATATATTACAGAAATCACTAAAAAACGAATTAAAACAAAAAAAAAAAAAAAAAAAAAAACAAAAGACACGAAATGCTTAAGCTCGTTTCATGGGTAACACCTATTTATTTCATATTAGAGGATATTACAGTAAACTACTAAGTTTGTCGCAAAACTTGTAATTTCAGATGACCAAGCCTCAGATCCAGTCCCAGTCCTATCCGGAATCCCGCTAGGCTTGGCCTGGGGCCAATCCTAGTTCTAATTTTCACCAGTGATCTTCTGAATAATATCAGATCTTCAAATAAAAAGCCAACGAAAAGATTGAAAAAAAAAAAGTTAAACTACATATTGAGAGTTAATCATTAACAGTGCAAATGATTTGTTTACATGAGGCCTTTTGCCTTCTTAAGAGGTTTTATATATATATATATATATATATATATATATATATATATATATATATATATATATATATATATATATATATATCCTTAGGAGCAATTTCTCCTCTTTTCCACATTATTTTGTTCTGTTGTCATAATTTCATGTTAAAACAGGGACCAGATTTTCACTTCGAGATAAGCGGTAATTCGAAATAAGCGAGTTCGAGATAACGATGTTCGACTGTATATTAAAATAACACAGTTGCCGTGATGCTTAGACTTCGTTGTCCAGATATACCACGAAGGCACTATTTCCCGAGGCGCAGCTCAATTATATTTACCTTCAGCAGATGCCATATTTATCAGAACTTACGCTGCTTCTGTCCTGAAAAAATAAAACAAAAAGAAATGCTCATCCTCGCCAAACAAAACCCTTCTAATGCTGTTTGACATTTCAAGCAGTTAAGCAATGTCATTTAGCAAGACTTCAACAGACAAGTATTGCAAAAGTAATTTGCAAAAAAAAAAAAACAAAAAAAAACAAAAAAAAAAAAAACAAGAAAAAAAAAAAAAAAAAACAAAAACAAACAAACCTGTGGATAAATTAAAAAAAAAATAACACCACCAACAACGACAACCAACAACAAATAAAATTATGAACCGATAATACTCTGCCACTATCGTACGGCAGGCAGACGACTGTAGGAAATTGAAGAAATCTGTCCATTAGCAATCATGAACCCGATCACCATAATATCAATGCACATACAAAGTTTGGTGAAAGTCAATTGATATGTACTCAAGTTATCATCCGGAAACGAAAATTCGGGCGTGTGGCGGTCATATAAATGTGAAAAATTGACGAAATTTTCCCATTCGCAATCCCAAACTAGATTTCCACACTATCAATTCACATACCAAGTTTAATGAAATCGATCTATAGCACTACTTTAATCCGGAAACGAAAATACGGACATGTATGTGTGAGGGCGGGTGTCACAGATGAACAAAATGTGTCCATTAACAATCCCAAACTGCTCACTCTTGATATACATATGTACGCAGAATTTGAATAAAATCTATACAAAAAAAAAAAAAAAAAAAAAAAAAAAAACTATTCAAGTTAGAGAGCGGACACCAAGCGCTGACGAACGAACGGACGGACATTCGAAGGTGAAAAACATAATATATAGAAGCAAAAAAAAAAAAAAAAAAAAAAAAAAAAACGCATTATAATAGACTGGTGTAGATACATGCCTTTATAGAGATATAGATAGGCAATAAAACCAATCTGGTTTGTTTGAGAAAAAAAAAAGTTTCAGCAGTGTCAGTGATGCGAATTTCGGCGATAAGTGCTGTTGCATTCCTATGTAGGCAAAGATGGAAACCACATTGCTTGGTTTCACACAATTGTCTAGGCCTCTCTATAGAGAGACTGCAATCTTTTTCCAAACTATACCATTTCATTACCTTGGCTAATAAAAACGTTAAACTATAATACCCCACCATTATCGTGTCGCGGGCAGATAATTCTGTCAAACATTGACGAAACTTGCCAATAAGCAATCCCAAACCAGAATTCCTTCATATTAATGCACGTACCAAGTTTGGTTAAAATCCCTTGACATTTACTCAAGTTATCGTCTGGAAAAGGAAAATATGGGTGTGTCTCGGGAAGATAACTCCGTCAAAATTTCGTCGAAATTTGCCCTTTACCAATCCCAAACAATATCTCTACAATATCAATGCACATACTAAGTTTGGTGAAAATACGTTGATGTTTACTCAAGTTATCATCCGGAAACAAAAATAAGGGCGTGTCTCGGGCAGATAACTGCATACAAAAATGACGAAATTTGCCCATTAATCCGTGAACACGTGACCTCAACCCCTGTCGAGGTCGGCAACATTCTTTCGTGGAGATTGCTCATGAAATATTTTCTACGGTCATTCTCTCCCTTCCGCTGATTCAAGAAGGGCAGTTGTAAGTTTCTGTCGAAAGAATGTGCACACAATACTGGTTAACCGCTTAGAGGACTAAGCCTGCCTAGTAAACGTGTGGTTAGGTAAACTGACCGCGCTCGACATGGCCCCATTGGGTTGACTAGGCCGTAAAACCTCAACACAAATAAACAATTACATATATTTGAAGCTCTCAATTGAGCAAAATTATAAAAGTTTCATTATACTGCCGTAAAAATCTAATCTAAGTTATATGATTTTATACCGTATTGTATAAAGAGCAATGCCGCACGTTATTAACAGCCGTGCATTAACCGGCGAAAAGCCGTGTATTAACAAGGCAATTCACGCGCTGTTAATGCACGGCAACTCAACTTTCAATATGATCGTACCGGGGCAACAGATTTGCTGTCGTTACGAGATGTGTACTGCCTGGCCCTAGAACGAGCATAGTCCGTGGAAATTGCGTTCGTGAGACATCAGTGAAAAGGCGAAACAAAATAGTGCAAGAAATAACGCGAAATGTAGCAAATGTTTTCCGTTTTTATGCAATAATAGCGATCGAACATGGTTTTTCAAGGCATTAACATTCGCCAGGTCCCTTGGGAGGTTTTGAAAACCGCGGCCTCCGGCCTCGGTTTTCAACACCTCCCACGGGACCTGGCGAATATTAATGCATGAAAGTTCCGTAAGCGCTTGTACAATCCGTTCAGTATTTTCGATCAGTATTGGACGGGTACTATGAAAGTTTGTGCAGCTATTTTGAGCCGCAAACTGTACGGGTAGTCAGAGTTCTGGATTTGTGATTACTGTGATTGACTGCTGAACACATCACTGTTCGTCCGTCAATGGTGTTCATGTTTATCATCTCGTTTCTATAATAACATCAGGTTATTTTGACACAGTATTGATGTATAGAGCAATTTTAAGCCGAACGGAATTTCTCGGAATGAATAGCTCCACCTACTCCAGATTCTTTAAGCAATCAGCTTGGGTGAAACAAAAGAATCGTGTAAGGACCTCAATGACAGAAAGAGAGAGACGGACAGACAGAGAGACAGACAGACACAGAGAGAGGCTAGTATACAATTATTTCCTGCCCGTTTGAGGAATAGTCAAAACTACTGCCCGAGGTGCCGTGGACACCTCGATGCACTACTGCCCGAGGCCGGAGGCCGAGGGCAATAGAACATCGAGCTGTCCACGGTACCGAGGGCAGTAGTTTTCACTATTACATGTACACCAAAACAGCCAGGAAATAACTGTTTTATTATCCAACTTATGCTAAAATATTACTGATTTAGCCAGTGAGCGCTGTTTTAATTGACACGCGATGTCGGCACGTCAACGTTATTCCCGTGAAAGCTGACGTCACCAACCGTGTGATAGTCAAAACAACTGTCCTGCGCTTTTGCATTGGGTTTAAATGGGTGACGTCATCAACTATGGTATAGTCAAAACTACCGGCCGGCTGGTGACGTCAACATTGTGTGATTTCGTCGACGTTATGAACAGTCTAAACAGACCAAACTATTTCAATGAGCTGTATATAGTAGGTTGGGTAATAATATACAACTATTTCATACCTTTCTTGGCGACAGTCAAAACTCTCTCTCTCTCTCTCTCTCTCTCTCTCTCTCTCTCTCTCTCTCTCTCTCTCTCTCTCTCATTTTTCACTATCAAACGCATTTTCACCTGTGACAAAGGCCAGTCAGATTAAACCAGTTCTCAGGGAACTATCACCCGGGCATATTTTGGACCACCTGGTAAACTATCGCCCGAGGCCGAAGGTTGAGAGCGATAGTTCATCAGTCACATGTTGCTTACTGACCAGATTTTAGGAACTTTCCTTACCTGTACAGGGGGAAAAACGTCCTGTTTTTCACAGATTATGATTTTTTTCTGTATAAAAAATCAACAGATGGATCGCATTCCTAATTTATAATGTATTACGAGAAACAGGCTACGTTATTTATTTGACAGTTTTTATTCGATTTAACTGAGACAAAATGGTTTAGCAATCCTTTATTTTCTGCAGTTTCTATCTAAATCGTAACACTTAAACAGGTGTCTGAAGAATGAAGCAATCAGACTTTTCTATTTCGGAATATTTTATCCCAAAATGGAAAGACTGAGCATGTCAAAACGTCAGTAAAGTATCGAATTTTATCTTCTCTACCGGTATCGGTCGGTGACATGTTTATGTCGGCCATAATGTGTGCTTCGATCTGGACGTTAACTAGAGACCCCTGTACATTGTACAAGTACAGACGTCCCCTATTCCGGTTAAAATCCCACTTCTGAGACAACATTGTTCTTTAGTGAACTGTGCTGCATATTAAATTGGTTCCCTGTGGGCTAACGTTGAATACGACCGACTGCAAATATTCATGAAAGAAAAAAGAAAGAGTACATTCAGTGTTTGAAATATTACGTACCTGTACTTTAATATTATCACAGTTAACTTTTAATATTTCAAACGTATTCAACTAGACAAAATGGCGTTGAAGCTGGGCGTCCAAGCAGAGCAGTTCTTATGACGTCAATTTACTTTTTAGCATGACGTAATCAACCACGCTACGTCATTAAACGTTGGAAGCTTGTAGTGCAGCGGCTAATATTGCACTGACCCTTGATGTAAGCGGAAGAAATATGCATCGAAAATATCGGAAATACTGATACATGTACTACTATTGCTCCGCTTGAGTTTGACAGCTGCTGTCACCGGGCGTTTGTAACTAAACGCTGAAACCGGAAATGTCATTTCACGGATAAAAAAAAAAAAAAAAAAAAATCACATTTATGATTAGTCTAAATGTTTCTTGACAAAGGTCATTTTGTTAATACGATTCTTTTTTCGTGTTGCTATCTAAATGTATAAGAATTATTAACGGACTGAATGAAATTACAAGAAAATATAATTAGGCGTAAAAAAAAAAAATAGCTGTGTTTTCATTAACCCGACCGACCCTGTTTCAAATACCCGACTCTTGCTATTTTTATCAGTAAAAATGCAAAATAAAAAGTAAAGCAGCGACCCTCAACAAAATACCTGTATTTTCATAAGATTACAGGACCACCCTGTTGTTTTCTGGAGAAAAAAAAAATAAAATAAAAAGTTTTTCCTACCTACCGACCAAATTTCTTTTCAGTATGTTAGTGGAAACACAGCTATTTTTTATGCCTTATTGGTGCCAAAAGGAGGAATAATAGTAAGCGGTTCGCCGCGGACGGCATTTACCTCTTTTGGAATCCATAACTTCCGGTTACACAGAATTTTCAGCCTTCGTGCTTAGTGCTTAGTGAACAGAACAGAATAGCCGCTTATCGTAATAACTCATTGGTTGGTTGCTATCGACTGTACACTTAACTGTAGGGACCACAGGGACAGTTATCTACTATGCAGGCTAACGAACCTTCTACCCTCTATTCTGTACTAGTTTTATGCTGTTTTTTAGAAAGTAAATTTACGCTAGTAAATATACAATTGGAAAGTGCTCGAATGCTTATAGGTGATGAGGAATGGTAACTGACACCCCTTTCAACATTATCAAAGCCATATGGAGACAACGTATGGGTGATCAGGAATGGCTTTGTGAAATATAAAAGCGCCGTACAGTTATGAGCTAAGTTCCGCCTCCAGCGGGATTTGAACGTGAATCTTGAGATCCGGACGGCAGCCCTAATATCTCGGCCACCTGCATGCTTCCGTTAGTATAGTATACAAGTTCATGTGTGTGCGTGCATGCGTTTGTGCGTGTATGCGTGCAGTGTGTATCCAAGTAATGTGATAAAAGCTTTATGCTAGGGAATACCGTGATATCAAGAGAAACACAGCGCAAGAACGGAAGTCGATCACAAGAAGGCTACATTTAGAGCGACTTCTATAACATTAACATTTCAGAGGGAGCCCCAGAATAACGCTTAATTTACATGCTGGGTAAAACTTTCAGCAGACGACATTTTAAAATAGTTTTCTATATTTTTCCTAGAAAATAAGGTTTGACAGTTCATGCAAACGGGAGACAATTTGCATTAAATCGCAAAACCTATTTCTTTAGAAAATTAAAAAAAAAATTAATGTCGTCTGCTGACATTGCGAAAACACGCCTATATATACTGAAAATTTCACAACCAAAAAAGCAAAAGTTTCAGATAAAGAAATTCTGATATTTTTTTATTATATTTCTGCTCAAAACATAGATTGTGGGTACTCGGCGAGGCGGTTCTAACGAGTACCCACAATCTATTTTTTTAGCAACATAAGAAAAAAAATGAATTGTGTCCACAGTACACGGATGCCCCCGCCCCGACCCCTAGCCCCGCCCAGGGGCATGACCCTAGGGCAACGGTACCATACATTAAAAGGTCTTGATGTAGGTAAGTGCCATACAAAGTTTCAACTTTGTAGCCCAGAAGGTATAAAAGTTATTAGCTGCAAGACAAACGCGGACGAAAATTTCACCTAAACTTGCAGGTAAACTTGAACCTGGTTACCAACCTGACATACGCACATACGCACGTACAGACGTAACATCACGAAGAAACGCTATATGCCCCACTCCTGCTAAAGGCAGGTGGGGGCATAATAATGTATACCCCTGTAAACCCCAGTTTTACTATATAAAAGTGGGTTTAAAGGGGGTCAAAATTATATAGATGTGTTTTCGTGATAAGCCTGGATTACACGTTACATAAGAGACGCAAACTTATTAATTATTGAGTTAAAATATTGAATTAACGCATATATATGGTATGCAACGTGAGAACAAAAAACATCATTTCTTCAGGCAGGTGAAACGAATGGCTTACTTTCTTTGAATGTGGCATAAAAAAATCGCAAAACATCTTTGGTGAGATATACTTCTGTACATATTTTCTTCTTTTAAAGCTGTGAGAAAATTTGAAAGTGCTATATTTGATAAAAGTGCTTGTAACCCGAGACTGGAATCACTTACACTAATGATCTCTCTTGAATCCTGCCGAGACTCACCGTAGAAACAATTGAATTAATTTATTACAACCAGGTCGAAATAGAAACAAAATTACTTATTAATAAAAAGTGACGAGTTACTTTTGGTTTTGAGTATACTTTAATTCAACTTTCATTGTGTGCTTTTTGAATTATCTTTACAATATGATTTTCAAGTTCACGCCAAAGTCAAGTTTTGAAAATCAAAGAAAACCTCCTCTATTTAGAAAAAAAGAAATGACAGAATTAATGATGTACATGGCGCGAAGGTGCTTCCTTAAAAAAAACAACAACAAAAAAAAAAAAAAAAAAAAAATACAAAAAAAAAAAAAAAACAAAAAAAAAAAAAAAAAAAAAAAAAAAAAAAACAAAAAAAAAAAAAAACAAAAAAAAAACGAAACAACCAAATCATTACGAAAACACGCCTATTCAATTATACTGAAAAAATTACCACCAAAAATGAAAATTTTCGAGGCGGTTCTAACGAGTACCCACAATCTATGTTTTGAGCAGAAATAAGAAAAATAATATATACCCCTGTAAACCCCAGTTTTACTATATAAAAGTGGGGTTTAAGGGCGTCAAAATTATATAGGCGTGTTTTCGTGATGCATCGCAAACAACCCCGACCTACCCAAAACCATTTTATTTATTTACCGTTTCACATCAAACCACTTACTTTATCTAGTTTTCACTCTAAATTAGTTAGTTCATTTATTATCTCAAGTGGAATGGGGTATCAACGGTGTTTGATAGCTCAGTATAATGAGCAGCCATATAGTTTCATCTGGATCCTTGCAGCAGATAAACATAAATGAAATATTGGCCGGCCAGGACTTTTGCCCCCCCCCCACCCCACACCCCCCCCCCCCCCCCCACACACACACACCCCCACACCCCCCACACACACCCCCAAAAGAAAAAATAAAATAAATAAATAAAAAAAAAAATAAAATAAAAAATAAAAAAAATAAATAAATGAAACATAAAGTGATGCCCAAGAAAATTCTGACCAGCAAAGTTTTAGATCAGCATGTACATGCATGTGCATCTACAATGTGCTGTCTGATCAAGCTATTTTGGTCTTCACAGTAGAAAAAAGACTAACAGGAAATAAGGGACGGCGTCCAAGAAAACATATGACCACAAAAATTCCAAATTAGAATATGCATGTGCATCCGGACAGTTTGAGTAGGATCTTTGCAATAGTAAAAAAAAAAAAAAAAAAAAAAATAATAATAATAATAAAACACACATACAAGGCCATTTTGTCTTCCACTGGACCTGCATGTAACTTTTTTTTCCTTAAACACATGCACTCGGAATGCACGAACAGTGGCATGAGCAAACAAAGAAACAAACAAATAAATGAAAGAAAGAACGAATAAACATTTTGCCCTGTTACATACATCACATCCAAAGAAAGCCGACCCAGTCTAGAAATTCATATCTTGCATGCTATTGAACAAACAAGACAAGGTGTATTTAATCATCAGAAGCTAAAATGCATCTAGATAATATTTAACCATAACGAAAACAATCCCTATTCAAAATATACTGAAAATTTTACCACCAAAAAATGAAAATTTTCAGAAAAAAAAATTATGATATTTTTCACATTTCTGCTTAAATCATAGATTCTGGGTACTCGTTAGAACCGCCTCGGCGAGGCGGTTCTAACGAGTACCCACAATCTATGTTTTTAACAAAACAGGAAAAATAATATATTCCCCTGTAAACCCCAGTTTTACAATATAAAAGTGGGGTTTAAGGGGGTCAAAATCATATAGGCCTGCTTTCGTGATGCATATTTGGTTTTCAGCTGTTTGATTTGTTACTCAAAAAGTTCCAATGTGTTTTGGGTATGGTTTGGGTGGTTTTAGTGTAGTTTGGGATGTTTTGGTGGTGTTTCAACGGACCGAGAAAAGAATTAATCATACGCCTATTTGCGGAACCTAGCGGGAAATTAGATATCAACTTCGTACCCAGCTCTACATAGACTGGGGTATGACTTTGACAAGGAAACTGTGAACGTTTTGGATGTAAAGTGGGCTTCGTTTTAAAATCCTTTCATACATGCTCTGTTACTTTGGGGACATTTCAGAAATGAGCTCAGCATGAGATCGCGTACTTTATGACATGGTCCTAGCGAAGGCTCAAGTCAGCTTGCGTGTCTGCGCAGTTTGATCGCTCTGATCAAATCACGCAGAAACGCAAGCTGATCGGAATTTTCGCTGGGCGCACGTTCGCTGTCGACCTGAATAAGCTTTGTACATTGTCCCAATAACTTTCAATAAAGCGTTCAGTCAAGGCTCTAGTCAGACTGTGTGGATGCGCAGGCTGACTTGCTTCTTCGATGGTTCTACTTAGCATAGGGTTTATTTTCTTTCGTCACGACTCGAAATTCGAACTCTTTAGATTTTTTTTTAGAAACATTCAAAACTGCTTAAAATCAAATAGATGATGTTTTTAATAGCTATATCTTAATCTTAAACACGCTCTGGGGTTTCTGCTGCAAAATTTATGCACTTTTTCGCCAGAAACTTGATAACTGCCCTTCTTGAATCTTTTAAGAGTAGATTCTTTTTCAGATAGACCTCTTACAAGGAGGGAGGCACACTGAGTTTTAGTCTTCTAAGGTATATTTATTCCACTTAAAGAGGTTCTTCGCTTTTAAATCTTCAAACGTTAAACTCAAATATGGCATGGGCCATCAATGTCGCATATGATGTACTGGTGACTTCGGATCATATGCGAATATTCACCGGCTCATATGCGAATAGTCACCGGGTCATTTGCGAATATTCACTGGCTAATATGCGAATATTCACCGGATCATTTACGAATATCTTCCGGCTCATATACGAATAGTGAACGGCTCATATGCGAATATCCACCGGCTCATATGCGAATAGTCACCGGCTCATATGCGAATTGTTACCGGCTCATATGCGAAGAGTCACTGTCTCATATACGAATAGTCAACGGCTCCTATGCGAATAGCAAATACCCGTACCAACCTGCGCAGTCTGACAGGGTTTTTTAACAATTATCTTTAACACACAACATTGCTAATTACGAATACGTATTTAACACTGTATTTGCCTCGATAATTCGGGAATAGAATAAAGCCTCAGCAAACGATGTAGACCAAATCAGGCCTGCTGAATGCAGTATCTGATCAGGGTCTGTAGTGTTTTGCATACAGCCAACAATATTGTGGAATCATAAACAGTCGGCCGAATAGTCTTTTTCAAATTGTCATCACGAAAACATACCCATATAATTTTGACCCCCTTAAACCCCACTTTTATATAGTAAAACTGGGGTTTACATGGATATAGATTAATTTTCTTAATTCTACTGAAAAGATAGATTGTGGGTACTCGTTAGATCCACTTCGTCGAGACGGTTATAACGAGTACCCACAATCTATGTTTTGAGCAGAAATATGAAAAATATCAGAACTTTTCATCTGAAAATTTTCAATTTTGGTGGTAAAATTTTCAGTATATTTGAATAAGCGTGTTTTCGTAATGTAGAAGTATAGAATAATTATAGGATAGGTAGGATAACACACAGATGTGTGTGACACTATTCAGTAGCGATTCAACCCTTAAAACACCAATCACAACAGCAGCAGACAACACTTTTTTTTCCAATGTTTCACAGAAAATTAGTTGACATTTCATGTGAATCGTCTTTCAAGCGGACTGTTAACAAAATGTCAAGGCTTGTTTATTATTCATACAAAATAAATAAGTCTTGAAATATCAAAACTTAATTTCTATAAAAAAAATTCATATTTATTTATTTATTTCCTTATTCATTTATTTATTTATAATAAATAAATAAATAAGAAAAAAAAGAATGTCGTCTGCTACAAAGTTTGCATAGCGCTTTAATAATTGCTGCCGTATGGTGGCGGCGGAGCACTGGGCTGAGGAAAAGAAGTTGGTGGCGGGTAGGCAACGTCCTGCGAATATCCATAATTTGGAGGTGGTGGGGGTGGAACGGTTCCGCCTGGCTGGTTCTGTTGATTGATCTGTCGCTGTAACTCTAGCTGACGTTGTAACAGTTCATTTTCTCTCTGTAGTTGTTGTGTACGAGCATCACCGAATGCATTGTTCACAGCAAAAGTATTAGCATTTGTGATGCCAATGGTGCCAGTTCTGTTAGTTGTGTCTATAGACATGACCATACGTCCTCTCCGGCCCCTTCTCATAACGACACCAAAGTAACTCCCATATGTGCAGACAATGTACATATTAAATATGTTAATAGGTATTGCACAAGCAGTCAGTGCCAGTATGCAATACCTAATTATGTCCCTTTCGGGTGGACAGTCTTCTGTGGTCCAGGTGTCACAGCTCGATATTCCAGCAAATATAAGACCCATAAAGCACATCATAAATATGAACATACAGAGAATGTATTGTCCCATGATCTGTCAAAAAAGAAAAAAAAAATAAAAAAAAAATGAAATTGTAATGAATCATTTTATGAATAATTTTGGCCGTAACAAGCGAAAAAGTGCATTTGAACATGCGCAAAATGCACAGATACAGATCATCCTGCACATGCGCAAAGCATCATCCGGGCCTTTGCTCTCTATAAGTACATTCTGTAGTATTCAGTGAGTCTCTTAGCGGACTAAGAAGGCCCTGATCAGACTGCACGGATGCGCAGGTTTATCTGGGCATTCCCTGTCCGCATATACCCAAAGACAGCTTTTCGCAAGGCGCGGCCCATTTTATGTATCGTATATCGTGTTTATCCCTACTTTTCAGGGAGTCAAGCCTTAACAAACGATGTAGCTCCAGACTAATAGTATAGACACCTCTGCGGCACATGACGTTTACACGTCATGACGTTACATTGACGTTGATGCGACATTGTCTCGCGGCCAAGATCAAATTGTTCCCAGAAGCACTGTTTGAGCTTCAGCAAAGTAAATAAAGGAACTTATACAATCAGAACCATGTCAAGTTCTCAACATCAAAGGGAAAGGCACACAAAACCAACTCAACAGCTAGAGTAACCAGGGTTGGCAAACTTTCCCTAGAAGTGGCAGCTCTGTTACCCAAGCAAGCAAATTTTCGACTTGAAATGCCTTACCTGAAATGCATTTCTTCAACCCTTTCATCCCTGCAAACCAAACAAGATACCATCGCAAACAGTGTAGATCCTGATGAGACGGCTCGTTACTGTTTGCCATTCTGTTATTGTTTTTTGACTCAAACTCCTATTTGCAACAATGGATGTTTCCGAATTCAGAGATGGAAGAGCTCATTTCAGAAACTACGGGATGAAAGGGTTAGCACGAAACATATTATGTTTTGGAAACAAGATTATATGAAACAAAAAAACACACACAAAAAAAAAAAAACATTTTTAGCTATTTTGAAATATAATGTTTCAATAGTGTATTTTGAAATTATGGTAATGTGTTCAATGCTACTGGTACAGCTGTGCAGTCTGATCACATTATTTTTAATTTTGATTGTCATAAAGATTATTTTGTAGTAACAACAAAGTTTCTAATTATTTAAGACAACAGTATATGTCTCGGGATGTAGGACACTCTAACTGTCTTCACAGAGTTCATACATTTTTTTCGTCCAGTTTTGGATCATTACGTAAAATATGGTTTCTCTATGGTTCTGGAAAGCGATACCATCTTTGATGTGTCTAATTCAGTTTTAATCATAACAGTTGCAATGTGAGGAAACGTTCCTTCTGGCAGCATAGTGTCTGGTCAACGAAGGGTCAAATCAGCCTGCGCATTCGTGTACTCGGATCAGTCTTCCATTACGAAAACACACCTATTCAAATATATAGAAAAATTTAACCGCCAAAAAACTGAAAATTTTTCAGATAAAAATCTTTGATATTTTTTCATATTTCTGCTAAAAACATAGATTGTGGGTACGCGTTAGAACTGCCTCGGCAAGGCGCCTCTAACGAGTACCCACAATCTATATTTCGAGCAAAAATAAGAAAACTAATTTATACCCTGTAAACCCCAGGTTCACTCTATTAAATTGGGTATTTATCGGAGTCAAATTATATAGGCATGTTTTCGTGATGGTTGTCCGTATGAAGAAATGTTCCATCCTTGATTATCCAAAATGCGCCCAGTGACGACCCTGATCGGACTGTGCGAATGTGATGGCTGATCTGAATCTTTGCTGTGCGTACATGTTCGAATGCAAGTTCATGATTATCATGATTATTTTATTATTATAATTACAGTCGACTCTCGTTATCTCGAACTCGCTTATCTCGAATAACCGTTTATCTCGAAGTGAAAATCTGGTCCCTGTTTTAACACAGAGATCTACCAAAGGGAAACAAAATATTGTGGAAAAGAGGAGAAATTGCTCCTTAGGAGCAATTTCTCCTCTTTTCCACAATCTTTTCAATCTATCTCTAACTTAGGAGTCAAATTACATATTCATTCTGTCAAAGGTGGTTGTTCGATTAATTGTTTTCCTCAGTTCCGCAAATCTGATATGTCGAAGTACGGATATCTCGAAGTGTTTCATAGAGTCCCTTGGAGTTCGAGATAACGAGAGTCGACCTTATTATTATTATTATATCCGCCACTCAGCTGATTTACTGTTATGCATAGCGCTGGTACCAGCGCTATGCATAACAGTAAATCCAGGTGAGTGGCGGATATAATAATAATAATAATAATAATAATGATAATAATACCGCGTAGTTACGCACATTAGGCATGTGCGTATCATGCGTAAGATGCGTAAGAAAAGTATTTTCAACAAAGAGACACAAAATATTTTACTTCTTTACCATAAGGGGGTGGGGGAGGGGGCTGCTATTACAGGAAAGAATTTATCGCTTCCAAAATAAGGGCTACTCTTGAAGGAGAGGATTTTCTCCCTTTTTCCTATAAGAGTAATCCCTTTTTTTGGACGCGATACAAAGGCGAATATTTGATTGATTGACTTAAGATTTTACGGCCCAGTCAACCCCCTGGGGTCATGTCGAACCTGTCAATCGACTTAACCGCATTTTTCCTGCTCAAGTTTAGTCCTCTTAGCAGTTAACCAGTATTTGTGCACATTCTTTCGCCAGAAAGTGACAACTGCCCTTCTTGAATCAGAGGAAGGGATAGAATGGCCGTAGAAAATATTTCATGATTAATCTACACGAAAGAATGTTGCCTGACCCAGCTTGGATCAAACCCGCGATCTCCTGATCACCACTCGGACGCGCAACAGACTGAGCCATCAAAGCCATAAAGATTTCCCTGGACGTACGAAAAAGATTAATTCCTTTCTAGTAATGCCGCTGGTCGATACTTACACCACACGCCACTTCACGCTTTTTTACGTCATTCGTAGTCTCAACGGCTTTTATGAAGACACATGTGCTTATCAGTCCACTGGCCAACATCTGTAAAATATTCAATTCACTTTGTACCGACACTTGATACAAGGAAAAAAAGAATCTTATATGATAATATGACTAGAACGATTTTTTTTTTCAAGAGATCACAATAAATCAGAAATTATGCAAGAACATTGCATCTTATACTTCAAGAAACATATGTTTTGGTTATTTGTTAGAATCGCCTCGGAGAGGCGATTCTAACAAATATCCCAAACATATGTCTTCTGAGGAACTAAAAATAAAACAAGCCCTTTCATACGTATCATTCTGCTGCATTGAAGGAGTCTTTACAACAGCAAATTAAGTTTAACCCTTTTAGCTCTGTAGGCTAAACCAGATATCTGTGCAAACAGTGTAGATTCTAATGAGACGGCCCATCAGGATCTACAGTGTGTGTCATTCTGTTTTTAGTTTTGACCGTTGTCCTTATTTGCAACTATGGACATGTCCAAATTCAACGATGGAAAAGTCCATTCCATAAACTTACTGAGGGTGGAAAGGGTTAATGACAACGTCTTTGGGAACAAATCATATCGTTGTAACGAAGATTTACTGTAATTACACACTTCATAGTATGTGCAAATCGCGACAGCCTTGGCGACGACACACCTTCACTGTTCGTATATGGATCTGGTGTCCTCCATACATTTTAGCTCACATCACGAAAACATGCCTATATAATTCTGACCCCCTTAAACCCCACTTTTATATAGTAAAATTGGGGTTTACAGGGGTATACATTATTTTTCTTATTTCTGCTCAAAACATAGATTGGGGTACTCGTTAGAACCGCCTCGGCGAGGCGGTTCTAACGAGTACCACAATCTAGGCGAGGCGGTTCTAACGAGTACCACAATCTATGTTTTGAGCAGAAATATGAAAAATGTCAGAATTTTTTATCTGAAAATTTTCATTTTTTGGTGGGAAAATTTTCAGTACATTTGAATAGGCATGTTTTCGTAATGTCTCGGCCGAAGGATGAGGATGTGCTATAGAGATCATATTTCGGCTGTAGAACCTTGTGGAAGGTTAGCTCTACACGAACTAGGTTCGTCCCGTCTGACATTCTCCAAAGTAGAGAAACGACGAAGGTATATTCTCACAATGCATTCGTTAATATGGTCGGCAGCACGGTTATTGACCGGCGCGGTAATCGCGCCGATCTCTTAATATAACTTTGGCTTTTTATATATGGAAGAGTATTCGATTAGCTCACTAAGAGCGTTTTATATTTGCCAGGACGTCGGTTTGTGACGATCCCGCCAAATATAATAAAATCTTAAAACAAACTGTGTTATAAGCAGACTGGTGTCTATTTTATTTTCATTTCAATCAAGAAACTTCATAAAGCTTAATAAAAGCAAATATTAACTCTTTCGGTGCCAAATTTCAGACGACATTAGTCGTCTGTTGTTCATTTTTAACAAACTGTCGCTTGAAAAGAAGTTTATTCATAAAGTTGAAAGACTGAATGTCAAACAGCCTAGATCCAGATGAGACAGCTCACCTCATCTGGATCCATGCTGCTTGCAAAAGCCTATTATAATCGCCTGTGGCAGCGAAAGTTAAAGAATCACATTGTTGTTCGATTTTACCTGTTACAATGAAAATTTATTAAACTTTATTATACCCATGTCCCATATCTCTATGTAAACATGAACAAAATTTGCACCGGTACTTAGACGTTTACGTCTAAATATTTTGCCTTGTTCGTTAGTTGATGTTGACTCTTCGGAGGTCGAAGGTCGAATGATAATGTATGAAATGATGTATGAATTTTTCTTGAATGAAATAAAAATCACTGTATATTCTGATATTTTACTTCGTCCATTTACATCTGACACGGTATTGGCAGGTTAACTGACGCTTGGTTTCTATATTTACAATTAAATCTATATGGTATATTGCCCATGATGACATTCTTTGAGCCATTTGAGCAATAACTGGTCTAACTTGTTCTGGGGCTTCTTACTGTTAACATCGAAGTGAAACCAGAGAATGATAATATCATAATCAAATAATAATTTTCAACAATCTATCATTATACAAATAGGTATATACTTAGTCATCGATCTATGTTGGATATTGAAGATGCTCTTACATCACGAAAACACGCCTATATAATTTTGACCCCCTTAAACCCCACTTTTATATAGTAAAACTGGGGTTTACAGGGGTATACATTATTTAGCGAGGCGGTTCTAACGAGTACCCACAATCTGTGTTTTTGAGCAGAAATAAGAAAAAATATCAGAAGTTTTTATCTGAAAATTTTCCTTTTTTGGTTGTAAAATTTTCAATATATTTGAATAGGCGTGTTTGCGTAACGAGATGCAACGTTACTCCTCTGTTAATTTCCACTTGCTAAATTGTATGGCCATAAGCATGTTAGAATGTTAAGCTGCCAATAAAATATTTGTATTGTATTGTATTGTATTGTATTGTATATGTCTGACTCTTATCTGTTATTCCCGCATAATGACCATGATGTTCAGTCTCGTTGGTGGGGATGGTGGGAGGGGGAGGGGGCGGGGGCGGTGGGCGAGGGGTCACTTCCTATATGGAGCAGTTCAAGGATGTGCCGCTGGAATAGGTATACTTTTCATGCCTGAGATTATATGATAAGGTATCAATTTTAGCATTAAATCATATCAATAGCCACCATCCCTAAAGCAGCATTACATCTACAGCCCATTGATTTCCAATTTTGGCAGACAATTTAACTGACCACATACATAATCAAAACAAGAGGCAAAATGCAGATATATTTTGCATAAATTCCCAAGGAAGTTGTCTGGTTTGGGTCTACTGGTGTTTACAAATATTCTTCTATTGTATGAAAAGGGTATCTTTTTACATGTAAATTATATGAATTGGTATTGTTATCAGTCTGAAAATTATATGAATATGGGGTTTATTCAAAGTTCCAGCGGCACACCCCCGCCCCCCTCCCGAGTTTTCAATTGATCAACAGACAATGTGAATATTATTGACAAATGCGAGTCATTAAGTCTACTTAATTCTATATCGGACCGTTCTAGGACAGATAGGTATCCTGCCAGGGCTGTAACTGCCCGATATAGATTTAAGAAGGCTGCTAATTGGGAATCTTCATTCTCAATCACGGCCCATTAAATGAACAGAATTTAAATGTAACTATAGCTGTTCGCAGATGTGTATAAACGCTACAATCATTTTCACGTGCAGGCTATATTAGAACTCTAGTTGCAGAGTAATAGTCACCTAATCGAGAAATCGTTAGCGCTGGTGTTAACAACTGTTCGTTTTAATCCTCAGCCATGTAACGGTAGAATTTATCAGTGATGCTCTTTTCGGTCACGTGTGGTTGAAGACGTGTTAGTTAGACCGCTTATTCTTTGTTCAACAAACTTTTAATCTTTATAATTAAGTTGGCATTTTCGACTTCACAAAAAAAAGAAGAAAAAAAAGTTCATACAATACACAATATTTTATAGTAAATATTTTTGTGCAATTCATTGAGGCGGTTCTAACGACTACCCACAATCTATGTTTTATGCAGAAATAAGAAAAAAATATCAGAGTTTTTTTATCTGAAAATTTTCAGTTTTTGGAGGTGAAATTTTCTATATATTTGAATAGGCATGTTCTCGTAATGTATAATGACTTAAGGGACCAAATGTCTGCAAAGGCTAGATAACATTCAGAGAATTTCGATAACGTTTCAGATATTATGTTTTATTTTGTCGAGTGATTTCTGCGTTAAAGTAACAGCCAAAACCTGCTGGGAAATTTTGAATCGTAGGCTCAATTTACTCTATAACTTTTAGTTTTTAAGGTGTTTTAGTATTCTTAGAATGTCGTTTTTTCGAATTATTTCAGATGCTTGTATAGTCATATAAAACCTTTAGTCTACTATGATTATATTTATGCTCTTAAGGTTTTAAACTTACATTATGAAAACACGCCTATTCAAATATATATAAAATTTCACCTCCAAAAACTGAAAATGTTCAGATAAAAAAACTCTGATAGTGCTCATATTTCTGCTCAAAACATAGACTGTGGGTACTCGTTAGAACCGCCCACAATCCATGTTTTTGAGCAGAAATAAGAAAAATAATGTATACCCCTGTAAACCTCAGTTTAAGGGGTCAAATTATATAGGCATGATGAATGATTGTTAAAACATGGTCTCTCATAATTTCATACAGGAAAGGTTCCACTTTATAGTAAATGATGATGTTTTTATATGTATATAATATGTGTATAATGTGTAAGTGAGACTTAAATAAAAATATAAATATCAAAATAAAACTAAAAAATAAAATGTCGTTAGTGCATTAAGTTAATAAATGGCCATTAGCTGGCGATGCACTATGTAGAGTCAATGAATTGCACAAAAATATTTACTATAAAATATTGTGTATAGTATGAACTTTTTTTTTTTTTTTTTTTTTTTTTGTGAAGTCGAAAATGCCAACTAATATATTCAAATGAGGGATCGGAAAGACAGGTCAATGTGCACTAGCTATATTTTGGAAAAACTTATCACATCGTTTTAACATAACATACGGTCAACGTAAAAAAAGTTATCTTATCGCATTAGTAGACCCGGACTGCTCCTTTTCCCAGATCCGTTTTAAATCCTATTCGCCATGCGGACTTTTTCGAAGCCATTGATGCATTTCTTTCATGCGGACAACGAAGACTGATCAGATTGCACAGATGTGCAGGATGAATGGAGTCTTCTATGCATGCACACGTCAGACGGTATGTTTCCTCATATCACGGCTCACAAACATGTACTTACAGCTGATCCCACGAGAAATCCTCCAAGAAAGTAGGGCGGGCCGAAGTCATACTCGCCCGTGTACGTAGTCCCAAACCCTCCACAGACCAGTAGTCCGATTCCTAGAAGTATCTGAACAGCTGCTAGGATCCGGTACAAACCGATCGCTTTAGCACGAGCTTCATCTGAAAAATGATAATACTGCCAAAACTCCAGATAAGAGGGAAGATCCAGAAAATATATCATTTCGAAAACACGCCTATTCAAATATATTGAAAATTTTACAACCAAAAAAGGAAAATTTTCAGATAAATAATTCTGATATTTTCATATTTCTTTTCAAAACAGCGATTGTGGGAACTCGTTAAAACCGCTTTGGCGAGGCGGTTCTAATGAGTAACCACAATATCTGTTGTTTTAGATAATAAGAAAAATAAAAGCCATAGGTCACTACAGATGTATGATCTGTTATCTGCATATTTCGTTAATAGGGTCATAAGGATGTTACGCAATGGATTTGATTGTGTTGGGGTTTAACGACACGTCAACCCTTGTGGGTCATTTTGTGTCGTCTCCCAGAGAAAGGGAGAAAAAGCGACAGAAGAGATAACAGAAGAGATGAAAGAGAGGGACAGGGAAGAAAGAGGAACAGGAATGAAAGTGAAGAAACAGAAGAAATAAAAACATCACCTCCCTACCCTTACCCGCTACAAGGATAGCAGGCCTTGCCCAACTGTAAGCCAATTTCAGCTGGACGCCCCGGTGACATAAGATACATGACACCTTCGCACCACCCATCGAAGTTGATTTTGCTCTCAAACCACTACATGTGTTATGCTATTTCTGATTGGATGATATGACATCGTTTTAGCCGTTACAAAACAAAGTTAATATACCATTTCGACGCAATGATTGACGCATCGTTAAACCTGAACTCATCATTATCATCATAAGCAGCAGCAGCAGCATGTTCAATGACGTGATATCAATTACTGAGAAAGTCTTTGCGGAATTAGGGTTGAAAGGATGCAGGCGAGCATGCGACTACAGGCCTGCGACCATGTGAGAAGATGGTAGATGAGATGAAAGCCGCAGATCTCGACCCTTGGGTGCAAGGTGACTTTTTTTTGTGATCTCCTTGTAAGTAACGGGCTCTGATGACAGCGGCACAGACATAACTGAAGAGGGCAGTATCATCGACACAGCGTGTAAATCAGAGGCGTTACACTGAATCGATTGTATTGTTTGACATATTCAACTGTTTTAAAATGTATATAATAAAGATGGACAAAGAACGACAAAAAACCAACAAAAAAAAAAAAAAAAAAAAAAAAAAAAAAAAAACGAGAAATGAAAATCCTATATTGATAATAATAACAATAATTATAATATATACAGATATATTTATGAAAATACTAACAAGAATAATAAGTTTAAATACTAAAATAATATACAACAGAATCTTTTTATTTTATTTTATTATTTTATTTACACAATATTTTCAGAGGGTGACACATTTAGCTAAAATTAGCCATTCTACCAAGTGGCCCTCTACTAACATACTAAATTCTCTAAAAACACATGTTATTGAAAAGAGCAAAAATATAATATACACATATATACACAATCGTCACACATACGTTCTAAAAAATGCAGTTTTATCTAAAATTAAGAGATCAAATGGTATAATTGCATCAAGAATTGTAAGAACATTAGGACATTATTAAGAACATTTCGAAGCTACTTTAAAAGCATATAAATACCATTTGCAGTGATGATTAAGATGTGCAATTACTGTCGCACTTGTTATCAAACATAATATTGCACATAATTTAGGGGGTGCATAAAATTCGGACATCTAGCAGAATTAAAGTTGATAAAATATGTTTACGCTAATAATAGCCTGCGCTATAAAACTATGGTCAACTCATTCAAAGTTTTTTATAATTAAAATTGGGACGGTCTTGACATTTAAAGACTATAACTAACACTAGCTAAGATATTCTTTTACACACTTTTTAAAAGAACTTAGGGACGGAGCTGATTTAATGGCACATGGTAAGTGTTCCATAGTTTTGACGCTGAACATGTGAATGATTTGTCATAGAGCGTCGTTCTCGACCTGGGCACAGCCAGTGAGCCGTTTTCAGAAGATCTTAACTGACGTGTACAGGTTTGTGAAACGGGCTTGAGTAGATCTGATATATATGGTGGTGTAAGTTGGTTTAAAGCTTTGTAAGTTAATACGGCTTTATTGTAATTACATCGACTGCTAACAGACATCCAGTCTAGCTCTTTGAACATCACTGTAGATGGCTTGGTATAATCGGCCTTTAAGATGATACGTGCTGCGCGTTTTTGTAATTTGTTGAGTCTATCTATATTTACTTTATACGTCGTGCCCCAAGTGTTTGAACCATAATCGAGGAGTGGTAGGATGTAACTTTGATAGTACATTTTTTGAACCTTTATTGGCACATAGTTTGCAATGTGTTTCAAAAGAGAAATTCTAGAGGAAATTGTGGAGCAAAGATAGTCTATATGAGGAGTCCAAAGCAGATGTTCATTAATGACTACTCCAAGAAGCTTTTGTTTGTTTACGCTGACAATAGGATTATTAGCTATATTTATTTCTAATGATTGATTATTATGTAATCTTTGTCTACTGCCAATAGTCATAGAAGTTGTTTTATCATAGTTTATAGGCAATTTATTGCTTTTACTCCAAGCATGTGCTTCAAGAGAGTCACATTGCAGTTTTGTTTCAATTTCTTTAATAGTTTTACCATTAATATGAAAAGTGGTATCATCAGCGAATATGTCGGTTGAACAATGATTCATGAAAAGAGGCAAGTCATTGATGAATAATAAGAGTAAGGTAGGTCCCAATATAGAACCTTGAGGGACACCTAATTGCAACTGAGAGAAGCTTGACCGACTTTGGCCATTGATTATCGTTTGGAGCCGACAATTTAGATATGATGTGAACCAATCTAAGGTTGTGCTTGTTAGTTTGTAAAGTGAAAGTTTTTGTATAAGTAATGTGTGGTCAACCATATCAAAGGCTTTCCGAAAATCAATAAATAGTGTGCCTACTATATCTCCATTATCGATGCAGGCCATCCATTGGTCGATTAGTTTTACTAGAGCTGTTTGACAGCTATGTTTTTGTCTTTAACATAATATGTTAAATGTATAACATATTTGTCTTTAACATAATAATGTCTGCTTTGGTCGCGGTTCGAACCATGGACACCGAGTTTACAAAACGGAGAATCTTACCATTACACCTTATTAATCGGCGCGCGAATATAGCTTGGGATTTTTACATATGGTAGACTATTCGATTAGCTCACTAAGGACGTTTTATATTTGCCGGGACGTCGGCTTGTGACGATCCCGGCAAATATAAAAAAATCGTAAAACAAACTGTATTGTAAGCAGATTCATTTGTATTTTATTTTCATTTCAATCAAGAAATTTCATAAAGGTTAATAAAAACAAACATTTAAGAATCACATTGTTGTTCTTTTTTACCTATTACATTGAAATTTTATTAAAATTTAGTATACCCTTGTCCAATATCTCTATGTAAACGTGAACAAAATTTGCGCCGGTACTTAGACATTTACGTCTTAATATTTTACCTTGTTTATTGTAATGAGCAATCACATATATCTTCCGCTAAAAATAAAATCCGGTCGCCGTTCAAAACGGGAATCTACGAAGACGTTGGCGGAAACTAATTGTCTCTGTTTGTACCATACAGTGGAAAGCCTGTGTTGACAAATTGACTTAATGGATTGCATATGAACGCTGTGATTCATAAGTGCAACCACCATTCATTATTGTCCTTTCTATAATTAAATGTATCACAAGGAACAATTACACTTTAATCGCCACTTCGATATAAATATCAGTGCACCGATATCTTATTGGTATGGCGCTGCCTCTATGTGACTCAGTTGCCTGGTAGCGTTAAAAATCTGAATAGATAGATAGTTCTTATTGGTACACCATTATTGCTATGCGATTGAAAGAAACCAGTTGAGTAAACAGTTGTTACATGTGTCTATTGGTTGGGCTTTGAGCAGTGATGAAACGCTGGTCAAATTATTCATGTGATAGTTATAATAGTTATGATATTATCAGAGTTTGTGCCAACTCTACCATGATATTTTAAAACGACGGCGACAGTTATTATTTATGACAAACTCATGAATATACATATTGTTGCATTGCATTTTATGAGTTTCAAGGTACCTATGAATCATACTGTAAATAACGTTCTACATGATTTAAAAGTCTCTCACAACTCTGAGATGCGCTCTTCAAGCATAGATCGGTATTTTATACTTATATATTATAAATATAATATTTGTTTAGAGTGATAAGACAATTATAAAACATTAGTACAATATTGTATCTCGCATTTTGACCCTTCTGATATTCATATTATCATGTCAAAATATTCAGGCTATCTTGCGAAGTACATATACAGTGGTGACAGCGTTTTTCATGTCCACGGAAACGCATGCAAAACGCTTTTTAACGGTTTGGAAACGCAGCGTTTCGACCACGCTTAAACGATCGTTTACAGTTTTAGCCAATCAGATCATCGTTTCTGAAACGTTTCAAATATTAACCAATCACATTAGCGTTCGGAAAACGCTGTCATGGAAACCATGTCTGGTTTCAAACGTTTTAGCGTTTGCAGAGTTAGCCAATCAAAATCTCGCGGACTCAATTTATTTTACATTTTTTTTTTTTTTTTTTTTTTTTTTTTTTCAATTTCACTTAATTATAATTGTTATAAAATTAATAAAAATAATAGTCAAATAATTTTATGGAGACGAGTATCTGATGCAATAAACAGGAAATGTGTTTTGACGGACAGTGATAGTGGCCGGACTCTGTAGCTCAGTCGAATGCGCTTCTGACTGATGATCAGAAGTCGCGTGTTCGATGCTTGCCGGTTCAGTCAGGTAATAGTTGTTTGTTGCACACTATTTTCTCACCTGAGACAAACACTGGGTACATAAATATTTCGATTATGAATTACATCAAGTGGTATTAAAGCCACTTGATTATATTGAATGCAATGTTTAGACTCACATCAATGAATATAAATGAATTTGTAATAATAATAATAATAATAACGATTACTAAACATATATTTTCAAGTCACGGTTTTACAGATTAACATTTCACTGTATTCGCGTATACGGGAGTTCCCTGTCCAAGATTGCGGCTAAGTAGCGGTAGATAAAAACTCTAGAGTAAATACATGTATTTCGTTTTATTTTCCTTCCGCGATGATTTAGGATGTTAGATGGTGGCAATTAGCTATTAAAGACACAATTTAGATTGCATAACACGCTAATGACCATAAACAGATAAAAATAAAAAGTTCTTGGTGACTTTGGCCAACCTTATAGGTAGGGGCCTAATAAGGGGAAATTATTGACATAAGTAAAGTTTATGATTAAAACATAGGAACAGATAAGGTCGGTAATTTGTTGAAAGGTTGGTGTGCATTTTTTTTTCTTTTTTTTTTTTTTTCTTTTTATTCATTAAAGTATAGCTGGTTGTTTTTAATAAAATCGCCTCGCAAAGGCAGTTCTAATGAATACCCACAACATATTTTATGGATAAATTATGGATAAATTAACACTTATGTTTTAATATGCTAGTTTATCATCAAATTCCCTCTTCTGCATAAATTTCCATTAGCACAATTTCAAAGCTTCGTCAAACTAAAAGATAATCACTAAAAAGGGTATAATAAATAAATCCATTGTTCAGAAAAAGCATAATTTTGGAGCACTTTTTTTTCGCAAAGACATTTAAGAATTATTTACCACGCTATGGGGCAGTTTCAGCAGACAAGAAATTAATAAGAGTTTGTTTTTATTTTTTCTGAAAAATAGGATTTGAAATATCAAATGCCATTTTACGGGAAATATAAGAACAAAGTCTTTATTTTTCTTTCATTCCCAGCAATGAATAATGATAGGAATGCCTTTCAACTTCCAGTTAAGAATGATTGATTATTGACTTTTGAAAGTACTGGAAAACACGTTGTGTCTTAAAATGCAATATACAACGAAAAAGGAATTTAACAGTTTTTGGCAGAATCACTTTAATTCCTGCAAAAAAGAATGTACTTTCAGTGAATATGTGGATCAGTCTGCACATCCCGCAATCTTATCAGTCTGTGTTTTCTGGACGAAGAAGCAGTAGATCTTCTAGAGCGTGTGGTGAAGACTGATCAGACTGTGCAGACGTACAGGTTGATCTGAATATTCACTTAACATACAGAGTTTGTAGAAATAACTGTGTTTCAGAAAATTCAGTTTGCGCAATTGCAGAAAGTAAATATTCACATTTTAGGATACAATCATTTTTTTAATTTTTTTTTTTAATTTTCTATCAGACTTATTATACAGTTCTCCATCAGTAGAATTAGGATCCAGTTTTTGAAGTGTTCTTATTTACTTTAAAAATAAGTAAATAAATAAATAAATAGATAAATAAATAAATAAATAAATAAGGTTCATTTGGGAAACTTTATGATCGATTTATGATTATGATCATATCTTGTATTTTTATGTTTCTCCTCCAGAAAATATATGGTTGGTACTCATTAAAATTACCTCTGTGAGGTGATTCTAATAAATATACACAACAAAATTATTTTAGTGGAAAAATGAAGACACACATCAATCATTATCAAATACTCTATGCTACATCGTATAATATCATGATATTTTCCAATTTTTATTTATTTTACATATTTTTTTTTTATCTATACTATCTCCTTTTTGATCTTTCAAATGTTACATAATATTAGCCTGTGTATTTCTTAAGGAGGGTGAGGTATAGGAAATACTCATTCCATGTACTGTTTATTGGAAGTTTTATGATGTGCAGGTGCACTTCCAAATCTGTTTGGATGAAAAAAAAAAAAAAAAAAAAAAGAAAGAAACACCATGCATAAACAGATAATGCCTTAAAAGGATATATTGCTCGTATATTTGAAATTAAGACAACACCAGACGTAATTTAAAACATATATATCGAAGAAGACTCACTTAAAAACTGCTCAGTCAGTTTTGTACAAATAAAAAAAAAAAAAAAAAAAAAAAAAAAAAAACATTTCCATTTCATCCATTCATCTTTTATATAAAGTCATTTTCATTTTAAACTATCGAATACATGTAGATACAAAGTAATTTTACCAATATTGAAAAAGAGGAATACATGAAAATATGTGATAAATATAGGGCATCCGCGCACTCTTATTTGCTACGTAGCTGCTCATCTGTACATTGTCTTATTCGATACGATTTGCCAATAGTCTTGCACATTATCTTCTAATATTTAACCTATTGTTACTGAATGAACTCACCCACCCTATATACTGGAAGATTCTAATTTCGATTTTAAGTATGCCAGACTATGTTATGTAGAGAAACAAATGGTTGAACTATTTGCAAATAGTGGATACCCTGATCAGACGTCACGTTCTGCGGCATCTGATCTGGGTCTCCACTGTTTGCCAATTACCCTTTTAGGAGTATCCAGACTATAATGTGCTATAAATGCAACATTGATTAGTATGTTCATCCGTGCATTTTGATCTGGTTCGTTGCAGTTCGTCTGTACAATTTTATTATCATTATTATTCGAAAGGATCTGCTGTTTCTCCAGTGCATCGTCTTCTAATATTTAAGTATAGGTTGCAATATGCAAAATACTAGATTAGAATGTGCGTCCGCGCACTCTGCTCTGGGTCATTGCTGCTCGTCCATACATTTGATCTTCGTCTATTAATATTAAAATATAGCGTTCTTAAGGTTAACAGCTTTGCATATACATGCCAAAAATGTTTTCATAGTGAGAAGATACTTTCATGAAAGCCCTCCAGCAAGATATTTGCCGACTGTCCATATAATTGCCATGATGTGCACAGTGCATCGTATTCGAAAAATAATGGCCCAAACAAGTAAAAATGGACCTATTTATATTTTACAAATCTGATCAGTCTGTGTATTAGATGGATACTGAGCGATTCATGTATTACAGTATTTTATACTATTGACCTGATCATTGAACTGAGTGGACACCATTATGCACTAGACTGATCCACTCACTTTAATCTGAGTAACACCTATGCTCAGAGGGACGTTTTCACTGGATAAGGATCTAATGAAAGGATTAGTATTGGTGACATATAATTCTAACAATAAATTTCAGTAAAGCAGATCATCTGTTCCAGCACCATTTGTCTAAACGATAGTGTACATTTCATTTTAAAAAAAAGGTGAGGGCGTGAGGGGAGGGACGTGAGGGGGAGGGGGCGAGGGGGGGGCGAATATTACTCAAAACAATAATGGCAATTCACAGGTTCGACGTAGTTCAGACTGGTGTTGAAAATCTTTGATCTTGATCCTGCTGCGCAAGCTGATCTGGTTTGATCGGCACTGGTTGAATATATATTAGCCCCTTTGAATAGAAATAAGAAACGACCTTTTGGTATTTGAGAACAGCTTAGACCAAGGTGAACCGGCATTTCCGCGCAGTCTGATCGTGGTCTACACATATCACCAACAGAATGGATTATGTCAACGATTCATTGTCCAGTTTAACCTTTATCACTCTCTGGGCTAACTCAGCAGATGGCAAATTCATGACCTCTTTTCTTATTTTCTCCCGTAAAACAGGTTTGACATTTCACGCAAATCTCCACTGAAGACAATTTGCAGGGAAAGTGAAGTCCTGTGGAGATAATATGTATGAAAAGCCGACACCTGTTTTCAGGATAACATAAGAAAAATACTTCAAAATGTCATCAACTGAACATTCTGTACATTTCATGCAAATTGTCTTGAATAGAGACAACTGGCATGAAATGTCAAATCCTGTTTTCTGGAAAAACGAAGAAAATGTCATCACTTTGTTGTCTGCTGAATAAACAGAGTGGTAAAGGTTAACATTTAACCTGCTTTGTTTAGATATAAGCAGATGATATTTTTATTTTTATTATTATTATTATTATTTTTTTTTTTTTTTTGATGTGAAAAGAGTTTAACTCACTTTAATTTGGAGACCCAAAACAGGCTATTGGAAAACAGTGCAGATCCAGATCAGACACTGCAAAATGCGGCATTTGATCAGGGTAGCCATTGTTTGCACAGTTCAGTCATTTTTCGCTAGGATTATCTAAATCACATAACCTGACATGCCTAACATTGAATTAGACTCTTCCAATATAGAGTGTGGGGGAGTCTATTTGGACATATATACTCTTGTTGCATCTTTTCACCTTTTCCCATGATGCTGTCAAATTGTGCTACATGGAAGACAAATAAAGAACTAAACTTGTATAAGTTTTATCTCTGGCATTTTTACTTATGGGATTATTTCCTATGACATTTTACCAGGTAGCCTCTGGCATAATAATAATAAATAAATAAAAATGAAATAAAAATAAAATAAATAAATAAAAATAAAATAAAATATAAAAGTAAGGTAAATAAAATAAATAAATATTTTCTTGGTTAAGGCATTCTGATATTGTCAAATCATTTGCAGGCAATTTGTATGAAATGCCAAAATCTGTTTTCAGGAAATATATATAAACTTCAAAATGTCATCTGCTAAATATTTTATACTGAGTACTATGTGCTAAAACATTTAATTGTCAAAAGACGTTGATTGTCATGATTGCAGTGTAAAAATAATAGGCGTCACAAAGTATAATAATTAATCATGTTAATTCTTTCGAAAATACCAAAATATATTTTATAAAGAAAATATAAATAAATAAAATAAAAAAAAAAATATAATTTTAATACGTAGATACAGAGTACTTTAGTTGTAATAAACACGGTTTAATACGGTCCAACAGGTATTTATGATTCGATTGGTCTAACATACAAACGGTGCGAAACGGTCAAATGATTGGCCGAAACGGAAAAAGCGTTTCGATAAGGCAAGCTGATTGGCCGAAACGGTGAAAAGCGTTTCGAGAAAACGTTTGTATCTCCTCAGTGCGCATATGCAAATTAAGCGTTTGAGTGAAACGCTTTGCTCTGTAATTTGATTGGCCGAAACGATATGAAACGCTAGAAACGTTGTTGAAACGCAAACGTTATGCCACGATTTTAAAACGCACCCCAAACGCATAAACGGACAAGAAAAACGTAATCGCTACTGTATCCAGCCAAGAGTGAGAACAGGCGCAGCATAGCCATTCGTTGTAAAATGTGCCAGCCCCAGTGGGCACACAACGTTAAAATGACGTCGTATCAACATCGATGCGACGTGATCACGTCGCATCGACGTTGATACGACGTCATTTTGATGTTATGTGCCTGCTGGGATGGCAAAGCATATCCTTCAAGATTAAATGACCGCCCAAAGAGGACTCAGCTTAGCTGCGCATTCACACAGGGTGATCAGAGTTTCACATATCCGCTTGAAAGCGCTTTGGATCCTTGGCGACCCACAGAGTGTCATGTCAAGACTGAACAGACTACCTGGATTCGCATGCTGATATGGGTCTTGGTTGAGCGAAAATGTAATCTTGTAGGAAATGCTGTGCCTCGGCTCAAGTGTGCTAACGAGTACCCACAATCTATGTTTTTGAGCAGAAATAAGAAAAATAATGTATACTGTAAACCCCGGTTTTACTATATAAAAGTGGGGTTTCAGGGGATCAAAATTATATAGGTATGTTTTCGTGATGTGCATTTCTGAATGCAGTCCGTGTTTGTCTAGTTTCGGTAGACTCTTGTTTTTAAAGAAAATACTTTTACCTTCAGCTGTTCCCATATTTATCGAACTTGCTCACTAGCAGTATGTTTTTGTCCTGCAAAATATAAAGAAAACACTTATAGATAATAAAATATAAATTGATAAATAGTAGATAAATAAATAAATTGCTTACAACTACAAAAAAGTAAATACGAGGGTGAGTCAATAAGTAACCAGCCTAACTTATTTCCGATGGACCGAGATGGTCACGATTTTCAGGCTTTGTTTCAATATATATTTTGTACATGGGTACAAAATTGGACACGTATCGAGTCATTCTTTAATAAGATATTGAATGTCAAACAAGGCTAGTGATGCAAAGGCATGCTTTTCATCTAAAGTTGAGTACCGTGCTGTAAATCAACTGATCAAGCTTAATATTTTAAAGTTTCTGTACAGGTAGAGATAATGAAATGTTGTATCATTGGTTTTTTGACCGGGCTCCTGGTTCTTATTCTATCTTTCGTTTCTTCATTTTTCTGTCTTATCTGTCTTTTGAAGGGAACTGATACACTATCAAGAAAGTAGTTCTGTCTAAACTAATTTTGTCCCAAGAAAATACATTTACTCTAAAAGGATCGAATTTGCTCCTTATAGGTAAGTGAAAAAAATGTCTAAATTAATTTTGTCTCCTGCTGCAAAGGGTTCTGCTCTGAACGGAAAGAATTTGTTTCTTGTAGGAGCAAATTCTTTCCTTTTAGAGTAGATCCTTTTACAGAAGGGGTTAAATGTGTAGAAAGACAAACACGTGACCATAAGTTATCTCCCTTCTGAAAAAATGGCGGAAAATCTGAAAGGTGTTTTTTGTCCCCTTGAAACTTCAAACTTAATGACTCTTACCCTAGAAACTGCAAAAGCCATTACGGTAATATGACTTTGTAATATGCACACCCATGGTCCCCACAAAAGTCCATTATCTTTCAGAAATATCTACATATAGCTTTCGTTGAGATTGATCATGAAATACGGTCATTCCCTTTTCTGTCAATTCAGAAGGGCAGTTGCAGTTGGCAGTTGCTGGTGAAATTATGTGCACAAGTAATTGCCTAAAGGACTAAGTCTACACAGGAAAAGTGTTGACAGGTTAACTCATACGAAAACATGTCTATGTAATTTTGACCCCCTCAAACTCCACTTTTAAAGAGAAATAAATGAGTTTGCAAGGGTATACATTATTCATTTCTTATTTATGCTAAACACATAGATTGTGGGTACGATGAGGCGGTTTTAACGAGTACTCACAATGCTGTTTCGAGCAAAAATAACAAAAAGATCACATTGTTTTTCATCTGAAATTTTTCGTTTATGCAGCTATTAAAAATGCCATGATATTAAATGGGCGTGTTTTCGTAATGTGGCCGACTCGACGTGCCATCGATAGTAGTGACTGGTCTGTAAAACTCCAGCTGAAACAGCCAATTAGCTAAATAACAAAATATTTATTGTTTAAATGCTATGGTTTAAGAGTTTTAGATAAGAAGAAAGCAATATAATTAGTTCTCTTATTTCCTTACAAAAAAAATCTGATTTTGGGTATTCATAAGAAGCGTCTCTGCGAGGTGGTTCTAATATAACCATCAGCATATGTATTTGAGAAAATATAAGTTGTTTCGTTTAACACGTTATTGCCTAGTGGATTCTTCTATCTCATAATTTGGACAGTTTCATTTACAATCTAAAGTGGTGTCTGCTTGTGTATTATTAATGTTTTGAACAGAAATTCCTATATTTTAAGCTATAAGTGTAGAACCAGATCAATCTGAGCTGGGGCTTTCTGTTTGTCAATGTTCCTTTTATGGGAAATTAGGTGTAAATAGTTAATAATGATAAAAATAATAATAATAATAATAATAATAATAATAATAATCATTACTGCCAACCATTTTGATGGATGCATTGAAAGAGCATCCCTTCGTCGGTTCTCCACTTTGTAGGATGTCAGACGGGAAGGACCTAGTTCGTGTAGAGCTAACCTACCAACCAATAGACACAAGAAGAGGGCTGAAAGCAGGAGGCAGCCTGTACCCTTCTGCTGGCGAGTGGCCTCGCCAGTTCGCTCCAGCTACAAGACCGACCACCGCCCTGCCAGGAGAAGGAGACGACACAACCATCAGCGTAGACTCTTCCAGACAATCTAAGACAAAACATCACACAAGACCGCACACAGAAGACAGCAACCATCCAGCCATCGCCTATCATCACCAGACGACCAGCAGCAACATTTACTTCTCCTGTCAGCCCGCCGAAGAAGAGAACACGGACGCAGTCACATACAGCGCCAGCCAGCAAAAAAAAAAAAAAAAAAAAAAAAAGAATCGTACTCGCTACGACAGCTACGACTTCTCATACCCACTACATGAGAAATATACCCTCTAGGAAGTCTCCAACGTCAAAATGGCGAATTATGCCGTCGTGATCGTCAAAAAAGGTAAGAGAAAAGTCCAGGGAGTGCCACAATCACAAACCGTAGCCCTTCCCAGACCCCAAGAGGAAGAGGAAACCGACAAATCCAAACAAGCACAAACCGAACAAACGTACGAAAAGCACTAAGATTAGCTCTCTCTTCCCCAAGCGAGGTAATCGCAATACTAGAAGGACTGAAAAACACAAGAACAAAATGACACACGGAAAGACATACAACAAGGGACCAGTGTCTCAAACGCCCAGATGAGATGATTAACACAGGTCTTCCAGCTTTCTTCACGTACTAGCTACACGTCAGCGACAAGAAATGGGTCATGATAAAGGGACCCACCAGCAAGTACTACATTAAGCACATGTACGAACACAAAGAGAAGAAGCTGGAAATGGGCAAAGAACAGAAAAACATCATATAGTGGTACGACTACCTTGAACAAACCTGCAACGACCCTGGATGACAGATACGTTTCTACCGGCTGGCTACCACGAATTAGATTGACGCGTCCGCTTAAGAAGACACCATTTGGCTCTTACCTACTTAGGGTGAGGACACCCTCTCGGCATCCTTTCCGGCGACGACTGACATGTGGCTATTAACATGTATCTTATTCACGACCCGAGCTGAGAACCGAAATGCATTGCGTCGTTGAAATTGACACGCATTAGCTACGAGATTGAAAGCTTAATCTTTCCGGCCGATAGTCTAAATTCTGAAACTTATAGACTATACGACGTTTTACACGCATGACGTCTTGTCGAGGTTACCTAGTTATGAAGTATAACTAGGCCCATTTCAAGCCAACCCAGTAGTCGAGTAAAACTAAATCAGATTTATCTGGCGTAGCCACTATGTGACTCTGTTGCCCGGCTAAGTTAAAAATCTGATTGACTGATTGATTGATTTATTTGTACAAACGCGTACGTTAAAAATCTGATTGACTGATTCGTACAAATGCGTTGTTTGATTTTATTAGTCAATGATAGCCACGTAGACAACATCCTTAAGGAAATGTTGGCGTATACATATTATAGCTAGAGTGTAAACTATCGACCCACAAAGGACATTGGCAAGCAATGTATAAGATTAAAATTGGACAGTAAACGGATTAACCTTTAAATTCAATAAAATGTAGCGCACACTAATGTCTAGACCAGGTCAATGATAAACTCTTTGTTGTTGTTGTTCAGTTATTATTTCAGTGCAGAGAGTCACAGGGTTCGAAACCATAAATGGAATAATCCCTGTACCTGGTTAGTGATACGGGGACACGGTACAAAATTAACAATTAATGCCGAGTGAATTCTACCATCACTCATTAGACAGATCTGGATCTGCACTGTTTACCAATTACTCTCGGGGGTTACGAGATTTATCACAAACCTTTTATGTCTGTTGGGTATTTTAACATCTTGACACTCTGTGATGTTCTATCTCTGTGTAATATGTAGAAAGAGAAATAGTTCAAGTGAATTTCATTCTAAAATGCTTTTTCTGAGATTATAAACTATGCAAATATTCAGAAAAAAGTTTTCACAAGATTTCTGAAGGACAAATGTATGTTTGAGTCTCATGATAATGTCGAAAACACACACACACACACACACACACACACACACACACACACACACACACAACTGCGTAGTCCTTAATCAGACAGGACTCAATCTGTCCGAATACTTAGGGTAACAATTAAGAAGGGTTTTATACCCTCCAGACCGGACGCTTAGCATGCTAGGGAAAAAAGTTCAGCAGACGACACTTTAAAACGTTCTTATTATCTTTCAAAGAAAATAGCGGTTACATGTAACATTTCATGGAAACTGTCTATCGAAGAGACAATTTGCATGAGATGTCAAAAAAAAAAAAATAATAATAATAATAATAATAATATTAAATAAATATATAAATAAATAAATAAAAATAAATAAAATAAAAAATAAATAAATAGAAAATAAATTGTCGTCTGCTGAACAGTTTCGTGTGCTGTTCGTCGTCTGCCAAACGGTAATGGTTAATAAAGGAATACATACGTACAAACCTCCAACTTTATTTAATAGAGTCGAGTTGATTTAATCAAAACGTGAGCTACTTACAAGAGTACCGTCCACCTTTTTTAACACATACGCCTTTCATGTGAAAATAGTATTATACAATGATTTTTCGAAACAATTATTTACCTGATTATATATTTAGTTAATCTGCTGTATTGGTCGTTTGTATTTATCGATCACTTGATCACGTGTGACGTTTAATAACTGTAAAATGTATTTTAGCATTGTTGATCTATACTTAAATCATGTTTACATAAATGACCGGTTTAGCCAGAGACCTAAGGTGGTGTATCTTGGAACAGACCGCACAGACATACAGCTGAGGTTTCGTATATAGAAAAAGCACTGTGTGTAGCAATTCAAAATGGTCCAAATACAGTCGACTCTCTTTATCTCGAGTTCCAAGGGACTTTCTGGAACACTTCGAGATATCCGTACCTCGAAATATCAGACTTACAGAAGTGAGGAAAACAATGCATCGAACAACATTTTACAAATGAATATGTAATTTGATTCCTATTGAAAATATTGTGGAAAAGATGAGAAATTGCTCCTAAGGAGCAATTTAAGGAGCAATTTCTCCTCTTTTCCACAATATTTTTGTTACCTGATCTTAGATTTCCATGTTAAAACAGGGACCAGAATTTCACTTCGAGATAAGCGGTTTTTCGAGATAAGCGAGGTCGAGATAACGAGAGTCGACTGTATCAGCAAGTAGCATTGCCTGGCACAGTCTGTTCAAAATTTGGTTGAACAGCGTTTCCGTTATGTCAAAACTCTCATTATTATTTTTATATTCGAAATGAATGACTACGTCTGGTAGACGCAGTCGGTTGCATCTGCATGGCTGACTTTGACCGTGCAGCTTAACACACACACACACACACACACACACACACACACACACACACATATACACACACAAATATATATATATATATATATAAAGAAAGAAAAAACTCTTCCTGATAGATTCGACAGGATCATTTCTGATTTTAGGAGCGTCTGTAGTTTATTAATTCGCTTATTGTCAGACATGTTTATTTCATGTGTACAGTGTAGGCCCTGGTCAAGTGGTTTGTTAAAAGTCATTTTTACAGCACCTGTCGCAGAACGCGAAATCAGGACCACTTAATTCTGAGTCAGATATTAGAACTAGCACTTGTACAACCAAAAGTAATAACAAAGAAAGAAGGGATGGATAAAAGAAAAAAAGAACAGCAAGGGATGGATAAAAGAAAAAAAGAACAGCAAGGAGCTTCAAGTGCCTGTTTGCTGTACGTTCATCATGCAAGAAAGCATACGATTAATTCAATAAAACAGGTTTTATTCAATTACAAGGAGTTTGTTAGCGGTGAGAAAGAAATTATTATAAATACCGATTTAAATTAAAGAACTGAGAGTGCTGATGGGGGCGGTTGACTGAATTCTTTAACTGGTTGGGATTTACTCTGAAATAAATAAATTGAAAAAGAAAACAAAAAAAAACAAAAAAAAACAAAAAACAAAAAAAAAACAAAACAATATAAGCAATATATTAACAGTACTCAATAATGGCAACCCGTCGAGGGATTAACCCATTTAATGCAGATATATCTTTTAATAATACAGATATCTGTGATATTTTTGAATTACATATATCTTTAATTGAAATGCAGATACCTGTAATTGAAGTAGAGATATATCTAAATGAAATGTAGATATTGACATTTGAAATACAGACCTCTATTTTCGATCATAACACAGATATCTGCAGTTCAGTTAGAGAAATCTACATGTCAAATACAGAATATCCGCATTTCAATTAGAGATATCTCTTATTAAGTTGAATTCTGGATATCTGCATTTAAAATGCAGGTATCTCTAATTGAAATCTGTATTTAAAATGAGATATCTGAATCTCTCTCCCCCACCCTCTTACAGACGACACAAAGAAACTAAATAAAGATGCCCAAGATTTCGCATCATCATCATGTAGATGTCATAAAGATGCTGGAATATCTAATCGACAATATTTTTCTGGAGTTCGGTGGACGGATATATCAGCAAACAATCGGCATACCGATGGGTACTATACTTTGCACCGTTACTTGCCGACTTGTTTTTATACTCGTATGAGGCGGAGTTTGTACAAAGTCTCCTCCAAGCAGGCAAGAAACACCTCGCACAACAATTCAATTTCACCTACAGATATATAAATGATGTATTATCTCTGAAAAACACAAAATTTGCCGAGTATTTGGAATTCATCTATCCACGTGAACTTGCCAGCCTCGGTGGCTCAGTTGGATGCGCCGTCCGACTGGAGTCCAGGAGGTCGCGGGTTCAACCCCCGCCGAGGTCGGCAACATTCTTTCGTGGAGATTGATCATGAAATATTTTCTACGGTCATTCTCTCCCTTCCGCTGATTCAAGAAGGGCAGTTGTCAGTTTCTGGCGAAAGAATGTGCACAATACTGGTTAACCGCTTAGAGGACTAAGCCTGCCCAGTAAACGTGTGGTAAGGTAAACTGACCGCGCTCGACATGACCCCACTGGGTTGACTGGGCCGTAAAACCTCAACACAAACAAACAAACAAATCCACGTGAACTTGAAATAAAGGAAACAACGGAGACTGCAGCCTCCTCCTCATACTTGGATTGCTATCTCTACATTGACAATGGAAAGCTTGCTACTAGGCTTTACGACAAACGGGATGACTTCAATTTTCCCATTGTTAACTTTCCATTCCTGAGCAGTAATATCCCTTCTGCACCAGCATACGGCGTTTACATTTCACAGTTAATCCGTTATGCCAGAGCCTGTTCAAATTATCAGGACTTCATGGAGCGCTGGAAAGTGCTCACTGCAAGTTGTTGAGCCAGGTGTATCAATAGCCAAACTGGTAGCAACACTTAAGAAGTTCTATGGGAGATATCATGATCTGGTCAATCCCTATAATGTGGCAGTTTCCAGAATTGTTTCTGATGTTTTTGCCAGTGACGCGCTGTAAGTAGATTTCCCAAATCCCGGACATAAGCTTCTACCGATATTTCCTTCGTTCAGGCCTATGGGCATGGTGGGCGAAGCTTGCTTACCAACTAATGCTTACTATCCGCGGACGCCTGATTACACCCTTTATTCTGGGGTCCATGTCTGTTGGTCTGAACATTCTGATTCGTCATTCGTTAACGGATTTATGAGTTTGGATTATAGCTTAGGTACCGTGACCGCAACTACTCTATACAGTAAAACCCGTCGCTATAAACATTCCCATATATTTGGTTACAAACAAGCATACATAAACTTTATTTGCATTGGCCGTCATCTTTGCTGTGCGAAAAGACAGCTTGAGAATAACCCCTTCTCTCCTTTTTTTCTGTGGTTAAAAGAACTAGGGTAACTTTTGTTTAGAGATTACTATAGAGCGCGGGATTTGCACCGATTTCTGGTGGCCTCATACAGATTAATGTACCAGTTGTTGGGGGAGTGTTTCAGCAAAAAAAAAAAAAAAAAAAAATGAAGAATTGAAATTGAAAAAATTGAAGAATCCCGCATTTTTTTTTTTTTTTTTCCGGACCTTAAAGTATTTAAGAAGTTTTTTTTTTTTTTTTTTTTTTTTCATTTGTCTGTGACTTCAAAGCAAGGTATGAAATACTGGTACAAATTCAAACTTCAGTGATATCATTCATCTTATCAGTGGATGTTATACGTTACAAATGGAAACAACTTAACTTATACGCTATCGAGGCTATACAAGGGAAACAACTCGATCATTAGATAGTACAAAACTGTATTATGCTGGCAGGAATTGTCAATAATATTCTTTAAATATTTTATTCTGCTAATAATCGTACATGTAAATATTTTAAGAACTATTTTGTTATTGTTTGCATGTTCTGAAGCAGAACTTAGGCTGGCTGTAATAATGGTACGAAATGATCTTTTACGAAACGTCCCGCCTATATTACTGAGAAATATAGGTCAAATTTGGTCTCTTCGAGCAATACATCTCGCTCAGCCTTTACTAAGGCACTAAATAAGTAGAAAGAAAATAGGACACGCAGAATATTTAATAGGTGAATTAACGCCTCGCGCCTTGTGGATTTTGATCCTTCCCGCCCCCACTCTGTGTTTCACTGGGGGAGCTCCCACTCTATTTCAAATCCCTAAAATCACCTCTGTTTGTTAGAAAACGCTGTATATTTGGTTTGCTTTACTGGAATATTGGAATATTCATATTCGTCCGCCGATAATGTACACATTATGATCAAAATCATTTTTCGTCAAAAGTTTGACGTTTTCTTTGCTTTTGTTCATTTATTCGCTATTTATAAGCATCGGAGTGTATTAAGCTAATATGTTTAAATGTAGAATTTAGCGTTTATCAGCGTTAGCAAAGAACTATTTTGTAGTGATTTTAGTACTTATTAGGTAGGTAATTTTTAGCTGAACAGATAGTTGAAATAAGGTATAGTAAATCTGGTTGCGGTAATCCGCCCAAAAATGAATGCATCTAAGGGAGATGCGTAATTACCTCCTCCCGGTGACAACGGGAAAAAATATACTTAAGGCCATTAAAAACGCAACTGTCTATATTTTACCGCGCTCTAAATTAACTTCCTTTTATCGTATTTAACACAGAAAAAAAAAAACAAAAAAACAAAAAAAAAAAAAAAAAAAAAAAAGCAATCAATGTTGCTGATTTCAAGACAATAGTGTACTGCAGTTCAGATTTGGTCGAAAAGCATTTTTTATGAAGGGACACAACTCAACTTTGGTGTAAAAATTGGGCAAATATTCCTTTTATTAAAAATATCGCAACAGCTTAATGACTGATTATTTTGTGTTGAAATATTTGGTAATTATGAATATTGTTCCGAAGTCTGTGGATACATGTCGGGAACCGGCTTTCATTGACTTTGGAGCTTTTAAATGACCGACAGAGTATGCACAGAAAACCGGAATTTATCCTTAATATTGCATTTTTTGACAGCAATAATCGACAGAACTGAGAACCGTTCAGTAATTTTATTTTTCAATTCAAGTTACCCGATAATAAGATTTTTTCGTTTTAAATGACATTCAAGACCATTTTTTTTTCAAAATCTAATTTCATAAAATCTGAAATTTGAGAAATCAAAGACTCACAAATGGACATCTAACTGGCTTGTCTTATTGAATCTCTCCGAATCGTTGCTTATATCCAGAAGACGTGCTGATATATACCACCCAGGTTTAGTTATGATCAAACTCCCGAACCAAGAAGTTGACTCACAAGTACCGCGACCTTGTGATTTCAAATGATGGAATATGGCATGAACATATCACCCTTATTACATCCAAAGCATAGACTAGAATCAATGTGATGAGAAAACTTAAGCATAAACTTTACAGAAACACACTAGAGATAATATAGTTTTCATTCATAAGACCAATATTTGAGAAAGGTCAAGAAGGCTTAAACAAAAAATAATTTTATATTACGAAATGCAGAATTGGTTATGTCCGAATCATCTTTTTCAGCTTGTCCCTAACGCTGTTAGTTATTGATTTTCATATAATCTTAGAAATGTTAAACATTTACAAACCATAGCCACGGGAACACCTCTGTTATAATTTATTTCATCCATCAGTTGTTAGAAACTGGAACAACTTACCAGCTTCTACACGCAACTTACCTCCGGTTGAAGCATTTAAACAATCCTTAAGCACTTTCGACTACGGCAAACCCACTTTCTACTACCCCAGTGACCGAATTTGGGCAAGTTTACCATACACAACTGCGCACAGTTGCAGCCGCTTGAATTGTTACATGTGCCACAAGAATATTAATGAAAGCCCTTGTGTAGCTGTGTTCAAATTGAAATAAATTTTCATTTTCTTTTAAATGTAACCAATATCATGAACTGAGACTAGTCATCCAAACACTTAATGTCTACCTTGCATACGCTCTCTTTCATATGGGAACAGCGCATTGAGTGACCAGCACAAGGGCCTCATATTCAATGCTGTTCAAAGATAAATTGTAATAACCAAACGTTTTGAAACTTCTAACTAGATAAATAAAAGCACAATGCACACATCTGCAGTTAGCACATATTACCAGTGTCGTAAATAAACTCCTTATATAAGTTTTGGGTTCCTCACTAAATCCATCTTACTTTTCTTCTTTGTCCCAGCTTGATCTCCTCAACCTTGTTTTTCTTCATTTTTTGTCTTATACCCAATACGTTTACACCATATTTTTCCATAAATGATCCATTTTTCATGGACCAGAGAATGCATAGTCTACTTATGTATGTGTGAGTGTTATCACAGTATGATATAAAATACGTTTAAACTAAGTCGTATTCACATAAGCAACTTATTCTTTTTTTTTTGCGATTTTTTTTTTTTTTTTTTTTTTTTTGTGTGTGTGTGTGTGGGGGGGGGGGGGGGGTGAGGGCGGGGTGTGGACATGATCGCTACCGTAGCATCAGAATTTAGTAAAATTTTACGTTCTAAAATGTTAAACAAGAGGACAAGGATAACTCTGTATCGCTCACCTGATTACAATATAAACTGGCCTTTCGAGGAGAAGAAGTTCCAAATAGATTTCCAAGATAGCGGCCATGGTGTCCATCTTGGATTTCTGATCGGAACGATTTTAGCTCTTTTTATCTACAAATCCACCCTGATGCTTCCTATCAAGTTTGGAGTCAACTGGCCTTTCAGCTCAGGAGAAGAAGCAACAAATAGAGTTTCCAGATGGCAGCCATGGCGGCCATCCCGGATTCCCAATCAGGATGATTTTAGCTGTTTTGATCTACTAGTTACCCCCATGCTTCCTATCAAGTTTCTAGACAACTGGCCTTTTGGATTCAAGAGAAGAAGCGAAAAATAAATTTTCAAGAAGGCGACCACGGCGACCATCTTAGATTTCCCATCTAAACAATTTTAGCTATTTTTTTTTATCTACAATAAACATAAAAAAGATTGCCTTTGTAAATAAAGAATACACCATGGATTAGAAAATGGGAGTCTCTTGAGACTCTTCATAAGCACAAATGAAGCTCGCAACGCTGCTTACGCCCTCTAGCGTATACATAAGTATAATTACATTTTCGAATATACCATAATGGACCCAATGTTACCAAAGGAAATGACATATCTTAATGACATATCATAATGACATAATCTTTTTGATGTTAATATAATCTGCACTATGGTGACGTACGGGGAGACGTTGTCATCCGATGCTTCCTACCAAGTTTCATGTTAGTTGGCCTGTCGTTTCAGGAGAATAAGTGAAAATAGATTTTCAAGATGGTGGCCATAGCGGCCGTCTTGGATTTTGGACAGGAACTATTTAAACCTTTTTGTTCGTTTTTTTTTCTAAAATACAACGTAATGCTCTTTACCAAGTTTCAAGTCGATTCGCCTATCGGTTCAGGAGAAGTGAAAAATAGAGTTTTAAGATAGCAGCCATAGCGGCCATCTCGGATTTCCGATCGAAATAGTTTTAGCTATTTTTGTTCTACAAGTCACCCGATGCTTCCTATCAAGTTTTAAGACAATTGGCTTTGCGGTTCAGAAGAATCGAAAAATAGATTTTCAAGATAGCGTCCATGGTGGCCATATTGGATTTCCGATAGAAGCAGATTTAGCTGTTTTGTTCTACAAGTCACATCGATACTTCCTATCAAGTTTCAAGTCAATTATAGAGTTTGGGTTCAGGAGAAGAAGCGAAATATGGATTTTTCAAGATGGCGTCTATGGCGGCCATCTTGGAGTCTCGATCTGAACGATTTTAGCTGTTTTTAATCAACAAGTCACCCTGATGTTTCCTACTAAAATCCCAGTCAATTGGCCTTTTGGTTCAGAAGAAGAAGCGAAAAATAGGTTATCAATATGGCGGTCATGCTGGCAATCTTATGTTTCTGATCAGAACACTTTTAGCTTTTTTTTTATCTATAAATTATCCCCTTGCTTCTACAAAGTTTCAAGTTAGTTGGCCTCTCAGGTATAATCATATTTTAGAAAATGAACTTTTGTATAAATATCAGTCAGGTTTCCTGCCCGGTCACTCTACTGTTCACCATTTAATTGAACTGCCACATAATACATGTTAATCCTTTGAGAATTACGAAGCAAACTGTCAAATTTTCTGTGATATATCCAAAGCTTTTGATCGTGTTTGGCATAAGGGTTTATTATACATTTTAGAAAGATATGACATAAAGGGGTATATCTTAATGTGGATTAAAAGTTATTTGCATTCAAGAAAACAGAGAGTATTTGTAAATGGTGTACTGTCTAACAATCTACCAATAAATGCAGGAGTTCCTCAAGGTTCGGTTCTCGGTCTGTTATTATTTTTATCATACATTAATGATATTACAGACAAATTAGTAGGAAAACACACGTCTATATGCAGATGATACTTCCCTTAGGTTTTCATCGTCTATTTTAGCTGAAATGGAAACTGTATTACATAACGACCTTAAAAAATGAAAGACTGGGCAACTTAATGGCTTATAAGTTTCAATCCTGCGAAAATTGAAGTTGTACTCGTTTCTAATATTTTTCATGATTATGACCTACATCTAATCTACGACGACACTGCATTAAATATCGTAGAAATCCACAAGCACTTAGGCATTCGTCTATCAGCAAAACAATAAATTGACAAACCATGTCGATTATATAATAGGTTCTGCTTCTAAGCAAGTCTCGTATTAAAGGAAATAAAAATATCAATTATCTAAAACTACACTTGATAAATTGTATCGTACTTCTATAAAAACAAAAGGTAAGAGAAAAGTCCAGGGAGTGCCACAAGCACACACCGCAGCCCTTCCCAGACCCCAAGAGGAAGAGGAAACCGACAAATCTAAACAAGTACAAACCAAACAAATGTACGAAAAGCACTAAGATTAGCTCTCTCTTCCCCAAGCGAGGTAATCGCAATACTAAAAGGACTGAAAAATACAAGAACAAAATGACACACGGAAAGACATATAACAAATCGCCTCGTAGAATAAACCACAAAGCAACAAAGAGTAAGACTAACACCGGGACCACCGCCTTAGAACGGTCGGTAGAGCAAACCACCGGGGGGTTTAAAGCACTTTTACAGCTAGCTAACTTCACCCTGGGTCCCGATGCTACTCTTAATAAAGAAATACATAAAAATTCGGTTCGCATAAAGGCTCCCAACTCAGTCAGTGCATCAAAGCGAAAACATAAAAAATCAAATTAATCACTATAATAAACAAAGACGAGTAATCATGGCTAATTCTACTGTATGCCAGAGTAAATGGAAACCAATAGTTGAACCACGGCGGGCCAAGCCAAAGACATATCGTCAAGCCCCAACCCACTGGTTAAAGTTTTACGAAGAGGCCGTCATTGAGTCTGAGGCCCGAACCGCCGTCGTGCAATTAAAGAGTGAAGCATAGCCATCAACAATGATTGAGTTGACAACTAGGCATGCAGTCTGTCGCATAATATCCAGGCTATAGCCAATTCATTTATAACGGTTAATAAGTTTTCTGAATTGCTCAGAAAAGTTAGATTTACCTACAATTTTTCTAAATCTGTACGCTAAGTCACCGTAAAATTCGGGTTCCGATATACCTTGTTGCAGAAGTGTTTTCAGACTGACGCTATATTTTTCTAACAAGGCACTTTTGTTAGAGTATGGGTCTGAAGTATGGGACGGTTGTTGAATCAATGACGCCAATCGCTTGGAGCAGATACAACTACATGCAGCACGAATTGTTACAGGCCTACCAGTGTTTGCGTCTTTGCGCTCTCTTTACTATGAAACTGGCTGGGAAATCTTGGCGGACAGGGGAAACGTAGAAAACTAACTTTAATATACAAAATCATTAATGGTGATGCCCCATCATACCTCATTGACTTGTTACCAAATAGAGTAAATGATATTAATACAGTCGGCTCTCGTTATCTCGAATTCCAAGGGACTCACTGAAACACTTCGAGATATCCGTACTTCGACATATCAGAGTTGAGAGAGTGAGGAAAACAATAAATTAAACAACCACATTTAACAAATGAATATGTAATTTGACTTAGAAGTTAGAAATATATATATAAAATAATGTTATGAGCAATTTCTCCTCTTTTCCATATTATTTTGTTACCTATTGTCATAGTTTCATGTTAAAACTTCGAGATAAGCGGTAATTCGAAATAAGCGAGTTCGAGATAACGAGGTTTGACTGTACTTTGAAATACCATTTTCTAGACTTTGCTCCTATGAAACGTCGTACTTCCCTTCAACTTTAAAACATATGGAATGAGCCACCCACAAATTCGCACACTCCCAAGAATATCCAAATTTAAGTCTAATATTCAGATCATACCAGACAAAATAGTTGATTATACAAATATAGGAGAACGCAAATACAGCATAATTATTGCTCGAATTAGACACAGGTGCAGTGGTTTGAAATCTGATCTCTTCAGTGTGAATAGTCCTGTATGCAGTTTCGAAGCTCCAAGTGAAAGCACTGAACATTATGTTTTGGAATGCCATCTATATATCAACCAAAGAAACAACCTCATGCATAACTTACATGCACGGCTGCATATCAATGATGAAAATGTTGCCCCAATTTCGTAAAATCATTCTTGGATATAAAAAGATTGGGTACATCATAAATGTTATACGACACACTGCATGCATGGTTGTTAACCCAATTACGGTTAATAACTTTGCTTCTCTCTTTAATTGCACGCCGGCGGGTTAGGCCTCAGATTCTATGATGGTTCCAGCGTAAAGGCTTACTTAAAATTTAATTTTGGGTAATGTTGGTTGGTACTTGATGCTCTATCTTTGGTCGGGCCCACCGGAGTCTTACTGTTGGTTTTCTTTTGCTCTAGCATTTCAGTTGTTTCGTGCTATCGAGTTATCGTTGTTTCATCTCTGTAATTTGTTGAGATTTTGTGTTCTCGGAGATGTAGCACTGATGAGTTAGGAAGCCTTCATGCGGACTGAACAAATTATGTATCTAAACCGCGGCAGAAGTAAGGGCGAGGATTGTGGCAACGTAAAATCCATTAAAGTCCCCCCACCCCCCCCCCCCCCCCACCACCGACCCCAGTGAAATACTTTTCACTGACTGTTCCAAGGCGGCTCTTCTGTCATGGTTTATTTTTGTTATAGCTCGTCTTTGAATGTGTGTGTCGCTTACATCTTTTTGTTTTGGATAGCCATTTGGCCACCTTGTGGGAAAGTAACTATCCGTTTGGCTTTCTGCTAGTGATGTTTCCATTAGGGTCCAGTTATTTCGCGTTAGTGTTCTTTTCCCTTTGATGTCTCTGATGGGAGGTGTGGGATAATTGTATCGATTCCTGATCATTGCCTTCCTTTTATTTTGACCACAGGATCACATAATTATGACATTGACAAAAACAAATTAATAATACAGTCTACGATAAAATTTATCAAAGATACGCATAGGTTTGAGGAAAATATGTAGCGATAAACATCTTTTTATTTTATTTACGTATTTATTTATTTTCATGGTTCGGTTATATGTGTCCGTCTACATATTTGTTTTATAATGGTTTCAAGGACAGTGCTACCAAAGTGTGAGAGAAAGAATGGCTGCATGTGTGAAATAATGTTTACTTTTGATCTGTAGCCGTTATCATCTATAGACTGAATTGTATCCACCATTGTACCACTGAAATTATTTGTTGTTATACTTAGGGAAAGGACTATCTAATGTTGTCATAACTTGTGTCAAATCCCTTTGTCTGTTCATGCAATAAAATATGTTTAATCTAATCTAAAGTTCAGGAGAAGAAGCTGAAAATATATTTTAAAGATGGCGGTCATCTTGGAGTTCCGATCGGATCAATTTTAGCTATTTTTGTTATACAAGTCACCCCGATGCTTCATACCAATTGGCTTTTCGGTTCAGGAGAAGAAGCGAAAAATAGATTTTCAAAATGATGGCTATGGCGGCCATCATGGATTTCCGATCTGAACGATTTTAGCTCGTTTTGATCAATTTCAGTGAGCACAACTGTGTTAATATTTGTGAACTGTAACCTCGAAAAATATGCGCTGCTTCACACCATGGTATAACTATATATCAAGTTTCAGCTTTATAGGATGTAAACTATAGGAGGAGTTATCCGGAAACGAAAATGTTACAGACGGACGGACGCTGAGGGGCATAACATAATACGACCGTTTTTCAAACGGACGCATAAAAAGGGAGTTAAGGTGTCCAAATATGCAGGGTAAAATGGCAAATCAGTTTGTATACAACACATATTCGCATTGTCAATTACCATATCTGATATATATGAAAAAGAGTCTACTAACAATATACGGGAAAAAGTGTGTAAAATAAGCGGATTTGGGTACTGTATTTTTCGTAAATACTACGACAAGCGTACCCTTTAACAAACTTGTCCTTTAATTTGAAAATATCCTATTTACAACCTGTTTGTGTGTCTAAAACTGCTGGACCCGTGGCAAGCAGTAAAATATTACTAAAATTAAATATTAGCACAATAAATTCTTAGTAATTTCCATTTTTTTTTGTCAGAAAATAGGACGACATGTCATGCAACGAAATTCACTTCATGAAATTTCAAAACTTATTTTCCTGGCAAAAATAAGAAAATTACCAATAGTTTATTGTCTGCTACTGTTGTCATCAACGTTATCGGCGTAGTTGGTGTCTCCTGTACGTATGCTAGAAGCTTACTTTATAAAACAAAGGCCGGATTCCATTTTATGGACTAATATCAATTATTATGTCAGACCTCGTTATCAATATGATAAGAATTTTTAACAGTCTTTGAATGATCGTTCTTTCAAAAAACGTTATCATAAAAGTTGAGGTATCCGTGTTCTGCGGTGTTTGATCATGGTCTACAGTGTTTGTATAAACCTGACTAGCCCAATAGGGTAAATACTATCAGACAACTCTATAAACAAGTTAACATAGGCATTCCTTTTTTAAGTCCCTGTCACACTGTCACCATCACGAAAACACGTCTATATAATGTTGACCCCCTTAAACCCCACTTTTATACAGTTAAACTGGGGTTTACAGGGGTATACATTATTTTTCTTATTTCTGCTCAAACATAGACCGTGGGTACTTGTTAGAACCGCCTCGGCGATGCGGTTCTAACAATTACTCTCAATCTACGTTTCGAGAAGAAATATGAAAAATATCAGATAATGAAATTTTTCTTTTTTTTTTTTTGTTGGTGAAATTTTCAGTATATTTGATTAGGCTTGTTTTCGCAATGACGAGTTTTGCTACATGTACGGTATTTGGCAAGATGGTAAATCGCCACATAACGAAGAAATGTGGAAGAGATGCCGCTGCATGTTGTCTTTATATCTCGCATATTGTCGGGAAGTGTCTACGAAAATTTAAAACTGTTTAAATTTTTTGCCATCCTAGATCTTCTAACAATCTCGCAACCTATCCGTACATTGTCGAACAGCCGTAGTGTAAATTTTTGCATAATGTCGCGCTTTCTCGTGTGTTCTTGTCGTTCTAGAACGATCGCCGAGTCATGACGACATAAAACGCTAGTGTACTTAGCACATTCGACGTGCCCTAGGTTGAGAAGAAGACAGACAGGGAGGAGCTATGAGATAGACCTATTAAAATGCATGCACCTAGCACATGCGCCACTGCGTCTATGTGCCTCTGGTGCCCGGCGGCGTTTAAGTATGCGTAACAAATAGTTACGTACAGCATTCCGTTTTACGTGTAGCCTTCACAAAAGGCAGATCATCATAATTATAAAGAACAAAAAGATGACAAGAAGGCAATGCCATGTATATCTCCGAGTGACACGCCGCTCCGCTCGCCTGGTAGGATGTGTCTGATATTGATGTGTGACTGAAATTACAAAGTAATTTTGTTTCTTCCTAAAGTGCAAAAACTACATTGGCCCTTTGTTCTTTGACACGCATCTTTTTATACCCAAAAAAGCTTTTAAACTCGTACAGAAGGTATATTTTAATAATGTCAAATCGTTTAAAGTCGTTCTAATTCGTAGTTCTAATGTCGTACCGAGTTCTTCTAATATATCATACCATATCGAATAAACTCGTATGTAATCGAACAACACTCCTATAAACCCGTAGCAGAGTCAAACAATTGTAGAAAGATTTCCGACGGAGTGTCGCAGAAACCCGCACGAAATCGCAAGAGTCTCGTACACGTTGGCCAAAAATGTCAAAGAGATATCGTGGTGTACTGGTACAAAGATTTTGATCAAACATTTGCTAGAAAGGTCGCGGTCCGTGGCGAGTAAAGGCGGGTTTCCTCTCATCGTATGTTGAGCGCAAGACTGTAGTAACTCACACATTTTTGAAACCCTTGTTTAGGGGCACTTTTGACCCCTTTATAAACAATAGAAATTTAGGTGCCACTGCTCATACGAGCAATGGCATCTAAATTTCCATTGTTTACAGAAAGATATGTTGTAATCTTCATAACGCCTTCATGGTGAGGAGATTAAGTATTGGGAAAAACAACCATCTTACTTGCTACAGTCTTGTGATCAATCCTCGACATGTCGCCTAAACAGTCGTAACAGTGTGACAGGGGCTTAAACTTCTTTCCCATTCATTACGAAAACATGCCTATGTAAATATACTGAAAGTTTTACCACCAAAAATTGAAAATTTTTAGATAAAAAATTATAACATTTTTTATATTTCTGCTCCAAACATAGATTGTGGGTACTCGCTAGAACCGCCTCGACGAGGCGGTTCTAACGAATACCCACAATCAATGTTTTGAGCAGAAATAATAAAAATAATGTATAGCCTTGCAAACCCCAGTTTTACTATATAAAACTGGGGTTTAATGGGGTCAAAATTATATAGGTATGTTTTCGTGATGCATACTCTTTTTTTTTTTTGTTGTGTTAAACACTTAGCATGATGAGTGAACTTTCCAGTAGGCGACATTTTTAAATACTTTTCTTATTTTTAACAGAAAACAGGGTTAAACATTTGCATGAAACGTCTCCAATTTGAATGAAACGTCAAACCCTGTTGTCTGGGGGGGGGGGGGGGGGGCGGGGGGAGGGGGGGTTGGAGGGAGAGGAGGGGGGGGAGAAGAAAAATGTTATCAATTTGTCTTCTGGTGAAACTGTCCAGGGAGTGTTAAGGATATAAAGCGACCTATAAAACGGACATTATAATCACATACAAAATAAACCTGACGCCCCTCTTGAAGATCGACTTTTTCAAAGAGTTGGGCAGAAGAACCCACTCGACATAAATGGGTTAGTAAATGCTGCTGTACGGCGGAGGGTGGTCATCCGATTCACGGAAGGAGGATGCTGGCGGATAGGTAAAACCGACGTAATTTGGACGCGTTGGATTTGCTCCTCGATACTGGTTCTGTTGACCGAATTGCTGCTGCTGCTGCTGTTGCAGCTGTCGTTTAAGCAGTTCGTCGTCTCTCTGTAGTTGCTGTAGACGAGAATTATTTATGGCACCGTTAAGGGAAATGCTATTTGCGGCTGTGATACCAATCCCGCTGGCCACAATACGAAAACACGCCTATTCAAATATACTGAAAATTTTACCAACTAAGAATGAAATTTTTTAGATAAAACACTGATATTTTTTATACTTTTGCTCAAAACATAGATTGTTGTACTCATTAGAACCGCCTCGCCGAGGCGGTTCTAATGAGTACCCACAATCTATGTTTTTAAGCAGAAATAAGAAAAAATAATGTATACCACTGTAAACCCCAGTTTTACAATATAGTGGGGTTTAGGTGGTCCAAATTATGTAGGCATGTTTGCGTGATGATGACCCGTCCACTCGCGCCTCCTGTCAAATAAATATGTTACAGAGTAGGGCAGCTACCACCAGTCCACCAGCGTATCTTATTATTTTTCTCTCTGGTTGACAGTCATCCTAATCACTACATTCCCCAATTCCAGCAAAAATCAAACTGATAAAACACACAAAAAATGTAAGCATAACCAGAGAATATTGTCCCACGAGCTGTAAAAAAAAAAAAATGCAAAAAAAAAAAAAAATGCAAAAAAAACGTGAGCCGCAAGGTCAGAAAACGTATGTACACAGCGATGATTCAAATCAGATTCACACAGTTTCATCATAATCTTCAATGAGCCAAGGATGCAAAGTTCCTTCGTGCGGACAACGAAGATTCTGATCAGACTGCGCCGATGCGAAGGTTGATTCGTCTTCACTGGGCGTACATGTCATGTCAGAAATTAGGCCTTTTTACGCTAAGGCTCACATGAGTACTGTATGAGAGCTAAGGAGCTCATATCCTATACAAATGTGAATAACGGGGTTTTGTGCATGTAGTCAGGGACCCAATGCACTTAATCTAGCAAAGATCATCTTACCTTGACTGGAAAGATACATGTATATAGCTGTATATTTGTATGTAGAATGCCTGGACTTTGCATAATATGACATCAATGTGTAGCAATTCAACATGTATCACATTTTAACAAAACGTATGCAGTTTGCATGGTACATGTTTTTTCAATTTGAATAGAAACTCTGTTTAGAGTAAAAGTATACAGGGCAGGTGGATAAGGCTAACTGTTCATGTTCTGTGTACAATGAACCACAGGTATACCGTTCCGGACTCCCCTGTTCATTCTTTTTTTTTTTTTTTTTTTTCATTTTTTCCTGCAGACTGTAAACTGGCAATAGTCTTTTAGGACTACACAAGATACACACGCGCGCGGCGTGGACTAACACACGTATAAGCAAATATATAAGAATCGTTCAATATGCGGAAAATGTAAAGAACATGTCAAACAAGTCTTAGGAAAGTTTTCATCTTTTAACAAACACTTTCTAATATAAACCTGTATTTAAACAGTCTACACATGACCGTTGCTGTATCAGTATGACGTCATGCGGCGTTTCTGGACTGAATTTGGTGCTCATTCTGGATAAATAACACTACGAACATGGTAAATACAACTATATACATACATTTATCAAAACGGATACAATCGCTGTTGTTAATACACCACAACCTCTTTATAACACGGTTCGTTATAACACGGTTTTGTATATAACACGGTTAAAAGATGGGTCCCAAAAATGTATAGATTATATGAAAAATGACCATAAATGTGGTGTACGTACTTTATGCTCTCCTACTGCTTCTCGAAATCAGCTTAAATGTTGTATATTGTATTTTACAGTAGCATGTGCACAAATTGCGATAACGGAAAATGACAGACGCACGCGCGCGAGTGCGCAAAAAATGAAACCAGGTTTATCTTTAGACCCGGGTTGATTATAGTATAGGTATTTACCCAGTTCCCAGGTAATTATAGTATAAGCCATGTATGTCATGGTTCATGTCTTCGTGATAATGTACATGCCTACGTCTTCCACAGCTTCCCATAAAATACTTAAACACCGTTAAATGTGGTTGGTGTCCTCTTGTACATTGTTCTTACATTAAAACTGATAAGTTCTCTCGAACAGTTTAATCACGTCGTTTAGCGTAGAATGAACTTGTTATTCTTCTTGGCGCGCGCGTATTTAGCCCGTTTCCACTTGCACTTGGCTGTGTTTTGTGATTGTGGCACTCCCTGAACCTTTCATTTAAGATTTACTGTGGACAAGTACTAGTTTTTGCCAATATCTAAAGAATGTCTAATGCACTGCTTTGTTATTTATTTCAGCAATGGCGGCAAAATATTATTTGCATCTGAATTCTTTGCTTCACCATTGAGACCTCAGTTTGCAGAACAAGAAATTGATGAACAATTGGATGGTTCTCTAATGCTGACAGAAACACAGGTCGAAGTAACGAATAACCCTGTTAAAGGCGTCTCAAAAGACGATGTGGCGATCGTTCGGCTTACGACAGGTGCATCACGAAAACATACCTATATAATTTTGACCCCCTTAAACCCCACTTTTATGTACTAAAACTGGGGTTTACAGGGGTATACATTATTTTTCTTATTTCTGCTCAAAAACATAGATTGTGGGTATTCGTTAGAACCGCCTCGTCGAGGCGGTTCTAACGAGTACCCACAATCTATGTTTTGAGCAGAAATATGAAAAATATCATATTTTTTTTTATCTGAAAAATTGCCTTTTTTTGGTGGTAAAATTTTCAGTGTATTTGAATAGGCGTGTTTTCGTAATGGATAAACTAGCAGCCAGAGGGACAGGAGCGTTCTACGGCAGGCTCAACACCAGCAGCCACACAACATATTCATGCGATGTCTGTGATAAATAAAATGGACAAAGAAGGAGTATTAATCGGCAATAAAGTATGACAAAGACATCTCGAAACATTTGGGCCGTAGGAATCGTGTTTTCCAATGTTGTTTCATAGGAATGTGACGAAAATGTAAACATTTCCTGTGACTAACCGTTGCTAGATTGTTATGTCTGAAGCCTGCTCTGGCACCATTTATTGTATGAGCGAGTAGCGTAGGCACTGGCGAGACTGCATCAATGCGATAAGTACCATTTTTCTCATGAGCTGGCTCATTTATATTTTATTTATCCATTACGAAAACACGCCTATTCCAATATATATTGAAAATTTCACCTCCAAAAACTGAAAGTTTTCAGATAAGAAACGCTGATATTTTTCATATTTCTGCTCAAAACATACATTGTGGGTAGTCGTTAGAACCGCCTCAACGAGGCGGTTCTAACGAGTACCCACAATCTATGTTTTGAGAAGAAATAAAAAAATAAAGTATACCCCTGTAAACCCCAGTTTTACTATATAAAATTGGGGTTTAAGGGGGTCAAAATTATATAGGCATGTTTTCGTGATGTAAAATTCTAGTCTTACACATATTTTTGTAGCCACATTTTGACGATTTGTATGATCAATACCACTGTAAAACATTTTCTTTCTTGTGATCGAAAAGCTTTTTAAAACAGTCCTTGATTGTCTGACTGACATACTGACCTCTGTTACATGGATTATTTTTGAAAACCGCAAAACGTACCGAAACTTCTGTTCCTGTCAGTTATAAAACGACAGACCAGGGAGCGTAAAAGGGACAAATACATGTCTAGTTAAACGAGCACATAATCATTATTTCAATGCTTTTATATATCGCGTCGGGGATACCATACGTAAATACTCGATAAAGTACACTCTGAACACTGAACCGGATTGGTTATATCTTTGTTTCATTTTCTATTTTTGTTTTAGCATTACTACCACTAAATTTGTCATGCGCTATTTTTACTTGCACCACTTTTGCACTCCAAAAATCGTTGGCTCATTTCAATCAGGTTACTTCGAACAGACGTAGTGATTATAATGCCAAAATTACATTTCCCTAATAATGCTTCCCTTGCACTTCTTATAATATTACCTTCACGTCTGAATCTAGTATTTGTAGAGCTGTTGCTATGATCTGTTCGACCGACGTCTATTATGAACTGCCTTTTCGAGATAGTGATTTCTTTGAATTAGGTAAACTGACTCCCACATTTTCATTTTCTTTAACCATAACTGAGTGCCACAATCACAGGGCACAGTCTACGAAAGGCATTGACGAGAAACAATCATGTATAAACAGGTAATTAAAGTTCTGAAGTGAACAAAACGATTGAAGGAAAACATAATCTTTGTCTAAGAACGATCAACTTTGCTTTTCTTTGGTTTGGTGTCATTTTTGGTTTGCTCTTCAACTTATCGTCATTGGTAGACTATGTTCTGTGATTATGGCTCTTCCTGGACATCTTCTTTTTGTTTGTTTGTGTTGCGGTTTTACGGCCCAGTCAACCCAATGGGTCATGTCGAGCGCGGTCAGTTTACCTAACCACACTTTTACTGGGCAGGCTTAGTCCTCTAAGCGGTTAACCAGTATTGTGCACATTCTTTCGCCAGACACTGACAACTGCCCTTCTTGAATCAGCGGAAGGAAGAGAATGACCGTAGAAAATATTTCATGATCAGTCTCCACGAAATTCTGTTACCGACCTCGGCGGGGGTTGAACCCGCGACCTCCTGGTCTCCAATCGGGCGGTGCATCCAACTGAGCCACCGAGGCCGGCTGGACGTCTTCTTTACTACTTCCAGTAAGCGCCATACATTTTAAAACTCCTTATTTCTGAGCTTCATTTGTATAGAACCATCACCGGTTAGATATATTGGTCTGTGACCTCTAGAACTGGCTCGAGCAGTATTCTATTAACTACTTCACTGCCACAGGCGATAATAATAGACTTTTGCAAACAGCATATATCCAGATAAGACGGCTCATGAGCCGTCTTATCTGGATCTACACTGTTTGAATTCAGTCTTTCAACTTTACATATAACGTCTTTCCAAGCGATGGCTTATTAAAATAAATAAAATCAAATAAAAAAGAAAGAAACAGACGACAAATGATGTCTGAAATTTTGCACCGAAAGAGTTAAAACTTTTCAACCCTTTCAGCCCCGCACACCAAAAAATGTTTTGCAAACAGTGTAGATCTTGATGGGACAGCTCATTATGAGCCGTCTTATCAGGATCTACATTGTTTGCCATTCTGTGTAGATTTTTAACTTATACTCCTGTTTCGAACAATGGTTCTGACCTGGGCCCAGTTGTTCAAAGCTAACGACGTCGTTAGTTAACGATTCGTTAAAATTTACATCGAGTGATACGCAAATATTCTGAAATTTTTTGCTGAAAAAATGTGAGTAGCTTTTGCAGTGCAAAAGCTACTCACATTTTTTCAGCAAAAAATATCAGAATATTGTATATTGAATCCGATAAAACAGTTAACGAAATGACCCTTAACGAGCTCGTTAAGCTAACGACGCTTTGAACAACTGGGCCCTGGTTTGTAGATGGAAGACCTTAGCTGGATACTCATTTTTGGTGCGAAAAAGTGTGATACAATCGACTCTCGTTATCTAAAATTCCAAGGGACTATCTGAAACACTTCGAGACATCCGTACCTCGACATATCAGGGTTGCGGAAGTGAGGAAAACAATAAATCAAACAACCACATTTAACAAATGAATACGTAATTTAACTCCTGAAGTTAGAAATATATTTTGTTACCTTTTCTTAGATTTCCATGTTAAATTTACACCACAGGCCACTTCACGAATTTTAAGTTCATTGCGCCTATCATCACCTTTACAGAACATACAGGTGCTTATAAGAGCACCAATTATCATCTGCAATATAACAAGAAAGTAAAATAAATAACAAAAGGGATGCTTTTTTGAAACAAACAATACACAAAAGAGTGAAAATCGCTAACTCAGTTTTGTTTAGTCTCTTTAAAGCTGTGTAGTTTGCGAGGCTATTTGCTCCGCAGTTTAAACTCCTGGGGCTTAATTGACAGGATATATGTAGGGGACCACTAAACATTGCTTCATTTTAAATACATAAGCTGTGGGCCTGATGGTTTCAGAGAGGAAGATCTTATAAGTTTTTTTTCCTATTATAAGTCTGTGGGAGTAAACAACCCCGGGGCATGACCAATTTGGACCCGAGGTCTTGATTGGCAGGACATGTAGGGGACTACTAAACGTTGTTACATACTAAATATAAGAGCTGTGGGCCTCTTGGTTTCAGAGAAGAAGATTTTTAAAAATTTTCCCATTATTAGTCTGTGGGAGCTAATGACACCTGGGGCATGGCCAATTTATTGGTAGAATTTATCTTAAGGAAAGTAGAATTTTCATTGGTAGAATTTAGGGGACCACTAAACATTGCTGCATACTAAATATTTAAGCTGTGGGCCTCATAGTTTCGGAGAAAAAGATTCCTTCATTTTATTTGTTTCCACTATAAGTCCATGGGAGCTAATGACCCCCCCCCCCCCGCCCCAACCCCCCCCCCCCTAAGAAATGGCCAATGGTTGGAAGAATTAATGTGGAACACCAACAAAACATTGCTACATACTAAATCTGTTAGCTCTAGGCCTCATGGTTTCAGAGAAGACGACTTTGACGGTTCTTTAGCTACATGGCTCTATATAAACATATGACCCCTGAGGTGTGGCCAGTTTGGACCCCAGGGACTTAATCGGTTGGATTACCCATTGCTACATACTAAATATATATGCTGTGGGCCTCATAGCTTCAGGGAAGAAGATTTTAGGTTTTTCCCATTTTAAGTATAAGAGCTGTGGGCCTCTTGGTTTCAGAGAAGAAGATTTTTAAGGTTTTCCCATTTTAAGTCTATGGGAGCTAATGACCCTCAAGGCACGGCTAATTTGGACCCCAGGGGCATGGTTGGCAGGATTTATGTAGGAGACAACCAAACATCGCTACATACTTAATCTGTTAGCTCTGGGCCTCATGGTTTCAAAGAAGAAGGCGAGGCGGTTCTAACGAGTAACCACAATCTATGTTTGTTAGCGAAATAGGAAAAATAATGTATACCCCTGCAAACTCCAGTTTTACTATGTAACATGGGGTTAAGTGGGCCAAAATTATATAGGCGTTTTACCGTGATGATAGTAAAACTTCTCCTTACACTAAATGTTTTGTTTTAATTTTGTGACAAATAAATGCATAGGGAAGTAAAATGTAGGAGTTCGAAGATTTTAAAGAAATGCCATTTTTTAAGGCCTCACATATATCATATTCTGCTTTAGGTGATTTCTGATTCTGGAATTTCTTGAATATATACACTTATATTTTTCATCACGAAAACATGCCTATATAATTTTGACCCCCCTTAAACCCCACTTTTATATAGTAAAACTGGGGTTTACAGGGTTTACATTATTTTTAAAACATAGATTGTGGGTACTCATTAGAACCGCCTCGTCGAGGCGGTTCTAACGAGTACCCACAATCTATGTTTTGAGCAGAAATATGAAAAATATCAGAAATTTTTTTCTGAAAATTTTCATTTTGTGGTAGTAAATTTTTCAGTATATTTGAATAGGCGCGTTTTCGTAATGTGATACATTTGGTAGATTTTCCGCAATTTTATACAAGGGAGATAACTTTTATGACCACCTGTTTGCTTTAATTTACACTAAACTGCTTCTGAAACAGGATCTACCCTAAAGAGAAAGTATTTGCTCTCCGTGGGAGCGAATTCTTTCCTTTTAGAGTAGATCCCGTTTCAGAAAGGATGCAAAATGATTTTGACAGTTACCCCGCTTTCCCACCTCGCCCCCACCCCCACAACCATCCTACCTTAAAGGTGTATCCAGCTTGCTTCAATATGCATACTCATATTCATAAAAAATGTATGAACTGTACGAACTGAACTCTACGTTCGCATTCATCTAGTTTGAACATGGTGGCACCACTGGATACAGAGAAATACATAGGTGAATAGCAAAATGTCTCGGTGGAGTGTCCATATTTAATATAAATTAATTTAGATAACCTTTCCATCCTTGGGATTCTGAACTAGACTCTTTTATTCTTGAATAAGGACTTGTCCACTGATGCAGTAGGGATTTCTGTCAGAAGTCAATCTGAACGACAAACGATATCGTTAGTTTTGAGGAACTGGGCCCTGATCTTTGTTGCACTATTTGCACATGCCCATGGACTTTGTGTAAAATATTATAGCGTATTGCTGCATAACATATGGTTTGAACATTAAGTTAGCAGAAAACAGCTCGAGTCTGCGATTTGTGATCTTTTAAATCACAACTGAATTTTCGAGCTTGTATAATCCAACTGTCAGAGACTGTCGTGGGCATGGCGTTCATACATATAAGACGCAACCATCATACCTACAGAACATGAAGCATCGCGTTGACTCTCGTGTAATGATGATCCTAGTTTGACCACTTTACGGCATGGTCAGATTTGCTTCGCTATGCATTTGTAAGGAGAAACGGTAGAAAGGCATTTATGCAAATTATGTTAGACTTATGATAAATACTTAGAATATATGATCTAAATAGCAAAACTCTTGTTAAAATATACGTTTTATCCTCCCTAGTTTATATGTCCCTGCCCTTGCATTACATGCTTGCATAATTCCAATCAGCTCGTAGTGTAGTACAATTTGATTGGTCGAGACCGACTTTAAAACGGCTTTTATACCAATAATTCTACCGAGCAGTAATTTTGAGACTATTTTCTGTTCGTAGAGTTCTACAATAATACATTTAACACATTTTCAACATAAACTTGACAGACTTGGAAATATAAGAAATGAATTTCATTTTTATGGATTTTATCGATGTGTGCAGCCGGCGCATTACTCACAAACTTTACACAAAGCCATTCGGGCGTATTCTGTTTGAGAGATTCGTTAATGCTTAAACAAAAATACGCAAAAATGAAACTCTTTCCTATAATAAAACAATGAAATCTTGTAACAGCTTTTCTGAAACCATTGTGCCAACTTTCATAAAATTTCAAGGGGCATCATTAGTCAAATTTGGATTTCTTTAACGGTCGGACGCCAATGACCAAGAAAGGTACCATGCATATAGATGTTAAAAACCACTTAAAAGATTCTTCTCCAGAGCCAAAAGTCATTGTACAGAGCATCGTAATTAGGTGATCTACTAACTTTGTTCTAATGGTAATCGTAGGTTAACCTCTGACCTTTACACCAAGGTTCAATTAGTTCCCCTTTACATATATTTGGAAAAATGTTGAAAGTTTATTTTACTCTTGGTGCTCTTTGCCTTTGTCTTGGATATGGATATACTAGGTGCTCAAGAGAGCGTTACAGGACCATTTTGTACTCTTATTTTGTATATATGTACATTCAAAAGGTCTCATTCTTCTCGAAATATACTCGCGTTGTGTCTGTTCTTATCCTGCAAAGAAATGAATATATATAATCATTTGCTGTTCTGTTGAAAATAATTACATGAGGAATACAATAAGAGAACAATAATTTGCTTTAATCTGTTAATACTGCGTTGCGAGTTGATATATATTACATGACTATCATGGCGGAACGTTGTACTTCATTTGATGGCGGACTTGACCTTACAAATATAATGTGAGTCTAGTATTCTGAGGAGGGAGAATTGTTTCAAACTCGGATTAAAGGAATATTAGGACAATGTATTAAACAGTAAGGAGATTTTTGGCAGCTCTTATTTAAATTAATACAAGGTTTTATCTATCTACTCATGTTCTAACAGAACTACTCATGGCCTATATATAGAACTTAGTATGTTTAGTGTTTATAGATGTGAGTGCATATCATGGGGAACTTTTCTTTTCAAATGTATACTGCTCAAAAAAGTTAATTAACATTGTGGATTGTACAGTATAGCTACTAAGGTTAGTACAGTCAAGGACCAAAGGTAATTCCACAAATTGGCCGCCAGGCAGCCTGATTTTCTCTAGTGTGTCACATTACCCCTACGATGTGGTGTACTCAAGGACTGCAGCATGGATAAATATACATAGGAATAAATTATACCCTCCACCTGTGACGGATTTTATGTCAGTAAGTAGATTTTCTTCCCCTTTTGTTTACAATTTCGTCTGCTGTAAAATGCCAAATAGAGGAGCAGAACTGAGTAGTGAAAAAAGAATTGATTGTACAATTGTCAGAAGATAGACTCAGTGGCTCAAAAGTTGCAGAATTATTGAAATTAAACATATTTACTGTGCTGAAATTTTTAAAAAGGTTTAAACTATGTGGATCAATAGAAAATAAGCACAGAAGTGGGAGACCAAGAAAAGCAGATGCCAGGGCTGACAGAAGGTTAGTCCGTATTGTAAAAGTAAACCCTAGGAAAACTTTACAAGACCTAACCAGTGTTTTCAATGGTCAGACTCCAACAAAGATATCTCGGACTACTGTTAAGCGGCAATTAATATTGCATGGCTACTAAAGACGTGTAGTAAAGAAGAAATCTGTCATTTCAAAGCAGAACAGGGTAAAGCGGAGGGCCTGGTGTCGTGGAAAGCTTCATATGACTGTAGATAATTATTGAAAGAAGATGATATTTTCTGATGAGACACAAGTTGTATTGGGGAAAGACAGAAAAGTTTACATTTGGAGAAAAGATAATGAGAAGTGGCTCCCAAGGTGTCATGGAGAACACGGTGATCCTAACCCACATGTTCGGGCCAGTGTCATGTTTTAGGGGTGCATCACATACGATGGTGTAGGAACTTTGGTACCCGTTGATGGAAATATAAACTCCCAAAAGATTGTGGACATTCTTGAAGATAACCTTTGGCCTGTTGTTGCTAAGGTTTTTCCCAACCTTCTTGGATATTTCAAGATGACAATGCAACCTCCCATGTCTCTAGATACACAATGCAGTGGAAACAGAGAAACCAAATTCCAACCATGATGTGGCCTGCACAGAGTCCTGATATTGATATTGCTGAAAATGTTTTGAGAAATATGAAAATTCTACTTCAGCGACGAGTACATGACATTCATTCCAGAGAGGACCTCATAGGTCTGTATTTATTCCAGCCTATATTAAATCACTGTATGCCACTTTACCAACCAGAGTTCGTCATGTACTTCGAGCCAATGGATGCATAACGGAGTTTTAACACTAAATGTAAGCAGATTCATTTTAATGGGTTCAATTTTAATTTAAAAATTCATGTAACTAACCTGAAATCATGTTCATGGCGGCCATTTTGTGGAATTACTTTTGGTCCTTGAGTGTACCTCCACTGCCAAGGAACGTGTGCTCTCATCGCCTGAAGAATCTAGTGACTTAACCCATTTATGCCGAATGGACTTTTCTACCATGAGTCTTTGGACCGGTCCATTTCCAGTATAAGGGGTGTTTGGTTAGTTAATTTATTACCATGTTTTAAAGAAATGCATGTATTTAATGCAAACAATGTATACCTTGATCAGACACCGCTAAACGCGGCGTCAGATGTGGGTATACACTGTTTGCCAGTGTCCATTTTATGGGCCACTAGGCATAAATGGATTAAAAAAGAATCACTGTCACTTAATTTTGAGTCACGAGAAACATACACTTCTCATATTTCTGACTTGTCAATTATGGTTGTGGTTTAGTCAATGGAAGCAATCAATCAGGGTGCTAAAGGTAACGAACGATACGGGTGAAACCGGTACACACACATAACTCGCGCTGAAAACGACATGAAAACAATTGGTAAAATTCTTAGGGCTAGTTTCGAGTCAAGAACAAAATGCCATGATTACTGCAATCATAGACGGGGTGGTGGAAAGGTTGCCAACAACCGTTCATAAACCACAGTCTTAATTCAACGAACTACAGAAAGAAAATGCTGATCTAAAGAAAATGGTTACCACACTTGAGACTAAGGCAGACGCCGCAGAGCAATATAGAGACACAACTGCCTGAGAATTTGTGGCGTTCCTGGGGACTCGTCTGAAAACACTGACGTATACGTCAATGACATGACGCGAGCCACTGATGTCGAGGTTTTGACGAGATTGAACGGAGCCACCGAATTGGTCCAAAGAAGGCTGGGAAACCAAGGGACATTATAGTAAACTTTACATCCTATCGCATCCTCGCAAGGTATTTTGTGAGCGAACAAAAGCTAGAGTCAGGAGTTATGCGGATGTGTTCGTAAATGAAGCATTGAATTTATGCATTTTAAAGACTTGAATACGTATAAAATTGTATTGTGTACGAATTAATATATTACTTTTGTAGCTTTCCTTTTATTTTCTTTCTCTTAATTGTTCTCTGTTCCAATATGTCATATAGTTATTATATATATACTGAAATATGATATTTATCATTTAGCAATATCTTCTTATGTATAATAAATGTGTAGAATTTTGTCTTAGGCTATCAACTGCCATCAAATCAACAGCTGATAAATATATATTACAGGAGAAGAATCTTATAAGTATTTATATGCTTCCATTCTAATCCTGTTTTTATTTCATGTCTTGTGAATATCTATGTTGTATTGAAGAATGCAAATAAAATATGTTTAAACTAATTAATCTAATAAAAAATCAAAAGCACGAACGTCCCAAAGCTGCCTCGTACAATTTAAAATACGTCAACAAAATTGATATTGCAAAATTTCCAAAACAAGCGTTCTCTTACAGGTTTTTCGTAGCGCACATATTGGATCAGAAATTGTATCTTTTCCGTGTCAGTCATTTTCTATGAACGTTTTGATACGTGGCATCGAAAACAGGTACAAGGTATACATGAAATACACTTTGCATGCGGAATTTAAAAACTGGTTTCAGGCGGTAAACCAGGGTACGCTCCCTTCAATGCAAAAAAAAAACCTGTCACTGTTTGCTTTATAGCTGCATATGCACATGAGAAAATTAACATTCTACTTTCTGTTTTGAACATTAATTTCTTTCTTTTCTATAGCGTTAGTCTGAATACGCAAGATTAGTAAACCTGGAATTTGCTTTCCCATTTATTCCTAGCGTCCCCAAAGAATGGGCACTGGCAAACAGTCCAGACCCAGATCAGACGCCACAAACAGGAATTTCTATAAAACATCATAATGCATAAACTAAACAGACACCCCTCATACTGGAAATGGACCAGTCCAAAGACTCAAGGTAGAAAAGTCAATTCGACATAAAAGCGTTAAATAGCAATTGGGCCTTCGTAACTGACTTTTTTTTTTTTTTTTTTTTTTTGCGAAATGCGGTGTAATCATATCTGCTATATAGTTGTTTTAAATACAGGCATGTCCAAACTGTCTTCTAATATCAAAATGAATTGCGTATCCTTTCCCTGATTGTAGGGTTAGCAATTTTCTTATGTTATTTACGATGAATAAGATCGTCTGCTCTTTTACGGAAATAACAGAAAAGGTCGTTTTGCGGATTCCTTTCGTTTGTATGGCATATTTGCGGTTTCAGACAGCTGCTGACAACGATGATCTTATACGACTATGTCGAACAAGATATTGAGACAGGTAGTAGTGAGCGAAAATGTGTGGACTAAGCTCAAACATCGCAAAGATTACGTCTGGTCAAGATCTACGCGGTTTAATACTCATCCAACAGTTTTAGACGAATAAATATACATTTAAACAGACTTGTTAAATTTTCAGGACAAGAATGGCAATGAATTAAGGTGTCCCAAAATTCTGGGTAAACACGGTATGCCAAAATATGAAAACATGAATAATAAATTTGAGCAGCGCCATGGAAAAGAATAGAGCTGTTATAGGATATGCGGATCTGCGCATACGAGTCTCGTAAGAACCTATGCTGTTCGTTCACCTTCCCAGCAAACATTGTAACGACATTGAAACGACGTTGTTACTACGTTGTGTGTTTGCTGGATTTGCAGCAGGCGGAGGGAAAGTTAAGCCAAATGACGAGACATGTGTCCTTGCTAAGAGACCTGAAAGACTAAATTGACGGAAGGTCCGAGGAGCATTTTTCTCGCGAGCTGGCTTATTTATTCTAAATCCTCCTGTACCATATTATTTAGACCTTGGGAACTAGACATATGCTTTACTTCCATCTATAGTGCTGGCTCACTTAATGAATACATGAATAAAATATGTACAACCCTCTGATTTTATTCGGTTCAAGAACCATTACGAAAACACGCCTATTCAAATATACTGAAAATTTCACCACCAAAAACTGAAAGTTTTCAGATAAAAATTCTAATATTTTTTCATATTTCTGCTCAAAACATAGATTGTGGGTACTCGTTAGAACCGCCTCGGCGAGGCGGTTCTAACGAGTACCCACAATCTATGTTTTTGAGTAGAAATAAGAAAAATAATGTATACCCCTATAAACCCCAGTTTTACTATATAAAAGTGGGGTTTAAGGGGGTCAAATTATATAGGTATGTTTTCGTGATGACAGTTATGTATATAATTATCTACCATCCATTTTTTTCATCCCACGGGACTTTGCTTTCAACGACTACGTTGTAAACATAAACGGTGCATTTAGGCATATCCAGTTCACTGGGTTGATTCGACCACATAACTGTATACCAGCAAATAAAATTATTCTATACTTGCTATTGATCATTTTTGCAAATTTATCGATTTATCAGTGGACTTTCAATGACTGTAAATATATCATTTATATTCAAATATTATACATTCAAAAGTATTCTGATTAGAATTTTTTTTTTCTAATTTTGTAAATATATATATATTTATTTTACTTTTGTTTGAACTTGTGTTGGCGTATCCCCTATGTGACTCTGTTGCCCGGCTACGTTAAAAATCTTGACTTGACTCGACTTAAACTCGTGTTACTCAGTAAAGGGAAGACTGCAGAAGCTAAACATATCCAACTACGATTTGTATTCCGGATGCTTAAGAAAGATAACTAGCAGCTGATGCGATATGCGGTTAATTCCCGTTGATCACAGATTAGCCAGCATTCAACTGACTTCTGTCATGACGGTTTATGCGCATGACACACATGTACATATATACGCCTTTTTATAACACGATTTTATTCCTGATTAAAAAAAGAATATTGAAACAATAAGTTCTCGACCAATTTTGCCATGGAAAAAAAGTTGGCGAAAAGACATTACGAAAACACGTCTATTTCAAATACGTATATAGAAAAAATTCACTTCCAAAAACTGATTTTTTTTTTTCAGATAAAAAACTCTGATATTTTTCATGTTTCTTCTCACAACATAGATTGTGGGTACTCGTTAGAACCGCCTCGGTGATGAAAAATAATGTATACCACTGTAAATCCCAGTTTTACTATATAAAAGTGGGGTTTAAGGGGGTCAAAATTATATAGGCATGTTTTCGTGATGAGAAAGAGCACAAAAACACTTTAGAACGCTTAAACGTGATGTGAAAGTTGCAAAAGTATAATATGATTTAATATTTGCTGCCTATTTGTTGTTTTATTGTTGTGTTTGGTGTATTCTGTCCGGCATTGTGATCACCTCTTTGGGAAAGACCCAGCTAGCATGTTTTATAATTCTATAGCGGGTCGTTATAGGTCCGTCAGCCGACGATGACGGCCCGCTATAGATTTATCTAGAATGGCTATTGGGGAGGAAGCTGGTTGCTGTATGTTTGCTTGTGCATGTTACAGTATGCTGTTTGTCATTTTGTTTTTTTCTCTTCCTCTCGATGCCATTGGTCAAATATGTTCTGTGATTGTTTTGGTATGCTCTTCCTTGTTGTCTGTTGATTTTTGTATTAAAACAGAAGGAGTCCGATCACCAGAAGAGGTTAGCAAACTTTCAGCAAACAAATGATTTTTCATAAGTGATGTAAACATCGTGCATAGGGCATTTCGAGTCTCTGCGGCAACTCCTATGTGGGATGCTTGTTGGTCATTTTTGTCAATGTTTGAACAAATAAAAACGATGATAAAACCCTTTCAAACCCGAGTTTCTGAAATAGACTCTTTCGTTTCTGCATTTAGACACAGCCATTGCTACCAAAAGGGTGAAAATTGTAAATCAAGTGTGAAATAACAAATAGTGTATATCCAGATGAGATGACGAATCGTCTCGTATTAAGACACTGTTGGCAAAAGTATTTGCTTTGGGCTACATGGCTGTAAGGGCTAAGGTATCTTAAGCTGGACAGTTCGACCGCTGTCATTGTTTAGGGTCGGCATACAAAGACATTTTTTTTTGTTGTTGTTTTTGTAGACAAAAATGTGAATAATCAATTTTGTGTTGATGTTAAGTAAATTCAATCTGAAGGGTACAGTGTGATTGGGTATATCGTCACGAAAACATACCTATATAATTTTGACCCCCTTAAACCCCACTTTTATATAGTAAAACTGGGGTTTACAGGGGCATACATTATTGTTCTTACTTCTGCTCAAAAACATAGATTGTGGGTACTCGTTAGAACCGCCTCGTCGAGTCGAGGCGGTTCTAACGAGTACCCACAATCTATGTTTTGAATAGAAATATGAAAAATATCTGATTTTTTTATCTAAAAAGTTTCCTTTTTTGGTTGTAAAATTTTCAATATATTTGAATAGGCGTGTTTCCGTTATGTTATAAGAGAACACAGTAAAAAGGTAATCAATACTGGTATAGAGAGGTACATTTCACAAATCGTTGTTCAAATATCGGTACAAAGTAGCATTAGGAAAACACGCCTATTAAAATATAATGAAAATTTTACCACCAAAAAATGAAAATTTTCAGAGAAAATTGCTGATATTTTTTAATATTTCTGCTCAAAACATAGATTATGGGTACTCGTTAGAACCGCCTCGACGAGGCCAGAGTAAATGAAAACCAATAGTTGAACCACGGCGGGCCAAGCCAAAGATTTCAGAACTGACAAACACATCCGAAATGCAAAGGAGGTTACATTCATGCTGCCTGCCTTTGTTTGTTCCGCATATTTTCTTCTTTCAGTGCCTCGGAAAAGCTATGCTTCGTGCATTACGAAAACACGCCAATTCAAATATATAGAAATTTCACCTCATAAAACTGAAATTTTTCAGATAAAAAAAAACACACACACACACAAAAAAAGAGAAAAAAAAACTTGATATTTTTTCATATTTTGCAAAACATAGATTGTGCGTATTCGTTAAAATCGCCTCGTCGAGGCGGTTCTAACTAGTACCCACAATCTATGCTTTTGAGCAGAAATAAGAGAAATAATGTATACCACTGTAAACCCCAGTTTTACTATATAAAAGTGGGGTTTAAGGGGGTCAAAATTATACAGGTACGTATGTTTTCGTGATGCAGACCCATCGTGGTACTGTTTGTGGGTTTCTTGTGTTCTGGCTTCAGATTGTCATTGAACGTTTGTTTTCTTTAATTATAATCAGATATGTTTGTAGATTGGCGCTGTATCAGAATTCAGGGTGAGGTTTCAAGTAAGAAAAACTGGTTTAAGTCCCCATCCCTATATACACACAACACAGTAGTTTTTCTTGTGACTGTTCCAAGCCGGTTCTTCTACTGCAGTTCTGTGTTCGTGCGTCGGCAGATTATATTTCATTTCCTTTGGGATCATTGGGCCCATTGTGGAATCTTTGAAAATGGAATTCTGCTCATGTATACGCTAGAGGGCGTCAGCAGTGTTGCAAACTTCATTACTGCTTATGAAGAGTCTCAATAAAACCGAGACTCCCATTTTCTTATTATGTCCCACCACCAAGGGGGGGGGGGGGTGCGGAGGGAGGGACATATTGTTTTTAGTGCGGATCCCGTCGGCTTCGGCGTCGGCGTAGCCACTTGTCTGCACTCTATCTCCTTATTGAATGGACAGATTTTGGCCAAACTTACAAAAATATATTATTGGGAGGGGGAAAAATGCTGATTAGATTTTGGTGACCTTGACCTTTTTTTTCAAGGTCACAGGAGGGCTTAGATCGTTGAAAAATGGGGTGTAGCCTCTTGTCTGCACTCTGTCTCCTTATTAAATGGACATATTTTAGCCAAACATACAAATATATCATTGGGAGGGGGAAAAACGTTGATTAGATTTTGGTGACCTTGACCCCATTTTCAAGGTCACAGGAGGGCTTAGATCGTTGCAAAATGTGGCGTAGCCTCTTGTCTGCACTCTATCTCTTTATTGAATGGACAGATTTTAGCCAAACTTACACAAATATATCATTGGGAGGGGGTAAAATGCTGATTAGATTTTGGTGACCTTGACCCCATTTTCAAGGTCACAGGATGGCTTAGATTGTTGGAAAATGGCTTGTCTGCAGCCTATCTCTTGAAGGAATGAATAGATTTTAACCAAACTTGCACATCTACATTGCTGGGACATGTAAAAGAACTGTTTAGATTTTGGTGACATTGACCCTATTTTCAAGGTCACAGGAGGGCTTAGATTGTTGGAAAATGGCTTGTCCGCACCCTATCTCTTGTAGGAATGAATAGATTTTGACCAAACTCGCACATGTACAATGCTGGGACATGTAAAAGAACTGATTAGATTTTGGTGACCTTGACCCCATTGTGGAATGTTTGAAAATGGAATTCTGCTCATGTATACGCTAGAGGGCGACGGCAGTGTTGCAAACTTCATTACTGTTTATGAAGAGTCTCAATAAAACCGAGACTCCCATTTTCTTATCTGTAGTGTGTTCTTTGTTTCCAAAGGCAATCTTTTTGACGTTTATTCTTATGTAACGTTTGTTTTGTCATTTTTTCCATATCAAAGTGTTTTCTCATCTCCTCTTTTTTGATGCCTGGCTGAGCGGTGCTTCATGATTGTACACTTTCTATGGAAACGTCACATATCTTATGAAAGGTAGAGTTGTTTGGAAATTTGTATCTTTGGAAGCATTTTGATACTGTTGAGCTAAAGTTTTATAAGATTTATACGTTTCCATATTTTTTTCTTTCTCAAACACAGTTTGAGCCTAAATGAAAGATTTCTTTAATTGAGTCGCAACGTGAGAAAAGGTGCCATTTGACATAAGCATGCACCCGACGAAGATTCAAATCAACCTGCACATCCGTACAGTCTGATAAGAGTCCTCGTTGTCCGTACAAAGACCATCTACATCATTGGCTATCCGAAATGCGCCTAGTCAAGAATCTGATCAGACTGCGAATGCATAGGCTGATCTGAACCCTCGCAGGGCACACGTCAGAAGGCACGTTTTCTTGCATTGAGGCTGTTTTATTTCTGAGATACTGAACGCAAATATAAACAGCCATATTTCATTTGTTCATAATTCAGCCTCCGCCTCATCCCTCATTTCACCACTTAATATAGTAAAAAGGGAGAGTCAAGGGGCAAGGGTTTTAAATTATTAGGAAGCTCATATGATGCCATGATATTGTTGATAGAAAAGCATACTATTTATTCAAAGAATGCGTTCGTATTTAACACAGGTCAAGATCTTTTCTTCTCAACATTTGGTTTAATATAGTATTAAACAAAAACAGTGTAAAAAACAACGTTATTTACAGTAATAAACAAAAACATACCGTACTAACCCTGAGTACTGGGACAGATATGACTGTTCAGCCACTGCTTGCTATTCACTGAGCAGTTTTGTAGACCTAGCCATGAATTAAAATGGAATTATTGCATAAAAAGCAGTGTCGCACGTTATTAACAGCCGTGCATTAACCGGCGAAAAGCCGTTTATTAACAAGGCAATTCACGCGATGTTAATGCACGTCTACGCACCTTTCAATATAATCGTACCGGGGCCACAAATCTGCTGCCGTTACGATATATGTACTGCCCGGCTCTAGAACGAGCATAGTCCGTGAACTTAAGTTCGCGAGACATCGGTGAAAAGGTGAAACAAAATAGTGCAAGAAATAACGCGAAATGTAGCAAATGTTTTCAGTTTTTATGCAATAATAGCGATCGAACATGGTTCTTCAATGCATTAACATTCGCCAGGTCCCTAGGGAGGGTGTAAAAAACCGAGGCCGGAGGCCGCGGTCTTCAACATCTCCCTCGGGACCTGGCGAATGTCAATGCATGAAAAACAATGTTTGATCCCTATATTGTTCATGTGTTTGGATAAATTAAGTAAAACTCGAGTGTGTCCCAATAGTTAGGATAAATATGGTATTACAAACATCATGACGATAAACGGAACCGACTGCGTAGAAATTTCAGTAACTCCATGTAGATAGTCATAAAAGTTTGAAGGTCTCTTTTTAACTGTGGGGGTCAATATATCTCACTGTACAGCAAACGCACTGAGCCGAAATAGATCGTATCAAACACAAAGGGTAGGGGAACAGAAAACATTAAGAGAACACAACACCATCAAATTTGGTTCTCTTCACTTCTGATAAAGGTTGTACTCAACTAAACCGATATTTGCTCACAAAGGAAATACATTTTAGATTTTGTTTTAGAACATACTTCTTTTAAGAAGGGCTTAGTATGTATGCAGACAAACAGGTATGTAAAAACCTCCGTTGGAACAATGACAGAAAAACTAATAAGTGAATTCATTCACTTGAAGAAATACGAACCACAATGTGAGAAAATAGCCGCAACGTCAGAAAATGTTATTGCTGACATGTGCGCACAGTGAAGCTTCAGATCAGCCTGCACTTTCGCGCGGTCTGATCAAAATCTTCACTTAGCCAATTCTGGATAGCCAAGGATACAACGTTTCTTCATGCCAATAAAAAGTATCTAATCTACTGGGCGCACGTGTCTAAAGGCACGTTTTGTCACTTTGCGGATAAAAAACTTTTTTTAAAAATGTGCGCCCAACTTCATTCAGCCTGCTCATCCACCCAATCCGATCAGTCTTGCTGTCCACCTAAAAAGCCGTCCATCCGTTGCTATCTACAGAGTACAGAGAGAGCTCTGATAAGACTGCTCAGACAGAGAGAGCTCTGATAAGGCTACTCAGACAGAGAGTTCTGAGCCTTCGCTGAGCGCAGATTTAATAAGGACATTTTTTTACATCGCAATTTATACAATCTACGTGCAGCTCAAATTCGGTAGAAACATTGAAACAATCCTTCACCCTTCCACCCGCGATTTCTTAAACTGACTCTTCCATTCTTGAATTTGGACTTGTCCGCTGATGCAATTAGGGATGTTAGTCAAAAATCAAAAACTGAATGGCAAATAGTGTAGATCCTGATGAGACGGCTCATCTCATCCAGATCTACACTGTTTGCGCATCTGTTTTGGTCTGCAAGGCTAAAAGGGTTAATCGTGTATTTTTACGGTAACCCTACCTTCTACTACTCGGTGACCGAAATTGGGAAAGTTTACTATAGACGACTACCACAACTGCGCACATATTGTAGCCTCTTGAATTATTATATACTTGTACCGCAAGAATATTATAGATAGCCTGTTGTGCAGCTGTGGACAAATCGAAGCAAAGTTGTTTTTCTATTTAGAATGTAACAATGAAATGAGACAAGTCATATTGGACTAGGTGTCATGTTATTGTACTCCTACTTTACTCTCCCCTTTTATATGCGTTCACCGCACTGAGTAACCAAGACATTGTTTTCATATTCATACTCAAAGACAAGTACATTGTAAGAACCAAACTTATTTAAATTGATAAAAAGAATATATAAAAGTCGTAGTACATATAACTGGAGTTACATGTATCTCACACTGCTAGAGCCTTAAATATTCTTATAATTGTTTTTGGTTCCCCATGAAATCCACCTTTTATTCTTTCCTTGATCTTCTATAACCCTCTCTGTTTGACATATTTATCCCCTATATCTATTTTTCATCTTTTCCTGTTATGAATGGTTTATCATTCATGGAACAGAGAATGTGTATTCTACTTGTGTGTGTGTGTGTGTGTGTGTGTGTGTGTGTTTGTGTGTGTGTGTGTGTGTGTGTGTGTGTGTGTGTGTGTGTGATCCCAGAATGAAGCATCTTCATTTTTCATGATTTGTTCATACATGTATAAGTCGCAAGGCGTTTTTTTCGGATCCCATTTGTATATTACTACAGTTGACTCGTTATCTCGACATCGCTTATTTCGAATAACCGTTTATCTCGAACTGAAAATCTGGTCCCTGCCTAAACATGAAAATCTAACAACAGATAAAAAAAATATTGTGGAAAAAAAGAGAAACTGCTCCTTATGAGCAATTTCTCCTCCTTTCCACAATATTTTCAATATATCTTTCAAGAGTTCAATTTCACATATATTTATTAAATGTGGTTGTTCAAATTATTTTTTCTTCAATTCTGCAAATCTGATATGTCGAGGTACGGATATCTCGAAGTATTTCGGAGAGTCCCTTAGAATTCGAGGCAACGAGAGTTGACTGTATTTACTTACATTACATACCATCAACTCTTATAACTTTGTTATGCGAAGCCGAATGTTTTCAGTTTCCATATCTGATCAGGGACTTTGTTACACTTCGATATAGCAAACAATCTTCAGCAGTTCTGTGAGCGAACAGCAAAGACCACGTCTCGAGGCACCCGTGGTCTTTATGCAAACAGCGAAGGCCCAGGCAAACTGCGAAGTTCTACCATGACCTTTGTGATTCTTATCACATACAGTCGACTCTCGTTATCTCGAATTCCAAGGGACTCACTGAAACACATCGAGATATCCGTACTTCGACATATTAGAGTTTAGAGAGTGAGGAAAACAATAAATTGAACAATCACATTTAACAAATGAATATGTAATTTGATTCCTGAAGTTAGAAATATATATATATATATATAATAATATTTTCCACATTATTTTGTTACCTGTTGTCATAGTTTCATGTTAAAACAGTGACCAGATTTTCACTTCGAGATAAGCGGCAATTCGAAATAAGCAATTTCGAGATAACGAGAGTCGACTGTATATACCATAATATACAGTAGCATATAAAGGCGCGAAACAACCAATGGGAATCCGAATATGGCTATTTCTAGGCCCTTGTTCCACCACAGCTCAACAAAGTTTGTCAACTTTTTTTCATTTATCTATGTAAAACTCTATTTAGGTACTCACTAGAAGTGCATCGGCGAAGTGCTTTTAGTGAGTACCACACAAGACATATGTAAATACAGAGAAATAAGAAATAAGAAAACATTGCATGTGCGCACAGCGAAAACTCAGATCAGCCTACTGATCAGCCTTTTCGAACCCTCAGGATGATCTGAGTCTACGCTGGGCGCAAATAGAATCTTGTAGGAAATGTAGTTCCCCGGTTCATATGTATATTATCTGGAGCTGTGTTGTTGTCAAGAGCTTCTTTTCACGTTTTACAGATCAGTTCAACTATTTAATGCTGCTATACGGTGGTGGGGGAGCACCTGGTTCAGGAAAGGAAGGCGGTGGCGGATAGGCCGTGCCCTGTGAAAATCCATAATTCGGAGGTGGTGGGGGTGGATACATTCCACCCTGCTGGTTCTGTTGATTGAGCTGTCGCTGTAACTCTAGCTGACGTTGTAACAATTCATTTTCTCTCTCTAGCTGTTGCATACGAGAATTATTCATCCCACCGGTTAGGCCAAAGCTATTCGTAGCTAAGGTGCCCGGTCTGTTAACGCTGACGTTAGCTGTGTCTATGGACATAACCATACGTCCTCTCCTGCCTCTTCTCATCACAACTCCAAAATAACTACCATACGTACAGACAATGTACATCGTAAATATATTAGTGAGAAGGGCAACTACCATAAGTCCAATTATGGTGTACCTAATTATGTCCCTTTCGGGCGGACATTCCTCATCCCATAAATCACAGCTCCCTATTCCGGCAAATACCAAACCCATAAAGCACATCATAAAAGTGAACATGGCCAGAATGTATTGTCCCATCATCTGTAAAAAGAAAATCAGGATAGAATGAATATTGGTGCTCTGTTGACAGCAAAGAATTAGAGCTGTATCCAAAGGACACGAATACCTCCGCCTGAAAAATTTGAACAAATTGCTACCACCGGACGTGGACGGAGACCGACGGCGGACGGGCTGACAGGGGTAATACTCTATGACCTTTCCACCATTCTTCGAATGGCGTGGGGATCGGAGGGGTGGGGGGGGGGGTGGGGCGAGGAGGCTTAAAATTGTAGTCCTTCAGGTGAACAGTAATGATCTGAGTTATAGCGTGCTGTGCGTGTCCGAAGGTACACGTTGCACCTCGTATCCAAAATCGCTGTTAAACCAAAATACATCTCCACGTAGCCTACCCTGTAAGCAGTCTGATAAAATCTATCAGTCCGTCCTGTCAGGCCATAAACGGCCCGATATCGATTTAAGCTGAATGTTAGCTGGGTAGATTACCCTTCTGAAGATTTTGAACAATCAGGACCCGGCGTTCGTTAGAAACAGTTTGTCCAATATACTGAGATATAATCATTAACCGTGTTGAAAATCAACACAAAGTTAGCCGGCCTTCTACGGACTTAGCAGAAGATATTTAACGTTACATGCAGAGTGGCAAACTGAAAAAAAAGCAAGTGCCTTCGAAAACGAGACAATACTAAAAATACAAATAAAAATATCTTAAGATATATATTCTTACGACATGAAGAACGTAACTGAGGAATGAAGCATAGCTGCTGAAAATTACCCGTCTATCGTGGGATTCTAACCCGGTCTGTCCGGACAAAAATGCAATGTTCTAATCACTGAGCCAAAGAGTCGACTCCCTGCCGCAGCTGTCAGAGATTGAATATATACGTACAAGCTATGCAAATTCTGCCAAGGCTGACAGTCAAAGGTAGAAGTGCTTGATCGTAACAAAATAAATGCAGCATTTCTCAATACAAATAAATAACGCATGCTCTCACGGACCCATAATTCAGCAGAACACGGGGTTTGCGATGTACTAGATGTGAAACTCTTTCTTCTTTTTTGGTGGACTTAATAAACACAACGCACAAAATTATTACAAAAACAGCAAGACGAATGGATGTGTGGTGACATTACTAACACAACGTACCAAATCTATACAATGTGACTATAATTTAGGACATTAACTCAGAATTAGTAAAATAACTAGAAATTTTCTTCTACCGAGAAAAGCATTTTAGGTTTTTGGAGTAAGAAAAATCGATTTAGTTTGACATACCTCATAAATGGAGCAATTATTATACCTTAAAGTAAAAGGATATACCACTTAGACTCTGTCGTTATTTTGCAAAGGGAGGCAATTTTACAGACAGGAACTTGCCTTCTTAGAACATGAAAGCTTTTGAAATGCGGGACCAGACGGAACTTCTTCCTTTTAAAAGTAGCAACTATTGCCATGTCAGAGCTCCTTCTCTTGGAGGTGTATTCCATTCTCTTTAACAATACTTACACCACAAGCAACTTCACGACTTTTTATCTCATTCGTCGTTTCACCTCCTTTGAAGAAGACACACGTGCTTATTAGAGCACTTATTAACATCTGTAAACGAAGTAATGACAAAGTTTAATATGTGTGCGAGCATGCTCGCCGGCTTGCGTATCGCATTTACCTAAACTTCTGGACAGCTTAATTCCTTACTTAAACTTATTCTTATCTTTGACAAGTTCGTTTTTATACCTTACGTAATATATCTATAACTAGTAGATACGTAGCAAAAAGAAAAGAATATGATCAGACGCTGTGTTCTGTGGCTTCTGATGTGGGTCTACACAATTTATCAGGTCCGCCAGTCCGAAATACCTGTCTTCATGACAGCACATTCTGCAAGACACTAATTACGAATTTAGTTCCACAATAAGAGATATATATATATATATATATATATATATATATATATATATATATATATATATATATATATATATATATATATATTGATCGAAATATATACGCCAGATAGTTCTGCAGTAGATATGGATAACGTCATAGGTCTTTTGAGGTTCCTTTTAAAATAAACTAGAAATTCATCTGAAGAAATTATTGCCGACCTGGTATATAGGGTCTCTTATTTCAAAGGCACAGGAGCTTCTTACATGTCACATAACCTACCACACCCTATCTAATTTTGGAGTTTTCAGAGGGACCTGTACATAAAATGTCTAGGAACTTCAGAACATTTGCAGAAATGTAGATCATACTTAACCCTTGTCCTGCTGAATAAAGATGCCACGCCTACTTCCAATTTACAGCCAATCAGATTACTTGATCCAGGTTGTTGATACAAATTCATATATTAAATAGCAAACAGTGCAGATCCAGATCAGTTGGCTTCTTCAGAAGCCAACTGATCTGGATCTACACTGTTTGCAAAGGCAGGGTATATCCGGGTTCAGCAGGACAAGGGTTAAGGAAAATCAATGAGAGGAACGTTGCTATAAAACAAATAATGATAGCAATTGAACTAGACCTCACAACTAAAAATTGCAATGGTGATGGTTTTCTTAAACTTCTCAATAAAAGTCGATTTAAATGTCATTACCTCTTCTGTTATTGTTGCTTAACCTTTTCACCCCTGAATTTCTTAAATGAACTATTTCGTCTCTGCATTTGGACTCATTGATTTTCGAAACTCAATAACGGACTGGCAGATAGTGTAGATCCTGATGAGACGGCTCCTGACGAGCCGTCTCATCTGGATCTGCACTGTCTGCATAGGCGTTTGTGTTGGCCTGCAGGGATGAAAGAGTCAACATCAAACCTGTGAGCGTTTATGCCTTTATAAAAATGATGAGCATAAATAAATTTATGACCTCGTGAGAAAATACGATTCATTTGCCACATGCGAACAGCGTGGTCTTTATTCGAAACTGTGCATCCGAATCGTCTGATTAGTGCACGCAGTATTTGAACCGAAATGTGAGAGAACGTACCTCCTGACTTGCGCCAAACACAGCCTAAAATCAGCCTGCGCATTCGCGAAGTCTGATCAGAGTCTTCATTGTCCACATGAAGAAACTTTGCATCCTTGACTACCCAAAATGCATCTAGTGAAAATTATGACCAGACTGCGCGAATTCGCAAGCTGATCTGAATCTTCTATAGGCGTACATGGCCAGAAGTATGTTTTCTATCGTTGCGGCCTATTTAAAAATAATAGATGATTACAGAAAACAGAGCGTATATCGGTGTATAACAGGGGTCTGAGAAGGCTGCGGGTATGACTTTAGTTCTGAGTTCATTAGTAGTTACAGTTTGGTACCAATGCACCAGGAAATGAATGTTTTCATGACATGACCACAATTATTCACAAGCACATACCGCTGATCCCACGAGAAATCCTCCCAGAAAGTAGGGTGGACCGAAGTCATCCTCGCCTGTGTACTTAGTCCCAAACCCTCCACAGATCAGCAATCCCATGCCTAAAAGAATCTGAATAGCTGCCAAAATCCGATAAAGACTGATCGCTTTAGCACGAGCTTCATCTGAAATTCATAACAAAAACTCGCCTATTCAAATATATAAAAAAAAATCACCTCCAAAAACTGAAAATGTTCAGATAAAATCTCTGTTATTTTTCATATTTCTGCTCAAAACATATATTGTGGGTACTCGTTACCACCTCGCCGAGGCGTTTCTAACGAATACCCACAATGTTTTTGAGCAGAAATAAGAAAAAAAACAATGTCTACCTCAGTAAACCCCAGTTTTGCTGTATAAAAATGTGATTTTACGGGGTCAAAGTTATATAGGTATGTTTTCGTGATGTAGAAGTAAATATAGTACTGTATTTACTCTAAGTAGAATAGACCACTTCCTCCATCTCCCTCTCCCTCTCTCTCTCGTTCTCTCTCTCACACACACACGCACACACACACACACACACACACACACACACACACACATGCTCGTACCACACACATACACAGTGGGACACGCATATTTTGTGTACTTAAAATTTGTCATTTTTTTAGAATAAATGTTCTTCTGTCGAGTAACCTTGATAGTAGTTCACATACAAATCTAGTATCAGCTCATACTTACAGTAGTTCGTCGTAAGTATTTGGCCACAGCAAGCAGTGCCGGTCCAAGATTAGATGCCGCATAATGCTGTTTCTTATCTGGGTTTACCCTGTTTGTACCACGTCTTAGAGTTTTTAGACACATCAACAAAGTATAAATTGACTTGTTCAAGTTATAAGGTGTATATACTAAGGGGTTAAGCTGTCCATATATTTAGGGTAAATACGAAGTAGTAGTTGTATGGAGTAGAAAAGTAATCAACAGTCGAACTTCAATGGCTCGAACACACCTCTGGGACCACGGAATATTGTTGGAGTCATGGGTAGTTCGAGCCAATGAAGGTTAATTATGGTGCCAGGTCAGGAAGCAAATATCGCTAATTCTGGTAAATATATCGATCTTCTACACAATAATTGTTTGTTGAGTGTACTCATTTGAATCTAATGAGTGCACTCAACATTAATTTCATAATGAAATAAGAAAGCTTCCTTAAATATTTGTTTTCTTGATCTATTTCGTAGGGACTCAAAAAACGAGTTCGAATTAGCCATGGTGAACGAGCCATCGGTGTTCGAGCTATTGAGATTCGACTATATTATCTTTCTATGTGTTTCCTCCTGTTCCAGTTACCGAAGTTTAAATGTAATATACAGTCAACTCCCTTTATACCGACACTCGATACAACGACAAATTTCGTTGTAATGACAATTTGACTGTCACAAATTCTCCGCTCAAGAAGTGATAGTTAATGAGAAATTATGCAAGACTATTGCATGAAAACTTCAATCAACATATGTTTTGGATATTTCTTAGAATCTCCTCATTGAGGCAGTTATAACAAATATCCAAAATATATGTTCTATGAGGAAATAACAATTAAACAAGGTCTTTCTTATGTATCATTCTGGTCATTAAGGATTCTTTAAAGCAGCAAATACATTTTAATGGAACATTTTTGGGAACAAATGCTGTCGTTGTAACGAGGGTTCACGGTATTGTGTTACACCAACCCAAAGGAGACCTTGTATCCAGAAGAAATGGGCTGCAACGTACTTTCTGTCATGTGCGCCCAACGATGACTCAAATCAGGCAGCGCAGGGAAGCCTAATTAGAAGAATTATTGTCCGCATGAAGAAACGTTGCATCCTTGGCTAATCAAAATGTGCTCTAGGAATAATCTGATACCACAGCGCGAATGCGCAGGATAGCGGTTATCAGATTACCCTGTGCATCCATAGTCTCATCATAAAACTTAGAGCCGGCTGTATTAGTCTTCAATAGTGTTATATAACAGGGTGTTATTTTAAACATCATGTTTACTATGTTTCCATAAATAGTTTTATTTACTATGTTTCCAAAAATAACTTTCTGGAACAACATGTTTACAATAACATGTTTATGTTCTTGATTCTAGACTGAGTTATTTTTGGCATATCATAGAATATTTGGAAGTTTCTTGAAGGAACCTGGAAAATAAGGGATCCTTGGAGTAAATTCTTTTTCTAGAACGTACTTTGATATTATATAAGGACAGAAGATTTTCATCTGGACATCTTTGTATACTTTCACTGGAAATTATTCTATACTGGATTAGTTTAATATTTTTTTCATTCTGGACTTAAATTCTGAATTCAGGAACTTTAAATTGTGGGATCAGAAACTGATATTCAAAGGATTTGTTTTATAAATTCTTGTGGATTATTTTTGAGGGACTTTGTGACATAAACTTGAAAGGTACTGTTCACTTACATTCTTTTGTTTTGAATCTTATCTTATTTTTTTTTGTTAATAAATAGTGTTAATAATTTAAAGCTTGTTGCTGGTTTCACTTTCATTTCTTTCTCGTTACGCCTGGCTCGTAACAATAGTAAAAGATAGTGCAGTGTCCTGATGAAATTGTGTGGATGAAAAGTTGAACAGGATCTTCAGTATCGCTAATCAGTTTCAAAAGTCATATACAGTTGACCCTCGTTATCTCGTTCTCGCTTATCTCGAATAACTGCTTGTCTCGAAGTGTAAATCTGGTCCCTGTATAAACACGAAAATCTAACAATAGGTAAAAAAATATTGTAGAAAAGAGGAGAAATTGCTCCTAAGGAGCACTTTCTCCTCTTTTCCACAATATTTTCAATATATCTCTAACTTCAAGAGCCCCGTTACACATACATTTGTTAACTGTGGTTGTTCGAGTTATTTTTACTTAATTCTGCAAAACTGATATGTCGAGGTACGGATATCTCGAAGCATTTTTGAGATTCCCTTGGAATTCGAGATAACGATAGTCGACTGTATAAATTAATATCATACTTATAAAGTCTTTTTCGGTACCCGATAGCCCTTTTTTCGGTCCTTTCTGATGGAAAAGGTCGCAGTCGGTGTTTATTAGGACCGCGATTCGTGTGACACTTTTACCCAAGCTGTAGGTTTGGAGCGGTTACTTGAGTGTTTATATTCGTACGCCGATACTGTACACAGTAGCATTAAAATCTTTCAAGCTTGAAGTTTTAGAGTTTATAAAGCAAGATTGTTTAAATGCAGGATTTAGCGTTATCAGCGTTAGCAGGGAACTATGTGTAAGGTAGTTATTAGGTTGGTAGTAACAGGAAAACGGATTGTTGAAATGTAGTATTATAAATCTGTTGGCGGTTTGAGCAATCGCCCCAAAAAACTACTGCCAAGCTGCTGTAAAACTAGCATTGTGGTCACCCACTATCAGACTGTCCTCTTTGCTTTTTGTTTTGCTTTCATGTGTTATACTTTCATAATATTCATATGGTGAACTTCGTCAATGGCTGCCAACCTTACTTTCTACTTTTTATGTACATACTGTTATTTGATTTGTATTTTTGTGTAAATGTCGGCTGCTGCTTCAGGATATAAGAGTGACGTTTACGAGCAAAACTAGTACTCTCTTGGCTAATTCATCAGACGACAAATTGATGATTTTATTTACCTAGACAATAGGATTTGACATTTCATGCAAATTGTCTCCAGTGCAGACAGGTTGCATGAAATGTCAAAACCCGATTGATGGGAATATGAGAAAAATGTTCCAATGTGCCGTCTGCTGAAATGTTACCCGGAGTTCTAAGCATGCGTTAAGCTACACCCCGTACCTGTTTCTGCTAACCGTTCCTTGGTATTTGCAGTTTTTGTTACTGTGCTTTCAACATCTTTCAGAAAACCTTTTTTTGTTTCTTTTTTGCTGGGCGCTTTACTCAAAAGAAATAAAATTGCAAACTTTTTTTCATGATTTAATGCAAAACCATTGGTCGAACTACCTAGGTAGACAAAAAAAACACTTTACTTTATGAAAAGAGTTTGGATAGTTTGAATAGTTATATTGTTTTTGTTATGTTTTCAATGTTCTCTCTCTCTCTCTCTCTGTGCGTGTGCGTGTGAATTACGTCTTTTAATTTGACCTCACTGAACTTTGCCCAGTGTATATATCGTTTTCTTTTTTGTACAAGTATTTTACATATGTTTACATTTGGCTTTTATGGCTCCTTGTCTTATCGGCATTATTCATTTTATTTACTCGGTATCAGTATAGGTGTAGTTTTATAGAAATAGAGTTAACCCTTTTCCCCGTAGTGGCGATTTTTGTCATTTGCTGATAACCTCTGCAAACAGCTTGGATCCAGATCAGGCTCGACAAAATGTCGGGCCTATTCGGGATCAAAACTGTTTGACACTGACTGTATTCCTGAGAGTTTTTTTTAAGGTTAATTTAAAAAAAAAATCAAGACGACATAAAGCATGCAAAATTACCCAGCATGTAAAGAGTTAAAACAATATCTTATCATGCAAACTTCCTGCCGCCAACCTGGCAACATTTGTCCGCCGGTGTATACTGTGTAAATAAGCATTTAAAGAGTCCTTTCTCATTACGAAAACTCGCCTATTCAAATATATAGAAAATTTCGCCTCCAAAAATTGAAAATTTTCAGATAAAAAACTCTGATATTTTTCATATTTCTGCTCAAAACATGGATTGTGGGTACTCGTTAGAACCGCTTTGACGAGGCGGTTCTAACGAGTACCCACAATCTATGTTTTTGAACAGAAATAAGATAAATAATGTATACGCCTGTAAATCCCATTTTTACTATATAAAATTGGGGTTTAAGGAGGTCAAAATTATATAGGCGTGTTTCCGTGATGCTGAAAATAGATCTGCTCTAGAAAAGAAAGAAATTCTCCCCTTGCGAGCAAACTCTTACCTTTAAGAGTAGACCCTCTTTTGAAAGGAGACTGATGTACTACAGGAAAGCAAAAAGGAAATCACAAAAGTTGTATCATTTGTCAAAATTAGTGGACAATCTTCCAAGTGAATCCGTTTGCCTTACGGACTGAACTCACTGTTTTAAACTGTTCATTGAATGATGAAAATATTTGCTTACTGTACTGTACGTAATGCTCAAATTTAGTTTCTGGTCTTCTAAATAAATAGTTTTAACTTCATGAAAGCAAATCTAATGATTTCAGTTCTAATATTAACATTGGCTTCATGTATTCATTATTAACATTGGTTTCATTTATACGTTAATCATTATTTATTCATTTCAGTTTCTATTCTACCTCAAAGGACTTCATTTATCCTAACAATTCTGATCCCTGATGAGCTGTTTAGAGGATGGTGTACATGATAAATCTGCGTGCAACCTATATATGTCATCTGTTCAAGGTAAATTCGATATCCATTACGAAAACATGCCTATTCAAATATATTGAAAATTTTACCACCAAAAAATGAAAAAAAAATCAGATAATAATTTTTGATATTTTTCATGTTTCTGCTCAAAACATAGATTGTGGGTACTCGTTAGAACCGCCTGGACGAGGCGGTTCTAACGAGTACCCACAATCTATGTTTTGAGCAGAAATAAGAAATATAAGGTATACCCCTGTAAACCCCAGTTTTACCATATAAAAGTGGGGTTTATGGGGGTCAAAATTATATAGGCATGTTTTCGGGATGCAACATGGCAGTATTTAGAAGTTGTTCATTTATTTTCACATTTAGGGGTGGGGTCAGGGCCAAGTGTGGCTGAGATCCATTCAATTCATACATTGTTATGGTTCTCATTGAGTTCAATTTGACCCTAGATATCGATATGTATGACTGTGATTACCGACGAGTCTTCTCTGAGGGGAAGGCAGTGTAAGTATAACTAGTTAACATGTTCTCACAAAGACCTTTGCTTTGCTACCAAACATGGTACGTAACGAAATAATCTTTGGTCGGGTACGGGATCAAGTGTGGTCCAGAGGCATTTAAAACTTATAAACCAGCGCATGACAAAACCTACGAAATGGCGTGTGCGCCCAGTGAAGACTCAGATCAGCCTGGGCATCCGCCAAACATCTATTTTTATGGTTACCCTCCAACGATGCATTTGTTAGGGATGTAGGAAAAACCTGTTTAATCCACATGCATTTAAAGTATTCATTGGAACTTTCGGTTTGATAGCAAACATCGTTGTAATCCTTTTTGGGGCCATAAACCTCGGAATTCGACAGGTCCTGACGTAGCTGTTTCTTTCTATTGTTGTTGTGGAGAGAGACAGGAAATACCATGGATCAGCTGTTTGTTGTTGGCTACAGGCCCTAGATGTGCATTTCTTTTTGCTATCCCTACTGTACTGTCAAAATTATTTGAGCTGTAACATTGGAACAGCGAAGATTCAGATCAGCTTGTGCATTCACGCGGTCTGATTAGAATCCTAACTGGGTGCATTTTTGATAGTCAATGGTGTAACGTTTCTACACGCGGACAACGGAGACTCTGATTGAGTCTTCAGTGGACGCACATGTCAGAAGGAAGTATAAATAACGTTTTCTCACGTTGCGGCACATTTTATTTTACCTTCAACTGTTCCCATATTTAGCGACTCTCCTAGTCGTTCTCTCCTGAAAAAAAAAGAAGAAAAAAAAAAAAAAAAAAAAAAAAAAAAAAAGATAAACGCACAGATAACCCTGGTCCTGCTGAACCCGAATATGCCATGCCTTTTCAAACAGTGTTGATTCAGAACAGTTGACTTCTGAAGAAGCCAACTGATCTGAATCTGCACTTTTTTTTAGCATTTCTATTTGTAGCAAGAACCTGGATCGAGCAATCTGACTGGTTGAAAAGTAGATGGGCGTGGCATCATAATTAATTCAGCATGACAAGAATTAATATGATAAGTGACACAAATAATTTAATTACATAAAAGTACGAACAAATGTTAATTAGCCAACAATTTACTTCAGCCAAAGAACAAAGATCGTGGGTTTTCAAAACTAAAACAAAACGCCAATGTGAATAACGCTTACACTTTCCAATGTGTATATATGAATTATTTAATTACAGTCGATTCTCGTTATCTCGACTTCGCTTATCTCGAATAATTGCTTATCTCGAAATGAAAATGTGGTCCCAGTTTAAAAATGGAAAACTAACAACAGGTTACAAAATGTTGTGGAAAAGAACAATTTCTTCTCTTTCCTCAATAATTTCAATATGTTAAACTTCAGGAGTAAAATTATATATTTATTTGTGAAATGTGGTTGCTCAATTTATTTTCCCTCAATTCTACAAATCTGATATGTCGATGTACGGATATCGCGAAGTATTTCAGCGAGTCCCTCAGACTTCGAGATAACGAGAGCCGACTGTATTATTTAAAAATGGCCATGCTTTTATATAAGAAGTCGTATAGCCTTGTGGTCGTATGGTAGAGCAAATGTGAAAGGTGGAGCATATTGGAGGCATTTCACATGGTAGCTTTTCAACAATCTTACATGATCGTTTAGGTATGCGCAAACTAACAACCCGCTGGGTCCCCAAATCCCTTAGCGATGAGCAAGTGGCAACCAGAGCATCAGTATGCAGCGCCTTTTTGAAGCGTTTTAGGTCAAAAGATTTTCTTTTGCGTCTGGTGACTGTAGATGAGATTTGGGTTCATTATTATGAGCCAGAGAATAAAGCTCAGTCGTCAGTGGGTAGGGCCTGGGTCCCCGAGGCCAAAGAAGTTCAAGACGCAACTATCTGCTGGCAAGGTGATGTCCACAGTATTTTGGGACGCAAAAGGCGTTATTATGTTGGACTTTTTACCCAAGAGAAGTACATAACTGGAGTGTACTATGCAAACTTCTTAGACCAGCTGAGAACCGCCATCCGTGAAAAACGCCGAGGTAAACTCTCTAAAGGTGTTTTGCTGCAACAGGACAACGCGAGAGTCCACACTTGCAAAGTTGCAATGGATGCTGTAGAGCGAAACGGGTATGAATTAATACCACATCCTGCCTATTCTCCTGACCTAGCTCCTAGCGACTTCTTCCTATTCCCAAACTTGACTTCATTTCCGGTCTGATGAAAAAGTCGTGACGGCAGTTGAGGAATGGGTCATGGAATGGACCCTGACTTTTTCAGTTCTGAGCTGATGGCACTTGAACACCGTTGGTCTAAGTGCATCACACTAGAGGGCAATTACATCGAAAAAGAAGAGGTGGATCTAAACCGGAAATAAGTTAGGCTGGTTACTTACTGACTCACCCTCGTAGCATGAAGATACTAGAAGACATGTCGATGTGAAGTACCTTAAATAATGATGTCGAATACACCAAGGGTGCTTCTAACATACTCCTACTAGAAATTGGAGAAACAAGAGTCTAGTATTATTGGATAAACTGGTCTCTGTGTGTGTGTTTTTTGCTTGTTTTTTTTACTAACGGACGTGGACCATCATGGAGTATTATCTTGACGTAACACTATTAACGTCAGTCCTCTCCGCAATAATTATCTTGTACTAATGTAGCCACGACTGAGAACATTTTGATATTGTTTAACAACGACTTTACACTTTTATACTGCCTCATCCAGGGAAGATATCGTGTAAAATATACATCACTAGTTTTGATTTAATGAGCGCTTCATTTTTCATACTTAGATTCTAACGTAGCTTGACCATATGACTATGAGTTTTAGTTAAAATCTAACAAAGGTATTTAATACTTCTTGACTATTTTTCTACGCATTTCATCTCCCTTACCTGGCAGAAATCACCAAAGATAGGATTTTTGTAAAATATAAAGTATTTTTATGCTAATTCAAATATCAGTAAGACGGTAACCAGTCTAATTCTAACGCATAATGCTTTGAACAGCATTTGTTAAAACCTTCCCTCAAAACACTATCTCTTACTGGGTGTGTTTTCTTCGAAAGTGAGTATAAAACCTACTTGGAACAATGAAAAAGAAAGTTCAGTTTATAACTTTAACCAGTGTGTATAAAGGCCAGAGGAACATTCCAGAACGTACGTGTTACATGAAGCCCTGTGACCTATGGCCGGAGATCATATATATATATATATATATATATATATATATATATATATATATATATATATATATATATATATATATATATATACAGTCGAACCTCAGTGGCTCGAACTCTTTGGGACAATGGAAATTCGTTCCGTTCGAGACATGAGTAGTTCGAGCCACTGAGGGTTAATCATGGCACCAGTTCAGGAAGCAAATAGCGATAATTTAGGGAAATCTTTTCGATTTTCTACACAATGATTGTATGTTGAGTGTACTCATTAGAATTGCCTCGATGAGGCGATTCTAATGAGTACACACAACATACAATTCCATGATAAAATAAGAAAAAAAATCATTAAATGTTTGTTTTCTTGAACTATAGGAAGAATTATGTAGGGACTGAGAAAGTGTTCGAATCATCCATGTTCTAGCCATTGAGGTTATACTATATATATATATATATATATATATATATATATATATATATATATATATATATATATATATATATATATAGTATTATATATATATATATATATATATATATATATATATATATATATATATATATATATAAGTTGGGAAAAAGAGCATAACATCTAACAAAAAATCTTTTTGGTAGCACTGGCTCCAGAAAGGATGCTGAAATGATAGGCGTTAAACTATATGTTGAGAGTTAATCATAAACAGTGCGAATAATTTGTTTACCTGAGGCCTTTCGACTTTCGCCTTCTTCTTTTATCAGAAACAGGAAATTTCACTTGCCATTGAGAGAGCACGGCAACAAAAGAGAGAAGACTTACTTTCTTACAGGCTTAAATCCGAGTCAAACGTTCTCCCCTTCGTGTTGACATACACCCAGACCTGCCAAAAGTTAGGGAAATAATTAACAAACACTGGCCCATCATTGAGTCCTCCAGCACTTTGAGCGAGATCTTTACAGAAAGACCGACCATGGCCTACAGAAGACCCAAGATTCTGCGGGATCTTCTTGTACGTGCCAAGCTCAAACCAGACATGCGTGATGATGAACCACTTGGGGAGACACGACCGTGCGGCAAAGCAAGATGCAAAACCTGCCAAATGGATAACCCCCACGCAGATCGCGAAGTCAGTGTCTGGGGCAATAATCAAGCTTAGGTGCAACACCAGTTGTAAGACAACCAATGTTGTCTACCTTATTACATGCACCAAGTGTGGAAAGCAATATGTTGGTGAAACCGGTGATCATGTGAACCAACGGATGAACGGCCACAGAGATGATTGGAAACACAAGCGGTTCGAGAGGTCTCCTGTCGCAGAACATTTCTGTTCACCGGAGCATGATTTCCTCAACCACGCCACCCTTTGTTGCTTAGACCATAACCCGGAGTGGACAGATCGAACCAGGAAAGCAAGAGAGAGCTATTGGATCCGACGTCTGAACACTCTACGGCAATATGGGATCAACAAGGGCGACCAGTAGAGGGAATCATCGTTCCTAAGTCAGGGCATGCGACAGTTTATGTGGTACGTTTTGTTCATATGATTTTACGCAAGTTGGGCCCATTTGCCTTATGTATTGGTGTAAAACACTCAGTTTGGTGTATATCCCTTTTGGTGTAGGGTTGATGTGCATCGTATACATTGCGTATATGGACACAGTGGTGTTGATAGTAAAGATAAGCTTTATACGTTTTGAAGATAAACTTTCTACTTTTTGCACGTTGTGTTTACGCGTATTGTTTACATTTCACATATATCTAAACACGATCAGTTATTAAGTCGCAGCGGGCTAGATAACATGGGCCCGAAAAGGGCACAATCTTTTATTCGTAAATTTTACATTTTTATGTCTTTTTTTTTTAAATAGAAAACCTCTGAAGAAGGCGAAAGCCGAAAGGCCTCAGGTAAACAAATTATTTGCACTGTTAATGATTAACTCTCAACATATATATATATATATATATATATATATATATATATATATATATATATATATATATATATATATATATAAACAGATAAAATGAATTTCAATGCTATGATAATGCTTGATTATTGTTTAGTACAGGTAAACATTATTTAAAGAAATATAAGACACATAAAAGTGGGTGGATAATCGAAATTTCGTGCACAAAATAATAAGCCGTAAAAGTTGGCAATGTATTATATAATGAAAATGATACGGCTAATTATAATGCAGATAGGCGCAATCTACCTTAATATTGTGATATCTTAAAAGGAATTTGTTTTGTTCCCTCCTGAAAGTTGTCTCCCTTGTATAAAATGCCTGAAAACCTACCATCTAATATATCAAGTCCTCGTAATTTCTTACTCCCATGCTAATTCTAAAAGTTGAACGCGTCCATTTTATTACCGGTTGATGTGTCTAAAACTGCTGGATGCGCGGGGAAAAAGTATAGACCCTGATCAGATGTCGCGTTTTGCGTCGTTTGATCTGGTTCTGTCCTGTTTGCCCAGACCTGTCTGTCTCAATACTTAGGGTAAATGGTTGATACATTTTGTATCATTCAGTCTTTATATAATGCCATGCCAACGTTATTTTTTGTCATGCTGATAATTATGCTTTGGTGTTTTACACCCGTTTCAACATTTTTAAGTCATAAGATGACTTAAGGGTGATAGCATGTTAAGCATGCTGGTAAAATTTCAGAAAATAGGCTTCAAAAATTAATGCTAATTGTCTCCTATGAAGACAATTGGCATAAAATGTCAAAGTCAATTTTCTGGGTTGAAAAAAAAAAGGGAAAATACCGTCAATTTGATGCCTGCTAAAAACTGCTCGACAGTGGTAAAGGATAAAAAAATACAGTCGACTCTCGTTATCTCGAATTCCAAGGGACTCACTGAAATACTTCGAGATATCCGTAGTTCGACATATCAGGTTTGCAGAATTGAGGAAAAAATAATTTGATTAACCACATTTAACAAACTGAAAGGTAATTGGACTTTTGAAGTTAGAGATATATTGAAAATATTGTGGAAAAGAGGAGAAATGGCTCCTTAGGAGCAATTTCTCCTCTTTTTTACAATATTTTCCATCTGTTGTTAGGTTTTCATGTATAGGCAGGGACCAGATTTTCACTTCGAGATAAGCGGTTATTCGAGATAAGCGAGGTCGAGATAACGAGAGTCAACTGTATTTGAATCATTAAACCGTGTTAACCCATTTTAATCTAGAGACCCCGAGAGGGTAATTGGTAAACCGTCCAGACCCGGATCAGACGCCGTAGAATGCGGCATCTGATCGGGACCTCCACTGTTTGTAAATAGTTTAACAGAACAGAACACAACACAACTGCCATTACGAAAACACGCCTATATAATTTTGACCCCCTTCAACCCACACTTTTATATAGTAAAACTGGGGTTTACAGGGGTACACATTATTTTTCTTATTTCTGTCAAAAACATAGATTATGGGTACTTGTTAGAACCGCCTCGCCGAGGCGGTTCTAACGAGTACCCACAATCTATGTTTTGAGCAGAAATATGAAAAATATCAGAATTTTTATCTGAAAATTTTCCTTTTTTTGGTTGTAAAATTTTCAATATATTTGAATAGGCATGTTTTCGTAATGATTTAGTAATACGTCTCGGGCCACGCGCAGGTGAATAAGTATGTAGATGACGTGCACAACACAGATAGACTATTTGGTTTTTGTTGATAATTCTCGTACACGTCTGACGATATATGGACTGGGATTTTAAGACGTGTGAAGCCGAATGCACATTACACTAACAGAACTCGTTAATGTTGGAAAAAAGAACAAACAAAAAAAACCCAGTAAAGTACAGAGTATAAGCTGACCATACCCAGCCAGTTTGTTCTAGGAATATCAAACTCACGGCTTGATATACCTTAATTTGAAATTCAAATTTTCCAATATATAGTGTGGGGGAGTCCATTCAGTCGAAAACTGGATACCCGTGGTAACAGCATTTTGAGTAAAATAACTTCAACAACAATATTGACAAACTGGGAATGAATACACAAATACATTTACAAGGTAAATAGTCTTTCTACAGCAGGCTTACTCGTATGTTAAACCTAATATCTGAAAGAAACAAGAATCAACATACCCTTGAATTTATTTAACTCGCGTGGATGTATTCACTACGAACTTTTTATCCATTTTTAGATCCCATGGGTTTTTTCTCTAACGATCGAGTAGTAAATTGACAGATTTCGAAATAATGAGCGACGTGTTGTCATTCAGGTCATTGGGTGGATTTGATCGTTTATAGAACACATTCATAAATCTCCTGTGCAAACATATCGATTTATTGACAAACAAAAACCTGTCGGAGAAACAGCCAGGTGAAGGCTGAACGCCTTTCATCCCCGATTTTCTGAAGTGGACTCATCCATCCTTGAATGTGGATATGTCCACTGCTGCAAATAGACGTTTCAGTCTAAAATCAAATATTAGTATGAACCGTCTCGTCAACATCTACACCGTTTGCCAAATCATTGTTCTGGTCTGCAGGGCAACAAAGGTTTAGTCTTTTGTGTATTTGAATTGACTATGTAAACATGTCTCCGCGGGAAATATGCGGGTCGCAAAAGGTTTAGATCAGTCTGCGCATCTTTCTACACTTTCCGCTTACAGTCACATAAAAGCTCCATAAGGAAAAGCACTGACTGGATTGCGCGGTTCTATTTGCTAATATGTATAGGCCGACCAAACAAACCTGTCGCTTTGACCTTTTCACTATAGTATTTACATGTGCTCGTATAAGCATACTTTTACTATGGAATGGGTATTTTCAGTAAAGGCGAGCGGACAGATGTTCCACATGATTTTATTAAACAACTATTAGGTTTTCCAACAGGCTTGCAATTTTTAGGGTAATATTTCAAGATTATGCTGTATCATTATATCCCTCTCCTCTACACTTTGATGGCACTCAATCATATTCTCTCTCTTCGCCCATCTGTTCATCTTAACCCTTTCATCTCTGTTTATGAAATGCATTCTTCTATATCTGCAAACAGGGGTTAGTTCAGTAAAAAAAACAATAAGAATGGCAACCAATGTGGATCCAATGCGACTGCTCGTCACGATTCCTTTCACCTCGATCAGCACCGTTTGCAAACGTATATGAGCCAACACACGACAAAACCTACAAGAAGACCTATGCGACCAGCGAAGACAGATCAGACTTCGCATCCGCAGAGTCTAATCAGAGTTCGCTGATCACATGTGCCTTCTACGGCCTCCCGACTATATAAAAGAGGGATGAACGAGAACCATTGTATTACTGGGTGGATGCACAGGCTGATCTGAGCCTTTGCTGCTCACACAGGTCTTATTGTAGGTTTGTCGTGCGCTGGCTCTCGTATGTACATGTAATGGTATGCATGGATGAAACGGTTAAGTTTTTATCACAGTGTCTGGCTGCTTGATACATGTATTTAAGTTAATATTTTGAAAAAAAAAAAAAACGATTCCGACACATCTTTTGGGGACAGTCAACCGGTACAAATTTTTGTTTGTGTTGAGGTTTTACGGCCCAGTCATATGGGGTCATGTCGAGCGCAGTCAGTTCACCTAACAACATTTTTACTGGGCAGGCTTAGTCCTCTAAGCGGTTAACCAGCAATGTGCACATTCTTTCGCCAGAAACTGCCAACTGCCCTTCTTGATACCCGATACAAATGGAAATAATTTAAAAACATATGTGAAGACTGTTCGATGACAAAATTGTATATATTGTGTATATGTGAAAATGAAGAATTTACCAGCTATATATATATATATATATATATATATATATATATATATATATATATATATATATATTCAAGTTTCAGTATCCTTTGGATCCAGAGAGTTCCTTGTATATAATGAGTGCGCTAGCGCACCAAAAATATACCCTATCCGACGGGTCATTCAGAGCAATCAAGCATAATACTGTTCCATGAAACTTGTTTTTTAACAAGCGTAGTGGTGCAGTGGTTATGTCTCCTAACTCTGAAGGGCTAGGCATTGCCGACGTAGCCGGCGTGGATTCGAGCCTCACTCAGTCCAGTGATATTTCATATTTCTCCCTGTACACTGTTTTCTGAAGTACTTGGATCAGTATTGATATATATATATATATATATATATATATATATATATATATATATATATATATATATATATATATATATATATATATATATATATATATATATATATATTGTTTGTGTTGAGGTTCTGCGGCCAGTCAACCCAGTAGGTTCATATCGAGCGTGGTCAGTTTACCTAACCACACGTTTACCGGGCAGGCTTAGTCCTCTAAGCGGATAGCCAGTATTGTGCACATTCTTTCGCCAGAAACTGACAACTGCTCTTCTTTAATAAAAAAAAAAATGTTTGAACGCTTAAGATGCGGGGAAGGGTTGGGGTGTGGCGGGGCGGGGGTCGGGTGAGGTGGGGGTAGAATCAGCAGACGATAATTTGAAATATTTTTCTTATCTTAGTAGAAATTGAAATCCCTTGCAGTTTGTCTCCAAAGGTAGAAGGCAATCTGTATGCTATTTTCTGCGAAACAAAACCAAATCAATCCGTCTAATGCAGAATTAACCCAGAGAGTGATAAATAAACTTTCCAATTCTTAAATGTATAAATGCATCAGTAAAGTGTGCAGCGGTATACAAAGAATAAATAAAATTGATACAAAAAATCGGCGTGCTGAACTAATGAGAAATCATCGGTTCCCCACTAGATGCGACTTTTGTCGTGAGCTGATAACCTTTGCAAACAGTTTGGACCCAGATCAGGCCCAACAGAACGTCAGGCCTGATTTAGATCCAAACTGTTTGACCTTCAGATGGTGAATTTTTTTTTAATCCACAGACGACAAAAAAGCATGCAAAATTACCCAGCATGCAAAGAGTTAAGCGGGAAACCTGAAGGTAATGTAGCTATTAAAGCACATGGAATTTGCAACAATACTATACACAGTAGTATATGGTAAGCAAAATTTCAGCCTGCAGTAGACTGCCCTTACATTTTTAGCAGAGGACAGGAGCCGAAAAACAAATACAATGTGTTTGCTTTGGAAAATATAAAGTATGTTCCAAACATGGATTTCATTCCAAGAATGATATTTCAAACATTCCAAGTGAAAAAGTATGTTATTTAAAATGTCTAATTTGGTCTTAAAACATTTTATAGAATACTTTTCTTTTAAACCTAGCAGAAGCGCATTCACTGTTCATTTTGAAGAATGGGAACATGTGGAATTTGGGTTCCGTGTTGCAACATTCATCTAAATGTGCTCTTAAAGATACCATTCTTGCCGAGGGGTCCTGAATTATTGCGCATGGACAGTACCGTACGCATGTTCGTTGTTTTCTACCCGTTTGGCCTATATGGAACTTTCCGCACCATTACAGGTACAGAACGTCGCGTGGCATGTTTTGATTTACTTTTCTCTTTTTAAGTCGTATGAGTCTGAGTCTGACTTGATTAGATGTAGACATAATGAGCAATTATTATTATTATTGTTGTTCATTCAATGTTGCCCTTGTAAAATTAGCTTTTGTTATTAGTCTTAAAATATTTTTATTTATTTATTTATTTGGATGTTGTCGCTTGCTTTCTGTCGCACCTGCTTTAGCATGGGAAACTTCGGCGTGCAAGTTCCGTTCGTTCGTCCGTCCGTCCATTCATCAAAACTTACATCTTATAGTTTTGTACCGATCGTTATGAAACTTTGCATGTGTTTTCTCCATGGTATGAAAATGTGCATGCGGTTTGGATATAATTGTTACATCATTTGTTTTCACTTTATCTATATTGTGAACTTAGTCATTTTCACGCTCAATATATAGACAGTGGGTACCTCGCGTCAGCACAACTCCTCATACAATTTTGTACCAATCGGTTGGAAACTTTGCACATCTTGTTTTTTTTTTTTTTTTTTGTTTGTTTTTTTTTTTTTTTTTTTTTTTTTTTTTTTCTCCATAGCATGAAAATGTGCATGTGCTCTTGATATAATTCTTGCATTATTTTTGTCAGATTTTTTTTCTAATTTGTGAACTTTGCCATTTTTTACCTCAGATTTATAGGCAGTGGGTGCTTTGTGATTGCAACTCCTCATAAAATATTTGGAATTTTGCACATGTTTTCTCCAGGGTCGGCAGAAGTGAATGTGGTTTGGATATAATTTTTAAATTTATTTTTGTCACTTTTTCTACTGGAACTTTGTCATTTTCATACCTCAGATGAAAGGATAAAGACTGTCGGTACCTTTTGAGCGCAACTCCTCACGCATCATATGAGAATATGAAATTCCTATATAAACTTCTTCTGCCTGAAATAAACATTTCTTATTTTTGGGGCAGGTGCGACATCAACTTCACCGAAGTTCTATCTATATTTATAAAAGTTGTTTCTTTTATCCGAATCTCATTATATCGTCATTCATTTAAATATTATTTTAACAAGGATAAGGCATAAGTGTAGTAGTCTAAACGCAGATCTTTTCCACGTTAACATAGTTCCTTATTCAAATTGTAGTTGTGGTGTATTAGTCGAAAATGCCGAACACTATCTCTTTGAATGCGCCCTTTACAACAACCAAAGACGAAGATTGTTGCAAACAATAGACCAAATTCAAACTATTCCTGCTATAAACTTTGATCTCTTAACAAACGGCAGTACCTTACGCGACTTTAAGACAAATAAACAAATTATATTAGCAGTTTTAAAATTCATAAAAAATACTAAACAAAATGACTAATTATCCAGTCGTGTTTACTAGATTTCCATACATTTGGTTTTTTTTTTTTTTTTGTTCACTGTCAAAGACCACAACATCTTTACTAATATGTTCCTTTTCTATCTTGTTATGTAAAATGTTTTATTTGCACCATTGTGCCTGTTAATGAATGTATCCCATGCTGCAGGGAGAGGACCATCTAATGATGTTATAACTTGTGTCCAATCCCTTTGTTTAAAATGCAATAAAATATGAATAATATAATCTAAATTTAAATAGGTATCACGGTAAGTTTTATAATAAAAAAAAGTTTTTTATAATGCCAAAAAAAAAAAAAATAAATAAAAAAAAATAACAAATAAATAAATAAATAAATAATATAAAAATAAAAAAATAATAAATAATAATAATAGTAAAAAAAAAAAAATAAAACTCTGGATTGTTCAGATTATATGTAGATACATATGCAATGATGTCTTATTCCGCTTTCAGCAGCTTAGTGATGAGTACTTCTATTCCATGTTTTGATTAATATCTTTGGATAAACTCGACGAATCAGTAATGCGGTTAGTTCTTTCAGTCTTACTTCCCTGTCCGAAGCAATGGTGCAAATTCGTCTTGCTTAGTTTCTTGTGGCTTGGAGACACGATGCGTTTCGAAGTAGTCGCTATATTTTTGACATGTAATAATAACTTATTTATCGCAAAATGATTTTCTCGTCATTTGTTTTCAACAGATATTGATAAGAAAAATTGTATATTTTTTTTCTGTTATATATACCGTTGAAAACAAATAACAAGAAAATCATAACATAAATTGAAATTCAAGAATGTAAGTCCACTTCAGGTACTCAGGGATGAAAGGGTTAATAAGACGTTCTATGTCTGAAAGCCTGACTTTTATTGCTATTTTGCTATTTGCAGAGCGCAGTATTCATATCAAATGAATGGTCCGCGTTAATGCATGTCGAAACTGTGGAAGAAGACAGGCTACCTAATTTCCCTAAATTTACAAATCGTGGTAGCGCTTTCTGAACAGAACACGTCTGATAAGGAAAAAAATAACATTTATGAAAAGTACCAAGAAACAAGAAGCATCTTCAGAAACGAAGATCAGCGACAAAGATAAGTAAAAATGATTTCTCCAATAGTATAACAAAGGTTCTAAAAATGACCCAAAGACCCAAAACTTTGCCAGTTTCCTTGTCAGTGTCACATCCCACTTTACTATAACGCTGTATTCGCATTTGATATCTAATTTCACCGCCTCAAACGATAGCTTCTTTTCGTCATTTAGACATACCACATTATAAATTTCAGTCCTTAAATTTCTCGGACGCCTGATTGCACCATTTTCTTTTGGGATCAAATCTTTTGGGGTTCATCTGAATATTCTGACTTGCCACTGGTTCAACATTTTAGGAATGCTCTGTGGCTTTGTTACGTCGACCAAAAGGTCTTATCACTTTGCACATTTGTTGCCCAGTTCAACGTTTTCTCTTTGTCTAAATGTTGGTCCTAAATAGGCTAAATACATAGCAAACAAAATTTCATTTTATCTTCTGACGTTGAGAACTTCTACTAAAAGTCTGTCATGCCTTTGTCCTATTTGATTTTCCACTGGGTCCAGGAAAATAGGGGACGCTGCCGAACGTGACCGTAAAAACAGGGTCTGTACCTTAAAACATGTTGAACTTGCTATGAGCGTGCCTGTCTTTAGAGTTGTCAAACCAAATGAGATAAACCAGCCTGCCCAGTTTCAGAAGACCATTAGAGGTATGAAATCACTCCATCACAATTCAAGTTTTCTGATATTTGACTAAATTTTTCAGCTTATCTGGAGTGATCTGAAGTTGCGCAAACTTGTAACCAAACCTTTTGTCTGTTACGTAATCCAACTGTTTTCTAGAGCACCACCGATTGAATTAACCTTTAAAGCACTCTGGGCAAATTCAGCAGATGACAAATTGATGTTTTTTCTTTTCTTCTTCTTATTGTTCCCATAACACTGCAATTGACATGTTATGCAAATTGTCTCCAGAATTGTCTCCAGAGGAAACAATTTGCACGAAATGTCAAATCGTTTACTGGGAGAAATAGATTTCAAAATGTTGTCTGTTAAACTTTTATACAGGCTGCTAGGAGTTGAACCGAATTTTAAGATTTATTCTGTCTTACGGAAACGTCTTCGCGCAATGCATAACATTTTGAAAAAAGAACAGATTTTCGTTGGTTTTCAAAAATTGATTTTGACGTGAACTTACAGATCACATTGTAAAGATATTTTAAAATGCGCACAATGAAAGCTAAATCAAATGATTTGATGAACATAACCGTTTCGTGAGATTAATCATCTGTTCAAGGCACGTACATTCTTCCATACAGAGGCTGAGCGGTGTTAGGTCACAGACAAGACAGAATATTTGGACGTAAACGTCTACGTACCGGCGCAATTTTTTTTTCATGTTTACATAGAGATATGGTACAAGGGTATACGAAAGTTTAATACATTTTGAATATAATAGGAAAAAAACAGAAAAAAAAAAAAAAAAAAAAAAAAAAAAAAACAGATGCTTTAATGTTTGCTTTTATTAAGCTTTATGAAATTTCTTGATTGAAATGAAAATAAAATAGAGATTAATCTGCTTATAACACAATTTGTTTTACGATGTTTTATGTTTGCCGGGATCGTCACAAACCGACGTCCCGGCAAATATAAAACGTCCTTAGTGAGCTAATCGAAAAGTCTACCATATGTAAAAATCCAAAGCTATATTAAGAGACCGTAGCGAATCGCGAGCTTGTCAATGAGCTTATCCGGTTTTGTCTACAAATAGCTGACGTTAAGGGTCTTCTTCTATGGAACGCAAGTTTCTGTCGAAAGAATGTATAAAATAGTGATTAACCGCTTAGAGGACTAAACATGCCTAGTAAAAGTGTAGTAAGGTAAACTGACCGCGCTCGACATGACGCATTTGGGTTGACTTGGTCTGTAAAACATCACCACATACAACCCTGACCGCAGGTCAAACTATTGAGACCACAGAGCTTATTTAGGGATTCTCTTTGACATGAAAACACTAACTGTTCGACTGCATAGGACAAGATATCAGAACAGGCGGGGAAGGGGCTACTTGAAACTGCAGATACCAGCAGCATGAAAATGATTTCTCGCCTCTTTGGAAGAATGTGGGAATGATCCTTAACGGAGATGTAAGACTGTTTCGTGATCCGGGTCTGCACTGTTTGTTAAAGCCCCAGTCCAGCTTTTACAGATAACCAGGGGTTCCGCATTGATTTACAAATTTATTTGAGTCGCAATGTCAGAAAACAAACATTCGGACGTGCGCCCAGCGAAACTTTAGGTCAGCCTACACATTTGTGCAGTCTAATCAGAACCTTCGCTGGTTGTATTTTATGTAGCCAGAGATGCAAAGTTTCTTCAGCGGACAACAAAGATTCTGATCATACTGCACAGATGAGCAGCTGATTTGAGCATTCGTTGGGCACAAGCGTCAGAAGGTGTCTTACGTCGTGGCTCATACACCAGGATCGGCTCAATCAAGCTGAAAGCTTCAGCAGTCTGGGTCCTTGCTATCCGCATGTCAACCGAGTCTGCAACAAACTGAATCAGAAGAATTATTGTCTTAAATGAGGGGCATGTTTTACGCGAGTAAAACTCCCTCCTACAAACCCCTACCCCACCCCATACACATACACCACAAATAGTTTTCCTCCCACTCAAAAGCGGTTGCTCTGTTACACGTTTTTCTTTGTTACTGAGTCAAAGGTTTCTTATTTGCATTTGTTTTATTATTAGTTGTTCCTCATCTCTCTATTCTGTGAACGCTGTGCTTCGTGGTTGTGGAATTTCCTGTGTATTTTCACCTATAGTTTTTTTCCGTATGATCTCCAGTGGTATTTTGTTAGAATGAAAACCCCAGTACTTTAAAAGTAGATCCGATCCATAAACGGTTACTTGACATATTAAAGGTCAGTAGAAGTACGACGGGTCACTCCGATTACAGCATGTGTTTATTCCACCCTCTTTGTTAGGTAACTAGAATGATTGATTGCAGTATATAAGCTCTAATATAGGCTAAAGAATACATGAAAGCCTACCGGAACTACTTTGTCACTTTTTGTATAACATCTGAAAGATTGTTGGTTAATATAACATTTATTTTCCGGACCAAGTAAAATGGTAAATACATGTACATACTGAAATATAATTACTGAGCCTAAGACGATTTTATCCAGGCGAGCTTCAGAACATTCTATGTTCGCTATTACAATCACAACACTAACAGCACTGGTGGGTCGATTGTTTCTGAGTGTAAGCCCTGGACTGGCATAGATGTAAGACTGTTTCATTTAATCCCTGAAATTAAAGCAAACACAGAATTCCCTGTTCAGACGTTTTATGGCGTCTGATCTGGGTCTATACTGTTTGCCAGTGTCCCAGACCAGGTTTTACAGATAGTGCTAGGAGGATATTTGAGTGACGTCACGGCAGCTACCACTCTACTTTTTTTTAAATTACTTCCACTTCACTTATGGTCCTTGTACAGAGGTCAATAAGTAACCAGCCTAACTTATTTCCAGTTGAGATCCACCTCTTCTTTTTCGATGTAATTGCCCTCTAATATGATTCACTTAGACCAACGGTGTTCAAGTGCCAACAGCCCAGAACTGAAAAGGTCAGGGTCCTTTCCATTAACCCAATCCTCAACTGCCGTCATGACTTCTTCATCAGACCGGAAATGAAGTCCTCGGATATCCTTTTTCAAGTTTGGGAATAGGAAGAAGTCGCTAGGAGCTAGGTCAGGCGAATAGGCAGGATGTAGTATTAATTCATACCCGTTTCGTTCTACAGCACCCATTGCAACTTCGCAAGTGTGGACTCTCGCGTTGTCCTGTTGCAGCAAAACACCTTTAGAGAGTTTACCTCGGCGTTTTTCACAGATGGCGGTTCTCAGCTGGTCTAACAAGTTTGCATAGTACACTCCAGTTATTGTACTTCTCTTGGGTAAAACGTCAAACATAATAACGCCTTTTGCGTCCCAAAATACTGTTGCCATCACCTTGCCAGCAGATGGTTGCGTCTTGAACTTCTTTGGCCTGGGTGACCCAGGCCCATACCCACTGACGACTCTGAGCTTTATTCTCTGGCTCATAATAATGAACCCTAGTCTCATCTACAGTCACCAGTAGCAAAAGAAAATCATCTTTTGACCTAAAACGTTTTATCAAGGCGCTGCATACTGATGCTCTGGTTGCCATTTGCTCATCGCTAAGGGATTTGGGGACCCAACGGGCTGTTAGCTTGCGCATACCTAAACGATCATGTCTAGTTCGTCTGTCATTACTGACAATGACCAATCCTAATCAACTGTGTGATGTGTTATTATTTGTGTGTTCTAAGATGGCTGATGGGACCAATCTTAGCTCTAAACTGTCTGTTGAAAGAAAGCTCTGTTGGTAATGCCTTATCTCTTGCTTTCTGCTGTGCACGTTTCTGCTCGGCTTCGCTGATTCTTTTTGCTTCGTATTCACCTTTTTATGAGGCCTCGCCACTTTGTACGATCCTGTGCAATTTGTTCCCATGACTATGTTGGTATGTTGAAGTATTTAAGGGAGGCTTTGAGGGTGTCCTTGTATCGCTTCTTCTGACCGTCATGGGAGCGTTTTCCTATTTGAAGTTCTCCATAGAGGATTTTCTTTGGCAAACGTTCATCAGGCATTCTGGTAACATGGCCTGTCCATCTTAACTGTGCCAATTTCAGAAGAGTATGTACACTCTGCATCCCTGCCCTTTTCAGGACTTCAACAATCTTACATGAAACGATCATGTAAGATTGTTGAAACGCTACAATGTGAAATGCCTAATGCCTGAATTCGCCTATCAGAGTATACCGGATCCCGAACTTTGTTACATATTTCTTGTCGGTGGCATCCAGTTGCCGTCCAGACCTGGCTTTATCTTCTAAAGACGTTCTACCGTGTTTGAATTCCCCTACCAAGAATTTAACCTGAGCATAAGATGGTGCAGAATACCCATAAACATCGGCTAACTCGCCGTGTATTTCCTTGCCTGTTTTATCTTTTAAATACAGGTACCGAATTACAGCACGGTACTCAACTTTAGACGAAAAGCATGCATTTGCATCAGTAGCCATGTTTGACATTCAATATCTTATTAAAGAATGACTCGATACGCGTGTAATTTTGTACCCATGTATAAATCATATATTGAAACAAAGCATGAAAATCGTAATCGTCTCGGTCCGTCGGAAATGGGATAGGCTGGTTATTTATTGACACGCCCTCGTATGTTACATATATTATTTCGAATACATATTATTAGACATTATTACGGCATTGTTGACATTTTTACACAAAGGACATGTTTCCAGCGTTCATGTCTCTCTCTCTCTCTCTCTCTCTCTCTCTCTCTCTCTCTCTCTCTCTATATATATATATATATATATATATATATATATATATATATATATATATATATGCATGCACGGACTGTCAGCGCGTGGAAATGATTCAACTAGACACCGATTTACGTGTTGTCTTTTATTTATCTAGATCTATTTAAAATTTGTTTCATAAACGGCAGTTGTAAAATATTTTTAACACATTTTTTGTTTACATTTAATTCTTAAAAGGTATGAAATAAAACAAATAAAACTCTAGGATTCGAATCGATAATGTCCACATTTGTAGTCTAGGAAAATTACAAGTGGGCTATCGCGGGTTTACGGTTGCCGCTGCTTACAATATTTATTAAATGTAGCTATTCGGGTGATATTTGTTTATGTTTATTATGACATTATAAACAGTCTGTGACGTCACTGTTAACAACCTCCGAGGATAGTAACCCTATTTACACTGCACTCTGACGTCACAGCGACAATAACATCATGGCTATAAATAACCGTTACTTGGATTTCGTCTAACGCGCGCTTTGATTACATTGGTCAATGATAATCACGTGCAAGACTACCTAAAGGAAATTTTGGCATTTGTTCACTATGATTCGATTGTAAACAATCCGCTAGAACAACGGATTCACTGAGATCAAAAGACTTGATATACTGGGTATATTATCCTCGGAGGTCGTAAGTTCGTGGACTTAAGCATTTTTTTCACGTGCTGTTCTATAACGAAGCAACAACCGAATGAAAGAAAAATACTTACATAATCTCCAATATCTTCATGCCGCGCCTGCATAGTTTGTTGACCTTCGGTGGTTTTGACAGTTGTTTATCTTTCTCAATGACATAAGCGGTCAATGTAAAAACGTTATTTTCTGAAGGTGGTAAATTCGTGGATGCACTTGATTAGGACATAAAAAATATTTTTATCACCCAGATATCTTTTAAATATTGTTTCTGGGTATTTTAAAGATAATATTGATATATGGATGTAAAACAAGTGAAATTTATCGCCATGCTTCGCAAAAAATTAAAAATTGACCCAACAACGCTAAATCTGGTTTAACAGGAGTGCACATCGCATTGACCTAGAACATGTCCAGTAAAGTGGAAAAAGGTAACATATCAACAGTAACCTGACATTATTTTAAGATCTTTTATTGGGTTTGGTAGCTAATTTTGCACAAGTTACTGTACATGCATCACGAAAACATGCCTATATAATTTTGACCCCCTGAAACCCCACTTTTATATAGTAAAACCGGGGTTAAAGGGGGATACATTATTTTTCTTATTTCTGCTCAAAACATAGATTGTGGGTACTCGTTAGAACCGCCTCGGCGAGGCGGTTCTAACGAATACCCACAATCTATGTTTTGGGCAGAAATATGAAAAATATAAAAAAAAAATTATCTGAAAATTTTCATTTCTTGGTGGTGAACTTTTCAATATATTTGAATAGGCATGTTTTCGTAATGGATAAAGTAAAAGTAAAAAGTATTATGAGTGGTACAAAAGTACAACAATGCACCCATAATAACCACATGAACTTGTAATTTTGTCTATTCAGATCTAACACAACTAAAAACACAGGCAACCTCTGTTTTTGGTTTTAGGTTGTCTTGGAGCTCATATAACATAAGTATAAGTTTGTGTGGAATAACCAAAAGCATTTATGACTGTCACACCAAGGATCCCAGATTTGTTTTCTCTAAGTCACATGCTCATTCTTCTGGGTTTAATTGCACGCCGGCGGGTTAGGCCTCAGATTCTATGATGGCACCAGCGTAAAGTCTACTTGAAATTTAATTTTGGATATTTTTTGGTTGGTACTTGATGCTCTATCTTTGGTCGTGACTACCGGAGTCTAACTGTTGGTTTTCGTTTGCTCCAGCATTTCAGTTGTTTCGTGCTGTCGAGTTCTCATCGTTGTTTTATCACTGTAATTAGTTGATTTTTTGTGTTTTCGGAAATGTAGCACTGATGAGTTAGGAAGCCTTAATGCGAACTAAACAAATTATCTAAACTGCAGCAGAAGTAAGGGCGAGAATTGTGGCCACGTAAAATCGATTTAAGCCCCCCAGTGAAATACTTCTCACTGACCGTTCCAAGGCGGTTCTTCTGTCATGGTTTATTTTTGTTATAGTTCGTCTTTTAATGTGTGTGTCGCTTACATTTTTTTGTTTTGGATAACCATTTGGCCACTTTGTGGGAAAGTAACTGTCCGTTTGGCTTTCTGCTAGTGATGTTTCCATTAGGGTCTAGTTATTTCGTGTTTGTGTTTCTTTCCCTTTGATGTTTCTGATGAGAGGTGTGGGATAATTGTATCGATTCCTGATCATTGCCTTCCCTTCTATTATGACTATTGCAGTATGGACATGAAAAATGACCATTTCGCCTTATAACAGACTGTGTTGTGCAAACATTTATGTAGACCCGGTGCGTACAGTTGGAGCACTGTACCCATTTCACAAATATCAGGGAGACACTGTGTCTTACTTCGGCAGGTTTGAAAAGTTCACACACGCATCATTTTTCAGACTCACCAGTTTCATCATCATTAGACTCGGAGAGGTCTGAATCGTCACATAAATTTATATGTGACGGTCCAGCAACTGGAGACAGACACAGACTTTTGCCTTGTTGCTTTGATTTACCTTTTGTAGATTGCTTAGAAGCTGACCCTTTACTTTTCCCAATATTGCTTTTTTTTTTTTTTTTGCAAGAGATATACCTTTCCCTTTGGAGGCCGGTTTTGCAGTATCAACTCTCCCCTTAGTGTTTGATTTTTTATTTACAGCATTAGTATCATTGGGTTTTATTTTTTTAGCTTTAGATGGACCTACAAACTTTGATTGATGTTCAATTATCTTAATTTCAATTTCTGGTTCGATGATAGCTTTTCCTGAAACAACTCTACTAAGAGTGTTTCTAGGCTTCCTTTGCTTTTCTTTGGCATTTTTGACAGTTTACAAATCGATTAACTTTGACTGCATAAATTGGCTAGGTGATTCCAATGACCAAGTGTTATTTTCAATACATTTGGCGTCAGTAGGAGTCTTTGTTAATGAGTTCGTGTCATTTGAATCTCTCGATGCATCTTGTATTCAATTTCCATCACATGTTCACTTGATGATTCATTTCCAAAGACCTCAGCTGGTAATACTGCTTCAAGTCCCATGACAGCACTGTTGAATGGAAATATGCCGGTTCTTCTGAACGCTGAATGCAAATGTTCTGGTGCAAATGCATCCAGTTTGTGTGAAATAAATATGTATAGAGAGAGAGAGAGAGAGAGAGAGAGAAAGAGAGAGAGAGAGAGAGAGTAGTTGCGGATTGCTTAACAACTGTCACACCTATTTCAGGTTACCCAATCAGGCACCATCAAGCAGCTAGATACAGGCTGTATTCACCTAATTCACTTACGGATGCCTATAAAGCTGTGAAAGAAGAAACGATATCTTTGATAAGGGCTGCTAAAATCCATGGGGTACCAGAGCAGATATTGCGGGACAGGGTATAGTGAAGACATGTATATACAGACATAGATATAGTGAAGAGTGGACGCTCACCTGTGTTTGATCTGGAAGAAAAGTCCAAAATAGTTAATCATCCACAAACTGTAGCAAAATATTGTTAAAGGTACACTCGCGAGGACGTTGTTGAAATTGCATCAGACTACTGTGTACGCCTTGGTAAAAGGGCCCCAACAATCTTTGGTTTCGGGGATTTATCAAACGCTGGCCAGAGCTCCATGTCATCAAGCCTAGAGCTCTTGAGCTGCAAAGGGCCAAATCTACAACAGCTTTGGTTGTACAGAATTATTTCAGTGAGCTAGACAAAGTGTTGAAAAAATTCAATCTTAAGGACAAGCCCCACTTAATTTTTAATTTAGACTAGCAAGGCATTGCCAATAATCACAGCCCCCATATGTTGTAGCTGGAAATGCATACAATGTGCAGGCAGTCACCTCAGGAAAATCACAGATCACAACTATCTTAGGCTGTGGTAGTGCGAGTGGTCAAATGATTCCACCATACTATGTCTTTGCTGGTCAAAGGATGATGCCGGATCTACTGAAAGATTGGGCGCCTGGGTGTGTCGGAACTGTAACAGAGTCTGGTTCGTCAAACTCTGAGGTTTTACGTTCATTACTTGATCACTTCATATAGTATGCACCGCAGAGACAACCTGACGAGTACTTACTCCTCTTACTTGACGGACATAAATCACGTTTCCATTGGATTGGTTGAATGGGCTAAAGAAAGGGACATCATCCTTTTAATCTTACCAGCCCAAACTTCCCATATTCTGAAGTCCGCTTGGTGTTGCCATATATGGTCCATTACAAAAAGATATATAGTACTTTGTGTTAAAGTTTACAAGGTCTAGCACTGGCTGCATTGATCGTTATGATGTCTGTGGAATCTACAGTAAAGCATACTGTAAAGACGTGCACGGACCAGAGCATACAAAGGATAGGCCGTCAAGCAACAACTGAAGTTCTATTCTAATCTTTTTTTTAGTAATGCTGAACAACAGCAACATAAAAGTAACATGTTTGTGGAATAAGAATGCATCTTTAATTTCTAAAAAGGTTCTGTTTCAGTACAAATCTATAATTATTGCATAAAAGACAAACCGCATCTTGACTGGATTTTGCTTAGGTGAGGTTTTGTTTTTGCTGAAAACAATGGCAAAGAAACATCTCGTGAAATGTTGCTATCTGCACGCGCACACGCGGAATGCTTACGTCCACGAACTTGCAACCCGGACGAATTTGACACCTCCGACCATATCTGAATGAACTTGACCTTAGAAATGTTGGTTTACACTTTTGATATAAGTAACAAAATCGTGTGAGTACAATAGAGGTTTACAACATCACGAGCCATTGCGTGATACGTCTCATTAAGTATGAGGTTTCAAAATTTAGCCGTCTGCCCAGTCAGCATTCTACGTAAATCTATATTGGACCGTCATACTGGGTGTGGCTATTCCATCAACTAACTGGGTGTAGGCTATTCCATCAAATGAAACTAAGTGACATTTTCAGACGGAGTCCTATAAGATCTTATGTGACCTAAGCCTGTCAGCGTCTATACGTGCCTTAATGCAATGATAAATCCCATGAAACGTTTCTTTTTTTTTTTTTTTTTTTTTTTGTCAAAAGATTTGATTCAAGTTTCATTGTGTGCATTTAAATCATCTTTACAATATGATCTTCAAGGTCACGCCAAAGTAAAGTTTTACACAATTTGATAGAATTAATGATGAACATGGCGCGAAAGTGCTTTCGTAAAAGAAAAAAAAAATCAGTCCGTTGAAACACACCTAACCATCGCAAACAGCCCCGATGTACCCCAAACCACTTTATTTATTTACTGTTTCACATCAAACCACTAGCTTTTACTATTTTTCACTTAAATTTACTTTTTTTTATTTTTCAACTGAAGCGAAATGGTGCTTTCAAGGTGTTTGATGTCTCAGTATAAATAATGAGCATCCATACAGTTTGATCTTGATGCATGCAACAGATAAACGTAAGTGAAATATGGGTCGTCAGGACTTTTTTTGAAAAAAAAAAAAAAACTTAAATGAATTATAAAGTGATGCCCCTCACCCCCTCTCCCCAAGAAACATCTGACCAGCAAAGGTCTAGATCAACATGTGCATGCATGTGCATCTGCACAGTCTGATCAAGGTCTTTGGGTCTTTACAGTAGAAAAAAGACTGACATAAAATAACAGACAGCCTCCAAGAAAACATATAACGAACAAAGTTTCAGATCAGCATGTGCATGTGCATCCGGACAGTTTGAGCAGGATCTTTGCAATAATAGTAATAAATATAAAACACATCAGGCCGTTTTGTTTTCCACTGGACCTGCATGTGACGATATCGTATTCAAAGAAGCCGACCCACTATAATGATTCATATCTTACATGCTAATGAACGGTTCTAGGAAAACTGCCCCGCGGGAAACTGCCCCCTGAAATCCCCCCCCCCCCGTAAAACTGCCCCCGAGGAAAACTGCTCCCCCACTCCCGAGAAAATTGCCTCCTAGGAAAACTGGCCCCCAGAAAACTGCGCCCCCCCCCCCCCCTCCCATAACAGATGTATGATACATTTACATTTTACCAAAAAAAAAAAAAAAAAAAAAAAAAAAAAACTATGTCGGCTCTTCCACAAGCCTCATCAGGCGGTGATGGCAATTTATAACTCTGAGATAGGAGCTCTTTGAGGTCCAAGTTGCCATAGGTAATCCCCGCGATAGTTTTTTTTTTTTTTTTTTTTTTTTCTTTCATTTTTCAAATATTTCAGTACGTCTTTATTTATTTATTTATGTTTTGTTTTTCTTTTTGAGCACATCTTTTTGCATACTCAAATGTTCACACCACAGCTTGAAGTGCAATAGTACAATAATTAAGTTATGTTGAAAAAGTTTGTATAACTTTCATATCTTTAAGTGATTTATGGAAATTAGAATTAATTCTATCCTGTTTTGAAAACGAGCACTTAAACTGTAATGGTAATATTTAAACGCGAACAAACACAAAAAAGAAATAAATGCACATTTCAAAGGAACAATTCTCTCTCTATCTCTTTCAAAAGCACACGCATACATTATTATTATTTTTTATTATCAACATTATTTATATATATGAGAAAAGTGCATATACATGAGAAAAGTATATGTACAATAAATCCTTTATGGGGGCAGATTTCCTGAGTGGCTTGGGTGCGGGGGGGGGGGAGGTGGGGGGGGGCAGTTTTCGTAGGGGGTCGTTTTCCGGTGGGGGGGTGGAGTTTTCCTGATACCCTAAAGAACAAACAAAACAATTATAGGTGAGGTGCCTTTAATCATCAGAAGCTATGTAGAAATACTTTGTTAGTTTTTTTTTCTATAATGTATGTACATGATTATCATATAATATTTAACCATATTTGATTTTCAACTGTTTGATTTGTGACTCAAGAAGTTTAAAATGTATTTAGGGGGTTTGGGTAGTTTTGTGTAGTTTGGGATGTTTTGGATAAATCAAATGCCTTTTTGCCGAACCTAGCGGGAAATCAGGGCTGACTTTAAGTTTAAGTTCTCAACTTCAAAAGATAAAATGAATTTGTATTGTTTCTGCTTTAAGCATGTTTAGGACCCTAATTCAGAGAAAAGGAATTTTTGAAACCTACAACTGTGCAAAGTGGCACAGCCTTTTTGAAGACACGGAGAAAAATGTGGTATTCGTAACCATGCCATGGAACATTCATAAAATGTTTAACAATGTTCAAGTGAGCAGACACGGACCCCAAAAGAAAGGGTGCAATCAGATGTCCTAGGAATTTAAGGATTGCAACATTCATTCCATAGATTTAAATTGCGGTATGTCAAAATGGCAATCAGAAGCTTTCATGCAAAGAAAAGCGGTGTAATTAGACATCAGTTTCGTATCCAGCGTCACATAGAGTAGGATGTGACTATGACAAGGAAACTGTCAAAGTTTCGGGTGTAAAAACTGGGCTCTGTTTTTTAGAACCTCTATTATAATATTGAAAAAAATGCCAATTTTTTTTTGCTATTCTTCGTCGGTATCTTTTGGTTCTTAATTTCAACAGAAAATCTTTTAAATTTGTATCCGATAGGTGGGCACGCGTTATAAACAAATTGTAATAAGCCTTCAAATAAATCAAAGCACTGATAGAACTGATGGATTGACTGTCTCTGAGTGTAGGCTGGTAGAATGGTCCTTAACGGGGACTTCAGATGGTTTCATTTAACCCTTAAATTCCTTTAAGTAAACAGTACAGCCCCTGACCAGACACTGCGTTCTGCGGCGTCTGATCTGGATCTACACTGTTTGCCAATGTCCCGAATGCCCTAGTCAAGGTCTACCAACGATAGCTCGACTATAAATAACCGTAAGTAAGACAAGAATAGCACGGCTATAAATAACCGTAACCTGGATTTCCTCTTACGCACGTTTTAATTACATTGGTCAATGATTATCACATGGACAACAACCTAATTCAAATGGTGTATGTATACTATGGTTCTGTTGTAAACAATCTACCCAAATAGTGGGACGGGGTATGACGGGTTTTTATTACACATGATTGTTAGCGTAATGTACATCTCCAAGGAAACTAACTGGCATATACAAATGCTTTCCTAGTATATGATATCCATATCCCTTTACGAACATAAGTAGACTGTTACTGATGTATTGGATGCTCTTGCAAACCTAATAAGCTGAGGTATATGCATGATAAGATGTAGCAGGTATCAATTGATATAAGTAGATATCGATATGTCTAAACCCCCAAAAATGGTATTTGACTACCTACACTTGTTTAACAGTTTCAGCATTTGTTCATGCATATCTGTTTTAATACTTTGTGTAGGCACGGTACGCTATAAAAGATACCTCTGCTCTGCGGTTTTCACTCATTCTCCATACAATATATAATAGTACATTGAAGTTAATGTATTTCTCTTTTTTTTCAAATGAGTCGAGACAAGCTCAAATACTGATTTTTGCATTACGCCAACAACAGAAACAGAGATTTTGCTGTACCCTTTAGACAACCGTCAATTAGCGACCCAATATTCGAACAGGGAAGGCATCAATCATATGGCCAAATGATCGTACATGTACCTTCATTATTGTTCAGTTATGCATTTAACCCACTTTACGTGACGCGACTCAATCACAATTAATGATGCTTGGATTCATGTTTCAATCTTTTCTGTATATGCCTTAGAACCAGAACAATGCCCTCTTATGGATGCAGTTTTGGATCACTCCTTTAAATTAGACTACCGAAGGAAAAGTTTCAGAGGCGGCAAATTCTATCTTATAGCGTAGACCCCTTTTCAGAAGGGAGTGTACAGCAAAGCCAACATGAAGTATCAAATTATTTCTTTCCTGTCAAAAACTGCGACAAAATTTGCCAAACGCATCCAGTCCCTCAAAAGCAAACGCGAATACTGTTCGCTTATGCATTTAACTATGTTTTATAATTCTGTTAGTTGACAGCAGATGTCTAAACGGGTCATGTATGTGTGCTGACTGATCCGGACTTTCGTTATTAACAGATAATTTCTGTTGTTGTCTTTTTTTTTTTTTTTTTTTTTAGCTCACCTGAGCCGAAGGCTCGGGGTGTGCTAGTGTGATTACTCCCCGTCCGTCGTGCGTCCGTCTGTCCGTCCGTCCTTTCACACCTTTGAACGACTTCTCCTCTGAAATGCTGGGTAAAATTTCTTCAAACTTCATGTGGAGCCGTGTTAAAGAGGGATTAAAAATATGTTCAAATGGGCATGGTCCGTAAGGCCGCCATGCCCATATATATTTATTAGATATAGATTTATTATGGGAAAACTTAAAAAAAATCTTCTTCTCTGACACCATGAGGCCTACAGCTTAATTATTTAGTATGTAGCAATGGTTAGTGGTGCCCTACATAAATCCTGCCAATCAAGCCCCTTGGATCCAAACTGGCCACTCCCCGGGGGTCATTAGACTTATACGAAATGAGGAAACTTAAAAAAATCTTCCTCTCTGAAACCATGATGCCCAAAGCTTATATATTAAGTATGTAGCAATGTTTAGTGGTCCCCTACATAAATCCTGCCAATCAAGCCCCTGGTATGCAAACTGGCCACAACCCAGGGGGTCATATGTTAATATAGAGGGGTCATATGTATATAGAGAGCTATATAGCTTAAGAACCTTCAAAAGTCTTCTTCTCTGAAACCATGAGGCCGACAGCTAACAGGTTAAGCTTATATATTTAGTATGTCCTAATGTTTAGTGGTCCCCTACATAAATCCTGCCATTCAAGCCCCTGGGGTTCTAAATTGGTCATGCCACGGGGTCATTAGCTCCGATAGATTTATTGTAGGAAGACCTTAAAAATCATCTTTTTTGGAAACCATGAGGCCCATAGCTTACGTATTTAGTATGTAGCGATGTGTAGTAGTCCCCTACATAAATCATGAGAACCATGCGTCTAGGGTCCAATTTGGCCATGCCCCAGGGGTTATTAACTCCTATAGACTTATAATGGGGTAAAATATTCTACTCTGAAACCCTGAGGCACACAGCTAATGTATTAAGTATGTAGCAATGTTAAGTTGTCCCCTTCATAAATTCTGCCAATCAAGACCCTGGGGTCCAAACTGGTCATGCCCAAGGGGTCATTAGCTCCTATAGACTTATAATGGAAAAAAAATCAAAAAAATAAAAAACTCTTCTTGTCTGAACGTGAGGCCCACAGCTTATATATTTAGTATGTCGCAACGTTTAGTGGTCCCCTACATGAATCCTGCCAGTTTAGATCATAGGGCTCAAACTTGCTATGCCCAGGGGTCTTTTGTTTAAATAGAACTATATAGCTAAAGAACCCAAAACAATCTTTTTCTCTGAAACCATAAGGCCCAGTGCTAACAGATTTCGTATGTACAATAACCCTCAAAAATCTTCTTCTCTGAAGCCATGAGACCCAGTGCTAACAGATTTAGTATGAGTAATGTTTAGTGGTCTCCTTTATAAGTCCTGCCAACCATGCCCCTGGGGTCCAAATTGGATTGCCCCGGGAGTTGATGCCGGGGGTCATTGACTCTCATGGACTTACAACGGGAAAACCTTAATAAATCTTCTTCTATGAAACCATGAGACCCACAACTTATGTATTATACCTCGTATTAGGTATGTAGCAATGTTTAGTGGTCTCCTACATAAGTTCTACCAACCATGTCCCTGAAGTCCAAATTGACCATCCTTATTAATATAGAGCTATATGCTAAAACTTAAAAAAAAAATTAATAATAATATCTGAAACCAAAGTGCCTTAGGCAGGTGCGATCATCATGACTCTTGCTCAAAATGTTTTGTCTTGATGGTTTCTAGGTCAAGTTTGAACCTGGGTCACATGACTTACATTTCACGGTCCAGTGACTTTCTTAAGTTTTTCCATTTAGGTCAGTTTCTCAGTAACTGTTGGTCCTACAGCAGTGATACTTGGCCCTTGCAGACATATTGGAATGGCCGTTATTTTTTTATTTTAATTTTTTATTTATTTATTTATTTATATTTTTTTTTTTTTTTTTTTTTTTTTTTTTTTTTTTTGGACTTAGGGCATTTTTGAAAATTTCAGCATTTTAACCTTGTAAGTAAGATAGCTCAAAAACTTGCCTTGAAACTTGACAGGCTGATAGAGAATGATGAGTAAATGACCTGATTAACTTACAGCAGTTAACTCAGGTGAGCACTGTGGCAAATGCGCCTCTTTTTTTTTTTTTTTTTTTTTTTTTTTTTTTTTTTTTTTATTTGGACATGCCAAATAAATACAAAACATTAATGCATGTAATTTCCACGAAGCACGATATTTCTATGATTGTTAAAAAGCTTTTAAATATCACAGAAGTGGATTTTTCAATTAACATTGCAATATATCAAGTGTGTTGTAAATTACCATAGTTCTGTCTGATTGCTATTATCATTTGAAAGCGATGGCTTCTGATCGCTGAAGTCATTCATTTAATCTGTTTAATTGCATAACCAGAACTAACCTATAGGGATTGAAGTACTAAAATGACATTGGCTATTCTGTTTTGACATTAATGACCAACCCTGAAGATTTATTAATTGCTTAAAAACATCCTGTGTCTGAACTAATGAGTTCTACTGTAATAATACAGATAAGGCGTGCTGTGAGAAAAGGTATTTTCGGAGCGTATGCGGACAGTAAAGGTCCAGATCAGCCAACGATGCCACACAGTCTGATAAAGACCTTTACAATACATCGGTATATTCTACAGTATTCAATCCTTCTGTAATCGGACAGCGAAGGCCCAGATCAGAGTGCGCATCTGCGCAGTCTGATCTGGGACTTTGCTCTCCGCACGTACCACGAACGGCCCTGCATTTGTATTGATTTGGGTGCAGCAAATAAAAGCAGCTGGTATTTTGTTCTTTTACCACTGAAATTACAATTATGGCGGAATGTTGTTATCAGTGTATATGGCAGAAAAATAACTGAAACACTCTAAAATGCTGGAAATTCGTATAATTGTTCTCGTTTGTATAAAGATACTTACAGAAGGTAAGTTGTTTCATTTGCATGTTATGTTTATGTTGTTTTATTTTATATTTATTTCATGTTTATTTTGTATTTACACTTGTCTCTTAACAACTCTTTTGGGTTTATGTTAATATTTAATCTTTAATAAATTAAAGAATCTATATCATGGAAAGATATACGTTTGTCAAAGTGATTACTCCTTTCAAATATATAGTAAATTACGATTTCGTGTATATTTTCATCTTGCGCCGTGTCCTTTCCAACATTCGATTCTATATATAACAGCGTGCGTGCGTGTGTTTTTTTTTTTTTTTTTTTTTTTTGGTACTTAATTATATAGTCATGTCGTCGGTATTCCGATGGGGATTTATTGTTACCTCCTGTTGCTCATGTGAATTATTTTTTACAAAAGAGAATTTTTACTGTGTCTCTCTGAGGCTTATGAAAATAAAATACAAACAGGATTGCCTTTGGAAACAAAGAACACAAAATAACGAAAATCGGAGCCTCGGTTTAATTGAGTCTCTTCATATGCAACGCTGTAGTTTTATAAGGCTGCATACGTCCCCTAATGCCGGCTTAAGCGCTATCCGATTTTCAGAATAACCAGGATGGAGTCAATGATCCCAAAGGAAATAAAATATAACCTGCACTATGACAATGTACGGGGAGACTTTTTACGGCCGCCAAGCGGCACAGCATCAGCTACAGTAGCGTAAAGTCAAAAACGATTGCTTTTGGAAACAAAGAACATACATAACCATGTAAATCGGAGACTCGGTTTGATTGAGCTCTTCATATGCAACACTGTAGTTTGTGAGACTGAAAATGCCCCCTAGCGCTGGCCTAAGCGGTATTCGATTTTCAAAATAACCAAGATGGACTCAGTGATCACAAAGGAAATAAAATATAACCTGCACTATGATGATGACTGTTTACTGCAGCGAATGTTATTCGGGCATTTAATCCAACTCCTAGATATTAAATGACTTGCTAAATGTAGTTAAGTTTATTTTTATTTAATAAACACTATCCCAGAGAAGATCATCTTGATAAAGCAAATCTCCTGACAATAAAATTTTAGTTTTGTATTTAAATTTATCAATCTCTAATGGTATAATTACATTTCAATAATAACAAACGAAATAACTTTGATACTGACATTCTAAACGAAACTGACTTTGATATTAAAATTGTAAGTTTCTCTTTTTGGACGGTGACCTGCTACGTACATGTATTACGTTTTATGGACTGTATACGAGCCCAGTCCATGGAAAAAAGCCGTATTAGCATATGCGAATAGCAAACATTACGAAAACACGCCTATTCAAATATACTGAAATTTTTACCACCAAAAAAAAGAAAATTTTCTGATAAAAAATTCTGATATTTTTCATATTTCTGCTCAAAACATAGCTTGTGGGTACTCGTTAGAACCGCCTCGACGAGGCGGTTCTAACGAGTACCCACAATATATGCTTTTGAGCAGAAATAAGAAAAATAATGTATACCCCTGTAAACCCCAGTTTTACATTATAAAAGTGCGGTTTAAGGGGGTCAAAATTATATAGGCGTGTTTTTGTGATGGAATCAGGCTAGCCTGCTGGTTGCCCACATATGCGGTACGCCAAACTTCAGCAAAAGAAAAAGATATGAGGCCTAGTTTGTGTCTTACCTTTCTTATCTGTCGCCAACCTCTCTTTGATTTTTACCGGTGATTTTCTTTTGTTCTGACTTCTACTTTGGTTTCATCTTTGTTTCATCATTGCTATATTTAATATATCTGTTTTCTGTGTTGCTCCATTGGTGAATTACGGTAGGATAATGTATAACCAGTCCAGGCAGAGCCTCTCTCTCTCTCTCTCTCTCTCTCTCTCTCTCTCTCTCTCTCTCTCTCTCTCTCTCTCTCACACACACATTCCCACTACCCCCCCCCCCTTACACACACACACATAATCCCCCACACACACACACAAACACACACACACAAATGATTAATTACTAATTTTTCCAAAGCGCTACTTTCATTGTGGCTCTTTTTAGGTAAGTGCTCTGCTGGTACTTTTGAGGTAAGTGCTCTGTAGTGGTTCACTTACAAATGTTATTATTATTATTTTGTTTTCTCTCGTCTAACAATTATGCAAATTAAACCTGCCAACTATTCTTTTTTTGTATTTGTCTTTCTTTCCCTTTAATGTTAAAAGAACTTAATGTGGATCTGATTGTATCAGTTCTTGAGTTCGCTTATTTACATTCATACATGCGCCAGTCTTCTGTAACAGACTGGGAGGGACCCGTTATTTAGTCTGAGGACTAGGTAACAGTCGTGCAATTAAAGAAGAAACCATAATTACTTGGGTTGCAATCATCCTTTGAGTTTGCCGCAGAGCATCCATGTCGTAATCTACATGTAGTAAGTGTCATTTCTTAATTGTTCCGAAAAAAAGTTTTGCCAACAGTCTTTATGTATTTAGAGACTAAGTCACCATAAAATTCAGATTCCGGTAGACCTTGCAGAATTGCTTTCAACCCTTTATATTTTGACATTAATTCAAAATGATGGCAATAAAACTTGTTTTTATTTTTTTTTTTTTTTTTTTTTTTTTTTTTTTTTTTTTTTTCAGAATCAATGGTACATGCAATAAAATGAACGATATATAAAATACCAAAATTGGAAAAAAAAACAATTTGCTTATGCAGTTCCTCTCCTTGGGGGAACAATTAAATGTTGCTGATAGTATAGGAACCAGTTTGTGAAATAGAAAAAAAAACTGTTGGGAAATCCAACCTTTCAGAAGAATTAAAAATAAATGCAAAACATATTTGTTTATTTGATATGACATGCATATAACTTGGTTGTTATACGACAGACTGCGTGCTTAGGTTTAGCCCTCTAATAATTGGTACAAAATCCAATGTGGCTATACTTCCTCGGTGGGTCGGGTCTCAGACTATGACGATGTCGCATTTAATTAAATGGCTGAAGTCTGATCCTATGTATTTGTTCGGGTATTTACTGTTAGCCATTACGAAAACAAGCCTATATTAGATTGAAAATTTTACCACCAAAAAAAAAAAAAAGATTTTTTTAGATAAAAAATTCTGATTTTTTCATATTTCTGCTCAAAACAAACATTGTGGGTACTCGTTAGAACCGCCTTAGCAAGGCGGTTCTAACGAGTACCCACAATCTACGTTTTAGAGCAGAAATAAGAAACATTATGTATATCCCTGTAAAGTTCAGTTTTAGTATATAAAAGTGGGGTTTAAAGGGGTCAATGTTATATAGGCATGTTTTTGTGATGTATTTTCCTTTCCGTTGGTTGTAATGTAGCGTCCGTCGCCATTTGTTTACTCTTCCTCTTGGTATCATTATTAGGCTATGGTTGATTGTCTATGCATCACGAAAATATGCCTATATAATTGTGATCCCCTTAAACCCCATTTTTACATAGTAAAACTAGGTTTACAGGGGTATACGTTTTTTTTTTGTTTTTTTTTTTGTTTTTTTTTTTCGGCGAGGCGGTTCTAACGAGTACCCACAATCTATATTTTCGAGCAGAAATATAAAAAAAAATATCTGAGTTTTTTTATCTGAAAAGTTCCAGTTTTTGGATGTGTTTTCTATATATTTGAATAGGCGTGTTTTCGTAATGATTGTGGATCGTTATTATGTTGTGGAAACTCATTAGGTACTAAATATTGCTTTCGTGGCAGCGTATCAAAATAAGGCGGTTTAAGGCCAATGCCAAGATTCAGATCTATAAAGTAGATGAACTTTTTTTTCCTGCTGCCGTCCCAAAACAAATGCAGCTGTCAAAACTGAAATAGTCCGGTATCATGTGTTTTCGCGTCGCCAAAGGTAAAACGTTTCAGCGTAAATATTTACAGATATAAATGTTGAAAATAATCATCGAGTCATCCGCTCAATTATTACCTGTTGATATGTTTTAAGAAAGCATTTGTGTAAACAGGCCAACCATATCGCCGCCATTTTGAACAAAACGCCATGTGACTGCGTTATATATACTTTCAGAGGGAAATTATCACGTGTTTACCATGTGGTCTTTGCAAGTTTTAAGCCATTTTCAAAAAAGGGTATTGATGCCCTAGATTTGGCATTTTCGTCCAAAACAAAATAAGTCGTCGCTTTAAAAAGGGATTTGATGAATATGGGAGCTGTTTTCCATTTGGTCTAGAGTTTTCGTTTTTGCAAATAACTGACACAACAGTAGTGAATGTCTGAACCTAGACTTGCCAACTAAAGCGTAACCTTGTACCCAAAACATTCCTGGAGATAGGTGGTGCTGCCATTTGTTTTCATCGAGAAACCAGTTTAACGTAATACCGAATTTGACGCGTAAATATAGCATGGAGGGAGTGAGAACAAAGGGGAAAAAAAACGAGAGTAATCACTTTTCCTTTACAGTAGGCAAATTTTAGAAGGGTACTTGTGCGCAGGAAAGCAAACTGAATGTCTCAAAGTTGTCTTCCAAGGTTAGATATTTTACGTTTGGAGAAGCAACTGTTTTAGAAGAAAGGAAAAACAATTTTGATGGACTTGCTCCCCTTGAGCGCAAATTGATTCTCCTGAAATATGTAAGTTCTTACCATACTTCTCCTGAGAAGGTCGGATGATTTGCAACCTGCTCCGGAGTTCTTAGCATTCTGATATTGTAAAAGCTGTCTGGTAAGCCTGCTTATAGATATTTTACACTTTTAAACAATTCTTATACAGTTGGGTCAGCAGCTTACTGAGGGACAGATCCACTAGACGGGGTCACCTCAACATCCCACAAAACAAGCCATCAACGCCATAATTGTATTTACCCTTAACATTCGGATAGTGTAAGTTCTTACCATACTTCTCCTGAGAAGGTCGGATGATTTGCAACTTGCTCCGGAGTTCTTCCGCATTCTGATATTGTAAAAGCTGTCTCGTTAGCCTGCTTATAGATATTTTACACTTTTAAACCATTCTTATACAGTTGGGTCAGCAGCTTACTGAAGAACAAATCCACTAGATGGGCTCCCTCAACATCAGCTCTAGTCAGGTCAGGCGTTTTGGACCCACTGCTTTTCCCATGTTTTTTAACGACCTGCAAAGTATATATCACCAGAAGCAACAGCCAGATTACTTGCAGATGGCTGTCTAATGTATTGAACCATGGAGACTGAGTCTGATGCTTGTGACCGACATGTACTGGACATACTTAAGCAATGAAAGAAAAATTGGCTCATTGAATTTCATCCCCAGAAATGCTAAGTTGTTTATATTACCTCCAAAACGAGAGCAATCCAAGTCCCAATGCACTATTGTCGGTCAAACACAATAGTGCCAAATACTTTAGAGTGACTGCAGAACAATCTGAGCTGGAACTAGCATATCAACGTTACAGTAAAGCAAGCCGAACAATACCAGAGTGTTCCTTTCAGAGAAACATGCAGCCCCAGGAGGACAGGCAACAAGACCCTAGTACGATCGATATTGGAATATTCAAGCGCTATTAGGGACCCTTTCACTTAAAACACTATTTGGAAGCTAAAGACGGTACAGCGCAGACCAGCTCACGTGGTCTTCTTAGAATATAAACTCATCAGTAGCGTCATTACGCCTATTTTACAACAGCTCCAGTGGCCTACTCTTCAAGAACATAGAGCCAAGTCAAAGATCTTTATGATGATCTTTATGTGAACATCCAAGCAAGCTACCTGACACCAACTTTATCATTGACATAATGAAGTTTCTGGTACCTTTAGACTAGACCTCTTGTCCACCAGATACTTCTTCCCAGACACCTTCAATATATTGGACGGCCTTCCCAAACCATTAATTAGCTGCCAAACCCTTGATAGCTTCAAAATGGAAGTGTAGGTCATCTGACCGATGAACTCGTTCCGTATGAATTTATCAGCACTGAACCGCCGAAGATGGTTAGGCGTGCCAGACAACACCTATAAACTCGTCGTGTAACCCAAAATTGGTGCAGATCTAACCTACTTCAGGGTTGATGAGCACATGTTCTGGTAATCGATAACGGTTTTAATAATTTTTAACTGCCCTTGAAACGAAATGACTGTTGTTGTTTTTTTTTGTTTTTTTTTGTTGTTGTTTTTTTTTGTTGTTGTTGTTTTTTTCTCTCATCTTAGAACATGTCTGACATGATATACGAGACATAAATAAATAAATAAATAAATAAATAAGTGTGAAATTAAACATCACGGTTTTATAGAATAATATAATAAATATATTCCCTCATTTTCTTCTGTATCCCATACATCTATTTCTCTACTCTATAACTCTACTCTAGGGCATATAGAAACAAACAAACAAAAAAAAAAAAAAAAAAAAAAAACACATAAATTAGTACCAACATTCTTTTGTCAACTGAATGGCGTTAGTGTGACCAGTACTTATGTATTATATGTTTTGAAATACTAGCAACTGTATAAATTAAGCCTGAATAAATTTTCTGCTCTGTTCTGTGCCGATGTAACATAATTGTGACAGTTATATGAACATTTGTGTTTCGGAGCTTATACAGTAATGCAAGCGTCTCAATGATTTGACAATGGCTATTGACAAGATGGCCGGGCCAATACGAATAAGGTACTAACACGGTGGTCGGGAGTTTTAAATAGTACGAAATTCAGGGCATTTAAAAACAAGGGCCCTGTTTTTAGTAAAAAAAAAAAAAAAAAAAAAAAACTTTCTAAGACAATGTAAGTAAATTATTAGTTCTTCATTGCACAGTGATCTTATACTTGTGTATGAAACAGCAGATGTTAAGAATTTCAATACTTTAATAAATCATTTGAACTTATATTGTCATTCTAAAGCAAAGCTCGGAAGGGCAAGATTCTTTTAGTGACTGGAGAAGAGGCGTAAATGTCATTATTTTGATCACGATGAATCCGACTTTGGTTAGTGATTAAAAGGAAACTTTTGTGTTTGATTGAGTTTGGCTACACAACATATGAAGCGATGATAATTTGGATGCACAGACATAGGTATCACGTATTAAATTCATATTAAAATGTCGTCTGCTGATGGTTTTACCCAGCATGCTAAGCGCTAATACGGCTCCCACTCAAACAGTACATAAGTCCTTTCTACTTAACCCTTAAAACGCCAAGAAAACCTACATCTCAAAATGTCGTCTGTTTATGTTGTCTGCTGAATATTCTGGCAAACTTTTCAAACCTATTTTTGTATACAGGCAAGCAGTGTGGACCCTGATCTGGGTCCACACTGTTTGCAAAATTGACTTTTAAAATCACAAGCAGATGGCAAAGCAGACGACAATTGTTGTGATTTAAGTGACTTCGTTCTCATTTTGGTCCATCGATGTGGTCATTTCGTATACCTTCATAGATTCGTCTTTAATGTTTTGCCAGGTCGTACTCACTCGTGTTCATTTTGGTCAATTCGTACTCGTGGTTCTGGTTACTTCGTTCCCATTTAGACCTATGTTTGGAAACTATATATATTGGACGCATTACTACGATTAATGAAAACAAAGGACGATTTGACTGAATGAAATATCGATGAGTACGAGTTGACCGAAAAATGAATACGCCAACGAGAGTGAATTAACTTAAGTACGAATTGACTCATTACGCTAATATTATGCTTCTGTTATTGTTAACTCATTTGAGCCTAGCGTCCCATATAAAGGACGCTGACAAATATTGTTGGCCTGATGGGACGCCGCGTTCCTCTGTTTGCATTAAGTTCAGAAATTTCTACAAAACATGATACAAGTACAAACTAACCAGACACCCCTTATGCATGAAATAGATCTGTCCAAAGAGTTAAGGTAGAAGAGTCCATTCGGCGTAAATAGGTTAATTAATGAAATGACAAACATGCAGTGAGAAATTTATCAAAAGCTACATTTTTATCTGCGGCCACACTATTTGTAAACGTCTATTTTTGAAGGGCTAATTTCATAACTTCCAATATCATAACTGACTCGTAATGTAACTGATGTGAAATTAGCTTTGCAGTTTCACAGCTCAGTATTGTCTAATATACTTTGATATACTTTGATCTGCAGTCCTCTTTTAATTTACTTTACCTTATAATTGCAATGACATGCTGCAATATTTATTAAAAAGAGAGTTCATGTACGCTTCATTAAGGGGTCTGGATACAACTGCTAGGGTTTCTTCCATTTATTACAAGGGAGTCACCTTTTGAGACTTCCAATTCGCTTTTTTTACTTAACCCGCACCCCAAGCCCCTTATAAAAAGGCGCCTTCTATTCTTTTCTTTTGGAGTAGATCCCTACTCTGGTGGGAGGCAAAACAGTTTTGACAGTTACCACCCCCCCCCTCCCCACGCACACACACCACTCTTATGAAAGTACATACGTACATTCCACTTAAGCAAAGTGCATGCGATTACTGACAGTGAAATAATGCTACGACAATACTGAATTTGTAATGGACATGAATTTGAGCCAGGTCACAATAGAATTAGCTACAAGATTACCTGCGCGCGCACAACGAAGACTCAGATCAGCCTGCGCATCCTCTAAGTATGATCAGAATATTTGCAGGGCATTCTGTGGGCAGCTCAGACATAACTAAATGTGTTCATAGGCGGACAGCGAAGACTCTGATAAGCCAGTCCAGGCTGATCTGAATATTCCCTATGAGCACATTGTATCTTGTAGGAAATGATGTTTCCCGGCTCATTTGTTGGAACCTGAGTATAGAGCCGCAATATAAGATAAATATATCACGATATGTGCAGCCAGAGAGGATAAAGATCGCCCTGCCATCCGTGCAACCTGATCTGAATGTTTATTTGGCGATCTGTGGATTGCTCACACCAAAGACGCTGTTCAAACTGTCACGCGGATATAAGAAGTTGAATTGGTTTAAGGGAGTCAAAGCTATATAGGCGATTTTTCGCCATGAGATCAAAATACGCAGAAGACGTTGTAACAAATCACCTGCAACGTACGGGAAGGTACCATACAACATACATGTGCGCCCATCGAACACCGACTTTCCGCAAAGTCGGTGTTCGATGGGCGCACATGCATGTTGTACGGAACCTTCCCGTTCGTTATAGTTGAGTTAGTACAAGGTATTTTGTCTTGATTTAATAACAATTCTACTTGAACATAAAAAAAACGCTTTGAGGCATTTGCAAACAGCGAATGCCCGGATCATCCGCGTATTCTGATCTCATGACGAAAACTCGCCTATATAGTTTTGACCCCCTTGAACCCCACTTTCACATAATAAAACTGGGGTTTGCAGGTGTATGCATTATTTTTCTTAGTTTTGCTCGTAAATATAGATTGTGGGTAACCGTTAGAACTGCCTCATCAAGCCGGTTTTAACAAGTTCCCACAATATATGTTTTGAGTAGAAATACGAAAAATATCTAAGAATTTTTATCTAAGAATTTTCAGTTCTGGAGGTGAAATTTTCTATTTATTTGAATAGGCGGGTTTTGGTAATGTGTACATTTGCTGTACGTCGGATTATTCTAAGATATGAAATGATTCTGTAAGCGGACAGCAACAGTCCTGCTCTGGCTACCTCAGTTATTTTTAAGTTTTATGGGTGTGTTCATTGCTCTCAAGGTGCTGTTTAACTAATCGCATATGAGACAAAAGTATTTTCATGACATAACATTTTAACTGAATAGAAAAAGAGTTTTGATGAAGTAATAACGGTTAGCTAGATTTAATCTGTGCTGATGTATTTGCAATTTTAGTTGATTATTGTGCAACTGTTTTATTTTTTAATGAAAAAGCGCGAACCCAATGATTATCCAGATTGTTTCCAGCGCTCGTATATGATTTCTAACTATTCAGAATTCCTTCTAATAATTAATTCAATCGATCCGCTTGTATTATATTTCTTCTCCACGTGAATAAACTGGGATCCGTTGCTATCCACAAAACGACTAGCAACGACTGATCAGACTACGCAGAGATGATATAAATACGGGCACATGTCAAAAGGTTAATTCACATAAATTGGGTCTCAAACATGAGATTTTTTTTTTTTTTTTTTTTTTGTATGCAGACATGGTCATAATCCCCCATACATTAACACATCCTTTTTGTTCCACCTAACACATTAGGGAAGACTATTCAAATCGGATATGAATTATCATATATTTTACAACTCGATTGCAATATAACTAAGCAAGTATTAGCTTTCACAAAAAGCTTGGTCTACACATATCCATGCTTAACAAACATTGCATGTGAAGCGCAAACCAAGCTTTTTTGTGGAATGAAGACTTGGTTATAACAAGGTTGAGTAGTCCATGGTTAATAACAGTGGACTAGTCCATGACATTTCATAAAGTGCTTCCGGAACAATGTCAAACATAAAGATTGTCTATGTTCTAGGTCATTACGAAAACACGCCTATTCAAATATATAGAAAAGTTCACCTCCAAAAACTGAAAATTTTCAGATACAAAAACTCTGATATCTTTTTCATATTTCTGCTCAAAACATAGATTGTGGGTACTCGTTGGAACCGCCTCGTCGAGGTGGTTCTAACGAGTACCCACAGTGTATGGTTTTTTTTAGCAGAAATAACAAAAATAATGTATATCCCTGCAAACCCCAGTTTTACTATATAAAAGTGGGGTTTAAGGGGGTCAAAATTATATAGGCATGTTTTCATGATGTAAAGTTACGAGCCGTATTTGCTAGTCTTTATAGAAGGTAAAGCTGATAAACGTCAATTGATTCACCCGAACGATCTGTATGTTGCAATTTTTGCAAGCATGAATTTGACTCCCTAGTACATTTCAACCTCCATATAACAGCAGCAATTGGAAACAAATAAAATCGGGTATTGTAGGTATGCGTCTGTTCTACAGAAGTTAACTATATAGCAAATAGCATTTTAGAAAACAGAAACGTTTTAGGGAGGTGTCTGATGTTGGGAGGTGTTCTTTGGGGAAGTTTCCACTGTAGAACCGTTCTAAAAGGAAAGCTTTCGCTCATAGAGGTTGATTTGTTTCTCCGTTAAGAGTAGCTCCAGTTAGAAGAAGGGCAAATATTTGCATGTCAGAGTTACTTCTCCTGGAGGTGTATCCATCCTTTTTAGTGACATTATTTTGTATAATTGCCGCTTCGTTTCTATAGTAAAATTATCATCATTTAGCAAAGTACAGACTGTATATACAGTTGACTCTCGTTATCTCGACCTCGCTTATCTCGAATAACCGCTTATCTCGAACTGAAAATCTGGTTCCTGCCTAAACATGAAAATCTAACAACATGTAAAAAATATTGTGGAAAAGAGGAGAAATTGCTCCTAAGGAGCAATTTCTCCTCTTTTCCACAATATTTTCAATATATCTCGAACTTCAAGAGTCCAATTACACATATATTTGTTAAATGTGGTTAATCGAATTAGTTTTTTCCTCAATTCTGCAAATCTGATATGTCGAGGTACGGATATCTCGAAGTATTTCAAAGAGTCCCTTGGAGTTCGAGATAACGAGAGTCGACTGTACGTGATCAGGGTTTTATCCTTTCATCTAAAAGGAGCTTCAATACAGTAGAATCAAGTCACAACAATGGAAGACTGACCTGCGCCTCATGTGTTTGTGAAACAGGAGTATATGATACCAAGACAGAATATTTAGATGTAAACGTCTAAGTACCGGTGCAAATTTTGGTCATGTTTACATACAGATGTGGGACTTGGGTATACTAAAGTTTAATACATTGTCAATGTAACAGATAAAATCGAACAACAATGTGACTATTTAACTTTCACTGCCACAGGCGATAATAATAGGCTTTTGCAAACAGCATAGATTTGGATGAGACGGCTCATATGACTCTGTTTGACATTCAACTTTATGTATAAACTTCTTTTCAAGCGATTGTTTGTTAAAAAAGAAAAGCAGAACGACAATTTGCCGTCTGAAATTTGACACCGAAAGTGTTTATGTTTGTCACGTGATCGGACGAGCGTTGGGCACGGTGACGATGGACTAGACGCAATCACAAGCAATCAGAGGATAAACACAACACTTTGTAAAATAAAAACAAGCATGTATTTAAAAAGTTCAAAAAAAAAAAAAACTATAATTAAAAGTTCAAATTTCCATGTTCTAATTTCTATGTTCCGAAGCTTCCATAATCCATAGGTACTGTTAAACTTCATATTCTGAAAAATCTAATTAATTATATTTCCATAATTAAATATAATATAAATTTACATAACTTGAAGAAACTTGTCCACGGATGTATCCTTCATGATATTTCCGGTTATCACTAACACTTTTTCCCATAGAACTTTGAACAAAGCTTGCCGGAAAACATTTGATGGTCAATCATAGTGACGATAACAGTGGTGAAACAGATACATGATACGGATATGGATATGGATACGGATACAGATACGGATACGGGACCTGAAAATAAGTACCATGTCCTAGAACTCTCGATATCAAACATGACAAGATATTTCCTTATCAATTTCCACTAAATATACAGAGTGTGTACGCCAAATGTTATAAATGCGACAAGTCCGTTGCAATTGATTATTATATAGCAAAATCAGATCCTAAAACCACATGGACGCTGTTAATGACATATAATATTGTAAAAACAATTAAACACAGGCAGACACACAGTCAGAATATATCTGACATTCATATTAATCGGAGGAATGGCATCTCGACGATTACACATTCTTACAGGAAGAACCCATGCGCCTTCCACTGTAAGAATCCCTTTAGAACGCTAAAGGCTAAAATAAATTATAACTGCCATTATACCACAATGATTACACGATCACACATCGTCCCCACGTAATCATTGAGTACAATATCAACATGCCATCGTCATAGCCTCAAACATGACTCCTCGCTGCTTGAGCCATTTCACCGTAAAATATTCTAGTAAACAGACTTGTGATTAAAATAAAAAGGACCTCTGTATATGTATTCAAGGTGAATATAGTCTTTGTCATTTGTGTAAATCGCGCTAACTAATGAATGTGTATGCAGTTAACATAACGCCTAACGGTAGCGTACTTTTACGCGTACGGTGTATGCGGTTAACATAATAACATAACGCCTAACTGCGTCTTACATTTAAGCGTATATGTCTGGTATGTACATGTCAGATGAGAATATGTAATATCCATTTATCTTATTCAAATAAAAATATTAATGATTGCATTCTGATCAGGGTCTACAGAACCTATCAGACTCACCAGACTGATCAGGATCCATAGAATCGATCAAACTTAACCTCCCTATTGGGTTTATAGTTTACACACCCGACACGGCTTATTCGTCTGATCAGGGTCTACACATATAACCAAAGTATACACATCTGATCAGGGTCTATCTACTTATCATGCCGGGTTTGTAAGTACGAGTGATACATAAAATCGCAACGTAGTAAAGCAATAAATTTACCTACTCGAATTTTAGCTGCGGTAAAGACGAGCAAGAATATTGCAAGAATAAAATTAAAATAAATTATTGACTTACCATGGTCAGATTCCCCAGATACAACACAACATGAAGATAAGTAAAAGGAAGACAAGGATCAGTCTTCGATGAAATGAATTTGTAGTGTGTATCGTTCTATTCAACTAGGGAACTTTTATAGTAATGTGGCACGTTTTGAAACATGTCCACAAGTAATCCGTGAAATTCAAGATCTAAAAATAATATTCACAAGAATACCGTGATAGTCAAGATTTAAAATAACCCGTTCGATTGTCCGAACGGTGCAAAGTTTCACACAGCAACTGCTAAAACTATGAAGTAAAAAACATTTTTCTCTCGGAACGCTACAAAACTGCAAAATTACGACAGAAAATTGTCTCCCCTTTCAAAAGATAGCCTTGAGACGAAAATCAATCCCAGAACAGTGAAGATATTGATCACCAACCTAGGTTCACTCGGAATATATAGTGTTCTGGTAACCGCTCAAGTATATAGACGTGAATAATCAAATACACCCTCAGCATAACTATCTCGTGATTACCGTAATACCGTAACTTGAAAGCTGAAGTGTACCTACTTGCTTAAAAAGTAAAACTGTCATCATAATCAGCGCTCCAGTTACAAATGCATTAATCTAACCTGGTTAATAAAAATCGATACAAACTTCTTTTTATACTATGTACATGTAAAATATATTCAAGATAAAATAGGGACGTGACATATCTCCCCTCTTACAGAAGTGCGTAGCACTAGAGTATAACGTCACTTTATATCGCCGAATATATTACGTCACACACGGCTTAAATAATCTGCGCCCACATTTTCTGCACCACGTATTGCCACTATATGAAATCTATATGGCTGTAATGCCAAAGCCCATCGCATTAGTCTAGAATTTGTAAGCTTTGCTTTATTTAAATAGCTTAATGGCTGATGATCGGTTTCTATCGTAAATGCTGTGCCATACAAATATCTATGGAACTTTTGTACTGCCCAGACTAGCGCAAGACATTCTTTCTCTATTACTGCATATGATTTTTCACTAGGTTTCAGTTTTCTACTTGCATATGCAATAGGACTTTTCTTACCTTCTTCGTCTTGCAAAAGGACAGCTCCTAATCCCTCATTAGAGGCATCTACTTGTAAAGTAAATGGTTTTGACAGATCGGCCATTTTAAGAATAGGTTGAACTGTCAACGCCTTCTTCAATGAATCAAATGCTCTCTGTTGTGGTTCATCCCAGTGAACTTTATTGGACTCACCTTTTTTTTGTAAGTTCCGTCAAAGGTGCGGCAATATGAGAAAAATTAGGAATAAAAGATCTATAAAATCCTACAAGTCCCAAGAATGAACGTACTTGTTTCTTGGTAACAGGTCTTTCTGCTTTTTCAATTGCTAGAATCTTATCAGGGCAGGGCCTAATAAGTGTACCACCAACCAAATGACCAAGACATTCTAAATTTTGAAAACCAACGAAACATTTACTTGGTTTCACAGTCAAATTGGCATCTCTTAGTCGCTTCAATAATTCCTCGAATACTTGCATATGATGTTCCCAAGTAGATGTGAATATGATGATATCATCGACAAAATTGTCTATATTAGACATACCTTTCAGCAGTTTCCTCATCAGTTTACTACAGGAAGCTTGAGCTGTTACTAAACCGAAAGGTAGAACTTTAAATTGTAACAGTCCTAATGGTGTTTGAAAAGCTGTGTATTGCTTAGCATTCTTAGTTAAAGGTATCTGCCAATAACCTTTGGTAAGGTCAAGCTTGGATATGTACTTATGACCTGCTATTTTCGTAAATATTTCCTCCATATTTGGCATCGGCTCTGCATCGAAAACCGTAATCTTATTCAGTGTACGAAAATCTATGCAAAATCTGTTCGTATTGTCTTTCTTTTTGACTATAAGAACAGGGGAACAGTAAGGACTTTCTGATGGTTCTACAATGTCTAAATTGATCATATCTCTTACCTCATCCTTTGCTGCTTCCATCATATTGAAAGGAAGTGGATATTGCTTAACTCTTACCGGCGTATCTGTTGTCAACTTAATGTCATGTTCCAACAGAGTGGTACAGCCGGGTATTCCTGTAAATGTACTAGCAAAATTTGTTACAAGTTGCCTTACCTGACTTTGTTCCTCTTTTGTCAAGTCTGGATTAATGTTTAACAGTTCAACTGACTCATTGTCACAAATTGATGGTGATTCTACTAATCCTTCTATATTATCTTCGTTATCTTCCGAAGTACAGTCTAATACTGCTATAGAACATACCTGAACATCTGTAGTCTGTTGATCATCCTCTCTCTCAATGTATTGCCTAAGCATATTGATATGGAAAGTTTTTACTTTCTTTCCCATTTTAATTCTATAATCTAAGACACTTAATTTCTCCACTACTTCGTACGGGCCTTTCCAACTCATCAACAACTTATTTGTCTTAGTCGGAAGAAGTACGAGAACTTTGTTACCTACCTTTAAATGTCGGCGCCTCGACTTCCGATTGTAATATTTTTTATACTTCTTAGACATATTCTGCAAGTTTTGCTGTGCTAAACTTACCGTTGACTCTAATCTTTCCCTCAAATCTAAAACATACTGGTAAGTAGTACGTACCCGAGGATCCTCGATATCCTTCGTCCACAATTCTCTTAAAACTTGCATAGGTCCACGCACAGGCCATCCATATATTAATTCAAACGGAGAAAACCCCAGACTTTCCTGTGGAACTTCTCTGTATGCAAATAATAATGGATCTATATACTTGTCCCAGTCTTTCGGACGTTCTGCGCACATTCTAGTCAACATTTTCTTTAATGTACCGTTAAAGCGCTCTACTAAGCCATTACAGATGGGATGATAAGGGGAAGTAACTAACTGTTTGAATGACAAAAGTCTACTTACCTCTTTCATCAGTGCTGACGTGAATTGACTTCCCATGTCAGTTAATATTTCTTTCGGTACTCCGACTCTACTGAATATACTAACTAAAGCTTCTGCAACTGCTTCGGTCTCAATTGAAGACAGAGCTACTGCTTCTGGATACCTAGTTGCATAATCAACTAACGTCAAAATATACTTATTCCTATTCTCAGTACGGGGTTCAAGTGGACCAACCAAGTCAATTGCTACTCTTTGAAATGGGGTATCTATAACTGGCATACTGCCTAAGGGCGCTCTTGTATTCCTACCTTTGGCTATAGTGCGCTGACATATGTCACAAGACTGACAGAACCTCTTTATATCACTTGCTATCCCTGGCCAAAAGAATTCTGATAGTACCTTTTGAATAGTCCGCTTCACTGCAAGATGTCCAGACAGGATTGACTCATGGGCTAATTTCATTACCATCTTGCGATATTGCTGTGGAACTACAAGTTGAATAAAAATCTTACCAAATTCCACATTAGGTGAACTAAATTGTCTGTATATCAAGTCATTTTTGCGAAAAAACTTAGCATTACCTTTAACTTCTGATTCATCGCAAGCTTTTCGAATTCTTGCCAGAGTAGGATCATTAACTTGAGCTTCCTTAATTTGTTGAGGTGAAATATCCCTATCGATAATATTGGGGGTTTTGAGTGATGTTTTGGTTTGTTTAGGTAGTTTGGCTTGGGACCGGGTTTGTACTGCTAAAGCTGGCACCCAATTTATATTCGGGTCATAAGCATCCCTCGCCCCTGGAATATTACCTATAATAACATCAACCAAAGGGTTCTCCATACAAAGGGCAAGTGTGTCTCCCTTAAAATAAGGAGTGTCTAATGATACTTTAGCTTCAGGAAGCTGTAATGTAGTCCTATCTACCATCATGCATGAATGCATCTTGCCAGTCAAATTCTCTGAGGAAGCTAATGATTGTTTGACAATCACCCCAGTACACCCAGTGTCGCGCAAGACACTAACAATTTGGTTCCCCATTATACCCTGTACGGTCTTCATATCATTACAAATGGGTGAAGGTTGAGCTGTAGTACTCACCTTCAATGTATCTTCCATCCCTGGACAGACCTTAGTGCCAACATTGCTTGCTTGGACATAACTAACTGTATCAGTATGAATAAAACACGCTCCACATACCTGGTTGTCATCCGATTTCCCGTTATCGCTCAGTTCCTGTCCTTGTCTCTGATCCTGAAAACGCACATGTTTCGAGGGGGATCTACTTCTACCTCTACCATATGGTCGTGTTGCAGCTACCTTCATATTACCTTTTGCTCTATCAGGACAAAATCTAGCTATATGTTTTTTATCACCACAAATAAAACATGACCCTCTAAAAGGCTGTGGGCCTTGATGATTATACCTTCGAACAGAAGGTGAAGGTGATCTCGACCTTGACCTAGATCTTGGTCTTTCATTGATCTTAAATGTCAAATTAAGAATATCAGTATATCTGGCTTCTTTGTACTGATCTGCTAATTTACTAGCCTGTTCAAGTGACTTGGGTTCCCTTTCTCTAAGGAAAAGTTCAAGGTCTCTATTACAAATAAATGCAAGCTGATCTCTAAGTATTAAATCTGCTAATCCATCATAAGTCTTATTAATGCCAGACATATCTACCCACCTTGTAAAATAACTTTTCATACGGCTGGTGAATTGCTGAAAAGTTTCACCTGAATCTGGCCTACACTTCTTATACCTTCTCTTAAATCCTTCTTCAGTTAACTCATATCTTTTGAGTAAAGCTGCCTTTAACATATCATAATTTAATGCCTCTTCTATAGGCATTAATGCATATACATCAAGTGCCTTACCTTTGAGAAGTGCGCTCAAATTAGTAGCCCAATCTTCTTTCTTCCATTTTTGAGCTGTAGCATACCTTTCAAACCTAAGCAAATAAGAATCCATTTCATCTTTACCTTCATCAAATGCTGGTATTTTTGGGGTCTTAGCAGTGACATAAGTTTTATCTTCCTTATGCTGCACTGCCGGCTTTATATTTTGCTCTGCGGCTAACCTTTCCATTTCAAATATATGTTTCTTTTGCTCAATGTCTTGTTGTAACTGCATTCTTTGTATCTCGCGTTCATGTGCTGCCTTAGCCTCGGCCTTAGCCTCCGCGAGTTCGCGTTCTTTTAATTCACGCGCTGCCGCGAGTTCGCGCTCTTTTAATTCACGCGCTGCCGCGGTTTCTGCTAATTCACGCTCGCGTGCTTCCTTAGCCTCCGCGAGTTCACGTACGCGTGCTTCCTTAGCCTCCGCGAGTTCGCGTTCGCGTGCTTGCGCCTCACGCTGTGCCTTTCTCTCGTCGCGTAACCTATCTTGCTGATCCTTAATAAAAGCTCGAAGTGCATCGCCTTCGTACCCTAAAGTCTCCCCTTGAGCTTTTAAATTTTCTATGGTCTCCATTTCTCTAAGTCTCAGTGAAACAATTATAGTAAGAAGTTTGTTTCAATTATGCACAAGTTTCATAGGATAAGTCTCAGAAAAATCACTATTAAATGCCCTGAAACTAAAATTAACTCTTAGTTTACACTGAAGTCTAACACGAAATAAAGCATTCCACTAATATGAATACAATATCCACTAACTCTAGAAGAGGACAATAACAATGCTCAAAAATGATCATAGGCCAACGGCATCCATACTACCAAATAAACCCATACATCACTCCTCGTTGCCTATATCATAATATATCCACACAAAATTACTCTTTAACTATGTTAATATCACACCTCTCCGAGTTATCAATGGAACATACACAACCCTGCGCGTTAGCTTATCCACAATAAAATATAAAGGGCATTCACGGTCAGATAAAAAGTGACCACTGGAAAATAAACAAAGCTTTTCCGACCTTATCCTTTCTTCACGCCTGCTGTGCTGTATCTGTTTATCTCACCATGTGACACACTACATAACATGATTGACCATGATCCCGCTTGTCATTACCTTCTGGAATATACATAATTTGACAGTAACTAATTCCACATAACTACATATAACTACATAAACAACAAAATATATTTAACACAATAGATCTGATCCTCCGTTTGCTAGAATAACGTGTCCAAAGTCACCATGATCCCACTTCTGACACCATTGTCACGTGATCGGACGAGCGTTGGGCACGGTGACGATGGACTAGACGCAATCACAAGCAATCAGAGGATAAACACAACACTTTGTAAAATAAAAACAAGCATGTATTTAAAAAGTTCAAAAAAAAAAAAACTATAATTAAAAGTTCAAATTTCCATGTTCTAATTTCTATGTTCCGAAGCTTCCATAATCCATAGGTACTGTTAAACTTCATATTCTGAAAAATCTAATTAATTATATTTCCATAATTAAATATAATATAAATTTACATAACTTGAAGAAACTTGTCCACGGATGTATCCTTCATGATATTTCCGGTTATCACTAACACTTTTTCCCATAGAACTTTGAACAAAGCTTGCCGGAAAACATTTGATGGTCAATCATAGTGACGATAACAGTGGTGAAACAGATACATGATACGGATATGGATATGGATACGGATACAGATACGGATACGGGACCTGAAAATAAGTACCATGTCCTAGAACTCTCGATATCAAACATGACAAGATATTTCCTTATCAATTTCCACTAAATATACAGAGTGTGTACGCCAAATGTTATAAATGCGACAAGTCCGTTGCAATTGATTATTATATAGCAAAATCAGATCCTAAAACCACATGGACGCTGTTAATGACATATAATATTGTAAAAACAATTAAACACAGGCAGACACACAGTCAGAATATATCTGACATTCATATTAATCGGAGGAATGGCATCTCGACGATTACACATTCTTACAGGAAGAACCCATGCGCCTTCCACTGTAAGAATCCCTTTAGAACGCTAAAGGCTAAAATAAATTATAACTGCCATTATACCACAATGATTACACGATCACACATCGTCCCCACGTAATCATTGAGTACAATATCAACATGCCATCGTCATAGCCTCAAACATGACTCCTCGCTGCTTGAGCCATTTCACCGTAAAATATTCTAGTAAACAGACTTGTGATTAAAATAAAAAGGACCTCTGTATATGTATTCAAGGTGAATATAGTCTTTGTCATTTGTGTAAATCGCGCTAACTAATGAATGTGTATGCAGTTAACATAACGCCTAACGGTAGCGTACTTTTACGCGTACGGTGTATGCGGTTAACATAATAACATAACGCCTAACTGCGTCTTACATTTAAGCGTATATGTCTGGTATGTACATGTCAGATGAGAATATGTAATATCCATTTATCTTATTCAAATAAAAATATTAATGATTGCATTCTGATCAGGGTCTACAGAACCTATCAGACTCACCAGACTGATCAGGATCCATAGAATCGATCAAACTTAACCTCCCTATTGGGTTTATAGTTTACACACCCGACACGGCTTATTCGTCTGATCAGGGTCTACACATATAACCAAAGTATACACATCTGATCAGGGTCTATCTACTTATCATGCCGGGTTTGTAAGTACGAGTGATACATAAAATCGCAACGTAGTAAAGCAATAAATTTACCTACTCGAATTTTAGCTGCGGTAAAGACGAGCAAGAATATTGCAAGAATAAAATTAAAATAAATTATTGACTTACCATGGTCAGATTCCCCAGATACAACACAACATGAAGATAAGTAAAAGGAAGACAAGGATCAGTCTTCGATGAAATGAATTTGTAGTGTGTATCGTTCTATTCAACTAGGGAACTTTTATAGTAATGTGGCACGTTTTGAAACATGTCCACAAGTAATCCGTGAAATTCAAGATCTAAAAATAATATTCACAAGAATACCGTGATAGTCAAGATTTAAAATAACCCGTTCGATTGTCCGAACGGTGCAAAGTTTCACACAGCAACTGCTAAAACTATGAAGTAAAAAACATTTTTCTCTCGGAACGCTACAAAACTGCAAAATTACGACAGAAAATTGTCTCCCCTTTCAAAAGATAGCCTTGAGACGAAAATCAATCCCAGAACAGTGAAGATATTGATCACCAACCTAGGTTCACTCGGAATATATAGTGTTCTGGTAACCGCTCAAGTATATAGACGTGAATAATCAAATACACCCTCAGCATAACTATCTCGTGATTACCGTAATACCGTAACTTGAAAGCTGAAGTGTACCTACTTGCTTAAAAAGTAAAACTGTCATCATAATCAGCGCTCCAGTTACAAATGCATTAATCTAACCTGGTTAATAAAAATCGATACAAACTTCTTTTTATACTATGTACATGTAAAATATATTCAAGATAAAATAGGGACGTGACAATGTTGCTTTTATTAAGCTTTATGGAATTTCTTGATTGAAATGAAAATAAAATAGACATTAATCTGTTTTTATCACATGACCGTCACGTTATTCGGTGAAATAACCCATGTCATAAAAATCATATGACCACACGTGTTATAACACCTGCAAGGCTTCCCATTGGTTAGCCTAATTACCCTCATTAATATTCGTATTACACCGCTTATTGATAGCAACCAAGATGGTGTCCTCGTTCGCCGATACAACTTTCACTTTTGAAACAGATATGCCTTCAGTTTTGTGATGATTTTGAGATGAACGATAAATATCAGACCGATGGAGGGAGAAGACACAAAACAATCACAATGTGAATAACACGGCTACCAGAAATATTCATGGTGGTAAAAATTCGATGTTTTCCCGCAACATATTTGGAGGCACTCTCAACATCGATATCGTCAAACCGTCAATGAAAAAAAAATTCATCTCTTCCAAATAAACTTGGAGGATGACATGATTCAGATAGTCAATAAATGTGTCAAATTAAAACCCAAACTACAGTTAAAATTTTTTATAGGTTTGAAATCTGTCGTTTACTTGAGTGTGTCAACCACCGCATAAAACTATATTGATCAAGGTCAGTGACCTTTAAATACGACAGCTGACTGTGGGGGATTTCCCTACTCATTCTCAGTGACGTATTGACTCGCTGAATGACGTTGTTCAATGGAATATTTAGTTTTGAATTGATGTATTCAAATGAAATATTTATTAGCTCAAATAAAAATCATCATTATTTCCTTCAGTTTAACGAAGTAATAAACGGCTTATTTATCTTGCTTCTAGTTATTTTTGGTACTTATCAAATAATATGCGAACTATTTTTGTTGCGTAGTACTATTGAATCCTTGGTAGTGAGTTGTTCCGCTTAGCTATGGAAAGCCGTTATCTTTAAAAATATATTTTGTGCATTTTTGTCATCGGAAAGGCCATGTGATAAACAGAATCTTACATTCGTGGTCATTTAATATGAAATTTATGAAACTCGTTGGGTAATTTCGGTATTTTGCTCGCTAAAGCTCGCAAAATACAGAAATTACCCAAACTCGTTTCATAAATTTCATATTAAATAACCACTCATGTAAGATCCTCTATATAACACAGTTTGTAATATATATATATATATATATATATATATATATATATATATATATATATATATATATATATATATATATATATATATATTCCGGAATCGTCACAAACCGACGTCCCGGCAAATATAAAACGTCCTCAGTGAGCTAATCGAACAGTCTACCATGTAAAAATCCAAAGCTATATTAAGAGACTGGCGCGATTCCCGCGCCGGTCAATAATTCTGGAACGCTTTTTATTTCTCCATAAAAATATGTTTTAGAAACTCAATAGAAGCACCTGGGCGGGGCAATTCTAATTATTATCCACCACATGTGATTCTTTATGAAGAACAAGCGAAATCTTTCTCCGAATTATCACCAAAGACTCCTCTTTAGCTACTCATCTGTCCTAAACGTTTAAACCGCTTTCTGTGTTCACAAAGTTTTTGTTTATTTATACTTTCAGGTGCATTACGATGGCCAGACGGAAATTATCTCCTACCAATGCCCACCTATGGTTGCCCAGATCCAACAGCCAACAAATGGAATCATGGATTTATGAACATAAGTTTCAGGCAAAGCATTGAAGTGTTTGAACATTCGACTGGACGTATCGGATGGTCTTATTCATACAAGAATGGCTCATCTTTAAATTTGATTGACTTAGTTGGTCCGTACGGTACACACAGCGTACAGATTAATTTCTGTTCTCGTGTCAATGGCAGCGACAACAATGGCAGTGACAATACAACAGACTGGCCCGGAGGCTCGTACGGCGTGTATGGAACAGAACAAAACTGTCCGCCAGGTTAGATGGTTAAACAGCGTCACAGGCAATTGTATCTATTCTGCTTCACAGAAAACACTGTTTGATGTAGCTTTTCTGTCTGTGTACTAGGGTCTATATGGTAACTTAATCTACTCTGCGTTCGACATATTTCAGAAAGTCGTTTTTGTGCGTAACACTTTTCTCTGAAGTAGTAAATTAGCAATTCTTTTGTCACGATTCGATCCACAACCTTTTTTCATAACTACATGTGCACAACTAATTATATTCTATAACGTGATTTTAAAAAATCGAAATTTTCCATTTTGCCCTTAGTAAGAATGGCTGAAAAATATGTAAAAATCGATAGGGTAGATAGTTTGGATGCGAGTTTTCAACAAGGTCCACTTGTTTAAATTTCTGAAATTTCCACAATATTGTTATAGAACATCAATAATTTAACATTATTTAGTGGAAAAAAAAACGAAAAGAAAAAACAGCAAAAAAATAAAACAAAAAAAAACGCCAAGCTAAAAATATCTTGTCAGAAAATCTCGAAAGGATAATAGTAGCAATCTTGGTAATTAGCTACAATTGGACCACATCAAGCGAACAACTGCCTTTGAACATGAGCAAGATCATCCTGCGCAAAGTACCATCCAGGCCTTTACTCTCTATTCAAACATGAGCATTCAATTATGCGGATGCACAGGCTGATCTGGGCCTCTGCTGTCCGCATATGTTTTCGCACGGCGCTGCCAAATTGATCTTTTATTTGTAGACAGACTGAACTATAGGGTAATTGATCACTACATGTCCATGGATAAATTCTACCTCTACATGATATAGGCTTCGTTTGATTAGCAAATCCGTGATGTCCCAGCAAACTCGGAACGTTTTTAATGTCAGAATATAATGTTTTGCTTAAACTAAGTTTTTACGTTACTATCCTCGGAGGATAAGTTGACAATGACGTCACTGGTTGTATATATTGTTAGCCGAAGTCTATTTTAATGAAAATGTAAGCTACCTTTAATAAATATTATAAGCAGCAGTTTTCCAAAACTACAAATCTGGACATTATGGGTTCGAATCCTAGTGTATACTTATTATGTTTTTTATTTTATACTTAAGATTTAAATTTTAAAGAAAAAAATATATTAAGAAAGAAAATGTATTTTGCTATTATCAAATATAAAACGATTTCAGTTGTTGCCTTTTTAAAGTTAAATAAAGACAGAAGAAAACCGGTTAGTCAGTTTACTTTTAGTTTGGATGATTACTACGTGCTGACAGTCCTTGTTAATACATATGGAGACAAGAAAGTCGGATGCATGTCAGCTTTGTAAAAATGTCAACAATTTCACAATAATGTCTAATAGCATCCATTTAAAATAATATAATCTGAAACGTTCAAAAAGAACCATAAGTGAAGTAAGTAATTTAGAAGGAAAGAAAAAAAAGTTAAGGTGCTATTTGGATCTCGTGTACTAAACAACCATTAAATAGTTCATCCACAACGCTCCGCTATATCAACTGCGTTATCACAACATACTAACCAAAAACATACGAATAGCTATAAGATTGTATACGACATAAAATTGATTTTTCCGATATTTATGCAAAACCTTTTTACCTAGGTAGAATGGTAGGTTCCGTGACGTCATTGTCAAATTTCCCTCCGAGCACTATACCTTTTATTAGGTTACACAACCCTATTCATTTTTCCATAGGCTACAATGCTATGAAATCAAAAGTGTCTCATCTGCTACAGTTCCATGGGTCTAAATCAGATCCAGGTTTCGTTGGGATGTGACAGCCACTTGAGTCAGCAACAGATCCTGGGATTTTCATGGCCTCTTCATCACTTCGAAAACACCTGACATTGCCCACCATATGAAATCCCCAAATTCCTTTTGTTCAGGGTCACAAACTGGAATGACCGACCGACTCGTTATAGCACACCATCCAGCCAAATAGTTCCCTACAGAATCTTTTACTGTCTGGAATTTGTCTCTTCTAGTTACCTCCTATGGTCTGAAATAAATAGAACAATGCAGTCGTTTTTACCTTAAGCTGTATACAATATCTACTCCTTACACTCTATTTTTAGACAGGAGTATTTTTCAGGGTACCAAAACAGTGTGCCGTCAATAGTACGAGGTCTGGTTCCATTATAAATATCCCGCGTTCTGTCTCTAGGCATGAATTCTGCATCGCTACTTTCGCTGTTCTCGATTTTCCTGGTCTTGTGGGAATGTCGCAGACGGGTAAAAAAACGTGTTTTTCATATGCATGTACGTTTTACAAATTTGCACAACATTTTATGACTCAAACTGATTTGTATTTTAAAATATTTTCAGGTTTTGAAAAGACCTACATCAATAAAACAATACCGCAGATAAGGCATATCACCACAGATGGCTATCTACCCGACATACAGATACACCATGCGAGAATGAGTGACATCATTAGTTTTGCAGTATGCCTAAAAATATCAGAGAACGTCGATGTACCTTTGCCACATAAGAACCACAATTTTCCGTATATAGTACTATCACTAGACGAGGTGAACGTTTATTTTAACCATAACCTTTCCCTGGGCAAATTCGACAGATTATAAATGAATAATATACCCCTTTTCCCTAAAAAAAATCAGGTTTTGACATTTCAAATTCTGTTTTTCGTGAAAAAAAAAAACATCAATTTGTAATGAAGACAATTTGCTTTAAATGTCAAATCCTGTCTTCGGGAAAAAATAAATAAATATTAATATGCCATCTACTAAAAATAGTACCATAAGTGCCAAACCTTATATATATTGCTATATAGTTAAGGGGCAATAACATACAGTAGCATTCCTTTATGCCGGCCTCGGTTCGACCCCGCCGATGTCGGCAACATTCTTTCGTGGAGATTGATCATGAAATATTTTCTACGGTCATTCTCTCCCTTCCGCTGATTAAAGAAGGACAGTTGTCAGTTTATGGCGAAAGAATGTGCACAATACTGGTTAACCGCTTTGGGTTGGCTGGGCCGTAAAACCTCAAAACAAACACAAACAAAAGCATTCTTTTATAAAGACCATCTTTGGAACTCGTAAAAGTGATATTGCGGTGGTCCTGATACGTAATATGGAATAATAAGAAAGAAACCATTTTGGACTGGCAATAGGAAAGTGGTCCCAATTTCGAGTGGTCCTAACTCTTTCACTGCCACAGGCAATAATCAAAGGCTTTTGCAAACAGTATAGATCCAGATGAGACGGCTCAATGACGCGTCTCATCTGAATCTACGCTGTTTGACATTCAATCTTTCAACTTTATATTAAATAAACGTCTTTCCAAACGATAGTTTGTTAAAATAAAGTAGCAGATGACAAATGTCGTCTGAAATTTGGCGCTAAAGAGTCAATAGCGGAATTTTGCTGTATGTTTAAATTAACACAAACTTTTCTTTAAGCCGCGCCAAGACAAACATGGCATCAGGAATATGCGGACCGTGCTTTCTACCACAGACTGCGGACATTGGCAATGTGTGCACTGCATGCACATATTGCTTCTACAATGTTCAAATTCATCTATGTGTACTATGCGTGCTATAAGCTAAGAACGTGCAGAAAAAGGGATTTGTTTAGATGCGGCTCATTTATGGTCATTACTTTGATAATGGTTCTTAGTTGGAATTGATAAATATGTACTTTCGGGGGAGAGAGTTGTGTCAAATTGTTTTGCTTCCTTTTTGAAAAGGGTGTTAACTACATAGTAAGAATTTCTTCTCAGGAGACTTGCTTGTTTGTGAGTAAACAGTCACAAAACTTACCTCCCTTCTAAAGATGAAGGCTCTGTACTGAAGGCTTGTTCTTTGTTCTTTGTTTCCAAAGGCAATCTTTTTTACTTTTATTGAAAAACTATTGCATTAGTTCGTATTTACTTTGCAACTGTTCGAATATAATTATTATTCTGAAGTGAGTATCCACGTTTTGACAGGATTTGGGAACTTGTTTTGAGAAACCTTTAAAGTTAGCGTTTGGTCCTTAACTGGTGCTTAGCACTCCAGGTACAATTTAGAGCAGACGACATACAGACTTTTTCCAGAAAAAAGGTTTTGACATTTCATACAAATCGTCTCCAATGAAGAAAATTTGCCTCAAATGTCTAATCCTGTTTTCTGCGCAAAAGGAAAAAAATAAAATGAATATGTCGTCCGCTGAATTTGCCCATAGAGTGGTAATGGTTTTCGTTTTTCAATTTTCTTTACATCCAAATCCTACCCGTCAAAATAGGTACAATAGGATTTACAATCTTTTCTCAGACTTAAGATCTGCCTTAACTTAAGGTCAGGAAATTTAAGATATGAAATAAGTTATAAAAAGTCAATTAAACTGATCAGTTTTATGTAGGTTTAATATCAAACTGAACTTATTTATTTCATCGTTGGAATCAGCTTTTATGCGTAAGGCCAAAATTGTGCTTTGCACGTCTCGATCCTCAAAGTTTAATAGACCTTAACTTGAGGGACAGTTGTTAACCTAGGCCTTGGAGAATTGTCTTCGCATTTCCATAAGTAACCAGTCCAGTGGTTGAGAGGTATACAATGTACAAAGACTTTTTTTTCAAATGTCCTAAAACCGATCGAGAACGTCTTTCTAAAAATTTAAAAAAATAATAATTAAAAAAATAAAAAAAAGATAAAAGATAATAATAAAACTTTTATGCCGAGTGGACACTTTTTACATGTAACTATTTGGACCAGTTAGTTTCCATTATAGGAGTTTCGGACTAGTTTTTATTGCTGCCATGTTTTATAGCAATTCGTGTCCTAAATATAAACACAGTGTACAATGTACAAAGACTTTTTTAAATGTCCTGAATCCGATCGAAAACGTCTTTAAAACAAACAGAAAAAAAAAAAAAAAAAAAAAAAATACGAATAAATATGGACCAGTTAATTTCCATTATAGGAGTGTCTGATCAGTTTCTATTGCTGCCATGTTTTATAGCAGTTCCTGCCCTAAATGTAAACAGTGTACATCCCGATCAATTCCTCTACTAAATACAAACAGTGTATTCCCAGATCAGACGCCGCGTTCTGCGATGTGTTGCGTTTGAAGCGTCCCATCACAAAACATGCCTATATAATGTTGACCCCTTAAACCACTTTTACATAATAAGACTAGGATTTACAGGGATAAACATTATTTTACTATTTCTGCTCAAAACCATAGATTGTGGTACTCGTTAGAACTGCCTCGCCGATGCGGTTCTAAGAAGTACCGGCAATGTATGTTTTCAGCAGAAATATGGAAATATCATAATTTTTATTAGAAAAAAATCATTTTTTTTATGGTAATATTTTCAGTATATATGAATAGGCTAGTTTTCGTAATGGATCTGTGTCTACATTGATTGTCGATGTCCATTTTATGGGACGCTAGGCATAAAAGAGGTAAGGCAGATATAAAAAAAAATGGAATTGAAAATTGTTTTGTAAAGAATAAGAAAATAATATGAATTTAACTTTACCCAGAGTGTGCATGTCCTAGCAGAGGTTGATATATGTACGCCGGGCATGAGCCCGGCGTATCTGTTTGAGGTTGTTTTTGTAAAATGTGTATGCATTTGGAGAGCATCGGTTTTCTTCAAGTTTTATGGGGTTCTTAGTGGGGTTATATATAGCTGTTCACCCCCCACTTTTTTATTATTCAAAGTCACACTTTTGCAGCAGAGAATTGTGCTATTGGTAACATAGTGAAATAAAAAAAATGGGAAGTACTGTGTAGAATGAATGTAGCAATGTGGGTTTTGATCATTTAAAAGAGAAATGAGCAGTTTTCTCGTAGGAACCCTAATTTGATCATTCGACCTGAAGTGAGCTTGTTGCTGTCAATATTCGTACACGTTTGAATTTTTGCATTTCATTTTTTTTTTCGTCATACTATGAAGAAGAAACAAAGATATTTTTCTTTGTTTACGATTGGAAATATGCATTCTCAAATCGAACGGAGTATAAGCTGGTTTAATAATACAGTTTAATTTGATATTCAAGCATGGAAAGATTTGGGCCGAATGAAAACGTTATGAGTGGAGAAAAGAACGAAACACTGCTACATAGATGATTTCGGATATAGTATGTTTGGCCTAGGCTATGAATGGCGACATGTAATTATGTATGCGGGCTAGAAAACAGACGATCATAGTAGATTTTCTTTATGATAACGTCTATGATGTTTTTATCGTTGAGTATTGCGATAGTTTATATAATTACAACCTTTCATAAATTATAACATTTTTTTCAGTATACTACGATCTATAGGGAGCTAAGTAACGCATGACAGATTAGTTTGCCGGCGTATTGATGCTTTGCATCAATGCTTTCTTGTTGCTTTTTTTGTTTCTTTTCAGAACCAGGACAGTGCAAGGAAAAATGATAGTGTTATCCTAAGACAGCTATATTTGGTAACGCATAACAAATCCGAAACAAATACGACACATAATTTGATCAGATACTATAGTATTAATACAAAATGGGGTATGTATGTATGTATGTATGTATGTATGTATTTGTTTGTGTTGAGGTTTTACGTCCAGTCAACCTAATGGGGTCATGTCGAGCGCGGTCAGTTTACCTAACCACACGTTTACTGGGCAGGCTTAGTCCTCTAAGCGGTTAACCAGTATATTGCACATTCTATCACCAGAAACTGACAACTGCCCTTCTTGAATCAGCGGAAGGGAGAGAATGACCGTATAAAATGTATGTATGTATGCATGAATGTATGTATGTATGTAGGTAGGTAGGTAGGCATGTATGTATTTGTGTATGAACGTATGTATATATGTATGTATGTATGTATGTATGTATGTATGTATGTATGTTCTTATGTATGTATGTACGTATGTACGTACGTATGTATGTATGTATGTTTGTATGCATACATGCATGAATGTATGTCAGCTGAAGTTTGTTTCATGGCAATAGGCATAGCATCATGATTTTTCATACAAGTTAAACTGTTATACAGGTAATAATAAAGCCAGAATACAATCAATAGTTGAAAATAACACAACTTAGTTATGTCAATAAAATTGTTGCAATCACACTATGTCTGCACTGACTTTACAGACCCCTTCTGCAACAACTGACATTTACAAGGGCCGGCTCTTCCCTCAAACCATTAAAGAATAGGATGCTCTTCCAGATTCGATTATTTCCTACAATGACCGTGAAGAATAAGGTGTGGCTAGTTTTACAGCATAGGTGAGAGTTAGGAACTAGTTTTCCATAACACAGGTCCTGGTGAATGACTTCAAATGGACATATCACCAGTAAATAATCTGATTCCTATTCTATAAGACTAAATCAAGAGCCTAGCATACATTCAAGTAAATATACAAGCAAGATTTGTATACATACAGATTAGAATTTGATATTTCTAAAAATCAGCAGTGCCATAGCAAATCTGCAAACAAACTTGTTACGTCATTAAAGAGGCCTTTGAAATATATTTTGTAATAAATCAGAAGTAATGAATAAGAACAGAGATCGCTAAGTTTTTTAAAAGAAAAATCAAAATGGGGATATTGATTTGCTTGAATGTACTTACATACATGCGCGTCCAGCGAAAATAAAGATGCAAAAAGGTAAGAGAAAAGTCCAGGTATGCAACAATTACAAGCCGCAGCCCTTCCCAGACACCAAGAGGCGAAATTTCTCCATGAGGACAACAAAGTGTCTGACAGGACTGGGCGGATACCCAGTCTTATTTCAGTCTTTATTGGGCGCACATTTCCAAAAGTACATTTTTTGCATAACAGATAAGGAAATCTTGGATTTAGCCCTGGGATAAAATTCTTATCCTACTCAGATTATCCCACCAAGGGTAAGGTGAAAATCGAGAATTCTCACGTATTTAATATGTACCCGTTGTAATGGTCGTCGCGTATGCCTTCGTTAAGGTTTACGTCACTGTACATAATAACATCATTAAACGCCACAGTTATGTCATCACAATATGGCGGACGTCAGCAATCGAAGTGACTGCATTGTTAAAAAAATCTTCACTCAGAAATGAAAGGTGTGCAAGAAAAAGAATCTATCATGAGTGTGAGGGGTAAACAGAGAAATCCGTCCCTCGCGATCACAGTCTGGCATCACGAGACAAGCCTGGTGATGCCAGACAGTGATCCTCGGAACGGATTTTTCTATCTACCCCTCACTTCAATTACAGATTCTTACAGTAATTATCTTACATTGCGGCTCAAATGATTTGATTCAAAGTTTTGTCTAATTTTGCTGTTCTGCTTTTCTTTTAGAGATAGAAGCCACCATAAAAGATTCTGAATTTATAGGTATGTCATAATAAGTCATCAATTTCTATACATATGTTAAGTGCTGTCTCCCTAAATAAAGCATTATAGCATTATGTGCTTCATTTCTTGATGTCAAACTTTCTCGAGTATAAGACGGAAACAAAAAAAGAATAATAAAACTAAAAAAGCATTGCTTGTGAATGTAAGCTTTGAATGTTTACTGACATTATAATGATGTCTCACGCTTATTGCCTTGATGTAATGTGCAAATAACGCCATCTGTCTGTTCCCGAGCTGACATTAAGCAAACTTCAAAAATAGTATGGAAGATGTCCAGGATGAGCCGCAATTACAGAAAAAAAGCCTACCAAAGATACCAAGAGCAAGGGCAGCAGAACCAAGCCGGAAATAAACAAGCCATATTCAAAGAAACACGAAGCAACCAGATCCTGGTGTTACACAAACTATTTTCTGATAATTCTTACTCAGCAGCTTACAATTATTCAGCGAAATGTGACTGGCGAGAGCAATTAGAAACGGAATTTATACTTCGATAAATCCAATTAGCAGGAATCCCAGAACTTCTTTTCTTAAAACTGCAAATGGTCCTTATGGACAGACTCAGTTAAATCAAGCCTACTTGATGTGGATCTGATTACATCAATGTCTTACTTCACTTATTATACTCCTCCGCACACTCTGCTTGTGTGTGTGGGAAGGTAGTGGCTTGGGGAGGATTATACTGCTTTCACGTTGTACGTCCTTCCGTCCGTCCAAGCAAACATTAGGGTTAGGGGGTTCAATTTTGTTATCATATTATGCTTTATTCTGTTGAGATACATTATAAACCTTGGGTTAGGGACCTTATTGTCATTAGAACTGATGGAAATTTACAGTGGGATGTAGCCCCCAAATCCGAATTGTTGGAACATCCATCCGTCCGTCTGTTTGTCTGTCTATTCGTTCGTCTGTTACATTTTGGTTTCTGCTTCTTATCTTGCTAAATGATTTAAGGAATCTTTTTATATTTTGCATACACACTGATATTGATGTTGCTCTTGCACAAAAATGAGGGCCAACAGGGTTAATTCCTTTAGAGTTATTTCCCTTTGTAATTCTTGAAAAGTGTCTGTATCTTATCCTTCAAAATAATGTCAGGCATCTTTTCATATTTTGCATAAACAATGATATGGATGAGTTTTTGCTTTTAGACAAAATATAGGACCTAGGGGTCAAATTCCTGCAGAATTACTTCCTTTGTAATTCTTGAAAAGCTGTTTTGGTTTGTTATTCTACTCTATTCTATTAGTTTCTGCTTCTTATCTTGCTAAATGCTTTCAGGAATCTTTTCATATTTTGCATAAATACTGATATTGGTGACAGACAAAAGTAAAGGCCAAGGGTTTAATTCCTCTAGAGTTATTTCCTTATGTAATTCTTGAAAAGGAGCTTCAGTTTCTGCTTCTTATCTTGCTAAATAATTTCAGGATTGTTTTCATATTTTGCATAAACGTTGATATTGATGAGATGTTGTTCTTAGACAAAAATAAGGGTCTAGCGGTCAGTTCATTTAGTGTTATTTCCCTTTGTAATTCTTAACAGGGTGTTTTGGTTTTTGCTTCTTATTCTTCTTAACATTAAGGAATCTTTTCATATTTTGCATAAATGTTGATACTGATAAAATGTTGCTGTTAAACAAAAATAACGGCCTGGGGTCAATTCATTTTATAGTTATTTCCTTTTGAAATTTTTGAAAAGCAGTTTTGGCCTCTGTTTCTTAGTTTGCTAAATAATTTCAGGATTCTTTTCAAATTTTGCATAAACCTTGATATTGATAAAGCATTGATGTTACACGAAAAGAAGGGTCTAGAGGTAAACTCCTTTATAGTTATTTCCCTTTGTAATTCTTGAAAAGGCGTTTTGGTTTTTGCTTTTTATCTTGTAAAATAATTTTAGGAATCTTTTCACATTTTGCATAAATGTTGATACTGATGAGGTGTTGCTGAAGAGAAAAAATAAGGGCGTATCGGTTCATTTTTTTAAGATCATCACGATAATATGCCTATATAATTTTGACCCCCTTAAACCCCACTTTTATATAGTAAAACTGAGGTTTACAGAGGTATACATTATTTTTCTTACTTCTGCTCAACAACATTGATTGTGGGTACCCGTTAGAACCGCCTCGTCGAGGCGGTTCTATCGAGTACCCTCAATCTATGTTTTGAGCAGAAATTTGAAAAATATCAGAGGTTTTTATCTCACATTTTTTTTGTTTTTGGAGGTGAAATTTTCTACATATTTGCATAGGCGTGTTTTCGTAATGTAATTCCCTTAGTTTCTCTTTTAAAAGTTGCTTTGGCTTGATAATAATGCAGGCACATTGAAATCAACGCATATCAAAATATTTGTTGAAACAATCTGATACTTTGCAGACTCATTACAGACATACTGAACATGTGCGGGAAGAAGTATGATGTTGAAAAACATATGTTCGTTAAAACAACAGCTTGTTTTCTTAACCATTTTTTTTGTTATTCTTTGACAAATTCTCATACTTTGCAGATTCATTAAACACGTATTGAACATGTGCATGAAAAAGTTTGCTACTGGAAAAAAAAAAAAAAAAAAAAAACATTTTTGACATAATTACTGCCACTTTGACTTCACCATTTATGTATATCCATATATCTATTTGTCTGTCTGTATTGGTTTTCCAAATCAAATACAGCCTGTAGCAAATAAGCAGTTTAATACTTTGCTTTTCAGTATCCACAAGGCAGTCATTATCTGCTGAGAGGGGGTGGGGAGGTGGGGCGGAGCGGGGTATCTAATAAGCACTGATTACTAACAGTTCTTGGTTACTGTACTGTTTTGCACTATATTCCAAAGATACCGGATTCTGTATTATGCGAAATCATACATGTACACGTAAACGAATCATCTGAGAAGGCATGCGAACTGTGAGCAGTGCTATGCGAAAACGAGTCTTTGGTCATATGCGGACAACAAAGGCCCAGATCAGCCTGCGCATTCGCGCAGTCTGATCAGGGCATTCACTGTCCTCTAATGGAAGCATTAGGTATTTAAAGATGTTTCAGTGGAGAGCAGATGCCTCGATGAGACTGCGCATGTGCTGGATGATGTGAATCCGCACCTTTAACGCATGCTCAAACGCACTGTTGTGCTTGACATGGCCCATGTCATCTTATTTATATCAGTACCATTATATTGTTTATACAATTTGTAGATAATTACAGGGACAGAGCCATTATTTCATACCCATCCGACTCCGCCTACAGCATTGGAATCTCATTTCGAGGTAAATTATCGCTTAGCACTACTGGTTAAATGCAGCAGATGACATTCTTAAATACTTCCTTTTCTTAATAAGAAAAATACCATCAATTTGTCATCTGCTCAATGAGCTTAAAGAGTGGTAAAGGAAATGGTGCTTAGATTCTCCTGCAAAAGAAATAGCAGAGGATAGTTTCTTATTAGCTTTCATAGTAAGGACCGGGTATTTCATTTGCCTCATGAGAGACTATCCGAATGACCTGCTTGACCAATTTCATTCTTAGGAAAACAAAAAAAAAAACAAAAAAAAAACTTATAAATAGTTAACAGTTTGTGTAGTCTGTATAATTATATTCTGTAGTAGAATAAATTGCAGCAATGTGTCCACTCTGATAGCGAAATATTACGTCAAATTGTTCGAATGTCTATTTGTCCATCTCCGAACAATTATTCCATTCCCAATCGATAATATGAGCGTTTATTTACCGATTTTGTCAAGAATTTTGTTTACATATAGGTATTTTGGATGACTGATCAACGAATATTAATAAGCAAATCTTTTAGTGAAGATACCCAGGAAATATAATAATCACGACACATAGCCCTCCCGAGAAACCGAAAGAATGAGAGATAAGGAACAAATAAGGACAAACAGCACGTAAACATGCCTATGAAATTTTGACCCCCTTCAACCCCACATTTATCTAGTAAAATTGGGGTTTACAGGGGTATACATTTCTTTACTTATTTCTGCTCAAAAACATAGATTGTGGGTACTCGGTAGAATTACCTTACCGAGGCGGTCATAAAGAGTACCCGAAATGTATGTTGTGAAAGAAATATGAAAATTATCAGATTTATTATCTGAAAGTTTTCATTTTTTGGTGGTAAAAACTTCAATATATTTGAATAGGTTTATTTTCGTAATGATAAACTCCATAAAACTAGTTTTACGTGCCTCCGGACAACAATGTGCTCAAGCGTAGAAGTCAATATTTAGGCGCCAACCTTCTAAAACAAATGGAGGAGGGAGCTGTAATTTAGTGTAGGACCGACTAACCGTCGTGCAGATAAGAAGGGAGCAGTTTTAACCATTAATGGGTTAATAACCAACCATGCATGCAGTTTGCTTCAGAATATCCGTATTGCAAACTATATTTTCATAGCGAGTGACAAGCATTTTTTAAATTGTCCCGAAAAATCAATTTTGCCAAAAATCTTCCTGAATTTATGGACAAAGACGCAATAACATTCAGGCTCGGGAGACCTTCTGCACTTCTTGAATTTATAGACAAAGACGCAATAACATTCAGGCTCGGAAGACCTTCTTGCAGAAGGTTTTTCGGGGCCAACATTTTTTTTTGGACAGTTGTTCAGAAAGACGGCTATAAAGTCAAGAAAACAATTGACGAAATTTATGATAACGGTGACCTTGTTTAAGAAAAGCATTAACATTCGCCAGTTCCCGTGGGAGGTGTTGAAAACCGAGCCCAAGGGACCTGACGAATGTTAATGCAGTGAAAAACCACTATCGATCGCTATTATTGCATAAAAACTGAAAACATTTGCTATATTTCGCGTTATTTCTTGCACTATTTTGAACGCAATTTCCACGGACTGAGCTCGTTCTAGGGCCGGGCAAAACACATCTCGTAACGGTAGCAAATCTATGGCCACGGTACGATCATATTGAAAGTTACGTAACCGTGCATTAACAGCGCGTGAATTGCCTCGTTAATACATGGCTTTTCGCCGGTTAATGCACGGCTGTTAATAACGTGCGACACTGCTTTTTATGCAATAATTAAATTTAATGTATACTTGATAGGAGGCATCACGAAAGACATCGCCATCCAAAAGTGAAAAAAAAAAATACAATATCAAACTTATGGTCGTCTCATTTGTCAAATGTGTTTAATAACGATATGTCATTAGATATTGATAGATTTTTACACAGAAACCAAGTATCGGTGTCAGTGATATTAGTTTTATTGAATTGTAATTCTTCTGAATATATCGTATCAACCATTAGCTCAAAATATTCATTTTCAATATTAACTAGGTATTACATAGATCGAGACTTTGAATTGAATATTTCAATGATATATGTCTATTTTTTGTAAGAAAGGGGAAAAACAAAGTTTTTCTTTCATTCTTAAACGAAACAGAATCTGTCTTAAGGTTGGGGTCGATATTTGTACCCAATTTAGTACAAGGCCAAATAAGTACAGTATTTAGAAGAAATGAAAGCGCCTCACACACCATGTATAATACTTATTATCCTCCGAAGTGTAAACAGCATGTTCCTTATTTCAAATACCCTGGAAATACCATAATTACGAAGCACAGTTCTCCCGATGCACCATCATGAAAACATACCTATATAATTTTAACCCTCTTAAACGCCACTTTTGTCATTACGAAAACTCGCCTATTCAAATACATAGAAAATTTCACCACCAAAAACTGAAAATTTTCAGATAAAAAACTCTGATATGTTTCATATTTCTGCTCAAAACAGAGATTGTGATACTTGTTAGAACAACCTCGGCGAGGCGGTTCTAACGAGTACTCACAATCTATGTTTTTGAGCAGAAATAAGAAAAATAATGTATACCCCTGTAAACCCCAGTTTTACTGTATAAAAGTGGGGTTCAAAGGGGTTAAAATTATATAGGCATGCTTTCATGGTGTCTAGTAAAACTGGGGGTTTACAGGGGGTATACATTTTTTTTATTTCTGCTCAGAAACATAGATTGTGGGTTCTCATTAGAACCGCCTTCTAACGTGTACCTACAATCTACGTTTTGATTTATCAGATTTTTTTTCTGAAAACTTTTAGTTTTTGGTGGTGAAATTTTCAATATATTTGGATTTACGTGCTTTTGCAATGCCAGAGGAATGAGAGACTAGGAACAAATACGGAAACCACAGATGCCATATATGAAATCACAGATGCACAAACAAAGAAGAACTGCACCAGAGGTACGCCAGTTCTGTGCTGTATTGTCGTTTATTTTCCAGGTCTAGGTGCATATACTTTGAAGCATGACGTGTGGGTACTGTATGATATTGGCACGAATAAGGTTATATCTGCTATTGCTTTCTGGGGAGAGTATACTGCTATTGGTAAGTTACATTTGCCGGAATCCCTAGCAGTCAGTAGTGCATCTGACCGTATACCTAGGGGTCGCAAGTTTGAGTCCCAACACGGCCAATTAACTTTAATGTAGTCCGGGTTCCAGTACATTTTGTTTTGTTAACCTTAGCATCGGAATGATGTACAATATGACCGTTACGATTAAACTGTAAGCAATTTTTATTGCAACTTTTATGACACCATTTTGAATGACATATTTTCAATTTTACCAGGCTTCTTTTGAGTATTTGAGCGGTTTTTATTTTTTCTGTAAAACAATATTCGTATAGAACAGTGAATTTTTCTTACTTAAGTCATAAAAATGCATGTTTGAGGAATCGCCGCGTATGTCGCCATGCCCATTATTTCAAACTTTTTTGACGAGCTATACTCGGTAAAAATTGATAAATACCAAACGTAATACGTAACGTTATTCTGCTAACAAAAATGTTCATCAAAATTACAAAACGCGACAAAAATTTTAAACAATCAGTGTTAATTTATATTCAAATATCAACTGTACGGATTAGTATATCTCGAGTCTGATGTATATTTTTTCCTGTGTACATTTGTAATATACGCTTAATAGATTTTCAGTTCCTTTTGCAAAACTCTAAACTAGTATCATGCAAAATACATGTATTTTTCCAAAATGCAATTTTGGCTTTGTATAAAGCAATATCCAGGCTTTATATACACAAAAACTCACCTGACGCACCTTCTACTTGAAACAGACTTGTTCGCAGGGTAGAGGTAGAAGAGACCACTCGGCATAAATGGGTTAAAAAATGATTCAAATATATCCGTTTTATCGAGCGCCAAAAAGCTATGTCATCTTCACAACATATTAAAGTCACGAGTCCGATGTCACGACAGCAAAATCGTATTTCAAAACATTACGGGGTTTAGAAAGTCTGTTTATTGCTTGGCTCTGACAGAAGTATAAGACTGAAGTTAGGAAACAGACATCTTGTATGGACTGACAAGATTATGATGCCTCCCATAGAAATCATAGAAATTCTTAAGTGTTGCCACCAGTTAAGTCCTTGATATTCCTGGGTCAACAATATTGTGGTGAGCAGTCTACCTCATTCGATAAAGTCCTGATACTCAGAGCATGCTCTAGCATAACGGATTACTTGTGAAATCTAAACATCGTATGCTGAAGCAGAAGGAATGTTGCTGCTCAGAAGCGAAAAATTGTTTTTTGGAAAGTTGACGTCGTCCCGTATGCAGTAAAGCCTTGTAGTGAGCTTTCCTTTGTCGATACAGAGGCATAAATTCAAACATGAGGAAGAAGTTATTATCTCAGATATGTCTTTAATTTCAAATTCACGTAGGTAGATGAATTCTAGGTACTCTGAAATGTTAAATATTCAGAGACATTATAATGATCTTTGTATCTGTTTGGTGGAATTGAATTGTTGGGCAAGTCGTTTTGCTTGCTTTCATTGGACCCTGTATAGAGTAAATAAGTAAACTCAGGAACTCTCCATCATGTCTCCCAACACCAAATTGTAAGACAAACAAATACCATTAAACAGCACAAGAAGAACAGATGGCAAGCAGAGTTGGCAATTATTTCCCAAAAAGTTGGCTACCCTTTTTTTTTCTCACTTAGCTGAATATATCTTAACTGTTAAAAACAAACAACAACAACAACAAAAAAAAAAAAAAAAAAAAAAAAAAAAAATAAACTTTTGTATGTGAAACAACTACATAATATTGACCAAAACTGTACCACAATGAAAGCGATCAGTAATAATTTACTGGGGGCTTAAGCTAGTTCACAGGATTAGATTACCTTCGTCCTCACCTTCCATAGTGGTAAAAACATATATTTGTTCGGTCCGCATGGAGGTTTTCTAGATATTCCAGGAATCTTTACGGGCAGCAAATAAATCACAAATAAAGCCTATAATGAAGCACAGATAAGAAATCAACAGAGTGAGCGTGTTAAAATTTTCATCCACCAAACTCCACAAAGTCAGTTGTCGATTAGATATTATACCTTGAAAGGCCACAATCTCGAAACACAATTTTCCCAAACACTGAAATAAAAAGAGATGAGGAACAAACAGTGACAACACACAACGGCACATTTGCAATCACCGAATTACTTAACAGAAATAGAAAGTTTGTGTTCAATCCACGAAGGATTACAAATTATAGACAGGTTGAAAAATATGTATCTCTCTGCATTTTACTTTCGAATTTCTATATTAATTGTGGCTAAAAACTTACCTATTCTTTATTTTTTTATACCCAATTACAATAAACTGCTAAATGGGCGTTATTTCATCTGCTTTTTATACACCATTAAAAAAGACAATTACTGTAATTACCCGAAGTCTGAGCAAACAGTGTGGATCAAGAGCAGAATCCAGGGCCCAGTTGTTCAAAGCGTCGTTAGCTTAACGAGCTCGTTAAGGGTCATTTCGTTAACTGTTCTAGCGGATTCAATACACAATATTCTGATACTTTTCGCTGAAAAAATGTGAGTAGCTTTTGCACTACTCACATTTTTTCAGCAAAAACTTTCAGCATATTTACGTATCACTCGATGTAAATTTTAACGAATCGTTAACTAATGACGTCGTTAGCTTTGAACAACTGGGACCAGAGTGCTTAGAGTCGTTACTGAATGTCTCTCGACTGGCAATTTTAGATAAATAAACAGGTAGTTGAATTACCTTGTTAAATTGTTCAGGCAAATATGGTCAAGTGTCAGAATGTTCAGGGTAAACATGGTATTTTTCTCTCTTCTTCCTTTTATTTTTTTGGCAGTTAATAAGAAGATATTACATCGTTATCTCAACACTTTATCACCTTTCAGTCTGATCAGGACCTATGTCCGCTTACAAAATTAATGGAGACTATAGAATATATGGACGGACAGGAACATTCCAGAGTCTATCTAGATGAGACTGTGCAGATGATCAGGTTGATCTCGTCCTTCGCTATTCGAATGCAATACGAGCTCATCATTACACGCGTTACTTACTTTCTTTGTATCAACGTTCAGTATTTTGGGTAAATAATTCAGCGGACAACACTTTGAAATATTTTCCTTATTTTCCCCAGAAAATATGGAATTGGACATTAAATGCAAACTGTCTCCTTGATTGAATCCTATTTTCTGGGTTAGTTGGTGGGGAATAAGAAAAATCACATCGATTTGTCGTCCACTAAATCAGCCAATAGCGTGGTTAGTGTTAAAACAGCCCAAGAATGTCTACATCGCGGCGATTTAGATGAAATGAGAAAGGACAAAAAAAAAAAAAAAAAAAAAAAAAAGACACGCACAGAGATAGAATAATATTATGAGTAAAATAAAAAAGAGACTAATACAGGGAGTCGATTTAGTTTTTGACTTTATGGACAACAAAGTTACCGTTTGAACTACGATCCTACTTGCAAGAAACCGCTATCAATGTATAACTTATTCAATCAAACGGAGTCGGTGAACCGGAAAGTACTATTTATACCTGTAACAACCTGCTTCACCTTGACCCTGGATTATTCCAACATTAAAAGTATATTAACACGACAGTAAACATTCATCGATTTTTTCCCCCATGCGATTATCATTGATGACCAATGTAATCAAACCGCTCGTTAGATTAATTCCATGTTACTATAATTTATAGCCACTCAATTCTTGTCGCTGTGACGTCAGAGTGATGTTGATAGAGGGTTATCTGTAAAACCTTGACTAGGCCATTTGGGAAATTGACGGCAAACAGTGCAGACCCAGATAAGACGCGGCGTCTGATTAGGGTCTGCACATTTTGATTAAATTACAGGAAGTTAAGGGTTGAATGAAACAGTCCCCATTCAGGACCATTTTCCCAGCCTACACTTAAAGAAAATTAACCCACCAGTGCTCTCAGTGTTTTGATTTCATGTCGTGACTCATATGGTGTCAGTTTCTTTCAAATGTGCTCATTGGTGCTTTATTTGTTTACTATGTTTTCAGTTCAACAGCAAAGATATCTAATTATTCCTCTGGTATACATTAGTGAAATGAAATGGAGATTTTTACACAGTGGAGCACAGCAATGTCTGACAGATTTATACACCAACAATGCGTTTTACAGAGTTAATACTACTGACAGGGCGGAATATACTGACTGGATTCTGATACAGTGTTTGAACTCTCCTGCCGGTAGATACGTATCCTTTGTGTTTCCAAACCAACCAGAAGGAGTTAGAAATAATATTCTTTCCTCTTTTTGTTCTTCTACCTACTTAATCCAGTTCATCTCCAAGCAAGGTTAGTATCAATATATGAGTCGTTAGGGCATATGGAAATAGCATATGTACAGGCTAGATTGCGCATCCGTCCAGTGTCGCATTAACCTATGCTGTTTGCTCACGAAAGAGCCCAGTAAGCATTCTACATAAATCTATAGCGGGCCGTTATCGGCCCGTCAGCGTAGCTGACGGGCCGATAACGACCCGCTGTAGAGTTTTTAAAGAATGCTAGCCCTGCCAAAAGCATAAATGTGGCCTCGCTTATGGACTGGGAGATAATGGTTTTACAGAAACGTTCAAAGAGACTTTTTACTTGCGAGTGGGTTCATATCAGCTCAGACAATAAGTATTTGGACAAACAGGCCTCATCAAACAATGTTTACGCAGATTACTGCGTCTGATCAGGTCTACACTGTTTGCCTATTAGATACAACAAGTTCTGTAAAAATTGTTAATGAATTAAATAAAACAGACAACCCTAAAATGACAAATACCTTCATTTAATTTAGAATGGTAGAAGAGTCTACTAAGCATAATTGGGATAAAATCTATACGTTCATTTACTTTCTTCTAAACTAGTATAGGAAATCTAACATTGACAATGATGGAAAGAAATAAAATTCTCGGTAAAAAGAACTCACAAACAAAACTACGAAATAATCACCGTCCATTGCAATGCAGGCAGTCTGCAGTGGAAGTTCTCATAACTAAGCTGGAAATGAAGGTTCTTTACGTGATCTCCTATCAAGTTTATGCTGTTTTGACTTGTTGCCATGACAAAGTTAGTTTAAGAATGTGAAAGATTTCTTTTTCAAATGGATTTAACAGATTTCAGTGAACTTATGCAGGCAGGTAGATTCTACCAAATTTATGCGTTTTAGTGTTAGTTCTTTAGTTTCATGAGTTGGGTTGTCATTGTGTCATGGTAGCAAGTGTTTCCCGTAACTGGAAAATATTTCTCATAATGTGAAAATGATTTCATGATCTAAAAGCATTTAAACCAAACGTCTCATATTATTATTATTATGATAGTCCTGTCAATGTACTCTCTCTCTCTCTCTCTCTCTCTCTCTCTCTCTCTCTCTCTCTCTCTCTTGTGCATATCTGCTCTAGAATTAAATTGTAACCCATTGTCATTTGTCTTTTCCTGAGTTGTTGTTTAAAATAGAAAATGTAAAATATGTACTGTACTTTTAAAACATTTTATTATTACATTGCACTTGTAACTATATAACAATGTCTGAAGGGGGCAATCTGTACGTCAGCCCTCTTTATACCGACGCGCGATACAAGGACAAAATTCGTTATAGTGATAATGGCACGTAACCTTGGCTTAAGAGGTGACAGTCTAAAATTATGTATTAGCATTGTAATTAATATTTCATGTAACGTGTAAGAATGACCTCACTGAGGTGATTCTTACAAATGTCTAAACATTTTGTATCAGTAAATATAGAGGAAACCAGGCCTTTCCGACATATCGTTCTGCTCATTACGGATTCCTTACAACAGCAAATTCATTTTAATAGTAAACATATTTGGGATCAAAGTTTGTCGTTGTAACAAGGGTCCACTGTATATTTACTATTTCTATGTAACGGCAGCAAATCTGTGGCCCCGGTACGATCATATTGAAAGTTGCGTAGCCGTGCATCAACAGTGCGTGAATTGCCTTGTTAATACACGGCTTTTCGCCGGTTAATGAACGGCTGTTAATAACGTGCGACACTGCTTTTTATGCAACAATATTGTTTAATCAATATATTAGGTGAAGTACTGAGGCAATTGCATTCCGCTTTATAATTGAATGTTATTAAGTTATTCCCTGCAATCCTTGTTTTGTTTGATCTGTAATGGGTTTTGACCATTTGCTAACTGACTGACTGTTCAGATATTTTAACGCTACCAGGCAACTGAGTCACATAGAGGCAACGCCTACCATTAACTAATAAGTCTGTAAATGGATAAATTGCCTAAGTATATCATTAATCCAATTACATATAATTTTAAGTCTTTTTATTTATTTATTTTCATTTATGTTTTCTTTTCGTATGATATCTGACCTACTTCACGAGAGGAATCATTCAGAGTTTCTGACCAGAAATACTCGAATCGGCAGCTGCAGAAGAGAGCTTGGTTGTTAGAGCATTGGTCAAGCATGAATCAAAGGCGCAGATCGACCTGCAAGTTCATGCAGTTTAATCAACACCTCAAATGCTCGCCGACCAAACAGTGCGCCTTTGCTGTTCGTACTTGGCTAAAGCGGGTTTTCTCGTGAAGTGAAGCATTTGGTATCAGTTTAGCTTGTCCATTTGCTGTTCATGTCTTGGTGGCAATTCAATATTTGTCTAGATTTGTACACCAAATAAGGATTTGTTTTGGATTTGACATTACGAGTACACGCCTATTCAAATATATTGAAAATTTCACCACCAAAAAATGAAAAAAGTTTCAGATAAAACATTCTAATATTTTTCATATTTCTGCTCAAAACATAGATTGTGGGTACTCGTTAGAACCGCCTCGGCGAGGCTGTTCTAACGAGTACCCACAATCTATGTTTTGAGCAGAAATATGAAAAATAATGTATACCCCTGTAAACCCTAGTTTTACTACATAAAAGTGGGGTTTAAGGGGGTCAAAATTATATTGGCGTGTTTGCGTGATGATTTGATTTTACAGCACCATACGGGCAATACATTTTTTATATATATCATACTGTCTTTGTTCTACATTCAGCTTCACCGAGGTGCAGTCGGTCGATGGGAATGCGTGAAGGAGCAATATATGATTTTCAACTGAGTGCTTCAACAACCTTTCCGGGACATCAACCATCAGAGGCAAGACCTCATGGTGAGGGATGGTGTGCTAAATTCCAAGACCACAGGCCTTATTTGCAGGTAAATAGATGTACACATCCGTTTATGTTGATTTGTTAGCAATCTTTTGAAAATTGGTACTTCAGCAAGATGCAGGTCATACCCAGCTAGCTACTTTGGTTTTGGATCGCCGTTTTGCTATTTGCTTTTTTCACCACAGTGCTTTTCATTATCTGTTTTACTGTGAGGCACCCATACAGATCGAACATATATTTGTACTTTGGAGCCGCAACAGAATCAAGGGTAAAGTTTGGCGCGAGTAAAACTGGGTTAAGCACCCCCACCCCAACACCAGTAGTTATTCTACCAAAGGGGGGGGGGGTACAACAGGAGGACTGTACTTTGTGATTGTGGCACCTGTGTACCATGACATATTTTAATCTATACCTGACCCTTATCGGTCCGACAGGAATCCTGTCTCGCTTATGCCAGTTCAAGAAGAATGCTGACTACCTTCTTGCCCTTTGGTATCGATGCATTTTGAATCTTTTAAAAGTAGATGAAAGGCTCGAGCCAATGTCAAGAGGCATACACAGTGCTGAAAACCACAACGGACTCAGTAAAAGTAAGTTTAGTATTTTCGATTCCGATCAGGCAACTTGATACACTTGGTGTATGTTTAGCCGATTTTTGAAAAGGGCAACGTCTTCTTGTTTGCCTCACTGCTTCTAGAACCTTTTTAAAAATAGGTCTACTTAAAACGTTTCCTCCCCGTAGAAGCAAGTGTATACCGCTGATCAGTAGAGAGACAACCCTTTGTTGAATGATTTACCTCCCCTTAAAACGTTTTAATCTCTTTTATATGTAACAGGTGAAAAAATGGAAATAACATTTTCCCCGACCGGGGATCGAACCCGGGCTGTCTGCGTGACAGGCCAACACTCGACCACGTCGCTATAAAAGCCGGCTTGTACCGCAAGGCAGTACAAGTGTATCATATACCTATACCCGGTGACATTCTCCCCCTCCAAATTGAAATTCGTCCCTGAATTTCTAGGAGTCCGAGAATCACGTGAAATGAGACTCAAGGAGTTTTATGCACACATGTGGGTTATTTACGTTGGGCGCCAAATGTAACAGGTGAAAAAATGGAAATAACATTTTTCCCCGACCGGGGATCGAACCCGGGCCGTCTGCGTGACAGGCTAACACTCTACCGCGTCGCTATAAAAGCCGGCTTGTACCGCAAGGCAGTACAAGTGTATCATATACCTATACCCGGTGACATATATATTGTTTGGATCTATAGGATAAAATTATCTCATTTGATAAACGATATAATGCGTCGGCTATGTAAATGCATGGGTTTAATGGGATACATTTGCTAACATTATTTCGGAATGTGTAAAAATGTACATGCGAACTCGGGTAAAATCATAACTGCTAAACATAAACCATGCAATGTTCTTTTTTTAGCTTAAACCAAATTTTATCAATTAATTTAGTCACATACACAGAATAAACACATCTAGAATAATAGGGTTTTAAATCAATCGGCCGTGCCGTGCGAACACGTGTGTCAAGCGACTAACTAGGAAATACGCTTAAATAGGAAAAAGTGGTGACTGTGTACTACACAGAACAGCGCTTATCTAGGAAAACTGATTTTTGCGCTTATATTGGAAAAGGGCTATCTGCAATCAGCCTCGCTTTTCATTAACATTTTTTTGTCAAACTGCGCGTATAAATACATGTCATATGCAGGCGTATTCTTTCTTCTGTCTTAAAATGAAAACTTAAGATTTCTTTCTTTCTTTCTTTCTTTTAGAACGAAAATTCGACACGCTAATAATGTTCAAAATTATCAGCATATACAGTGGCATCTCTACTAAAGGTCACCTTTCAAATCAGCCACTTCCCTCAAAATAATAACCACTTTTCTGAAAGTAAAAAGTACAATACATGTTATATGCAGGCCTATTCTTTCTTCTGTCTTAACATGAAAGCCTAAAATTTCTTCTTTCTTTCTTTCTTTTAGAACAATAATTCGACACGCTAATAATGTTCAATATTATCAGCATATACAGTGGCACCTATACTAAAGGTCACCCCTCAACATCAGCTATTTCCCTAAAAATAATAACCAATTTTCTGAAAGTAAAAAGTACAATTTTTCTGTATATTAAGCCTTTCTACAATACCACCTCCCTACAACAGCTACTTTTTCCAAAAGCTATTTTGCTAAAACATAAGAATCAGCCTTTCAAATAGTATATCTACATTAAGAGGAACTTGCTGAGTAACGTATTTACCCTAAATATTTTGACGCTCTTACTTTTTACCGTACCTATCCTAAACTTTTAACCTGCACATTTTGCTAGCTAGTGTAAATCTACAAAATTTCCAGTGCAGACCCTGATCAAACTGTTTGGATTTTGATCTGGGTCTACACTGTTTGCTCAGGCTGTTTCATGTCGGAATATTTAGGGTAAATTAATATGGTAGTCTGCGATCAAACGAATGTTTCAAGGAACTTGATATGGTGAAGACATCTGACCTAGTTCATCTATGCAATAAACAGTCACCTTTGCTCATTTAAAACGATGTACAAAACTGATTAAAAGCAGAAATGCTTATCAGTGGAATGTCAGACAGATCATCGCCAGGTAGGCTGTTATGAAACGCCATTGCTGTCTTATACGGCGCACACAACTTGCGTTTTGCGATTACTTTATACGAGTTTGATTTTACTTTATGCGGGTTAAATATTGCAGTAGCTGATTTTATTGTTACGCTATGTGAATTGGCCATTACGTTTTGTACTTTTATCAATACGCTATGTGGATTTGTTATTTACTTATGCTGGTTTAATATTACGTTCTTTAATTTGTTCTTCCTTCAAAAAGTTGTCAGTTTATGGCGAAAGAATGTGCACAATACTGGTTAACCCCTTAGAGGACTAAGCCTGCCCAGTAAACGTGTGGTTAGGTAAACTGACCACGCTCGACATGACCCCATTGGGTTGACTGGGCCGTAAAACCTCAACACAAACAAACAAACAATTTAATTTGTTCATTGTGTTTTGTGCATTTCCTAATACCTTCTGTGGACATTTCATTTTGTTATGTCACTATGGCTGACTGATGCCGTATATTTAAGGAAGGCACGTTTACGTTATGTGAGTTTTGATTACGATGTGAGTTTGTCAATACGTTCAGTGTCTTTATTATTACGTTATGCCATAGACCGTTAGTGACGGAAACTAAAGATATTTCCCGATTTATAGAAAGGTACTTGACAATACCGATTAATACCATCTGTGTTGGCGAACATGAGTCATCTATCTATCTATCTACCTATCTATCTATCTATCTATCTATCTGTCTGCCTGCCTGCCTCTCTGCTTCTATCTATCTATCTATCTATCTATCTATCTATCTATCTATCTATCTATCTATCTATCTATCTATAAGATTTTCTAGTGGACATTAATGTGAGTGTCAATACGTTCAGTGACTTTATTATTACGTTAAGCCATAGACCGTAAGTGACGGAAACTAAAGAGATTTCCCGATTTATAGAAAGGTACTTGACAATACCGATTATTACCGTCTGTGTTGGCGAACATGAGTAATCTATCTATCTATCTATCTATCTATCTATCTATCTATCTATCTGCCTGCCTGTCTCTATCTATCTATCTATCTATCTATATATCTATCTATCTATAAGATTTTCTAGTGGACATTAATGTGAGTTTGTCAATACGTTCAGTGACTTTATTATTACGTTATGCCATAGACCGTAAGTGACGGAAACTAAAGAGATTTCCCGATTTATAGAAAGGTACTTGACAAAACTGATTATTACCGTCTGTGTTGGCGAGCATGAGTCATCTGTCTATCTATCTATCTATCTATCTATCTATCTATCTATCTATCTATCTATCTATAAGCTTTTCTAGTGGAAATTAAAATACTGCCCCAGTACCAGTCCTATCGATACGACACACTCCACTACTGTCCAAGTATCAGTCCAACTGATACGACACAGTCAACAACTGTCCCAGTCTCAGTCCTACTGATATGATACAGCCCCAGTACTTGTCCTACGGATATGATACATTCCACTACTGCCCCAGCACCAGTCCTATTGATACGACAGTACCAGTCCTATTGATATGACACAATACACTACTGCCCCTATACTAGCCCTACGTATACGATACAGTACATTACAACCTCAATACCAGTTCTGTTGATGTACACTACTCTCACATTGCCAGTCCTACTGATACTACACAGTCCACTTCTGTCCCAGTACCAGTCTTACTGATATGGTACAGTCCACCAATTCACCAACCAGTCCTAATGATACAACACAATCATTGTCTGTCGCGGTACTAGTCCTACTGATACGATAGAGTCTACCACTTCCAAGTACCAGTCCTACTGATACGAAAGCCCACTTCTGTCCCAGTATAAGTCCTGCTGATATGCCCCAGTACAAGGCATATTGATATGGTAGTCTGTTACAGCCCTATACCAGTCCTACTGATATCTTACTGATACCAGTTCTAGTGATATTCAACAGTCCACTACTGCCCTAATTCTAGTCCTATTGATACCCTACAATCCACAACTGCCCAAGTACATGTCCTATTGATACGACACAATACACTACTGCCCCAGTACCAATCCTACTTAAACGCTACAGTACACTTTTGCCCCAGTTCCTATCTTATTAATACGTCAAAATCCGCTAGTGCCCCAGTACCAGTCCTACTGATGCATGACACAGCACACTATTGCCGCCCCAGTATTAGTCCTTGTTATAAAATGCAGCACACTACTGCAGCACTGTCAGCCCTATTTATATATCACAGTCCACTGTTGGCACAGTACCAGTCCTAGTGATATCCAACAGTCCACTACTGCCCCAGTACCAGTCTTATTAATACGACACAGGACACTACTGCACAAGGACCAGTCCTACTTATACTTATATACAAAAGTACACTACTGACCCAGTTCTAGTCCTGTTGATACGTCGCAGTCCACTTCTGATCCAGTACTAGTCCTACTGATACCCTTCAGTGCAATTCTGCCCCAGTATTTGCCATGTGGTTACGACACAATCAACTACTGCCAGTACCAGTCCTACTGATACCCTACAGTCCATCTCTGCCCCAGTACCAGACCAGCCCTTTTGATACTCTACAGTCCACTACTGCCCCAGCACCAGTCCTACTGATACCTACAGTCCACCACTGCCCCAGTACCAAACCTATTGATACAACACAATCCACTACTGCCCCTGTACGAATCCTACTGATACCCCACAGTCCACTATTATCCAATTTCCAGTCCTACTGATTTGGCTACGGTCACAGTACCAGTCATTTGATATACTCAGTCCACAACTGCCCTAGTACCAGTCCTACTGATACTACACAATCCGCTTTTGTCCCAGTACCAGACCTATTGATACAACGTAGTCAGCTTCTGCCCTAGTACGAGTTCTACTGATACCATACAAACCACTACTGCCGCAGTACCAGTCCTACTAATATGACATAGTCCCCGAGTGCCGCAGTACCAGTCCTACTGATACCCTACAGTTGACCCTGTCCCAGTACCAGTACTATTGATACCCTACAGTCCACAACTGCCCCAGTACCAATCGTTCTGATTCGATACAGTACACTACTGCCCTAGTACCAGTCCTTCATATACGTTACAGTATATTATTGACCTGGTACCGGTCTTATTTATACGACACAGTGTACTACTGTCCCATTACCAGTCCTACTGATAATACACAGTCCACTACTGTCCAAGTAACAGTCTTACTGATTATGATACAGTCCACAAATGCTCCACGTCAGTTCTGCTGATACAACACAGTTCACTACTGTCCCATTACTAGTCCTACTGATATGATACAGTCTGTCACTGCCGAGGACCAGTCCTCCTGATACTACGCAGCCCACTACTGTCCCAGAATCAGTCTTACTGATATAATACAACCCACTTATGCACCAGTACCAGTTCTACTTATACAACACAGTCCGCTACTGTCCTAGTACTAGTCCTACTGATATGATACAGTCTACCATTGTCATGGATCATTCCAACTGATACGATACAGTGCACTACCCCGATACCAGACCCTGCAGTCCACTACTACCCAAATATCAATCCTATTGATATCCTTCAATCCACTATTGCTCATTACAAGGCCTATTGATACGAGTCAGTACACTACTGCCCCAGGACTTCTCCTGCTTATACGCTACAGTACACTTTGCCCCAGTACCAGTCTTAATGATAAGTCACAGTCCATAACTGCCCCAGTACCCGTACTACTGATACCCTATAGTCCACTACTGCCGCAGTACGTCCTATTGATACGACACAGTACACTTCTGCCCCAGTACCAGTCCTACTTATTCACATTTGATATGTCACAGTCCACTGCTGGCCAAGAATCCGTCCTACTCATACCGGACAGTCCACTACTGCCTTAATACCAGTCTTATTGATACCACACAGTACACTATATCACCAGTACCTGTTCTACTAATACACTACAGTACTCTTCTGCCCAAGTACCAGTCCTTATGCTACTAACACATTTCCAGTCTGTCAAATACCCTTCAGTCCACTACTGCCACAGTACCACTCCTGTTGATTCGACATAGTCCACTACTGCCCGATTACCAGTCCTACTGATATCCGGCAGTCCATCTCTGCCCTAGTACCAGTCTTATTAATACACTACAGTCCACTACTGTCACAGTACCAATCCTGCTGATACCCTACATTCCACTGCTGCCCCAATACCAGTCCTGTTGATACAACACAGTCCACTACACCCCCAGTGCGAGTTGTGCTGTTACCTTACAGTCAACTACTGACCCAATACCAGTCTTACTGATATGACATAGTCCTCTACTATCTTAGTACCAGTCTATTGCTCCAGTATCAATTCTACCGATAGCCTATAGTCTACTCTTGTCCCAGTACCTGTCCTGCTGATATCCTACAGTCCACTACTGTCCAAGTACCAGTTCTACTGATACTCTATAGTCCATTAAGCCCGGGTACCAGTCCTATTGATATCTCACAGTCAATTAGTCCACCAATACCTGTCCTACTGATACCCTGTAATTAACCACTGTCTCAGTACCAGACCTATCGATAGGTCCATTATTGCCCTAGTATCCATCCGCGGACTGGTACTGTGTCTATAGTGGACTATAGAGTATTTGGAGGACTGGTACTGGGTCTGAATCAACTGCTGAGAATAAGGAGGTACTAGATCTGTGCTGGACTGCAGAGTATAGGGAAGACGTGTACTGGGTCTGAAGTGGACTGTATATTATACGGAGGACTGGTACTGGGTCTGCAGTGGACTGAACAGAATACGGACCACTGGTACTGAGTCTATAGTTGACTGTAGAGTATACAGAGAACTGGTAGTTATTCTGTAGTGAACGGAGGATTGATACTGTGTCTCTACTGGATTACAGAGTACATGGAGGACTAGAACTTGGTCTGTAGTGGACAGTAGAGTATACGGAGGACTGGAACTTGGTCTATAAAGGACTGCAGAGTATAAGGAGGGCCTGTACTAAGTCTGTAAAGGACTGTAGAGTATAGGGAGGACTAGAACTTGGATTGTAGTGAATTGTAGAGTATACAGAGGACTAGGACGGTCTATAGTGGACTGCAAGGTATACGGAGACTGGTAGCGCGGTCTCTAGAAAATTGTGAAATATACAGAGGACTGGTACTGTGTCTGAAGTGGACTGTAGAGTATACGGAAGACTGGTATTGTGTCCGTGGTGGACTGTAGAGTATAACGGAGGACTTGTACTGGGTCTGTAGTGGACTGTAGAGTATAAGGAGGACTGGTACGGGGCCAATAGTGGATAGAAGCGTATACAGAGGACTGGTACCGTATCTGTAGTTTACTGTTGAGTCTACAGAGGACTGGAACTTGGTCTGTAGTGGACTGCAGAATATATGAAGGACTAATACTGGTTCTGTAGTGGACTGTAGAGTATACGGAGGACTGGTACGAAGTTTGTAGCGGACTGTAGAGTATACGGAGGACTGGTACTGGGTCTGTAGTGGGCTGTAAAGTATATGGAGGACTGGCCCTGGTTCTATAGTGGACTGTAGAGTATACAGAGGACTGGTACGGTGTTTGTAGTGGACTGTAGAGTATACGGAAGACTTGAACTTTGCCGGTAGTGGATTGTAGAGTATACAGAGGACAGGTAATGTGTCTGTGGTGGACTGTAGACTATAGGAAGTACTAGGACATGGTCTATGGTGGACTGTAGAGAATACGGACTGGTACTGGGTTTCTAGTGGGTTGTAGAGTATACGGAGGACTGGTAGACACATTTATGCATTTTTCGCGGACTGTAGATTGTATGGAGGACTGGTACTTATTAGAAGGACTGGTTCTAGGTCTTTAAGGAATATAGTATACGGAGGACAGATACTGTGGCTGTAGTGGCCTGTAGAGTATACACAGGACAGGTTTTGGGTCTGTAGGGGACTGTGGATTTCACTTAGGACTGGTACTGGGTCTGTAGGGGACTGTATACTGGGGACTGGTACTGGGTTTATAGTGGACTGCACTGTGTATGGGGGACTGGTACTGGGTCTGTACTGGACTGCAAAGCATACGTAGGTTTGATGTTGGGTATTTAGAAAATTGTAGTGTATACGTAGGATTGGTACCTTGACTGTAGTGGAGTGTAAAGTATTCGGAGAACTGGTACTGTGTCTGTGGTGGACTACGGAATATACGGAGGACCAGTACTGGGTCTGTAGTGGAATGTAGAATATATGGAGGACTGGTGCTTGGTCTATAGTGGAGTGGACTTTAGAGCTCCCAAGGGTCAGGTTAAAAGTTTATCCAAATGACTAAGTTCATTTGTTGTTCTTCATTATTTTCAATCCCCCGGAGTTAGGGGCTTTTAGCAGAGATTTTACCATAAATGTGTCCCCGCAGTGCCGGGCGTTTACCAGGGCTTTGCATTTGCAAATATGAAAGTCCGGCTGTTTCCTGTCTGCGTACGGCCGGAAGTTTCAAATAATTGGTGCATTAGTAGACTAGTTCCATTAAGAAAAACTATAAACTATAACTAAAATTAACGACTATCGGGTGGCGGCGGATTTAGCTGATACGTAATAACGCATTTTACATAGACATTTTCCATTAATACTAGATAATCGTAAAGCTAGATCCACATCGCAAAGTTGTTTATTCAAGCGAAGAAACTGACCATTTTCACTGTTATGAATAGTTGTATTTCTTAGCGGACAAAATATTGGTTTATAATAAAACTGACTAGCAAACAATATAACAGTCTCTCTGGCGCAGTGGTAACTATGGCAAGGTCGTATGCATGGGGTCTGAAGTTCGAATCCCAGCATAAGTGATAATTTTTGCTTTCGTTGTTTAGCTTTTGTTTTCATTTTCAATAAATCCTGTTCTTATTGACATCATTTCTATCTATCATTGTGGACTTGTTTACTTGTTTTGAAATTTTAGGACACAGTATATTTTGACGACAAGTAATGAGGCTGTGCGGAGACGAATCTTATTTTCATTTATTGCAGTGGGGCTGCATGGCATTTGAAATGTCACATTGTTTCTGTTGGTCACCAGCATTTGATCGTCATAGTCGAAGCCAAATTACCGATGAGTATCCCATAACAACCTGGACGGTCTAGATATGTCTGTTTCAACACACAGCCTGATGAGCTTTCGCTGTTCTTTGAGCGAAGCGCACGGCCAATCTTGTTGAACATTGATTATTGCCCGAAAACCATGCATATTTATATCCAGTGGCTGAAGAGTTCAATGAAAAGGATGACAGGCGGTTTGTATACTTTGAAAAAAATCTTTTGTAACGGCAATGTTTGCTTTGTGGTTTGTTCAGGACTTTTCCAGTTTGCGTCTTACCTCTTCGACTGCATTGCTCGTGATAAAACGAACCTCATAGTCCGTCCGTCCGTCTCTCTCTCTCTCTCTCTCTCTCTCTCTCTCTCTCTCTCTCTCTCTCTCTCTTAAGCACCTTAATTTGCTGATGTAATTTAAATGCTGCTTAATGACGCAGAAAATGATTCATGTAAGCCTTGATTACCATATAAGCTCTTGCTTACCTTACAAACCAGCACCATTAGCGTTTTAACTGGAATTGCTGTTCATCAGTGAACTTTATCTGATGAAGGCGGTGATAAAGGTACCTCCAAACAGCGCGCGTTTACAAGTGAACAGGCTTCGTGGCCACGGACTGTGGCGCGTCAGAAAAGTTAAAACTGAAATTTATTTTCAAGAAAAACACAGATGTCTCCTCAAGGTTTGTGTCACTGAATGTGTCTTGTTTGAAAAAAAGAAAAAGTGTATTAATGGTTATGGGAAGGTGATCTAAACGTTTTACGGAGACATTAAACCTTTTGTGAAGCGACAGGGTTGGGTATGCTCCAGGCAACCCATGTGGAACCAAAGAATCTTGTCACTAATGTGTTTTTTTTTATAAGAATCAAGTATATGGTTTATGGGTGGTTGTCTGAAAAAGTATCAAGATTGAAAGCACTTTACGAAGGGAAGGTGTGGGACATGCCCTCGAAGTATCCCTGGAAATCCGAGATCCACGTTCTTCTCGTGCCGAGCATAGCCTTTATTAGCCAGGAGGTTATATCCACCTCAACATGACAGGCACATATATGTCCGCCCACGCCAGGATTCGAACCCACAACTGCCGGATAGGATTCAATGCATCAATGCATCTTAACGTAAGCAACGAGAATATATATGGTTTATTGATGGTATTCTGAACCATTTGTAAGTTATAGTTCACATCTAGGCTTTTCCAAAACGAAAGCCCATATGAAAAATTTAAAATAATTAAGCCTGTTTCACATCAGGCGTACGTTTTTTTTGCCGTACGATTTCCTGATATGTATTTGATATCGCAAGGCAGCCTCACAATGCCCGTACGGCTGTTTCAGGTATAGTACGATGTTAGCAGCTTCAACGTCCGAAATTGCAAACAATTTCTACGACAGTCGCAAGATGGCCGTAGGACTGTCGTGCAAATTTATAAAACTGTCGCAAGGCTGTCGTAAGAATTCTTGCAGTCATCCGTACAATAAAGAAGAAAAAAATGTAAGGCTGTCGCACGAATGCCTTACCATGTTCGTGCGTTCATCGTGCGAAAAAGTCCAGTATCCAAAACCTTTGAAAATCGTGCGAAATCATATGTCAACCCTGCGTTTGTCTTGAGGCTGTCTTACGGCAGCCGTACAGCGTGCAAAAATCGCCAAAAATCGTAGAAATAATATGTATGTTGAACATTTGACGTACGACGCTGCGACAACCGTCCGACGCTGCAAAGTCGTAGGACTGTCTTGCGGCTATCGCACGGACTTCTGCGATTTTTGCCAAAAGGATAACCGTATCTAGCCGTATTAAATACTATCAGACGACGGTTAGAACTCTGGTTTGCCTGCTGTTGGAGTTAGGATCCTATGAGCTTAGTAAAGCCTGTATAATTTTGTATATACTATAGGAATGCCTTTTTATAGAAGATATATTACGTATGTTCACTTGCAGGAAGTACACGATATTACACACGCGCATATGCACGAACAGACGGATGGACAGGGATAAACCTTGACGCATTCGCGCTTTTCTTCGAGTTGGATTGTTATACCATAAGTTCACTTTTCCAAGGTCATTTTTACAGAAATGTTACCGTCCAGAATGACTTGTAACTTAGTGTTTTAAATATGGTCAATATTTGGTAATTCTGGGAAACGATACATTACACCATGTGTGAATACAGTGTTAACATGTTGGGGAAAATGAAAAATCTGGATTGTTGAAAACACTTACAATTTTTTGTATTGCCTTCCGGTGAACTCACACCAGGCAAGTTTTCGCTTAAAACCGAGATGGTAGGGCTTAGCGTTACAGAATTAAGGTTGATGTCCGAGTAAATGTAATCTTTGTTTGTCATTTCCTCAAACAACTCTTTAAATTATACCACTCAGAGAGAGAGAGAGAGAGAGAGAGGGAGAGAGAGAGAGAGAGAGAGAGAGTCTGGACTAAACAAGCATGGACCAGGGATAAAAATAAGAGGTGGATTCTTTTTTTTTATTTTTCTTTGCAGTATATGAATAGGCATTTTGTTAAACAATTTCTTGCCTTAGCAGAAAAATGCTTATCTGTCAGATACTTTTCACGGCGCATACTAATTACGGAAACGTATCCATGCATTCCCGGTAATCTTTGCAAATACGTATTAAATAACTGTTTTCTGACTGTATTTTTATTTCTCGTATATAATTATAAAATTTAATGGCATTATTGTTTAATGGAGTCGCTCCTTATATCTATCTACATAGCCATAGTTAAGACCATTGAAGCTCACTCACATGCTTATTGTTATATAAGTACAGGATTGTTGAGGTACAATTTGCACGAAGATGTTTCCCTGATGTGTTCCATACGAGGCCAATTTTATGACCAACATAAAAGTTTCCGCCAACTTTCTGTCTACTTTCAGTGTCCCAAATTTATGTGTGTCCGTCCTTCAGAGTCCGTCTCACCGTCCGCGAAACTCACGTGGTAAGAAAAGTGCCCGTGGGTACAGCTCGCGGCATAAGAAAATCTACCGTGCGTTCCGATAGTGTGAATCTACTCTGCGCGAGGAATGGCGACTGCTGTTTGGTTAGTTTTGTTTCACACATGTCTAAAAACGATGGCCGAATATTAATGCTTTGAACATTTAACTTTAAGTTTGGCTTCTCTCTCATCATATTCGAATCCGGAAAATACCCGAAATCCTATGATGTAGTTTCAAAAGCAGACGGTAAAGACTCCCGATAAAACAAATGTTTGCTAATGAACTGGTGGATATTACTAATCGTACCACTGAAAATATCTATACATGCTATTTTTTAAAAGTTTGCAATTAATGCAAAAGTTTGCAAATTCAATTTTTACTTCAGTCGCTTATCATGATCGGATGATAACAATGTTTGGCCCTCTAAATCATTTTTCTATTGAAGCTGAGATTTAAAGACAGGATTTTCAAATCGGTGGTCTGGTTCCTAGGTCGATTTGAACTGGTAACCAGCTCAGGAAAAGTAGGCGGGGCTTAGCCTAGGTAGGCTTGCTATCTATAAGGGTCATAAAACTGAAAAGGATTTATTATGTCTATTGAAACCAATCAGGAATTGTGTCTGTTCACATGGTAAGTATTAAACTGGTAAGACTTAAACGTGGTACGATGCAGTACATGTATTAGTCTGTACTTGTAAGATCAAGTACGACAGCTGTCGGTGGCTGACAGAAAACGGGCACTTAGTACTGGTGAACGACTAGGAAGCTTTCCCTGAAAGGTGTGGTTAGGGTCGCGTAAAACTTCAGCAAAACAAAAACAAAGAATACTTGTAAGAACCGCTTCGGTAGCCTCGGTGAGTTTTGAGCAGATATAAAAAAAAAAACAGTAAAGCAAATCTTCATCCGTTTTTTTTTTATTTTAACAACCATAAAATTCCTGTTTCAGTAATGGAAAAGTAGAAAAGAAAAAAATGTGTATCGTGTGGGATTCGAACCAGCCACCTATGACGCTGAAGTCCAGCGTGCTAACCATTATACCACAGAGACTATAAGTTCTGTAATGTTTATAAAAGGTTATACCCATTTGTTTGAATTATAGGTAGTTGTACATAATTCTAAACAGTGATTTATAGTTTATAGTTTAAGTCGATATTTTATAGTTTGGTGCTTAATTGTACTAGTCCAGTTGTTTCATATTTTTATAGTTTGACTTTATAATAAGCCCTTTTTTCATGGTTCTTGTATGGATTTGACTAATAAAATAAGTACATTGCCGTGTTCGTGGTTTGCCTTTACAATCCATTTTTTCTGGATTTTGCCAATAAAAATGACTTAATTGGACTTGATTTGCTTTTGGAATAATAATATTTCCTATAAGTACAAATTGTCTGCAACCAGATCAAGCTAAGACTGTTATAGAAGAGATAACAAGTTAAGTACGATTTCATTATTAGAGAGAGAGAGAGAGAGAGAGAGAGCATCTTATTAGCTTTCTATTTACAATTCATGTTTCAACTCTGCATAGATAGATGGATAGAGTATCTTGCGCCAACGTAAAGACAAAAAATTGCCTCAAAGAGAGCAGCATATAGGATTTACTTCCATGTGTGTACACGTGTGCCTTTCTATGAATCCAGTAGTTTCCGTTTCGAAGTAAAGTAGCAAATGTATATTGATTAGAGAAGTAGCTGAAGCTATCCAAATTAGTCGTGCAAACATATTCTCTTCTAAAAGCAGTGTTTTCTAGTTCTTAAAGAACATTTCCTCATGAAGGTAAGGAGCTCATAAACAGTGAGACTTGAGACAACTAAACAAGTTTGCGAACCTGTTCAAATATAACGTTTTACAGACAACAGGAATACTATGCTAAGCAGTTTGGCTAAGGCTATAAAACTATATTTTCCGAGTTAACAGAAAACATGGTCTCAGGGTTAACAGACATGATTTACAGTTTAATCGATTTTACGGGACAATAGAAATGTACGTTAGCGCAATATAAGACAGCTATGGCGTTCCATAGGCTGTTTGTGTGTGGACGGATAAGTATCGCTACAAAAACATTTGTTGACTTCTTTTAGCTTCAAAGTCGTGACGCATGTAACTATAATGTAATTGATAAAGCATTGAATTATTGTGACCTAAAATTTATATTATATTATGCAACATGAATTAACACACACGCACGCACAGAGTACAATATATACAATATAATAAAAGACAGTTGGCATGTAAATACTGATTAACTTAGGCCTACAATTACATCAATTTCAAGACCTTTACAAAGCGCAAGCTAGACATGCAAGAAATTATAAAACTCTACACCAGGGGAAAGACGCCTTTGCATTTTGTGTTAAAATCAACGACCACCCATACTTAACCCATTGTAGACGGAATGGACTCTCCCAAACTATATATTGGAAGAGTCCAATTTCAATTTTAGGTACGTCCGGCTATGAGATTTACATATTCCTAGAGAAAAATGGCTAAACTATTTGCAAACAGTGGAGACCCTGGGTCTGCACTGTTTGCCAAGTACCCTTTTACGGGTCTCCCGACTACAATGGATTAAAAGGATGATTTGTTGTATATAAAACGATGATGCCCACTGCAGATATTGTTTTTTCCAACATAGTTGTTTTTCCCATTTAGTCGTTTTTCCAACTAAAGCGCTTGATATACGTTTTCCAAGATAGTCGTTATTTTTTCCCACTTAAGCGTATTTCCAACTTAGTCTCTTAACACACGTGTCTTCGGGCTTATGCGTACAAGGAAGGCCCATCTCAGCCTACAAACATATTATATAGTACAGACTGTATCAATGGAGAGCAAAGGTCCGGATGAAACTTTGCGCATGCTTGACGCGGCCCATATATCTTCTTCTGGTGTTCTCTTTTACAGATTGATTTTATTGCAACAGTGAAGGTAGAGGGAATCCAAATATTTAATTGGGGAAATGATTATGCCGTCGAATCTACCCAAGGCTTACCTAGCAGAGCTAGTGGTGTGTATTCCTTTATGGTAGAATATGGAACTAGTCTGTCAGCAATGTTCTCGCTTCACCAGGTAAACGTATATTTAAGTGGAGTGGATACAATTTCAAGCGTGGTAACTCTTTCAAAAGTATTTTATCTACTTTCTGAAAAAGGGTCCATTCAAAAAAAGAATAATTTACACCCCCACGACCCCACCCTTCGGAGCAAGTAATTTCCTTTTAATCCTTGCCCTGCTGAATAAATTAAAATACCCCACTCACTTCTAATTTTCTACCAATCAGATTATTTGATCCAGGTTGTTGATACAAATTCATATGCTTAATGACAAACAGTGCAGATCCAGAGCAGTTGTCTTCTTCAGAAGCCAGCTGATCTGGATCTATACTGTTTGCAAAGACAGGGTATATCCGGGATCAGAAGGACAAGGGTTAAGACTAGACCCCTTATCAGAAATGGTTTGTTATAGGAAACCGAACAATATCAAGTTCCCTTACAGACGTATATGCTAAGTTTGAAGTTTTATCCTTTCCGTTTTCTCTCCGTTTTCACAATGAAAATTCATGCTCGGGTGTATTTTGCGGTTCGGTCAAAGCTATAGAGCTTGTTCAATATGAAAACAATAGATATGGAGATCCCATGCCATGCGTTTGGTCAGGCTTAACATTATATACTGCTCATCCCGTAGATTGTATAAACGGCAACAGGTAGTAAACTGGACCCAGTTGTTCAAAGCTCGTTAGTGGTCAAAATGCTAGCTGTTCTAATAGGTACAATATCTGATTCACAGGTATTTTTGCTGAAAAAAATGTGAGTAGTTTTTGCAAATGCAAAGGGAACGGATACCCTTTGAGCGGATGCAGCTCTATCAAAATACAGTCGTCTCTTTTATCTCGGTCCAAGGGAATCACTGAAATGCTTCGAGATGACCGTACCTCGACATATCAGATTTGAAGAACTGAGGAATAAAATAAATCGAACAATAACATATAACAAATGAAGATGTAATTTGACTCCTGTAGATAAAGATATATTGAAAATATTGTGGAATCCTTAGAAGCAATTTCTACTCTTTTCCACAAAAAATGTAAGAGAAAAGTCCAGCGAGTGCCACAATCACAAACCGCAGCCCTTCCCAGACCCAAAGAGAAAGTGGAAACCGACAAATCTAAACAAGCACAAACCGAACAAACGTACGAAAAACACTAAGATTAGCTCTCTCTTCCCCAAGCGAGGTAATCACAATACTAAAAGGACTGAAAAACACAAGAACAAAATGACACACGAAAAGACATACAACAAATCGCCTCGTAGAATAAACCACAAAGCAACAAAGAGTAAGACTAACACCGGGACCACCGCCTTACAACGGTCGGTAGAGCAAACCACGGGGGGGGAGGGGGGGCTTTAAAGCACTTTTACAGCTAGCTAACTTCACCCTGGGTCCCGGTGCTACTCTTAATACAGAAATACATAAAAATTCGGTTCGCATGAAGGCTCCCAACTCAGTCAATGCATCAAAGCGAAAACATAAAAATCAAATTAATCACTATAATAAACAAACACGAGTACGCATGGCTAATTCTACTGTATGCCAGAGTAAATGAAAACCAATAGTTGAACCACGGCGGGCCAAGCAAAAGACATATTGTCAAGCCCCAACCCACTGGTTAAAGTTTTACGAAGAGGCCGTCATTGAGTCTGAGGCCCGAACCGCCGTCGTGCAATTAAAGAGTGAAGCATAGCCATCAACAATGATTGGGTTGACAACTAGGCATGCAGTCTGCCGCATAATATCCAGGCTATAGCCAATTCTTTTATAACGGTTAATAAGTTTTCTGAATTGCTCCGAAAAGTTAGATTTACCTACAATTTTTCTAAATCTGTACACTAAGTCACCGTAAAATTCGGGTTCCGATATACCTTGTTGCAGAAGTGTTTTCAGAAGACTTTGTTACCTGTTAATAAATTCAATGTTGAAACTGAGGCCACATTTTTTTCATCGAGATAAGTTGATATTTGAGATAAGCGAAGTTGAGATAACGAGAGTCGACTGTAGTTGTCTTCTTGATCTTGTTTGTGGTTTTCTTGTGTTTTGGCGTCAGATTACCATTTCACACTTTGCCTATTTTCATCACGCAGTTTGTGATTATATTTCACCGTGATGCTTTTCTATTGATGAGGTAGAGAACCTCTATGTGGACCGTGTCAGAATAATCTTTCTTTGATACAGTTATCTTTGTTTGTGCGTCGGTGAATTTATATGTGACGTTTGTTTTGTCCTTGTTTTTACCTCGCATTACAAAAACACGCCTATTCAAATATATAGAAAATTTCACCTCCAAAAACTGAAAAGTTTCAGATAAAAACACTCTGATAGTTTTCATATTTCTACTTAAAACATAGATTGTGGGTACTCGTTAGAACCGCCTTGGCAAGGTGGTTCTAACGAGTACCCACAATCTGTGTTTTCGAGCAGAAATATGAAAAATAATGTATACCCCTGTAAACCCCAGTTTTATTATATGAAAGTGGGGTTTAAGGGGGTTAAAATTATATAGGTATCTTTTCCTGATGGTCTGATCTTCTTTGAGTACCATGAGAAGGCTGTGCCTCGTGACTGTGGCATTTCCCGGGAATCTTCACTGTTGTCCTTTGAAAAGGGTAAGCTATGTTATGATAACGAGTTCTCTTATTAAGAGCACATTCGGTTCTTTTCTTTTAGGGTAGAGCACTTCTCCGAAGGAATCATTGATGAATAACGGAAACAGAAAGTACATTTCAACCGCCCTGAATAAAATTGAAATAAAATGGCACAAAACGCATATTGTGAGACAAATTTGTCGCATGTTTACAAAATGGACATGGTGGCGTGCGTGAGGCAGAATGGGACTTAAGGTTTCGTCGGACACGTACAGCCCGCCCCTCATATCATCCGTGTAAAATGACGGGTATACACTAAGTATCTACTAAATATCTCAGCGACTTTCCGCTACTCTCAATTTACACTTAACATTGGTTGCTTTTTGTTACACTACGAGGAATCTAATTACAACTTTTGTATTGAAGTTAATAGACGTTCCAGTCAAGGTAAAAATTGTCATATGATAGTCTAGCTCACGCGTGAAACAAATTGGCCAGTTAAAGCTACTTCTACTGTTGAGACACTAATCGCTATATTAACGAGAGGGCAATGATGGCCCTGTAATGCTCACCTGAGCATCATAGCACTTTGAGAACCTGATCTAGAACTGATCAAAATTCAAAATGATTATATTAACAAGTAAGACAATGTAGCATGTCTAATGGACTGTGAAATAAAGGTCAAGATCAAATATGGACGACTGCACTCAAGAGGCCATGCTAAGATATATGCACGTACTAAGTATCACTGGCTGTAGGAGCAATAGTTACTGAGAAACTGACCTAAACACAAACACTTGACAAGTACCAAATATCACTCTGTAGGACCAATAATTACTGAGAAACTGACATAAACGGAAAAACTGAAGAAAGTCACTGGATAGACAAATATACATCACCTTAAAATCAAGACAAACATTTTGAGCAAGATTCATGATGATCACTTCAAAAGTGTGACCTCTAGAGCATCAACAAGGTTTTCCATTAATTTGGCCAGGTGACCTAGTTTATGATATCAAGTGACCCAGTTTTCAACTAGACCTAGAAATCATCAAGACGAACATTTTGAATAATATTTATGATGGTTATTTAAAAAATGTGACCTCTGGAGTGTTATCAGTTTTCTGCTCATTTGGCCTGGTGACCTAGTGTTTGACCCCATGTGACCCAGTTTCAAACTTGACCTAGAAATCATCAAGACAAACATTTTAAGCAAGATTTATGATGACTTTTTCAAAGATGTGACCACCAGAGTGTTAACAAAATTTTCTGCTGATTTGGCCTGGTGACCTAGTTTTTGATCCCAAGTGACCCAGTTTCGAACTTGACCTAGAACTCATCAAGACAAATATTTTGAGCAAGATTCATGACGATTTCTTCAAAAATGTGTCCACTAGAGTGTTAACAAAATTTTCTGCTAATTTGGCCTGGTGACCTAGTTTTTGACCCCAAGTGGCCCAGTTTCGAACTTGACCTAGAACTCATCAAGACAAAGTAAAAAAATAATAAAAGAAATAAATGACATTCTTTTTACATTTTTGGGGGAAGGTACTGCTAGAATAAAACGTTCTGTTATTTGCAAAGACTATCTGGATCGAGGATTAAAGATGATAAATACCAAGGCGTTTATAAATGCCTTAAAAACAACATGGATTAGACGGTTTTGTTTTGACAAGCATAAATGGACAAAAAATATAGGAAAACATATAAATGTGCATAGCTTTTTAGACTGTTGTACAGAGTACTTAACAAAAATATTAAAAAACATTAAAAATCAATTTCGGTTAGATGTGTTTAATGCACATATTGAACTACAGTCAAATAATCAACCTAAATAAATACATGAATTTCAAGCTAGTGCACTATTTTACAATAAGAACATAAAGGTGGCAAATACCGGTATTTATTATCAAGCATGTTATGAAAGAGGAATAAAACTTATAAATGAAATTACAAGAAAAAATGGTAATCTGCTAACCTATCAGGAGGTAAAGGAACTATTTAATATAAAAATAAATTTCTTGCAGTATCTAGGCCTATGCAATGCAATTAAAGAATGGAAGAAAAGGCTCAAAATAAATACTATTAATGAAAAGCTACAAAATCATATAGTGCCATTTGGACTGCATATATACATGAGAAATAAAAAAGGCACTAAAGATATGTATAAAATATTAAATTCTAATAACGAAACACCTGCTGGTAAGATAGCATGGAAATAAAATTTTTAACTTCAGTGAAGAAGAACGGAAAAAAAAATTACAAATGGCCATTTGAAATAACAAATAACACAACATTTCAGTGATTTCAGTCACGTATCAATCATAATATACTAGCTACTAATAAATATCTACACAAAATAAAGTTAATAAACAACCTTACATGTTCATTCTGTGCTAAAGAACCTGAAACCGTTGAACATTTGCTATGGGACTGTGAGCACACACAACAAATTTTGTATAATTTTAAACACTGGTGTGAAAGTAATAACATAACTATAAATTTACAGAAACAATTATTTTTATTTGGAGTATTAGATAACAAGACAAGCATAGTAGAACAACAAATTTTACTGGAAATCAAATATTATATCTATTTTTGTAGATGTACAAAATCTAATCTAAATGTCACAGCCCTGAAATGTAAACTTAAGCTTCTGTACTGTACAAATGAGAGAATTGCAATATTAGAAAATAAATATGAACAGTTTGTGAACAGCTGGGTAAACTTTTCGCATGCAATTGCCTAATTAATACATTTATAGAAATTCCTCATCAGCAAGGAAAAAAACCTCATGCCAGGGTGACAGAACCTTTTTTTATAACTTACCTCTCCAAACTCCAAACTCAGATGTTCAGATAATAACCAGTAATGCTGATTATAAAAACAGTATTATATAGTATGTGTCATGTAACGTGAGCAAGAGAGTGAGGAGTTGAATATTATACACTTTTCTTTACATGTAATATGGTAAAATGGTACCATATTTGTTTGAACAACGGGCACCTAATTAATATATGAAATCTTAAAAAGTCTAGCATATCATTACATATGTCTATTAGCCTTTTCTTCAAAGTTAACAGGCATGAGATTTTTCAGATTTTTGACAGACTTCAGATTTATTAGTTTCAAAATATGTTCTGCAGAATTACTTGTTTTTGTCTGAAAATTGTAAAAATGACACTTTTGGAAAGGGTAACAGGGGTTTTCAGATTTTTACATAGAATTCAGTTTCCTTATCAGTCCACCAGTCTCATACCTGAAAGTATCGATATGTCTGTTCAGATGAATATGGTATAAACTGTAAGTAATCTGTGGTGTTTGCCTCACTGCTGAAAATGGGTTGCTGGGTGGTCTTTATCGTGTACCCAGGAAACAGCAGTGGTACTTAGCAAGTAAGTGATGCATGATATTTAATTGCTGGAATATTATACTGTACTGTACAAATAAATTGTAAGGTGTGTTAGTGGGATGGCCCTCCCCGACCCACTACACATCAAATGGACGGGGAGAATAAAGTATTTTCCGGAAAAAAAAGAACTCATCAAGACAAACATTTTGAGCAAGATTCATGATGATTGCTTCACAAATGTGACCGCTAGAGTGTTAACAAGGTTTTCTGCTGATTTGGCCCGGTGACATAGTTGTTGATCCCAAGTGACCCAGTTTCAAACTTTACCTAGAAATCATCAAACCAAACATCTTGAGCAAGACTCATGATGATTGTTTGAAAAAATGTGACCACTAGAGTGTTAACAAGGTTTTCAGCTGATTTGGACAGGTGACCTAGTTTCTGACCCCAAGTGACCCATTTTCAAACTTGATCTTTAAAGCATCAGGACAAACATTTTGAGCAAGATTCATGATGATTGCTTAAAAATGTGTCTGCTAGAGTGTTAACAAAGTTTTCCGCTGATTTGGCCCGGTGACCTAGTTTTTGACCCCAAGTGACCCAGTTTCAAACTTGACCTAGAGCTCATTAAGACAAGACATTTTAAGCAAGATTCATGATTACTGCTTCAAAAATTTGACCGCTAGAGTGTTAACAAGGTTTTAGCTGATTTGGCCTGGTGACCTAGTTTTTTACTCCAAGTGACCCAGTTTCGACATTTTGAGCAAGATTCATGATGATTGCTTGGAAAATGTGACCGCTAGAGTGATAACAAGGTTTTCCGCTAATTTGGCAAGGTGACCTAGTTTTTGACCCCAGGTGACCCAGTTTCGAACTTAGAAACTGGGTCACTTAGAGTAAAAAAACTAGATCACCTGGCCAAATCAGCTAAAACCATGTTAATACTCTAGCAGTCACATTTTTGAAGCAGTCAATATGAATCTTGCTTAAACTGTTTCGTCTTGACCTATAAAGCATCAGGACAAACATTTTGAGCAAGATTCATGATGACTGCTTAAAAATGTGACTGCTAGAGTGTTAACAAAGTTTTCCGCTGATTTGGCCCGGTGACCTAGTTTTTGACCCCAAGAGACCCAGTTTCAAACTTGACCTAGAACTCATTAAGACAAGACATTTTAAGCAAGATTCATGATTACTGCTTCAAAAATTTGACCGCTAGAGTGTTAACAAGGTTTTAGCTGATTTGGCCTGGTGACCTAGTTTTTTACTCCAAGTGACCCAGTTTCGAACTTGACAAACATTTTGAGCAAGATTCATGATGATTGCTTGAAAAATGTGACCGCTAGAGTGATAACAAGGATTTCCGCTAATTTGGCCAGGTGACCTAGTTTTTGACCCCAGGTGACCCAGTTTCGAACTTAGAAACTGGGTCACTTGGAGTAAAAAACTAGATCACCTGGCCAAATCAGCTAAAACCATGTTAATACTCTAGCGGTCACATTTTTGAAGCAGTCAATATGAATCTTGCTTAAACTGTTTCGTCTTGATGAGTTCAAGGATAAGTATGAAACTGGGTCACTTGGGGTCAAAAACTAGGTCACCGGGCCATATCAGTGGGAAACTTTGTTAACACTATAGCAGTCACATCTTTAAGCAATCATCATGAATCTTGCTCAAAATATTTGTCTTGATGATTTCTAGGTCATATTCGAAACTGGGTCACCTGAGGTCAAAAACTAGGTCACCTGGCCAAATCAGCGGAAAACATTGTTAACACTCTAGTGGTCATATTTTTTCAAGCAATCATCATGAATCTTACTCAACATGTTTGTCTTGATGATTTCTAGGTCAAGGTTGAAACTGGGTCACCTGGAGTAAAAAACTAGGTCACCTGGCCAAATCAGCGGAAAACTTTCTTATCACTCTAGCGGTCACATTTTTCAAGCAATCATCATGAATCTTGCTCAAAATGTTTGTCTTGATGACTTTGAGGTCAAATTTGAAACCGGGTCACTCAGAGTAAAAAAAACTAGGTCACCTGGCCAAATCAGCTAAAACCTTGTTAACACTCTAGCGGTCACATTTTTGAAGCTGTCATCATGAATCTTGCTTAAACTGTTTTGTCTTGATGAGTTCTAGGACAAGTTTGAAACTGGGTCACTTGGGGTCAAAAACTAGGTCACCGGGCCAAATCAGCGGAAAACTTTGTTAACACTCTAGCAGTCACATTCTTAAGCAATCATCATGAATCTTGCTCAAAATGTTTGTCTTGATCATTTCTAGGTCAAGTTCGAAACTGGGTCACCTGGGGTCAAAAACTAGGTCACCTGGCCAAATTAGCGGAAAATCCTGTTAACACTCTAGTGGTCACATTTTTTCAAGCAATCATCATGAATCTTGCTCAACATGTTTGTCTTGATGATTTCTAGGTAAAGGTTGAAACTGGGTCACTTGGGATCAAAAATTAGTCATCGGGCCAAATCAGTCGAAAACCTTGTTTAACACTCTAGCGGTCATATTTTTGAAGCAATCATGATGAATCTTGCTCAAATTGTTTGTCTTGATGATTTCTAGGTCAAGTTTGAAGCTGGGTCACTTCGGGTCAAAACCTAGATCACAAGGCCAAATCAGCAGAAAATTTTGTGCACACTCTAGTGGTCACATTTTTGAAGCAATTATCATGAATCTTGCTTAAAATGTTTGTCTTGATGATTTCTAGGTCGTTCGAAATTGGGTCACATGGGGTAAAAACCTAGGTCACCAGGCGAAATCAGCAGAAAACTGTTAACACTCCAGAGGTCACATTTTTTAAAAAATCATCATAAATATTGCTCTAAATGTTCGTCTTGATGATTTCTAGTTCTAGTTTAAAACTTAGTCACTTGATATCAGAAACTAGGTCACTTGGCCAAATCAAAGGTCAACCTTGTTGATGCTCTAGAGGTCACATTTTTGAAGTGATTATCATGAATCTTGCTCAAAATGTTTGTCTTGATGATTTCAAGGTGATGTATATTTTTCTATCCAGTGACTTTCTTCAGTTTTTTCCATTTAGGTCAGTTTCTCAGTAATTATTGGTCCTACAGAGTGATATTTGGTACTTGTGAAGTGTTTGTGTTTAGGTCAGTTTCTCAGTAACTATTCCTCCTATAGCCAGTGATACTTAGTACACGCATACATCTTAGCATGGCCTCTTGAGTGCAGTCGCCCATATTTGACCTTGACCTTTATTTCATAGTCCATTAGACATGCTACATTGTCGTACTTGTTAATATAATCATTTTGAATTTTGATCAGAACGTTTGCCTTGATCAGTTCTAGGTCAGGTTCTCAAAGTGCTATGATACTCAGGTGAGCGTTACAGGGCCATCATGGCCCTCTTGTCTATCTGTTTTACAAGCAGTGATTAAGAGTAGCATCGGGACCCAGTGTGATGTTGACTGGCCGAAAGAGTGCTTTAACGCCCCGGTTGTTTATTCTAGTGACCGTTCTAAAGCGGTGGACCAGTGTTAACCTACTGTCTGTTGCTTTGTAGTTTGTTCTAGGTTGTGGGAGAGGGGGGAGGGGGGGAGGGGGGGGAGGGGCGTGAGGGGCGATTTGTTTTAAGTCTTGCCTTGTGTTATTTTGCTCTTGTATTTGTCAGTCCTTTTAGCATTGCGATTACCTCGCCTTGGGAAAAGAGAGCTGATCTTAGTGCTTTTTGTACGTTTGTTCGATTTGCGCTCGTTTGGTTTTATGGCACTCCCTGGACTTTTTTCTTACCTTTTTTTTTCAGGTATTGGTCCAAAAATCGTTATTGCTTTAATCACAAAGACAAACTATTCCTCTCATAAACAAACTGCTTAAACAGCTGCACAACTATTTAAATAGTTTTTATGATTAGCAGCCATACACCAGCGTATGGCGGTAAACATCACAGTATGTTTAATTACTGTTACTCTTGAAATAATATGTTTGAAGAAAAGCCACAATCTAATAATGGTCTTTGCTTTTAATATATTTGACTCTTGCTTACTATATCGAGTATATCTGTAGCGGGAAAACAAGTTCCTTAATAAGAATGCCCTCAGGCGTAGTTTCACTCAAACGTGCGTTTTAAGGAAACGTTTACTTTCTTATTTATCAAAACATTTGTGTGTTTTTTTGTTGTTTTTTTTTGTTTTTTTTTTGTTTTTTGTTTTTTTCATTGCGATATGAAATATATATAACATGTTCTGTGCAGCTGTTTTTGTATTTTATCGAAACAAATACCATCTAAAAGTGTGATAGATACGTTTTAAATACAGATATTTTTAAATATGTGACATAATAAATAAATCTATGCCCTGAAATTATAATTCTGGGACTTAAGGTCCAGGTGTTGGTCTTGCGCTTTGTTGCTTTCTGGTTTATTTTACGAGGCGATTTGTTTTAACTCTTGCCTTGTGTTATTTTGTTCTTGCGTTTTTCAGTATTGTAGCAATTGTGATTTCCTCGCTTGGGAAAGAGAGAGTTAATCGCGGTGCTTTTCGTACGTTTGTTCGATTTGCGCTTGTTTGGTTTTGCCTGTTTCCTCTTCCTCTTGCTGTCTGGGAAAGGGGAATGCGGCTTGTGTTTGTGGCACTCCCTGGACTTTTCTCTAACTTTTATTTATTTATTTCTTTACTACAAAGTCTGAGTAATCTCAGCATAAATCAAACATATAGAGCAATTGGTATTTTCCAAGCGAAACGTAAACAACAGTATAATTATAACATATTTGCAGGAATATTATTTGGACAAGAACTTACCTGCTGAGCATTGGACAAACGCTGCTATTTACTTCTTCACTAACAGCGAGGTATCTGAAAATTTTACCAATAAAAATGATGACCAACAATACTATGATGTGCTTTAGATTTGAACTTATAGGTTGTCAAGTAAAAGGTATGTATCTTGAAAAGACTATACGCAAAAGACCGAAAGGAATCTAATGTCATACACGGGTAACAAAAACTGATCATCTTGGCATTCACGGTTTCTGTTCAAAGCCTTCGTTGCCCACTTACATAATTACTCGATACTATATGATACAATGAAAAACGAGACAGAGGCAATGGGTAGTCTGGTCCGGGCAAAATCTTTAATTCTTCTTATTGTCCAAGGCTTAAGAGCTAATTGAACATAGATTCCATATAAATTATTGCGTTTGCGAAATATACCGCGAAACAGATTATCGAATTTGCTACCATTATTTCATCATTGAAACATTCATATATAATATATTTGACTCAATTAAACCCCATTTTCATATAGTTAAACTAGGGTTTACAGGGGTAAACATCATTCTTTTTATTTTTACTCAAAAACATAGGTTGTGGGTACTCGTTAGAACCTCCTCGGTGTAATATGAAATATATCAGAGTTTTTATCTAAAAACTTTCAGTGTTTGGTGGTAAAATTTTCAATATATTTAAATAGGCGTGTTTTTGTAATGATAAAAAAACTCTGCTTTCGTCTCAAAGACATCCACTTTAGAAGAGAGAAGCATATATTTTTCACTAATATATCATAATGTAGTATGCAGTTCTGCTCTACTACAGCTGACATAGAGCTCGTCACGATAAATCAAAAATGTATCATGAAATACGCCTATTTAGTTTTGACCCCCTTAAACCCCGTTTTTTTTACAAACTGGGGTTTACAGGGGGATATATTATTTTTCTTATGTCTGCTTAAAAACGTAGATTGTGGGTACTCGTTAGAACCGCCTTAGTTAGGCAGAATTTACAGGTACCCACAATCTATGTTTTGAGCAAAAATATGAAAAATGTCAGAATTTTTATCTGAAAACTTTCTTTGTGTCTGGAAAGGGCTGCAGTTTGTGATTGTGACACTCCCTGGACTTTTCTCTCATCTTTTGTTTTCATTGTTTGGTGGTAAAATTTTCAACGTATTTTAATAGGCTGTTTTCGTATTGACAAAAAATTGATATTCTGCTTTCGTCTCAAACGATTCCGTGTTTGAAGAGAGTAGCATACATTTTTCACCAATAAATCATAATGTAGTATGCAGTTCTGCCCTGCTATATCTGGCATACAGCTCGTCACAATAAATCAAAAATGCATCACAAAAACACGCCTTTATAGTTTTGACCCCCTTAAACCCCATATTTATACAGTAAAACTAACGTTTACAGGAATATACATTAGTTTTCTTATTTCTGCTCCAAAACATTGATTGTTGGTACTCGTTAGGACCGCTTCGCCGGGGCCGTTCTATTAGAGTACCAATAGTCTTGTTTTAACAAAAAATTGAAAAAAAAAAAAAAAAAAAAAAAAAAAAAACAGAATTTTTCATCTGAATTTTTTCATATTTTGGTGGTATAATTCTTAATATATTTAAAAAGTCGTGTTTTCGGAATGGAAATAACAACTTAATGCCAATATATATTCTGCGAATATATCTTCATGACCGTATTTATGACGATAGTTTTCATTGTTTTTCTAATGTGTTTTGTGCATCATGTCTAACATTGTGATCACATTGCTGAAGAAAATAAGGCTTGTTATAATGTTTTACTTTCGTCTGTGGCTTGTGTACTGTTTGTTATGTTTTTTTACTCTTCCTCGTTGTGTCATTGGTTGGTTATGGTTTTGAGATTGTCGCTATTTCTTTCCTGAACATATGAACTATTTTACCCTTATTATTTATACAGACTAACCTAAGCATATACGAGGGACTATCAGAACGTTCCTAGCCTCTGTACTTTGGAACGGCCAAGAGCAGAATTATGCCATTATTTCTCAACATATTCTCCTTTTGGCTCGATGCACTTTCTCCAACACTATTCCAGTTTGCTTATCCTTTCAGAATAGAAACCTCCTTCCTGGTCCCACGAGTGGTCATCTGCAGTATCTATGACACTCACTGCTTCAAACATTCCCACCACGAAAGTTACTTTTCAGATATGGAAACAGATAGAAATCTGAAGGGGCTAAATCTGGAGAATATGGGAGATGAGGAAGGGCTTCGAAGCTTTATTTAGTCGCAGCAGCCATAGCAACGTGAGAGTTGTCACGAATTTCCTTCCGCGACTTGCCCCTCTAACAGGCGTACCTTATGACTTCAACTTTTTCCATTTTCTCAGTTGAACACAGCCTTTCCTGTTTGCATCAAATTCCTACTGAAATAAATGGATTTTAAATTGTTTTCTGTCTTTATTAAGATATAATTATAAATTGACTGGGGTTTCATTTCAGTTCATTCATTCTAAGTATATCGGGCCGAGATCTTTACCGTATTCCTTAGTTTAGCCCCAAGTCAGACCACAAACGTGACGTTTAATTATGATCTACTTTTTCATTTATCTAACTGTTTTTAGACATATCAGCATGTAGTTAAATTGACTTTTCAGACACATGAAAATGTAATTTAAGGGACAAGTATGACAAGACTTTAAGGTCTCCAAACTTTCAGGATCAGTATCGTGTAAATTGCTAGCTCGAGTTGTAAACAACTTTTGTTACGTTTCCAGATCCTTTCCGCAGGACATGTGCTCGTGATCAACCTAAGAACTGGTTCTCCACTAATAGTTTATACATCCCAGATCAACCTATGTATGCAACAGTTTTGAATACAACTGAGGATTGCTTAAGGAGTTGCGAAGAAATCGCCACAATGTGTTATTCTGCATTGTATAATCCTGGTACTGGAAGATGCGAGGTTTATAGCCGGTCATCAACTTATAGTTATAAAGCTGTCTCTGGTGATGGAAACAATACACAAACGTTTATGAGTATTTGCAGTACAGGTAGGTTTTTACCTTATACATTGTCCATTTGAATATGCACTTTGTCACTTTTATGTTCGAATGTTCCAGTGCATATATATATATATATATATATATATATATATATATGTGTGTGTGTGTGTGTGTGTGTGTGTGTGTGTGTGTGTGTGTGTTCTAGAATACCATTTTGTCCTATGATGATTTTAAACGGGGATGATATGTGCACTACGAACAGTTTAGACGTTGTTATCATTCTCAGAAAACCGTAATTCCAGAATAGAGGGATATCATAATATGTTTCTTATATCCCTATACAAGAAACTAATGTTTCGTAGTACCCATAATGTATGTTTTCATGTAGAAAAAAAAAGAAAATTAGGTTTCGGTTAAAAAGTCTTAAGCAGAGCTAGATAAAAATTCAAATTTAAAATGATGCGTCAGCAAGCAGTAAGGATCTGCAACATATTGAAAATGTGTCTTTAACCATATTCCAAATATGAGCCACCACATGACTAAAACAACAAAATGGTTTGCGCCAGCGAAGATCAGCTTGGGCGTCCACCCTGTCTGATCAGAATTTTTGCTGGTACTCTGTGGTTACCTAAGGATCCTAACTTTCTTCATGCGGTCAGGAAACACTGATTAGAATGGGCGGATGTCCAGGCTTATCTGAGTCTTGGCTGCGCGCACATGCCATTTTGTTGGTTTTGTCATGAGGTGGATCATATGCTGATCCATATAATACTTCATACCCTCACTGTCTCATCAGAAATCATGCTCTGTCTTATCATATGTTACAATGTCAAATGAATTTGAATGGGTCTGAGAGGGAAGGCCCAGATCAAACTGCACAATCGCACAATTTGATTTTGTCCGCATTAAACTCCTAGACACATATTTGCTTAGCTTGGTTCAGTGATAAGACTACAATATGTGGTTTGTCGATATCTCGGCAGGGATTTGTTTGTTAGCACCATTTATACATTTTCCTCCAATTGGATGATCATTTTTCATTTTTCTGGTTTAGGAACAAAATACTGTTTTGATAAGCTCCGCGTTTACCGGTTTCGCCGCAAAGTTGCAGGACAAGGACTGTTACGTCATAATCTATATCCAAAAATGTATATTGAATATCTCCCTTTGTGACTGTAGGGATGATGAGGACACAAAACACTACCTCTTTGCCTGCGAATAGAACAGATACTTGACAGGCCCTTAACATTCTGTATGATTGTATCGATTTATCTGAGACCGACAATATGATAAAATTTATATCAGTTCACGATTTGTTTTTAAATCTTAATCGATTTTGAAATTATACACAAATGCTTATCTTAAAGGTATTTATCATAAATACACACATGTAATTTGCACATATATAAATAGACACTCACGCACGTATGCATTGTATGCTTGTTTTTGAGTATATATTTTGTTAAACAATCACTTCATATCAAGTATTTAGATCATGTCTCTCAATTTGCCATTATCATGTGTCTGTTTATTGTTGTAACAAACTTCTGTAGGCGGAGGGCCGTAACTAATGTTAGTAGAACTTGTGGCCCGACCCCATTGCCATGAAATGATGCAATAAAATATGCTTATACTATTACAAGCATACTTGAAAAAGTGTGTGTACTTAATGGTCTACAAGGTGATAGTGTAATCGAACTGATAGGATTTGTTGTGTGTCTGAGCTTTACATAAAACGTGATAACATAACTGATAGGCTTGGTTGCGCCTCTGAGCCTTATACGCTCATATTCTTATTACGGCAGAGTCTGAATTAGATTAAGCTGTCAAAAACTATAATGAGACTTAAAACACTTCTTTGGTCCCTAGCCCCAATATACCATTTGTTGCTAGATTATCCTGATGCCGAGATGCGCTAAGGTTATTGCATTATCAATTTATATTACCATTGCAAGTTTAGACATGATAGCAACCTAGTACCTGCTATTGGTCAATGATTCTGTTTAGGTGAATAGCTTATTACCAATATAAAATGCCATTAAAAGATATAAACATTTACCTGACATGTCTGACCATGTGTGTAGCACAACTGTTACTGCTAGTCTTAATCAGACTCCTTGCATATCTCCACTTATACTATTACAACAGATCCTATCAAAACAAGACAATCAGTGAATTTTCATTACTATCACTGAAGTCTCATGTTCTTTAAAGCCAAGTTGCTTCTGTCCAGACGCTGTTTAATGTTCAAATTTACATATTTGAGACATACTCTGATACTTTGATTACAACTTCGGATGCTCAGATTGCATATTCTGATATCCAGAAGAGTTTTTTCTAAGTCATTTCATAGAGTTTGTTTCAAAGTCATATGTAATCATGTAATACTGACTAGAACTGATCCTATCCAACAATATAAATCTGATTTTTGTTTATGAGCTTTAGCTAAGTACCGTAAGTTTATGTTATAATAGAAAAATGTACAATTATTTGCACCGAAAGGATGAAAATCAATAGCACTCTATTTTTGTTTTCAACACAAGAGTTTAGTTAATCTGTAAAGATTTCACTGCTTTATGTATTTTTTTCTAAATTTGCCTTACGGTACACACTTATCTTTAAGGATCTTTTGCTAATTCTTTATACTAGAGAGATAAAGCAACACTGTATTTTTTTGTGTGTGTGGTGTGTGTGTGTGAGGGGGAGGGGCGTGGGGGAGTGTAAGCATATTACCTTAAGGCACAGTCTAATGTGATTAATTTTTTTGTTCTTTTTTATGTATTTTAGCCGCAGCATGACAAAACTAACAATAGACTTAACTTGTGCGTGTGCACCTGGTAAAGACTCAGATCAGCCTGGTTATCCGCTCAGTCTGATCAGTATTTGCAGTTTGAATGAAAAACGCTGGGTTCCTTAATTATTCATTAAACGCACAAAAAAGACATTGATCATTCATCGCTATGTTCAGAGGTCCTATGTATCTCTTCGGCAGCTTATATTAGCGAATATTTTGTTTTTATCAGGACTATATGTACATACTACTCTTGTATTAAATATATAATATGCACTTCTTGGCATGACAATATGCTAGTGGACTAGTACAATTAAGCACCAAACTATAAAATATCGACTTAAACTATAAACTATAAATCACTGTTTAGAATTATGTACAACTACCTATAATTCAAACAAATGGGTATAACCTTTTATAAACATTACAGAACTTATAGTCTCTGTGGTATAATGGTTAGCACGCTGGACTTCAGCGTCATAGGCGGCTGGTTCGAATCCCACACGATACACATTTTTTTCTTTTCTACTTTTCCATTACTGAAACAGGAATTTTATGGTTGTTAAAATAAAAAAAAAAAACGGATGAAGATTTGCTTTACTGTTTTTTTTTTTATATCTGCTCAAAACTCACCGAGGCTACCGAAGCGGTTCTTACAAGTATTCTTTGTTTTTGTTTTGCTGAAGTTTTACGCGACCCTAACCACACCTTTCAGGGAAAGCTTCCTAGTCGTTCACCAGTACTAAGTGCCCGTTTTCTGTCAGCCACCGACAGCTGTCGTACTTGATCTTACAAGTACAGACTAATACATGTACTGCATCGTACCACGTTTAAGTCTTACCAGTTTAATACTTACCATGTGAACAGACACAATTCCTGATTGGTTTCAATAGACATAATAAATCCTTTTCAGTTTTATGACCCTTATAGATAGCAAGCCTACCTAGGCTAAGCCCCGCCTACTTTTCCTGAGCTGGTTACCAGTTCAAATCGACCTAGGAACCAGACCACCGATTTGAAAATCCTGTCTTTAAATCTCAGCTTCAATAGAAAAATGATTTAGAGGGCCAAACATTGTTATCATCCGATCATGATAAGCGACTGAAGTAAAAATTGAATTTGCAAACTTTTGCATTAATTGCAAACTTTTAAAAAATAGCATGTATAGATATTTTCAGTGGTACGATTAGTAATATCCACCAGTTCATTAGCAAACATTTGTTTTATCGGGAGTCTTTACCGTCTGCTTTTGAAACTACATCATAGGATTTCGGGTATTTTCCGGATTCGAATATGATGAGAGAGAAGCCAAACTTAAAGTTAAATGTTCAAAGCATTAATATTCGGCCATCGTTTTTAGACATGTGTGAAACAAAACTAACCAAACAGCAGTCGCCATTCCTCGCGCAGAGTAGATTCACACTATCGGAACGCACGGTAGATTTTCTTATGCCGCGAGCTGTACCCACGGGCACTTTTCTTACCACGTGAGTTTCGCGGACGGTGAGACGGACTCTGAAGGACGGACACACATAAATTTGGGACACTGAAAGTAGACAGAAAGTTGGCGGAAACTTTTATGTTGGTCATAAAATTGGCCTCGTATGGAACACATCAGGGAAACATCTTCGTGCAAATTGTACCTCAACAATCCTGTACTTATATAACAATAAGCATGTGAGTGAGCTTCAATGGTCTTAACTATGGCTATGTAGATAGATATAAGGAGCGACTCCATTAAACAATAATGCCATTAAATTTTATAATTATATACGAGAAATAAAAATACAGTCAGAAAACAGTTATTTAATACGTATTTGCAAAGATTACCGGGAATGCATGGATACGTTTCCGTAATTAGTATGCGCCGTGAAAAGTATCTGACAGATAAGCATTTTTCTGCTAAGGCAAGAAATTGTTTAACAAAATGCCTATTCATATACTGCAAAGAAAAATAAAAAAAAAGAATCCACCTCTTATTTTTATCCCTGGTCCATGCTTGTTTAGTCCAGACTCTCTCTCTCTCTCTCTCTCTCTCTCTCTCTCTCTCTCTCTCTCTCTCTCTGAGTGGTATAATTTAAAGAGTTGTTTGAGGAAATGACAAACAAAGATTACATTTACTCGGACATCAACCTTAATTCTGTAACGCTAAGCCCTACCATCTCGGTTTTAAGCGAAAACTTGCCTGGTGTGAGTTCACCGGAAGGCAATACAAAAAATTGTAAGTGTTTTCAACAATCCAGATTTTTCATTTTCCCCAACATGTTAACACTGTATTCACACATGGTGTAATGTATCGTTTCCCAGAATTACCAAATATTGACCATATTTAAAACACTAAGTTACAGTTCATTCTGGACGGTAACATTTCTGTAAAAATGACCTTGGAAAAGTGAACTTATGGTATAACAATCCAACTCGAAGAAAAGCGCGAATGCGTCAAGGTTTATCCCTGTCCATCCGTCTGTTCGTGCATATGCGCGTGTGTAATATCGTGTACTTCCTGCAAGTGAACATACGTAATATATCTTCTATAAAAAGGCATTCCTATAGTATATACAAAATTATACAGGCTTTACTAAGCTCATAGGATCCTAACTCCAACAGCAGGCAAACCAGAGTTCTAACCGTCGTCTGATAGTATTTAATACGGCTAGATACGGTTATCCTTTTGGCAAAAATCGCAGAAGTCCGTGCGATAGCCGCAAGACAGTCCTACGACTTTGCAGCGTCGGACGGTTGTCGCAGCGTCGTACGTCAAATTTTCAACATACATATTATTTCTACGATTTTTGGCGATTTTTGCACGCTGTACGGCTGCCGTAAGACAGCCTCAAGACAAACGCAGGGTTGACATATGATTTCGCACGATTTTCAAAGGTTTTGGATACTGGACTTTTTCGCACGATGAACGCACGAACATGGTAAGGCATTCGTGCGACAGCCTTACATTTTTTTCTTCTTTATTGTACGGATGACTGCAAGAATTCTTACGACAGCCTTGCGACAGTTTTATAAATTTGCACGACAGTCCTACGGCCATCTTGCGACTGTCGTAGAAATTGTTTGCAATTTCGGACGTTGAAGCTGCTAACATCGTACTATACCTGAAACAGCCGTACGGGCATTGTGAGGCTGCCTTGCGATATCAAATACATATCAGGAAATCGTACGGCAAAAAAAACGTACGCCTGATGTGAAACAGGCTTAATTATTTTAAATTTTTCATATGGGCTTTCGTTTTGGAAAAGCCTAGATGTGAACTATAACTTACAAATGGTTCAGAATACCATCAATAAACCATATATATTCTCGTTGCTTACGTTAAGATGCATTGATGCATTGAATCCTATCCGGCAGTTGTGGGTTCGAATCCTGGCGTGGGCGGACATATATGTGCCTGTCATGTTGAGGTGGATATAACCTCCTGGCTAATAAAGGCTATGCTCGGCACGAGAAGAACGTGGATCTCGGATTTCCAGGGATACTTCGAGGGCATGTCCCACACCTTCCCTTCGTAAAGTGCTTTCAATCTTGATACTTTTTCAGACAACCACCCATAAACCATATACTTGATTCTTATAAAAAAAAACACATTAGTGACAAGATTCTTTGGTTCCACATGGGTTGCCTGGAGCATACCCAACCCTGTCGCTTCACAAAAGGTTTAATGTCTCCGTAAAACGTTTAGATCACCTTCCCATAACCATTAATACACTTTTTCTTTTTTTCAAACAAGACACATTCAGTGACACAAACCTTGAGGAGACATCTGTGTTTTTCTTGAAAATAAATTTCAGTTTTAACTTTTCTGACGCGCCACAGTCCGTGGCCACGAAGCCTGTTCACTTGTAAACGCGCGCTGTTTGGAGGTACCTTTATCACCGCCTTCATCAGATAAAGTTCACTGATGAACAGCAATTCCAGTTAAAACGCTAATGGTGCTGGTTTGTAAGGTAAGCAAGAGCTTATATGGTAATCAAGGCTTACATGAATCATTTTCTGCGTCATTAAGCAGCATTTAAATTACATCAGCAAATTAAGGTGCTTAAGAGAGAGAGAGAGAGAGAGAGAAAGAGAGAGAGAGAGAGAGAGAGAGAGAGACGGACGGACGGACTATGAGGTTCGTTTTATCACGAGCAATGCAGTCGAAGAGGTAAGACGCAAACTGGAAAAGTCCTGAACAAACCACAAAGCAAACATTGCCGTTACAAAAGATTTTTTTCAAAGTACACAAACCGCCTGTCATCCTTTTCATTGAACTCTTCAGCCACTGGATATAAATATGCATGGTTTTCGGGCAATAATCAATGTTCAACAAGATTGGCCGTGCGCTTCGCTCAAAGAACAGCGAAAGCTCATCAGGCTGTGTGTTGAAACAGACATATCTAGACCGTCCAGGTTGTTATGGGATACTCATCGGTAATTTGGCTTCGACTATGACGATCAAATGCTGGTGACCAACAGAAACAATGTGACATTTCAAATGCCATGCAGCCCCACTGCAATAAATGAAAATAAGATTCGTCTCCGCACAGCCTCATTACTTGTCGTCAAAATATACTGTGTCCTAAAATTTCAAAACAAGTAAACAAGTCCACAATGATAGATAGAAATGATGTCAATAAGAACAGGATTTATTGAAAATGAAAACAAAAGCTAAACAACGAAAGCAAAAATTATCACTTATGCTGGGATTCGAACTTCAGACCCCATGCATACGACCTTGCCATAGTTACCACTGCGCCAGAGAGACTGTTATATTGTTTGCTAGTCAGTTTTATTATAAACCAATATTTTGTCCGCTAAGAAATACAACTATTCATAACAGTGAAAATGGTCAGTTTCTTCGCTTGAATAAACAACTTTGCGATGTGGATCTAGCTTTACGATTATCTAGTATTAATGGAAAATGTCTATGTAAAATGCGTTATTACGTATCAGCTAAATCCGCCGCCACCCGATAGTCGTTAATTTTAGTTATAGTTTATAGTTTTTCTTAATGGAACTAGTCTACTAAGTACCAATATTTATAATCAGAAATAATGTTTTAAGCTACATATATTTAAAATGTTATAGAAAGACTTGTGGTAAACTGCATACTGTGCAATGTTCGAAATAGATTTGAAGGTTATAAAAAAAAATTATATAAACTTAAATTAGTGTAGAAAGCCATAATTTGGATCTACTTAATATAACAATAAAATTCTTAAGCTGAAATGCATTCGTTAGCTAAATTGCAAATAAATTATCTACGTAACACACCTGATTATGTTACAGAATAAATAAGGCGTAAGTGTTATTTTAATCTTTCTATCCTGAAAAGTACGTATTATTCTAAAACCGAGTATTTATTCAAGAGATAAAAGTATAGGTAAAGATTTACAACAGAAAAACAATTCTTAAAATTAAGACATTAAGGTGTTTCTTATGTTACCATTGATAAATTATTAGGCAAAGTCATGTGAGGGTGGTGCGAAGGTGTCATGTATCTTTTGTCACCGGGGCGTCCAGCTGATATTGGCTTATAGTTGGGCAAGGCCTGCTATACTTGTAGCAGGTAAGGGTAGGGAGGTGATGTTTTTATTTCTTCTGTTTCTTCACTTTCATTCCTGTTCCTCTTTCTTCCCTGTCCCTCTCTTTCATCTCTTTTGCTATCTCTTCTGTCTCTTTTCTCCCTTTCTCTGGGAGACGACACAAAATGACCCACAAGGGTTGACGTGTCGTTAAACCCCAACTCAATCAAATCATGTGAGGGTCTGACATATAATTCATCTTTAGATATTGTAATCAGACATAAAGAAATTACAAGCATTTGCCATACATTGCAAACTTCAGGACAGTATTCATTAGTAATGAAAAAGTGGTCTTGATGCAGATAGCAACTTTACTGTTGACTGTATATGTCTCTGCCTGGTGGACGCACCGTGAACATAATATTATTAACATGGTCGCACATATAAACTCAGATAAGATAGTGGCTGGGACGTCGCCCACTATAAAAAGGTCCCGATTAACACAGGTTTTTTTCCGCAACAAGTCAGCCCGTGCATATTTATGAGTTTGGATTACGGCTTAGGTACCATGACCGCAACTATTGTATATATGACAAAGACTAGCGGCATAAAATCTGCAATTTTGGAAATGCTTACAAAAAAATTTAAATGATACAAAACAGAAGCACTAAATACTGATGCACAATGCCATACAGAAAACCAACAAAGCCCACAGAACGTAGATATTTTAGATGTAACCTATGTTAATATGGGCAGAATGAAATGGCAAAGACAGGTTTTAATGTGCCTATGCAACTAATATTACTAATACCTTATGCTATGATTAGAATTATCCATACAACTTCTAGACTGCATTAGACATGATATTATGTGAACAGTGCATGTTTTTATATTACATTCACAGTGGTGTAACCTTGCTTAACACCCAGTAACTGACAAAGTATAAAAACTAGAGAGATATTGATTAATGCTTTGGAAAGGGTATTTAAATACCTTAGCATAAGTTACAAAGTTTAATTCAAAGGGACAATCTATGAAAATGAGTAACATGAACTAAACTATTTATTGCCAGAAAGCACAGAAGAAAATGTAATATGCGAAATGCCATGTAAAGCCAAAAATATACTTCAAACATCACATGTTTTACCTAGACGACTGTTCTGTAACTATATATTTATGTGGAATTACTTTTTGCTCCAATTCTCGCAGGTTTAATAATTGCCTATGGTGTTATACGTTTTGTAGGGGTAACATATGTAACAGGCGGTTTCTGGGTAACTCCCTCATCGTCAGATAGCTAACGTGCTGCAGAATACTTGCAAGATAATAGGCTTAAAGAAAAATATGGTCTAGGAAATTTCCATTGGATATATATATGTATGTTTGTATGTATGTATGTATTCTAGCGTATGCAGTGATTCTGTAAACGGACTGCAAATGTCCTAGTTGGCTACGCGAATGCACCAATTGATCTGTCCGCAGTTGCCCAAAGAAATATTTTCCGCTCTGTGTGGCCCAAGAGTTCATTGCTTGCACTTGCTAAGACAATAAAAATACATTAGGTATAAATCAATTTTAAGGACTTGCAGAAGCACATGCAAGGTTAATCGGGAAGCGCTGCCGACTTCAAAGAAGGAGATCTCTGGTTCGAATCCCATTAAACGTAATTATACGAAGTACGTAACTTATAGCTTCAAATCAGCTCATGACTGCACGGCCTTTTTATTTTTTTTTATTTTATTTTTTTTATTTTATTTTATTTTTGTGTGTGTGAGTGTCTGTCTGTCTATATGTGTGTGTGTGTGTGTGTGTGTGTGTGTGTGTGTGTGTGTGTGTGTGTGTGTGTGTGTTTTGCATCTCTTTGCCTCGTTATAATTTAAATACATCATTCATTCTCAATTATCAAAAAACCAAACTGGTAGCAACACTTAAGAAGTTCTATGGGAGACATCATGATCTAGTCAATCCCTACAATGTGGCAGTTTCCAGAATTGTTTCTGATGTTTTTGCCAGTGACGCGCCATAAGTAGACTTCCCAAATCCCGGACATACGCTTCTACCGATATTTCCTTCGTTTAGGCCTATGGGCATGGTGGGCGAAGCTTGCTTACCAAGTAATGCTTACTATCAGCGGACGCCTGATTACACCCTTTGTTCTGGGGTCCATGTCTGTTGGTCTGAACATTCTGATTCGTCATTCGTTTATGGATTTATGAGTTTGGATTACGGCTTTGGTACCATGACCGCAACTACCCTTAAAAGGAAAAATTGCTGTCTTCGAACTTCAATTTAATAAATAGCAGTGAACAACATTTTACATTTACTAAACATGTTCTTTGTTAAACTATGGTATCTGACAACAAAATTAAACTGTTATCTGCAGACAATATACCAATTTTACTCACAATTATAGTGTTTGAGCAATGCTGGCAGGGCACTCAAAACTACATGTCTTCATGTTGTTGTATCAGTAAGGTCAGGCTATCATACAGATAAACAAATGATTATACCAGGGGTTCTTCAATGCAAAATCCGTTCTTGTGGCGTATTTTCATCTAGGCAAATAAGCAATGTTGACGTATTTAAACAGAAATACAATTTTCAGTGTTTAGTTTTGTCCCAAAACTGCTGCGATTTTCGATACAAACTTTCAGTGAACAGAAAACCTATTACTATTTTCGAGTTTATTCATTATAAAATATAGTACGATGCCGTTTTCTTCTGTATGGTATCATATAAAAGAAGCCATTTATATTAAATTGAACTCAAGATAGATAACAAAACTCAAACTATTGATTCAAACGTAATTTCTTCCGTGTCGTTTACGAGCCTATTACTTGAATGCCAATACAAATATGTGTATATCTTATTGGCTTTTCATTACAAGTTATACAAGTACTTAATGACCAGTTACATCTATTATATTCCACATCTTTTGTCAGTTTATCTTCTAAAACTTAAAAATGTCATCTGATTCTAAGAAAACGAGACAACCATCATCTCCGGGACGTCGTTAACAGGACAACATTTATCATTTATAGGGCAGCATCAATTATTTTCGGTTTCCCAATTTCTAACATCATTTGGGCTTTCCAGCAACATTTTGGTTTGTTGATATCCATTTAAAGCCTAAAAGCTCGCTCGACTCTGCTGTTGGGTACCCAGCTTTCAATTATTCTTCTTATCATTTACAAGTCAACATTTACGAGTCATTCGATATGGTCGGCTTTAAATCCAACTGTCTGATAATATTTGTGTGCTGTATCTCTTTTTGTAAAACGCAATTAAAGTGTTCTTTTGAATATTATAAAACATATGGCATGGTTAAAGTTGTGTATGAAACTTATCTCGTAAATGACGGACTGTCTCGTAAATAATTCTTGTTTTAGATAGCAAAGTTATATTGAAACTATAATACTAAGGCTGGTAGAATTTCACAGGACCTTTCAATCTGTTCTACTATCAAGGGGTGCACAGTTTGATTCAGATTTAAAAAGGTCAATATTTCGACATTTTCTGCCCCCTATGTGTCCCCTTACTTTAGAATAAGTGACATACTGATTATCAGTATGATCATTATATAGTACCTAATAATAATGGCTTTTCAGCATTACTGCGACATCACTACTTTGTTGCGATGTAAGAGCGACGTTACATAGTAACAAACAAAGATAAGAGAAAAGTCCAGTGTGTGCCACAATCACAAACCGCAGCCCTTCCCAGACACAAAGAGGAAGAGGAAATCTTCAAAACCAACCAAGCACAAATCGAACAAACGTACGAAAAGCACTAAGATTAGCTCTGTCTTCCCCAAACGAGGTAATTGCAATGCTAAAAGGACTGAAAAACACAAGAACAAAATAACACAAGATAAGACGTTAAACAAATCGCCTGTTTTCAAGTTTTCCTGGGTTTAAGTTTACTGGGAACTAATTTATCCTAGCCACATGACAGCAACGTTTGTCTTTTTTTTTATGAAAATGTAACAGAAACTGAACATGTAATTTGTGCCACAACGTTGGATAGATTGACTAATAGACCGACATGATAACGTTTGCAGACCTGAATCTCAAACTTGATTTACGCAGGTTTGATCTGTTCAAGTTTCTTCGTAACGACACGTCAATGCTGCCAAACACTATAATGAGACATAAAAAAACTTCTTTGGTCCCTAGCCCCGATATACCATTTATTACTAGATTATTCTAAGATCAATTTTATGTCGTATCCTAGAGAAATGGATGAAAGAAACAAAATAGCTGGTAAACGAGAGGAAAGACGGAATTAAAAGGGGATGACGTAATACGCGAATGGCAGTGTAGGTAAAGAATAAATACTAACATGCCCACGTACTTCCCCTATCTGTTACAAGTACAGTAGGCCATTAACACCACGCTACCATTTAACCGTTTGTGAAGGTACATCAATTAACATAAACATTAATCCTCCTCATAGCATTAAGATACAATTAGGATAAAGATATGTTATTATAGTTAAAACAAAATGGAAATTACGGAATTCGTTTTACATGTTTAAAAGATATGTGTCAAGTCAAAAGAAAAAAGTGATTTCAGTAGAAATACGCAAATTCAGGCCATCCTGAGCAACAAGTCTTACCAGCGTTTATGTTGCCTGTTTATACAATCAACGGTATCAAATAATTATCCCAAAGCTTTTGCAATAGGGGTACTGTGAACACATCTGTTCGTCCGTCTGTTTGTTTGTCCGTCCAGCACGCTATCTCCTCATTAACCACAGGGCAGGATTAAACCAAACTTGTTACATTACTTCCCCTCCTAGAAAGGGTGTGTGAGAGCAACAGTATTGTTCCTTCCGACCGTTCATTCGTCTGTCACGCTATTACCAACAGCAGCAACGAGCTTGGGTATTTTGTTTTGTTTTGTTTTTGAGATGACGTGCCATGGACTGCGCAATCTAGTTTTTACTTGCCCTAACTTCGGTCTTTGATATCCGCATATGCTCGAAAACTTTTACATGTATTTTCGCATGACCTGAGGCCAAATATTGATAACTTTTCTCGTTTTTGTTTAGCTGAAAGGAACATGCTGAAGAAATAAAAATAAACACATAGGTAATAAAAATGTCAATCAACCAATAAATCAATCAGTCAATCAATCAGTTAAAACATCAATCGGTAAACTCAAATCAATCAATTAGTAAACAGACTTTAGGTACAGAACAATTTCTTTGAATTTATTATGGGTTGGATAATTCAAACCTGGACTTTTGTAAGCAGTTGGTTTTCGAATGCAGCTTTAAGGTTTTAACTGACCGTTCCAAGGAAATGTTTCTGCTGTGGTTTACTGTTACTGTCATTGCATGCCTTTGCATGTATGTCCTTGTGAAATTTTTATTTGGGACTATCCGTTTGGCCAATTTTTGGGGAAAGAAACTGCCCTTTTGGCTTTCTGCTTGTAATGTTTTGATTGTGGTGTCGTTACTTTAAGTGCGTCCTTCTTTTCCTTTGGTGTCTTGAACAGAAGGTGTTAGGTGTTTGTATCGATTCCTGATCAATGCATTCTTTTCTTTTAAGAGTGTATTGCAATAACTATGTGTGACCTGCTTTGAATGCGCATAAGCTACACTGAAAACGTGTTCTTACATCAGAACAGTTTAGTCAATGCACTAACATCGAAATACGCACATACTTATAAAAGATTTCAGTATGTATGCTAATGGAGTATTGAGCAGTCCTCGAATTATACGGTACAATGACTTCATTGGATGTATGGAGCACGTTTTCTACCTGTATGATTTATATCGGACACAGAAAAAAAGCTGGCTCTTGTAAACTTAAGCTGTTTTTATCTAATATATCAAAAGGAAGTAGGTGGTGACGTTTGGAGAAGTTTGCGCAGGTCCGCCTGGAAACTTTCTCGCTGGACATGTTTTTCAAATAACAAATAAAAAAGTTATCGACGATAATAAAGCGAAAAAAAATATAACAAAAAAGCATAAATACAACGTATTATAATAGTATATTTCCTGGGCGCCTGTGTTTTGCAGGCGCCCAGGATAAATACTATTGTCATATTAACTCTCTTTTGTTATAATAAGGTCGGACTTTTTCCGCCTTTGTTTCTGGATTTAAATTTATTAATATCTAATGACATAATCTCTACGTAATTTATTAATGTAGAGATTGCTTTGATTTTGATATTGTAAATTTACCAGTGTTTGGATGGCAATGTCCCTTTGGCTATATCCTACGGTGTATTTCTTAGTCAAATAAAAGTAAAAAAGACTGCCTTTGAAAGTCGTTTTGCTAGAGCATCTAGTCAAGTTAGTGACTTTAATAATTGACTTAATGTTTTCTAACTGCTAAACGTTTTCAGCAAGGGTACAGATCATAAATACACTTCTGCAAGAAGGGCTGTCTGAGCCTGAATTTCAGTCTAAAAGTTCAGTCAGATTGTTGGCGAAACTGATTTTCTTCCGTATAATATGTTTGCACTCGCTGTCAAAAAATAGGTTACAATTTGGATGTTCTGTAGCAAATGGTATGCATGTTTGTTAACCCAATTATGGTTGATAGCTTTGCCAAGGGAAATGTTGCCATCTCTGTTTGCCATCTGTTTATTTTTGGCTTCTTAATTGTATTTGTCTGTCTTTCCTTTTGATGTCGGGGTTGATGTGGATCTGCTTGTATCAGTTCCTGAGTTCACTCATTTATTTTGCTTCGCTTTTTAATTGCACGATGAAGGATCAGTCCTCAGACTGAATGACCGCTCTCAACCTGTTTCAGATGTTGGTACCTGACTATCAATGTCTGTGGTCGGGCCCATATGCTCCTGTTTGTGTTTTTTTTTTTTTTTTTTTTTTCTGTGTTCTGACTTTAAATAACCATTGAGCCCTTGCTTTGTTTCACTAGAATATTGCATTTATATGTGTTTTCTGTGATGCTTCACAGATGAGGTAGAGTACCACTATGCGGACCGTACATATATTTGTTGGAGCTGCATCAGAATTAAGGGGAAGATTTCGTGCAAATAAAACTAGTTTAAACCCCCAGTTGTTTTTCTACTGACCTTCAAAGGAGATTCCTCTCTTGCAATTTTTTTTTCTTTATGCGTCCATGTTTTCATATGCGGCGCCTGTATTGTCCTTATTTGTTCCTCATCTCTTTTTACTCTGGGCCTCGGAAGGGCTTTACTTCGTGGTTGGGGTTGGTTTCCCTCGGTATCTTCATTTGTCATTTTTTTTTTTTTTTTTTTTTTTTTTTTTTTTTTTGAGAAGGTAACACGAAATACCCCAAGTTATGGTGCGTATAAACAATGCAATGCACACAACATACCTACAGCCTGTAAAGCCGAAAAAAATGACACAGTTTACTAGCGTTCCCGTTTGTTTTAATCTTATATGCACATGTTTATAGCGCCAAGTCAGGAGGCTAACAGGGATTGACTAGGGATATAATTTCGATTTTCTGAACGTTGAGTGCACTCATTAGAATCGCTGTGATGATGCGCTTCTTATCAGTACAAACAATGTACATTTCATAAAACAAGGAAAGTTCCCTAAAGTAACCCTAAGCATTCGCCTTCTTGAGTTATCTGAAGAATTTTATTTGGAATCAAAAACTATTTCAAATTAGCCACGATAAACGAGCCATCGAGTTATTGAAGTTTTATTTAAGTTTGTTGCATTCATTATTTATTCACTGAATGCGTTAATCAGGATAGAATATCGCATTAATTCAAAGTATTCCTTTGATGATATCCGAAGATTTTTTTCACTTACTGTGACAGTTTCGGTGCTCGATAAGAACTGAAACCGTCACAGTAAGTAAAACCATTTCTTTGGATATGATGAAAAAATATTCTTTGAATTCATATCTTATGCATTCTAATGACTTTAAAGGCAATTTCTCAAAGTCAGAAAGAGGAAAGTTGTCTTCCATTGTAACTCTATTGATGGAAGATAAAACAGAGACGAACCCCGGTGTATTAACAAGCTACGGATACCCACTCTACTACCCTACTGGAGGCGCCTCTATATGGACAGTAAAGTTTGCGAAAGGGCAATACATCAGTCTTCTCTTTTCGAACATCTCATTGAACCGATACCAGGTAATGGAAGAAATGTATCTGAGCTTAGTATTTGAAACGCAGGTCTAATTCAACAGTGTAGACCCAAATCAGATGTCACAAGTTGCGGCGTCTGATTAATGTCTACACCGTTCGTCACTCAGCAAACCATTTTGGACATATCAGTGGGTGGTAAAAGCATTTTGTGTATGTTTCAAGTGTAATTCCTTTTAGAATCTATTGCCTGCGGTCTCTAACAGACACGCCAAAGATTTTAGAATAAATAAAAGTTAAAGAAATTGATACTGGATACACCATGTGTATTTGACGTCAGATTTACAAGGGAGACAACTTTGTGATTTGTTTGCTTTACTGCTCAGTAAGCTCCTTCTCAAGAAGGATCTATCCTAAAAGGAAAGACTGCTCCCAAGGGAGAATATGCTACCTTTTTAGAGTACATTCCTTTTCAGAAGAGTGACAGGGATGAGGAGCATGCAATGACAAATCAAACATATGAAACAACCGAAGCTCGAAAAAGAAGAACTGCTACATTGGAACCGCTTTGGCACGGTTAGAAGATAAACTGCAAGGAGATACCACATCTTTAATTTTGATGCAACGCCAAATTATAACCACATGTTTGCTCCGCACAGAGGTCCTCTGCCTCATCAGCAAACATCACAGTGAAACATAAATAAACATAGACACTTTGAACAAGCAAAGCAAATGACTCAATGGTGATGATCTGAAGCCATTACACAAGAAACCCACAACCCAGCTAGCATTCTTTATAAATCTATAGCGGTCCGTCATCGGCCCGTCAGCTACCCTGACGGGCAGATAACGGCCCGCTATAGATTTATAAAGAATGCTTATTGGGAAATTGGAACACGATGGGCTCGAATACAAACACTGATAGTCAAGCACCAACCATCTGAACTGATTTAGAAAGGAGTCGTCATTTGTCTGAGGACCGACTCACCTTTGGTCAAACTAAAAACAAAACAAGAAAGTTATCAACCATGACGTTGTGAACATGATCTTTTCGAAATTCTTTCAGCGCTATAGTTCAAAAACAGATACTGCTAAAAACTGTGTTGATAGGTCATAAACGATGAATGTTCTCATCAGGATTTGCACTAATTGCCAGTCCGATAGAGATGTTTTAGATTTTTGACAGGGTGATGAGTCAATCATCTGCTGAATGAGCTACAAACAGTGTAGACTGCTCTGGATCAACACTGTTTGTGGAAGACAAAAATATAAACGGAGATACCCAGGGAGTGTCAGAAGCACAGACTTCCCGAGGCGCTAAAACAAGGAGAGCTGAATAACAACCAATGTCAAAACAAACCCACATATGAAACGACCCACGCAAATACAAACAAAAAAAACTTGAAGTTATGGCTTGAGGTGGCTGAAATATATATGATAGAGCATTATTACTAAATTCAGAGTTTGTGTCTGTTTCAGATGTCCCAAGGCTCACAATGTCAAGACACCATTCTCCTCTATCCATTTGCTCTTGCGTCGCGCGGTGGAATTATTCCTTTGGTGCAATATCTCGAAACAGGCAGTCTACAGTATCTAACCGGCGACAACTTGAGACAAACAGTTCTACTTGGTGATAAAGACAGACACCAATTTGCTTACAAACTGAGTCAAGATGCCCTTCATGTTGCGTTTAAATCAGCCTCTGAAACTTGCCCAATTGCGAAACATGGGCACGGATTTAGGATGTTGGTGTATTCTTCTGGTTCGTAATTTATTATGAAAATAAGCATACACACAGTTAGGCTTTAAGTATGGGAAATTGGCATATATATTGCCAAGGGTAGTCCTTCTGTCCTGACATTTCTGTGCCTATTTTCAAATAGGATTTCTCTGATAAAATTCTCAAACTCTTGTTGGCATCGTTTAGAGATTACTTTTCTTGGCACCAGTGTCTCATTAGTAACCCTTATAGAAATTTTCAAAAAGCCCGTATACATTACAAAAGTTAAGTATGCGAAGAAGTTTTACGGTCGCCACTTATTTCTATGAGTAGCTGTAATAAAAAGATAAATAACTTCTAATAGGAATTACTTTTGAGAGCAACGAACACACTACCAAAACCAAAAAGAGCAGAATAAAATGTTCTGAGTAGTTATCTTCGGCCAATGAGGACTCTAAAGTGACCCGCATATGTATTTCAAAAAGTCACGGAATGGTCTCAATAACGATAAAAAAGTATAAAATGAAAACTGCACTATTGTGTAGTACGGGGAGACAATTTAAGGCCTTCCCGGCACTAACAATAGATGTAGTAAAAAATAAATAGGTTCTTAAAATGAAGACCCTTGAGAGCATTGAACACACTCAGAAAACTAGAAACAGTTAAGTGTCAAGTTAAATAGGCCGGACTAACTACTGTCGGCTAGTTAGACCTTAACAGTGATCTTAAAAAAAATTCAAGAATACGGAAATAGGCCCTGTGATGATAAAATACCAGAAAATGTAAACTGCATTAAAATGAAGTACAGGGAGACAGCAATGCTAATTTTCTTTCGTAATTGTGTCATTTTTTTTATCAAAAACATTTCTCAACAAACTTCTAACTCGGCTAACTCTTGCAGTTGTGTAAAAACTTGAGCCAGAGCAAGGCAAAACCTACATTGAAACCTGTGTGACCAACAACTACTCGGATCAACCTGTAAATCCACCCAGTATGGCAAGGGTTATGCGCAGGCTCGTCTGAGCCTTTAATTGTCGTCTATATGAAAATTACTTTTTTCTCATGTGTTGGTTCAAAAAGGGTTTCCGATAACTGTGCATTTGTATCGTTCAACAACTACTAAGTACAGCTGCCTTTTCTAATGTCTTGGAAAGAGTGGTTCTGTTTAGACAGACGCTAAGCTGAGTAGGATACGCAGCCCTATTGATTTCTTTCTATCTTTTGAAAGGACCCTAGTAAAATCGAGACTCAGGAGTCTTTTTTTTTTTTTTTTTTTTTTTTTTTTTTTTTGCTCTTTTATGTGTTCTTTATTCTTTTTTGCTCTTTTATATGTTCTTTATTTTGCAAAGAAAGTACTAAATTTAATATGAACTCACTGCAGCTAGCAGTAATGCCTCAGTCATAAATTTGGCGGGCCCTGGCTGAACTTAACTAAATGTTGACGTCGGCCGAGCTGTCCTAGTCGAGATGGATTCGGAAACGGGGTTCTGGTCCAGTTCTGGCAAAACGTATGCCGTGCGTGTGCCAAAGGGACAATCTGCCGGGGATCAGGCAGTGCCTGTCAGATTTTTTGGGGGAAGTGGCATATACACCGGGCGGACTGGGCCGGTGTACTGCAAGTTACCGGCCGTACGCCGGCCGTACATATGGCCAATTGTTACCGGTCAATGTTCCGCAGATGTCCGCCTAGTGCCCGGCCAGGCATGGCCGGACCCAGGACGAAGGTTCGCTGCTGGCTATACAGACTGTCCCCTCCTGCCTGTACAAAAAGTGGCTCATTCATCTCAGGCTGTTTCTTAACCTTCTTGGCTTTACCCCTTGGTTGAAATTTCACAAAATTTTACAAATATGCTAAGCTGTGCTCCCTGCTGAAGTTCTCTAGGATCTGATGGCACTCATCGGAGATCGGGTCCTTAAATAATCGAGCGGCAATCTGATGGACTCCGACAGGAAACAGGTTGCATGCTGGATGCCATCGACAGTTTCTCAACGTTGGTACGAGCTCTGCTCGACTTTTATTCGATAAAAAAAAGTAACAGAAAATTTCAGGGAGTGCTATAATCAAAAGCCGCAGCCCTTCCCAGAAACCAAGAGGAATAGGAAACAGACAAAACCAAACAAGCGCAAATCGAACAAACGTACGAAAAGCAATATGTTTAGCTCATTCTTCCCCAAGCGAGGTAATCGCAATGCTCAAATGACTGAAAATCGCAATAACAAAATAACACCAGGCAAGACTTAAAACATATTGCCTCGTAGAAAATCACAAAGCAACACAGAATAAGACTAACAAAGGGACCACCGTCTTAAAACGGTCAGTAGAATAAACAACCGAGGGGTTTAAAGCACTTTTACAGCTAGCCAACTTCACTGTGGTTCCCGATGCTACCCTTAATATGGAAGTACATATAAATTTGGTTCGCACTAAGGCTTCCAGTTCAGTCAATGCATCAAAGCGAAAACATAAAAATCAAATTAATTACTATAATAAACAAAGACGAGTACCCATGGCTAATTCTACTGTGTGCCAGAGTAAATGAAAAACAATAATTGAACCACGGCGGGCCAAGCCAAAGACATATCGTCAAGCCCCAACCCACTGGTTAAAGTTTTACGAAGAGGCTGTCATTGAGTCTGAGGCCCGAACCGCCGTCGTGCAATTAAAGTGTGAAGCAAAGCCATCAACAATGAGTGGGTTGATAACTAGACATGCAGTATGCCGCATAAATCTAGGCTATAGCCAGTTGTTTTATTGCGGTTAATTGTTTTTTGAATTGCTCCGAAAAGTTAGATTTTAAAAACATAAAATTTTGGTTCAGATATACCTTGTTACAGAAGTGTTTTCAGACTGACGCTATATTTTTCTACCAAGGCACTGTGTCTGCGATAAAATTTCGAAAACGCCTCAGGAAAGTTAAAATAACGATAGCCCTGCCTAAGAAGTTTGGCAGTAAGGGCTTTATTACGGCTGTTAAAGTCACTAAGATTTGGAGAAGCTCTTGCGTATCTAATAAGTTGAGATATGTATACCAGATATGATGTACGCCGGGGGACATCGCCACCCAGAAAAGGGAAATTGACTATATAAAAATCAAAATCGTCCCGTTTATCAAATGTTTGTGTGGAAACTGTACCATTAGATATACATAGGTTCAAATCTAAAAAAGGTGCCTCGGTACCGGAAGAATTGGCTCTATTCAACTAGAGTTCAGTGGGGTATATGCGGTCTACCATTTGGTCAAATTTCACGTCGACCTAGAATTCGGTGAGAATTTTAAATAAACATAAAAAAGATTGCCTTTAGAAACAAAGAATACACGACTGATCAGAAAATAAAAGTCTCGGTTTTATTGAGACTCTTCATAAACAGATATGAAGTTTGCAACACTGCTTAGTTAAAATTTCTTCAACCCCCGCCCGACCACCACCGACGCCCCAAAACCCGGTGTCCCACCGGCCGAAATCCAGCCCGATTTCACTTAAAGTCAGTTGCCAACTAGTCGGGCGATACTCAAATAGTGATTTGTTACAGTAGCAAAAAAAACCATGTGGCGGCCGTTCAAATTCTCAGTTACTTCATCATAGTGTTGCTTTATTATTAGTATATTAGGGATTACTAAAGCCATTCTGATATCTTGTAAAATTTAGTTTCCTTGTGACAGTACTAGGGGACGTATATATCCCTGTAAACTACAACCCTATCATATGCATAGTGGCGGTCAACTTTACGTCCTTTACTATATATGTTTCCCATTATAACCGATATAGATATTTGAATCATAACAGTGACAATTGTTCTACAGTCTGTTCTACAGTTTGAATAGTCAGCTCAAGTCTATAATATAATCAACAGGACAACCGTTGAAAAACTACGTGGTAACATATTGGCACTATTCAAGAAACATTGCTGATAGGCAACACAGTTTTGTGTTCTGTTTTGTGCATCAAACGACCTATTGCGAAAGCAGTCTGTAAATCTGCAAATACCGCATTTGCAGTCAACACAGACATACATTTATCAAGTCACTGTATTTAAAAAAATAAAATATCTTATTTATAATGACAGGCAAAGTATTAATATATGCATTTTATCTTTGTTTTTTTTTTTTAAAGCAGAATAGTCTTGATATCAATAGCGCTGATTGATTTTAACGTCCCTAAGCCGTATGGGCTGCAACGTACCTTCAGACATGTGTGCCCAGTGAAGATTCCGATCAGCCTGTGCATTCGTGCAGGTTGATCAGGAACTTCAGTGGGTACATTTTGGAAAGCCAAGGAAGAAAACTTTCTTAACGTATACAACAAAAACTAGGATCAGACTGATTTGAGTCTACGTTGTGCGCATATGTTACATCACGAAAACATACCTATAAAAATTTTGACCCCCTTAAAGATAATCTGCCGGCTGACCAAATGTGGTGACGGAATTTGCCACCTGTACACGTCATCATAAAATATCAACAAAAATCACAAATAAAATGCGTGTCTCACAAATTGAATTGATAACTCAAATGTCAGGGTATATCAAGTGGTTATTAATAGAAAAAAAAATGCATTTTATAAGTTTGAAAGAACTTACGTTCTAACTTGCGTAAATTTGAGACAAAACATTTCTTTTCCATGAATACATAAAGTACTAATGTTACATTACGAAAACACGCCTATTGAAATATATTGAAAATTTTACCACCAAAAAATGAAAATTTTCAGATAAAAGAAATCTATATTTTACATATTTCTGATCAAAACATAGATTGTGGGTACCCGTTAGAACCGCCTCGGCGAGGCGGTTCTAACGTGTACCCACAATCTATGTTTTTGAGCAGAAATAAAAAAAAAATAATGTATACCCCTGTAAACCCCAGTTTTACTATCTAAAAGTGGGGTTTAAGGGGGTCAAAATTGTATAGGCATGTTTTTCGTAATGTTTTGTTTTACAATGTTCCATCTGGGGCAACCGGAAAATAAAATATCCAAAATCATTCAAATTAAGACACACTTCGGCTACCAAGAAGGCTACTCAAACAGCTCTAAACAATATACATTGACCGTACATATATAATGTACTTAGCTGCCCCCCGCCCCCCTTGTACGTGCAGATAGAATACAAACCCGTACCCAGTCCGTTATATACATGAAAGGACAAGATTTTAGTTTTGTGTATCAGTTTGGGTACCTGCGGACATAGGAATATTGTGTTTTTATTTGAAAACTTTTGGATATTTTAATTTCCGGCTGCTCTAGACGGAACATTGTGAAACAAACTGACGTTAGTATTCTATGAATTTATGAAAAAAGAAAAGGGAACTTTTTGGTTCCGAATTTGCACAAGTTAGAAGGTTAGTTTTTTCATACTTATAAAATGCATTTTTATCTCTTGATAACCACTTTATATGCCTTGATATTTAAGTTATCAGATTTTATTGATATTTTATGATGACGTGTACAGGTGGCAAATTTCGCCGCCATGTTTGGGCAGCCGGCAGATTATCCTTAAATCCCACTGTTATATGTTATAACTGGGGTTTACAGGGTATACATATATTCTTAAAAAGCATAGCTTGTGGGTACTCGCTAGAACCGCCTCACCAGGGCGGTTGTAAGGAGTACCCACACTTTATGTTTTGAGCAGAAATATGAAAAATATCAGAAGTTTAAATCTGATTTTTTTTATTATATTCGAATAGGCGTGTTTTCTCACCTTGCGGTTCATACGATATGGCTTACGTTTATTGTCTTTCCTGTTCCAGATATTCCGACCTGTTTACGCTGGGGATATAATGATGACGTGTTTATTCGGATGTGTCCCTGGAAAATGGCGGATATAATATCGACATCTTATCTTGGCATATTTTGGTCTTCCAGCGATTATAATGTGTATCGTATTTCTGGAGATTATCCTGAGTATATTGACCTCAAATTTATAGATTTTGATGTTGGATGTGAAACTGGAGCAATTTTCGAAATTTTCGATGATACTATCCGGACACGATATTGTAACAAGAACAAACCAATGTATTCAATACGTTCCACATTTAATACTTTGATCGTTAAGTTTCAAATTAAATCGTGTGGCTCACGTGTTTTGGTTGAAGGCTTCAGAGGAAGGTACAATGTGCTGGTGAAAAATGAAAATATTTCTAATTTGGTCAGTTATGAAGAAATTGGTATGTAAGATTTTGTTTTACATAATATTTATATTTTGCTGAAAATGAGTCTAGATATTATTGTACGTTTTATTGTAAACGAGTCATGTTATATAGACCTTATTAGATTTTCTAAAAACAATTTACTTGAGGTATACGTTTTAAAATGATATTTGTCATAATTGGCGATGTAATCTGGTTTATTATTTTACCTGTCTTTGTATTAACAAATCCCGTTATTAGTGGAAATAACAGTTATTCTTTACTCACGTGTTTTGTCTTTTTATAGAAACAAACACTGTAAAATGAATTCAAAGTTCATATTGCACTTAGGCTTTGACGACTCCTCTATCAAATTAAGATGTTAGGTGCCTGACTATTATTGTTTGCGGTCGGGCTTATCGTGGTCTTGTTTTTAGTTTTCTTGTGTTCTGGTTTTAGATCGGTATTGGCCCATTGGCTGTGTTTAATCACAGTGTATTTGAATATATGTGTTTCACTGTGATGTTTCACGGATGAGGTGCAGGACCTCATGCGGACCGAAAATATATTGGTAACTAGGGGCTGCAGCAAAATTAAGGGCGAGGTTTCGCGTGAGTAAATCTGGTTAAGCCCTCCCCCACCACAGTAGTTTTCGTATTGACCGTTCCAAGACGGTTTCTCTGATTCAGTTCTTTCTTTGTGCGTCGTTGGTTTCATATGTGACGTTTCTTTTGTCATTTTTTGTTCCTCATCTCTTCTTCCATTGGGGTCTCGAAAAAGCTGTACTTCGTATTTGTGGGATTATCTCGGTGTGTTCACTTATATCTTTTTAATGCAAGGACACTTTTAATCCGCTTAACGGCGTCTAATCTGCACAATCACTGTATGTCAATGTCCCTTATGTGGGACGCATGTCATAAGTAGTTAAGTAAATGGATACACCAGAGATAATTCCGCCATTTGTCAGTAATATTTGAAGTACTTCAAATGAGAAGATATCAACATATTTCATAATCAGAATTTACTGCCTTCCCAATTACCCTTTGTTAAACATATTTATTTCTTATATGTTTTGCAGACGTATGTTACATTCCCTTTATAATTATCATTCAAACGTTTTTATATTATTTGATTGGTCCGACACTAAACCGGATATTTATGGTTTGCCATTAGTAACTTGAAAACCCAAAATGTATGTATTGCGATTTAATTATCTGAGAATGATAAGCTCTTAGACTGTTAGTTTGGATTCCAGAAGTACAAATCTACTGTAGGTTGTATATTTATTTTCTACGGTCTGATATCTAAAATATTGAGTCAGGGTGGCAAGTTGTATTGTTGCTTTATTGACTGTCAGAAAGCATTTGATTTTGTAAACAGGAGTCTTTTGTGGCAAAAACTTAATTAGAGATGGTTGCACAAACATTATGACAAGAGCACTTAAAGGGGGGGTGGTCGGGTGGTGCGAAGGTGCTGTGTATCTTACATCACTGGGGCGTCCAACTGATATTGGCTTACAGTTGGGCAAGGCCTGCTATCCTTGTAGTGGGTAAGGGTAGAGGGGGAATGTTTTTATTTCTCTGTTTTTTCACTTTCATTCCTGTTCCTCTTTCTTCCCTGCCCCTCTCTTTCATCTCCTCTACTCTCTCTTCTATCTCTTTTCTCCCTTTCTCTGGGAGACGACACAAAATGACCCTCAAGGGTTGACGTGTCATTAAACCCCAACACAATCAAAAGAGCACTTAAAGCTATGTACAGTAGTGTCAAAGCTATCGTGAGGTATACAAATAAATGCTCAGCTTATTTAAATATAAATGCCGGGTTAAACAGAGTGATCCTTTGTCGTCTGTTCTGTTTATATTTTTCATTGACGATATCCTTGAAAGTTTTTCATCAAATGTTGACGATACCCTGCTAATTGATGATTTTAACTTATTCATGTTACTCTATGCGGATAACGCTGTTCTCTTTGCTAAACCTGCAGAAACACTGCAAAATATGCTTAATAAATTACATGAATACAGTGCATTATGGAAGCTAAGAGTAAATACTGATAAGACAAAAATAATGATATTCGAAAAGGGACGTAAAACAAATATTGATATATTTTATAATAACACACTGCTTGAAGTGGTGGACAATTTCAAATATTTGGGAACAATGTTCTATAAAAATGGAAGCTGGAATAGAATGCAAAAAAGCTTATCCGATTATGGCGCCTTTGTATTTCATAACTTAACAGATTGTTTCAAAATATAACGTCATCCGACACTGAAAAGTTTAAACTTTTTGATTGTCTTGTGGGCTCCGTACTTAGCTACGCCAGCGAAGTATGGAACTTTTATACGAGGGTCCTGCAAAAAGTTCTGTCACTGGGTTCGGATTTAGTGCTACGTTTTATCAAACATATTTTTATTACAAACCTTCAAAGTATTCCCCCTTTACTGAAACACGTGTTTGTAACCTTTTCACCCAGTCAGAAAAAGCAGATAAATAGTCTTCTTTTGGTATCTGTTGGAGACACTGATAAATAGCGCTGCAAATAGAACTTCTAAACGTATACTTATTTCCAGAAAGCACTTTCTTAAGCCTTGGAAATAAAAAGAGATGTTACAGGGACTCAGGTCAGGTGAATAAGGTGGATGGTTTAAAACGTTCACCTTTTCAGAAGCCAAAAAGACTTAACAACCTCACACTTATGAGAGGAGGCATTGTCTTGTAAAAGGTGTACTCCTGACCATCATTGGCTTCGTCCATGTTCCAATGAAACAAGTAAATTGGTCAGTGTATATGACTGCATCTATTTCAATTTGAAATAACTCGGTCAATTGGAAAGCAATTTGCACGAAATAAACGGATATCGTTAGCTATTCAACACACCATTCAAGTGCAGTGAAGCATTTTAAAGTATACCTGGGATAAAACTAAAGAAGCCTATTAGTGACAGAACGTTTTGCATGACCCTCGTAAAGCCCCTGACGTTGAACGATTACATATGCGATTTTCTAGAAACATTATAGGTGTCAAGTATACAAGTATTTCAGCGGTATGTTGCGAGCTAGAAAAAAAACCTTTGAGAGTATTTAGAAAACTGCGAATAATACGATACTGGATTAAATTGGTTCACATAGATAATCTGCTCCTTAGAAATATGTATAATATGCTCGCAAATATCGCCATAAATAATGTCACTTACAATGGCAATAACTGGGCTTATAATGTCAAAAGTATGTTGGACAGTTTAGGTTTCAGCTATATATGGGACAATCAAGACACATTGAAAATATACCCTTCTCCGTAATCAAACAGCGTATTCTTGACACTGCTAACCAAGAGCTAATAATGTCTATCAATACATCAACTTAACTTCAAACATATTCTAGCTATAAAATGGATACAACATACGAACCTTATCTTAATAAAATCCATACTAAGAAGTATAAATTTGCATTAAGTCGTTTACGTCTTAGCTCCCATATCTTGCAATCGAAACAGGCCGTTATAATGGAACTCCCAGAGAGGAAAGAAATTGTGTAAAATGCAATATGAATAGCCGAATCGACGTTGTTCCGACGTTCTTTGTCTGTTTTGGCGGCGTGTGCCGGCTTGGATATTTTGTCATGCTGTACTACCCATAAATATTTTGCTTCTTTGAAATATATTAGTGTTGTAATTATCACTTGCTAAATGTATTTTGCGAAAAGCATTGTATATGTTTAATGCCAATAAATATTTTGTATTTGTATTGTATTTCATTTACATTATATAATGATTATATTCAATCAGAGCAAAATTTAGAATGTGTGCTTACCTGTTAATGCAAATACCATTTTGTTTGCCAACGTTTTATTCTATATGAAATATTTCGAGTGAGAACATTATGAGATAGGTAAAACTCGATACCTGTCTTATTCTTTCAGAATGAGCATGGTCAAAAGAACAAAAACAGTAAATAATTACTTGTGGTTCTTTGTCTAACGTGATAACATCATAAATAATTAATTGTGGGAAAAGCCGAGATTGTATCCTGAAATGTATACTTATTATATGTAATTAAGTACTCTTTTCTTCTTTTTGTAGATAACAATGTGTTCCAACAGCCGACGCTTAAAGGTATTATTCCCATCCTGCTTTTATAACAGTATCAGCCATTTTAACAATGTTTTTACTTTTTAACATATTAAAGCGATTAGGCATTATTGCATGCATGTCTAAAACGCCTAAAAAACCGTCATGTGTCATTACTCGTGGTATTTCCTACTCACTTACATCAGTATCATAGTTTTCAGGACGAGACTGCTCGTGTGAGCTAGCTGTAAAAGCGTTTTAACCCCCCCCCCCCCCCCCCCCCCCACGGTGGTTTGCTCTGCCGACCGTTCTAAGACGGTGGTCCCGGTGTTGTTAATCTTACTCCTTGTTGCTTTGTGGTTTATTCTACGAGGCGATTTGTTGTGTGTCTTTCCGTGTGTCATTTTGTTCTAGTGTTTTTCAATCCTTTTAGTATTGCGATTACCTCCCGGTGGTCCCGGTGTTAGTCTTACTCTTTGTTGCTTTGTGTTTTTTTCTACGAGGCGATTTGTTGTATGTCTTTCCGTGTGTCATTTCGTTTTTGTGTTTTTCAGTCCTTTTAGTATTGCGATTACCTTGCTTGGGGAAGAGAGAGCTAATCTTAGAGCTTTTCGTACGTTTGTTCGGTTTGTGCTTGTTTCGATTTGTCGGTTTCCTCTTCCTCTTGGGGTCTGGGAAGGGCTGCGGTGTGTATTTGTGGCACTCCATTGACTTTTCTCTTACTTTTTTTTTTAACACCCCCCCCCCCCCCCCCCCCCCCCCCGGTGGTTTGCTCTACCGACCGTTCTAAGGCGGTGGTCCCGGTGTTAGTCTTACTCCTTGTTGCTTTGTGGTTTATTCTATGAGGCGATTTGTCGTGTGTCTTTCCGTGTGTCATTTTGTTCTTGTGTTTTTCAGTCCTTTTAGTATTGCGATTTCCTCGCTTGGGGAAGAGAGAGCTAATCTTAGTGCTTTTCGTACGTTTGTTCGGTTTGTGCTTGTTTAGATTTGTCGGTTTCCTCTTCCTCTTGGGGTCTGGGAAGGGCTGCGGTTTATGTTTGTGGCACTCCCTGGACTTTTCTTTTACTTTTTTTTTGTGTGAATTGTTGCGTTATCCTGACAAGGAATAAACCCAGACCAAACATACTATGTGTTTTTATCACGGAACAATCATCTGACAATGAGTATGCAATGAGTGTACAACGACTTAGAGGAGCGGTCGGAAAAAAAGTAGAATATTTTTCAAACATGTTTTTGTTCATTTCAAAATATTCCCTACATACGTCTATATACATTTGCCATCTTCTCGGGAGCTTTTTTTTTATCTGCAAATCATGAAGAAGACCTACTGAAGAGGCAATGATTTACAGCTGAACTCAAAGCTGACCTGGTCTCACATATGTGTTTCCAGCTAGCATTTTTCAGCTCTTGAAACGATTATAACTCGCAGGGAGCAGGATTTTGGTTGAAGGAGGGCGATACAACACCTGCCACTTGAAGAATGTGATAATTTCTATTGTAGACGATGCAGTTTGTAAGAGGATATTGTCAAACAATTGGACATTCTTCTGGACTAGCCTGGGATGCATTTTTCCCCATTTTTCTTTAAAGGTTATTTAGCTTGCCTGAGCCAAAGGTTCAGGATAAACTATTGTGATTAGTTAATATAACCTTTTCACGACAAGGTCAAATTTGCGTCTCCGTAAATTTTAAGTGGTAAATTTTGATTTGTTTTTTAATATATAAAAAACTAATGGCTGAAACTTGCAATCTATTATTGAAGCGGTAAAGTCATTTAGTTAGCAATCAAAATTTTGGCCCCTAGGGGTTATCTGCCCTTGCCCATGAGCTATATACATATATGAAGTCATGTTTCACTGCTCCACCTGGATCATTTATCACCAAATTTTATATGGGACTTTCTGTTGATGGGGTAATTTCAATATATTCCAACGGTTATGCACCATTAAAAAGATGGCTGCCTTGCCGTTATTTGGTAAAAAATCAAATATTCTTCTCCTAAACCAAGCAAGCTTTGAGACTGAATTTTCCTACATAGTATTGAGGACTCAAGGTCTACCAGATTGAGTCAAATGACGGTCATAGGATGCCCTATGATCATTTTATGGCAAGGTTAAATTTGCATTCCTGTCTTTATATATTTGTATGTAGAAATTGTTTTAAAATCATGTTCTCAATATGTATTAAATACCAATGGCTAAAACTTATAAGTGATTAAAGTAGTAAAACCTTTTTGCAACAATCAAAATTTGTCCTCAGGATTATCTGCCATTACCTCTTGGCAATATACATGTATGAACTGTAATCGTAAAACATCTTCTTCTCTAAATACGCTTGACCAATTTTCTTGAGATATTACATAAGGCCTTTAAAGAGGTATTGATACAAGGTGAACTTGCGTCCCCATACATTTGTATGGGGAAACTGCTGAAGTATCATTTTCTCAAATACATTTAAGATTAAAGGCTGACACTAACCATTTATGGTTAAAAAAAGGGTAAGAGAAAAGTCAAGGGAGTGCCACAATTACAAACCGCAGTCCTTCCCAGACCCTAAGAGGAAGAGGAAACCGACAAATCTAAACAAGCACAAACCGAACAAACATACGAAAAGTGCTAAGATTAGCCCTCTCTTCCCCAAGCGAGGTAATCGCAATACTAAAAGGACTGAAAAACACAAAAACAAAATGACACACGGAAAGATATACAACAAATCGCCTCGTAGAAAAAAACACAAAGCAACAAAGAGTAAGACTAACACCGGGACCACCGCCTTACAACGGTCGGTAGAGCAAACCACTGGGGAGTTTAAAGCACTTTTACAGCTAGCTAGCTTCACCCTGGGTCCCGATGCTACTCTTAATACAGAAATACATAAAAATTCGGTTCGCATTACGGCTCCCAACTCAGTCAATGCATCAAAGCGAAAACATAAAAATCAAATTAATCACTATAATAAACAAAGACGAGTACTCATGGCTAATTCTACTGTATGCCAGAGTAAATGAAAACCAATAGTTGAACCACCGCGGGCCAAGCAAAAGAGATATCGTCAAGCCCCAACCCACTGGTTAAAGTTTTACGAAGAGGCCGTCATTGAGTCTGAGGCCCGAACCGCCGTCGTGCAATTAAAGAGTGAAGCATAGCCATCAACAATGATTGGGTTGACAACTAGGCATGCAGTCTGCCGCATAATATCCAGGCTATAGCCAATTCTTTTATAACGGTTAATAAGTTTTCTGAATTGCTCCGAAAAGTTAGATTTACTTACAATTTTTCTAAATCTGTACACTAAATCACCGTAAAATTCGGGTTCCGATATACCTTGTTGCAGAAGTACTTTCGCATAAGTCTAGGCTATAGCCAATTGTTTTATTACGGTTAATTGTTTTTTGAATTGCTCCGAAAAGTTAGATTTTAAAAACATAAAATTTTGGTTCCGATATACCTTGTTACAGAAGTATTTTCAGACTGACGCTATATTTTTCTAACAAGGCACTGTGTCTGCGATAAAAGTTCGCAAACGCCTTACGAAGTTTAAAATAACGATAGCCCTGCATAAGACGTTTGGCAGTATGGGCTTTTTTACGGTAATTAAAGTCATTAAGATTTGAAGAAGCTCTGGCGAATCTTATAAGCTGAGATATGTATACCCCATATGAGGTACGCCGGGGGACATCGCCATCCAGAAAAGGGAAATTGCCTATATCAAAATCAAAATCGTTAAAGTAGTAAACGTTTTAGTTACAACAACAATTTTGTCTGCCAGAGGTTCTGTACCCTTGCTTCTTCGATGCATGAATAAAATCATTTTATCTTTAAAAAGCTTCTCTGAAATTGAGTGACGATTTTTCAACTGATTTCACACGGGGGCCTTTGGTCGTACTGTATTGACAATTTATTTAAATGGTTCCGCATCACTGAAAAAAATAGCTATCATGCCCATATATGGTACTATACAATTAAAAATATCTTCTCCTGAACCAAGAAGCTTTGATGCTGTATATAAGTATATAGCATTGGAGGCTGAAGGTGTACCAAGTATGTACAAATAGTGATCCTAGGATAACCTTTGATATTTTTACGGCATGATCAAATCTGTATCCTATTTGCTGTGGAAGTACTGGAAGAATGCAGTGGCTGTTTTACGAAGGTAAGCGAATCGTGGTTACTTCTGAATAGTATCTTTTAGTCACATATTGACCTTTTGGCATGAAATGAGCCAGTATTATTCCACATTAATCCACAAAAGCAAACGACATAAACCTGCCAGCAGATGCATACAGCTTAAACGTCTTGGGAGGCGGGGAACCAGCTCGTTTCCAGTGCTTGGACCGAGCTTTTGTTTCAGATTTAGCATAATGAAAACAACTTTCATCCCCAGTGACAATTCAGTTAAAAAAAGATTTTCATCATGGTTAAAACACCCCAAATGTTCTTTTGCTATGATCTCCCTATCTTCTGTCAGCTGTTTCGGCACAAACCTAGTGCTAACCTTGCTCATATCTATCGTGTAAAATCTGATGTGCCGACACTTTACCGATGTTAAACTAATTAGCTACCTCCTGCAATGTCACTCTGTGATCTTTTTTGACAAAACAATCAGCGCTTGCCCGCATTGTAGAGGTCACTGCCTCAGCGGACCTTCTTGGCCTAGGCTAGTCCCTCGTGCTTGTCCTGCCCTTCCCACACTGTAAAACCCAGCTTTAAAAGGTTCGACAGGATAAGTAGACTTTAGAACTTTTTCTGTCACCTTTGAAAAATATGGCAAATTATTTCACTATAAAAGCTGCACGTGAATATACACGAGCGCGAAAAGCTAGAATTTTTTCCGACTGCCTCTCGTACATGATGTGTGAGTTTTGAGTGTTGTGATTTTACATGCATTTGGAATGATGCCTGCTTCAAACCGAAGTTTTGTTTCTTTGATTTCAGATACGAAGAATTAAAATCATATAGTCGAGGCTATTATATTGTACTTGAAAGGGGAAGTGTCATATTTATCTACTAATGTAAGAACTGCTGGCCTTATAGCTTTGCTGTAATTGTTATAGCTATAAGACATGATTAAGCTAATTCAGGATTAATAATGCTAATTTTATTTAGAAAATACATTTGTATGCATGTCGTTGTAGCAATTGTCAACAAAGATTTGTTCTTATCCTCTACATCTCCGGCACAAATAATCGAGGTGCTCATCTCGCCAAAGTCCGATATATTCCAAATATTTTCTTTAAACTATCCTGAGCAGTTCCATAACTACTGTCAAAATCGTCCGCTACGTGCCTGACAACTCTTCGGCGGTTATCTGTTAAATAGTGTTCAACGATAGAATCAAAATTTTGTCTTTTCTTTTTTTTTCTTTTTTTTTTTTTTTTTTTTCTTTTCACTCTTTGCGCGGGTCCACTTATGGCGTCTTCCTTTTAACACCGCATCGAATTTATTTATGCAGTTATTTGCAAAACATAAAAAAAAGCGAGAGAGAAAGCTCATATTTATTAAGGTATATCCTGTGCCAAATGCTGACTTTGTTGGTTATGCAGTCAAGACTGCGCTGCGAGAGGTTACCGGGCAGTCCGTTGTTGGTGAACACATTTGACAACGAAACACAGAGTGACCAGCAGTGTAATTTACTCTGCCATGGAGACGGGAAGACAACAAGCCTGTACTAAGGCTTTTCCTTATTTAATTTCGAAATTAGTTGTCTGAAATGAGAATAGATTGATGTTCTATATTCTCAAAGCAAATCCCGACTGACATAAGATAACAAATTCATTTGAGAAATAAATAAATTCTAATACGTTTTAACCCAAAATTAATTTCAATAATTTTCCATTTTTCCTTGTACCATAATTAAAGCAGAAATCAGTTCCAAAACTTATAAATCCATATATTATTATATTTAATATTTAATAATTAATTTATTTGATATTCGTGAAACTTTCTTTTAAAAACCTTAATTTTTATATATAAACATTCCCAATTACGACAATAAATCTGTGCATAATCTTGCCAATACAATATTAACTTTGCTAAGTTTATCTTGCAATTACTTTGAATTTTCCCAAAATTTACTTCAAAGATTTTCGCAAAGAGTCCAAAAGAAATCTTACCTGAAATGAGAATAGATTGATGTTCTATATTCTCAAAGCAAATCCCGACTGAAGAATCGCAGAGCGGGATAGCATTAATATTAAAACAGAGTTTGCGTCGAAACCTAGGCTTTCGCCTTTTGTGGCTAAGAGGTGAAACGGAATTAACCTATGAGCGTCAAAGTTATATTTTTTCATACAACTCGAAACACGAGCCATACAGCCAAAGAAATTCCATTCCCTTTGAGAAGTTCTGATTCAGCAAAACGAAATGTCTGACGAAAATGTCTTACAACTATATCAAAACATGCGTAGACTCAGTTCAAGACATAAGTCACGTAAAATAGGTAAAGGGCTATAGATAAGGTATTTTCACAACTTTGTAACATATCCAGAGAGAGAGAGATCCAGAGAGAGAGAGAGAGTCCGTATTATCTTATTTACAATACTGTTCAGAATTTTTCTTTTCAGTATGTTCAGAGGCGTTTAACAAGTGCTACGTAATGGTAGACATTGTAAAATTAAAGGCTAGCAGCAAATCTGTATTTGCAAATGTCAGCTGGGATATATTCCACTATGCTTTGTGTGGAGCATATAACTGGTCGATGGTGAACATTCACTCAAGAAATGAACAGGATTTGATTGGTTTCTACCTGCAACATAAAATGATTATTAACACCACACGTTACTTTCAGCATGGAGGTGGTTACTATGGTTATACCTATATTGGTAATGTATAATCTTTAACACTGATTTTTTTTGTTTTTAATCTCTCTTCCCAATAATATCTATATGAGAATTTATACTAAAATATATAGGCGAATTGTAGGTATTCTAATGGGGGTATTTTTGTACCACTTAATGCTGTTTTGAGTATGTTATGTTACGAAAGAGACTGCCTGTCACCCAATCCCTCTGCAAATGCCAGTGTTATTGGGGCTTTTAATCATTCTCTAGGCAAGTTTTAGTTCTTTATTCTGCTGACCGTTCCGACATCGTTTCTTTATTGTTTTTAATCAACCTCTAGGTACTTAAGTTATTTCTTATCCTGACCGTTAAAATACAGATTCGCTATTACGGTTCATATTTGTGCATATGAAGGTAATTGCAACTGTGCAGTTGTGTCATGTCATTGTTTATTCCTCATCTCTCCTCTTTCTTTGCCTTCTAAAGGTGCGCTTCATAACTTTGGCCTTTTCTTTGTATGTTCATTGGTATGTTTGTTACGATTTACTATACAATGATTTTGCATCCTGCGCATTTCTATATTGTAGAAGTAATTTGAACCAGGTCGATATATTATATCAGTCTACAAATACTACTTGTACTTTCATTTCTGCGTTAGATCCCGATGGATTATTTTGTCTTGAAATTATATTCATTTTGTTTATAAGAAATAAATGAATGGTCAATTTAACCAACGCCGAAAATTTAAGGACATCGAATACATTTTGTAATTTTTCCGGCATGTCTGACAAGACACAACTTTTGTGACAGTATACTTGCTTTCCTGCGCAGCAGACCCTTTCTGTAAAAGGCAGCAAATTCTATTCTTTTCGTTTACCCCTTTTAGAAGGGAATAAACACTGAGTTGACATTTGCCTCCCACTTAAACGCATTGATGAGAGCTGTTGATTTCATGGCCTACGATGTGGATTGCCAGTTATGAAAAATACTACAGAAAAACAAAATTGTCGATCACAAAGAAACAAGCCATAATGTGCTCATTCCCAATGCACAAAATCTATAAATTACAAAAGAGACAGTTGGTTGCGCGGCATTTCACAAGAAATGCAGTCCGCTAGATTAACTCCTGGTAGCTTTCAAAATTACAGTGTCAGTCATTAAGATCAAAGGCCAAAGATATAAAAAAAAAATGCCATCTAAGGTTTGACTTAAAACAGACCGACCAAAGTTACTCGGTTATATAATTCTTTACAAAAAAGAGACATTTGTTTGTACTCTGATGCTCACAAACTATATAGTCATCACGCGTGCAATAAATATTACTCTTTGATTAGTCACACTGCTTGATCATTTGCTGAAGTACGCTGCATGAACTGGTCACTGAATACACCAATAGAATTAAGCGTTTGCTAATCTTTCATTTTTTGTTGCACATCTAATATATCCGAAACTAACAGAAATAGCCGATGATAATGTCAACCTGACTGCTAAAAGATCTAGATTGTCGTTTTCATTATTTAACCCATTTATGCCTTGCGTCCCATAAAAGGGACATTAGCAAACCGTGTAGACCCAGATCAGACACCGCAAAACATGGCGTCCGGTCAGGATCTGCACTGTGCGCAATGAAAACAGGATTTTTTTTATAAAAGAGTATGACAAATGAAGCTATCGGACGACCCTTCTGTTGAAAATAGACCGGTTCAAAGAGTTGTGGTAGAAGAGTCCATTCGGCATAAATGACTTAAAATTTACAGTATGCTCATGTAATTGTGTTTAGTTGGAAAACGATCTTTTCGGACTACTGCACTCAGGCGTTAATATATATATATATATATATATATATATATATATATATATATATATATATATATATATATATATATATATATATAATACTTCCACTTCCGCTGCGAGGGGCGTGAGGCATTTTTATCATTCCTCACAAACAGACAGAGTTCAACCGTGTCTGCTATTTACTGGTTTTGTTATATTCTGTATTTCAAAAGGCTCCCTAAATTGGAATATTTCGTGCTAGAAACCACAATATTGTCTTCCGCAAGAGATGTTTTAAATATGTAACAAGCTATATTCAGAGAAAGCATTCTTAGTGGGAGGCAGGTAAACTGGAATGCTTGTTTCATCAATTTCACGTCTTCGTTCAGAGCTGATTCCAGGTACATCAAAGATTGTACTGTTCAATGACAGGACGTCGTCTGTATATATCAACATGTAACTAAGCAGTTATAACAGACGTTCATTGCCTGCTTCCGTCAGTACTTATATAAACTATTCCAACTTTGCCTGGAAAGAGTACCAACATATGTAGTCAAGCAATGAAGCACAGCCCGTTCACATAAGAATGCGACTGAAATATTTGCCCGCTTATATCCTCGAATATGTTGTCGCTAGAAGTAAGAAAGCAAACCATTTTCTCTGTTATAGAAAACTTATAAAGGTTGCCATTTGAAACACCGATCACATAAAAGATCGAATTGTTGAGTTTCGATTGCATACGCCACGTATCACATTCAGTGGGACGTAACTGTAACAGATTTGTTTTTTGTTTTTCAGAAAAAGACTCCTCACTTAAGAGGATGAAACTCACCCACCTTAGGGAAATATTTCCTTTTAGAGCTGGCCGTTAAGTTGAAAATAGACCGGTTCAAATAGTTGTGGTAGAAGAGGTCATTCGGCATAAATGACTTAAAATTTTCAGTATGCTCAAGTGATTGTGTTTAGTTGAAAAACAGTCGCCCCGCCCAATGTTTTGATATAGAGCTGAAATTATTCATTTTTTCCGATCATTCCGGACTCAAGTGTTATTTTTTAATAATAATAATAAAAAAAATAGTTCCGCTAAAAGCTGCGAGGGGCGTGAGGCATGTTGCATTTTTATCATTTCTTATAAACAGACAGATTTCAACCGTATCTGCTGGTTTTGTTTTGTTTTGTTCTGTATTTCAAAAGGATCCCTAAATCGGAATATTTCGTGCTAGAAACCACAAGGTTGTATTCCGCAAAGGATGCTTTAAATGTGTATAAACTATATTCAGAGAAAGCATTCTTAGTGGGAGGCAGGTAAACTGGATTGCTTGTGCCATCAAATTCACGTCTTCAATGACAGGACGTCGTCTGTATATATTAACATGTACCTAAGAAGTTATAACAGGCGTTCATTGGCTGCTTCCGTCAGTACTTAAATGATCTATTCCAACTTTGCTTGGAAAGAGTACCAGCATATGTAGTCAAGCAATGATGCGGAGTCTGTTTACATAAGAATGCGACTGATATTTGTCCGCCTATATCCACAAATATGTTGTCGGTAGAAGTAATAAAACAAACCATTTTCTGTGTTATAGAAAACTTATAAAGGTTGCAATTTTGAAACACCGATCACATAAAAAGAACGAAGTGTTAAGTTTCGATTGCATACGCCAATTACCACATTCAATGGGAAATAACTGTAACAGATTTGTTTTTGCATCATTTCAGAAAAAGACTCCCCACTTAAAAGGATGAAACGCACTCCTCTCAGAGAAATATTATTTCCTTTTAGAGCTGGCCCCTTTTAAGAACGTGCAGAAAAGCAAAAGGGAAGTTAAAAATTTGTTTCACTTATGAAACACAGCTGTAAATTTATTATGCATATCCAGTTTCCTTTAAGTCCGAAGAAAACGAAAACGTGAGAGGATATTTTTTGTTTTTAATTTCGATTGTGTACGTTTCTGTGAAAGAAACGAATTTTATAATGCCTTTATGGAGCGTGGGAAAGTGCTTTAAGGACTTCATTTAGCATGGGAAAGTGCTCACTACAAAGTTTTTGAGCCAGAGGTATCAAAAAATCAAACTGGTAGCAACACTTAAGAAGTTCTATGGGAGATATCATGATCTGGTCAATCCCTATAGCAATTTCCAGAACTGTTTCTGATGTTTTTGTCAATGACGCGCCATAAGTAGACTTCCCTAATGCCGGACATACGCTTCTACCGACACTTCCTTCGTTCAGGCCCATGCGCATGGTGGGCGAAGCTTGTTTACCAAGTAATGATCACTCTCCGCGGACGCCTGATTACACCCTTTATTCTGGGGTCCCTGTCTGTTGGTCTGAACATTCTGATTCGTCATTCGTTTACGGACTTAAGAGTTTGGATTATGGCCTAGGTACCATGACCGCAACTACTTTATATCACTACATACTATAGTTTATCATGTCTGTAGGTCTAAAAAGAACTGGTGACAGATACACTTGGAGTGACGGGAGTGCTGTTACTTTTACGAGTTGGTAAGTGCGAAAAACCCGATTCGATCCCCAACCGAGCAGTCGCATATAATTACAGGTTATTATAGGTAATTTGAAGTGATTCATTTGAAATGGGTCAAGATGAAACTGCCTTATTATTTTATAGTTAGCGGTGAAATCTGTGTATATCTGATAATGATAAAAGTTGTATCAATCGCTACTGAATTGACATCGATATCATTTCACTAGTGACTGATACGATTGATATTTTCATTCCTCGCTTAGGACGACTTCGGGTTTGTTCATTCTTTTAGAAGTGGATGTTACCTCCACTTCATATTTTTGAACACCTCTAACTTCTTTATTTCTGGACTAAACTATCAAGTGTTGGTATGCATTTTCTTAACTAGAATGTAAGGAACATTTTAGTATCAAGATTATTTTCATTTGCCGAAACTTTTGATTTTGTTTCTCCTGCACTTCACATGTTGAGCACTGCACTTCGACGCCATGGCGTTCATGTTTTGTTTGGTGACGTTAGTTATGACGTCACAAACACGCATTGGCGAGTAAACAACAAAATAAAAAGAAAATTACATCTTTTGCTCTGAATACCATAACAATTTTCATCTCGTGTGATGAAAACATTCAGATTTTCACTCGTGCTTCGCACTCGTGAAAATACTGATGTTTTCATTACACTCGATGACAATATTTATAGTATTTACTGCAAAAGTGTAAATGTCCTCTATTTATATACGCCGCATACGTAGATTCTTATCAAAGGCCAAGTAAAAAAAAATAATATTTTCAAACAAATCTCAACTAGTGTCGTAAGCTTTCTAATTTTACATCATAGCTAACATTGTTTAGAATTATTGTGACATTATTCTGTGATCGCAGTAACTATCGTGTAGGCCGTAAATGAAGTTCGAGAGGGTGCTGATATTATTTATATTACATAATCGTGGGTCTTAATCGTAGCCTTGATCAATCACGAAAACATGCCTATATAATGTAGACCCCCTTAAAACACACTTTTATAGAGTAAAACGGGGTTTACAGGGGTATACATTATTTTTCTTATTTCTGCTTAAAAACATAGACTGTGGGTACTCGGCGAGGCGGTTCTAACGAGTACCCACAACTACTATTTTGAGCAGAAATATGAAAATATAAGATTTTTATATCTGAAAATTTTCATTTTTTGGTGGTAAAATTTTCAATAAAAATGAATAGGCATGTTTTCGTAATGACTAGAAAATCCTAAGTCATTTCAGGACGAATGATGCCTGACCTTACTTGTCTTTTATCCAGCTTGCCTTTGTTTTACTTATGGTTTCCTTTAGCACTGACTTTCAGTTTCAGGTCGATCATTCATATTTATCCCTGGAAAGTATGTAATACGCAAAAGTGAAGAACAGACTTTATATGGCCGCCGCACAGCACATAACACCAACTGTTGTGAAGATAAATATATTTGGAAAATAAAATAAATTCTGAAAGGAGGTCTCTTTGTTAGCAAACAAGAAGGCAAAACGACAGAAATATCAGACTTGAGTTTAATGAATCTGCTGATGGCAACACTGTTTACATCGTTAAGAACATTGGTTGCGTGATTTCTATTTTCCAATAAATCCTAATAAGCATAGTGAATCAAAAACTCAAGAAAATGTATACCTTATTTCAGAAAAGTACGGCGAGATGCATTATGGCCACTGCACAACACCTTACATCAGTTGTCATGTAGATAAATTTAAACAATACATCAAATAACCTTCAATAGAAAACATTGTTCTTCGATATTTGTCAGTTTGTAATGAATAGTAATGCGTTGTGCGACACTGCTAACGTATCCTGAACCATAGTTGTGCAATATGCTATTTGCAATAAATGCAAGTGAATACAGTACAATACTCGACATAATATACTATACTAAACTGATATACAAGGAGACGTCTTGCCGCCGGCACAAAAGGTTTTACAGTTGCTACAGTAAAGAACAAAATAACTTAAGGTTGCTACCTACAAAATGATATGGAGAATTGTAAAGAAGATGTCCAGTAAGCGCCACATTCACAGAGCATAGCCTACAAATAACACCAAAAGAATTAGTAAATTAACCCTGAAAGAATGTGCACATGCCACAAACCAAAGAAAGGGAAAGGTGACCAGACCCCTTGTCTCTAACGACATCGCACGGTCCATCAGTAGCAGCAGTAACACAACGAGCATGGCAAACCCAGGAAATACTATAGTTGTGGAATACAACGCTACTATGGCTGAATAAAATTAAACAGAATGAAAATATTTTGGATCAAATCTTCATTTACTCTGCGGTCCGTTAATCTTAGAATCTAGTTTTGCGTATTGTGGTTAAAAATTTAGAAATGCTTTACGAACTTAATGATACCGATAGAAGTTTGTAAGCTAAATTTTCATAAAGTAAAAGTAATTTTTAAATATAATTATGGCGTTTGATTTTGGTTCTTCATTACTCTGAATGTGTGACGTCAAATTCGGATGGTTTATTTTATTTTCTTGAAGTTCTTCTGGATAAAATTTTATAAAGCATTGATTTTGACTCCAATATCCCCTTCCTCGATTTATTTGAATAAATGAGGTGTTTGAGTCTTTCATATTCAATATGATTACGCTTTCGATCAACGGACAATACGAAAACGACAAGGAAAACTAAACTCCAGAAGTTTATCATGCGCAAAAAATATAGAAAATATTTGCAAAAACAAATTATGACAGCGGTTTGTTTCTCTTGCTAAAATACATATCACCGCCGCATACCAAATTTGTGCTCTTATATATATAGAAATTGATACGAATTTAATAGGTGCTACCTATATCTGTGCGTCCAAATTGTCATCACATGCTACATAGGTGGGTTGGCCAGATGTAACTGAATTTGATTTCAGACCACGCTTGACTTCTGAATCCACTGCATCGATTGCGATATAACGTCCAAATGACGTTATATGGATAGAAATTGATACGAATTTAATAGGTGCTACCTATATCTGTGCGTCCAAATTGTCATTACATGCTACATAGGTGGGTTGGCCAGATGTAACTGAATTTGATTTCAGACCACGCTTCACTTCTGAATCCACTGCATCGATTGCGATATAACGTCCAAATGACGTTATATATATAGAAATTGATACGAATTTAATAGGTGCTACCTATATCTGTGCGTCCAAATTGTCATCACATGCTACATAGGTGGGTTGGCCAAATCTAACGGAATTTGATTTCAGACCACACTTGACTTCTGAATTCACTGCATTAATTGCATGAATTGCGATATAACGTTCAAATGAACAATATTTCAGTAGCTCTGACAGAGACAATATCTCCAGTTTTTTTGGAGTTTTACCCAAACCAATCACATGAATTCGGGCCCTTCTTAGTTACTAGCAGCTCTGCCATGGAGGCTGTAGGCATCCCATCTATTTCGCGGGACCCGATGGGCGGGAACCATGTGTTCAGAATATCGAAAACTAGTTTGTGCCGATAAAAGGTACAACGACAATACATATCATGCGCTTACCTGAAAACCTTTTACTGCTTCAGTATTTTTCCTAATGATTTTGACCGTTTCGGAAAAAAAAGAACAAACCGGTCGAACAAACACATTGGAGAATCGATAGAATTAAAATTCGAAGTGGAGACAAAATTCAAAATGGCTGCAATCGCAAATGTTGTAGGCTGACGTCATAAGTCTCGTGATTTAACCCCTTGCAACTGGAATAGTTGTCGTTATTGGCTGTTTGTTGCTATTTTCGACACGGCCGCCGTATCAATAGTCTCTGTAAAATCACGGAACGCTTATTGTTTTTCAGGATAATCGCCGAACCACCAAAACGTTTGTTAGACCATCACATTTTTGCTCACGCACATCACTGGTCACATCGGTAGTCTATAGTAGTGCGTCTGCACGCCGAACCGCTCCGCGGTTCGGGAAACTGCTTTGCGGTTCCCGTTGGACGCACTTATATTTATGCGTTTACTAATCATAATCTGTATGATTCGAGCTACCCATACAGCTCCGAGGGCCAAAATATCGAGTGTTCATTTGGTGTTTGAGGGATTATTTGTTTGACAGCCGAAAAATATATGCTATGATGTATGTATGAATTTAATCTATATGTCATCTATTTATCATACTTTTCATTATTACTGTATTTTGAATTTCAGGGCTTCAGGACAACCTTTAAAAGATGTTAACTCGTATTGTACCAGAGCTAGTATCAGATCCCTGACCTTGAGCATTACTTGGGAATCAATTTCTTGTGATCAAATGGAAGCCGAATTTGGAGTGTGTGAATACCAAATGAAACCTGTTAATTTGAGCAATAATTCTTCACAAGCAGGCTAGTAATAGCATTTTCGTGAACATTATGTTTTGCAAAGCTAAAATTAGCAGAACAATACTCGAGCTTATAAGCAAAACAAAGATTTGATTAACACGTCTAAGTCTTTTTTTTTTTTTTTTTTTTTTTCAGCAAGGATTTTCGGAGATTACAATATTCAAATATTCTAAAGCAAGATTTGGAGAAATAATAACCATATCAATTTATTTATCTTTAAACCTAATTTTATATGCATACTTATAATAACATATTTTATTTCATTTAGGTGAGAAATATTTTTTTCTATGCTCACTTGGACTGTTATTTGTTAGATTCATCAGACTAATGTGTATTTAGTATTTCGAACAGCCGAAGAAGTTAAATATAGAACAGTTCATAGGTCCAAAAAACTAAGCTTGGTGGATTATGTTTAAATTTTATCCACCTTCGAGTCGCCGAATTAATACAAATTTCAGCCATTCTTGATCCCAGTGTTTTAAGTACTCTATTAAATAACCCTTAGTTTTCGGACAAATAGGCCTCTGCAAGCGGCGTCTGATCTGGGTCTACACTGATTGTCATACATACAGCAATATTCTAGACATATCTGGACTATTTCAAATTTTAGCACAAGTATGGTAAGTAGATTAAGTTGTCCCAATACTTAAGGTAAACACGATATTCATTTTGAGAACAGAAAAGACCTGTGCAGACTATTATATTGACTTTACCAATATATGACAAACGTCCCATATGAGGAACATTGGCAAACAGTGTAGACCCAGAACGCGGCGTCTGATCAGGTCTACACTGTTTGCATGAAGTTCAGATCTTTCTACAAAACATGACAATAATAATAATTAACCAGACACCCCTTATATAGGAAATGAACCTGTCCAAAGAGTTAAAGAAGAAGAAACCATTCTTAAATAAGTTAAAATTCAGATTACCTGAATGGGACTGGATACACTTAGTAGATTTCCGCCATTGTTGACAAGGGAGACAACAGTTTATTTCCTGTACACCAATCATCTGAAAGGTGGTCTACCCTGACAGGAAAGCATTTTCTTTTATTTTAGAGTAAACATACCTTCAGAAGAGATGTTTAAATATAAGTGACGATATCCAGGAAAAAACTCAATCACTAAACACAGCCCTCCCTAGGCACCAATTAAGGAGATATTAGGAACAAATAAGAACAGAACAAACGCCACGTATTTACTTACAGACGCACAAACATAGAATAACTTTAACAGAGGAACCACCTTGGAATGGTCAGTGGGAATAATATTGTATGGGGCGGAGGATGGGAGGGGCAGGGGAGGAGGGAGTGGTTAAACCAGTTTGAAGCACGTGAAACCTCAGCCTTAATTCTGATGTAGCTCCAAATTCCAAATGTATTTTTGATCCGCATATGCCTTAAGGCCGGCACAATTAATCGGATAATCGATTAATTAATCGATAAATTCCACAAAAATGATTATCGTTACAGATTTACTAATAATGGAGCATTTAATTTCTGTGTCTCTCACTTTACCGTATTTACCCTTAGTATTCAGACACCTCAACTCATTTTAATACTTAATCTAAAATTTGAACAAGTACAACTTACTACTCAATGTTGTGTCTAAAATAGCTGGATGAGCGGCAAACAGTGTAGACCCTGATGAGACGCCGCGTTTGTGGCGTCTCATCTGGGTCTACATTGTTTGCTCAGGCCTGTCAGATCAAATACAAACAGTAAAGTACAACATACTCCCATGAACGTGTATACCAAGCAGGCACATATAGTTGAAACGTTGTGTGCCTGCTGGGTATACATACACCTTGTTGTTTCGACGTTGTGTGCCCGCTGGGTATATTCCCCAAACCTCCTACCTAACTTTCCCTAGAATTTTAACAACTCCATTATGCTGTCTGCTGATGTCTGGATGAGAGGCAAACAGTGTACACCCTGATCAAATATCACATTCTGCGGCATCTGATCAGGGTCTTAAGTGTTTCCTCAGATCTGCCAGTCACAATAATGAGGATTATTAAGATACATTCACGAAAAAGTATGGAATTAGCGAACACTTGGCTGCTGCACAAGAATAATGAGACGAAGCAGCGACAAACAAAGTCAGTAAATAAATGTAGTCCGTACTTATTACTGTTGTAGGCTTTGGTGAAGAGCGGACTTTTGACAATCCCATGAACTTCACGTGGTTAGAGCCGTCCTTGTATTTTGAATGTGGTGAAGGGGAAATAATATCCGTTCTGGGGCGGTGTGATGGAAAAATCGACTGTGTGTCCGGCAGAGACGAAGAACACTGTGATAATTCAAGTATACATGAGCAGCAACGTAAGACAACGTATCTTTTGACACTGCTCTCAACAAAGACTGAAATCAGGCATGATGCGCATTCTTATCAGTCGTCCTTGTGCACATGCAGAAACTTCGTTTACTTGGATACAAATTTCACCCAGTGAAGATTCTGATCAGACAGTTAACTGCGCAGAATCTACGCTTGGCGAAAATGTCTAAAGGCACGTTTTCTGTCGTTGAGACTTAAATCGTTGATTATCTTGCCTTTTTGAAAATACAGTAAGTGTTGTTGCATAATCTCAAGTGTGGCGTAGGCGTAGATATTAACATCGGCTTTGGCACGCACAAATGTAAATATGGTGATCTTCACCCTGACAAGGTATCACATGGGCTGCGCTAAGCGAAAATGTGTCTGAGCATGCGCAAATGCACATATTCAGATTCATTCCACGCATGCGTAAAGTGTCATCTGAGCATTCTGTATTGTCTGAAATAATTCTGTAAGCGGACAGCGAAGACCCTGATCAGACTGCGCGAACATATGCCAAAAATACATTTTCACATGGCGTGGCCCACATAAAGATTGAATGACATTTTATGGCATAAAAACACACAATAGAAAAAGAACGAACACACCTGAAGAAAGGCAACAGAAATAAAACCGTGGAGCGATCAACAGCACAGGAATTTGGGGTTTAAAAATCGCATTACTAGCAGCATACCTCACTCGTCATCCTGATAAGGTTCAAGTGATAAATAATTACAGTCGACTCTCGTTTTCTCGAATTTCAAGGGACTCTCTGAAACACTTCGAGATATACGTTCGTCGACATATCAGATTTTCAGAATTGAGGAAAAAATAATTCGAACAACCATATTTAACAAATTTATATGTAATTGGACTCTTGACGTTAGAAATATATCGAAAATATTGTGGAAAAGAGGAGAAATTGCTAAATTCACTTGTTGTTAGATTTTCATATTTAGGCAGGGACAAGATTTTCACTTCGAGATGAGCGGTTATTCGAGATAAGCGAGTTCGAGATAACGAGAGTCAACTGTATTCGATCCGCGTAGGGATTCCTATTTGGTGGCTCAAAACTGAAAACTATATCATTTTTAAAATGTGTCAACACTGAGATGAAACAAAGACGACGGCTCAGCCACAAAGTAGAATAAATTAAACGTCAAAAAGATTGCCTTTGGAACCAAAGAACACACTTAAAGATTAGAAAATGGGGATTTCGGTTTTATTGAGACTTTTCATAAGCAGTAAGGAAATTTGCAACACTGCTTACGCCCTCTAGCGTTTACATGAGTAGAACTTATTTTCAAATTTTCAACTGGTGTTTTTTGTTTGTTTGTTTTTTGTTGTTTTTTTTTTTTTTTTGTTTTTTTTTTGTTTTGCTCCAGTATCCCAGTGGTGTTGTTTGAGAACCCAGGGATCTCCAAATGTCTCAAAAACGATCCATGGATGAGTTATGGAAGACCTCCATATGGACCGAAAAAAATATATGTTTTAACACTATGGTAAAGCTAGCTTAAGTCGCCGCCCCTCACCAAGGCCCCTATCACCACCACCACCTCCCCGCCCAGTAGTTCATTGCTGACCGCTTCGAGGCCGTACTTTCATTGTGGTACTTTTATTTATTGCAATGTAGTGCTTCACTTGCTTATATTTTTTTCTTTGAACAATTATGTAAAAAAGGGAAGAGAAAAGTCCAGGGAGTGCCATATTCACAAGCCGCGGCCCTTCCCAGTCACGAAGAGGAAGGGGAAACAGACAAAACTAAACAAGTGCAAATCGAACAAATCTCCAAGCGAGGTAATTGCAATGCTAAAAGGACTGAAAAACACAAGAACAAAATAAAAAAAGGCAAGTCTTAAAACAAATCGCCTCGTAGAATGAACCACAAAGCGTCAAAGAGTAAGACTAACACCGGGACCACCGTCTTAGAATAAACCACCGGGGGTTTAAAAGCACTTTTACAGCCAGCCAACTTCACCCTGAGTCCCGATGCTACTCTTGATACAGTAATACATAATAATTCGGTTCGCATAAAGGCTCCAAACACAATCAATGCATCAAAGCGAAAACATAAAAATCAAATCAATAACAATGATAAAAAAGACGAGTACTCATGGCAAATTCTACTGTGTGCCAGAGTAAATGAAAACAAAAAGCTGAACCACGGCCGGCCACAAAAAAACAAAAGAGAGAGAAAAAAAACAACAAAAAAACAAAACAAAAAAAAAAAACAAAAAAACTTATTGTCAAGCCTCAGCCCACTGGTTAAACTTTTGCGAAGAGTCCGTATTTGAGCCTGATGCCCGAACCGCCGTCGTGCAATTAAAGAGTAAAGCATAGCCATCAACAATGATTGGGTTGATAATTAGGCATGCAGTCTGCCGCATAATATCCAGGCTACAGCTAATTTTTTATAACGGTTTATTAGTTTTTTTAATTGCTCCGAAAAATTAGAGTTTCCCACAAGTTTTCTAAATCTGTACACTAAGTCATCGTAAAATTCTGGTTCCGATATACCTTGTTGCAGGAGTGTTTTCTGACCGACGTTATATTGTTTACCAAGGTACTGTGGCTGCGATAAAATTTCTAAAAAACGCCTTACGAAGTTTAAGATAATAATAGCCCTGCCTAAGAAGTTTGAAGTTTAAAATAATGATAGCCCTGCCTAAGAAGTTTGGCAGTAAGGGCTTTATAACGGCAGTGTAAGTGTAAGTTTAAGATATATTCGGTTAAGTTTGGGTAACAGTTGCCATCTTTTTGGTAAAGGGTTGCCAACTCTGCTTGCAATCTGTTCATTTTGTGGCTGCTTAATTAGATTTGTCTGGCTTTCCCTTTGCTGTCGGGGGCTTGAAATAGACCTGATTGTATCAGTTCTTGGGTTCATGTATTTATTTTAAACAGGATGCAAAAAAGTTAATCTTGATTGGGTTAACCACTAAGAAGCATGCAATCTGTGTATAATATAAGTGTTATCTCGTTAAGTTCTTTGTTATTCTATTAATAAACCAATATACTTTCTGTCCGTATATGGGTCCTCTAACTCAACACTGAAACATCACAGTGAAGCACATACAAGTTCCATCTTACTTATTGACATTAAAGTCCATGATATACGGAGTTACGTATGTTGCAAGAAATTCTTCTGACTTAAAACTTGTATGCTACTGTTGTAATTGTATTTATGCATGTCAGTTAAACGAATCAGATAAACAGCTAACTTGATTAAAGCACTTTATGAAAAACAAGACATATCACCGAACAGGACATTATGCCTGGAATCTGCTTGTCTGTCATATAAAACGTTGAAGTCTGTATTTTGATCCTTATGGTCACTGTAATGGGTTAGACTAAGGGTTTGTTAAAGCCTTAAGTTAGTATTCCTAATATCTTCTGAGTGACTTAATGGATTTAGTTGATACATAGCTGTTGCTGTTAGAATGTTATGTTCACGCTCAAGACCCACCCCACTTGGTAACATTAAGGACAAGGCTCAGACATGTGTTAAACTGTTTTTTTGTCTTTTTTATCTTCTTAAGTAACAAAATTTATTCTTCACGTTATTATTATTATTATTATTACTTTAACTTTTATTATTATCTTATATTATTATTATTATTATTATTATTATCATTATTATTGTTGAAATATTACACCAGCTGTCGTAAAGTGTTTATGTTTAAAGGGCATATAAGGTAGATTGATTTCGATATATTATTATAAATTCTGGTCATTTAAGATCTTTTGGTCATTTTTGTTGCGAACATCAGCCGTACGTTTGTTTTTAATTCATTGATATATTTCTTGCTTCCACGGGACTCTCTTTTAGACCAATCAATATTTTTCATGAACAAAACATAATCAGTCAGTATATTTTTTTTTTATTTTCAATCAATTTTACATATTTTGTTACAAACGTTTTCTTTTTCATTCTGAACGTTTTCATTGTAAGACAATGAAAGCAAACGAATCGGCTCCCATTTTTATTACAAGATGAATGATTTAGCAGATGTGCGTGGAGATCCTGCTCTGTTCAGTACTTATTCGAACCTTTATTTTACGTCAAAAGGTTTGCATATTGTATACCACCGCAAACTGTATTGCGGGGATTTATGTTTTTCTACGTTGTACATACTTCTGTCTATTCGTCTATCTGTCCATGATGTTTTGCTTTGTCCGAGCTGTGCTTACTGACACTTGTTCTTTCTAAACTTAATTAATTGTATACTTTCAGGTTCGTGCTCAGTGAATCAGTATCGGTAGGTTATTTGTTTAGACATTGAAATTAATTACTAACAAAAAAAGTAAGAGAAAAGTCCAGGGAGTGCCACAATTACAAACCGCAACCCTTCCCAGACCCCAAGAGGAAGAGGAAACCGACAATCTAAACAAGCACAAACCGAACAAACGTACGAAAAGCACTAAGATTAGCTCTCTCTTCCCCAAGCGAGGTAATCGCAATACTAAAAGGACTGAAAAACACAATAACAAAATGACACTCGGAAAGACATACAACAAATCGCCTCGTAGAATAAACCACAAAGCAACAAGGAGTAAGACTAACACCGGGACCACCGCCTTAGAACGGTCGGTAAAGCAAACCACCGGGGGGGCGGGGGTTAAAGCACTTTTACAGCTAGCTAACTTAACCCTGGGTCCCGATGCTACTCTTAATACATAAGTACATAAAAATTCGGTTCGCATAAAGGCTCCCAACTCAGTCAATGCATCAAAGCGAAAACATAAAAATCAAATTAATCACTATAATAAACAAAGACGAGTACTCATGGGTAATTCTACTGTAAGCCAGAGTAAATGAAAACCAATAGTTGAACCACGGCGGGCCAACAACTCTCCGTACTTTGGCGATATGTCAGGTTATTTTTTATTTAGGGTGTTATACTGCTATTACATTTTTAATATCTGGGTTATCATCTTTGTTGTAGTCGTTATAAGGCTGGCGTTAAACTGTCCGAAGAAATGCTAATGCTAGACAACTTTCAAGTGCAGGATTAAACGCTTATTTTCGTATTGTTGTGACAAAGAGTAATGTAATATAATATAAAACTTAACTAAATTTATATTAAATAGCGATGGCATCCATTGTCGGCTTTAACCGATCTGATCGTGTATTCGATAGGATAGCAAGCTCATTTAGGGGAAGTCGTAAATATACATATTTTCACTATATTCACAGGTTAAAATACAATATCAGCATTTTGCTAACAACATTTTGGGATAAGGTTTCGATTTGTATTTACTGCAGATTGTTATTAGATATATTGGCTTGTATCGTAAAAACGTCATTCACGGTCGTACCAGGCCCCAAGGTTATAAACGTTTTTCATGATCAATTCTGAGCAGGAAATTTTGTCTGCAAATAAATATGAAAATGCCAACACTACTTGTCACATTTAGTAGCAGAGACACGTTCATGCTCAGCTATGTATAGCAAGAAAGAATTAGCAACTGTTACAAATCTAAGATTTATTAAAATTACTAAATTCATATTCAGCTGAGTGTAGCATGCACAACGTTTAATAACCTCAGCGCTTGTTCTGTTTTTGTGTTACCCCCATTAAATGCGTATGAATAAAAGCTAAGAAAGACAATCTACAGACAAGGCTAAAGTCCCAATACTCATTAATCTAAAATACCGAAAGACAAGTGGACGAGAAGAGGTTTTAAACATAAAGTTGAAAAACAAAAAACAAAAAAAAAAAAAAAAAAACACTTCCCCGAATACAGACTGAACAAGCATCCAGGAACTGCCGCAAAATCACTTTAGAACAGAAAACTGCAAGAAAATTAATGGTGTTAGCTGAGAAATGTGAATTGCAAAGTTTGGTGATATATAGAAACTATATATTCTTTTTGAAGTAGAAATCAAGTATTCAGGACATTTAGTATGACGGATAAAAGCCAATAATGCACTTATCAGAAAGTAAACGATTTGGGGTATGGTTAGATTTGCATGGGAGGCAACTCCATCAAATCTTTCTTGATAACTCTCTGAAAAAGGATCAACTCTCAAAAGGAAAACACTTGCTCCCAAAGTGAACACATTCTTTCCATTCATAGGAAAAAAAGTTAAGAGAAGACACCTCTTTAGAAGGGGCTTGGTGTGCAGGAATTCAAAAAATATGCATTTCACTAACGTTATCTGCTTTGTTAAAATTAACGAACAAATCTACCAAGTTCATCAAAGCCCTTTAATAGTAACCTATAACAGTTATTGGAAAAGATGGCTATGACGTCATCGCCAATCGTACAGGTAACCTCACGGGTACAAAGTAAACGGGTATACATGGAAAACGTACGGATATTAGCTTACAAAGACGAATAATATTGGGGATAAAAAGCATAATTTCTTTGCAACCAGGGAAATACAGTGACTAGATTATGAGTGGTTAAGAAATATGCAGTATTCTAAAAACTACAATGTTTTATTTATTTTAAAATAACGTCGCGGTAGTTTGCACCTTGCACCGTGAGTGTCATTAACTAAATAAAGGAAAGTTTCTATTCAGCAATATTCTCTATCCAATTTGGAAGATTTTTATTATAAAATAACACGAAATATATATATATGGCTCGAACATCTTTGGGACCATGAAAATTCGTTCGAGACATGGGTAGTTCGAGCCACTAAGGGTTAAACATGGCACTAGTTCAGGAAGTAAATAGCGATAATTGAGGGTAATCTTTTTGACTTTCTCATTTCTTATTTAATCATGGAATTATATGTTGTATGTATTCATTAGAATTGCCTCATCGAGGCAATTCTAATGAGTACACTCAACATACAATTTCATGATTAAATAAGAAAAAATCCCTACATATTTCTTTTCTTGAGCTATTGGAAGGATTTTGTAGGGACTGAAAAAAGAGTTTGAATCACCCACGGTAAACGAGCCATCCGGGTTCGAGCCATTGTGGTTATACTGTATATTTTTTATTTTTTGTTTTTTTTTTGTTTTGCGGGCATACGTTTAGTACAAAAAAAAAGATTCGGAAAACGTGTATAACTGCTGAGATAAATACGACAGTCCTAATATTGAGCCATTGAGGTTATACTGTATTTTTTTTTTTTTTTTTTTTTTTTTTTTTTTTTTGTTTTGCGGGCATACGTTTAGTAAAAAAAAAAACAAAAAAAAACAGATTCGGAACACGTGTATAACTGCTGAGATAAATACGACAGTCCTAATATTCAAATTGATGTTTATCAAGTAAAACAAATATTTTATGAAATAACTCTAATATATATATACATCTTTATAATAATTATTAAAAACGCATTTTCATTAATGTTGTGGAAATAATATACAAAATATCCTTCATGAAAAATTCAAGCCAATCCCTGGATGATTATTCTCACCGGCTCAAATTTTCCAAAATGTGTTTCTAATGCACTAATTAAAATTATATAATTTATTTATATTAAGAAAAACATAAGAACATACCAAAAGAGGTAAGAGAAAAGTCCAGGGAGTACTACAATCACAAGCCGCAGCCCATCCCAGACACGGAGAGGAAGAGGAAACAGATAAAACCAAACAAGCGCAAATCGAGCAAACGTACCAAAAAGCACTAAGATTAGCTCTCTCTTTCTCAAGCAAGGTAATCGCAATGCTAAAAGGACTGAAAAATACAAGTACAAAATAAAACAAGGCAAGGCTTAAAACAAATCGCCTCGTAGAATAAATTACAAAGCAACAAAGAGTAAGACTGACACCGGGACCACCGACAGAACGGTCAGTAGAATAAACCACCAGGGTGTTTATAGCACTTTTACGGCCAGCCAACACCCTGGGTTCCGATGCTATCTTAATACAGAAAAACATAAAAAAAGATTGGTTTGCATAAAGGCTCCCATTGACAATATTTACTTTGACCAAATGGTGGACCGGATATACCCTACAGAACTCCAATTAAATAGAACGAATTCTTCCGATACCGAGGCACCTTTTTTTGATTTGTATCTATGTATATCTAATGGTACAGTTTCCACCAAAAAAAATTATGATAAACGGGACGATTTTGATTTTAATATAGTCAATTTCCCTTTTCTGGATGGCGATGTCCCCCGGCGTACCTCATATGGGGTATACATATCTCAACTTATGACATTCGCCAGAGCTTCTTCAAATCTTAATGACTTTAACTACCCTAATAATGCTCTTACTGCCAAATTTTCTTAGGCAGGGCTATCGTTATTTTAAACTTCATAAGGCGTTTTCGAAATTTTATCGCAGACACAGTGCCTTGTTAGAAAAATATAGCGTCAGTCTGAAAACACTTCTGCAACAAGGTATATCAGAACCCGAATTTTACGGTGACTTAGTGTATAGATTTAGAAAAATTATAGGTAAATCTTACTTTTCGGAGCAATTCAGAGAACTTATTAACCGCTATAAAAGAATTGGCTATAGCCTGGATATTATGAGGCAGACTGCATGCCTAGTTGTCAACCCAATCACTGTTGATGGCTATGCTTCACTCTTTAATTGCACGACGGCGGTTCGGGCCTTAGACTCAATGACGGCCTCTTCGTAAAACTTTAACCAGTGGGTTGGGGCTTGACGATATGTCTTTGGCTTGGCCCGCCGTGGTTCAACTATTGGTTTTCATTTACTCTGGCATACAGTAGAATTAGCCATGAGTACTCGTCTTTGTTTATTATAGCGATTAATTTGATTTTTATGTTTTTGTTTTGATGCATTGACTGAGTTGGGAGCCTTTATGCGAACCGAATTTATGTATTTCTGTATTAAGAGTAGCATCGGGACCCAGAGTGAAGTTAGTTAGCTGTAAAATGGCTTTAAACCCCACGTAGGTTTGCTCTACAGACCGTTCTAAGGCGGTGGTCCCGGTGTTAGTCTTACTCTTTGTTGCTTTGTGGTTTATTCTACGAGGCGATTTGTTGTATGTCTTTCCGTGTGTCATTTTGTTCTTGTGTTTTTCAGTCCTTTTAGTATTGCGATTACCTGGTTTGTGGAAGAGAGAGCTAATCTTAGTTATTTTCGTACGTTTGTTCGGTTTGTGCATGTTTAGATTTGTCGGTTTCCTTTTCCTTTTGGGGTCTGGGAAGGGCTGCGGTTTGTGATTGTGGCACTCCCTGGACTTTTCTCTTACCTTTTTCTTTCCAACACAGTCAATGCATCAAAGCGAAAACATAAAAATCAAATTAATCACTATGATGAACAAAGGCGACTACTAATGGCAATTCTACTGTGTGCCAGAGTAAATGAAAACCAATAGTTGAACTACGGTAGCAAACCTAAAGACATATCGCCAAGCCCAAACCTACTGGTTAAAGTTTTACGAAGAGGCCGTCATTGAGTCTGAGGCCCGAACCCCCGTCGTGCATGATTTACATGATTGTTTTGAAATTCGTTTTCGAAACATTACATGTAATTAAGTAAAAGATTGTACGTCAGAATAAAGAACTGGAGCATTTAGCCTATCTTCTATAGAGATTGTTATGCGTCCGCCATTGATTTGTACCCGAGCGATGACATGAAGCCATCTTTTCCAATAATCGCAATTTATGTCGAATGGACTCTCCTACCTTAGCTATTTTGACACGTCCATTTCCAGTATAGGAAGTAGCTTTGAAAACCGAGTCCGCCTAAGAGGAAGTGTGTTCTGCCCTGCAAATACATTGCTCTATAGGAATAGTCTCAGTGAAACCGAGATTGCTGTTTTCGTACATCCATGTGTTCCATGGGCAACGTTTTTTTGTTTTTACTTGAAATGAACTAGTTCAGCTACAGTAAGTTCAGATAACCGCTGAAACGGATATACTTTGGAATCAAATGAAACCGTCAAATAAACAAAAATAACACACTTGGTTTTACTGAGTATGTTCATGAACAGTAATGTAACTTGCAACACTGCTCACGCCTCCTAGTCTGTGGCTTAGTGAAAGTTTGTTATCAAACAGACTTAGACGAAGTGACAAAATATTTACTACACTAAGTTGTTTATGCCCTCTATTAGTACCAAATCCCAACTATAGGAAAGGTAAATTCGGATAAAAATGATTAGGAGCAAAACAAAACAAAAAACATAAAAAAAAATGAACAGATGTACGGACACACCTAACTGCCTGTAGAACGTAGGAAATTGTAGTAGTCATGCCTCAGATAATGAAGGTGGCTGTATGTAGACATAACAACTGCATAAAAGATACCAGAATCAGATATATTTACTCTTGAATGACATAAAATATTCTCTGTTTATTTCAAAGAAGGTTCTTTATAAACGATTTATCCATTTATGTTAAGTACACTTAACAGTACTATTTGATGTAATACTTATTTTTTCAGTTGCAATAATGGACAGTGTGTGGACATCAGTGTTCTGTGTGACTTTTATAGGGACTGTCAAAGTGGTGAAGACGAAAATTGCTGTACGTTGCCTTTTGTGATATTGCTGCATTATTATCGACTTTTACTTGACTTATAGATATATTTCTATATGAGTTTCAGTGAGCAAGTGCTCTCTAAGTAAACGTGAATTGCAAAGTCTTGTGTTCATTACAACTTATGTCATTTACTACCTTTAATGTATGCGTGTACATATTTTCTCAATAATAGAAAAGTTTATCAAATTCAAGAACATACAATTAATCTTTAGAAAGCAACATGAATATATCGAGCTTACTGTCAATATTGTATTAGGTCCGTGCGTGCAAATCGTGCTGTATCGTACCTTATGAAGTCAGTATATTTCAAGAATATCAAAATGAAGTATCATTTATTTTTATATAATCATATGAAGCTTATCCGATGCAGTAGTATTGATACAAACCACTTCGTTGATACTTCCTTACCAGATATACTGTGTTTACCATAAACATTTAGGCATCTTCACTTACCCTTAAATTTTAATAAGTCATTTAGTGTATGTCAATGAGTCTAAAACTACTTGATGAGTGGCGACCAGTGTAGACACGATAGACGGATTTAGTAAATTCAGTTGTACCATATTTAGGCAATGAACATATTTATGTATGAAAACAAAGATATTGTAAATCAACTTATATGATAAGGTTTTGCTATCGCGCAGCTACATGTTTATTTCTCACTGTTAATGTCTACTGGCTTTTCTTTCACGGTGCTGTTTATTCCAGATTTTCCCACCTGTGGCTTCAACCAGTTTAAATGTAAGTCAAATATGTGTATTGACCGGGTCCTGCGATGCGATGGTAAACCGGATTGTCCTGGGAGAGAAGGAGAAGACGAAATACTCTGTTGTAAGACTTTGGTTATTACTACAGATAGATTTAAAGGGAATAGCCATTGAGAGCAATGAACACATTTGTAAGACTGATAAAGACCATGTGGCGATTTTCTGGTCCACACTAGCTATTTTAGGCCACCTTTAGATTTTTAAAACTACCGGAATGGATAAAATGAACACCAAGGGCCAGAAAACATAAACAACACCATAGTGAAGTAAAGGGAGACGTTTTACGGCCGCCTCAAAATTGCCTTTGTTTAAATTCATTAGATACCAACGACTGCTTGAAACACGTTAATATTTACGATCGTTTATTTTTAACGAGCTTTCAAAATTCAATACGGTTTTCTGTGTCATTTACTAAACATCCTTCATTGTATTCTTCAGATCGGCATATATATTCCTTTGCCAGTCTAATATAAGTGTAAAAAAGTTTCATCTAATCAATACACAGTTTTTCAGTATTAAATATCTTGGGTGAAACTTTTAAACTAGAGTTCTCTTTAAATACAAATATAAGCACGTTTTAAGACGCAGCCTATCCATCTATTAAGACTTTTATCAAATGGCACAGTTTCCAACAAAATTTATGACAAACGGGACGATTTGATATAGTCAATTTCCCTTTTCTGGATGGCAATGTCCCCCGGCGTACCTCATATGGGGTATACATAACTCATTATATTCGCCAAAGCTTCTTCATTTCTTAGTGACTTTAACTGCTGAAATAAAGCCCTTACTGCTAAACATCTTAGGCAGGGCTATCGTTATTTTAAACTTCGAAATTTTATCGCAGACATAGTGCCTTGGTAGAAAAATATAGCGTCAATCTGAAATCATTTCTGCAACAAAGTATATCGGACGGAATTTCACGGTGACTTAGTGTACTGATTTAGAAAAAAAATGTAGGAAATTCTAACTTTTGCGGCAGACTGCATGCCTAGTTGTCAACCCAATCATTGTTGATGGCTATGCTTCACTCTTTAATTGCACGACGGCGGTTAGGGCATCAGACTTAATGACGACCTCTTAATAAAATTTAAACAAGTGGGTTGGGGCTTGACCGTATGTCTTTGGCTTGGCCCGCCGTGGTTCAACTAATGGTTTTCATTTACTCTGACTTACGGTAGAATTAGCCATGACTACTCGTCTTTGTTTATTATAGTGAATAATTTGATTTTTATGTTTTCGCTTCATTGCATTGACTGAGATGGGAGCCTTTGTGCAAACCGATTTTTTATGTATTTCTGTATTAACAGTAGCGTCGGGACTGTTGTTTCCCTTTTCCCGAATATGGAGAATTTTACAGACCTTAACCGACGTTGTGTTCTGAGAAAAACCTTATCTCTATTTATGGCTTATTATTCTCCTATCCATTTCTCCCTCCTCAAAACGTATATCATTTCGATAAATATTGAAAGAAGTTAAATTAGTTCAAAGTAATTTAAAGTATTTAAAGTCGATGAATAAAATTAGTTTCACGCACCTGCTTGAAGCTAAGAATAATTCCTAAAACTCATTAATAAAATATTACACAACTTAAATTAGTATAACATTCATCATTTATTTTAACAAAGTTCACTTTGTCATGTCTAAAGTTCTAATTCCAGGGGGCACAACTTCGTCACCGGCCTCACTAACGTCCCTGGCCAACCTGAATATTAGCAAATCGAACTCACTCATATTTCCCCGGATGCGAAACTAACATCGTCCTATCGGCCATTTCCCCTAGGCGTGTCCGGTGAAACGACAAGCATTACGTCACCAACTTGTCCTTACTGCCAAACTTCTTAAGCAGGGCTATCGTTATTTTAAACTTCGTAAGGCGTTTTCGAAATTTTATCGCAGACACAGTGCCTTGTTAGAAAAATATAGCGTCAGTCTGAAAACACTTCTGCAACACGGTATATCAGAACCAGAATTTTACGGTGACTTGTTGTACAGATTTAGAAAAATTGTAGGTAAATCTAACTTTTCGGAGCAATTCAGAAAACTTATTAACCGTTGTAAAAGAATTGGCTATAGCCTGGATATTATGAGGCAGACTGCATGCCTAATTGTCAACCCAATCACTGTTGATGGCAATGCTTCACTCTTTAATTGCACGACGGCGGTTCGGGCCTCAGACTCAATGACGGCCTCTTCGTAAAACTTTAACCAGTGGGTTGGGGCTTGACGATATGTCTTTGGCTTGGCCCGCGGTGGTTCAACTATTGGTTTTCATTTACTCTGGCATACAGTAGAATTAGCCATGAGTACTCGTTTTTGTTTTTTATAGTGATTAATTTGATTTTTATGTTTTCGCTTTGATGCATTGACTGAGTTAGAAGCCTTTATGCGAACCGAATTTTTATGTATTTCTGTATTAAGAGCAGCATCGGGACCCATGTGAAGTTAGCTAGCTGTAAAAGTGCTTTAAACCCCCCGGTGGTTTACTCTACTGACCGTTCTAAGGCGGTGGTCCCGGTGTAAGTCTTACTCTATGTTGGTTTGTGGTTTTTGTTGCATGTCTTTCCGTGTGTCATTTTGTTCTTGTGTTTTTTAGTCCTTTTAGTATTGCAATTACCTCGCTTGGGGAAGAGAAAGCTAATCTTAGTGCTTTCCGTACGTTCGTTCGATTTGTGCTTGTTTGGATTTGTCGGTTTCCTCTTCCTCTTGGGGTCTGGGAAGGGCTGCGTTTTGTGATTGTGGCACTCCCTGGACTTTTTTCTTACCTTTTTTGGGTGTCTCGCTGAGTCCGGAACCACTTCTTTCTAGCGTTGAGCTCCGCATCCGCGCCCTTTAATTTTGTACCATTATCTGAGAAAATGTCTTCTGGAAGGCGCCTTCTGCTAGCCATTCTGTAGAAAGCATCTGTGTCCAACCCGTATGCAATATCTAAATTACCGCTCGTGAGGTTAAACAGGTGAAAAGGCAGATGTGTCGTTTCTCACGTCGCTTTCCTCGCCCTTGAATTGTAACAAATGGGCCTGCAAAATCAACAGCTGCCCTGCTTAACACCTGAAGTGACGTTTTCAGGGTAAGCAGGGTCTTGATTTTCGCCGCCTGCATTCCGCATATTCCTTTAATCACTCCCGTATTGCTTCACGTGCTATGGGATGACCTGTCAACCTCTTACTTCCTGAAGTGCGAAATGTATTTCTGCACAGTCCAGTCCCATTAGCTGTCTACAATTGGTCGTCTTGATGAACATGGAAACTCAATGTTTCTCAGATGTGGCCAACGCTGCTTATAGTTATTCCAGTCAACCACGGGCATGTTCCCCGTGACTGTATTGGCAGTGTATGCGTTTATATATGCGTTTACTATCATCACGTCGCCTGTTACGCTCTTTAGTCCCACGCTAGTTGGTATTGTTTCGAACGTTTCAACCTGGCCATGTAAGACGTTTACAGTGACTTTTTCATTTCTCTCTGTAGTCGAAGCTCTGCCGTGACACCTGCGTTGACGTAAGTCTTAGTGCTTGCATCGTCCAACAATGCATTTACTTGAATTGAAAGATCTCCATTTGTCAAAAGAACCAGAACCCTGCGCAGTACAAGGAAACCAGGCCTCGTGTAGCTTTGAGTCATCATTGTTGTCTGTTTCGGTTGTTATTTCCCCTCCGTGAAGACAGGAGTCCGATTTGTCGATTGTTTGTCTATGTTTTGATGTTCATTTTCTGCAGTTATAGAAATGGCACGTTTCAAGTAGTGTTTTTTTGGTGAACTTAAATTGATCTGGCTTTGTCTGGTTTATGAAGCAACCTGTGATGTAATGCCTGGCATCCTTCTTGGCCGGCCGCATTGTCTACTTCTTGGGCATAGGTTACCCTGATGCCCCATAGCTAAATAGCGGAAACATAGCTGAAATCACTTAGCTGTATTCCATCGTTCGGAAACTCTCTTATGAATAAAGTCCTGGCAGTTCCAGATCCCATGCTGCCTTCCACATTCCGGACAAAGCCATTTTGGCCTACGACTGTTTCTCCGAAGAATGTCTGCTGATATCCATATCTAGCGGGTCGAGATGACAAAGTATTAATTACTTGGTCCCGGTGTTAGTCTTACTCTATGTTGGTTTGTGGTTTACTCTACGAGGCGATATGTTTTATGTCTTACCTTGTGTCATTTTGTCCTTGTGTTTTTCAGCCATTATAGCATTGCGATTACCTCGCTTGGGGAAGAGAGAGCTAATCTTAGTGCTTTTCGTACGTGTGTTCGATTTGTGCTTGTTTGGATTTGTCGGTTTCCTCTTCCTCTTGGTGTCTGGGAAGGGCTGCGGTTTGTGATTGTGGCACTCCCTGGACTTTTTTCTTACCCTTTTCTTTTGCCTGTTAAATCTCGGATTGTTTCTGAAGCTATGGTTTGAAATTCTGCCTCTTGCATTATCCATGTGCGCAAGGCGATCACTGATTTTTTCTTACTATTTACAAAAAAAACAGCGGTGATAGCGTGCTGGCATTGCTTCCGACAGTTTGCGCTGTAGCATAGTCGCCCAATTCGTATTCCTGGCCCGCTTCCTTGAGATTTATCATAGCGATATCCAATGGATCTGCAAAGTCCTCTATGTCTCTTTCATTTCCCGGCCATCTGTCGAAACTGCTCTAACTCTTCTTGATGGATAGCTATTTGCCGTCGCTTTCCGCCATAATTTCTCTCCAAGCGGTCTTTGGCCGCCTCATAAGCCGTTGCTGAATGTACCAAACTTTCTATGACCTTGAATGCTTCTCCAGACTAATACTGTTGAAGTTGCAATAGCTTGTACTCTCCTGTGGCTGGGCGCTATCGATACATAGGATAAAAGTTGCCTTCCAACTTTGGTAATGTTTCTTGTCCCCGGAAACAACAGGGATTTGTACGCGTTTTAGCTATCTCCAAAGGTCTTGTCCAATGGAATGAGCAGTAGAGTCCGCGGTCGGTTCGAACGGTAAAGCTTGAGCATCCATCCTGCTTTCATTAACTTGATTTGCTGGATTCATACTGTAGTGTTCCAGCGGCGTTTCTAACTGACTGTACATGTCATTAGTAATGTAATTGGGAGAAATGACTTTCCTATTTGTGTGATTTGTTCATTGCTTTGATGTACCGGAACATTTTTCCGTGTGTCATGAGTAGGGTAAACGGGCGCCATATCGGTCTCCAATAGCTCAAGATTGGAAAACTTTCATTTTGAATTTAATAGTCCTACCTTATCGTTTGTAAACTGTGGTACATTATGAACTTCTTTCTTGTATGTCTCTGACGGACTAGTGATGTTCAGTTTATTCGTTAGATCTGTTGTAATTGTATCTGATGTCTCGCTAGATGTTTCCTCCCTCAACGACTCCAGATGTCGCCTTGATGCCTCGTATGTCGCAGAGAATTCTCCTTCTAACTTCTCCATCTCCATAACTACTTTTCTTCCTTTATCCATGTCTTTACTTTTAAAGTAAAGATCTGACAAGATTGACATCATTTCGGTCGCGTTTTCTAAACAACTATTAAATCTGTGTCACGTGAACGGACGAGCATTGGGCCGGTGACGATGGACTAGACGCTATCACAAGCAATCAAAGGATAAACACAACACTTTATAAATAAAAACAAGCATGTATTTAGAAAGTTAAGATAAAAACAAACTATAAAGCAATCTTCAAAATTTCATAAATGAATGTCCGAGATATTTCTGGAAGATCCTGGTAGCGTCATAATTTTCACCATGTGGATAAAATTAAAAATAATACATAACTTAGTCACTTGTGATGTAAACGGATGTATACTCCATGTCATCTAACGGGTACCACTTGTACTTGATTGGATACAGTTTTGGATACAACTTCCCGGAAAAACTTGTAGTTGTCACATCATGGTTATAGAGTGACGATGATAACATGATACAAACACAGTGACGAAAACAGATACATATACGGGACCTGCAAATAAGTATCATGTCCTAGAAATCTCGATATCAAGCATTACAAGATATTGCCTTATTAATAATTTCCACTAGGTATACAGAGTGTGTACGCCAAATGTTGTAATTCGACAAGTCCGTTAAAATTGATTATTATATAGCAAAATCAGATCCTAAAACCTTAGGGACGCTGTTAATGACATATAATATTGCACATATATCCAACACAGGCAGACACACAGTCAGAATATATCAGACTAACACACCAAATTCTACATTAATCGGAGGAATGGCATCTCGACGATTACACATTCTTACAGGAAGAACCCATGCGTCTTCCACTGTAAGAACCCCTTGAGAACGCTAAAGGCTACAATAAATTATAACTGCCATTACACCACAATGATTACATGATCACACATCGTCCCCACGTAATCATTGGGTACAATATCAACATGCCATCGTCATTGCCTGAAACATGACTCCTTGCTGCTTGAGCCATTTTACAGTACAATATTCTAGTGAACAGACTTGCGTATAATCAAATAAAAAGAACCTCTGTATATGTGTTTAAGATAATTATTATATGTGTCATTTGTGATACAAATACATATAAATACAACTGTGTAAGTATTATGAATACATACAAACACAGTTGTGTTAATTACTGAATGTGTATGCAGTTAACATAACGCCTAACTGTGTCGTACATTCAAGCGTATATGTCTGGTGTGTGCAGTTAACATAACGCCTAACTGTGTCGTACATTCAAGCGTATATGTCTGGTAATCATGAAGGTTTAAAATGATATACATGTCAGATCAGAATATGTTATGTTAAAATATGCTAGTGCTATCATTGCTCTGATCCATTTATCTCTCTACCCAAGAAAGAATATTAATGTTTGCATTCTGATCAGGGTCTACAGAACCGTTCAGACACCTGACTGACCAGGATCTACAGAATCGACCAAATTTAATTTCCATATCTGGTTAGGGTCTACCCACCTGACACGGCTTATTCGTCTGATCAGGGTCTACACATATAATCAAAGTGTACACATCTGATCAGGGTCTATCTACATATCATGCCGGGGTTTGTAAGTACGAACGATATATGAATCGCAACGTAGTAAAGCAATAAATTTACCTACTCGAATCTTAGCTACGGTAAAGACGAGCAAGAATATTGCAAGAATAAAATTAAATAAATTATTGACTTACCATGGTCAGATCCCCGAGATACAGCACAACATCATAACATAAAAGAAAGGAAGGCAATGATCAGTCTTCAAATGCAAAATATTGTAGTGTGTGCAGTTCTATTTAACCAGGGAACTTTTATAGTAATGTGGCACGTTTTGAAACATGTGTCAACAAGAAAACTGTGGTATCTAAGATCTAAAAATAATATTCACAAGCATACCGTGATAGTCAAGATTTAAAATAACCTGTTCGATTGTCCGAACGGTGCAAAATTTTACACAGCGACTGCTCAAACTATGAAGCAGAAAACATTTTTCTCTCGGAACGCTACAAAACTGCAAAATTACGAAAGAAAATTGTCTCCCCATTTAAAAGATAGCCTTGAGACAAAAATCAATCCCAGAACAGTGAAGATATTGATCACCGAACTTAGGTTCACTCGGAATATACAATGTTCTGGTAACCGTTCAAGTATATAGACGTAAATAATCAAATACACCCCTAGCATACATATCTCGTGATTACCGTAATACCGTAACTTGAAGCTGAAGTGTACCTACTCTCTTAAAAAGTAAAACAGCCATCATAATCAGCGCTCAAGTTACAAATGCAATAATCTAACCTGGTTAATAAAAATCAAAACAAACTTCTTTTTATACTATGTACATATAAAAATATATACAAGATAAAACAGGGACGTGACAGTCTGTCATACGCATCCTGTATTTCTCGACAGCGTCGTATGTCTTTCTCTCCTGTTAAAAGTAATAACTTGTTTTTGGTGCGTGTGACATTCAATTTAACCGTGTGCCTTGTCCCTTTTTAATGATGTTTCCTTTTCTGCATAATCAATTGTCGCTTCTGCGTCATTTGTGCCGGCTCGATTATCTCCGTTACTATTCTTTTCCTTTGACGCCATTTTCGATCAATACAAATTTCCTCAATAAATGTCTATAAACCTCGCTCTACTACAAATTTTGGTATATCGCTTTTCCCGAATATGGAGTAAACACCAAATGATCAAGTCCTGATTTGAAAATCAACTTTATTAATGTTCTTTACGTTTTTAGCTCTAACGATAGCTAAGGCGTCTTTTAACAACCTTTTCTTCACTCCTTAGCAACCAACGTTACGTTACTAAAAATTAACGTTATTGTAACGTCGCTTTACAGACCTTAACTGACGTTGTGTTATGAAAAAAAAAACCTTATCCCTAATTTATGGCATATTGTTCGTCTGTCAAGGGACCTAGGGTGAAGTTGGCTAGCTGAAAAAGTGCTTTAAATCCCACTGTGGCTTCATTTTGTTTGGATTTGTCGGTTTCCTCTTCCTCTTGGGGTCTGGGAAGGGCTGCGGTTTGTGATTGTGACACTCCCAGGACTTTTCTCTTACCTTTTTTTACTCTGCTGACCGTTCGAAGGCGGTTGTCCCGGTTTCAGTCTTACTCTTTGTTGATTTGTGATTTATTCTACGAGGCAATTTGTTTTATGTCTTGCCATGTGTTGTTTATTCTTGTGTTTTTCAGCCCTTTTAGCATTGCGATTACCTCGTTTAGGGAAGAGAGAGCTAATCTTAGTGCTTTTAGTACGTTTATTCAAGTTTCGCTTGTTTCTTCCTCTTCGTTGTGTCTGGGAAGGGCTGGGTTTGTAATTGTGGCACTCTCTGGATTTTTCTCTTACCTTTTTTTTCAGAACAAAGATGCCATTTTGATTATTACCTCACCTGAGCCGAAGGCTCATGAGCTAGTAGTATGCCAATTCTCAGTCGTCTGTCGTCCGTCATTCTTCGTTGTCGTCATCGATTACACTTTCAAAGAAGTGCAAATCGGACAATCTTGGTCAATTTACAAACGTAGCTTCAGTGAGCAGGGGGAAAATGTTGTTGGAGATTTTCAGGAATATCTGGCCAAAACAGTGGTACCATGGTAATCATTAGATCTCATTACCTTATAATGGGGAAAATGCTGTTAGTTTTATACAGACCAGCTTCAAACTTTCAGAAAACCAGGACAGGTATAAAATGTAGATGGAGTTTGATGTTTGGCAGATCCAATCGATAACTTTTGAGTTAAATGCCCTTGAGCGTAAAAATGTCCATATATTTATAATGGGGCAATGTTGTCCGGATAATAACGGCCACTTTTTTTATCCAATCCTCATTATACTTAAAAGTGACCAGGATAGGCAATCCTTTTGATGCTTATTTACTACACTGCATCTTGTGTTAGTGCCGTGTGGCGGCCGTAGAACGTCTCCCAGTACTTCACCATAGAGCAGATTATATTTTATTTCCTTTGGGATCATTGGGCTCATTTTGGTATCTTTGAAAATAGAGTTCTGCTCATGTATAAGCAAGAGCGCGTAAGCAGTGTTGCAAACGTCATTACTGCTTATGAAGAGTATCAATAAAAGCGACACTCCCGTTTTCTAATCTGTAATATGTTCTTTGTTTCCAAAGGCAATCTTTGTGACATTTTTAAAATGTAGGTAGTTTGAATTTAAGTTTTATTGGTCAATTGACTTTGGAGTTATGTTCTCTTAAGTGCAGAATGTTTTCTTATGCATTTTAATGGGAGACTGTAACAATCACATCTTCAAGACCAGTCGGCCAATTTTGTTCAAATTTACCATTTAGCATCATAGGACGGGGTAAGGCTGCAGTGTGATTTTGGGCAAATCTAATCAAAACTGTGGTTACCTTTGGCAACCAACAGCTCCCACTGTCTGATAGTGGGTTAAATCGTGTCCGTATGATAGCGACTACTTTTTTACAGATCGGCTTTATACCAGCTGGTAACTAGGACACATAAAACATCTAGGTGAAGTTCGATTTTCGGCTGGATTCAATTATCAACCACTGAGCGTAAAACTATGCCCTTATACTTATACTTGAGTAATGATGTCCGGATTATAACGCATTCATTTTCATCCGATCCTCATTATACGTGTAGGTGACCAGAACAGGCATGACATCGAATATGAATCAAACAGGGCAATTGATTTTGGAGATATGTGCCCTTGAGTACTCAAATTTTCCCATGTATTTATATAAGAAAATGTAACAAGCATGTCTTTAAGGCCAGTTGGCTAGTTTTATCCACATTATCCACGTAGAATCAAAAGGCTGGGATGCAAGTTTGCTTTTAATGACCATCCCATATTTTGTTTGTGCTGTGGCAATGCTGGAAGAATGTTGCATAACCTTTTTCAGATATGTAATAACTGTTTTATCAGGTGTGCTGCTTGTTTGATTCTTGTTGAAAATATTGCTACCCGTTTAAAATGCCTGCAGATTCGCACTATTCTAAAAGCAACTATATAGACATTCAAGAAAGACCACAACCATGGAACAGCCCTACCAAGAGTTTAATTACATGACACAAACCAGCACTTTGTCGAAAACAGAAGAAAAAAACGATGGACCCCATTTTACAAGGGCGTCAAGAAACTATTTTCACAGAATCGAATCACCTGAAAGTGTATCAGTTTCTCTTAATTTATTTTATTAGATTCTTGCAACCGGTCTACATCATTTAGCTGCGGAGATTTTACGTGTATTCCACTTGATTATCGTTGTGATGGTGTACCAGACTGCCAGTCGGGGTATGATGAAAAAAATTGTATCCAACCAAATACTTGTCAGGAATGGTGGGATGCCGGATACAGGGAAAATGGAATGTATAAAATACGTAAATACACACTTTTATATTTAATATTTGCCTTTAAGATATTTACTTGTACTGAGAAACATTTAGTCCAACATGCTTCTCGATTTACGGCGTATGGGTACATTTTCAAGGGAAACAACTTTGTCAACATGATTTTGCCTCCCTTCTGAAAAGGAGTCTACTCGTAAAAGACAGAATCTGTTCCCCTTTTCAGAAGATTGCCGAAACAATTTAAAAAAAAAAGTTACCTCCCCTCATTTGAAAGTGCATTGATTTCCCTTACTATGAAATCGCATATTCGCGTTCCTACTATACATGTTGTTCCGTTAGCAGTACCAACATTTCAGAGGCTCCATAGCACCTGACTGAAGATCCAGGGATCGCTAGTTCGGATCCTGGCTCAACCACATAGGTTTAGTGGAGATTGATCTTAGAATAATTTCTTCAGTTAGCCCTTTAAAAGCGCAGTTGTCAGTTACTGGTGAAGTGGTCGGCTATAAAAGTGCTTTAATTCACCCCAGCACCCATCCCCTCGGAGGTTTATTCTACTGACCGTTCGAAGGTGGTGGTCCCGGTGTTAGTCTTACTCTTTGTATTCTACGAGGCGATTTGCTTTAAGTCTTGCCTTATGTTATCTTGTTCTTGTGTTTTTTCAGTCCTTTTAGCATTGTAATTACCTCGCTTTGGGAAGAGCGAGCTAAGCATCTTAGTGTTTTTCGTACATTTGTTCGATTTGTGCTTGTTTGGTTTTGTTTTGGGCTTGAGTAGCATCGGGACCCAGGGTGAAGTTGGCTAGCTATTAAAATGCTTTAAACCCCACGGTGGTTTATTCTACTGACTGTTCTAAGGCGGTGGTCCTGGTGTTAGTCCTACTCTTTGTTGCTTTGTGGTTTATTCTATGAGGCGATTTGTTTTCTGTCTTACATTGTGTTATTTTGTTGTTGTGTTTTTCAGTCATTTTAGCATTGCGATTATCTCGCTTGGGGAAGAGAGAGCTAATCTTAGTGCTTTTCGTACGTTTGTTGGCTTTGCGCTTGTTTGGTTTTGTCTAGTTCCTCCTTCTCTTGATGTCTGGGAAGGGCTGCGGTTTGTAATTGTGGCACTCCCTGGACTTTTCTCTTAACTTTTCTGTGATTGTGGCACTCCCTGGACAATTTTTATCTTACCTTTTTTTGTGAAAAAACAACTTAAAGGACTTTGCTCATGAAACAAATCTGAGTATGGTAACTGACCCGTTCGACAGGACTTTAATAGTGTTGACTGGGTCGTAAATTAACTAAACGCGCTATTCTTGTCGTTGTGACGTCAAAGTGTTATCTGTGAAACCTGGACTGGGCTTTATGCTGAGCTATTGGCAAACATTGCAGACCCAGATCAGACACCACAGGAAGCGGCGTCTGATCAGGTCTGCAATGTTTTGTTAAATCACGAGAATTTTAATGAAACAGTCTTAAGTACCCGGTCAGGACCATTTTCCTAGTCGACACTCAGAGACATTCGACCCGTCAATACTGTCAGTGCTTGGATTCTTGTACACGTGAAACTAATGGTTTTGTTTCTTTGATGTAAGATAGTAAATTAGGTGGTTTCCTCAATTAAAGTATTTCCATAAATTATGTTCTCTTTGCTCTCTAAATTTAAGCTATAAGTATTCCCCTGTTGTTTAGAAATACAAGAAAACGTCCCATTTCCTTCAATTATTCTGTGTTTCTTTAATTTTAATTCATAAAACATTTTCTTTGCATATAATTATTACCATACCGGTGTCTGACGCCCCTGGGGGTTTCCTGGGTTGAATTGTGTACGTCTCTGAAGGTGAATGGAACCACCTGGAGCTTTTGCAGACATTTTTTCACAAGAGAGACATCTTTTTTAACTTCTTATTTGTTTCTGTACATAAATCACTTTTCAAATAAAAACAAAATAACCCCAAAACGAAAAAAATGGATATACTTAGTATTTGCTTCGACAAATTGTACAAGGGAGATAATTTTTTGACTTTTGACTTCCTGTTTGCTTTTCTTTACACCATTTTACGTCTTCCTGTAAATTGTCTACTATAAAAGGAAAGAATTTGCTTCAGAGCCTAGGTAGCAATGTAATAGTAGGTCTCTTTTCAGATTGAAGGACAACTATTTTGACAAAGATGTCTCCCTTGAAATGCAAATACTTTAATGACACATCAAAGAATTTAAGAATATATGTGATTGTAGCATAAAGCAATGGCAACATTTTACTGAGGGCCAGACATTGAGGAGACATTACGGAGAATAACACTATATTAATCAGGTTCAAGAGACAACCCTTAAAATAAAGATTTAAATGCATGGATTCACTTGCTTGTTTTCACCAGTTTTACGAGGAATACACCTTTTGTTTCAATCCTGCTAAAAATAACCGTCCTGGTAAGGCATCTATTATAAAGGACATATTTGCTTATAGATCCATTTGTACAATGGGAAAAAATCAGCCTTTTCGACATTGATGCGAATAAATTCTATGATAGTTCTTATCAGTTATATGACGCAGCTCTGTAAGTAGAGGCTATACTCAACATGCATTTCGTCCTTACATCAATTCTAAAATTAATCACAAACATTACGTGATCAAAATTTCTTTCAAAAATAAAGGGATGGATTTTATTGATTTGCCTAGTATCTTCCGGGACAATTCGGTTATATCATCCATTTCAAATTATTTTCAAATGCCGAAACATCCATTATTTGCTATAAGTATAACAAACCTGATCGATCTATCATTATTACTTTTGATAAACTTGTTTCAGATCTCAATACTGATACAAATACTCCTGAGACCTGAGAGTATAAACACTCAGTGTATTGCTATCCAGCAGCAAGTCATATAATCACTGGTAATTAAAAATAATTTCTGATTCTAGAATTCGAAATATAATTTCTAAGAGATCAAAATACGATCTCTTTCTAATATTGATTTCAATAAATGTAGGGAAGAAATTGCTGCTACCTTGAATGAATTCGGTAATCGATAGTGTAGGCGAGAGTATGTTGAACGCGCAGCCCTTAAAGAATGAAAACTGAGCATTCTGAGAACAGTTTATAAACGCATTTCTTTCTATTGTCAAAATACCAATTTATTACGTCCTTAACCAAAGACGTCTTTACATCACCTTAGACTAGGTATTCAAGAATTTCATAGGTAGTATGTTTGTGCTCCAGCAGACAAGGCAGCAAACAATGTCGTCGTTGTTTGACGGCTCCATTATGTTAATTCTCTTAAGCAAGAACTTGGTGGTACAAAGGCCTATAAACTACAACCTTTGATTGAAGAGAGGCCTGTGGTTATTAATCATACCTACCGTTCAGCCACCATGTTTGCTGTAAGTGCTAAAGAAGGATAAAATAAGCTTCCTACGTAATATGGGCTGCCTAAGCTTCACACAATACCATACAAAGCACGGTTTATTGCAAATTCATACTCTTGTGCCACAACTAAACTTTCGGAATTGTTGACTTCTTGCCTTGATGCCATCAGAAGGCATGTGATTAAATTTTGTTCCAAGGTCTATGAAAGATCGTGTAAAACTCTGTCTTGGTCCATTAAAAGTTCGAATGAAGTTTTGAATAAACTAAAATCCAGAATTTTTAGTGCGTCAAGTCTGTATACGTATGATTTTCCACGCTATACACTATACTACCCCATAATCGTATAAAATAAAAACTAAACGATTTAATTGAATGGGCATTTTATAGAGAAGGTTCCCTAAATCTTGCATGTAACGGAAGAAATGCTTTTTCACTCCCAAAAGCATAGAGACTATACTTTATGGTCAGGTCAGAAAGTATGTGACGCTTTCCCTTTCTTCTTGACAATATTTATGTAGGATTTGGTACTAAACTATTTAGAAAAATTGTCGGTATTCCGATTGGTACGAATTGTGCACCACTTGTGGCTGATTTGTTCTTTTTTTCTGTTATGAAAGAGACTTCATTATGTCTCTTTCTGAAGAAAACCAATCTGACGTTATTGAAGCTTTCAGTTCGAAGTCTAGATATATGGACGATATATTAAATACTGACAACAACAACTTTGATGGTTTGATCAGTCAAACTTGTTATTCGATGCTTCGGTTAAATGAAACAAATTCTTCTGAAACTGAAGCTCCGTTTTTGAATTCGCATTTGTCTATTTTAGATGGACTTTATTGCATGAAAATTTATGACAAACGCGACGATTTTGATTTTGAAATGTAACTTTTCCTTACTTGGATGGGGATGTTCCTCGTCAAGCATTCTATGGTCTTTAAATATCGCACTTTATTCGGTTCGCCAGTGTATCTAGTCATGTTACTGACTTCAACACTCGAAATAAATTATTAACTGCTAAACTTCTAAATCAGGATTATCGATGCATAAACTCCGCAAAGCCTTTCTTAAATGTTATAGCCGTCGTTTCGATTTAGTTTCAAAATTTAAAGTTGGTTGGACTTAAATCTCTTCTATACAAAGGCCTATCGGAACCTGAATTTTATGGTGACTTAGTAAATAAATTAAGAAACAATATATGCGTGCAATGATTTTATCACTCAAGTTCGTAAAATAATTCTTCGATATATAAAGATAGGGTACTGAATAAATGTAATACCATTTACTGAATATATAGTAGTTAAACCAATCACGTGTTAATAACATTGCTTCCCTCTTTGGCTGCACGCCGGCGGGTCGGGCCTCAGATTCTATGACCGCTCCGGCCCAAAGACCTTTGAGTAAGTCGGTATGTGCCTGAACACTGGCTCTGATCGGGCCCACCGGAGTCCAGTTGTTGGTTTATCAACATCGGAACCAGAGTTTTACAGTGACTTAGTGTACAGATTTAGAAAAATTGTGGGAAAATCTAACTAATTAACCGTTATAAAAGAATTGGCTATAGCCTGGATATTATGCAGCAGACTGCATGCCTAGTTGTCAGCCCAATCATTGTTGACGGCTTTGCTTCACTTTAATTGCACGACGACGATTCGGGCCTCAGATTCAATGACGGCCTCTTCGTAAAACTTTAACCAGAGGGTTGGGGCTTGACGATATGCCTTTGGCTTAGCCCGCCGTGGTTCAGCTATTGGTTTTCATTTATTCTGGCATACAGTAGAATTAGCCATGAGTACTCGTCTTTGTTTATAATTGTGACTAATTGTTTTTCACTTTGATGCATTGACTGAGTTGGGAGCCTTTTTGCGAACCGAATTTTTATGTATTTCTGGATTAAGTGTAGAATCGGGACCCAGGATGAAGTTGGCTAGCTGTAAAAGTGCTTTAAACCCCCAGTGGATTATTCTGCTGACCGTTCTAGGGCGGTGGTCCCGAAGTTGTTCTTACTTTTCGTTGCTTTGTTGTTTATTTTACGAGGCGATTTATTTTATGTCGCACCTTGTGTTATTTTGTTATTGTGTTTTTCAGTCCTTTTAGCATTGCGATTACCTCGCTTGGGAAAGAGAGAGCTACTCTTAGTGCTTTTCGTACGTTTGTTTGATTTGCGCTTGTTTGGTTTTGTCTGTTTCCTTTTCCTCTTGATGTCTGGGAAGGGCTGCGGTTTGTGATTGTGGCACTCCCTGGACTTTTTTCTTACCTTTTTTGTCGCACTTGCTTTAGCAATGGGCGCTTTAGGGGTGCACGTTTCCGTCCGTCCGTCTATTCGTCCGTCCGTCCCTTCGTCTTTCCGTCAACATTTACCCTGGATGTCTTGTGAGCGCCTCCTCTTACAGTCTTGTACCGATCATTTTGAAACTGTGCATGTGTTTTTGTCTTGGTATGAAGATGTGCATGTGGTTTGAATATAACAGTTTTATACTGATTGTTTTGAAACTTTGCATGTGTATTCTTCATGGTATGAGAATGTGCATGTGGTTTGGATAAAATTGTTAGAACATTTTTGTCATTTTTTTTCTACATCGTGGACTTAGTCTTTTTCCATCCTCAATATATAGACAGTCGGTACCTCTTGTGAGCGCAACTCCTCTTACAATTTTATACTGATTGATTTGGAACTTTGTATGTGTATTATTCATGGTATGAGAATGTGCATGTGGTTTGGGTAAAATTGTTCGAACATTTTTTGTCATTTTTCCACACTGTGAACTTAGTCTTTTTTCATCCTCAATATATAGACAATGGGTACCTTGTAAGCACAACTCCTCTTACAGTTTTGTACCGATCGTTTTGAAACTTTGCATATTTTTATTCATGGTATGAGAATGTGCATGTGGTTTTGGTATAATTGTTTGAACATTTTTTATAACTTTTTTCTATATTTTGAAAGTCATTTTTCACCCTCAATATATAGTCAATGGGTCGTCTTGTGAGCGTAACTCCTCTTACAGTTTTGTACCGATTAATTTGAAACTTTTCATATGTTTTTTTTTTTCATGGTATGAGGATGTGCATGTGGTTTGGACATAATTGTTAGATCATTTTTTGTTATTATTTCCACATTGTGAACAGTCATTTTTCACACTTTATATATAAACAGTTGGTACCTCTTGTGAGTGCAACTCCTCTTACAATTTTGTACCGATTATTATGAAACTTTGCATGTGTTTTCTTCATGGTATGAGAATGTGCATGTGATTTGGATGTAACTGTTAGATTTTTGTTTCACTTTTTCCACATTGCGAACTTAGTCATTTTTCACCCTCATTATATAGACAGTGGGTACCTCGTGAGCACAACACCCCATATAATTTTATACTAACCTTTCTGGAACTTTTCACATGTTTTCTCCATATTCTGAAGATATACACGTGCTTTTCATATAATCCTTGCCATATTTTTGTCACTTTTTTATTCTTTTTGAACTTTGTCATTTACTGGCCTCAGATGTATAGACAGCGGGTACCATGGCATTGCAACTTCTCATACAATTTTAAACCAGTGTTTTTGAAACTTTTCACATGTTTTCTTCCGGGTCTGCAAAGATGCACGTGGGGTGGATATGATTTTATTTTTGTTTTTGCCACTTTTTCCACTTTAACTTTGTCGTTTTCTAAACCTAAGATTTTTTTCCACATTGTGAACTTAGTCATTTTTCACCCTCAATATGTAGACAGTGGGTACCTCGTGAGCACAACTCCTCATACAATTTTATACCAATAATCTAAACTTTTGGACATGCTTTCTCCATAGTCTGAAGATGCGCATCTGCTTTTCATATAATCCTTGTCTTAATTTTTGTTACTTTTTCAACCTAGTACTGCTAAGAATGAAATAAACTTATTTAATAACCACGTTTTTGTTTTTTAACTTTTGCTTCAGCATTTTAGTAATTAGTTACTGTCGACTTCTAATCGTTGTTTTAGCTCTGTATTCGTTTGATTTTTACGTTCTCGGAGATGTTGCACTGATGAATTAGAACTCTTCAAGGGTCTGCACAAATGTCTTGTGTATACCACGGCAGAACTAAGGGCGAGGGTTGTGCATACGAAGTACGCTCAGGGGGTATATAGGTTTTGTCTTTTCTGTGTGTCTGTCAGTGAGATAAAATTTATTTTGTGTCAAAGATTTCTCAGGAACTGCTATACCTAGAATCTTGAAATTTTGTACACATGGCAAGTATGACTAGTTGTATTGTGGGAAAGAAAATAGGAGCTGTGGGGCCAGGTCCCTTAGAGTTATTTTCCTTTGTTGTTCTGGCTATACTGATGGCCATGGCCGGGGGTATTAGTGAGCATATGTTCACTTCATGCTCTAGTTTATTTATTTTTTTTTTACTTTTACTGACAGATCCAAGGCGTTTACTATTTCTGTCATTGTATGTCTTTAGTCTGGGAAGGGCTGCAGTTTGTGATTGTGGCACTCCCTGGACTTTTCTCTTACCTTTTTTGCATGTATGTCCTGGTGAAATATTATTTTGGATAGTCGTTCGGCCAATTTTTGGAAAGAAACTGTCCTTTTTGCTTTCTGTTTGTAGTGTTTAGATTGTGGTGCCCTTGCCGTAAGTGCGTACTTCTTTCCCTTTTGTGTCTTTGATGGAAGGCGTTAGGTAATTGTATCGATTCCTGACTGTTGCCTTCCTCTCTATTGACAGCATGGCCTCTTTCGCATGGTCTTCATTGGGGCTGTATCCTTTCCCCTCACGATATGTAATGCAGTCCAAACAAAGCATACATATATCTGCTATCCAGATTTCATCAAATTTGTAACCGTCTGTCTGTGAATGTCAGAACAGAGAAGATGGGGTTTAAAAGCTGTAGTAACAAAGGGTCACGAATTTATTATAACCCAGCCTTAAAAAAAGTGGGGTTATACTGGATTTGCCTTGTATTTCCGTCATTCCTTCCTTCCTTCATTCCAATCGTCATTCCGTCCAACCTCATCAGATACATTTTCGTTGCACTTTTCTCAAGAACTGTAAGGGTTACCAAGTTAAAATTTAGTACACAATACTCAGTGAGTTGGTGAATTGCGCATACCAAAATCAGGACCAAGGACTTATAACTCTTGGAGTTACATCCCTTGATATGTTTTACAACATAGGGAAATAAATCCTTCATTATCACGAAATTTACCGATACTAACTTACGGATTTACCCGAACAGTTACCTGAACAAATTCGACTCAGCGATACATAGAGTTAAATAGGAAAATAAAATAAAAATAGATAATACATGCATTTCTGATTTAACGATAACTTTTTATAAGTTATTTTCAAATTCTACTTTTATTGCACTTTCACAAGGTATGAAAATTTTCAAAATAACTTCATATCTTAGTTCTTCCCTATGCGTTTGAAATTCAGACTATTTGTGCCTATATTACCATTATGTTTTGTCAAAAATGATCAAAACGCTAATTTTAGCCTCTATTTTAAAATGATTGCCCTTTCAGGGAAAGCTTGATAAATTATCACCACAAAGAGATTTTTCTATAGTTTGTACTGGTATATAACACTGTAGAATAAGTATTTTTTCTTCATTCTTCCATTTCGTTCTAAACTTGTGAAATTAAGTTTTCCCGAACTATCGCAAAGATGTTTGAAATAGTCTAAGTCCAATAATAGCGACCTAGGGGAAATAACTGTCTTCAGTCAACTGCCGCTTCTCATAGGTAACTTTCCAAGTAACGCCCCATAGCGGATTGAAGCATATTTTTCGAGATGTATGCCATTAATGAAAAACAAATGTCGCAGTTCTCAAGAACGGTAAGGGTAACAAAGCTGAAACCTGGTACACACATGGACAGTAAGTTGATGTATCATGTATACCAAAATCAGGGCAAAGGGCCCCCATAACTCATAGTGAAATCCTTAGATAGGTTTTACGTTGCCATATTACCATGTCGTACAGTGATGTTATCGGGTAAGCATGAATTTAAAATATTTCAAGACTTTGGACATTTCTCCTTTGACAGCGCTGAAGCGGAGTAGTCAGCTCCTCTGACAGATCTAGTTTGATCCGCGCCATGGGTACATTTGCGCCGCTACATGAGAAACCCTACCTTTGGACATACACGAACAACAAATACTCAAATCAGCCTGTGCAGTACCGCAGCCTGATAGAGTTGTTTATATTGTCCACCTGAAGAAACTATAGTTTCTTGGCTATTTCAAATGCGCCCAAAGAATGTTCTGATCAGCCTGCGTAAATGCGCATTCTGATCTGAGTCTTTGCTTTGATCAGCCTACGCAAATGCACAGTTGGTTTGGAATTTTCGGTGGGCTTTCATGTCCGAAGGTTCGTTTTTAAATGTACTCATGGCGTGGCTCAAATAAAGTCAAGATTGTACAAAAACAAAAAGCTATTGAATTTCCAAGCACCATTTGTTACTACAGTTTTTGAAGCCCAGCTTCTCTGTTCTTTGTGTTCGGGGCATATGGAACAGTTAAAGCTGGAGTAGCTATCATAGCTCTACAATCTGATAAAGCATTTATATGATAAGGGTCATTGTTAAATATCGACAGATTCTACAGTATCCAAATCATTACGAAAATACGTCTACACAAATATATTGAAAATTTCACCACCAAAAAATGAAACTTCAGATAAAAAAAATGATATTTTTCATATTTCTGCTCAAAACATAGATTGTGTGTACCCAGTAGAACTGCCTTACCGAGGCGGTTCTAAAGAGTACCCACAACCTATCTTTAGCAGAAATAAGAAAAAAATGTACTCTTGTAAAACGCAGTTTTACTATATAAAAGGGGGGTCAAAATTATATAGGTATGTTTTTGTGAATATTCGGTAAAAGGAGAACAAACATCCTGATGAGACTGCGCTTATACGCAGGCTGATTTAGACCTCATTGTCCGCATTTGTCTTGAGGACGCATTTTCTCGTGACAGTGTTTAAATGCTATAAGTATCTTTCGTTTTTTTTTTTTTTTTTTTTTTTTAGATTTTTAGTTTACTTGAGCTGGTGTAAAGTACCGTGTGGCGGTCGTAAAACGTCTCCCCGTACTTTACTATAGAGCAACTATTTTTATTTCCTTTTTGATCATTGAGTCCATTCTGATGGCTTTGAAAATCAGCTAAATTTTAGAATCTGCCTTCAATCAGTTACTGACCTCAGTAGTGAGTGTGCACATATATCTATACTAAAAGTTAGTCTTAACTTGTATCTTGGTAACTGACGGTTAGGATTAGATTAGGAGACGTTAATTTAGGGATTATAGTTAACCAGCCTATATCTGGTATATTTACAGACGATTAGGGTAAGATAAAGTAGAAGTCAAATTCTAATGGTGCTCCCATTTAATGCTGAAGGAATTACCCAGTCAACTTCATTTCTGTTGAAGTAGATCCGTATTCTCATAACTCTCCTTTCATAAGCTTTCGCCTTTTTCAGTAGTGCCCTAAAACACATATAATAGTCTCATAATTGTTTCTGTCCATATCCAAACCAGTGACGTACATATTCGTTTTACCTTTCTGGTAGAAGGTTGTAGGGCGGGAAGGATGATACCATCGCGAAAACACGCGTATATAATTCCCCCCCCCCCCCTTAAAAGCCACTTTTATACAGTAAAACTGAGGTTTATAGGGGTATACATTATTTTTTTACTTCCACTCAAAACATAGATTATGGTTAGTTGTTAGAACCGCCTCGCCGATGCGGTTCTAACGAGTACTCACACTCTATTTTGAGCAAAAATATAAAAATATCAGTGAGACGAGCACCTACAAACTATTTTTTGAGCAGAAATATGAAAAATATCAGAAGTTTTATACCCCGCCACACAATAGTGGGGGGGTCTTATGGTTTCACGTTGGTCGTCCGTGTGTCCGTCCGTCCGTCCGTATTTCGTTTCCGGATGATAACTTGAGTAAACGTCAATGGATTTTCACGAAACTTGGCATGTGCATTTATATTGTGGAGATCTGGTTTGGGATTGCTAATTGGCAAATTTCGTCAATTTTTGACGGAGTTATCTGCCCGAGACACGCCCTTACTTTCGTTTCCGGACTATAACTTGGTAAATAACAAGGGATTTTCACCAAACCTGCTGTATGCATTGACCTTAAGGAGATCTGGTTTGGGATTACTAATGGGCAAATTTCGTCATTTTTTTTACGGAGTTATCTGCCCAAGACACGTCCATATTTTCGTTTCCGGATGATAACTTGAGTAAATAATATGGGATTTTCATCAAACTTGCTATATGCATTGACATTAAAGAGATTTGGTTTTGGATTGCTAATGGGCAAATTTCGTCAAATTTTTACGGAGTTATCGGCCCGAGACACGCCCATATTTTCGTTTCCGGACGATAACTTAAGTAAATAACAAGAGATTTTAACCAAACTTGCTATATGTATTGACATTAAGTAGATCTGGTTTGGTATTGCTAATGGGAAAATTTCGTCAAATTTTTACGGAGTTATCTGCCCGAGACATGCTCATATTTTCATTTCTGGATGATAACTTGGGTAAATAACAAGGCCTTTTAACCAAACTTACTATATGCATTGATATTATCAAGATCTGGTTTAGGATTGTTATCTGTCCATTGATATTATCAAGATCTGGTTTAGGATTGTTATCTGTCCCTCCGTCATTTTCTTTCCAGGCATTTTCGCAATGATAACTTTAATACATAAACAAATAATTGCTATGGCGGGGTATTATGCTTGCGGTGCTTTTATTATCTGAAAACAATTTGGAGGTGAAATTTTCTATATATTTGAATAGGCAATGATTTTTTTCTATGAACAGACTCAGAAAAACCGAGTTTGCTGTTTTGATATCCTGTTGAGGTGGGTAGGAGGGGCGACTTCGCAAGCATATCTTCGCACACCTGCCTCAACACACACACACACATCCATACATTCGCACACCACTTTTCAGCTTATTTCGTGTTTTAACCATAGAATATACTTTGAATTAATGCATTTCCTAGATGGCGAAAGTATGGAATGTATCTTTGATGAAATAACTACAACGGGGAAAGTTATAACCAGGTATCATAGTATAGACTTTTTGAATGATAAAGGGAAACGACATAACGGAACAATACAATTTCATTACGGGTCAAAGAATGTAATAAGTGTCCTGGATGAGAAATACAGGTGTTATCAGAGTGTTGATCAGTTGTGTCAGCCTTGGGTTCAGGAGCTGTATGACATAGACAAAAATGGAACGGGCGGACGTAATCGACGGTGCCAGTGTTTACGGTGGATAAAATCGTTTGACAGTAATAATGGGTAAGTAGAGTAGAACAAAATATTTGACAGTAAAAATGGGTAAGTGCAGTAAAGCAAAATGATTTGACAATTATAATGGTATATTGTTGTTAAATAAAATGGTTTGACAGGAATAATGGCCACATGTTATTAAATAAAATGGTTGGATGGTAATAATGGGTAAGTATAGTTAAACAGAATGTATTGATAGTAATAATTGGTAAGTACAGTAGGACAATATGGTTTGACAGTAATAATGAGTAAGTACAGCAAGACAAAATGGTTTGACAGTGATAATGGGTAAGTACAGTTAAATAAAATGGTTTGACATTAAAAATGAATTAGTACAATAAAATAAAATGTTTTGACAGTAATAATGGTTAAGTACAGTAAAATAAATGAATTTGACAGTAATAATGGGTGAACAACATTAAAAGAAAATTGGTTGACAGTAAAATGGGTAAGTACAGTGAAACAAACTGAATTGACAGTAATTATTATCAAGTACAGTAAAATAAAATGGTTTGACAGTAATATTGGGTAAGAACAGTAAAATAAAATCGAATGAAAGTCACTTTCTTAAAGGCACCATAACCGAATAATTTGACTAATGTGTTGACGGTTTTGGGTTGCGCCCAGGTCAGGCCATCGACTGAAAAACATTCCGTGCACCGATCAGTACACACAGGTACTGATCGGTGAAGGATAAAAGCCGGAAAAGGAGAGGATTGGTGCCCGTTTATCATATGCTGTAGCCCAAACTTCCACCGACCCTACAAACGTAAAGATATGATGCAAGAATGAATTTAGAGATATTCAGGTAAAGCATCAGTCACGGAACAGACTTCCATGGCAGCGGCAAAAGGATTTCGGGACAAAAAATGACCACATGATAAGCAGTTATTTCATTCTGAGAAAGCCTATGGCCCCTAGGCCGAAACTACTTTCATATCCGCTACCCACAGTTGGGACATATTGTTTTTGGTGCGTATCCTGTTTGCCTTGGTGTCAGCGTCGGTACAGCAACATTGGCGTCAACACTTCTCTGCACTCTATCTCAAAAACCATTGGTCGGATTTCAAATTTGCAAGAATGCATCAATGGGATAGTAAAATATCCGCTATGTTTTACAGGAGAAACAATTTTTTAGGCTTCCTGTCTGCTTTACTGCACACTAAGCCCCTTCTGGAAAGAATCTACTCTAAAAGGGTAGTATTTACTCCCATGCCTATGGGAGCAAATTGTTTCATTTAATTTAGACACATTTTAGTGTAGTCTCGTTTTTAGGTAGGAGAAAAACAACTTTGACATATTTTTTCCCTTGAATGTGCCTCTGTCCCCCTTAAGTATAGTAAGGAGTTAAGGTGTCGAAATATAAAGCGTAAATGCGGTAAAAACAATATGAATATGTTTTTTTGTGTGTCCGTACATACATAGACTTTATTTTTATAAAAGGTAAAGGACCCACGAGTACACCGTATAATATACATACATCAACATGTAGTCAGTGATGGTGAAGCACGCAAACTACAGTTGACTCTTGTTATCTCAAGCAGTGGTGACTCAAACTAAAGCTGAAACCAAGTTATATAAAAGAAGTACTGGTTTAGCTTGCTGTATGTTCCTTATGTATCAACTCCTTTTATCTCAAACTATTATTATCTCAGATCAAAATTCTGGTTCCATGGACTTTAGATAATAATAAGAGTTGACTGTACATGTACTGAAATAAAACGAAATTCCCCGTCTCACTCAGCAACAGCAATACAATAAACATAGCCATATATATGACTATCTAAATATCTTTATGAGTTGCAACGTCAGAAAACGTAACTTCGGATGTGTGCGTCTAGTGAACATTAAAGTCAACCTGCTCATTTGCACAGTCTGATCAGACTCTTAACTAGGCACATTTTTTGGATGGCCATGGATGTAGTTTCTTCAAGCGGACCGGCGATACTGATCAGACTGTGCGGATGCGCAGGCTGATTTGAGTCTTCGTTTGGCGCACATGTCAGAAGGTATGTTTTCTCACGTTGAAGTTATATTTTCTTCCCATATATCAACAGGTATTATGAAAGTTGTAACGGTGAGGAAATGGCAAACAGGCGCTCAGCTCTGAGGTATTCCTACAGTTTTAAGCCTTACATAGAGAAGATGAATTTTGAAACCAATTCTGGGGGCAATGGCGGTACAGAATTAGAGGAGGACATACGAATACGTGTCAACCCTATTGTGTGCTACGCTGGTAATGATTGTTTTCAATTTTGTGCTGTCTTTCTAAGAAGAGTCCAGAATTTATTATCCTGTTAAATGTTAACCGTTATACATGTAGGTGAGCTTTTAGCCATTTAAATATTGAATCCTTCAAAGTAAACATATTCCACTAATTTTGATACCAAAACAGCTGACAGGAAATCATACCCAGATGATGAAGCGTGTAGCCCAATTAATACATAATTGTTTCGCACATAGTTAAATTCTTCGCACATAGTTACAGAGCCATATATTTTCTCAAGATGAAATAAGGGGGTGTATGACAATTACCGCCACCTAGGAATCAGCATCTGATGTTCCAATCTGTAACCTGGTCTGAGCCCACTGAATATTTTATGATACAAGTAGAAAAAAATACATATTTCTGTTTAATGTTAGTTTTACAGGTCTTTTAATTGTAACCTCATTAAACTAGAACGTGACAAGTGAGCGTTTTTTTTTTTTTGTTTTTTTTTTTCTTAAAAATTGCTGACCTGCAAGAATGAGGCATTCTTGAGAAATGTGTTTCATATATTGGTCGAGTCAACCCTTAAATGTGTAAGCTAACCTCATTAAGAATAACCATTATCGGGTTACTTAGTACTGATCTGTTTCCAGACTTTATGCCACCTCCACCAGACATTGTATGTGGTAATGGAATAACAGTACCCAATGCAACAAGGTGTATTTATGACACCACAGAATCGGGAACATTACGTGGCTGTCGAAATCTGGTTCATTTACAAGACTGTGGTATGTAAACTGTCTATTTACCGTATCTGCCGTAAACATTCCGACAGACAGGCAGCAGCAAACGGTGCATATAAAAATCTACAGAATGCGGCATCTGATTAGGGTCTGCATTGTTTATCACTCATCCACAGTTTTCAGACAATTCCAAAGAAATATTCAGAATTAAGAAAACTTCGGTTAGGAGTAATTGTGTCCGAATATTTAGCGTAAATAAATAATCATACGGACAAAACACTGACACAGTTTTTCTTTTACTGTACGTAAACGGGGATCCTCAACATGATATTAAAGAATTTTCGTATTTCTGTATAGAAAAATGTGCTGACAAATTCTTTTAAAAATTGGCACTTTGAAAGTAAACAATATAATAACCTTTACCACTCTCCGGACTGTTTTAGCAGACGACAAACTTATGACATGTTTTCTAACTTTTCTTCCAGAAAACGAGCTTTGACATTTCATGCAAATGGTCTGTGATGAATCCAGGAACAAGAGTCTCTTGACCAAAACCGTCCACGCCTCCTAGCGTTGGCTTTTTCGATATATTCAGAGTGGATTCATTGCTCTAAAAGGACCAAAGGGAATAAATCGCAACTGCACCTGATCAGCTTTAGTGCGGTTATTGTTTTAGATTCTTGGAAACATTTACTGCAGACATTTTTTTTGTTTTTCATTTCATTCTAATTACCTCACCTAGGAGACAATGAAATATTAAAGCCTATATTCTGGAAAATATTCATATAAGTTGTCTGCTGAGCATTTAATACATATTGAGAAAAATGTATTCCTTTAAGTACAGAACATATTACAGAACACAATTACAGCAGACCTGTCCCCACCGAATCAGCACTATAATCGACACTTCCTATCTGTAGCACCAACTTGAAGAATTCAAGTCATTCCAAATGGGTTCTTATCCTAATTTCTGCTACACGTGACACTATGCTTTTTAAAAAATAAGCTAAAGTTTGCTTCCAACAGTTTGCAGCGGTTTCATTAACATATGAGTACTGAGAAAACCGGTCAGAGCAAACAGTCAATGCAATATCGTATCAGGATCTAGAGTTTGCCACGCATCCAGCTGATTTTACTCAAGTTCAAGTTTAAGGAGAAACAGAAATAAACAGATGGTAAATATTTAGCGTATATATGGTGGTAGTAGCATTTATTGATCTGTTACTTTTGCTTGCATGGGTTGTTTTGTTTTTTGTCAGACACCATTTTATGTCCAGACGATTACTACAAATGTCCGGCGAGCTTTTGTTTGGCACAGCGGTTTGTTTGTGATGGAGAGAACCATTGTGAGCACGGAGAAGACGAACAGAATTGCGGTTAGTTTATATTTCAGCACAAATCAAATATTCACATTGACCAATTTGTTTTTATTAGTGAAGTGTATTTGTTGGTGCTTGCTCGGATGCCTTATATCAGATACAAAGATTGTTGAAAGCATTAGTCTGAAATAAGTCACCGTTGGACGAATACCTAATTAAACCCAAAAGTTTTGAACAGACAGGTTGAAACAAACGGTATAGACCCAGACCAGATGCCACAAGGTATACATTGTTTGTCATCCCTCTAGCTATTTTAGGCACATCCACAGGAAGTGAAATGAACGTGTGCGTCGTGAGTGTGTCATATCCTGAGTAACTTCACATATGTTCTTCACGATTACAATTTGCTTCATGAATCCATGTTTCCACATTTTTTTTTTTGTAAACTGACAGTTACATGTTTTCACTTCCAATTGAAAATTGTTCTCTTTGATATCATAAAGTCAGGCTCTATCGAGAGGTAGCTCAGGTATCTACATTTAAAGTCAAACTACAAAGATGGAACTTCCATAATGTTTTTGCACAAAAAAGCTCTGTTCCTTTCAGTGGGAGGTTGATGAGACAGGACCATAACAAAAATATTTCTGGGTTTTAATCAGAACCAAAAAAAAACATATAACACACATCCAAACTAATTTCCCAGTGCCACTGTTTATGTAGTGAAAAGGGGACAGTTGCCAGCTTCAGGAAACGCAAGGTTCACGAATTATGGGGAAGTTAATGTTATGATATTGACGAATAGGAATGAAAAGTAAAGCCTCTAATCAAACGGCCTGGACGAGCATACTGATCTGCATAGCGCCCCGTAAGGTGCCTTTTCATCTGAAAAATGCTAATACTTTATTTTTTCCAGGAGACCGTAAGTTGTTGGTACTCATTAGAAACACCTCTGCGAGGTGTTTGTAAAGAATATCCATCACATGCTTTGGATCAGGGATTTCATTAGTCTTAAATTATCAGTTCTCTTTTCGGGCGTTGTGTATCATTTATTTTGATTTTCTTTTTTTTTACAGAAACTGAAATGCAAATATGTCACTCCGGATACCGATGCCTACAGTCTAATATTTGCTTATCTTTGAACTATCTCTGTGATGGCTACATACAGTGTCCAAGAGGGGATGATGAGAGATTTTGTGGGTTCAGGTATACACATTTTTCGCCTTAATCGTGTTTACTTTAAAGGGAACTCGGTAAACGTTCAGGGAGACAAATCTTTAAAACTCGTTTTGCCACCCTTCTGAAAGAAAAGATACATATTGGTCGGTCATCGCTGAAACACAGTCGTATATCCTATGTCTTTCGAATTTTGTCGAGTCTTCAAAGGTATCACCAGTTCACTCATAACCACAGACGCATAAAAAACAATAGACATAATGTATAAAATATACATATTCCGTGGCATTGACGTATATGCTAAAATGTCAGAGCACAAGGGGGGGGGGTGAGGGGGGGGGGTGAAGGAGGGCAATAAGGAAATAAATACATAATGTGATCGGTAAAATTGTCATGTAAACCTTTGTTTACCAGATAATTTCGAAATGTTTGCAAAGGTTTATGGATATGTTTCGTTGTTTATGATACCTTACTGTTTTAATAAATAGATTTGAAATATTAGATAAAAGATGAAGGCGGGTGAACATGATAATATACTGTCGGAATGAAAACATCCTGGACTAAGATACACGCTTAGGGTATTAGCAGCAAATACTGTATAGCATGCCCATATATAGCTGTGTAAGTAATGTTAAAAACATACTGTACATGAACAAACTAAATAAAATTGAGTCTGTGATTTTTTTTTTTTTTTTTTTTTTTTTTTTTTTCAATATGTACTTTGTTTCTAAAGGATCCGTTTCTTCTCAAACTCTTACACTCTTGTAATTTGTCCGGGATATTTTCAGGCAGTCGCTCTTTGTAGCTCGTAAGTAGGTAAATAGTATTGCAACAGGCCACATCAGCAAATACTATTAGTAACCATTCACGCTTTGGTTTCTTGTTGAAATGCTATATCATGTATTGGCCTCTTCTTTAGAAAACATAAGGAAAATGGGAAACCTAGGAAATACTTACCTTAAACATGTCTTTGTAAGCAATGAACAACCAGTTTAGCTATATGCATCAGATACACTAAGAATACGTAGGCTTTGCTGTTCCTATTTGGAATATACTCTTACGACATGATTCATATAATATTGCAGATGTCCACCTGGATGCGTTTGCTCAGGAATGGTTGCTGATTGTAGAATGGCTGACACATACAACCAAACCTTCCTTTCCAGTAATGTAAAGTACTTAGATATCAGCAGAAACCATGGTTTCTTCACGTTCTTAAACCAGTCGGAAAAAAACTTGTTTTATCTAGGCTACCTGAATTTGTCTTCATGTGTTATTACCGATATTTCTTCAAACTTTCTGTACTCCATGAGGAATTTGTTAATTTTGGATATTAGTTATAATAAACTAAAACGGATACGAACAGACATGTTTATGGGTCAAAGTAGACTAACGACATTGCTTCTTTCTGGCAATACCTATATACATGTAATTGAAACAAGAGCATTTCACGGTTTAATGTCTTTACGACATTTTGAACTGAAACATGTCCACATAGGTCATATGTATAAAAATGCTTTCCAGTCTGTGAATCTAAGTACCTTTGATCTTTCTCATAACATTATTGATTCGATAGATAGTCAGACCTTTGGTGACTTATCGGTTGCTAACATGTATTTCAATGAGACAAGTATAAGAAACTTCGATGAGGGCATTTTTTCCGGTGTACAAATACGACAAAATCTTTTTACTGAAGCTTACAAATTTTGCTGCATTCGACCAGCAGAATTACAGGAGTACAACTGCTATCCTCATAAAGACGAGTTTTCATCGTGTTCAGACCTTATGCGTAATGATGCACTGAGGTCACTTCTCTGGGTTATTGGTTTATTTTCATTGCTTGGAAATGCTGCTTCTCTCATCTACCGTTTCATGTATGACAGAGAAAGACTAAAGCTTGGCTACGGGATATTTGTAACCAATCTTGCAATATCTGACTTTTTGATGGGCATTTACCTTCTCACAATTGCAAGTGCTGACGTAGTGTTTCGAGGAACTTATATTTTCAATGATGAAATTTGGCGAGGCAGTCCTTGGTGCCAAATGGCTGGTGTTCTTTCTACAATATCTAGTGAGGCTTCCGTATTATTTATTTGCCTTATAACACTTGACAGGCTCTTGGTAATAAAATATCCTTTCGGACAAGTTCGCTTTACAACTAGTTCCTCAGTCTTAGCTTCTGTTGTTGTTTGGATACTTGTTTGCGTCATTGCCATCGTACCGGTGGTAATTACAACATATTTCAAAAACAATTTCTATTCTAAATCCGGTGTTTGTCTTGCATTACCTTTGACTCGAGATCGACCACCAGGCTGGATATACTCGATTAGTATATTCATTGGATTTAATTTTGTTACCTTCTTGGCTATTGCATTTGGACAATGGTTAATTTACACTACAATTAACAGTGCCAAAGCACGGGTGAAATCATGTAGCACGGGAAGGGCCAATGACCTACGTGTTGCCAGAAACTTACTTCTTGTGGCATCCACCGATTTTCTTTGCTGGTTCCCTATTGGAATCTTAGGTAAGTATTACTCCATTTTATAGTTAGTACTTGCTGGAATAGCATTTATATAAAGTTTTTTTTGCATCTAATTTACGCTGTTTACTTGTCATTATAATACCAGACTTGAACTGTTTAATTCCTATGAGCTTAACTAGTTATTTAATACCTGAAAGCAATTTGCAATTATAAATGGATTTTAAAAAGACATGGCTTTCACGTGTTTTAATTTGACGCAAAAATAGATATTACGAGACTAAGCAAAAGGCATGGATGATTGGCCACTGGTTATTACTCTTACATTTGTTTCTAATTTAGTGCGTGCAAACCAAATAAAACACTGTCAGATCTTTGGCCAGGTATGTTCTTTGACGTGTAATGTACTGGCATATATGTATATTCTCGAACGCATCGCCCTAACGTTTCAGTGAAACTATTAAACTATGAACAAGGTCATATAGTGTTAACTGATATGTTTAGCAGTCGTTTTTATTTGTAGTGGTGCAATATTTTTTTTAAATTTTAGATATGTCTTGATTATTGCATTATTTTATACATCGCTAGATTTAGGCTATACAATAAAAATCTAAAAGGATGTTTCTAGAAACAAACAACACATTACTGATAGAAAATAGGAGCCTCGCCAAACATGATCTTTATAACAGGCTACAAAGCGAAATTTTATGAAATTTGAATTCAAAAATAAGGGTCTTGATTATGTGAATATTAGTAATATTCTGAACCACAAGGTAGTAAAACAGCTGTACCTCCTTACTTCAAAAGCTAGAGCCAATCAATGGTTCTTATAGCTATTCAACCCCCATTACACCTAAAGTAATCAGTTATAAAACCATGTTGCAGAGTCTAAATACCGAGGACATTACGTCCAGTTCCTCTGCCTGTACTCTGAGTGTTGTTAAAAGCCAGCTGGCCATATTGTAACAGGTGAAGTCAATATCGTACACAATGACAAACTTAGAGACATTCTTTCTAAGGGCACTAAATATAGGGAACTCAGGTCCTTACTTGGAAATAGAATTCAAAGTAAATACGTGAAATGAAGAATTGATACAATTAGATCTTCATCACGTTCTCAATATTAAAGGGAAAGACAGGCATATACAGTTTAATAGGCAAAAAGAGAACAGCTGGCAAGCAGAGTTGGCAACCCTTTCCGAAAAGGTGGCAACTCTGTTATCCAAACTTCTTAATATAGCTTAAACTTACATATTGTTAAAATTAAATCATTTATAAATAAAATACTACAGACCATTTACTAAAAAGTACCACTATGAAAGGACCGCCTTGGAACGGTCAGCAATAAAGTACTGAGGGTGGGGGTTTAAGCTAGTTTTACGGGTTCCCAACCCTCGCCCTCAACTTTTATAGTCGTAAAAATATATGTTTGTTCAGTCCGCATGGATGTCTTCAAACTCATCCATAAATCATTACGGGCGACAAATAAATCACAGTTAAAACCTTTAATGAACCAAAGATGAGGCCTCATCAGAACAAGGTGCTGAGACACTTGGATATCGCTGGAGTGTCAACCAACACCACTTAAGTACTGGAAGAAAAGAAAATCACCGGATGAACCCCGGTCGGCCAGGAAACAGATGTAAAAACTGCCGGTCTTGAGAATCTTGATTTTGGGCCAAACAGAAGGTCGTTACGGCTGATAAACACTCTTAATGGGTAAAACCCGAGATGTCCTTAGCCAACAGATGTATTTTGGTACTCAGCAGAACCATGTCCCGCCGACATGAATCGGTGTTTGACGATTCAGACGGTTCTGCTGAATTAGATGAACTTGATCGTAAGTTTGTTGTTTGTTGTTCCAGCGGACAAGGCGTCTTACAATAGTACGCTTGTTTCCAAACACTCTATAACAACTGCTTCATGGAGAAGCTTGGTATAAGTACAACAACAAGGAACCCGATATACAAAATCACTAAGTCACATACAAAGCACGGTTTATTGCAAATTCAAGCTCTTTGCTAAATTGTTGGCTTCTTGTCCTACTGCTATCAGAAAGCATGCGGTTAATTATATTAAATATTTATAAAAAATCAAGTAAGAATCTGTTTTGGTCCGTTAAACATTTGAATGAAGTTTAGAATAAATAAAATCCAGAAAGTTCACCTCATAATTCTATAAAAGGAAACCATAATGATTTAATTGAATTGACATGTCATAAGGAAGGTTCCCTCTATCTTGCATGTAACGGAAGTAATGCTTTTTCACTTCCCAAAAACCTTGGAAATTATACTTTATGGTCTTTTCAGAAAGTGTGTGAAGCTCTCACCATTCTACTTGGCAATATTTATAAACGATTTGGTACTTACTTACTTAGACAAATTATGGATATTCCGATGGGTACGAATTGCACACCGCTTGTGGCTGATTTGTTCTTCTTTTATGAAGAGATTTCATGCTGTCTCTTTCTGAAGAAAGCAATCTGAAGTTGTTGAAGCTTTCAGTTCGAGGTCTAGATATTTGGACGATTTATTAAATATTGACAATAACTTCTTCGATGGTTTGATCAGTCAAATTTATCCTTTACAGCTTCAATTAAATAAAACAAAATCTTCTGAAACTGAAGCCCCAATTTTGGCTTTGCATTTGTCTATTTTAGATCGGTTTATTTCATGAAAATTTATGATACCACGATGCTATTGATTTTGAGATTGTAAAAAAAGGGTTAGAGAAAAGTCCAGGGAGTGCCACAATCACAAACCGCAGCCCTTCGCAGACCCCAAGAGGAAGAGGAAACCGACAAATCTAAACAAGCACAAACCGAACAAACGTACGAAAAGCACTAAGATTAGCTCTCTCTTCCCCAAGCGAGGTAATTGCAATACTAAAAGGACTGAAAAACACAAGAACAAAATGACACACGGAAAGACATACAACAAATCGCCTCGTAAATATAAACCACAAAGCAACAAAGAGTAAGACCAACACCGGACCACCGCCTTAGAACGGTCAGTAGAGCAAACCACCGGGGGGGGGGGGTTAAAGCAATTTTACAGCTAGCTAACTTCACCCTGGGATCCGATGCTACTCTTAATACAGAAATACATAAAAATTCGGTTCGCATAAATAGTGAGTCTTCCTTACTTGGTTGGGGATGTTCCTCGTCGAGCATCCTACGGTCTTTATATATCGCAACTAATTCGGTTCGACAGATTGTATAGTCATGTTACTGACTTCAACACTCGAAATAAATTATTAATTGCTAAACCTCTAAATCAGGGTTATCGGTACCATAAACACTGCTAAGCCTTTTTCTAAATTTTATAGACGTCATTTCGATTTAGTGTCAAAATTCAGTGTTTTGATTTAGTGTCAAAATTCAATGTTTAGCATTTTCTGCAACAAGGCCTATCGGAACCTGAATTTAAGGGTGACTTAGTATATACATTCAGAAAAAAAATATATGCTTGCAATAATTTTAGCACTCAATTTCGTAAAATCATTCTTTGATAAATAAAGATTGGGTACAACGTACATGTAATACGACGGACTTCAGGCATGGTAGTTAACCCAGTCACGGTTAATTACTTTGCTTGCCTTTTTGATTGTACGCTGGCGGGCCCACCAGAGTCAAACTGTTGGTTTTCTTATGCTGCAGCATTTCAGTTAGTTCTTGCTGTGGAGCCCTCATTGTTGTTTCATCTCTGTGTTCGTTTGATCTGATGTTCTCGGACAGACTAAACAGATGTTTTGTGTATACCACTGCAGAACTAAGGGCGAGGGTTGTGACCAAGTAAAATCGATTTAGGCCCCCACACCCTCCCCCCAACCCCCCCCCCCCCCCCCCCACACACACACACACACACCCCAATATTTTTTTAATGACCGTTTCAAGACTGTGGTGTGGTGTACTATTTCTGTCACTGTTTGTCTTTACATGTATGTAAAGGTAAAAATCTTATTTTTGATAGCCGTTGGGTCATTTTTTGCGAAAAATTGTCCTTTTGGCTTTCTGCTTTTAGCGTTTTTAGTGTTATACTGTTGCTTTAAGTGCGTCCTACGTTCCCTTTGCTGTTTTTGACGGAAGGTTATAGCTGATTCCTGATCATTGCCTTCCTTAGTATTTATACATCTATATCGACAATGGAAAGTTCGTTACTAGGCTTTACGACAAACGGATTATATATATATATATATATATATATACTTTTTGAACCCCGGACATTCATTCCCATTCCTATTTTTTAACTGATGAGGTAGAAGTCTCCTATGCGGACCGAACATATGTTTGTAATTTTTCGGGTGCGTCATGTAACTTGGAGCAGCATCCGAATTAATACTCGAGTTTCGCGTGAGTAATAAAGTGACACCGTCCGCCGTTTATCGTTTCTACTGACCGATCTTCACTCATATTTTTGTGTGACATTATATTTATAGTTGACATGCTAAATGCACAAGAGAGGATGAGTAAATGAGATGGCGGTTCCATCTTTCACAATGCTCAGTCAACTACATGTGTTTTTTTTTTTTTTGTTTTTTTTTTTGTTTTTTTTTTATTTTACATGATGTGTTTGAAGTGTCATTTACCACACTTATATCAATCCTGTCGTAATGGATGTCATTTGCCTTTCCAGTTATCGGAGCTGAGGCACACTCTGCTACAAGGCTTACACCTACTGCTCAAACAGCACACGCAGAGGTGCAATTTTACTACAACCATTGCTGTTTTCAAGACAGATGTTCTCATCTGACCCGCGAAAATGTGTGTGTGTGTGTGTGTGTGTGTGTGTGTGTGTGTGTGTGTGTGTGTGTGTGTGTGTTTTGTTAGAACACATTATTTGCAATCCAAAGAATAGCATCATTATGACAAAATAACGGCGCAGTATTGGTAATAAACTGATTGATTGAATTAACCGAACATTTACCCGGGAGAATACTCAATATTTGGCTTGCAACCTAGAATGTGTTTTTTTTCACTTCTGATGTATACAATAATCACAATTAATGGTCGTGTCAAAAAGTCTGTGATGCCCTTGTTTATCTTTTGGATAATAATTTTATTAGATTTGGAACTAAACTATTTAGGCAAACTACTGATATTCCGATGGGAACTAATTGTGCTCCTCTTGTTGCAGATTTGTTTCTTTGTTTGTTATGAGCGAGATTTTATGGAGTCTCTCTCACGTGATTATCAGGCTGATATTATTGAGGCTTTTAATTCAGCTTCAAGACAACTTGATGATTTATTAAATATTTACAATATTTACTTTGACCAGATGGTTGACCGCATTTACCCTACAGAATTCCAATTAAATAGAGCAAATTCCTCGGATACCGAGGCATCTTTTTTTGTTTTTAAATCTATGTATATCTAATGGTACAGTTTCCACCAAAATTTATGATAAACGGGACGATTTAAATTTTGATATAGTCAATTTCCCATTTCTGGATGGCGATGTCCCCCGGCGAACCTCATATGGGGTATACTTATCTCACTTTATTAGATTCGCCAGAGCTTCTTCAAATCTTAGTGACTTTAACTGCCGTAATAAAGCCCATATTGTCAAACTTCTTAAACAGGGCTATCGTTATTTTAAACTTCGTAAGGCATTTTCGAAGTTTTATCGCAGACACAGTGCCTTGGTAGAAAAATATAGCATCAGTCTGAAAACACTTCTGCAAGAACGTATATCGGAACCAGAATTTTACGGTGACTTAGTGTACAGATTTAGATAATTTGTAGGAAAATCTAACGTTTCGGAGCAATTCAGAAAACTTATTAACCGTTATAAAAGAATTGACTATAGTCTGAATATTATGGGCAGACTGCATGCCTAGTCAACCCAATCATTGTTGATGGCTACGCTTCACTCTTTAATCGCGCGACGGCGGCTCGGGACTCAAACTCAATGACGGCCTCTTCGTAAAACTTTAACCAGTGGGATGGGACTTGACGATATGTCTTTGGCTAGTCACGCCGTGGTTCAACTATTAGTTTTCATTTACTCTGGCATACAGTAGAATTAGCCATGAGTACTTGTCTTTATTTATTATAGTGATTTTTTCGCTTTGATGCATTGATTGAGTTGGGAGCCTTTACGCGAACTCAATTTTTATGTATTTCTGTATTAAGAGTTGCATCGGGAACCAGGGTGAAATTGGCTAGCTGTGAATGTGCTTTTAACTACTGACCGTTCTAAGGCGGTGGTCCCTCTGTTAGTCTACTCTTCGCTGCTTTGTGGTTTTGTGGTTTATTCTACGAGACGATTTGTTTCATGTTTTACCTTGTGTTATTTTGTTCTTGTTTCAGTCCTTTTAGCATTTGCGATTACCTGGCTTGGGGAAGAGAGAGCTAATATTAGTGTTTTCGTACATTTGTTCGATTTGTGCTTGTTTGGTTTTGTCGGTTACCTCTTCCTCTTGGTGTCCGGGAAGGGCTGCGGTTTGTGATTGTGGCATTCCATTTACTTTTTTCTTACCCGTTTTTGCATTGGTAACGTCCTGAAAGTAAATTAGTCTAAAATATAAATAATAAAGCAAATTGAATAAAACAAACTTCACGTTGTAATTATGACGTAATCAATGTTATTCCGAAATAAATGTTTTATTTAGACATAGACACAATTGCATGATGCATGCCTATGATATATATTTGTTTTTATTATAACAACTCTGTTCTTTTCTAATAAATGAAATCCTGGTTTATAAAATCAGCTTTGGAATTGACAATTTTGTTTCTAAAGGCATTCTAGCGTTGACCAATCACGTTATACCTGGAGAGATCTACGCTTGGACTGCTGTTCTTGTGCTGCCTATCAACTCCGCATTGAATCCGTTCCTGTATACCCTAACTGCAATACTTGGACGACGAGTAAGTAACAAATAAGCAGAAATAATTATTACCGTATTTTTCAGTTACTGTATAAGTATGCTGTGCTGTCAATACAAAACGCAATAATGCTGTAACCGCCGATAAAAACAGTTTGACATTGCAATATAATGAATTAGTTACAGTAAAACTGCAAAGATCCGAACACCGATGGCTTGTTTTGTAAGATGTTTCTCGATAGTTCAAGGAAAACAAATTATTTAGATGTATTTTTAGATACGTTTTGCTTTATTTCAACAAGAAAAAAATTATGTTGTGTGTACTCTTTAGAATAGCTCCATCGAGGTGATACTAATAAGTTTGTTTGTTTGTGTTGAGGTTTTATCGCTCCATCTAGGTGATAATATAATAAGTTTGTTTGTGTTGAGGTTTTATCAAAGTATTATTATTTTACAGATCAAACTGACATTACTTAATTATCCACATTTACGTCCTGACCTGCCGCTATGATTAACACTCATTTGCTTGAACCATAGATATCTAGAACAATTTTTGCATGGTCAAATAGATGTACGAGTCATTGCAGTTCAACTGTACTTATTTAGAATCAGCACGTTGTAAATTATGCATCACGAAAACATGCCTATTCAAAACTACAGAAAATTTTACCACCAAAAAAAAAAAAAAAAAAAAAAGAAAATTTTCTGATAAATATTTTGATATTCTTCATATTTCTGCTAAAAGCATAGATTGTGGGTACCAGGTAGAATTGCCTTGGCGAGGCGGTTCTAACGCGTACCACAATCTGTGTTGTTTAGCAGAAATAAAAAAAAATGTATACCTGTAAACCCCAGTTTTACTTCATACAAGTGGAGGTTAAGGGGGTCAAAATAACATAGGCATGTTTTCGTGATGGAAAACAATTAACTATGAGGTTCCTGTACTTTTCCTGCTGAGTCTATAATAAATGACAGTATCTGTAGACTTTGCATATGATTTAATCTTCTTTTATTACATTTCGGCATGCCTATTTATGTGTGAGCGACTGATAGGTAACAGTTACATAACTGCTGAATATAAATGCAATAGAAAATTATTCCAAGTTACAGTAAGTTTGTTTGTGTTGAGGTTTTACGGCCCAGTCAACCCAATTCGGTCATGTCGAGCGCGGTCAGTTTGCCTAACCACACGTTTACTGGGCAGGCTTAGTCCTTTAAGCGGTTAACCAGTATTGTGCACATTCTTTCGCCAGAAACTGACAACTGCCCTTCTTGAATCAGCGGAAGGGAGAGAATGACCGTAGAAAATATTTCATGATCAATCTCCACGAAAGAATGTTGCCGACCTCGGCGGGGGTAGAACCCGCGACCTCCTGGTCTCCAGTCGGACGGCGCATCCAACTGAGCCACCGAGGCCGGCAAGTTACAGTAAGACCTGTCATAGTGACCACTTCTATTAAGCAAGAAATATGTATTAAGCAAGCATGTCTTCAGTTCCCAAAAAAGTCAGATTTGTTCAAAATCACCTGTATTAAGCAAGCATCTGTCTTAAGCAAGCATATTAGGATTATCCCTTAGGTGCTTGCTTAATACAGGTTGGACTGTGCTATTGCGTTATCGTTTTCATGATAAAAGGGACGATTTTGATTTTGATATAGTCAATTTCCCTTTTCTGGATGGCGATGTCCCCCGGCGTACCTCATATGGGGTATACATATCTCAACTTATAAGATTCGCCAGAGCGTCTTCAAATCTTAATGACTTTAACTACCGTAATAAAGCCCTTACTGCCAAATTTCTTAGGCAGGGCTATCGTTATTTTAAACTTCGTAAGGTGTTTTCGAAATTTTATCGCAGACACAGTGCCTTGTTAGAAAAATATAGCGTCAGTCTGAAAACACTTCTGCAACAAGGTATATCGGAACCTGAATTTTACGGTGAATTAGTGTACATATTTAGAAAAAAATGTAGGTAAATCTAACTTTTCGGAGCAATTCAAAAAACTTATTAACCGTTATAAAAGAATTGACTATAGCCTGGATATTATGCGACAGACTGCATGCCTAGTTGTCAACCCAATCATTGTTGATGGCCATGCTTCACTCTTTAATTGCACGGTGGCGGTTCGGGCCTTAGACTCAATGACGGCCTCTTCGTAAAACTTTCACCAGTGGGTTGGGGCTTGACGATATGTCTTTGGATTGGCCCGCGGTGGTTCAACTATTGGTTTTCATTTACTCTGGCATACAGTAGAATTAGCCATGAGTACTCGTCTTTGTTTATTATAGTGATTAATTTGATTTTTATGTTTTCGCTTTGATACATTAACTGAGTTGGGAGCCTTTATGCGAACCGAATTTTTATGTATTTCTGTATTCAGAGTAGCATCGGGACCCAGGGTGAAGTTAGCTAGCTGTAAAAAGTGCTTTAAACCCCCCGGTGGTTTGCTCTACCGACCGTTCTAAGGCGGTGGTCCCGGTGTTAGACTTACTCCTTGTTGCTTTGTGGCTTATTCTACGAGGCGATTTGTTGTATGTCTTTCCGTGTGTCATTTTGTTCTTGTGTTTTTCAGTCCTTTTAGTATTGCGATTGCCTCGCTTGGGGAAGAGAGAGCTAATCTTAGTGCTTTTTCGTACATTTGTTCGGTTTGTGCTTGTTTAGATTTGTCGGTTTCCTCTTCCTCTTGGGGTCTGGGAAGGGCTGCGGTTTGTGATTGTGGCACTCCCTGGACTTTTCTCTAACTTTTTTTTCATGCTTACAGGTTATATGGTTCTATAAATGCATTGTGACTACATCCGAAACAAACAGATAAGAGAAAAGTCCAGGGAGTGTCACAATTACAAACCGCAGCCTTTCCAGACACCAAGAGGAAGAGAAACCAACAAAACCAAACAAGCACAAATCGAACAAACGTACAAAAAGCACTAAGAGTAGCTCTCTCTTCCCCAGTCGAGGGAATCGCAATGCTTAAAGGACTGAAAAAAAAACATAAGAACAAAATAACACAAGGTAAGACATAAAACAAATCGCCTCGTAAAAGCAACAAAGAGTAAGACCAACACCGGGACTACTAACGCTCTTAAAATACACTTATGTGTCAAACGCTCTTAGAATACACTTATGTGTCAAATTAAGCCAAGATCATGTAGGCGCATTCGTGTAGTCTGATCGGGACCTTTGTTGCCCGTTTCCCAAATCATCACATATAGCTATAATGATATGTGTATTGATAAACAGAAAATACCCTCATCGGAGCGGTACTGATATAATAATGCAACTGCATCCACTGTTTTCATACGACTAAGGGGCCCTTTCACAACTTTCAGCGTCTGTTTAATTTCATTTCAGAAATTTAGACCAGATACAAATGAACAAGCAAGAACGGAATCCACAGCGACAGGTTTGTTATTATGTCTAGTTTTTAATGCCCTATATGGGAAAAAATACAAGCGTGGAATACTGGTATATATGTCGCAACGCATTCATACTTGGACAGGTGTGCCTCAGCAAACGATATAAACCCAGATCAAACAAGTGGCAACTTCAATGGGTCCTGTATTCTTTTTCATTGAGTCAGAGATTTTAAGACATCATCAGATAGTCAAATGGGTATTTACAATCTTTTAACAAGTACGTAGTATCGTAAGTATCGGAGCATGTAGGATAGCTAAGGTAATGCAATGGCGTGCGTATTCCCGTATATGACTTCATGATAGAATGACAGTAGAAAGATGAAATGCCACACCTCATCTTTAACTGATATTAAAATTGTATTAATTTCTCATTAAAGATATAAATGAAGCTACCCAAGTACATCTACAATCACAAACAACAGAAACAGGAAGAGATATGGAACCAAAAATGACAAAACAAAAAAAAAAAACAGTAAGAGGAACAGCAACAGTGTACATCCCCGTAACCGTAAGCACAAGTAGCAAGGCTATTGGAGCACGCGGCGGGTGGGATGGGGCTTGTTTACCGTTAACCGTTCTAAGGCAGTATTTCTTTTGCTGTTCTTCATTTGTACATTATGTTTTTTCTGTTTGTTTTTTTTTTTTTTTTTTTGTTTTTTTTTTTTTTTTTTTTTTTTACGAAGGATCGTTTTGTGTTGTCATTTCATGTAGTTAAACATTTATCTTGTACCTTGTGAATGCTGTGTAACGTGATATTTGCCATTAAGTCTAATGTAGCTGTACATTACAGGTGTGTTCTCCTCAGTAACACATCTCAGTGAAACATATATAATTGCAACAATTAGCGATTGCAGTTCTTCTTTGTTTGTACTTCGGTGGTTTCATATGTGGCGTTTGTTCTTCTCTCATATCTCCTTCTTTTGATCCGTCGGGAGGATTGTGCTTCGTGTTTTGAGCATTGCCTGGGTATCTTCACCTGTTTTTGTCATCATCTGTTCCTTCTCACATCTTCTTTTGGTACCTCAGGAAGTATGTGCTTTGTAAATGTGGCGTTTCATGGATAACTTTAATATATATATTTAGTGTTTTTAGTGACGAGCTAAGATGAAAGAGAAAGGTTGAGATAGAATGAAACTTACTTCAGCCTGTACTTTGATTCAAATTTAACAAAAATAGATTTAAAAAAAAGCAAGTTTACCCTTGTCCTATAGACTGGCTCCAGTCCCCAGTGACTAAATATTATTTTTCTTAAAACCATTTTTTTTAATCCACTTAAATAAAACCAAAGTAATATAATAGCTATAAAGTCTGGTTACTAGTGATATTCATGATATTTTTTGGTTTTAATTTAGTGGATTATCAAACAGGATTATGAGAAAAATAATTTGTCACTGGAGACTGGAGTCAGTCTACTTGTCCTGCTGAACCCGGATATACCCTTCCTCTGCAAACAGTATAGATTCAGATCAATTGGCTTCTTCTGCACTGTTTACCACTAACTATGTGTATTTATAACAACAATCAAGATCAAATAATCCGATTGGATGGTAAATTAGAGATGGGTGTGGCAGCGTAATTTATTAGGGCAAATGTTAATAATTTTTAATATACGTCCCAGCGAACACACAACGCTGCATCGATGTCGTAACAACGTCGCTGCTACATCACGATGTTGCAGAGACGTTTTAACCGTGTTGTAACCAAGGTGTGTGTTTACTGTTGTTGTTGTTGTTTTCTATTTGTCTTAATAAAACTGTTTTGTTGCTGTGCCTTTTAGTAGTAGTATTTAGAGTCCCTTAATAATAGTAGGTAAAAACACTGCGCAATATGTAATGATTAAATCTTAAATTTTAATCATTACTTATAATTTTCACTTTAACATTTCATTTATTTGTATATATGATTCGCATCGTCAAAAACGCCCCTTCGGAAACTGACACAAAACAAATATTGCAACCGACCTGCGCAAACTTCACTGGTTTCACTTTGGATAGACAAGTTTGCATTTTTTCCTGCGGACATGGAAGATGTATTAGACTGCGGGGCTGCACAGGCTAGTTTAAGTCTTTGTTTAGGCGCATATTACAGAAGGTATGTTCTCGTTGCTGCTCATATATGATTTACTTCCTTAAACTTAATTACTTTGTATATTTTCTTGTATTTTAGACCCTATTGATCGACACCTAGATGTATGGAACAGCAAACTGTTTGTGCCGCCACTGTTTACAAACTATGTACTACCATTATCAAGTTGTCTGGAAAGGAAGAGACTAAAACTTCAAGCGAGTTTGTGTGTCACTGTAACACTTGCTAAATGCCTTGACTTTCTGCATGAAAGAAATCTGTCACACTCGAACCTCACCATAGACAGCGTTTACTTAAATTCAATGCCAAACGTAAGTTTTCACATGTCTGAGTTTAACTCGAAGCTGAAAATCTTATAGATCAAGATAACAAATTATCGGTACAAACGAATAATCGTTAAAAGAATAACTCCAGAGTACTGAAGAGGATTGGCTATACTGCTTGCTAGTCTGCATAAACATGAAAACATGCCTATATAAACATAATCTTAACACCTACTTCTATATAATAACACTTGGGTTAACGAGGTCACACATCTTATTTCTGCTCAACTGATTGATTGTGTTGGATTTAACGATACGTCAAGCCTTGTTGGTCATTTTGTGTCGTCTTCCAGAGAAAGGGAGAAAAGTGATAGAATAGTAGAGGAAATGAAAGAGAGTGACAGAGAAGAAAGAGGAACAGGAATGAAGGAGAAGAAACATATTTTGGAATCATTAAGCCAACTTTTGTCTCTCAGAAGTTTTAGGTACTAGAGGCGTATGTAGCCTTGTCAGCTAGAATACTGCCTTGCAAAGAGTTTCAGTTAAACCAAAATGCCATTTTTCGTTATTTTTGTTCTTTGTTTCCAAGGGCAACCTTTAAAGATTTCGTTTATTAGCTATAGAAAATAAGGTTTTTAAAATACAGTTGACTCTAGCTATCTCGACCTCACTTATCTCGAATAACCACTTATCTCGAAGTGAAAATCTGGTCCCTACCTAACCATTGAATTCTAACAACATATAAAAAATATTGTGGAAAAGAGGAGAAATTGCCCTCTTTTCCACAATATTTTTAATATATCTCTAACTTCAAGAGCACAATTACACATATATTTGTTAAATGTGGTTAGTCAAATTAGGTTTTCTTGAATTCTGCAAATCTGATATGTCGAATTACGGATATCTCGAAGTATTTCAGAGAGTCCCTTGGAATTCGAGATATCGAGAGTCGACTGTAATAGTATTGTTGAGGACGGTGAAAGTCTTTCAGTTGTTTCATAAAGAATGTTTCCTAGCTTCTTGTATCTGAATAAATACATTGCATATTGGCCCTTGTTAATTTTTGCTAACGTTACCTGACGAAAGTCTTCGACTCAGTCAGTCCCAAACTTCATTGAAAGATTATGGCAAGGTTTGGTTGTCCAGTCAATGTCTTTAATATGGGGCGTTCATTTCATAATAGGATGTTGCATGGATCTGAAATGATTGCATGTTTCAGACTCATTTCTGATAATAGAACATGATGAAGCAACACTGTGGTTCTGCTGATGGTACTCTCTTGCTTGTATTTTGAGATTATAGTCGTCCTCATCTTAGTTTCAACACAGTCTTGATAAATTGAATTTCTGCGTTTGCTCTTTCAGCCCTACAAATAAAACCAGATACCTATGCAAACAGTGCAGATCCTGATGACACGGCTCATTATGAGCCGTCTCATCAGAATCTACACATTTTGCCATTCTGTTTTGATTTTTGACTAACATCCCTAGTAACAGCAATGGACACGCCCAAATTCAATGATGAAAACGTCAGTTTCATAAACCCGGGTTGGAAAGGACTAATCCACTGATATTTAACGGAACCTCTAAGCAGACATCACAATAAATGTATTTGGAACTGAGTCCGAAACACCAGCCCCCTTATAAAAATTGAACTACACCAAAGGTAAATTACAAAAAAAACAAATTATATCTTTTTATAGTAGATCCCTTTAGCACGAGAAGATAAGTTTCGAAGTGCCTTTGTGTACTTTCATGCTTTCTATAGTGTTCCAAGAACCCATTACGAAAACACGCTTAATTAAATATATTGAAAATTTAACCAACAAAAACTGGAAGTTTTTAGATAAAAGTTCTAATATTTTCATATTTCTGCTCAAAACGTAGATTGTGGGAACTTGTTAGAACCGCCTTCGGCAAGGCGGTTCTAACGAGTAATCACTATCTATGTTTTTGATCAGAAATAAGAAAAAAAAATGTATACCTCTGTAAACCCCAGTTTTGCTATATAAAAGTGGGGTTTAAGAGGGTCAAAATTATATAGGTATTGTTTCGTGATGCTGTATATTTTACTTGACCAAAGAGCTGAATTTTTGTTTTGGACTTCCTCATCATGCAGTAGATAAATGATAAATTCTACTTTTAGCATATCAGATGTAACTCTCTAATTGTTCAATTAAAAACTAATTGCTTAAAAGTTTTTTGGCATACATTTCCTAAACTGAATATTAATTTGTAAAAATGTCGAGAAAAAATGAAAATGACAGGGTTTTCAGTTACTCAAAAGTGATGAAATACCGGACTCAGCCAAACGGTTTTAGGCCAAAGTTAGGAAATTACCTGAATTTTACTTGACTTTCTTGGCATTTAAAATTTCCTTGTCCATTTTCTTGAAATTCCCTGACTTTTTCCCCGAACTTGAACAAAAATACAATTTCCCTGACTTTTCTGTCGCCGGTGGCCACTCTGGGTTCACATAAACAACGAGATCTATTATTTTGCTAAAAAATAAAAATAGATGTTTATTTAACTCTCTTAAAATAATAATAATAATAATAATAATAATAATAATAATAATAATAATAATAAAAAATAATAAAAACACTCTCTTGGGTGGTGGGGGTGGGGGGTCCCAAGAAAACAGGATTTGACATTTCATGTAAATTGTCTCCAATGCATGGTTGTAACTCTTTTGCTTTCAGGGTTCATATTCTGTGGTTCTTGCACTTGATCCAAGACTGGTGAAGACAGAAGAAGACAAACAGGAAGATGTAAGAAGATTTAGCTGTATTGTAGCTGCTGTTATTAAGAAGCGCACTGTGAAGCAAGCCAGACATCAGAAGAACTGAACCTGATTGTCTATATCTTTGGAAGTAATGCAAAGTGCCGTCTTGAAGTTTTAGTAGCAAGGTCACAAGTGAAACTAAACATTTTATGGGATGCTCAGACTGCTAAACACTTGAACATTTTTGTCTGCTGGATGTTATATTTTTTGCCGCCCCAAGCAAAACTGTGTCTTCAAGCATAGTCATCAGGTGAATGCTTTATTCAACCTGCGCACCCATACAATGTAATCAGGGTTTTTGCGCTCCACTTACAGCATCACGAAAACATACCTATATAATTTTGAGCCCCCGTAAACCCCACTTTTATATAATAAAACTGGGGTTTATAGGGGTATACCTTATTTTTCTTATTTCTGATCAAATACATAGATTGTGGGTACTCGTTAGAACCGCTTCGGTGAGGCGTTTCCAACGAGTACCCACTAAGTTTGAGCAGAAATATGGATGATATAAGATATTTTTTATCTGAAAACTTTCAGATTTTGGTGGTGAAATTTTCAATATATTGAAAAGGCGTGTTTTCTTAATGGGTTCATGGAACACTATAGAGTGCATAAAAGTACACAAAGGTCCTACGAAACGAAGCTTATCGCGCTGATCGAAGCTGTACTTTCGCACATGCTCGAAGATACTATTTCACTTGTGCACCAATTAAAGGGAAATGGATCTAAATTCAAGGGAAATGATTCTGAGGATATATATACCTCTCTTCTCACTGGAAGCTACTACTGAAGGAAAGATTTGCATTCACTTTAAGCAAATTCTTTCCTCGAAGAGCACCTTCCATTTAAAAGATTTTTAAACAATAGGTAGTCAGCATCATAGTCATGCCTGCAAACGGTTTCTACCTTTGCAAAACTTTTGACAGAATCTACACACCTTTTAAAATATAGGCGTATCACAGGAAGCCAAGCAGCTGTTTCTGTAAAGGAATGATATGCTCTCTCTCCGAGCAGCCATGATTGCACTTGTAGTTACCGATACTTTTTAATATACTGTACTGCATGTTAAGTTTTGAATATCTGGATGCTGTCTTATATACTTTTGTTCATATGTATTTTGTGTTGTATTAAATAGTTTTTTGTTGTTGTTTTTTTTATTTGGGTTTTACGGCCCTTTCAAGAATATTTCACTTATATCGAGCCGATCGTTCATCGAAGGTGGGCGAAAACCGGAGAACCCGGAGAAAAACCACCTGACCATCCGTAAACAGAACTTGGCTTTCCCACATATGACCCGAGCGAGGCTCGAACCACAGCGGTGAGAAACCTAATGGATTAAGAGTCAACTCTCTTATCCACTAGGCTACGGGGGCCCGCTGTATTAAATAGTTCCCCGGTAAGATTATGTACATTAATTATAGGTTGAGAGAATATAACTATACGCCCACGGTGCACAAAAATATAGAAACAAGAACTTACAGTGTTACTTATGTCCTTCCACAGTGACGTAGAACGGAATTATTTATTTTGCGCACACCAGGGAAATATCTTGAAAACGTCTCCCTAGTATCTCTTCCAAAATAAGAGCTTCTCTTAAAGGAAAGAATTTGCTCCCTTTTTTGTGCAGAGTCTTACCTTTAAGAGTAACTTCTATTTTGGAGGCGATTTTTATTTAAATGCTGCGCTTATGGTACAAAAGCAAACATTTTATGTTAGTTGATGTTTTATGCAAATATTTTCTTACGCATGTTACGGACATGCGTAACGAGCGCTACGTCCATGATTCCAACCACAACCACAATAATCGTGTCTGAGCGCATTAACCCTTCGACATAGACTATTCACGGAACTGCACATATGTATTCATCTTTCTGAGATAAATTATGAATAAGATGAAAAAAAAATTGTCACGTGATGATGAGCTGTCAGTTGCTAAATTTGTACACTGTCTATGACTCCTTTACCTTTTGCAAAATTAAAACAAATTACATGTATTTATTTTCTAGGGAATTTGTCGTGAATTTGAATGTTATTTCTTGGTCACGAGTTGATATAGGTCTTTCACAAATTTTAACGATTGTGGACACTTTTCAGTTGAGTAGTAACAAAGGTCTACTTACTAAATTAGGGGCGTCTTCTTGTCTTAGATTTTTAACGTAGCCGGGCGACAGAATCATATAAGGATACACCAATAAGGGATGTCTCACCTTAAAGAATTTACATAGCTAGAACGGACAATGTTCAAGGCACTTTACTTACCTAGATTGATAATGTATATACATGCCTAAAGTTGCGAACATTTTAAAACAAAGTCCTGCCAAATCATTTGTTATTCATTACATGGATAGAAATTATTCTTGAAATTATTTTTGAATGCTTTAGCAATTTGATGTTTGATTTTTGTGCGTTAACGTGCCATCATAGGTATTTCAGTCATTTTGAAACAATTATAAGATGCTATATAGATAATAAAATTTAAAAAAAATAGCTTTTGGAAACAAAGAACACACACAATCGGAAACTCGCTTTGACTGAGTTTGCTTCATATGCAACATTGTAATTTGCGAGGTTGCATACGCCCTGCCCTGGCGCCCACTTAAGCAGTATTCGATTTTCAACGTAATCAGGATGGGCTCAATGATCCTGCACTATGATGATGTACGGGAAGAATTTTACGGCGGCCACACGGCACAACACCAGCTACAGAAGAGTGAAATAAAAGTAAAAAAAGATTGTCTTTATAAGTTATCTTTTAACATCCCTCAATAATTCACCTAACGTTCAAGGCTTGCGAAGTCGTTAAGATTTCTACAGGTTTATTCATCCTAGCATGCAAATACTGCATCAGTGGTATTTGGAGATGTTTTTCATGGGACAGTGAGCGACCAGCCTAACAAAACTAGAAATGTGCATTAAATCTTAGCGGAATACTCTAGTCACGCATCACAAAAGTGATTAGAATTCGGGATTCATATAGTTATCTTACAATTGCAAATTATTGTGCTCGGGCTCTAACCTCTTAATCCGTCTGAATATGTTCATGCCACTGCACGTGTGGGCTCATCTCATTGAGAAAATGGATCAGAAGGACAACTGTCAGTTACTTAACATGAGTTATCTGCCCCTATCTTTCACTTCTAAACTTTTCAAATGTTTTTATGACACTTAACGTACAGACTTGTCTTACTGACGTCTTATGAATGTAAAATAACCAGTCGTCACTTGACTTAAGATTTATCTACTTTTGAAAAAAAAATAATATTATTATTATTAATAAGAGAAAAGTCCAGGGAGGGCCACAATCACAAACTGAAGCCCTTCTCAGACACCAACAAAACCAAACAAGCACAAATCAAACAAACATACGCAAAGCACCAATATTAGCTCCCCCTTCCCAAAGCGAGGTAATCGGAATGCTAAAAGGACTAAAGGCTAAAACAACACAAGGTGAAATATAAAACTAATCGCCTCGTAGAATAAACATAAAACAACAAAGAGTAAGACCAACACCGGGACAACCGCCTTAGAACGGTCCGGGGGTGGGGGGGCGGGGGTGGGAGGGTGTTGGATGGTTAAAAGCACTTTTACATCTAGCCAACTTCACCATGGGTCCTGATGCTACTCTTAATACAGAAATACATAAAAATTAGGTTCGCATAAACTTCCAACTCAGTCAATGCATCAAAGCAAAAACACAAAAATCAAACTAATCACCATAATAAACAAAGGCGAGTACTCATGGCTAATTCTGCTGTATGCCAGAGTAAATGAAAACCAATAGTTGAACCACGGCGGGCCAAGCCAAAGACATATCGACAAGCCCCAACCCGCTGGTTGAAGTTATACGAACAGGCCGTCACTGAGTCTGAGGCCCGAACCGCCGTCGTGCAATTAAAAAGTGAAGCATAACCATCAATAATGATTGGGTTGACAACTGGCATGCAGTCTGCCGCATAATATCCAGGCTATAGCCAATTCTTTTATAACGGTTAATAAGTTTTCTGACTTGCTCCGAAAATTTAGATTTTCCAACATTTTTTCTAAATCTGTACACTAAGTCACCGTAAAATTCTGGTTCCGATATACCTTGTTGCAGAAGTGTTTTCAGTCTGACGCTACATTTTTCTTCCAAGGCACTGTGTCTGCGATAAAATTTCGAAACGCCTTACAAAGTTTAAAATAACGAAAGCACTGCCTAAAATGTTTGGCAGTAAGGTCTTTATTACGGCAGCTAAAATCACTAAGATGTGAAGAAGCTCTGACGAATCTAATAAGATATGTTTACCACGTATTCGGAACGCCGTGGGGCATCGCCATCCAGAAAAGGGAAATTGACTATATCAAAATCTAAATCGTCCCGTTTATCATAAATTTTGGTGGAAACTATACCATTAGATATACATAGACTCAAATAAAAACAAATCGTCATATTCGTGCTATGGATTCATAACAAATAGCAAAAAAAAAAAAACTCACAATGAAAGAGCATAGCCTACCAAGACAACAAGAGGAAGAGCAAACATATCAAGACAGACAGTACACAGAAGTAAAAAAAGATTGCATTTGGAAACAAAAAACATACGAAATCACGAAAATCAGAGACTTGCTTTGATTCTCTTCATATGCAATGACCCCAAAGGAAATCAAATATAACCTGCACTATGATGATGTACAAAGACTTTTTACGGCCGCCACATGCCACAACACCAGCTACAGTATAATAAAATATAAGTCAAAACTGATTGGCTTTGGAAACAAAAAAAAAAATGAAAAAAAATCACGAAAATCGGAGACTCGGTTTGATTGAGTCTCTTCAAATGCAACACAAGCCACAAATAAAAACAAAGCAACCAGCTTCGTCTTCCCCATCAAGGTGATCACAATGCTAGAAAGGATACACTTAAGACAACAACTCAGCTAGCATTCTTATAAATCTATAGCGGGCCGTTATTGGCCCATCATCTACTGCGTTCTTTATAAATCTATAGCGGGCCTTTATTGGCCTGTCAGGGTCGCTGACGCGCCGATAAAGGCCTGCTAGATTTATAAAGAATGCTGGCTGGGAATAGGTGATCACAATGCTAGAAAGGATACACTTAACACAATTATAAGACAACGAACAGTACGAGGGTCCTGCAAAAAAATCTGTCACTAATAGGTTTCCTAAGTTTTATCCCAGGATTGTTTTAAAATGCTTCATTGCACTTGAATGGTGTGTTGAATAGCTAACGATACCCGTTTATTTCGTGCAAATTGCTTTCCAACTGACCGAGTTATTTCAAATTGAAATAGATGCAGTCATATACACTGACCAATTTATCTGTTACATTGGAACATGGACCAAGCAAAGGATGGTCAGCAGTCCACCTTTTATATGATAACGCCTCCTCTCATAAGTGTGAAGTTGTTTTGTCTTTTTTGGCTTCTAATAAGGTGAACGTTTTAAACCATCCACCTTATTCACCTGACCTGAGTCCCTGTGACTTCTTATTTCCAAGGCTTAAGAAAATGCTTTCTGGAAATAGGTATACGTCTAGAAATTCTCTTGGCAGCGCTATTTAGCAGTGTCTCCAACAGATACCAAAAGAAGACTATTTATCTGCTTTTCTCGACTGGGTAAAAAGGTTACAAAAATATGTTTCAGTAAAGGGGGAATACTGTGAAGGTTTGTGATAAAAAAATATGTTTGATAAAACGTAGCACTGAAATAATCCGAACCCAGTGACAAAACAGTTTGCAGGACCCTCGTACAAATCTCTTCAAAACAAGTTCATGAATCATCACATATGGACTATTCTTACTATGGGTTTGTGGCAGGAATCAGACAAATAACTCCTTATTACTTTATTATGGGTTATCTGCTCTTCTTTAAAAAAATATTTTTCTTTTGCAACAGCTTCTTGCCATTTTGGAATATTTTCGTAAAACACCCGAGACAATATCTTTTTAATAAGAAAGACTACACTTGTCCCAAGTAAACTAACTGTTTACTTTTCTGGCGTACTGTTTAACCCATCGGACTTTAATGAAAATTTACATATATGCACTCGCTGTACTGATACTGTGATAGTAATGGCGACGAAAATGTTCAGTATGTCGGAGGTGTGCAGAGTTAGTTCTAGTTATGCCGTAAGCCTACCGACACAGAAGCAATGGACCCCTTCGGTATTGATTCTATATCTCGCCACACGGTTGTGCCTGCGATGGATGCCCGCTTATCCGTAAGTATGACTTATTGGCATTTCACTTTTAACGCGGTTTGGTTTCACACAGTCTTTTTTGTATGTTTTTATTCATGGTAATTAATTCTACGATCACCTTTCTACCTTAGCCTTTATTTCCACACAGATGAATATCACATTTGAAACAACATGTATCTGGTCGATTTCCAGCAAATGTTATTCAAACGTTATTCAGCGCATTCTGTCGAACAGGACTCGATAGATTGTATAAATAATGAAAGTAATTTATGACAGCCGCTTTTCTAGAATAAAAACAGAAAAAAATGTCTTCTGTATATGCAAAAGTATACGCAATAAGAAATGTACAAGTCGCGAGTTTCTTTCATAGTTTTTACTCAATTTTTATATGAAATAATTTCCATTAAGTGTTCATGCACTTTTTTCCATCACACGACATTTGTTCGGAGAAACAAAATGAAATGAGGAAGCTCCTCCTTGTACTGGAATATAACTTTTAGAGTCCATTTGTTAAATAAACTGTAACGAAATAGAAAGATACAACAACCACCAAAGTTATTTTAATTTCTTTTATATGTTGCGCAACGTCCGAAAAGGGTCCCAGTGCTTTATGCGAACAGCGAAAGTCTAGATGAGCATGCGCGTCCTTGCAGTCTGATCTGGACGTTCTCTGTTCGTCGACATATACTACAGTATCCATGGATTCTGTATGCGGACAACTAAGGCCCTGATCAGCCTGTGCGTATGCACAGGCTGATCAGGGCCTGCGTTGTCCGCAATTAGCATAAGGGATTTTTTCGTGCGTTGAACGTAAATTACGATGTTTCTCGTGTGTGTCATATATTCGGTGGCACTTAACACTGCGGAGGAACCAGGAATGACTGAATATGACCCCACATGTATAAATATAAGTTCTTGAGTTTCATTAATGAGATATACCGAACAGTTTAATAGTCATTAGACAAAAGTAGACAAAAGTGAATTCGATAAAAACGTTTAGTTAAACTTCAGGATGACTACCATTTATCTGGTACCAAATTTATCCTAAGTATTCGGATGAGTAGGCATGGGCAAACAGTGTAGCTCCACATACTACTCAAAGTTTGCTAAGCACCAAAAGATGATGGACTCATAATTTTAGTTTTGGTTTGGCTAAAGAGTTGAAATTTGGATATGTTATAGTTTGATCTTATCTTTGATGATTCTGGTTGGTATTTCAGATGTTGTTATGGTTTTAATATTGCTTCTAACCCTTGATTATGACAATACAGAAAATGTGTGGCTTCCTATCAAAAGGAAGCCTCACAAAACAGTTAGAAACAATTTTCCAAATTACGCGTCAAACGTTTGGTGCTTAGCAAACTTTGAGTAGTATATTAATGGAGAAATCAAATATTTATCCGCATACTACTCTAGATAAATGTAGAACATGATATTTTCATCATATATGATGGTTATTAAGCAAAGGATAGATATAGGCAGCCTAAAAGAAAGCAAGAAGTAACGAATAAATTGAAAAGTTGTTTTACTAATTGCCAAACTTTTAGGAAACCCGCATAGTTAAAAGCAGGCCTAATGTAGAATCTTACATACATTTGTTCTCACTACATATTATTGGAGAATATATAGAGTAAAGATCATATGGGCCACGTCAAGCGAAAACGTGTCTTCAAACATGCGCAAAATGCACACATTTAGATAATCCTGCGCATTCGCAATGTCTCATCCGGGCCTTTTTTCTCCACTGATAAATTCTATAGTAATCCAAGATTATGTTTGCGGATACCGCTGTCCGCGCATGCCCCGAAAGCACATTTTCGCTTGATGATTCTCATTTAGACTTGTTAACGTAATATGATAAGCCTATATGAGTGAGGAGGCCCTAAGTGGATCGAACATTTACAAATGTACGTGTACTTATAACCCAGGCTTGCAATTTGGAACTAGGTCAGAATTATGGACGCGATTATATATGTTAATATAAAACCTGTTTAACTAACATCCCACTCTACCTCACAGTAGACCTACCCGCTTTCCAAAGATTCTTTTTTCCTTTGCGATTCTTTACTCCACTTTACTCAGCCTTTGTATTTATATTGTTTGTGTTTTATGCTTACTTAATTCGTTTTCTGTGTAATACGATGCCTTGGGAAGGCTGCACATTACGAAAATATGCCCATTCAAATATATTGAAAATTTACCACCTAAAACGAAAATTTTCAGATAAAAATTCTGATATTTATCATATTTCTGCTCAAAACATAGATTGTGGGTATTCGTTAGAACCGCCTTGCCGAGGCGGTTCTAACGAGTACCACAATCTATGTCTTTGAGCAGAAATAAGAAAAATAATGTATACTCCTGTAAACCTCAGTTTTACTATCTAAAAGTGGGGTTTATGGGGGCCAGAATTATATAGGCGTGTTTTAATCATAAATTTGTGATTGGATGCCGGCTCTAAATCAGGTTTTATAACTGCTAAAAGGTAAATAAAGTCAATGTTTCTTATTTGCTTGTCTTAGATGTCAAACCATTTGTCATTTAAATGATTGTATATAAGCCTGGAAAGCAATTCTTTTTAGCAAATAAAATAGAAAAAAAAAACACTCTTTCTTTCTTTTATTAGTCTAGCCTCCTAGGAAGACTTACAGATAGTGTACATTCTCATCGCAGCTCTAGTAGTTAGTCTTTTACTTAAACAGGTTATGGTGAACAGCAGTGCAAAAAGTGGTAACGCTCTTATGTACGAAACATGCCATAGACAATTTAAACCTTTTTGGCAACACTCAGATTCTCACACGCTGATTATGCTTCGCTCTACACACAGCGTGCTCTGATTTGTTCATACACAGGTTTACATTCTTTAAAGGGAATTGATGGTAAATTGCTGCACTTACATGGGAGCCAACTTTCGGTTGGCTTACCTGTGCACCAAGTCCCTTCTGAAGACGGGTCTATTTTAAAAGGAAAAAAAATTGCTTTTCAGGGAAAAAATTATTTCCTTTTAGAAAAGACCCCTTTTCAGAAGAGCCGAAATATTTTGAAAGGGTTGACTCTCTTGACTGTGTATTTATTCCCGTTGAAAGGGCTACATGTACATACGGTAGAATTAAAGTAAGCAACAGATCCGCAGAACGCAGCGTCTTATCAAAGTCTGCCAATTTTGCCACTAATCCCTGTTTTGGTTTGGTTTTCATGTTGTTGTTGTTGTTGTTGTTTTGTTGTTGTTGTTTAATTTCAATTTACTTTGATTTTGTTTTTCATATTTTAGGAAAATTTTGTTATAAAGTGTCCGAAAAGAAAGGGTAAAACATCTAGATCGCATTATGGTGGCGTAAGCGCTATCCATTCGCCTTATACATTTGTATAATAATACCCATTTGTATAATAATATAGTAGTGATAGGTATTTAATACACTTGTATAGCCTTGCGGTACAAGCCGGTTTTTATAGCGACGCGGTAGAGTGTTGGCCTGTCACGCAGGCGGCCCGGGTTCGATCCCCGGTTACGGTATTGATGATTAGAATTTTTTCACCTGTTACAATAATATCAGCATGGTCAAGGTCCGACAGAGTTTCAAAGTATGGTGCTATAGAGCGTTTCAATGCAAAAAAAAAAAAAATATCTGCTAATCTATAATTCAAATCTGTTGACCTTCACTTCGGAAATTGTTATTGTTTAAACATATTTATTACAAATTCCATAATGCAGTTGGGTTGGGTTGGGTCACAAGTTCTCACAACATTATTTACGGCTACCCTAACATTTTAAACAAATCGCATGATAACTGCTAGAACAAATATCAACACACACCAGACAATAGTGCGTTTCATATAACAATGCAAACGATAATCATAGCAGAGAGAGAGAGAGAGAGAGAGAGAGAGAGAGAGAGATCGCCATTGTTTGATTCCGGAGAACTGCAGCCTTATTTTGCATGACAATGTTAGTGTTAAATCTATTTGTAGATTTGAAATACCGTCGAACAGCTCTTAACAAAGATACATTTTCTTCCTATGTGAAGTTTGGATCACCAAATAAACGTTTCTCTAAATTCAGCGGATTGAGGTTTCTAATTGTTCAAAAAAATATAACTCTTTGGTTTATGTAATTAACTCATTGAAAGAAGTAATAGTCAGCATCTTCAATACCATTGTCACAGAGACATGATGGATCATCTCGTATGTGATTAGCGAATACGTCATTGTTTAAGTTGCTACAGCTATTTCTAATTCTTGCGCGTAATACTGTATGTACATGTCCCCCGTGAAATAATAAGTACTATGTGAGTAGTATAGGGCGGCACTTATACTACTTATGTGAGTGTATGATAAATTCTTGATGAAGGTATTAAAACCTCCAACTGAATCAATAGTTACTGAGCTTTCTTCCAGTGAATTCCATAATGCTATAGATGAGGAAATGCAAGACCGATGCGAAATTTCTGTTCTTGTTGAGAGAATAGTGATATTGTTTCTGTTTCTCAGATCGTAGTTACTTACAGTTCCTGTCAAAGGTGGTATGAGCTTTATTGTGTGTCGGCACTAAATCATTAATTGATAATTATTTTTTGTTGCTTACGCCTTTCGGAAAGTGAAATCCAACCGCACTCTTTGTATAAGTTTTCCAGGAAACTGATCGTGTAAGTCCTACAATTCTTGCTGTTTCGTGTTGTAATTTTTCGAGACTATTAGTTTCATATTGCGTACAGCCGTTCCAAACTAAAGACGAGTATTCTAGTATAGAAAGTACGTATGAGATGTATATGTGGTTTAAGGCTATTCTGCTAGGATTATACTTTAATTTCCTCATTACTCCGATTACACTTTTAACTATATTTACATGGTTATGCCACTGCCGTTTAAAACCTTACGTTATTCATAAATGTTTATGAAAAGATAGTCAGTCTATAAATCTTAGCTGAACATTTTCAAAGATAAAATTAGGTAAGGCTTCAAATTGTCTTAACGTAAACAAAATTGCTTCTGTTTAAAGAGGGTTAAATTTGATGAGCCACTGTTTAGCCCAAGCTGCTAACAACAGTAAATCATGGCTTATTATTCATTCGATATCAACACAGCAAACAGAGGTGTCAAACTTAAAAGAGAGTCTGATTTGTCATTAATTCTAATCAAGAATAAGAGTGGGCCCAGAATCGATTTTTGTGGGACTTTTTATAGTTGGATTTATAATTTTAAGTAATGACCATTTACTGTCTGTTATCTGTAGTCTGTTCGCTAATTTAAAAGTTCAAAGTTTCTTCTATACTGTTTTAATTTGAAAAATAAGCCCTTATGCCAGACTCTATCAAATGCCTTTGATAAATCAAAGAAAACCATACAGGCGTACTGAATATTATCAAAGGTTTGACAAATATGATGATGATGTGTTGGGGTTTAACGACACGTCAACCCTTGTGGGTCATTTTGTGTCGTCTCCCAGAGAAAGGGAGAAGAGTGATAGAAGAGATAGTCGAAGAGATGAAAGAGAGGAACAGGGAAGAAAGAGGAACAGGAATGAAAGTGAAGAAACAGAAGAAATAAAAACATTCCCCCTCTACCCTAACCTGCTACAAGGATAGCAGGCCTTGCCCAACTGTAAGCCAATATCAGTTGGACGCCCCGGTGACATGATACACGACACCTTCGCACCACCCGACCACCCCCACAAATATGATGATATATATCGATTAATTGAAAAGTAGTATAGTGAGGGGGATAAACCTGACTGATATTTTATATAACAGATTACCGTCATTTAAATGATTGTATATATGCTCGAAAACAATTCTTTCTTGCAATTTTCCAACTCCACTGAGTAAGGACTCGGGCCTGTAATTTGACGGAATAGATTTGTCTCCCTGTTTAAAAAGTGGGTGTACTTTAGCTTGTTTCCATATTTCCGCAAACTGAAAGCAGATCTGAATTTCATGTGAATCGTCTGCTGATTCACATAAAATGTCAGATCCGTTTACAGCTATCGACATTTGTTTGAATATGTGCGTGCGTGCGTGTGTGTGTGTGTTTAGTAGAAAAAAGAAATACAGTCTTATTTTTCTCTAAAAAATTATCAGAAAGGTGACTAGAATGCCGTCTGCTACAATAGCACTAATCAGCACTTGCATCACAGAGTAGGACAAACAAAACCGTTTCCATATATGGTCACTATTAAATCTTTCTTTTTCATGCTTTTTTTCATTGACTATTACTGTTACACGTGAGTAAATCATTCACAAGGAATCAGGTGATTGCTATAGTGTAAAGGTTTGTTTGTCCTTTTATTGTATGTTATTGACCGGCGCGAGAATCGCGCCAGTCTCTTAATATAGCTTTGGATTTTCACATATGGGAGCGTGTTCGATTAGCTTTCAAAGGATATTTAAAACCGCATCTCAATATTGATAAGTACCTTAATTTTGCAACATATTGTTATATCAGATTTATGGCGTCTTCGGCTAGCAGGCGGACGGGCGTGAGTTCGAATCACGTAGAGACCGATTTTTTTTTTTATTTCTTTTTTTTTTTTCCAAATTCAGTACGTCTCTTCTAGGTTGGTCTACAACCAGTTTTTTTTTAATTACTTTAGATGTGCATGATTATTGCACAATGTATCTGTATAATGTTTAAATGGCATGCAAAGCTACAAATGGGATAAAAGGAGTGTAAAGTTGCACATGTAAAAAAGATTATTATATGGCAATTTTCATATCATACCCCATATCACCCAAGACACTCATATCAGCCTGAGGGCCTCCGGCCCTCGGGCTATGGGTTTAGAGTTGATATGGTCTATGTCATATCATAATCTATTTATCATACAGTTTTCTCTCTGACAAGTTTGCCTATTTGAGTCAAAGGCAAGACCGCCGAGTGCTCCGAATGTGGTGATATGGGGCTTTTCCCGGGGCAAAAAAGCCATATCACCCACGTGACCTGGTGATATGGGTTTTTTGCCAGGGCAAAAAAAGTCGTATCATCCACGTGACCCATTATCACACATTTTGCGCTCCAAAACGTGATGTGATTGAAAACCATGTTAGTATCACATTTGCAAAATGAATATATTTTCTAGTAAATGTATTATAAAGATGTCTATCCTACCAATATTATATATAATTTTCTCAACATAGTCATAATAATCACCTTTCATGAGGTTAACAAGCCTATGCAATGAAGATTATATCAAAACCCAATCTATATTACTAAAAGAACGAATTAGCCTCAAAAACTAGAAAACGGTATAAACCTCCTACGGTTGGTTGGTTTAAATCAATAACGATATTGTTCTTATTGATAAATTTTCTATTTACTTTCCGGAATTGTATTAATTTTTCCAGTCTTTTGAGGGGAAATAGACAATACTTTATTCAAATTCCCTCAAAGTACCACCTATAAATAGATAACATGCACATTGCCCCATCTAACAAGAGATCACATTCGACCTTCGACCTCTGAAGTGTCAGCATCGCTAAATAACGAATAACCATGTCTGATTCAGTTATGCCTGGTGTACTCCTCAGGGCTCTGAGCGAGTACAAGTTTTTCGGCACTCCACTTTAGTTCGGGTTGAACTAACCTTTCATAAGAAGTTACCAACACCGAGATACTACAAGAAGGGGGCTGAAAGCAGGAGGCAGCCTGCACCCTCTGCTCCGCTCCAGCTACAAGACCGCCGCCACGCCGAGTACCGACGCAGAGAGAGAGGGAGACGCTACCACCACCGACACAGACTATACTACAGACACCGCATCAGATCAACAGACCACGCTATAAGAATACAGCTATCATCACCGCATCGCCGACTATCACCAAACCAGCACCAGCACCAGCACCAGCACCAGCATCTCCCGAGTCACCGCCTTCGAAGAAAGCCAGAAAAGAGTCTCCAGAAGCAGCGAAAGATCGCCCAATCCTCTGCTGCTCCGACGACTATGAAGAACCTTTCCCGATCCACGAGAAGTACGACCTCCAGGATGCTCTCAGCAACAAGCTTCATGGAAAAGACATTTCTATCATTAAAGCTCAAAGACTCCCGCGAGAAGAAGATGAGATGAATATCGACCTGCCAGCCTACTTCTTACATCGCCCTTGGATGAAGGATTGGCTACTCATCAAGGGACCAACGTCAAAGTATTACCATGAGGAATTCTACAACAAGACGGAAGAATCAGGAGAGTCACAGACGAACATCATGTCCTGGTTCGGTTTCCTGGAGCGTGCCTGCAGCGACCCATCGGGAAAGTATCGGTTCGTCAGAATAGCACCACGATAGAGACTTGGTTGAGGACACCCTTCTGGATCATGGGTGAGGAAACCCTTCTATACTTATTAACTTGGGTGAGGACACCCTATCAGCGCTCTGGGTGAGGACACCCTCTCGGCAGCCTGGGTGAGGACACCCCTCCGGCGACTCCCTTCATCGGCTAGTGTCTGAAACTTTTGCACGACTCGAGCTGAGTACCTTATGCATCGTGCAGTCGGAAATGACACGCATTAGGTACGGGATTAAAAGCTCAAACTTTTCGGCCGATCGTCAAAATTCTGCAACTTACAGGCTGGACTACTATTCTCGCACGAGGTCTGGACACGCCCACAACGTGTCTGACGTGCACGCACTCCGTGTCTGGGCGAGGTGACTTAGTTATGAATTATAACTAGGCATCGTTTCAAGCCAACCCAGTAGTCCAGTAAAACTAATCCAGATTTATCTGGCCCTGCCTCTATGTGAATCAGTTGTCTGGTAGCGTTAAAAATCTGAATAGATAGATAGATGCCTCATCTAAGCATAGACGTGTGCGTATTTATATGAATGAACGTTCAATATTCCCCGTGTGGCGTAATAGCCAATTTATACATTGCAGCTATGCTTCTGAAAACGACAAAGGTGTGAACCGAATGAAAGAACAAAGTACGAGAATGTAATGGCATACGTTATTAAGATTTTTTGTTTTTTTTTCTTCGGAAAAATTATTTATTTCAAACTGCATTGAAGAATCTACCCTATAAATATTTTAATTTTGGTCAGTTATTACTGTCCTTTGTGATCAATATAAGTGAATTGTTGTAGAAGCACTCATTTTTCGAACCCACACAAACACTGCTGGGTCCGAACCCAATCTGATCACCATCAGGTTCGAGCTATTGAGGTTCGATTGTAATAGGTTCTAGTGGCAACTCTGCGTATATGAGCCGACGTATGGCAAAATCAACAAAATGATGTGTGAACCACGCACAGTGACCTGTGTATCTGCCCAGTCTGATCCGTCTTTACTGTCCGCACATAGAAACCTTGGACCTTTAGCAACCCATCGAATGCGCAGCCAGACTGATCAAACGGCGAATATCTATGTTGACCTGACTCTCCCCTGGGCGCTCGATCCCCGGCCAAGCTATACTAAAGAATTCAATCACGATATTATTGTAGTTGTTCTTTCGCTTGGAGCTCAGCATTGAGAAAACGGAACTGGTAGGTCTGGTATGACTGGGTGGCATGTTACCCAGCTAGCATTCTACGTAAATCTACATCGGGCCGTCATCGGCCCGTCAGCTGCCCTGACGGGCCGATGACGGCCCGATATAGATTTACGTAGAATGCTGACTGGGAATTACGTCATGTGTCTGGCGCGGTATATTTTAGTGAGGCGGCACTCTAAAGGTGAATATTGAGTTCCCTGTCATATAAAGACATTGTCGCAATATCACTAAAATAAATATCGTGACGTTGAACACAGGTAGAATTTAATAATATAAACTTTTTTATTTCAGATAGAAATCTGTTCGATGAATCAAAATTTAATATTATAACCGCGCTTGCGCGGGTCCTTTTCTAGTTTTATAAAGTAAAACTGGCTTTATTATTTGCATTTATCATTGTGTTATTTCTGTTCTAAAGCTCGTACGGTATGTGTACGTGAGCGTCACACTGCGATAAAGTTTTTTTTTTTTTGTTTTTTTTTTTTTGTTTTTTTGTTGTTGTTTTTTTGTTGTTGTTTTTTTTTTTTGTTTTTTTTTTTTAATTTCCATATCTATATCTCAACAGTCGCGTTACAGAAAGCATTCATATTTGGAAGATGTGTACATAGGAGGGTCTGCTGCGATTCTATAAGAATGGACCCTGAGTTCAAGCCTCGGGATGGGGCTAGAGGTCAAAATCTGGGACACTTCTGTAAAGTGCTTTTATGCTGCGGTTAAGTTTTTAAATGCTTATATCTCGATAGCCAGTCGTCAAAAAAGCACTCATATTTAGAACATATGTATGTACATGCAATCTTCATTTCATGTGCATGGTCACTTAGGTGTTTTCATTGACCGGTCGTTTTTTTTTTTTTTTTTGTTTTTTTTTTTGTTTTTTTTTTTTTTTTTTTTGTTTTGTTTTGGTTTTTTCTATCAGTTTGAGTTTGACATGTTGCAGGCATTAATTGCAAGAATCATACATAGAGCATATTATAATACATTTCAAACAATATGAATCATCTCCAGATGAAAAACAAAATATAGTACAATCCCCGTGTGTTCTTTATATTGCACGCTCATGTATGTTTTTAGTGTGTATTTGTGTGTGTGTTTTTTTGTTGTTGTTTTTTTTCACGAGAAATTTCTCGGCATTATATACCATATAAACTACAGTACAGCCCACACAGGTCTTTTCTTTTACACGCTCGCGCTTTTCAGTGTTTCCACGTGAAATGGTTTGGCTTTATATACTTGTCAGATTAATGTCTGATTTTTTCGCATTTCATGCAAAAAAAAAAAAAAATGATAAACCTTAATAAAGCATATAGTAAAGAATCGCATTGTTGTTCTTTATTACCTGTTACACTGAACATTTATTAAACTTTAATATACACTTGTCCCGTACCTCTAAGTAAACATGAACAAAATTTAGACTTTTATGTCTAAATAGTTCGTCTTGTTAATCTTTTTATAGCCATTTATATATATGTCGATGAGGGCTATTTTACTTAGCGCTTTAATCGTTAACCCTTGTCATGCTGAATAAGATGCCATGCCCATTTCTAATTTTCAGCCAATCAGATTACTTGATCCAGATTGTTGATATAAATTCACATACTTAATGGCAAACAGTGCAGATCCAGATCAGTTGGCTTCTTCAGAAGCCAAATGATCGGGATCTACACTGTTTGCAATTGCAGGTTATATCAGGGTTCAGCAGGACAAGGGTTAATGATCTGTGATCATAAATCAATACTGCAATCCAATGATTTTAAACTCTTATCCAATCACCACTGCAGCAGACGGCACTTTTAAATATTTTTTTTGTTTTATTAAAAGTCTTAACATTTCATGAGAATCGTCTTCCAAGCAGACGATTCACATGAAATGTGAAGACTTATTTACCACGATCAAGGCATACGATGTTCATTGTTTTATTATTCAATAAGGCACAGCAAATGTGCAAAAAGCGAAACTCTATATATATATATATATATATATATATATATATATATATATATATATATATATATATATATATACTACTCAAAGTTTGCTAAGGATCACTTTTTTGACGTCAGATATTTTGTTCATATTATCACCATATTGTTCATATTATCACCATATATAATCAAATTGCTACTAAAGGTAAATCGATGTTCGGGCCTCATAAACGTGTAATGCAGTTATTGATTTGACATGTACATTTTGCACGAGAAGCATGGGAAGAGGCCTACCCGTGAAAATCGTTGATTTATGGCCATTTGCCTTCATGTAAATGTGTACCTGAAACAAGGTTTTGCTTGTGTTATCGTCAAATTTTGATCGAATTTAACGTAAGGTATGGCAGACCGACAAGTTAGGCGTCGTCTAAGCGAAGAAGAGATGGATAGGGGCATTGGAATGCTTGAGGCTGGGTTGTCACAGAGGGAGGTTGCTCGTGTTCTTGGGGTGTCCCAGAGCGTTGTCTCAAGAATGTGGACTCGATTCCATTTGACTGGAAACGTAATGCATCAGCACGCCGGAGGTCGTGAACGCTCAACAACTCGAGCTCAAGACCGATTTATCGCTCTACAAGCTCGACGTCACCGGTTCAACAAAGCAACAACGTTACGTAGCGAATTGCAGAACGCTACCGGTGTTCGTTTAAGTACGCAGACCATTAGAAATCGGTTGCATGAAGCTGGCTTGAGGTCACGACGACCTGCAATACGCATCCCATTGACACAACACCATGTTCAGGAGCGTTTAGAATGGGCACGAGATCATGTTACGTGGGCCCTTAATGACTGGACCCCCATTCTTTTCACTGATGAGTCCAGGTTTTGTGTGGACTTCACTGAAAGGCGGGCTAGGGTCTGGAGGATGCGAAATGAACGTTTTGCTGAAGTTTGTATTGCAGAGCATGATCGCTATGGCGGGGGTTCAGTTATGGTGTGGGCGGGAATTAGCGCTCAGGGGAAAACGGACCTGCACGTCATCGATAACGGCACACTGACGGCAGAGAGGTACGTCAATGAAATTTTGGATGTTCATGTTCGCCCATATGCAGGTGCTATAGGTCCTGATTTCATTCTGATGGATGATAATGCCCGTGCACATAGGGCCCGCATCACCAACCGGTACCTTGAGCAAGCTGCAATTGTGCAATTGGATTGGCCAGCGAGATCCCCTGATTTAAATCCCATAGAACATGCATGGGATATGCTGCAGAAAGCCATTTCTTCTCGCCAGGTCCAACCAGCAACTGTCCGGGAGCTCAGAGAGGCTCTCATTGAGGAGTGGGCCCAGCTTCCTCAGCATAAGCTCCGTAGACTTATCGGTAGCATGCGACGGCGATGTCAGGCCGTAATCAATGCCCACGGGCACCATACACGCTATTAACTAAGCTAAAACTCACAGACTAGTGATTTTCCTGATTTTGAGATTTCCGCCAGCAATCCTAAAAATGTTGATTTTCGACCCTTACGTTCCATCCGCCATATTCACGCATCAATGAACACTAACTTGGCCATTACTTTATTAAAAATGAATTCTTAAATGAATAACGCTTCCACAAATGATCTAATTTCTCATGTCGCTTCAATCTATTAAAAGTAGTAGACATTACAAAATGTGATCCTTAGCAAACTTTGAGTAGTATATATATATAGATAGGCTGCATCAAGCGAAAATGTGTGGATTCCTGCACTTGCGAAAAGTATCATCCGGGCCTTTGCTCTCCATATATACATTCTGTAGCATCCAATGATTATGTTAGTTGATAGTAACGGCCCTGTTGCGCGGATGTGCAGTCTGATCTGGACCTTCGCTGGCCGCATATGCCCAAAGACACGTTTTCAATTGACACGGCCCATATGTGAATCACTATTTTCTATATCAGGGCTGTCATTATACCCTTTCTCTTTACAAACCTATACTACTTTTCTGGGCCCAGTTGTTCAAAGCGTCGTGAGCTTAACGAGCTCGTTAAGGGTCATTTCGTTAACTGTTTTAGCAGATTCAATACACAATATTCTGATATTTTTTGCTGAAAAAATGTGAGTAGCTTTTGCAAAGCTACTCACATTTTTTCAGCAAAAAATTTCAGCATATTTGTGTATCACTCGATTAAAATTTTAACGAATCGTTAACTAACAACGTCGTTAGCTTTGAACAACTGGGCCCTGATGTTTAACGCTTAGCATGCTGAGAAAACATTCTGCAGACGACAGTTTGATTTTTTTTCTTATTTTCTCCTAGAAAATCTGTTTTGACATTTATACAATTAAGGAGACATTTGCATGAAATGTCAGCTTACTTTTGGGGAAAGTTAAGAAAACTATCAATTTGTCGTCTGCTGAAATAACCCAGAAAGTGTTAAGCAATTATGACGAGGGCACTTAGATACCAATAACAAAACAGAACCAGTAAAAGTACGTTTTTCACCCCACAATATACCCAAAATGCTGCCTTACAAATCTAGGATACTGGGTTTTAAAGGAATAAAAGATAAATAGGATCAAAGCACTGACAGCACTGGTGGGTCTATTGTCTCTGAGTATAGGCTGGGGAAATGGTCCTGAACGGGGACTTAAGACTGTTTCGTTTAAACCTTAACTTTCTGTAATTTAAGCAAACAGTGCAGACCCTGATCAGACGCCACACATTTTGCGGCGTCTGGTCTGGGTCTGCACTGTTTGCCAATATCCCAGTCTAGGCTTTACAGATAACCCTCTTTACACTGCACTCTGACGTCACAGGGACAAGAATAGCGCAGCTATAAATAAGCGTTACCTGGATTTCGTAAAAACGCGCGGTTTGAATTCATTGGACAATGATAATCAAATGGACAGCAACCTCATGGAAATTTTGGTGTATGTTGGCTAGATAGAAAAAAAAAAAACGTGATTAATGCACCTGTAACAAAGACATGCTCCAGGAGCCTCAATGTGTTTGCGCTAAATTTTCGAAAATTTTTTTTTTTATTATTCATACGTTTTTCAAATACGTAACAAGACAGCTAACAGACATGGAGTTGACTTTTTTTGTCAAACTTTGAATAAATAAAAATAGTTCATTATTGTGTAGTTTATGTTTTCTGGTCCTTTGTGATCATTGAGGCCATTCTGGGACTTTTTTTTAAAAAATATATATATTAGGGCCACTAGCTAGTCTGGCCCAGAAAAATGATATGTCAACAGTTTTATAAGTGCGTTCATTGCCTTCAAGGACAATTTTGCTACAGAACTGATTCGTACAGGAGGTCGCTGTAAGTAAAAAAAACAAAAACGAACAAGTTTTTTACCATATCTGATTAGCGAAATCCAAAGCCAACTTGGGCATCGACACAGCCCTATCAGAGTTCTTTTTGTTTGCCTACATTATGTAAGTGCTTTATGGTATTATTTACCCTAAATTCGGATATCGTATATCCAAATCGAACTTAAAGTAAAAATTGGACTAACCCAGCGGATATTTATAAAAGTTGATCATGTGCAAACATTACCGTTACCGTATTTACTTTTAGTATTCGGACGCTATAGCCCCTTACCTTTTTTTCGCATGCGCGGGATAGCGATGTATCGCAGGAAAATATCGCTGTAATAATTTTAATAATAAAAAAAAAACAGACTCGTTCTGTGTGCCTGAGGAGTCTTTCGGGCAATATCATGTTTTCCTCCCAGATGGGAACATATATGCTCATCATTGAGAAGCGTTTTGAAAACCCATACAATCTATGAAAATCCTTGATCTGTATCATTAGACACTTGATAAAAAAAAATAAATAAAACAGAAAAAAAAAAAAAAAAACATACAGGCCTAGTTCCCCGACGTAATAAATTGTTTCTGTAGATAATTGTTCAGGACTAGCAATACAGAATTTGCTGGGTATACGAGTAATCTTGCGATTTACTCCGTAAAGACTATCACTAATTATTCTTGCAAGCAATCACTGTGCATTTTACTGAATGAACTGCATCATAGGCGAAAACTAGTATCCCTTAGTATTACTGTGATAGTTTCATGCTAAATACACTTTCCTTCATCAAGGATTCCTAGGTACATTTCGTCTGGATGCATGTACATAGATGCGCACTCGACCGTCAAGATATTCGTATCTGTTTTTAATAACGATGTAAGCATATAAATTATAATTGTGATTGGGGAATAATCTAAATAGGGCTTCAACGTGCCTGCGAGTAGATGTGATATTACATAAATTCATCAAATCTACCCATTCCATAAATACTTCTACATTTAACCCATTCACAAGTACAAAAGTAGCTAGTAAAATTCTCTAGAACTGTTTCACTCCTTGCTTCCAGAATAAACGTCTAATTTTGTAAAGCCACTTTGAAGCTTCTCCTGTATGTTTGTCCACAGTTGAAAATACTACTCTACTTCTATTTCGGTTTTCCGACATTATATACATTGTACTTTTATTTACACCTTCAAGTACAGTAAATTAATTTTAGGTCCAAAGTGAAACGGACACATACTATAAATATTTAGATGAAACACACTAATGCTAAATACTTATATTACCATATATAGACTATGGCCGCAAATACTCAATATAAATGATTAAGCGTATATACGGTATTATAAGCATATTTGTAATGGCAGACAAGGTGTCTAGTATTCGTCTGTTACATACAGTTACTGAATAAACACACCTGTTGAAAAAAAATAATGTATCATCAATTTAACCTCTTTTTATCATAAATAGTTAATATTTTCTTTTCAAGGAATAATGACATTGAGGGTGTTGTTTTTTTTTTTTTTTTTTTTTTTTTTTCAAAATGTATATGTACAAATAAAAGTTACACCCATTTCTATAGGCATAATATAAACAGTAATACCTTTTCGCTTAATAGCAATGAAGCAACTAAATTGGATAATTATTTACGTCAGACATTGCTATATTTCCTAGTAAGAAAACCAGACTTGTACAAATATTCTGTGCAGCTATATATCATCCTGTTATCGTCCAAGGAAAGAGAAGTTGCATTGTAAGGTCTATAGAAATAACCGTCCCTGGAAAGATAAATTTTCGTTTTTTTCTTTTTCTTACGGACTGAACAAATATTAGTAAAATTAACATTTAATGACACTTGCTCCAAATGCCAAGGTCCGTTTTCTCTAATAGTATTCCCCACCCCTCGCACAAGAAAGTTGTATTGTAAGCGCTGTAGAAAAATACCGTCCCTGGGAAGATGAATTCTTATGGTATTTGTTTACGGAATAAACAGATATTAGTAAAAACGAACATTTAAGATACTTTCCCAAAAAGATTGCCAAGCCCCGTTTTCTCTAATAGTATCACCCAAGAAATCCCTCTTCCCGTGAATTCTTCCCTTGTGAAGCAAAGATGACATTTAGATACCTGTACAGATGTTCGGCGTGTGAATATATATATACTCCTGTTTTCGTCCCTGGAAAGAAAATTTGCATTGAAAGCTCTATAGAAATAATCTTTCCTGGGAAAATAAGTTCTGATTTTTTTTTCTTGCGGAATAAACAAATACAGTAAAACGAACATTTTAAGACACTTGCCCCAAAAGATTGCCAAGCCCCGTTTTCTCTTATAGTATCCCCCCGCCCCTACAAGAAATCCCTCTTCCCGGGAATTCTTACCTTGCGAAGCAGAGATTATTAGTACATAAAATGCTTTTTATAAGTATGAAAAACCTTATGTTCTAACGCGTAAATTTGAGACATAACATTTCCGTTTTCTTTTCCATGAATACATGAAGTACTAATGTCATTTTGTTTTACAATGTTCCATCTAGGGCAGCCGGAAAATAAAATATCCAAATTAATTCGAATAAATGCACACATTGGCTACCAAAAAGGCTACTCAAACAGCTCTAAACAATGTACATCGACCGTACATATATAATGTACTTAACTGTCCCCTTGCACGTGCAGACAGAATATAAACCGGTATCCAGTCCTTTATATACATGAGCGGACAAGATTTTAGTTTTGTGTATCAGTTTGGCTACCTACGGACATAGACATATTGTGTTTTTATTTGAAAGTTTTTGAATAGTTAAATTTCCGGCTGCTCTAGACGAAACATTGTAAAACAAACTGAAGTTAGTATTTTATGAATTCATGAAAAAGAAAGGGAGAGTTTTGGTCCCGAAATTGCACATGTTAGAACGTTACCCTTTTCATACTTACAAAATGCATTTTTATCACGTGATAACCACTTGATATGCCTTGACATTTCAGTTATGAGTTGAATTTGTGAGACACGCATATGATTTGTTAATTTTGTTGATATTTTATGTTTGTTTGTGTTGAGGTTTTACGGCCCAGTCAACCCAATGGGGTCATGTCGAGCGCGGTCAGTTTACCTAACCACACGTTTACTGGGAAGGCTTAGTCCTCTAAGTGGTTAACCAGTAGTGTGCACATTCTTTCGCCAGAAACTGATAACTGCCCTTCTTGAATCAGCGGAAGGGAGAGAATGACCGTAGAAAATATTTCATGATCAATCTCCACGAAAGAATGTTGCCGACCTCGGCGGGGGTTGAACCCGCAACCTCCTGGTCTCCAGTCGGACGGCGCACCAACGGATATTTTATGATGACGTGTAGTGGTGGCAAATTCCGCCGCCATGTTTGGGCAGCCGTCAGATTATCCTTAAAATGAGTACACGTAGCATTATTCTATATAATGGCGGCTATATATCAGCTGTTGTCAGTTGTGCTCAGTCTTTGGATAACTATGGCTCGAAATCCGGCAGGAAACTTTAGAAGGAGAGAAAAAAAAACAAATGAAGAAAATATTGAAATACGTGACTTTGTAAAACCCTTGGATTTGTTTCTTTTTTTCATATCTGGTGATGACAATATTAACAGGTGGTGTCGCAGGAATGGGATGTTAGCAAATTCTATAGAATGTTCAGAGAAAGTTGAGCGCTATTCAAATAGTGTCCTTGTAAATGAGAATTGTGACGAAATTATGGCTCCCAGTGCACGCCTTGGAAAACCAACTGGCAGTACGCTACATTGCAAAAGAAATGAGTCTCATGAAAAAGGTGCAAGAGTTTTCGCGTTCTTTGAAGGGGCTAAAAGTACAATACTAGATGTTATGGTCTTTATAAAAAGCTATTTAGATAAATGTTCACTGTTACAGTGTTCATTATTCCCTGGTATAAGTTACAAATCCACAGGCAGTAAATTGGTCTTCATATATTCATGAATTCTTTAAAGAATACTTTCATGTTGTAATCAAAAAAAGAAACTCTCAGGTAAAATCGAAATAGACGAATCTTTGTTTGGTAGACGTGTAAAGCATAATCGTGGAAATTCCAATTAAAGTCTGAAAATACGGGTATTCGGTATGGTCGAAAGGTCCAGTAATACCATTATTATACTCTATCCTGTTCTTGATAGATCAGAAGGTACACTTCTCCACATAATTCAACGGCATGTTGAAACTGGATCAACTGTCTACAGTGACGGATGGAGCGCGTATTGTCCCTTAAATGAGCTTGGGTTTAAGCATTTCACTGTTTTTCATAAATATTTATTCAAAAAAGTGTACAAAAATGTCGAAACTGGTGAGAAGGTAGTTGTTCATACATTACGTTAAAGAAATGTCTGTTACCAAGTACCAAATACACTCAATTTGAAGGTCACATGGCTGAAATTATGTGGCGATCACATGTTAAATACAATGTTTATGAGGAATTCTGTAAGTTGTTACGGTCGGTTTACACCTTTGAAGGTCCAGCACAGTATCTTTACACTATACACTTGTTAAAAAATCTGAATACTCCAGATAGCCTCTTTACAGATTTCATACTCCCAGCAATGGCAGGTGGTGAGACTAAGAGTGAGTCGTCCTCAAAATCAGACAACGTTGAACCTGTATTGTCAACAAATTCACACAACGAAACTAGCAACCCTCCGAGAGAAACCGATGCTCAAGCTGAAAATAGTGACCCTGAAATCTGGTTCCCACCAAACCGAACAATACAGGATAGTGCCTCTTTTTGGAATTAACGTTATGTTGCAGAATCATTATCTACATAGTGTTCCAGTGCAAAACATTAATGGGCCCCTAGTTCGCCCACAGCTGCAAAATGATTTCTTTGATGTGCCAACACAAAAGCGATTTTCGCCATTAGGCCCCATAAACGAGAGGGTAGAGTATTCAATGAACACTCAAAATGGCGATGACTATGTATTCGATCAGATGGATGTGGACAAAAATTTAAATCGGAATAAACGAAGGAGGTTTAATACCGGAGACAGTCATTCAGATATTCTCTATCCGAGTTTAGAGAGCAAATTTTCGTGAATATGTAAGAAACTTGATAATTTAGAACGCTCAAATCAAACACTGGCGAGCATTGCCCAAACACTGAGTACTGTTCAGTCAAATGTTGAGTACAAAGAGAAACAGACGTCTGCTCAAAGAAAGTCCTTAAGGTCCTGACTTATAAATCCATTGACATTGAAGCCATATCACGTAGACGCAATTTACTGTTTCACGGGCTGGCCGAAAATAGGTCGCAGAGCTGCTCTGAATTGTTGCAAGATTTCTTGTGGTATGAAATGGACATCGACAGTTACGATCTTTACATTGGAAGAGAACACCGTCTTGACCCATTACATAAAGCAAAACTTAAAAATGGCCCACCAAAACACCTGATAATAGTAGCATTCTATGAATATCAGAACACTGAAAAAGTTCTTGACGCCTTATATATGCTATAATGTACAAACTATTCAGTTACTATAGATTATCCCAAGGAAATCGTCTCACCAAGATAACAGTTAATGCCTCAATTTATAGCTTAACGACAAAACAGAAGCAACAATATCACCATTGAATAACCGGCTAAGTCAGTGGTTAACGGTAGAATTGTCGCGGATGATTTTCCGGACTGGTTTTTGGTGTTAAGACAAGACAGATATAAACTCGTAAATGGTGAATCGTGTATAGATACCTCAAATCAGTCTGGGAATTCGATACAACAACAGCAGAAGCAACAACACGAACAACAGTATTATGACCAACAACACCAGCAACAGAATGCAAACGAACAACAACAACAACTTAAGCCTCATTTCCACGAACAACAGCAACAGTTTCAAGGGCAACAACAGCAGATCCACGAAGAACAACAGTATTATGATCAGCAACAACCTCAGATAAGAAAACTACAGCATCAACAACAACAGTGGCATGACCAACAATGAACGCAGTAAAGTCAAAACCACCACCACCAACAACAACAAAAAAGTAACAGATACAACAGCAACAACAACATTAACAGAATGGTAATCCTGTGAAACTTAATACAACAAGTAATTCATATTAGGATGCAGTTCATCGCTCTGTGACTGCCAGTGTTCCGCGATGTACAGTCACGAACGTGAATGGAGTCATTACTACGAATACTACTATGTTTACTACTAACACTACAACACATTCATGCGGGACTCAACAGGTGGTATTAAGTCCACGAGCTAACGGAATAGTACCACGTGGCCGGATTATTTCCACAAATCTGTAGAACAGACGGAGAGAGAGTGCGCATTCACTGTTAAATATTCAATGCATACAAACAAACTGACGTCACAAGAATTGATCCATATGCTCAAAACAAATGACAGTTTGGTATTTACAGAAACATGGGTCAATGGACTGACTAATTTATCTTTCGATGTTTCTTTTTTCTGTTTATTCTGTCAGCAGGGTAAACAAAAAATGGAACACCAATTGTGAATCTAGCGGTATTGCCATGCACATAAAAAATAGCTCGAGACGTTATTTTGAGTTGGTGAAAAGAGACTGCGATGACATAATCCGGTTAAACTTTAATAAGAGTACTTGTCCTATGATTTATATCTATGTCTATGCTACGTTATCCCTATAGGATCTAGAAAAATGCGCTAACTGAAATTAGTGTTTTAGATAGAATTTCAGATTTTATCATTATAATAACTAATTAAACAAACAATTCGTCAACGTTTTAATTTGTGGGGATCTTTAAAGCCGGCCTGAGTTCGAACCGGATGTTGTCGTTTTCGATAACAAGTTTAATACAGAGGCATTGTCCGACGATTATGTAACTGACGATGTAATGTCCAGGAGTCTAAAGGTAACACGATAAATGTAAACGGTCGAAAATTATTAAATTTTGCAAACAAAACGGACTTAGGATGTACAACGGTAGGCTAGGGGAGGACGCGAAGTTGGAAAGTTAACAATCGTAGCAGGCTTGGCTGTTACGTCGTAGATTATGCAATAGTAAGTCCGCCCTTGTTTGACATCATTAGCACATTATTAGCACGACCCGAATATTTTGATCATTGTGTGGTGGAATTCTCATTGGATGGAAAATGTATAACGTGTGCTCAGCCATCACGAAAACACCCCTATATAATTTTGACCCCCATAAACCCCACTTTTATACAGTAAAATTGGAGTTTACAGGGGTATACATTATTTTCCTTATTTCTGCTCAAAAACATAGACTGTGGGTGCTTGTTAGAACTGCCTCACTGAGGCAGTTCTAACAAGTACCCACAGTCTATGTTTTTGAGCAGAAATATGAAAAAGATCAGAATCTTTATCGGAAAACTGTCATTTTTTGGTGGTAAAATTTTCAGTATATTTGAATAGGCTTGTTTTCATAATGGCCAAGAGAGGAAGGCACTTCGCATGAACATGTAAAAAAAAATATGTCTGTGATGGGTCGAAACGACAATAATATGTTTTTAACTTGAATGATGCACAAAATGATTTATCGATTTTAAAAAAAAACAATGTTGTACGATCACAATCAGTTGACGATATCGATAATAACATAAACGCCTTCTCCGAACTATAATGGGCCGTGTGTGCCATCCGTTGTTCGCAAAACATATACCACATAATTCCAAAGATAAACCAAATAGCTTTAATACAAATCATGCGAATAGACAATGGTTTAACGAAGAATGCCGGGAACACTGAGAACAGTTTTTTTTTAGTTTAATAGGTATAGGCAGAATAAAAAACTCACAAAGTCAATCGGACATCGTAAAGGCTAGAACTACATATAAGAATCTGATCAGAAATAAGAAAATAAATAAAAAAATAAAATAAAGAGATTTTTATATGATAAAACAAAAACAGAAAAATTTATAGGTATGAAATACCAAAACGCAAAAGAATACTGGGGACTACAAAAACAGGCAGCAAATAATATTAAACATTCATTAAATTCGAAACAATTTTCCGAATACTTTAAAGCCATAGATGATCCGGGGACAATTTTTTTCAGATTGATGACGATATTCTTTATTTTAACGAAAGGTACGTAAGAGGAGAATTTCAAATAATGTTTAAAGAACTAAATATTGAAATAAAATTGGACAAATTATATTTGGCATTAAAACAGCTGCAAAATGGGACGAGCGCAGGACCGGACGGGTTTATTAATGATTATTATTTTATTTTTTTTATTTTTATTTTTTTTATTTTTTTTTTTTTTCAAATCGGGAAACAAAGCGCTGACTGAGTATTTGCATACGTTTTCCAACAAAGTCTTCCGGTTTTCGCCCACCTTCGATCAACGATCGGTCCGATATAAAGTGAAATATTCTTGAAAGGGCCCAAATAAAAAAAAACAAAAAAAAAAACATTGGGTTCGATAAGGTGAATACATATCACTCTTTTTTTCCGCCCCAATGTATTCGAATGACTTAGACCAAATACTCCTGGTACACAACGCCGACGGAGTAAATATAGATACGCCTAAGCTAATATTATTGCTATACGCTGATGATGGTATGCTGGCAAGGGTCCAAAATGATGGCGAGTTTTCTGATCCATTTCCTGTGACAATAGAGTTTAGCAAGGCTGTGTACTAGCTTCAACACTATTCAGCATGATGTTTTCTGCCATGCTTACAGACGCTTTCCAGGATGGTGACAATGGTATACCTTTGGTATCGCTTTGATGGGAACTTTTTCAACCTAAAAAGGTTGCAAGCTAGATCTAAGGTGCAGACAGAGGTGCTAGATGAGTTCCTCTTTGCTGATGACACGGCAAAGGGTGCTCCAACAGAAGAGAAAATGCAAAAAGGTGTGGATCAAGTATCTGATTCATGTGACAGCTATGATCTCACAGTCAGCATAAAAAAACTGAGGAAGTATATCAGCTAGCACCTGGAAAGCCTTACAAGTAGCCTACCATCACAATGAAAGGTCAACGACTGCAAGTGGTAGACAGGTTCACCTACCTTGGAAGCACATTATCTAGAGTTGTGCACATTGATGATGAAGTCAATGCCTGAATTGCCAAGGCTAGTGCAGCATTTGGCCGGCTACGTGGAAGTATTTGGGACCGAAGTGGAATCAGACTTGACACAAAGCTGAAAGTATATAGATCGGTGGTGCTGCCAACACTATTATACGCATGCGAAACTTGGATAGTTTACCAACGGCATGACAAAAGACTTAATCACTTCCATACAAGCTGTCTTAGAAAACTTCTAAAGATCAAGTGGCAAGACAGTATTCCAGACAAAGAAGTCCTGAAAAGGACAGGGATGCAGAGTGTACATACTCTTCTGAAATTGGCACAGTTAAGATGGACAGGCCATGCTTCCAGAATGCCTGATGAACGTTTGCCAAAGAAAATCCTCTATGGAGAACTACATGTTGGAAAACGCTCCCATGATGGTCAGAAGAAGCGATACAAGGACATCCTCAAAGCCTCCCTTAAAGACTTCAACATACCAACAGAGTCATGGGAACAGATTGCACGGGATCGTACAAAGTGACGAGGCCCCATAAGAAGGGGAGCTGGTGAATACGAAGCAAAAAGAATCAGCGAAGCCTAGCAGAAACATGCACAGCGGAAAGCCAGAGCTAAGGCATCACCAACAGAGCTTTCTTCCTCAGACCTTTCTTGTTCTATCTGCAACAGGCAGTTTAGAACTAAGATTGGTCTCATCAGCCATCTTAGAACACACAAATAATAAACATCAACAGCTGATTAGGATTGGTCATTGTCAGTAATGACAGACGAACAATTTAATATAAGTGATGTGTGTAAAAATTCCAGAAGAATTGCAGCGAGAATCTAATATTCTTACAGAATGCTGCGCAAAATGGAATTTGACAGTTAATTCAACTAAAACAAAAGTTTTGTTTTTAGAAAAGGTTGTCGGCGAATGTAAACTTTACATACAAAGAGTACGTAATCGATATTGTATGTAGATGCGGTCATGGTACCTAAGCCGTAATCCAAACTCATAAATCCATAAACGAATGACGAATCAGAATGTTTAGACCAACAGACATGGACCCAGAATAAAGGGTGTAATCAGGCGTCCGCGGATAGTAAGCATTACTTGGTCAGCAAGCTTCGCCCACCATGCCCATAGGCCTGAACGAAGAAAATATCAGTAGAAGCGTATGTCCGGGATTTGGGAAGTCTACTTATGGCGCGTCACTGGCAAAAACATCAGAAACAATTCTGGAAACTGCCACATTGTAGGGATTGACCAGACCATGATGTCTCCCATAGAACTTCTTAAGTGTTGCTACCAGTTTGGTTTTTTGATACCCTGGCTCAACAACTTTGTAGTGAGCACTTTCCCACGCTCCAGGAAGTCCTGATAATTTGAACAGGTTCTGGCATAACGGATTAACTGTGAAATGTAAACGCCGTATGCTGGTGCAGAAGGGACAATACTGCTCAGGAATGGAAAGTTAACAATGGGAAAATTGAAGTCATCCCGTTTGTCGTAAAGCCTAGTAGTATTCCATTGTCAATGTAGAGATAACAATCCAGGTATGAGGAGGAGGCTGCAGTCTCCGTTGTTTCTTTTATTTTAAGTTCACATGGATAGATGAATTCTAAATACTCTGCAAACTTTGTGTTTTTCAGAGACAATACATCATCTATATATCTGTAGGTGAAATTGAATTGTTGTGCGAGGTGTTTCTTGCCTGCTTGGAGGAAACTTTGTACAAACTACGCCTCATACGAGTATAAAAACAAGTCGGCAAGTAACGGTGCACAGTTAGTACCCATCGGCATGCCGACTGTTTGCTGAAATATCCGTCCGCCGAACTCCACAAAAATATTGTCGATTAGATATTCCAGCATCTTTATGACATCTGCATCTGAGTATTTTTGTGGAGCATCAGAGTGATCCCGAACGAAATATTCATACTAGGCATTTACACTTCTTGTAGATCGTTTTTCGAAACACACACACAAAAAAAACTGTCTGGGCAGGCGTTAAATGCAAATTTTACGTTAAATAGATATCTTCAGTCTTTTACTTCCCTTTAACTTCCCCATGTTCTAGATCCTTTTGAGCGTTCACAGAGCAAGATCAATCAAAACAGTCCATACACAAGTCTGCAAAAAGTTCATTGAACTAAAGAAGTCAACGCAGAATGATTTTATCCATTTTTATCATTTGGGGAGGCTGAATTATCAAACGCTTAGATACATAAATATAATAAAATATTGACTGAAAATAGTCCATTCGGAAGATAAGAAACATAGAAACTCGTTTATGATATGATGACCAATGACATTGTGATTCAACCGCACAAAGAAAACTGGGCGCCGCAAGTGAAGAAGTTACTTAGCAGATTAGGTTTCCTAGATGTACACCTTGCGCAAAGGGTTGGATAAAATGCAAGTGATTTTTTTTTTCGAATATACGATATCTACACAGGAATGGCACTCAAGACTTGTAGATTGAAGTAGGGCAATGTTCTATGTCAATATATCAAATTTTTTATTCCAGAAATACCTAGATGTGATAATCGTAAAAAAATACAAAAATGCGATGAGCAATTTACAGGTATCTTCACACAGACTAGAGGTGGAAATTGGCAGATGGCTCAAACCCACTAAAATACCGTTTGATTATAGATAATGCAGAGTCTGTAATGTTCTATAGGACGAATTTCATTTCGATTTGAAATGTTCTTTATATAAAGATCTTAGGGAACTCTATATAAAGCAATATTATTGTCAGAGACCAAACATGATAAAATTTATCGAACTCTTAACGACTGAAAATAACACAATTATGAAAAATCTAAGTGTTTATATTGACAAAGCGTTTAGGATAAGAAATATGACAACTGGCTAGCTACAAGCATATACATAAGAAGTATTTCTAAATTAGTTATCAAAAGTAAAACACACACACAAAAAATAATAGATAAATAAATAAATAAATAAATAAATAATAATAATAATAATAGCACGTTTACATTTCTCAGCTGGTGCATATTGAACACTGCACCTCTCCTAAATGTTATTTCAAATGTTATGCAAATGTTAGACTTGTATCAGTATTCTTATTATTTATTGCATATTGCTTGATGACGCCGCATGTTTTTTAATTGTATTTGTGTATATATGGTCATAGGCCATAAAGGCTAATTGCGTTAATTAATTATCTAACTATGTACCTGTTAAGACGTACCGCTAAAATGCCACATACAAACTATTTTGAAGAATCCAATCTTTAGTGGGCAAAAAACACATAAGACATTTCGTGTCGAATGTCTAATGCCGTGCTGCTAGTCATTTGAATGTCCAATGTCTAATGTCGACAGTCTAACATCTAATGGTTAGACATTCGAATGTCTAATGTCTGACGGCTATACATTCGAATGTCGAATGTCTAATGGCTAGACATTCGAATGTTGAATCTCTAATGTCGTGCGGCTAGACATTCAAATTCAAATGTCTAATGTCACAAGGCTAGATATTCGAATGTCTAATGTCATGCAGCTAGACATTCGAATGTCGAAGGTCAAATGTCGTGTGGCTAGACATTCGAATGTCTAACGTCCAGGGATATGAGAACAGTGCAGGACCGGACGCTGATGCGCTCATCGGAGCAATCGCGACACTCATTAGATTCGCGACTTGAAGGTATACACGCATGACAGATACACGATTTATTGTACGCTCTTTCATTGATATAAGGGCAGTCATTTTCGGCGTAAGTATGTACACAACGCTGATAAATAGCTGCTTAGAGGACTAAGCCTGACCCTTTACCACGATTGTTCAAGCCCACATGATTTGTCAAAAAACATGGCTGCTAGGGGCGGGGCTTATTTTCTATATATATCTATACAGAAAGCTTGAAAAATCTTCGTCAGAAACCACTGGACTGATTTCAATATAACTTGGCAGAAAAGTTTCCTTGGTGACCTTTTACCAAGATTGTTCAAGCTGTCGTGATTTGTCAAAAAACATGGCTGCAAGGGGGCGGGTCTTATTTTCCCGAAATATCTGTATAGGAAACTTTAATGGTCTTTTTGTCAGAAACCACTGGACTGATTTCAATATAACATTGCAGAAATGTTTCTTATGTTACCCTCTTTCAAGGTTGTTCAAGCCGTCATGATTCGTCAAAAAACATGGCCACCAGGGTTGGGGTGGGGACTTATTTTCCCTATATATCTATAAAGAAAACTTTAAAAATCTTCTTGTCAGAAACCACAGGACCGATTTCATTATAACTTGGCAAAAATGTTTCCTTGGTGACCCTCTACCAAGATTGTTCAAGTAATTGTGATTTGTCAAAAAACATGGCTGCTAGCGGATGGGGCTTATTTTCCATATATATCTATGTATAGAAAACTAAAAAATCTTCTTGTCAGAAACCAATGGACTGATTTCAATATAACTTGGCAAGAATGTTTCTTTGCTGACCCTCTAGCAAGGTTGTTCAAGCTGTCATGATTCGTCAAAAAACATGGCCGCTAGGGGGCGGGGCTTATTTTCCCTATATATCTATATAAAAAACTTTAAAAATCTTCTCGTAAGAAACCGTTGGACCGAGTTCAATGTAACTTGGCAGGAATGTTGCTTTGGTGACCCTCTACCAAGATTGTTCAAGCCTTCATGATACGTCAAAAAACATGGCCCCCAGGGGGCGGGGCTTATTTTCCATATATATCTGTATAGGAAACTTTAAAATTCTTCTTGTCAAATACCTCCTGACTGATTTCAATAATGCTTTAGTAACCCTCTACCAAGAATGTTCAAGCAATCCTGATTTGTCAAAAAACTTGGCTGCTAGGGGAAGGGGCTTATTTTCACTATAGATCTAAATAGAAAACTTTAAAAATCTTCTTGTCAGAAACCACTGAACTGATTTCAATGTAACTTCGCAGGAATGTTTCTTTGGTTACCCTCTACCAAGTTTGTTCAAGCTGTCATGATTGGTCAAAAAAAATGGCGTTAGGGGTAGGGCTTTATAGCGATATAAAACACTTTAGAAATCTTTTTGTCAGAAACCACTGGACCAATTTCAAAATAACTTGGCAGAAATGTTCCTGTTGTGACCTTTCAAGATTAAGTCAAGTCATGATGTGTTAAAAAGATAAAACATGGCTTGGTGGGGTGAGGGGGGTGGCGGGGGGCAGGGCTATAAAATTTATACATAAATCTTAGAGCAGTGAACTTGGCTGAATCTTCAACAGTAAGTATGCAAATCTGTTTGCTCAGGTGAGCGATATAGGACCATCATGGTCCTCTTATTTTATTTTATTTATTTTATTTTATTTTTTTATTTTTTATTTTTTTTTTTTTTTTTTTCATTGATTTTACTTGTAATGTCTTTTCCTTTTACCCTTCACTTCAGCCAGCTAGTCAAACAGTATTTAGTTTCCTTCCTTCTTCTGTCCTGCTATGACATCCTCAGTAACTGAATAGATTTCGAATCTAAACCGTTTGCCTGCTATATACTTTGCAAATACATTTCCTTTGAAATACCATGCGGAGTCTATATCGTTGTGCAGGTTAAGTCCATTTATCAGCATTGTATTCTGTTTATCACATCATCAACTAGTAGGTAACAAACTTGCTTCATTTAACGCCTTTTTCTCATAATCTTGTTTTGTTTTTCACTTTTTTTTTTTTATTTTATTTCATTTTTATTTTATTTTATTAGTAATAGCTTTGGCAACCCACTTTTTCCGGTATCCGATGAATAACTACTAGTTTACTCTCATCCAGAAAGATTCCTGTTTTTGATTCCAGAATTAGGTTCAGATTTTGTATTATTAGACTCTCTTCTTTCTCATCACCTTCTTCCTATCCCATAATCTTGACATTAATTTTCCTTGACTATTGTTCGTTCAAGTTGCATCTCTGCACCGCTGCTTTGGCAGTAGTCTCATTACCACTCAGTTCAGTTTTAGGTTATCTACTTCTTCTCTCAGTTTCACATTTTCACAAGTCAATAAATTCATTTGTGCACCTATTTCGCCAAGCTTTTCATTGACGTTTTCATCCATTTTTTCTCCATCTTTCCCTTTAGTTTATTTTGCAGTGGTTGTTCCAGTTTTATTTGTATTGATTTCATTAAAATTTTAACGCTATATTTGTGTTGAGGGATTTCATTTCCTTCCTTTTCATGATACTTTTGAAATCCTCCCTGGCCTGTTTCATTTCGTTGCTCAACTGATCTAACTGTTTATGAATAGATGTAAACTCATCAGCAATACTACTGTCTTCCACTTAAGAGCGCATTCTTTTCGCCTGTTGTACTATTATTTTTTCCTATGCTTTGCTTGAGGCACTACTACCTGGATTAGATGTACTTGTAGCAGCCAGCTTTAGAATTGTTTCCACTTTGTTTGACAAATTTTCTCTCAGATTATATGCAGGGGTGTTCTCAAAAAGTAATTTTGAGTCAATCTCTTTGTCTGCCTGATAGGTTAGTTATATAATCCTTTGTCCGCTTCGGATAAATCATTCTTTTTTTTCTTAAAATTCTACCTTACTTCAAATCTTTTTTAACACAATTTACACTAATAAAGTTGATTATTTAGTGTATCCTCTGACACCAAAATATATCCATATGAATTATTTATGTTATGTATTTAAACACAAAATCAAGCATAGATCTTAAATCACATCTCATCATTAAATAGCCTCAAACTGATTTCCTTCTATTTTAGTCCCTGTGGATCGAGTCTTAGATGTATGGACCATCAAACTGTTCGTGCCACCACTGTTCACAGAACATTTACTACCATTATCAAGTTGTCTGGAGAGGAAGGGACTAAAACTTCAAGCGAGTTTGTGTGTCGCTGTAACACTTATTAAATGCCTTGACTTTCTGCATGAAAGAAATCTGTCACACTCGAACCTCACCATAGACAGCATTTACTTGAAGTCAATGCCAAACGTAAGTTTCCACATGTCGGATGTTCAGTACGAAACAGGAAATCTTGTACTTCAAGTTGACAAAGTGTCGGTACAAACGAATAATTATTCAAATAACACCAGGGTACTTAAGAGGACTGGATATACTGTTTGCCTTCCTTCATACAAACCAATCCCTTTCGGAAAAGGGTCTACTCTAAAAAGAAAAGATATGCTCCCATTTGGAGCAAATTCTTTCCTTAAGGATATAATCGTTTTCAGAACACAGTTGTCTTCCCTTAAAATTATATTTATTTACTTTGACCAAATGGTGGACCGCATATACCCTACAGAACTCCAATTAATTAGAGCCAATTCTTCCGATACCGAAACACCTTTTTTTATTTGAATCTATGTATACCTAATGGTACAGTTTCCACCAAAATTTATGATAAACGGGACGATATTGATTTTGATATAGACAATTTCCTTTTTCTGGATGGCGATGGCCCCCGGCGTACCTCATATGGGGTATACATCTCTCAACTTATCAGATTCGCCAGAGCTTCTTCAAATCTTAGTGACTTTAACTGCCGTAATAAAGCTCTTATTGCCAAACTTCTTAGGCAGTGCTATCGTTATTTTAAACTTCGTAAGGCGTTTTCGAAATTTTATCGCAGACAGTGCCTGTGTAGAAAAATATAGCGTCAGTCCGAAAACACTTCTGCAACAAGGTATATCGGAACCAGAATTTTACGGTGACATAGTGTACAGATTAAGAAAAATGTAAGAAAATCTAACTTTTCGGAGCAATTCAGAAAACTAAACCGTTATAAAAGAATTGGCTATAGCCTGGATATTATGCGGCAGACTACATGCCTAGTTGTCAACCCAATCATTGTTGATGGCTATGCTTCACTCTTTAATTGCACGACGGCGGTTCGGGCCTCAGACTCATTGACGGCCTCTTCGTAAAACTTTAACCAGTGGGTTGGGGGTTGACGATATGTCTTTGGCTTGGCTCGCCGTGGTTCAACTATTGGTTTTTATTTACTCTGGCTTACAGTAGAATTAATCACGAGTACTCGTCTTTTTTTATTTTATATGTAACAGGTGAAAAAAATCTAATCACCAACGCCGCGGTTGTGGATCGAACCCGGGCCGCCTGCGTGACAGACCAACACTCTACCACGTCGCTATAAAAGCCGGCTTGTACCGCAGGGCAGTACAAGTGTATCATATACCTATCACTACTACATATACCCGAGTGTTAACTGGATCTCAAATGGTTGGTAAGAAAATAGAAATGATACATGCAATCACATCTTACATTGCCATCATTATGGTGTAAATACAACTCTGACAGCCACTTTACAGTCGACCATTGCTAGGAGATCGCAAAATTCGAGAAGGTATGAACGTTACTTGTCGCCAGTTAGCCGAAGAAAACGCTGCAAGCAATGTGGACAAGTAGAAAGCCTTTCAGTCCACTATGTTTGCTGATTAACTATGTTTGCTGATTAACTTTATGCACAACTATTAGTTGTTTAGAATAACTGAGACTATGTTAGATGTAGACAAAACAAAAACACCAGTCTCCTTCTAAGAAAGGGGTTACACTAAAGGAAAGTTATAAGGGGAACAAATTATATCTTTTTAAAGTAGACCCCTTTACAGAAAGCAGCCAAACGAAGTATTACAAAGTTACATCACCTACAAGTGTAGCAATCTATTCCGCTTAAAGCGCGATTCAAGATCGCTGTGTGCTACATTCCAAACTTGAATATCTTTTTCTAGTTGATGGTTCCAGGGTGGCGACCTTCAGTAAGAAACCAAATTCCCCGACATTTCCCTGACCAAATTCTATTTTCCCTGATCTAAGGGCTGAATATTTAATTGACTTTTCCTTATCTTGCAGTAGATAAATGATTAATTCTATTTTTAGGACATCAAATATACCGCCCTACTTGTTCAGTTCGTAAATAAAATGCTTTAAAGCTTTTGGTCATACATTTTCCAAAAACATAAATTTGTAATCATTCCGAGCGAACGAAGCGACCGAGAAAAAAAATGACAAGGTTCTCGGGTCACTCAAAATGGATAAAATATCTGACACAGCCAAACAGTTTTGAATAAAAATTGGGAAATTTCATGACTTTTCCATGACTTTCTTGGTATTTAAAATTTCTTTGACCATTTTGCAAAGTTCTCTTAATTTTTCCCCGACCTTGAAGAAAAATAAAATTTCCCTGACTTTTCCCTGACCAATGGCTACTCTGGGTTCACATAAAACATCGAGATTTATCATTTTTCTAAAATAAAAATAAAAAAAGATGTTTAAATTTACTGCTTTCTTAAAATAAAAAGTGTTTTACCTTCACCACTCTCTGGGCTAATCTAGAAGACGACAAACTGATGTTGTTGTTGTTTTTTTTTTTGTTTGTTTTTTTTTGTTGTTGTTTTTTTGTTGTTGTTGTTTTGTTTTTGTTTTTTTGTTGTTTTTTTTTTGTTTTTGTTTTTGTTTTTTTTTTTTCAAGAAAACAGGATTTGACATTTCATTTAAATTGGAGACAGTTTGCATGAAATGTCAAATCCTACTTTCTGGGAACTGAATAAGAAAAATATTTTAACATGTCGTCTGCTAAGCTTTACAAATCTCGTCTGCTGTTGTTGTGATGGGGGCTTTTAGGGTTAAAGAATTCAGCAGAACTAGTATGAACATAAACTGTTCATAAAGGGGAAAAAAAGAGACTTCTGACTACATGCATGATTGTAAATATTTTGCTTTCAGGGCTCATATTCTATGGTTCTTGCACTTGATTCAAGACCAGTGAAGACAGAAGAAGACAAACAGGAAGATGTAAGAAGGTTTGGCTACATTGTAGCTGCTATTATTAAGAAGCGCACTGCTGCGAAGCCAGCCATACATCAGAAGAACTTTAACTGATTGCAATATCTTTGAAAGTAATGCAGAGTGTCGTCTTATTTCTTTTAGTAACAAGAAGGCCACAACTGCAAAGAAACATTTTATGGAATGCTCAGACTGCTAAACACTTGAACATTTTTGTCTGCTGGATGTTATATTTTTTGCCGCGCCAAGCGAAACTGTGTCTTCAAGCATACACATCAGGTGAATGCTTTCATCAACCTGCGCACCCGTACAATGTAATCAGGGTTTTTGCGCTCCACTTACAGCATCAAGAAAACAAACTTATATAATTTTGAGCCCCGTAAACCCCATTTTTATATAGTAAAACTGGGGTTTACAGGGGTATACCTTATATTTGTAGATTGTGGATACTCGTTAGAACAAATACCCACAATCTATGTTCTGAGCAGAAATATATAAAATATCAGAAATTTTATCTGAAAGCTTTCAGTTTCTGGTGGTGAATTTTCAATATATTTTAATATGCGTGTGTTCGTAATGGGTTCATGAAACACTATAGAGTGCATGAAAGTACACAAAAATCCTGCGAAACGAAGCTTCTTGCGTGGATCGAATCTGTGCTTTCGCACATACTCGAAGACACTTTTACACTTGTGCACCCATTAAAGGGAAATGGATATGCATTCAAGGGAAATAATTCTGACGTGAAGATGTATACATCTCTTCTCACTGAAAGCTACTATTGAAGGAAAGAATTTGCTTTCTTTGCTTTCTTTTTAAGCAAATTCTTTCCTCAAAAAGCAGCTCCCAAATTTGAAAGATTTCAAACAATAGGGAGTCAACATCATAGTCAAGTCTGCAAACGGTATCCACCTTTGCAAAACTTTTGGCAGAATCTACAAACCTTTTAAAATATAGGCCTATACTATAACAGGGAGGCCTGACAGATGTTTCTAGAAAAGAATGATGTGCTTCCTTTCCGAGCAGCCTTGATTGCACTTGTAGATACCGATACATTTAAATATATTTTACTTTAGTTAAAGTTTTGAATATCTGGACGTGGTCTTATGTAGTTTTGTACAAATGTGTTTCGGGCTATATTAAATAGTTCCCTGGCAAGGTTATGTACAGTTGATTATAGGTCGAAAGGATACTACCACGATGCACAAAAATTATAGGAAAAAGAACATACAGTGTTGCTTCTGTCCTTATATAGTTTTGTTCAAATGTGTTTTGTGTTGTAGTAGATAGTTCCCAAGAAGGATTATGTACATTAAATTATAGGTTGAGAGGATACTCCCACGATGCACAAAAATTATAGGAAAAAGAATATACAGTGTTACTTCTGTCCGTCCGCAGTGGGGTAGCCAGAACGGAATTATTTTTACTAACAACCAGGAAAACCCTTGAAAACTAAGCAAAAGATAGATATAGGCAGCCAAAAAAGAAGGCAAGAAGTAACGAATAAATTGAAAAGTTTGTTTTAAAAACTGCCAAATTCCGGAAACCCGCCTAGTAATGTAGAATTTTACATACATCTGTTCTCACTATATGTGATGAGGGAATATATAGGGGTAAACATTATGAGGGCCACGTGAAGCGAAAATCTGTCTTCAAATGCGCCAAATGCACAGATTCAAATAAGCCGCAAAGTCTCATTCTGGTTTTTGTTCTCTTTTGATAACTTCTAAAGTATCCAATCCCAGTAAGCCGTCTTTATAAATCTATTGCGGGCCGTTATCGGCCCGTCAATTACCCTGACGGGCCGATAACGGCCCGTTATAGATTTATAAAGAATGCTAGCTGGGATGGTTCTGTTTTCTGACATGCCCCGAAGGCACGTTTTCGCTTGGTGCGGCTCATTTAGACTTGTAAACGTAATATACTCAACAAAATAATCTAAGGGTCATCAGTTTTATTTTCCCTTTGACTATGACTAAAGCGCGACCCTCAATTTTTAAAATTATTTCATGGGCCTCAGTCCTATTTCAATCAGCTCAATAGGTTCGCAACATGTTCAGCTACGAAAGCATCAATAGCACCAACAACGCCAGACCAATAGCTTCTAAAAAAGACGGGAATTTAAAAAAAAACGAGTTTTTACCCCAAAATGAAGGTGTTTTTTTTTTTCATAATACCGGAAAAATTCTTTGCTTAATGAAAACAATACTCTATCACACACAACTTCATGCAAACTCAACCTTCGTTCGAGTAAAAGGCACACAGATATGGCCACAAAAAGAGGCCAACCCTCTGAGAGGCTAAAAATGCCTCCAAAAATTCCCCATAGACAACGAATAATCTGTAAAGGGTACCTCTAGCAAAATGTGCATTTCTTGTTAACAAATAAGGCTTTCTCTATGATTTTTTCACAGTTGGGAGCCAAGACATCACTTTTGATGCGAAAATGCCTATTTTTTTAATTCTGGGGTAAAATAAATGTTTTTTTTTTTGTTTTTTTGTTTTTTTTGTTGTTGTTGTTTTTCTTTTTTTTTTTTTTTTTTTTTTTGTGAATTGTAAAATGAAGATTTTGATTTAAAAAAAAATTGTTGGAAACACTCCTTTACGGCTTTCTTTCAAAGATGCATTCAACGATATTTTGATATCTTCTGTGGTTTTGTCCATACACCCGGACAAAGTTTGTATACATGGAAATTTGCACTATGTGCCCCTTAAATTATTTTGTTGAGTATATGATAAACCACTTATGAGTAATAGACCTAAATGGATAGAAAATTTACAAATGTGCATGTACTTTTAACCCGGGCTTGCAATTTGAAACTGGACCAGGGTTGTGCGTGCGGTTGTTATATAAAACCTGTTTAAATACCACCCCAACATTTATATATATACGAGTATATATTTGGATTTTTTAAGACCTATACATCAAAAATTGAAATATTCCAAATCTTGATCGTAATCAAGTCCATGACACAGATTTAATGGATATCTTTTCTATTTCGGTCCAAGCTTACTGATATTTGTGCTTTAGTGGTTGTTGTTGTTTCCGAACATATCGGATAGAAAGAAAAATGTGCTTCTCTGGATGTGTGTGTGTGTGTGTGTGTGTGTGTGTGTGTGTGTGTGTAATTACATAGATATATTAATCGCCTAATAAGGAGAGGACCTGCGTAGCATGGTATGACAGACATTCGGCCCGGGTCACCCAAGAGTCAAGTGGGATCAAAGTCATCATTTTGATTATCCCAAGCTGCGTAATAATCTATTTTGATTATTGCGATGCTAGCGGCTCCAATACACACCCGGGAATCGGTCAACTTATACTCCGACGGTGTACTGTAAAGAAATAAGTTGATCTGTTCCGGTGGACCTATTGAATTGTGTAAACAACTTCCCAGTGTTGGTTTAAACAATATTTATTTTAAAGCTCGTATAAAGTTACATCGATAAAACAGACATGTCGAATAGGATCTGACTGTAAGCTGTAATGCTTATAAATGTCATCTCCTGGAAACAAGTTCGTATACAACATAACTGAACGGCATGACTAATAATGAAAACTGTTGGACATTTTGAACAAGCAAACAAGACATACACACACACACACAGAGAGAGAGAGAGAGAGAGAGAGAGAGAGAGAGAGAGAGAGAGAGAGATTTTGACCGACTGACGCCCGTGCCTAAATATGTATGGGATCAAGAGCTGTACGTTAAATATGTAGAAGTGCCATTTAGTACGTTAGCCAACGGTTGATGACTGGGTATGCTATACAAATCTTCCAGACTTGATGATGAAATCCTGTACTTGCAAGAAAAGGGCTTCATTTTCCCGAGATGTTAAGTTAGTTTTGCCGTGCAGAAGATCTTTAACTGAGTAACTGCGTAAATCGGCCGGTAAGTATCTTTCCCTTGCAACCGTGTAGTTAGGACAACTGAAGAAGAAATGTTGCACATTTTCAAATCCTCCACAGCGACAAGATGGGCTGGGAATGATATGTTTGCGGTAGAGATCAGAGTTTAGGGAACTGCAGTCCATTCTTAGTCGAGCTTGGAGGATCTGACCTAAGCGTGTACCAACATTGAAGTATTTGGGAGGTGTCTGTATATTTCTGTTCAGGAACGATTTGAATATTGTTAAGGTTGATGCCTCTTTAGTTTCAGCCGGCAAGTTGTTCCAGGCTCGTATAGGAGCTGGAAAGAACGAATCAAGAAAGAGATTAGTATTGGCTCTGTAGTTTTGAATGTGGTCAGAGTTTCGGAGATTGTACCTAGTTGTTGCTTGTACAGTTGGAGGCACAAGGTTCATAAGATAGTTTGGAGCTGACCCATGCAGTATTTTGTAAAACGCTACAAGCTTGTGTTTGTTCCGCCTGCTTTGAAGGGACTCCCAACCCAGGTCAGAGTAAATTTTATCTATGTTACAGAGTTTTGTTGCTCCTGTTATTATTCTCGCGGCCTCGACATGTATTGCATCCAACTGCTTTTTAGTTTCCATGGAGCAGTTGTCCCACACTATGTCACTGTATTCAAGAAGGGGACGAACAAAGGCAGTGTACATTTTTTCAAGGGATTTTCTACTGACTCTGAACTTCAAAGCCCGGAGAAGATTTAAACGTATACAGGCCTTCTCAGAAATTGTTCGCACGTGATCTGCCCAGTTGCATGTATTAGAGAATGTGAGTCCTAAGTGTTTGTGCGTAGAGGTTTCTTGTATCATTGTGTTGTTTAAGAAGAGAGGTGGATGATATACAGGGGTTGATTTCCTAGAAAGTGTCATAGCCATGGTCTTCTTTGCGTGGAATTCAACAAGCCAATCGACGGCCCAGGCGGAAATAGCACGTAAATCGGCATTTAGAATTCTTGCAGCTTGATCGGGGCATTCGACTATAATATACAAACTGGTGTCGTCTGCGAACAGACGAATGGAACATCCAGTGCGTTGGGCAATATCGTTGATATAAATGAGAAACAAGAGTGGGCCCAAAATGGACCCTTGGGGAACTCCAGCTTCAACTGGTGCCCAGTCAGAAGTTTGACCATTTAGAACTACACGTTGCCTACGTCCTGAGAGGTAACTGGTAAACCATTTAAGAACTTGTTCTGAACAGCCTATACCTCGAAGTTTGTGAAGTAAACCTTTGTGCCAGACTCTGTCGAATGCCTTACTGATGTCGCAGAAAACTGCTCGCACTTCTTTGCCATTGTCAACTGCCTCACAAAATGTGTGGTAGGTGTGTAATAATTGGTAAGTGGTGGAGTCGCCTTGGATGAAGCCAGACTGGAACGGAGTTAGTAACTTGTGAGATACAACGTAGTTATAAATATGCTTGTGAACGCAGCGTTCCATTGTTTTACCTATGGAACTCAAGAGAGAAATAGGTCTGTAGTTGCTCGGCAGTGATTTGTCATCTTTTTTATGGATCGGAGTTAAATTGGCATCTTTCCATGCGAGTGGAAAGTAACCTTGGAGTAGTGATCTATTGAAGACAATGAACAATGGATATGCTAAGAAGTCAGCGCCTTCGCGTAAAAGTCGCGGACTAATTAAATCTGGGCCGCAAGCTTTGTTCACGTCCAAATGTCGCAGTACGTCGAGTATATCCTGGGTGTATATTGTAATTGACTCGAGTATATGCTGTGCAGGTGCGATATCGGGTAAGGGTTTATTTAGGTCGTTAACTTTAGTCTGGGATGAAAAATAAGTATTTAACAATTCTGCTTTCTGACAGTCTGTCTGTGCTACTTCATGATTCATAGTGAGTGTGGGGATGTTGTTAGAAGATTGTCCAAGGTTTAAGAGTTGTTTGGAGGTTTTCCAAAATAATTTGGAATTACTATTTTCAGAACACAAGAGATTATCAAGTTTATCAAAATAGTCCTTTTTTGATTTTCTTACGGCATTGTTGGCTTTATTTCGTAGTTGCTTGTATTTCGTCCAAAAGTGCATATTGTTCGTTTTCTTAAATTGCCTGTAAGTGCGTTTACGTTTTCTAATCAAATTTTTAATGTGGCATGTGATCCACGGATGATCGTCTGGTTTAATTGTTACAATTTTATTGGGGATTGATTCCTCAGCAGCCTTGATTATAGTGTCGGAAATAACCTGAATATTTTGGTCGATGTTTTCGTCGACTTCGATTTTATGTAGGAGGTTGGAGTCCATTAAAATCATTCTATATTTGTCATAGTCGGCTAGTCCGTAGTTCCATATCTTACGTCGAAATGATGGTGTATGCGTGCGTGTAAATTTAAGTACAGCTATCACCGGACAGTGGTACCTAGTGTAGTCAGATACGAAAGGGTCTGCGACTCCACTTGTCAGGACGTTATTATTGCTGCGTACTAGGATCAGGTCAATGACAGATGAAGAATGCTCGGTGAAATGCGTGGGCTCGGATATAAGCTGCTTTAGATTATATTCTAACATAAGTTCCTTGATTTTGTTATTATTGTTCTGGGACATGTCTATGTTGAAGTCGCCTGTGATGACGACGTCGGCTATGTTGGTATTGCATGCTCTGTCTACGCTTTCTTTAATCAATTCGAAGTAGTCCTGTCCGCTGTTGGGAGGTCTGTAGAACCCTCCAATCAATATCTTTTTGGATTTTACCTGGATTTGGACCCAAACAGATTCAACACCGGGTAATTCCAGGTCTGATCTACGTTTGCATGATAATGAATTACGGGCGTAAACGGCAACCCCTCCACCGGGGCGACCTTGTCTGTCTGATCTGAAAGGTGGCATAAAGTGCTCGATTTGTATATCAGAACTATTAGTATTTTGATTTAGCCAGCTTTCCGAAAAAACTAGGACGTCGTATGCCTCGGCTTCGCTTCGTATAATGTCCATTTTGGGTATTAAACTTTGGATATTCAAATGTAGTATAGCTAAGTGATTGGAGAGTAGTTCAAAGGAAGTTGCTGACAGATCACTGCTGTCAGCAGTGCTGCCCTCACCAGAGTCTGGTCCAGGATTAGTTTCAATGTCACCGCATTGAAGTAACAAGGACAACAACCATGTGATCAGATTAGAGACAAGTAGTAATAAGAAAGCATTACGACAGAACAGAATGTTGCATGAGGGCACATGAAAGTACTGACGCATAAAAGGTGTGCTAATGTTCTTATAAAGCTCGTTGCTTCGCTGGAGAGCCAGTGTCAGACTAAATGCGGGTATATTGCGAGTGTTTGGAGAACAAGAGAGCATTAGTATCATACTAAATAGTAGCAAGTTAACCTTTTCATGTGATAGTCGTTTCGTATAACCCAGCCTTAATGATAAAGAAACACTGAAGGTGCCACCAAGCCCATCTGATCTAAGTTTGCTAGGCATTAGATGCTGGCTAGTAGGAAATGTAAAAAGATCAAGACGGGTTGTAGTGGCAGCCCCAGAGCATCCTGTATTGGCACTTTGTCTAATGGACAGTACGCATGAGGTAATGTGAGAAAACGGAAGGCAGGGGAGTCAGTCAGGGAGAAGGAGTAAGGGTTAGAACAAAGAAGTATGTAAGTAATAATAGAAAAATACATCAATTAATACAACCAGAGTAGCTTTGATGGTGGAAAAGTACTAAATATTAATGGAAAAAATTATAAGTGAAAAACAAATCTAAATTGTTATACAATGTGTAAACGTTTTCCATAGTAAGAGTGATGTATTGATAATTTAATCGATTTCACTTACTCTCACTTTCAGCCTAAGTATTATAACAAAGTGAAATCGATTAATTTTTTTAGTATAATTTGTTTGAAAAGGGAGGTACATATACACCTTATACATACTAGTAGAGAACATTGTCATTATTTACCGTTTATAGCAATCAACTTCGAAAATATACAGTAACTCTAGTAAAACGTCAAATAATAGAACAAATACATGCTAGATGGACATAATGCAAGCGGACTTTGTATACCATTCATGCAGCCATCACTTTAAGTAAAGTTA